>JABCMI010000019.1:1135621-3535621 GCA_026261945.1 Hirschfeldia incana
AATTAGCTGCAGTGAGAACGTATCAAATCTGACATGAAAAATACTGTACCAGTAGCGTGACCAGAATTTGGTCCTGAGACATGCGTATCAATGATTCCACTGCTTTGTGTTGGTCCAACAGTAAACTATTAGTTGCAGGAGAAGTAAGAGTAGGAGAGACTGCTTTAACACTTGTCAACCTTGAAGAAATTTACATGAGAATTATAAACATTATAAATACTTTCATAAAGATTTATTATAATTTTTGTAAGAATTTATAAATGTTATATAAACTCTTCTAACTGATTTATAAATTGATTTATAAACTCTTATAAATTGTGCTATGAAGATTATTAAATTCTTATAATCTCTGGAATAAACCTTTATAAACAGATTTATAAACTATTATAAATAGCTTATAAGTTCTTGTAAATAGTTTTATAAACCTTTTTAAATAGTTTTATAAACCTTTATAAAATGTTTATATATTAGTTATAATGGTTTATAAATTGTTTATATATTAATTATAATGGTTTATAAATTGTTTATATATTAGTTATATAGGTTTATGAAATGTATATTAGTTATATCCTTATAAACTCTTATAAATTATTATACAAACCATTATAAATTGTTTTATATATTAGTTATACCCTTATAAATTATTATACAAACCATTATAAATTGTTTTATAATGCTTTCTAAATGGTTATAGACTCTTTCAGTTAAGTTATAAACCTATACAACTCTTATATTACCCTTTATAAATGATTTTTCAAATCCTTATAAATAATGATTTTATAAACTCTTATAAATGATTTTATAAATCCTTATAAATAAATTTAAATATTCTTATAAATGATTTATAGATCCTTATAAATCTAGTTGTGCTTAAATTAGACTTTTCATTTGACCAAAATCTTATTTTACAATGTTACTATGACTAGTCTTTTTTAAACACTAGTATTATAAATGGGACAATGACGCCTTATGCATTTACTAACAAACACCAATTGTGTTGCACATTGTAATAAGCAAATATACATTTGTTCAAAAAAAGAACAAAGAGGTTCCCAACTTCAAATCTCAGGCTGCATTTTGACGCACTCTTCACTGATCGACTGGAAGAGCATTGTCGAGAGGTAACGTTCCCCGAAGCTCGGGAACACAACCGAAACGAATTCATAAAAAAGTTTATTGACACCAATTCTCATATTAGTCAACAAAACAAAATATAAATACTACTTCCAGAGAGAATTAAACAAAATACTAAAATGTGATGGTGGACATACTTGGCGCGCTTTGACACCGATTTTATTAAGATAAGCTGCAAAAATCCTTGTAGACATACACTCTCCAAAGGAGACTAAGTAGTCTCTGCTTCGAAGAGTCAGCTCCTTCATCATGGCTATGCCTTTCAGTAGTTGCTCCAGTTCTTCCAAAAACGCTGCAAAAATGTTTCCCACATTAACTAAGAAAATGAAAGCAATAAATACAATAAGCTCTTGAATATTTTACCAAACTCATCACAATGAGCCTAATTAAAATAGCGAGAACAAATCTCCTAGTGTACAAAGTTACATGAACAAACAATACTACTCTTACATGAGGGTCGATCTTGAGCTCTGCCACTGTCCTGAAACAACAAAAAAAACCATTCTTTATAAAAACCAACACCAAGCAGAGAGACTTTATTAATGTATTACAACCTGAGATGCAATTCCTTTATAATGCTCAGTTCTTCAATCTCAGATGCATTAGAAACACCACAACTCACAGCCTTCTCTCCCGCCTAAACTAACACAACAATCAGAAGCTCAAATTCAAAACACAATAACAAATTATAAAGGTTAGAGCTTTCAGCATTACAAGCAAGAGATTGTTGGTTGTCTTCCCCATCGCAGAAAGAACAATGACCGGGCTCTCCTCCGGAAACACCAAAATCAAATCCGCCACTTCTCTCATTCTCTCCCCCGTCGCCACGAGGATCCACCGAACTTCATCACGCACGTGAATCTCTTGTCTTCCACGTCCCTCTCCTTTACAACGCATGTCTTCTCCTCTTCCAGAACAGCTCGCACAGTGCCTTTGAGGCACGAACCCGAGACATTCCTTGTGCAGGAGGAGGAAGAGCCATCTCCAATGGACAATTAGGATGAGCAACCTCCGAGTAAAGATGAAGAATTAGGATGGACATGTAGAAATTCTTCATCATGATTTCCAATCCAATCGATTTTGCTTTCACCGTGAGCCTTTGGATCTATCAGGAATAATGGTTTCACCGTGAGATAGAGGTGTCAGAACTCGACCATGACTTTAGACGACGATGATGGTACCGGAGGAGAGAGAGAGACGATGTATACAGAGAGAAGAAAGGTCACAACGGAGAAAAAAGTTGTGATATCTTAGTAAGGTTAATTTGGTCTTTTACACATTAATGAAAAGTGTATTTGTGAAAATGTTCTTATATTGATGGTATTGTTGAATTGTGGTACTACACAAAGTGTATTTATAAAATTTCCCATTCCATGTTATGTGAAATTTGTTATTTCATATCAAGAACTAAATGGAAACTACACATAAATAAATCTTGAATGTTTATCAGATTCTAACACAGTAGTGATCTATTAGAAAATATGAAACATAAACTCTGAATTCGTAATAAAGAAAAATAAATAAATAACACATGAATAGAAAATATGATTTCTTGTAACCCAAGAAAGTTACGCATGCATTACTACTGAAATGAGCTTGCGGATGCATAGAGACGAAAAAGTTCAATTTCAAATATTACTTAACATTGCAATGTTTATTTCAACATATCACTGTGTTCAAAAACATTAAATCCTTTCAATTCACCTGGGTCCAGGAGAGAGTTCGGAACCAGGAGATAAGCTAAAATCAACAGAATTTTTAGAATACATCACTTGACTCCCTTGTTTCCTGGCAATCTCTGAATCCAGACACTCTTTTAGCTCCATCACAACGTGTGGCATTGTTGGTCTACGGTTTGAGATAGGGTTTACACATGCCAGCGCCAACTCCACAGCTTTCCATACACCATTTGTATCAAAATCTCCCATTAGTTTTGGGTCAATAATACTCTTAATGTCTCCTTCCAGGAGAACAAAGCCAACCCATTGTGTAATGTGAGATTTCTCGCGAGTTGTATCAATTACAGGCTGGTTTGTGATGATCTCTAGTAGCACTACCCCGAAGCTATACACGTCGCTCTTCTCGCTTA
Source organism: Hirschfeldia incana (assembly GCA_026261945.1). Taxonomy (NCBI): domain Eukaryota; kingdom Viridiplantae; phylum Streptophyta; class Magnoliopsida; order Brassicales; family Brassicaceae; genus Hirschfeldia; species Hirschfeldia incana. Next base: position 1,138,845 of record JABCMI010000019.1, read on the forward strand.
GCAAGTTTGTTATGTAGTACCTGAAACGAGTAGTGATAATATAAAATTTAACATATTTTATTCTGAATAAGATAAATAGTTTATTGCTACTGGTACTCACTCAGGGTCTAAGTAACCAGGTGTTCCTGCAACTATTGTTGATACATAAGATTCACCATCAACCGGGGAAGACCTAGAGAGCCCAAAATCGGCTAGCTTCGCTTGAAACAGCTCATTTAATAATATGTTAGTAGTTTTCACATCTCTATGGACCATGGGAGGAATACTTCCATTGTGTAGATACTCCAATCCTATTACAATTAATGGTTGCTTTTTACGTCAATTTTGCATCATAGTCATCAAAATCAGAATATGAGGAAAAAAAAAGCAATGTTCTTTCATCACCTTGTGCTGCCTCCATAGCTATTAGCATTCTGTTTTCCCAAGTCAGAACATGCTCACCACATTTTCCTGTACCAAATTTCAGTTCTATTTACTATGAATTAATTCCACCAAGTCACAATCTCTTAGTGAAAGTTTTTACCTGACATATTCTCCTTCAAGTCTCCATTTGCCATGTATTCGTAAATCAAAGCTAAGTTATCACCATCATCACAATAACCCACAAGTCTCACCAAATGTCTGTGGTGGACTCTTACAAGAAGTTCAACCTAAGAAGCATAAGAATGATTAGAAACGAAATCGTAAGAGACTAATGGCTCTATTTCCCATTCAAAGTTACCTCTGCTTTGAAATGTTTATAATCTTGAGCAGCTGATGTATGAAAGAGCATTTTCACAGCTACTTGAGTATCATTTAAGTTTCCATAATACACTCTTCCGTAGCCTCCTTTACCAAGGACTCTCTCAAAGTTATTGGTCATCTTTAGTATCTCGGAATACGTGAATATGCGCTCCTTTGTTCCGATTGATTGATTGGATGATCTCTTCTCACTATTAACGCTGCTTGAAACTAATACAATGGTAAAGAAAAATGAAACTAATCAAACATTTGAAAATGTTATATTTTACATGTGTTTTAAGACCTGGTCCGATAATTATACCTTTGTTATGTTTTTTCCTTGCAACAATGAAACATATGGTAAGGATAGCTAGTGCAGTGATCACGCCAGCCACCGATATCTCAACAGTAACCAAAGTGAACTTTCTACCCAGCTTGTCATCTATTCTACAATCATTAAAAACGACGGGAACCAAACAAAAACAAAGAGGAGATTAGTAACACTAAGGAGGCAGACTAAAAAATATGCTTAATGATCAAGAAGAAGAAACAACAGTTGTTTACATTAGTGTTATAGATTTGTTGTTTATCTTCTGTTGAAGAGAATCTGGAATTGTGAGATTGAGCTTTGGGTTTCCGCTTAAGTTTCTGCAAATAAAATAAAAATAAAAAAAATCATTCGCAAAAATATATATAAAGAAAAAGTGCAAAAGCAGAAACTCACATGAGTGCCAGCATCTTCATATCAGCAAGAAAATGTGGAATATCTCCTGATAAATCATTTTTTGATAAATCTCTGTCCATTATAGGGGAAATACGATTTTGAAAAGTTAATATATCATACAATTATTTGTGTTATAAGAGTTTCAGATGCTTACAGTTCTCTCAATTGTATAAGATTAGCTATATCAGGGCTTATCGTACCGTTCAGTCCGCTAGTTGTCAAGTTCCTAATGTGTTAAATAATTAAAATTAGTGCAAACTCCAAAACAAAACAAAAAAAAAATATGAATTGTATACAAATGAAACAAAATACATACAAGGATATGATGAGAGGTTGATCTGAGTCCAAATGAAGGCAATTCACACCTTCCCATCGATAAATTTGAGGAGAACATGGATCTCCTTGCCAACTTATCTTTTTACTCAATCCATATGTTTTCTTGATGTTCATCATAGCAGAAACTGATACTCAGACGAACCAAACTAGTTAGGAGTTGTAAATATTAATAAAAGGAGATACAGTTTACAAACAAAAAAGGAGGTTTACAAGATGTAAGAATTTTAATTGAATAAGAATCCAAATTAAACATAATTTTGTGTTAATAGCATAATTAAAATTCTTGTCAAAATGTGCTTTTATTCAATTTATGATTACTAAATCCTACCTAAAATATGTTATTATTCGGTTCATGATTTATAAATTCAAGTAATGGATTTAAATAAATAAAAAATACAAATCTTAGACACATATATAATAGTTATCTGTAAATATATACGCATTTAAAATTTGATATAAAACAATTTCATGTGGAATGGATTGACTAATGAAATTTACCTTCATCTTGGTATGCCGCCAGCAGTAAATTTTCAACAACTGTATAAACTTCAAGGGCATTGATAAGTGGAGGAAGAGTAGAGTGTTTGGTCATTGTAAAAGTGAAATTGAATATCCCATCTGGAGAATTCAACGCTGTTGGACTAATAATTGTTGTGATGTTGAGTTTGCCAGGTCTAAAGAAAGTTTCCCAAACCTGATCACCGTTGTAAGTAATGTTGAATTCTCTGATCTCGTTATCGCCAAGATTCTGAATTTCAGCAAAATGCATGTATATATATGATTCTGTTTTGGCGTCTCCAAGATCCCACCATATGTTAAGAGGATCAGTAGGCTTTGCAGGAATGATTGCAGAATTCGCCACATTTTGAGGTACGTCGTAGGAGTTACTACTAGTATCGACTGGAAGATTGGTACTTATCGACAGCGTTTCATTCTCTCTATACGGAACCCAAACTCGGTCATGGAAGTCTTCATCATACCTATGAGAGAGAGATAGAGACAAAGATTCTTCATGAAAATGTATCGTTCATGACCTTTTTCAAATGAACGCACAATTTAAGCAAGCAAAATAGGCAAAATCTTTGTGTTGTAGTAAACGCAAACGGAAGGAAATGTATATAAACGTTTCATTTGCGTTTTATGATATTACTTGTAAAAATGTTTTATATTTTAAAATGAAGCCTCGTTATCTTTACCTGAGGTAAGATGGATTCTGCGGAAAGTAAATCCTGGCGAACGACACCAACGATCCACTTTGAGTCACGTAAGATCTATTGTTCAGCGGACGAAGTTCCAAGGCAGATATAAACGGTGTCGTTTGTCCTGTTTTGACAAGACAAACTTCAAGCCGGTCTTGTGGTAAGACATGGATCATCTCGTAGATCGAAGCATTTGCTACTCCAACCAATATAACAGAAGTCCATTTGTTAGGACCAATGTGAAGATCAAACTTTGGGATCTGATTTAGACCGTCATAATTCCCATACACAAAGGTACCTCTAATCAAATATTTGCGGTTCGCCTTAAGGTTGAAGTTGTAACAGTTTCTCTGACCTTCAGGGAAGCTTCTTAAGGTCCAAGTCTGTTGTTGTACCGGTGTATTGTATAAATCGTTGATCCTCCCGACTAATCCACTGTCGATATAGTCCGTGTCTGATGTGTATGTTATATTTGTTGTCTTCTCCGTATACGTTGTGCTTTTAGGGATTAATCCACAATCCAAGCTGATAAATCCTGTTCATGAAAAATATTATAAGCAAAAGAGACAGAAATTCAAAAGGGTATAAACTAAAAGCATCAAGTTTTAACGAAAACAGAGTAAAAACCTGATTGATCTTGAGGTTGGACTGATTGAAGAATGGCAAAAAACTATGAATAGGGGAAGCAAATAATCATTGAGAGATTTCATAATGTGCTTTACTTTCTTTTTTTTTTTGCAACTATTGACCATTTAGATTAAATAGGCGTGACTGTAAAAAATATGAGGAAACGTAGAAGAAAAAAGAAAGAAAGAAACAAAAGAATTAGGTGCACAGAATCTTGCTCTGTCAATATCTAAGCTGTCTTTCACAAAGTGAGAAACTATTCGATCGAATACGGAGCAAAATGTTTAAGGAAGCAATCATACTTTTACTTCATTTAGAAACATATCTATAATTTTATAAATGAAAAATCATAATTTTCTTAATTTGATTATTATTTGATTTTCTTAACTTATTTTTATTTCTCACCTTATTGATTTTTGTTTTGATTTTTAAATAACTAAATGTGACAAATAAAAAAACATTCTAGAGTTATCGAGTCAATTTTGGTTAACTGAGGGCATATATAGTTATTCATATCCATAAGAAATATATTTGGTCTCGATTCCTTTCTTTTTTGGCTCAGTACAGCTTTTACCGAGTAAATTAAGATGTTGTTTACGTCTTTCCGATATCTAGTTCAGTGGATGCGGAACCGGAAGAGTATGAATGAATATTGACACAGTTAAATTCATGGAAACGCGGAACATAAGAAGGCGGAAGACTATTTTTTACATATTGGAAACATTGAGAGGGGCTATAGAAGGTATGATCCAACATTGGCCATGTCAAAATTTTGGGACAGATTGCAATGATCTAGTTGTAATGATAAAGAAAAATAAAGCTTAACAAAGTTTTGCAACACGAATTGGAGCCAATACATACTCTCCATAAGTTTCCTGGACTTCAAGATTTCTTACGTTCCAACTTTGCTTTTCAAGAGCGTGAAATGAAATTGTTGATTCTTTAGCTAGGTCTACACGGTCTTTTCATAAAGAACTTTGTTATATCGATTCTTCAATTCCGGTTTGGTTACTCAGATCACTTCATGTTTCGACATTAAAATAGCCGTTTGTCACAAAAAAAAAGAGTTATCTTTTAAAAATAACATTTATTATGTGTTATTTACAAAAAAAAATACTAAGAACTTTTTTGCATTATATATATATATATACATATTAAAAATCATAAAATATTGAGATTTTATAAACATATATTTTATAATCATCTTAAATTGACTCGATTAATATCTATATTATTAAAGTAGAAGTACAAAATCAGAGTGTTTGGTAACTTAGATTAGTCTAAAAATTGAGAGTGTTTGGAAACATTGATTGTAGTCTTTAAAAAGATAATTTTGTTTGGAAACAAAGATAATAGTATTAAGCAAAAAAAGGTAATGGGTTTAAGTTATTAAGTCCATTATAAAAAAATGTTGTCAATATATATAAGAAAAATACAATACAAAGCCCAATTTGAAATACCAACTCAAATTATGGTATTTATATTTCATATTGAGTTTTTTAAATATAATATATGCAATTATTTATATTATGATATGTATAAAATACTATTAACTAGGGGCATAGTGTGAGGCCCCGACCCGGCTTACCTTACCGCCGGTACGTCCTCAGAATGCTTCTCTCGACAAAACCTAGTCCATGCCCGATTTTTCCCTAACTTAGGATATTTGTCCAGTTTCCTCTAAGAGGTTCACCTCAATACTCAGTATTCACTAAGTCTATCCAGCAACCTAGCAATTCACTAAAATGAACAGTAATAATAAACATGTACCTTACTGCCTTGGTGCTTGACTACCCGCTAAGCCATCCATCCGATCCTGTCTTACCGACTCCAAGTCTTCCTGATCGCTTCCTTCCAGCCCGCTCAGTCAGATACTTAACCGAATCCCCTGGTTCCTTAGTCACTCAACCAACCATCCCCACGTGACAAGTAAACAGGAGAGACGGCTTGGTCTCCGACCAGCCCTCCAATACAGACGGTACGCTAGCCATGCTAAGCGTCCAGAACCAGTCACTGATCGCCTCTAGATCAGTCAGTACACACACGGCTCTACAGCCTTCCATCTAATCAAGACACTCCACGGCCATCCTGCCTTCAATCTAGTCACAAAACCAGTATGCTTGATCCACACGCTACAGTGCGCGATCCCAACCGCCAGTTCTCTTCCAACCGCTAATATTCAGTACGCATCCAGTCAATATCGCTTACCTCCCTTCGGACAGTCGGATTTCATTCACTCCGCACACATCAGTACAGTCGGTTGTACGCATCCGATCGATCCCTCGGATCACCTGCAACCAGTCGAGACCGACAGATCATCCGATCGTAACCACCCGCACATCCTCGATCCAGTAGTTACGGCCTGTCGATCATGCTTTCCTTCGCGAACTACCCGCCCGCTCCGTCGATCCGATACAACCCGTACGCTGAACCGCTCGTAACCGCCGGAACCCACAGAACATGACTCCGGCGGTCCCTCCATCGGAAACGATCCAATCGGAGTTACCCTTTCGTCCGTGCACCCATCATACACTGTAACTGCCTCCGTCGTAGACTTCAGTACGCTCATCATGACCCATCGCTCAATCTGCAACCGGTCTTACACGATCCCGACGAAGCCCTCAGTCCGTCGATCCCGTCTCGGAACGGATCCAATCGCGTAATGCTAACGCCGTACGCTCCAGTGCGCCCCTCGCGATCCATCGCTCAGTATGCGACCCGCCTTACACGATCCAGACGATGCCACAACATCCGTCGCTCGATGGGGACAGTCGGATAATGCATCCGATCGGTCCGAGATGCAGTTCTCCGGCCACGGCCATCCGATTCTTCCCCTTTCTCCCTCTCTTCGTCTCTCTGTATTTTTCTGTGTATATCTCGTCCCCCCAGAACCCGTGATCCCTTTTCTGTCCGCGGGAAAATTAATTAAAGAGATGGATGGGCGGTTTTCAGGCTCATAACCGCTCACACGCGTCCCTTCGGCCAGTAACTGCTCCGAATCAGTTCCTCTCGCGATCAGACGGTTATGTAACCGTCCCTTAACCGCTTGGAAATTCCCAGACTCATAAAACCATCTCAGTCAGTCAAGCAGCTCAGTAACCGTCCAGAACCGTCCGTACGCTCCAGTAACTGCTTGGTAACCGTCAGTAACCGTTTTGGTAACCGCCAGATAACCGTTCCCGCCATTTTCCTTGGCTTAATCAGTTCATGTTCAGCTCAGTATCCTTTCCCATCAGAACATACATATCAGTCAGTCAACACACCGACTAACTGATCCCGAAAGACAAGTCCAACTGCCTTGTCTGAATCCAACCAGCTTAGTCCGACCAGCTCAACCGCTATGTCCGGGCTCACTATATTGTCTTAATCCGACCAGTGCTATCAGTATAACATGTTAGACATGCTTGACTTGTCTGATCAGTCCAACCAACACTCGACCTTGAACAGATCCAGTTCAGACTCCGGGATGGGGTCGTTACAAGTTCTCCCTCACTTAGAATGAACTCGTCCTCGAGTTCAGCAGATAATAGAACCTTGTTCTATCCTGTCAGAACATTTCCTATACACATCAGTACACACAGAACATACAGTGTGGACATACGTCCCACATTCAGAACGGACAAACGTCCTACAGACATGTGATGGCAAACTCTCACCAGTTCCCATCCATGATATCATCGCGATCAGAAACCCACAGTAGTGAACTCATTGAGTTCCAGTGACAGTACAGATATGTCTTGGGAAGTTCATTTCCCACAAACATCAGATTGGGTTTTCAGATACAGACATGCGATGGCAAACTACTCTAGTTCCCACCGTCATGGACAGATACACCTTAGGAACTCTACGGTTTTCACAGGTGTCAAAACAGAACACGCGATGACAGACAGTCACGTCTTGGAAACTCTCAGTCCCCACAGACGCCAGAAACAACAACATTAGTACAGTTATGACTTGGCTAACCCTCTTGGTTTCAGAAAAATTATCATCCAACTCACTTGGACGTCTCAGTAGCCTTCTACCCGATTCATCAGACACTCAGTCTATCTAGGATAATCATCCCAATTCATCGAACAGTCGTCTTACGATCCAGCTAAGTCTTAATAAGCACCACAGCCCATAAGCACCCAACTGATCTAGACTCTTCTCATGAAAGGAACCAACTATCCAACTCACATGATCATTCCAAGCCATTGAGCCATCATCAAAGATCCAGTCAAGTCTCAGCAAGCTCCACAGCCTCTAAGTACATTGTCTGATCTAAACACCCATGGAAGGAAACGACCATATACTATCATCATACCCTGACTCCAACTCCTCATCTATAGTCTCTTGCACTTCCGAGTAGTTTCTTGATCACCCACAGTTCTTTAGGAAGTCACCCGACTTCCAATCTCTTGTTCTGGAGATCTCAACTCTCGAACAGCACAACTCTACTACGACAATCGAGCTTAGTCATCTTGACAATTTTATTGTCCAGTTTTCTAACTCCGGACTTGCTTACACTCGTCCCAGTATAAGTCTTACTCAGATCTTTCGAATCCTTTCACAACACTTCCAGTTCCAAATTCCCGGATCAGCTCATCTAGCTTACCCATTTCCATGAGAATCTTAAACCTCGTCTAAACATTCCCAACAGAACAGTACCCTTGAATGTAAGTATGCTTAAATTTCACATTCCAGCACCAATGCCTTAGTCTCTCTAGACTTTCCAAGAACAACTCCTTGGCTCCATATCCGACTTCACTAGTCCTTCACAGTTCTTGTTCAACTTGGCTTCAGTCAGTTTACTATCCTTAAACTACAGAAACCTCGTCAATCCCTACCAGCTCTATTACTTCAGAAGTTCGGTACATTGACTTCAGTAAACCTCTATGTCGTTTCCAATACATAGAGATTATTTCTAGGATAACTCACATGAGTAATCCCAGAATTCTTTAAGTACTCCGATCATTCGCCAATGATCCTAACTCTGGTTTTATTCCAATCAAACTAAGTTACATTCGCCCATACAAAGTGTAACTCCGACTTAGATCTTTCCCTAGATCAAGTCTAAACCACATTGCTTCAATCTTCATCCTTGTCCTAGAACCGTAATCGCTCTGATACCACTTGTGAGGCCCCGACCCGGCTTACCTTACCGCCGGTACGTCCTCAGAATGCTTCTCTCGACAAAACCTAGTCCATGCCCGATTTTTCCCTAACTTAGGATATTTGTCCAGTTTCCTCTAAGAGGTTCACCTCAATACTCAGTATTCACTAAGTCTATCCAGCAACCTAGCAATTCACTAAAATGAACAGTAATAATAAACATGTACCTTACTGCCTTGGTGCTTGACTACCCGCTAAGCCATCCATCCGATCCTGTCTTACCGACTCCAAGTCTTCCTGATCGCTTCCTTCCAGCCCGCTCAGTCAGATACTTAACCGAATCCCCTGGTTCCTTAGTCACTCAACCAACCATCCCCACGTGACAAGTAAACAGGAGAGACGGCTTGGTCTCCGACCAGCCCTCCAATACAGACGGTACGCTAGCCATGCTAAGCGTCCAGAACCAGTCACTGATCGCCTCTAGATCAGTCAGTACACACACGGCTCTACAGCCTTCCATCTAATCAAGACACTCCACGGCCATCCTGCCTTCAATCTAGTCACAAAACCAGTATGCTTGATCCACACGCTACAGTGCGCGATCCCAACCGCCAGTTCTCTTCCAACCGCTAATATTCAGTACGCATCCAGTCAATATCGCTTACCTCCCTTCGGACAGTCGGATTTCATTCACTCCGCACACATCAGTACAGTCGGTTGTACGCATCCGATCGATCCCTCGGATCACCTGCAACCAGTCGAGACCGACAGATCATCCGATCGTAACCACCCGCACATCCTCGATCCAGTAGTTACGGCCTGTCGATCATGCTTTCCTTCGCGAACTACCCGCCCGCTCCGTCGATCCGATACAACCCGTACGCTGAACCGCTCGTAACCGCCGGAACCCACAGAACATGACTCCGGCGGTCCCTCCATCGGAAACGATCCAATCGGAGTTACCCTTTCGTCCGTGCACCCATCATACACTGTAACTGCCTCCGTCGTAGACTTCAGTACGCTCATCATGACCCATCGCTCAATCTGCAACCGGTCTTACACGATCCCGACGAAGCCCTCAGTCCGTCGATCCCGTCTCGGAACGGATCCAATCGCGTAATGCTAACGCCGTACGCTCCAGTGCGCCCCTCGCGATCCATCGCTCAGTATGCGACCCGCCTTACACGATCCAGACGATGCCACAACATCCGTCGCTCGATGGGGACAGTCGGATAATGCATCCGATCGGTCCGAGATGCAGTTCTCCGGCCACGGCCATCCGATTCTTCCCCTTTCTCCCTCTCTTCGTCTCTCTGTATTTTTCTGTGTATATCTCGTCCCCCCAGAACCCGTGATCCCTTTTCTGTCCGCGGGAAAATTAATTAAAGAGATGGATGGGCGGTTTTCAGGCTCATAACCGCTCACACGCGTCCCTTCGGCCAGTAACTGCTCCGAATCAGTTCCTCTCGCGATCAGACGGTTATGTAACCGTCCCTTAACCGCTTGGAAATTCCCAGACTCATAAAACCATCTCAGTCAGTCAAGCAGCTCAGTAACCGTCCAGAACCGTCCGTACGCTCCAGTAACTGCTTGGTAACCGTCAGTAACCGTTTTGGTAACCGCCAGATAACCGTTCCCGCCATTTTCCTTGGCTTAATCAGTTCATGTTCAGCTCAGTATCCTTTCCCATCAGAACATACATATCAGTCAGTCAACACACCGACTAACTGATCCCGAAAGACAAGTCCAACTGCCTTGTCTGAATCCAACCAGCTTAGTCCGACCAGCTCAACCGCTATGTCCGGGCTCACTATATTGTCTTAATCCGACCAGTGCTATCAGTATAACATGTTAGACATGCTTGACTTGTCTGATCAGTCCAACCAACACTCGACCTTGAACAGATCCAGTTCAGACTCCGGGATGGGGTCGTTACACATAGCCCCCGCGCAAGCGTCGGGCTGAGTACATTATTGATGCATTGTGTAGTTTTGTGCACGTTGCTGATGCCTTGTGTAATTTGGTGGGAGTTTCACTCGACCTTGTTGACATTATATAGTGAATAGTGGTATTCTGTTTGGACCTCTGGTCCCTTTCTTTTCTTTTTCCCAAACAATAGCATGACTAAGTGGACATTCGAGGATCCCATTAGATGTATTTTTATGAGATTGTAAGTTCCAAAGATCAGGCTGTGGATCCTACGTAACAGAAGTTGCTCAAAAGTCAGTAAGATTGATTGGAAGCCATTTTATAGTTGAAGAAAGTAGGTGAATTTGTTTTGTTTTTTTTTTCATATAAAAGGGTTTAAGACAGATTCCATGGTGGTATATCTCCATTCTTACTTGGTTGTTTTCGGATTGACTTCTTTGGTAGGAGTATGGCTCTCTGCATTTCTCTTGCTTTTTTTTGGGTATCTGGATGTATTATAGTTGATAGCAGGTGATCATTGATGCTGTGCCTGAGCCGGGGGAGTGTTTCCTCTGTGGATTTGTTCCATTCAGTGGCTGTTTTCCTTTTTCGCATGTTGAACTGGTTTGCTTTTGTTGTAAAAATATATGAGCGACTTCGTAGTGAAGACGGTAATTAGAAGTTCTAATTCAGTGTTTTCATTTGTTTGATTATGAAACGTATATTTGTGGTTGGGAAACTTGCATAAAGGACATCATTTATTTTACCCTGACCATTTTGTTATGTTATCTGAAGATTAATATGATAATGTACGGTAAACAAACTTTAAGCTATAATAAAAGAACGTTTGAGTTCCAGAAATTGTATCATTTAAATTGTTGACACATATATGTTGATCTTGAAGACTTATAGTGAAGGATTGGTCGGAAATTGTGGAGTTTTAATTTTAAAATTCCATTTCCTTTGACCAACTAAATTAGTGGTCATAAAAATATAGTGGAGTTTATGTGTGAAACCAATTGTGTTATGTTTTATCAGCTTCACGTGTTTGGTGGCTGTTAAAACTGTTTAGACAATATACGTATACGCCGCCGTTTTATCTCTAATAAGAGTCAGCAGAGTCAGTGAGTTGCCGTGTGGAGCACGTCAAATGGAAGTTACACCATTTTATGAAGAACTGCCTTTGGGTTGCTACGTTAAAATCAAGGTCCTAAAGAATATCATTTCTTACCCATGTATCTAATAGCTTGCTATCAGATTAGAGGCCTGGAAATAGTTTTTTTTTTTTTTAAAATACAGGCAGCAAAGCAAAGATGGCCGAGCAGAACTGTTAAAAACAGAGGCATCTGAACATTTTTTTTTTGTGGTGATTATCATTGTCTTTTTCATTATGGAAATAGGAAAACATAAACAAAGGATCATGTCTACGCTCAGCATGGAAAATTAGCGTTCTTGGTCACTTTCGAAAATGTGAAAATGGACATTTATACCTGAACTGAAGATGGATATAGGGATCATTGTCTTGATAAAAAAAAGGATCATTGTCATGTGCAAGCTTGGGGCTTGATGAGATCTTGATTCCTACCCAACTATCTGGTAACGGGCATAATTCACAATGTTGCGCAGAAGATCAGCAAGAATGTGATGAAGCTTTACTCTGTCACCATAGAGAGGCAAAGTTAAGATCTCCGGGCCGACTTCAACCCTGAGTTGTGACTTCCTCTCGCTCAACATTATCATCCCTTGGCTAATGATTGTGTCCAAGACGCTCTCAAGTTGAAACTTTCCTGTCTCCATTTGCAACTTGCTGACAAAACCCATTTCATTTTTTTCAGATTCAAAATGTAAAATAACTACAGTAGTTGAAGAAGATTCCATATGTTACGTTGTTACTGTTCCTCAATGATTTTCAAGTCAATGTCTTCTATTATTGTTGTAATCAAGACGGCGCCTTTCCTGTTGCAAAGTTTGAAAACCAGATAAGGAAACACAAACGTTAAATGACATTCAGTTCATAAAAAGGTGAAAGGTATAATAAATGAACATGTGTACTCACTATCTTTTCACCATACAGAAAAGAAAAACAGAAACTTTCTTCAACAATAAGCCTGGGACAAAAAGAAAAGGGTAAAATATAGTAAAAGATATATAAGAACACCTGTTCTCGCTTCTAGCAATGTTGCAAAGCAAGCTAGAATTTCGCAGAGAAATGATCTCACTCTTGGACACTTCATACACCCAGTGACCACAAATTTTGCCTGTCATAAACATCAGATGATGTGCCTCCCAAGCTGGAAACCGTATGGTAGCATTAGATAAGAAAAAAAAATCATTTAAAAAAAACGTATCAGTTCTTACCTCCTTGCGAACTCACTGATTTCAGGGAGATCGGTGCCAAAGTAAGACTGTGTTGCTGGTATGGAGTTGAGGTACAGGTTACCTGAACAAATCAAAGAATTTTAAGAGTAAACGTATGAAGCAAACATATATACAAAGTGATCAACGGACAGTAGAATAGTATGAATCAGTCATGAAGTTTTCAGACTATACATGCGTTTACCTCCAAAAGTCGTAGGATTAATCTTGACGCTGCCTCGTCCCACAAAGATAAGTAGTCTGACAATGAATATATTTTAATAAATTTATATTAGCACCATATAGAGAGTAATATGAAGAAAATTGTGCGATGGTAGTTTCATACGGGCCAATGAGAAGACGGACAACAGCTCGAGTTGTTGCTGCATCATTGGTGAGATCAGAGCCCTGGATAGGACGTATTTTCTCAACAAATCTCCGCTACTAATTCAAAACATGATCTACACCGGCTAATACATAAAATCGATTGAAGTCAGCTCTATTAGATATATCTGATAGATTAAAGATAAAGTTACCTTTTCATCAAGGAACAGAAGCGTGATTAACATAAATTGAGGTTGCCTGAATCCCAAAACCGGAGGAGACGACCAGCTATGGTCTGAGTAGTACGACAAAACCGGAGAGAGTTGAAGTTTGATGGACCGGACGAACCCGATTTGAGCATCTGGAGAAGCAAATAGAGATATTTTTTTTTGTAAAGAGAAAAAGAATCGATCAGTTTTATGAAGATTGAGATTTGTTTGGTTAAATACGGGAAAATGGAGAGTCCGTCGGGTGTAAAAATTTAAAGATATAACGAAAGGAGAAAGGAGAAAGGTGAATTTACATCAAGCGATGCAGAAAACCTAGGTTTACATCAAGACGACGGCGTCTCACCATATGGGTTTCACATACAAAATACAACGAAAAAAATTATGTCTCTTTCAATTTGATTCACAAAGCGTGATACAGCCCATACCTGACGCAACCCATTGCAACACTTTTTCAGAGTGGGGCCCACATTAATGCTGTCGCTTCAGAAGTGAGGGAACTCTCTTATTATATTATAGATTATATGATTACTTATATAATGGTACATATAAAATACAATTAATTATATGATGAAATTATACGATATATAATAATGACTAAGGATGGATTTTCGGACATTCATACGTGTTTGGTTCTGATCGGTTTGCGTTTCGGATTTTCGAAATCAAAGATTTCAGTCCTATTAAGATGTTTCTAAATTTTTGTTTGAGTTTGATTCGGATCTTTGCGGGTTTGGTTCAGCTTTGGATAACCTATTTAAATTATTTTAAAAGTTTTAAATCACTATATATTTTAAATTTCTCAAAATCTATAAATAAAATAATATATTACCTATAAATTTAAATAGCATATGTCAGAATACCTAAACTTAACATATCAATTGGTTTGATTAAAAATTTTGGATACAGAATCATTAATTATTTTAAATATTTTTGGTGATTTGAGTATACTTTAACTATTTCAGATATTTATTTTTAACTATCTATATATATTTTCAAGTATTTTAAACCAATTTAAGAGTATCATTCTTGATGTTTTATATACGTTAAATATTAAAATAATTAATATATAAGTATATAAATATATTTTTAGATAAATTCAGGTACACGAATACTTCGGTTCGGATCCTATTCGGTTCTCTAACTAACAATTTTTTTAATAATTTGAATATTTAATCAATTTATATTTGGATTTGGTATTATACTTTCAGATTGGTATCGGTTATGTTCCTCGGATTCATTTTGCCAAACCCTAATAATTACATGAAAAACAAATATCATCATATTTTTAAAAATATACATCTGCGCAGGTGCGGAGATTAAAGTCTATAATCATTTTAACAACAAGCCAAATAAATATATTGATTGGAGATCGAATAAAACAAAGCCAGAGAAATACATAGTTTACTAAAAATACTCTATGTGTCGAATTTATTATAAAAAATGTTTTACTAAGATAAATAAATTCAATAATTACAAATAAATAATATATTTTATAAAAATGAAAAATAATATTTGCGCTTTCGAAGCGCGGATCAAAATCTAGTTATATTTATAAAAAAATTATGTTTCCATGAAGGCAAAGCAGGACGGTTCACACCAAGCACTACATGCTAAATTGTCTGTCGCCATGTTCTGATTTTGTGGTTTGATTCTGTGATCAAAGTTTTAGATTTTCAAATATAAAACATTTTTGAAGATTAAATATTTAAGAAGATCATTCATAAACACAAAATAGTATTAGTTGGCTATATTATTTTATTCTAGTTTAAGAAAACTATATAATTTTTTTATAGAATTGTTTAAAATACCACAAATTAAATACCACTTTTCAAACATACCATCAATCAAAAATACATTAATATTTGGGTTTATGATTTAGTGATTTTTTACAGATTTAGTATTAGTGGTTGAGACTGGGTTTATGAAGGTTTAATAAATATTCAGAAAATGAGTTTAGTGTTATTTTATTACAAATCTAGAGTATTTATGAAAATTGTCATTCGCTAATGGTAAATATAAAAAAAGTGTGTCAAATTCGTGGTAGAATTAAAATGTTACCTTGATTATATGTTACTTCGTGTTACAATTGATGTTTTACGATTGTAATTTTTGGATTAATCTAAAAATTGTGCAATATATAATATATATTATATATACGAAGTACAAGATGGATTGAAAGAACATTTAGCTTTTGTTATAGAAAATAAAAATAAAATTTTTTGATCAATGTGAGACATGTTAAAAATGATCCAATCGATGTGAGAGGAAATTAATTATTACTTTAATTATATTATTTATTAATTATTTATTTTAACATGTTTCATATTACCTAGATTTTAATATGTCTATGTTTTGATCAAAAAAAATGTCTATGTATTTGGATATCTAAATTCTAATAATATAATGTTGATGCGCCATTGGCATAAATAATAATTTTAAATCCAATATTTTTATTTTAAAATAAATAATTTACATTTGGACATAATTATGTTTATACTTTAACTTCACTGAGTTGGAAAAATAAAATAAAACCATAAATGTATTTTTGTTTCTTTTGATTTGGTTTAAATATTTCATTTGTTTTGTTAAAATTTCAATTAAGTTAAGATTACATTTTATAAAAATAAATTTATGTTTATATTTAAAATTTAAAATTACATCAATGGTGATATGAGTTAAGTCATTTTCATATTAAGAAAAAAACCTACCAAAAATATAAATTCTTTGTAAACAAAATTGCACATGTTAGCATTACCAATACGCTATGATTAAGGATTCGAATCATGTTGTACAAACAGAGTTAGCATTACCAATACGCCCGGGACGGTGGTGTTTCGCAGATGGATCGTAGAAATCGAAAGATAATTTTTCGGGACTAGGGTGGTATAGTACTCTAAATGGTTTTGAGGGTTTATTAGGAGCTAAAAGTACAAGGGCTAGTCAATCCCCACTACACACAGAGATCAAGGCTCTCATTTAGGCAATGAAATGTATGGAGAATTTACGGCAATATAATGTTACTTTTGCAACGGATTGTTCTCAATTGGTCAAGATGGTTTCGGAACCAGAAGAATGGCCGGCTTTTGCAAATTACTTAGAAAACATCAGAAGTCTCAAGAGAAGTTTTCACAGCTCGTAGATTATTCATATACCAAGGACGAAAAACAAGAAGGCGGATAGCTTAACACGTGGTGTGAGGCAACAGTCGTCGTTTACTGTCCATATGGATACAGAGCTACCAGTTTGGTTTACAAAGTCGACATGAGTTTGTAAGCTCGTCGACAAAAAAAAACAAAATTGCACATGTCATAGTTAGAATAATGTCATGTCATCGTTATTCAAAAGTCATGTTATTATTCTTTGTTAAAATTTGATGTAATGATGACGCATATACAAATCACTTCACAAAATAATTTATAATATATTATAAGTTTAAAAAAGAAAGTTATATATTCTCTTGGACAGTGTATGTCATAAACCATGCACGTTTATAACTGAGAAACTAAAAATTTGATGCTAGCAAATAGCAATAGAGAGATACAGTATGTAATATATATGTTCAATCACTACCAAGACGAGTTTAGAACATTTATGGGAACAATTATTATATTTAAGTTCATTTGAATACATAACTGATATTATGAATCTTTTTTATTTGCTAGACAAAATCAAACAATAGATTCCGATTCTGATTGATATGCATGCCAATTTCAATAGCAACTGAAATCCAATCTAAATTTGTATGTGTAATAACCTCTCTCTAATTAAAGACGTTTTATATCATCTCCGAAGCTGTGCACTTTCTAATCCTTATCAACATTTCTTTCTCCTTTCTTCTCCATCCTACAATCACCTGGCAACATTGTCTCCTCGGAGCCTGTCGACGAAAAAAATGTAAAGAAACTTTCAAATTCTAAAATCATTCCAAACTGATTAATTCAATTTGAGAGAACATTAAAAAAAATACGAACGTTGTTTCAATAATCAGGATCCATCTTCATTGAATTCACCAGTATCCTCTTCACTTTAGTTACCTGTGAATGCTCACTCTTCCCGCAAACCCCATAATTCTTATCGGCTACACTATACCAAGTTTTCATCCCACTAACCCCAACATCCTCCACACCATCCATAAAATAGGTGACGGGACGCTGACACGTGTCAGGTCCCAATGGCCGGGTTTTGAACATGAAAGGTCCATCACTCGAAGATCGCCAAGTTTTGAAGGTCAGCAAAGGTGTTGCCAGCTCCTTGGCGGTCAAGAAGTAAGAATAAATATGAATGGAATATCCCCAAGAGATCGACCATTGACGCTTACGGTCATGGCAGTTAATCTGTTGGAGTATTCGATTCGGGTCTAAAGAATAAGGTTTCATAAGGTTGTGTAAAGACTCAATCGGAGTTTTCTTAGGAAACATTGAGTCTAAATAAACAAGGTGATGTAGTGATACAAGTGGTGCTAACGGATACGTCGCTAGAAGCCTGAATGGATCTCCTTTTAGGTCAAGCTACCAATACAATAAACAAAGTTGTGAGACCAAACACATTAGCCGACCATAGATATAGATAGTAAAACATTGGCTTATATCTAGGGGCAAACCCACTCAGAAGGGTGTGGATTCAGTTGAACCCACAAAAACTGGATAAATAAAAGATTGTAAGCAAAAACCATTAATATTATTTGGCATAATTGGTTTAAAGCCTTCCTTGGAACCCGGAAAAACTGTGTTCAATTCCCCTCAATGGACATGTTGAACCCACTAATTTTCTTTTCTGGGATCGCCACTGTTTATATCTCCAAATTTTAACAGATAATTTACATAAATATAAACCCCAAAAATTGTGTAAGATTTTTTTTATTATTGTCATTATTAAAATTGGCTACAAC
The DNA here is from genome assembly GCA_026261945.1 of Hirschfeldia incana. NCBI lineage: Eukaryota > Viridiplantae > Streptophyta > Magnoliopsida > Brassicales > Brassicaceae > Hirschfeldia > Hirschfeldia incana. Next base: position 1,157,247 of record JABCMI010000019.1, read on the forward strand.
CTTTGTTCAATAACGCGGCCGCGTAGCCGCGTTTGCGGCCGCAAATCGGCAGTCTAACGTTTCGACTTTGACCAATTCGGCATAATTAATCGGCATATAATTAAACGGGCGCTTAATCACATTAGGCGCTACTAATCGGATTAATAAGCGATTTTTTAACTCAAAACGAGGCCCATATAAAAATGGGCCGCAGCTACATTGTATTTTATTGACTTTATTATTGGGAGAGAAGGACGTACCTCATTTATACTGGTTAATTTCCCTTCACATCTTCATCACTGAGCGATGTGGGAGGTTTGACATACTGAAGTATCTCTTTATGATTTTTTTTGCTGTCGTTTATATCCCATATTTTAGTTGAATGGATCTTATACGGGCTTTATCAAAATCTAGTAATTTATAACTTTGTGTTTTCTGGTTTACAAATGATATAGATGATAAAAATGTGATTTTAATTTAGCCATGAAAAATATGTTTTTAATAAATCTGAGATAGGTAGTTCAAATGAAACAATATATTATGTAATATTTTAGATTATGAAATTATTCTGGTATGAGAATATATATCTTAATTTGTTGTGTTCTCAAGATGAAACAATAGTTTAGTTGTGTCTCTTATAGATAAACATGTGCTATTCATATTTTTGTATTATATATAGAAGTAAAGTATTATATATATATATATATTAAAAATTCCTCTCCGCGTACTTCCCGATTTTTTTCCGCTTTTTCAATAAATCGCTAGGCGCCGGTGCACCGCACGCGTAGCGCCTAGCGAGTTTTCGAACAAGGGCTACAACAACCCTTGAAATCTCAAGATCGTCGTGAAAACAGATCTATATTATTTTGGGTTATGTACCCGACGAAACTAGAAGTTGAGACATGTCAGCCACTACATGTGATCTTAGTGATAACGAATATATATTTAAGAAACCTATCATGACAAAAGTCACGTGCGCGGAAAATTAATTCACCGTCAAAAACGGTAGAGACACGTGCATATAAATAAACAAATAGAGAATATCGGACAAGTGCTTGTAGCAGAGAAGGGTTACCTGGTGAAAACCATGTTCTACAGAACGCCAATCCCACTAACGCAAGCCGCGACTCTCTGATCCGATCCATAATAGTAAAAATACCGTTGAAGACAGCCGTCTATGGCAGCGGCTAAACGCGCCGCCAGCGGACGACTGATGGCAAAACCGCCACCGCCAAACGCCATGCATACCCGTGCATCACGTTCTGCTCGACGCTCTCAGAGCTTCCCCCGACGTACCACATCTGCTCGTGATCGTACTTGGAGAGAACCTTCACGAGGTTTGGTGTCATCGTCTCCCATCACAAACCACCTTACATCCGCCGGGTTTAGCTGGTAGCTGTCCCAGATTATCCGAGCGATTAGTACCGCAGCTTTTGAGCTGCGGAATTCGAATCGTGTCCATCCTGGATCCGAGACTTTGGTCGGGATATCGGAATAATTTTTGGGGACATTGACTTGTTCATCGAGCCAGACGAAGCCGCGAGTGGAGTTACGCCACCACAAGGAGGTGTATTGGCTCCGCTCGGTCCAGCTCTCAGCTGATCCTGCGATGCAGAATAGGATATGAGAGATATTGGTTGGTGGAAGGGCTAAGGTTTTCTGAGGTACTGTGAGGAAAGGAAGATCGCTGGAGGAATGGGATGAAAAAGTGGTGGGGAGAAGGAGAGAGATGGAGACAATGAGGCATGCGAGTATGGAGAAGCACGCGAAAAGTAATAGGTAGTTACGTGGCCCGCCGCTCCGGCATGAAAAAGAACCTTGAAAATTTCATCACCGGAGACCACTTAGTCGATATAACTAACACAGAGATGAAAGAGGAAGAAGAAGAAGAAGTAGACACGGTAACGAAACACAAATGGCGGAGATGTTGTCAGTCACTAAACCATGAGTAGTAGAGGAGAAAGAAAGAGTAGCTACATCGTGGTGAATAATGATATACAAATGACGGATAAGATAAATATTTGAATAATCACGGGCTTACATTAATATATATACGTAGTCTTGATTTTGAAACTTTTATGTATTTGGTAAACCATTCCTAAAAAAATGAAAAATCAAACATCATAAGGTTATGATATATCCCAAAATCCACTAAAATATGTGGCACATTATTTATAGTAATGTATATGATAAATAACCTTTGTCGGCTGTAGTTCCCGATGGTTCGTCAAATGATGATGACTTTCTCATCGTCCAACGTTTCTCCACTTGCATCAACAAGAGATCGATCTCGGAACGCCACGATGATTGGTCTATCGTCCAAATCGGACCTTGACGTTAGTCTTGACATGCAGAACACAACTGCAAATTCCACCAGGAGTTTTGGTGGGAAACAATCTTCGGTTGCTCTCTCTCAAGTCTCATCCAGTGTTTTATCCTTGGGAAATCTTCAAGCATAAAGAAGCCTATTTCTGCTTTGAGGGAGACTCAGAGATTCCTCCTGAAATTGATTTTCTTCTTCCTTTCGATTATGAAGATTCATGGTCTGCGCCACTGGGTTATCTCACTATATGAATCATTTTTGAACGAATGTCATTTATGGTTCTGTCTTCCTCGTTTTTTGTTGGTTTATTGTCAGAGAAGTCTGATAGCTATCTCTTAACTCTCTGTCAGTGGTATCCGAGCGGTAGTCGGTCTACGCAACCTAGAAAAGTTGTAAACTAGTAAGACAAATACTTTTTGTAAGGATTGACGTACGTGAAGCACTTATTCTCTTCTCCTCGTGTAGAACTTTTTGATGGACAGAGTTGAGATCTGGTAATTTTTCCAGACAAATGATGTTTGAGAAAATCTTTCAAAGTAATCCATCCATCTTGCTTACTCAGACTCAGCTCTGCTTTGAGATGTTGTAACCGCACAACACTTTCCAGCACTTCTTGAGCTATGTCCACATATTGTCTTGTATGCATCAGGCGAGAAGGGAACTGTTGATCGGACCGCTGGAGAGATTGAAGCCCTTATCCATCAGACGATCTTTGAATTAGCCGTTCTCCACATCTCTGCCTCCACCGATTTCTCTTTTTCTACTGTAATCTTCAAACTTCAATTGATGAATCCAACTTTACGCTTTGCACAAAGCGCATTCTCCAATCCAGATGCCCCCTCAGCATAATTTTGTTATGTTACGATCAGTAGAGTTATCAATGTTCTAGGTTGTCTGATGGAGTAACATAGGATGGTGACATCGTACCCTCTATCTACAGCAACATTTGATGAACTCACAATTTCTAATTTTTCTCCATTAATGTTTTCTTCTCGTCAAACACCAAAACAAAACTTATTGATTTCTTTTATGGCTCTAATAGCATGAAAGACAAAAAAGAGAAGAGTTCTCACTATTAACATGATCTCACATACATGATATATATAAAACTTTCGTTAAGGATATGGACAAATCACTTTAGACTTATCTCAATCTCCTAAGACTTATCTCTACTGCGTAATATTCCTATATCATAGATACATATGTCGGCTGTGGAACCCTTAACAAAAAGCTTCTCAATTACTTGCAACTATGTTAGAAAGAAAAAAAGATCCATATTATTATTTTTGATTAACTTAGGATATCCAATATCACGAAAAAATCTAAACTAATTTTCAAAAAAAAAGTGCAATCTACGAAAGACTATCTTTTTTCCGGACATTCAAATGGATCTAATACCATGGGGTTTTATATGTATTTCATGTATCAAAGTAGATTGAATTTTAAACATGTTAGCATTTCATCCCGTCTCTTTACCACCGGACCATAATCACCTGGTCAATCCATATTATTTTTGACTAATGATATTATGCTTACTTGTTGAAATGAAGAATTAAGAAATAGCATCTGTGATCGAAATCTAAATTTGCACGTGCTTATATATATAGCCTCTAATTAGAAACTAGTATTTTATATTCTCCAAAGATCTGCACTGTCTAATTAATCCTTACAATATTTCTTTCTCTTTTCCTCTTCATCCTTCGATCACTTAGCAACACTATTTCCTTGGTATCTGTCCCCAAAAAAAAATGTAAAGAAATCTTCAATATCTAAACTCTGTTCAAAGAGTTGGTTACATCTTAGGACACTTTTTGTCTTTGTTTTACAATGAGAATCACTTTTCACATGTGAGACACTTTCTAGTGGGATCTATATCTAAAAATGAGAATCACTTTCACCTATCCCCCAAAAAAAAATGTAAAGGAATCTTCAATATCTAAACTCTGTTCAAAGAGTTGGTTACATCTTAGGACACTTTTTGTCTTTGTTTTACAATGAGAATCACTTTTCACATGTGAGACACTTTCTAGTGGGATCTATGCGTGTTTTTGACAAATTTACCCTTCTAAAAACGAGGAGCTGTGAACGACAAATTGTGGACGACGAATTATATATGATGAGTTATGGATGACGGATTGTAGATGACGAATTATGGACGATGAATCGTGAATAGACTTATGAAGGCGAGTAATTATGAACATATAAAACAAAGAAATGCAAAAAATATGTATGATAGTTTACTTCTACTATTACAAAGAAATTTAAAAGAAAGTTGACATGATAACCATTATGTACATGATATCATGAACACCATGTGGATGATAATTTGTACGAGAGTGATGCATCTGTCCACAAAACTCTCAACCACAGTGCTTCCATACATAATAAGTATTTGCGAAGAGTAGGTGTGGAAATGGACTACGGTCATGTGGATGATTGTGACTATGGCTCAAGAACATTATAAATGAAAGCTTGGTAACTAGCAAAAACGTTAGTGATTTCAACAAAATAACATAAAAACAAGAAGCAAACATTTCACGGAAGATTGTTAGAAAAAAGACAAAATTTACATGAGAGAATCTTAACCTGCTACTGAGATGATAATACTTGGCTAATCGTTTGTATACCACCTCTTCTCCTCTGCATCTCGTTCCAGCCCTGTACACAAAAATCAATGGCACAAAATTAAATCTTAGCTAAAAAAAACAGGAATTAATCAAAGGACTATGCAAAAGACTCTGTTTCCCATAATTATTCATTGCCTGAAAGCTTATATCCACATTTTAAGCTAAAATCTTGAGACTCACAAGAGACAACCAACAAAATGGAGCTGTTAGATACAAAAAGTTCCAAACTTTACCGAGAGTATCGTATGAAAACTTCTGGTTTGCTCCAGTTCGATGATGCCCTGACATGAGTCTTCATCTGACTCACACCAAACCAAAAGTTTGAATCTTTTGACTTGACCCATGATGAAGACAGAAACGAATTTGGTACCCAGTTCTAAATTTGACTTTTTGAATCGAAACTCCAGCGATTGTATCTACTACAACACATGATTGAAGCAAACATTGTGTGAGACGATTAGCAAATCTCGAGTTTCATTGGAACATGGATTGAGGCGGTGAAACGGTCGCTGAATCTTGAGCTCATCCACTCTCTGAAACTCCACCACAATCATCCGGAGCTCAGCCACATCGGATCCCCGAGCTCATCCACAGCTAATCCCGAGCTCATAAACTCTGAAACTCCACCATAGCTTCCTCGAACTCACCTATTGCGGATCCCGAGCTCACCCACGGCGAATCCAGAACTCATCCACGGCCAATCCCCTCATCCACAATTGATTTCATTACAGCTCTGGCCTCATCATCGCACACCCATCGAACCTCTCATGATTTTTTTTTTGGAATTCTCAGTGTTAGGGTTTGAGCATTTGAGAAGGTATAGTTGAGTTAGGAAAAAAGATGAACTTATCAGTTTCTTAATTAGGAGAGAAGAGGTTTCGTAATGAGTAAGGAGAGAAGATGAATGAGAAAGGAGAGTGAAAGGTTGGTCTAGGGGTGTTAATGTCTTTAGACACACAAAATATGTGTGACAAATCCAATGTGTCTCTAAAAGTAATTGCAAACTCATAAAGTGTATGTCAGTGTAAAAAAATCTTGTTCAAAATGATTAATTCAAGAAATAACAATAAAAAAATACGGACCTTGTTCCAATACTCAGGATCCATCAATTTTGAAGTCACCAATATCCTCTTCACTTTGGTTATCCGAGAATGATCATTCTTTTCGCACTTACTATAACTCTTATCCGCCACACCCAACACATCCTCTGCACTATCCAAAAAATAAATGATAGTTAGACAGAAATGGTATAAAAATTATTTGAATTTGCTTATTTCTCCAGTCTCATTTTTTTCCACATTTGTTGCACCGTTTGATCCTTACCACACAAAAAAAAATTGTACATTTTGTTTTCTTTTTGTATATTTTGTTTATCCTCTAGTTCATAGCAGCGTTAGAGTTTGGCCTTACCTTACATGTGGGTCGGTCTATTAATTTAGAAACATTTGACTTCTCATCCAGTACACAAAGAGACTTTGAATCCTAAATTGGACTGCGGAAAAGTCGTCCTTGGAAAACGCATATATATACATATCAATACCGTATGTCCTCTAATATCATAATCCATAACAAAAGCAGAGCATCAATGGCGGTTCACAGTGAGAAATCCATCTTAGTGAAGGTCATCGTCTTCTCTCTGCTACTTCTTCTTCCCCTGTCACAAAGCAACGCTGCTCGTATTCCTTCGACCCCCAGAGGTACTGAACTCGTCAACCTATCTGTATAGACAATCATAAATAATTCCAATGGATTAGTTTGATGAAGTATGTATTTTCAGTTCTTATCGGCCCCATGCGACCGATTTGCCCGGCTTGTGTGTGTTGCGAGCCAGCGCCACGAGGAAAGTGCTGCAGATGTTGTGCATCTCCGATCGTCACTCAGACTCATCACCAATCTCGATCTCCATGAAAGACATAACAAAAGAGCCCGACTAATAAAGAATCATAAAGAAAGTCGTTTGTACTTTGTAGTCCCTGTTTCTGCTTCCATGTCCTAATAAATAATAACACTCTAATTTTAATATCAGCTCTTTATTTTGTTGGTTGATAATTGAGTTTCTGAATGTTGAGGGCTGTGACATTTTAGATAATTTGGAATAGTTGCTTCAAGATTCACAAGGAATAAGAGACACAACTCTTCATTAATACTAACATAACTCTTTACTTTAGAAATACAACTATTAGGTCTGGGCACGGATCAGATATCCGAGTTTTTGAAGGTATTTGTGATTTGTTTTGTATGTTACGGATATCTAATTTTTGTATTTGCTTTGCTTTGGAGAAATACGGATATTCGGAAAAACGGATATCCGGAAAATAATTAGATATTTGCGGATATTTGCGAATACTTACGGATATCTCATATGTTTTGATTAATAAAAATAATTTTAAAAGTTCGATGCAGATTTGTTTTGTATAATATATTTTTTTACGTGATATATAAGATAAAAATTAAAAGTATTAGTAAATCTACATATTTTGTAAAAAAATTAAACTTAGTTAACAATTATAATAACACAAAATTTTTTTTTAAAAATATAATTATCATATAATATTTGTTTTCTTTTTATGTACTACTTTTATATAAGTAATAATGTAAATAAAATATGTCAAATCATATGTCAGAATAATAATTATATAATTTTATACATATAGAACTTTAAATATAATCAAGATATACATGTACTTATATATTGCCAGATCGGATCGGATATCCGCTTCCCAAAATTTTAATATTTTTGATTTGCTTCGTTTTTGACGGATGTTGAATTTTAGTATTTGCTTTGATTTGTAAAGTTACGAATATCCGGATTTTTCGGATCGGATCGAAGCAAATAAAAAATCGAATCTAAATTTACTGATATTTTGTCCACCCCTAACAACTATATATTTGTAATGACAAAACTATTCGCTTGTAATGACAAAATATAGGCCCAACCCAAAGTATTCACTTAGTAGATAAACAAAATCTTTCAATTATCAGAACCTACATCAAATCAACCGAACCACGACAATTTGGACATCCGCTCCGATCATGTGTGAACCAAGAATATATATATATATATATATATATACACAGAAAGTCAGAAACGATGAAAAAGATGTCCACACTTGTTTAAACGCTTAATCTTAGTTTCCAGTGACATACTAACGACGATGTTTACTTTGAAACATAAATAATGGGCATGTTGGTTTAGTTCCTTACAAAATCTAGTTTCAATCATCGACGTCAATAATATACAAAGTCAACTGTTTTGTGGAGTTTGATTTCAACTTTCGACCAAAACTATTATTCAATATCTTAAATACATTATCTGCGAAAAATAATAAGTACTCTAATAACCAACGAGACACTTAAAATGAGTTATTTAAAAAACTTGGTTAAACTGAGCCAGCCAGCTAGACTAACCACTTAAGCTAACAGATGTTCTGGTAGACTTTAAAGAATCAAATCCAAGTAACGATAGAATTTCATAGTCATTCAAATCTTGGAACAAAAAAATGAGCACTTACCCGCAGTCACGAACTGATTGAATGATCAACAAATTTATAACTTCTTCGGATTTTAATATTAACTAGAGATCTAAATCTCCGCGTCACATACATTGAGACGTCCTTCATTCATTATCGGTACGGTGAATTTTCGGTTGCTTACTTAGTCAATGGTCATATATACTTGTTTACTCTCTGTATTATTTTATCTTTAGATTTCTTGACCAACTTTGCTGCAATTATTTGTTCTTGGCCTATATAAGCATCATCCTACACTGGTTTCAAACTGCAATCAGAAATCATTTGTGTAAGTTTCTAATCATTTTTAACAGAAAGTTGCAATGGCAACCGAGCGATCAAGCTCAGTCATCCTCCTCTCTGTCCTTATACTTGCTTTGGTCCTCTCTCCAATTCTTCCATGTCAGGCAGCTCGAGCACATCTAGATGGTAAGCATATATATTTCTTAAACTAACATTCCTTCATGGTTTTCTGTAAGGTGAATCTTTTGTTTCCATACAGTTGAAGCGCGTATGCTGCTCCTGCTGAGAGCATCAGGAGTACCATCCCCGCCACCAATTCGCTTCTGTCCTGCGTGTGCGTGTTGTGCACCGGCTCGACCAGGTGCTTGCTGCCCATGTCGATGCACTACTGATCCGTAAAAGTTCAGTTTGATTTCATCTAATAGCTTTTGATGTGTTTTCATATCAATATATTTTATATTTACGTGTGAATAAGCCATCAAAATATTAGGCTCTGTCTGTAATATGTACCTGTTGTTTATTATATGATACATCCTCTGATTCGGAGAAACGGTAACTACGCTATATGTTATCCTTTGAGGGACCTGTGATTTCTCATTCACCACACACAGTCTTTAAAAACGCATATAATAAAGCAAAGCATCACATGGTGGTGGTGGCATCCCATCAATCTATCTAAGCTTGAAATTGTTGCGGATAGCATCTCCTATGGGCACTCACATTTGATCACCACTCTCAAGTCTCAATATCCATAAATGTATAGCATAAGGAAAAAGGCCTGAATCAGGGGAAAGAAGAACAATAATAAAAGAGTATTTATATCCTAATAAACAAACTTAGGAACATAAATACAAAAAAAAACTTGGTTTCAAAGTCAGCTTGAATTCGAATGTGAAACCTTTGACAAAATTTGATTAGTATAAAAATAGTGATATTCTACTCTTCAATGCGTAACCAACCTTGTAATATTACCTAGTAGACTACTAAAAGGATTATAATTTCAAGACCAAAAAAATCAAGAATTCAGATCAACAGAACGACGACAATTTGGACAGCTCCGGCGACGTGCAATCCAAGACTCAATGCAATAACGATGAAAAATATGTCCACACTTGTTTAAATGCATAATCTCATGATCATCCTTGTACTCTTCCAAACAAATTGAACAAAATTGTTTACCGCCTCCTTCTTGTTCGATATCTTTGAATATTAGGACTTTCCTCTGTCCAGTTTCAATGTCTTGTTGAGGCTGCGGAGTTTGTTCTATTGTCTCGGCAGGTAATCCTGTGGGACGACTAGTGCTACCGTCGCCACATGAAGAAACGAGTATAATGATGATCGTGCCAATGCTGAAAACTAAAAAGATTTGAGCATAAGTTTCCATTTTTCACGCTACGTTCTCGTTTGTTTCTATCAGAAAAAATATCACAACATGGTTATTATGTTTTTTTAGATGTAAAGTGTTTAGATTTTAGTATCAAACTTCCTGTTAGGATAAAGTTTCGATTTTCCTGTTTCTTGTGTATTTTGGACTTATCATAAAATGATAAAACTTCGTCAAATATGTATCCCGATTTAAGGATCCGTTCAGAAGTTATCGTGCCTAATATCGTGGTCCCGAAATATTTCAAAATTGTGGACCTGAACATGAAAAGATCATACGTACACTTCCTTGCAATAAGGACATCTTCAAAGAGTTTCAATGAGTATGTATCCAATATTTAAGTGGGAAAATTGGAAAGAGAGAGATATCGTGAAAGTGAAGAATAGTTTGGAAATAATATACCAAGCCGAAACTAAAAAAAAGTTAGGATTTTTTTTGTCGACTTTGTTATTAAAGCCCAAAGGCTAAATATTACACGAAGTTTGAGTCCATTACATCATTTTTGCCAACCCAATTTCCCTAACAAATCAAGAAGATTCATATGTCTAATACATGCAGGAAAAGGATAAGACTTCGTAGACACGTGGTGTTTATGCGGTTGTCTTTGGACACCTCACGGGACACCTCATCAACTGATGCTTCTGACGCCGGCGGCAGAATCTCTCCGGTGAAAGGCTTCTTCCGTCGACGATGCTCTCTTCCGTGAAGTTGGAAATTCTATCAGCTTCGTGTAATGTAACAGATGCTCCTCCGTTCAACCAAAGATATTAAAGCCAAAACAGAGATTGCTGGAACATTTAATTACAGATTAACTTCGATACAATTGAAGTTAAGGTCTTTGTCAGGACGCTTTTCACCGGAAAAGCCCCAACTTTACTTAAACCAAACTCAATTTGATCAAAATAAAATCAACCATCCATTCAAACTTCCTAAAAGCTACTTAGCTCTATGGCCATATGGCCCATATCAATGGCCGCTATAACTAGCCCGAGCAATATTTATGCTTGTTTAGAAGAAGAAAGGCATAACCAGCAAAATCGATTGATTTCAATATCGTTGGGATTTGAAAAAAGCACATAGGAGCATCAGAAAGCTAAAATCCGATTAAACAAAATCGGAACTTTATTATAGTCAAACCAAACCAGAAATAGAAGATGAAGAAGTTGAAGAACAACTTTTTGTTTGGTTTGAAAAGCACAACTGATGCAACAAGATATTTGGAAATTATCCAAATATCTTTATTATTCATTAGTTTTCATAGATAATTACTATTTATTTGTATTTTCTATATTTTAATGGTTTTCTTATTTTAATTAAGATTAGGGTTTTCATAGATTTAAAAATTTATTATAAATAGGCATTGAAGCCTATAGTTGTATGCAGTTTTGATTTGATTAATAAAGAGCTTTGGTTTCTGGGAAAATTGTATTCTTTATCTCTTGTTTTGATTTGATTAGATTCATCAATCAATAAGCAGGTCTCAAGTGAAGATTCCCTAGAATCCCTTGGTTGAGCTGGCAGGTCCCAAGCGTGGTTTCATAACCCCTTGGTTGAGTTGTATTTATCGTTGCTTCCGCTCCATCAGGTGGTATCAGAGCCAGGTTTTGATCCTTGATTGCAGTTCAGGTTGCCACTTTGTTCTTTCGGGAGGTGTATAGGCTTCATGGCTTGCCATTATCCATTGTTTCTGATCGAGATTCTCGTTTTCTTGGTCACTTTTGACGATCTTTGTGGAAACTTCTCGATACGAGCCTTGATATGAGCTCTGCGTATCACCCTCAAACTGATGGCCAAACGGAGGTTACGAATCGCTCTCTCGGCAACTTGTTAAGAAATTTGGTCGGGACTTCTACCAAATCGTGGGATTCTAAGCTTCCCCAAGCAGAGTTTGCCCATAACCATGCAGTTAACTAAAGCTCGAAGTTCAGTCCTTTTCAGATCATTTATGGGATCGTTCCTCGTGCTCCGCCGGATCTCTCCACCTTACCCGATCGTACTCGTCTTCATGGAGGAGCAGAAGCATTCATGGAACAACTGGTCCAAACACATGAGCAAGCTACATCAAATTTGGAGGCGTCAGTGCAAAAATATAAGGCTGCAGCAGACTCCCATCGTCGACGTCTCGTCTTTGAGGTAGGTGATCTTGTATGGGCCGTTCATACTCGAGATCGCATGCCAGCACGTTCGTATAACAAGCTAAAGGCTAAGAAGATAGGTCCTTTGGAGGTTCTTGAGCGTATTTATGACAATGCTTATCGTCTCCGACTTCCAGATGACATTACAACTTCTGATGTTTTCAACGTCAAGTACTTGTCTCGCTACTTTCCGCCAGAACAGCTGTCTGATTCGCGGTCGAATCCTCTTCACCCCGGGAGACCTGATGCAGCAGCATCTTAGTTACTTAAACTACAAGTTTCCTTTTTACGTATTTCCTTTTTATCTTAGGGTTTATGTTTTGCCTTTTCTATTAGGTTATGGATTTCTAATGACGGTTTAGGATTCCTATATAAGGAACTCTCTTATGGCTTTTGTAAGGATACACTTTTCAGAATTAATAAAATTAGCTTTGGCTTTTAACCTTATAAGATTTGATTAAATTTATCTTCTAGGAAGCCTTGAACAAGATTTGATTAAATTCATATTATTCAAGTAGCAGGTCTCTAGATTGAAATGAACTATCGTTCTTACCCGCCATTAACAACAAAATTCGTCTAAACGGAAAAAAAGATCGCCAACGCGAAACTGAAAGTTGCCTAACGCGAAAAAACAAGATCAATCTAAAGATCGAAAGGTTATATATTACACCAAAAGATAGTCTCTTCCTCTAGAAAATGTTCTCTTGTGAAAGATAAGGATGAGTGAATAAGAGAGAATTTTCTCTTACTAGAGAGAGGAGAGAGACTCACGCGATTTTTTTTTTATAACTGGACGTTTTATAGTTAGGATTTGATAGTATCAAATGAGCTGAACATATATTATTTTAAGAAACCTTTAGTATATGGATATAATCTGGCATATAAACTGAAAAACCTGATTAATTAAGATATATTAGTATGCTAATATATAAATTCTTGTTTTGGGTATTTATGATTAAAATTCTTGGTGTGTCACACTAGAAATTATGAATATTATAGTAATAAATAAACTTATGTAAATATTTTTGGTATAACACACACTACAAGAAAAATGGGTTTTAATAGCATACCGGAATAGCGTTTTTTTCAATTGTGATATGTTTGATATACGCGGGTTTTAAAGATAGCGTTTGTATTAATTGAAACGCTATGTTAGAGTTGTGAACTGGAAAAAAAATTAAGTGTATTTTCAAGAAGAAATAAGAGTGTAATAATAGCAATAAATGATTAAAAGTGTTATGGTTGAGTTTCGCGGTTAAGCCCGGGACACTTAGTAAAATTTTGGCTCCTAAACAAGATTAGTGTCGGAAAAAAAAACAAAATTATTAGGGTTTCGATCTTCCCTCTCTCTCGTATCTCCTTGCCTCTTTTCTGCTCGAAAGAATCAATTTCATCTCTTTCACTTCTAATTACATTTTCAATTCCTAAGCTCTTACCTTTTCGCAACTCGAATCCACTTTCTCCTACTCTCGAATCCATTATCAATTCCTCTTATCTTGTCGTAATCCATTCCCAATCCGTCGAAGGTGAGTTTGCTTTTACTAACCCATAAGTTTATATTTTGATTAGAAGAAATCTCATCTATGTTCTAGTGTTATTGCATTGTCAATTGATGTGTTTCTGTATACTATTTTCCAGGAAGGATCTTCGGATTAAGGTACATTTCTTCTTCTCGTTTCTCTTTTAGTACATTTTTTTCTTTCTATTTTAACACAATTCTCTTATTTTGTAGCTGACTCGAAGCAAAATTGAAGAGATTTTATCGAAAGGTATAAACAAGTCACACTATCATCTCTATTTACAAAACTCGTTCTGTTTTGGTTTTCTGGGTTGATAAAGTGAACGTCTTGTATGTACAATATCTCGGAGCTGTAACATGGATAAATCGTGGGTCTGTTTACCAAGGTATTAACTTGACTTCACTATCTTTTATAAATTGTTTTCTGTTGATATAATTTATTTGGTAGACTGAATTCAGTATTCTAATTTGTTCTACACGACAGGAATAGCCTTGAGTTTGAGAAAGGAGCTACTGAATTTGTGTCTTCTTCATCAAGACGTTTAGGAGATCCAGCTGAAATGTTCTGCCCTTGTGTTGATTGTCGCAATGTGTGCCATCAAGCTTCTGAGACAGTTTTGGAGCACCTGGTGATTAGAGGAATGGATCAGAAGTACAAGAGTTGTGTGTTTTGGACAAAACACGGGGAGACAAGGCCAGATAAGTCAGCTGATCATGTGTACTCATCTGAAAATGAGGCTTACGAGTTGTTCAGAACGACTTTCTTAGCAAGTGAATGCAATCAGAGTGTTGAACAAGAGAATGCAGGAGCGTATGAGGGGCCTGACAGTCTTGAAGAGGTTGAGTTCAGAAAGAAGTTAGAGGATGCGGAAACTCCGTTGTACCCGGGGTGTAAGAAATTTTCAAAAGTTTCTGCAATCATGGGACTTTACAGGATAAAAGTGAAGAGTGGGATGTCGGAGAATTATTTCGATCAGCTACTGTCCTTGGTTCATGACATGCTTCCTGGTGAAAATGTGCTACCTAAGTCTACTGATGAGATGAAGAAGTTTCTGAAACAATTTGGTTTTGGCTACGATGTCATCCACGTCTGCAAGAATGACTGTATTTTATATAGAAAACAGTATGAAGATGCAGTCAGGTGTCCAAGATGTAGTGAATCAAGATGGGAGAAGGATAAGCAATCTTGTGAGGAGAAGAAAGGGGTTCCTGCTAAGGTGCTTAGGTATTTTCCGATAAAGGACAGGTTCAGGAGAATGTATAGATCAAAGCGGTTGGCTGAGGAGTTGTGTTGGCACTCCACCAATGCTTCTGAAGATGGAACTATGCGACATCCTGTCGACTCATTGACTTGGGTGCAGATAAACAACAAATGGCCGGAGTTCGGAGCTGAGGCAAGAAACCTGAGACTAGGTATTTCAACAGATGGCATGAATCCATTCTCCATCCAGAACAGCAACCACAGCACATGGCCTGTTCTCTTGGTCAACTATAATATGTCACCAACGCAGTGTATGAGGTCCGAGAACATTATGTTGACCTGCTAATTCCTGGCCCAAGCGCACCTAGCAACAATATTGATGTATATCTACAGCCATTGATAGAAGACTTGCAGGAACTGTGGACAGAAGGTATACAAGTTTATGACGCCTTTAAGAAGGAGAGTTTCACTCTTAGAGCCATGTTGCTGTGGAGTATCACAGATTACCCTGGTTTAGGAGCTTTAGCTGGTTGTAAAGTGAAGGGCAAGCAAGCGTGTAATGTCTGTGGGAAGGATACACCATATAGGTGGCTAAAGTTCAGTCGTAAACATGTGTACATGAGGAACAGGAGGCGGCTCATGCCTAGTCATCCATACAGACGAAAGAAAGGATGGTTTGACAATACGGTTGAGGATGGTTCTGCAAAGAGGATTCAGACCGGTACAGAAATATTAAACAGTCTAAAGGACTTCAAAAACGATTTTGGAAAACTCTTACCAAAGAAGAGTAAGAGAAAGAGGAGTGAAGGAGATGAGGATGATGATGATGATGAGTACGAAGAAGATCATGATATGTGGCGGTGGAAGAAAAAATCTATTTTCTTCGACTTACCTTATTGGAAGGTATTTTATTTGATTTACCTTCTTTAACTTACCTTATTAGTCTGAAATTGTCAATATTATTTATGCTAAATATTTGTAAAAACAATTGTAGGATATGCCTGTAAGACATAACATCGACGTGATGCATGTGGAGAAGAATGTCAGCGATGCCCTGTTGTCTATTCTCATGAATAGTTGCAAATCAAAGGATGGCCTGAAAGCGAGAAAGGATTTGGAAGATATGGGTATACGAAGCAGCTTACATACACAAGTTAGGGGGAAGAGAACTTATCTGCCTCCAGCTGCTTATTGTCTCTCTAAAGAAGAAAAAAGAAAATTCTGCAGAAGATTATCCAACTTCAGAGGCCCTGATGGATATTGTGCAAATATATCCAATTGTGTCTCACTGGATCCTCCTTCTATTGGCGGCATGAAGTCACATGACCATCATGTTCTTATGCAGAATCTGTTTCCGGTTGCGTTGAGAGGTTTACTCCCAAAAGGACCTCGGATTGCAGTGACTCGTATGTGCAATTACTTCAACAGAATCTGTCAACGCGTTCTTGATCCTGATAAGCTACTTGCTCTAGAAACAGAGATTGTGGAGACAATGTGCCAGTTAGAGAGATTCTTTCCACCTTCATTGTTTGATATCATGTTTCACCTTCCCCTGCATCTGGCGAGAGAAGCACGATTGGGTGGCCCTGTACACTTCAGGTGGATGTATCCATTTGAGAGGTAAGTATATTGTTTTCATTAGAATCTTAATTTTTAAGATTTAAGCGAATTTCAGTATTTTAACATTCTTGATTTGCAGGTATATGAAGATATTGAAGGCTTTTGTGAAGAATTTCGCAAGACCTGAAGCTTGTATGGCAGAGGGTTATCTAGCTGGTGAATGTCTTGCATTTTGTATGGAGTTCTTGCAGAAATCGGTACCTGTTGAGGAACCAATGACAAGAAATGAGGATTTAGAGGCACATGATAATGTACTTGAAGGGCGCCCTCTGCAAAAAGCAACAGAAGTTAAACTAACTGATAAGGAGAGAGATGTAGCTCATCGTTATGTCCTCATGAATACTGCAGTGATGGATCCTTATGTTCAGTAAGTGTGGATATAAATATTTTCTGTTCTACTATCATATATAGATAACCGTAGCATAATATTTTTTTGCCTTTACAGGATGCATTTAGAGGAACTTCAAGCAAAAGATGAAAGATGTGCCAGAAATAGTACCATATAATGGAAAACTCATACAGAAAGGTTTTTGACATGGATAAAAACTAAGGTATGTGATCTCCTCATGGTAATGATATTGATTTGTGATCTGGTAATTTTATTCATATGTGGTCTGTTCATGCTAGATACCAAATAACTCAAAGGATCATTCTCAGCGGCTCAGATGGCTTGCGTTTGGACCAAAAAATGTCGCACACACCTACAAGGGTTATATAGTTAATGGACATCGATACCAGACAGATGATGTCAAAAGGAAGACTCAGAACTGTGGGATTTCAAATGAAGCATTCTCCATGTGCAGAGCTAGTGCGAAAGATTCTAATCAAATGGCGGACATGGTAGCATACTATGGAATCATCAAGGAGATCATATTGCTTGATTACCACATGTTTCAGGTGCCTCTGTTTAGGTGTAGTTGGGCACATAAAGGGAAAAGTGTTAAAGAGGAAGACGGTTTTACACTTGTGAATCTCCACACGAACCAGTCAGCATTTGTTAATGATCCATACATTCTGCCTTCTCAAGCTAAACAAGTTTTTTACTCAAGAGAGGATGACAACTCTCCTTGGTATGTTGTTATGAGAGCACCTCCGAGAGGATATCATGAGTTAGAGACTGAAGAGGAAATTTGCGCTGCAACGTTAACAGTCCAGCATGATGAAGATATAGGAGATCACGCTTCAGATGACGAGAGTTTTTGTGTTAGGAATGATTGTGAGGGTATTATTCTTTGAGATTACTGATAAGTTTGTTGTTGTAACAGGTAAATTGAAACAATGAACGAGAATGTTGTTACTGAGAAGGCGCGTCGCAGTAAACGTCAAGCAGGTCTTGATGTTAGTCATGTGGTGTCTTTAACTACCAAGAAACAGAAGAAGATTTGTCCGAAGAAGAATGTGGATCAGGAGTCTCAACACGACTAAATCGAGCAACATAACGATTCAAAAGAGGTGGAACAAGAAACAGAAACTGAAAAAGCCCAAGAAGAAGATGATGATGATGAAACACAACCACCCGACGAACATGATCAGTACGAAACACAACAAGCTGAACAAGAACTTGACGAAGAAGAAGAAGTCATTCCTAGCTCTGAGACACAAACACAGCAATCTATTCCTAGCTCTGAGACACAAACACAGCAATCTGATAACCAAGTGAAGAAGACTAGAGGTCCAACTAAAATGCGAAAAGTGGCGAAACATATAGAGGACAAGGTAGATGTGGAGTTTAATTCTTTGGGAGAGCATGTTGGCAGTGGATCAGTGACATTGTCCTCATTCCTGGGTCCTCTTGTGAGAGAGCATGTGCCTGTAACTCTAGATGATTGGAGACATATGGAAGAGAAAACAAAAGATGCTCTGTGGGAGGAAATACAGGTAATTATGTTACCTATGTATATACATACACACGAGTTCAATATTAATATGAATATTATGTACAGGGACGATTCAACTTGACAGAAGACTGGCAAAAGGATGTAGTCTTTAAGCAGATGGGTTGTTTGTGGAGGACTGCTAAATCTAGACTGTCTTCCATAGTTAGAGCAGCAAAAAACAAGGCGCAATTACAGAAAATTAAACCGAGCAACATACAATCTGTAACAGCTTGGAACAATTGGGTGAAAGGAAGATGTAATGCAGCTTTTGAGGTAACGTTTTGTGTCTTGCGTATACACATTTGGGTTATGTAATTAATATTTATTCCAAAATGGTATTTTGTTTATGTAGGAACAAAGTAATAAGTACAGGGAACTCAGGAAGGCTCAAATTCCCCACACCACTAGTCGAAAAGACATGAATCGGCTTGCAGATGAGATGGTATGAGTCTATATAACTACTTTATTGTGTTTATGAGATCTGATGACAACTACTTTTTTTAACTTGTAGAGAAAAAACAGTTCTGATCCTAAACTAGTCACTAGAACTAAGGTTTGGGTCGCTGGTCATACACATTCTGATGGAACACCCGTTCGTCAAGAATTTGCAGATACAATAGTAAGATTACTTGTAACAATAATATTGTTAGCTATACAATACAATTTACATACCTTGTGTAATTTTAAATTGCAGGAGAAGATAAAGAGAATTGACAGTGAAATGGAATCAAGTTCAGCAGATAATATCGGTGAAGATGCTGTCACTCAGGTCCTAGGAAAAGATAAGCCAGGAAGAATTAGGGGGTTGGGACGAGGGGTTACTGTAACCAAGTTGGCATTCTTACATGCTAGAGATTCACATGTCAAGCAACTTGAAGCAACTCAAGCAGAACTAATCAACAAGGTTCAAGATTTGCAAAATGTGGTTAAAGACTTGGCTGGTAAAAAGGTAACTTCGTTCTTTTTCTTGTTTTATTATTCAAACTTCTGATATGTAAAAGTTTGTAACAAAC
This sequence comes from Hirschfeldia incana, assembly GCA_026261945.1. Lineage (NCBI taxonomy): Eukaryota > Viridiplantae > Streptophyta > Magnoliopsida > Brassicales > Brassicaceae > Hirschfeldia > Hirschfeldia incana. Next base: position 1,176,677 of record JABCMI010000019.1, read on the forward strand.
ATGTTTGTGGTTGTTGGGAATAGCAAAAAAATGGTTCTTATTCTACTTCTGAGAGAAGCGATGTGAGCAAGGGAGGAGGAATAAGGTGTCAAATACTGGATTGGGTTTCGAATGATGATTTGGTTGTTGCTGAAGGAGAATTCTACTCTAGAGAGCCCACATATAAGATTGGTCGCATTCCACTGGGTCCTAATGCGGCTGCTGTTATAGTGAAGTCTGTATCAGTCGTAACAGCACCTATATGGAGACCTACTTCAACTTGTGTATCGCTTGGTCAGGCTGTTGGAGTGAAAATTGCATGGCCATCTGACAAGCTCATCTTGGATGATGTCAATGACATTTCAAACAATGGCAACAACGACGAGTCAGAGGTAAAAAAATGCTGTCCTCCAACTTATGATAATCATTAATTAATGTACTCTCAAATGTGTGAATATATTTTACATGATTCAGGATATAGCTGCATCTTTCGGAAATGTTAAAATATATGATTACTGGAAACTAGAAGAGGAGTTGATAGCTGAGGGTGTCTTGTTGACAACCGATCCTATTCACCTCGTCAACCAAATTCCACTGGGACCGAATGCAGCAGTTCTTAGAGTCAAAATGGTATTTAAACCTAATGCCTTTATCTGGAGACCTACACCTGAAATGACAAAGATGGGTGATGCAGTACATGGGACAATAGCGTGGCCCCTAGATAAGATAAGACTATCCTGATCAAAATTCGCCTACTGATCAGCATTCACCTACTGAATCAAACAAGATATCCAATCAGGTTAGTTTGTAAATTCTGAGAAGGTGATTAGATATTGAATTGTTTGGTTGCCGTTGTTGATATTGTGGTGAATGTGTTTGTCTATTTTTGGGTTTAGAGTGGTGGTAACAGCACTAGTAGTAGCAACAAAGGTGGCAAACAAAAGATTGGTCTCTTGGACTGTCATAACTTAGGACGGAGAGTTGCTTTAGGTCGTGTGTTCTCAACTGATCCAGATGAGAAAGTGCACTTCGTTCCTTTGGGTCCCAATGCTACGAAGGTTTGGGTAGAGGTTTCTGAGTTCGATGGGGCTCGAGTGTGGAGGCCAAACTCTGAAATTGAATTCATGGGTGATGCAGTCGGAAGCACCGTGGCTTGGCCAAATGATAAGATTGTGTATCTCTAAGTATGACAATGTTGCTTTTGTGTGAAATCTTATCTATGTATGATGTGATATTGATGTTGCTTTTGAACAACTATGTAATGTGTTTAAGTTGAATCTATGATATTGATGTTTTGTTTTAAAATCCCAGAAAACGATTTTATGTAATTATAAAAATAGAAATATTTATAAATTAAAATTTAAAATATATAAATATATTAATATGCTATAGTAGTACATATATATACATTGCACTTTGGTAACTGCTATAGTAGTATTAGCTATATCAAACAGAAAACTGCTATTTATATAATTAGTAATAGCACTAAAAAGATGCTATTTAATAGTATTTAATTGCAGAAAAAAGTGATATCGTAGCGTAAGCAAACATAGCACAACCAAATACTGCTATTTAATGCCCTCGATCTATTATGACGTGCGATGATACAACGCTTAAGAAAGCGCTATCCTATCGTTATATAGTGTTATTCGTCCGCTATAAAAACGCGTTTTTCTTGTAGTGACACTAATAATAAAGTTTAAGCATGCCACTTATTTTTCTAGAAAAAAAAACAGAAAAGCATGCCACTTTTCTATGACAAGTGACTTCCAATTTGTCGTTTACCGCAAATTCATTAGAAAGTAGGAACAAAACTCATTAGGGCATATTCGTATTAGGAAAATTTTCGCATCACAAGTTTTATTAATATTATATATTTTTAGATATTTGAGAAATTCAAGTCATAATATCTCATGTTAATAAAAAGAACGTCATCACTAGTTAGATTTTTTATTTAACTATTAATAAAAATTTATGAAGATTTTACATTGGGAGAACTTTGATACAGATGGTCAAGATATGTAGAATACGCATTAAGGGGATTGTGCTCTAACACGAAGAACAATTTATACCCACACAAAAATATTGATAATTAACAGTGTCATTTGCCCCCACCCCCAAGAAACAATTAACATAGTCTATGTTGTTAAGAACGGTTACTATGGTCAATGGATGTGTGAATCTTATTTTAGGCTTTCAATTCGAATGTCTGCAGAATAAAAGCTCAACCAGATTGAACCAATCAATGTGTCACAAACCAACACAAAACAAGCAATCAGTGACACCGACTATCAAACCATAAGTAGCCGGATATTGTATATCTAAAAATAGATATGTAGTGTTTTTTTTTGAAAATCTATTATATTAAAAAAAAAAATCATAACTCACAACTTCAATTCATGTGTGATTTTTTTATTTGGACCATCTCTTAAAAAAAAAACCACATTTAATTTTCCTATCATTTATTTATTTATTAATGTTATCTAAAGGCTGAGAAGTCACAACTTCATTTTATGTGTGATTTTTTATTTGGACCATCTCCTAAAAAAAGAATCACATTTAATTTTCCTATCATTTATTTATTTATTGACTAGGATAATCCCGCCCTACGGGCGGGATTTTAATATTTTTCAATTTCTTATAAGTTGTTTCTAAATTTACGGGATTTGTTCATCTTTAGTCCGGATCAGATTTTTCTAAGATTTTTTTTGCAATTGGTGTAATTGAAAACCAAGTAAAATAAAAACCAGTTAAAGTCAAATTTGTGGAGCATCAAAAGAGATAATATACATATGCATCTCTAATTAGCTGACACAAAATCAAGCAGGAATTACAGAACTGTACAATAAGATGTGCATTCGTGGTTATGATCAACAAAGTTGGGAATATTTTTTTAAAGATATATTTGTCTGCATGATATGAGGAGTTACAGTAGGATATATGTATCGCCAACTTAATTACATATTCAAAGTAGTTTTCCTGCTCTGGAGATTGATCCTAGGTGATGCATAGTCCCTAAAAACAGAGCAGCATTGTCTAGATTAATGAACACATAGCAACAATTTAAACAAAACCTCCAAATGTAAAGAATGTGGAATTGAAATTGTATCTCAAATATTATTGAGAAAATTATTTAGACTAATAAAAGTGCTTCTTGTCAACTCAGTTTCTGTTTGCTTGTTCATTTTGTTGTGTTTTAATCAATATAACATTGGAACACAAATGCTGAGAAACAATTCTAACCTATATCAAAGTAAAATTCAAGGAACTTGATCACTTATTGATTGTGAGGTATCACTTATATTCACAACCATGAGTTGAAAAGCGAGTTCAGAGAATAACTGAGTTATATTCAATCACAATCTTTTTGTTTGAAGCCTCAAACAATCTGAGGTATATTAAGAAGTTTGTGGTTACATAAAAACAAAGTAAATCCAGACATGTATCTATGAGACCATTGATTGAGTCGTCAACATCTGTTAACCTTTGCACACATATTAACATATCGTGTCGATTGGTTTAAGGAGTTTTTCGGGGAAGAAAAGCTATTTCGTCTTTCATTTTAAGTTTTGGAATTGGTTTATCCCGGCTAGTTTTGACCGATGGTTTCTTTTTTTGTATTTTTATATATTGTTGAAATTTTCTATATATTCTTAGAATTTATATATTGGGTTATATCATGTATCTTCACAAAAATATTATTTGTTGTCTAAATTTTCACCAAAATTTAGTTATGTTATGTATTTCTGCTAATTTTATCATTTCATTTGTATGATACATATACTGATATACAACAACTAATAATTATATAAAGTGACACTATTTTTTTCCTTACATATACAATGGTGAAGGGTTTGAAAATTTATATGGTCTACTTAAAAGATAAATATCTGATACATTTATAGTATCATTTTTAATTTAAAAAATGGTTAATTAATTAATTTAATACATTGCTTTGGAACTATAAAATTGAACACGTGATACCAATAATCACATATGACAGCAAACTTGCCCCAAAATTAATTACTTCGTTAAACTATCTTTCATTATTATACATGATAATTACTCCATCTCTTACATTTGTGGTCAAATCGATTTGTTAACCAAAAGAAATCAAATTTACACATGAACTGCGAGTCTGCGAATCTCATTTCTTACAACACAACAATTTCTTAAGCTCTCTATTACTTATCCAGAGTAAGAAAACAACACAAAAGGAAAATTAAATAGTTGTTTTACCTGAACTCAACCCACATCTGTTACTAATTACATTCGGCTCAAAACTGGGCAATTGCCTGAGTTTAAGCTATCGTTCTACAAAGTTTTTAATATTTAATATCATCTAGGTACTCTTCGGAGTAGTATGCATTTGCCGAACATGTTTTTCTCCTGCCACTAAGATTGCGAACTTTCTCTGTCCTGATAAGGTAGGAAAGAGAAATGTAGGATATACGTTGTCACATGATGATGGTGTGCTCCGTATACATCCCTTATTGATAAACCGCTCTCTCGATTTGGATAAGGTATGCTAAGTTGCATCTCAATGAGGAATGTGCAAGTTTCCATATTCTGGGTTCTTGTTGTTGAAGTATGGACGTGATGATGCAGTGCCTCCAAGTATAATATTAAATGGTAACATAAGAAGACCAGGTAATTCGTCATCAGTCAAAACCTTAATTCGCTCATGTAGTGAGTGAGGCACGAAATAGTAGTTAGAGATTTTGTGATAAAAAGTCTTTGTTCCTCTTCGTTTAGTGTAAGTAATTTTTTTTACTTAGAAAACAACATGACTACGTTTATAGACAGAACAAAGAGATCACATTAAAACAGAGAAACAACATGACCACGTTTATATACAGAACAAAGGCACCAGATCAAAACAGAAAAAGTTACAAGGATACCCTAAAGAAGTTCGCATGTTGCGTGGTTATATGGCTAATAACTATATTCAATTCCATCCTCTTTGCTCATACAAGACATACCTGAGAGAGAACAATGATCAAAATTTTATATTGCCAAGTATAATAAAAAACTGATAAGGCGATCCTGATCATAAAAGATAACTTATTTAGTGATTACCAGCTAATGACAAACACGCAATTTAATGAAATACTCCACACTAGATTCATAAGGCTGTTAAAGGACTCATCTGATAAGAAGATACATGAGGTATGCAGAAAAGTTCATCATCACCAAAGCTCTGAGCTTTCTAAAAGGAACCCAAAATCTCTGTAACATCTGAACAAAGAAAAAGCTAAACATGAACAAACAAAAGAATCAGACATGTAATGTCTTCAAAGCCGTAAGACACATAACATTTTCAAAAAGGGTTTGATCCTTAAATTACCCTGTTCTTGGCCTTAACAGGATGCTCTTCATTAATGTGACAACAAAGCCTGACATTGTCAATAACATATGCACAAAACGGGCAGATAAGGTCCGACTGTAAATCGTCTTCTCCTTCGAGATCCTCTACCCTCCACCTATATACGATCAACAAACGGTTTTAAATTGTCTTATTCATAATAGATGTCAAACAAAAGTTAAATCATGAAACTTGGTAATACAGAGACGCTAAAGCAATATAGATAATATATGACAAAAAAAAGTCAGGAATTGGGTAATAAGGATTCAATAAGACGGAGCCGCTAAAAAATATGACCGGAAAAAAATTGAAGTTAAACCTGTGAATCCGGTAGGAGCATATCCACTCCATCACATGATTTCACTACCGCGTCGGACGTTCCTAGCCTCCCAAAACCGGAGCAGCTGAACTTGAACGGTGGAGGAGAAGTGTCTGGTCATCAAATCAGAAAGGAAGATTGTTGCGTTACCATTCAAATAATTGATGGGTTCGTTTCGACGGATTTTCAGAAGATGGTTTTCTGAGTATGAAAGCTAATCTTTTTATAGTCGCAGTTCCATCGCTTTTCAGGATTGAAGTTCGCATTGAAGAACGATCACGGGTGATGGATTAATGGAGGGCTTTAAGAGAATGAATTTGTAACTGGTATCCATTCAGATTGTAACAAAGAAGATGAAACTACGCTATGGAAACCCTAGTTCGTGATGAGTTATCGAAAGGCGGGGACGGAGATGAGATCAATACGGTTAATCTCGGCAATAGAAAAACGCGACGTTTCAACTATGTTGTATATGATCTTTATGTGGGTGGGTTTTATTGAGCAAACATAAACCCAACTACCAACCGAAGCCCACAAATATTATTTACCAAGTTAAATGAAACGATGCACTTTGAAAACCGGGGCACGTGTCATCATCTCCTTACCTTATTTTATGTGCTGGTGCAAGGAGAAGAGAATTGAGCATTTTTTTTTATATTATAAGATGTTACCTAAAGGCTCACATTATACACTGTCACTACAAAACTGCATATTGTGTTTCACTTTTTTTTTAAACTCTGAATGTTATAAAGCTACCAAGGCAAAAACTGCATAATGTTGCTACAAAACATTAAAACACACCAATAGGCATGAAAAGAAAATAGCCAGTACAGAGAGGCTATTGAGCCAAGCAAAAGTACACAAAGACAAAACCGTTCACACCCCCAATAGGTAGAACCCTGTGGTGTATCTTATCCAGATCATGTATGCAGTGATACAGCTTCTGGTACGGTTGGTACCTTTGGTCGATGGTAACACTGCAATTTCAAAGCTTATCACATTCCTACTTGATTTGCGCATACTCCAGAAACCAAACATTCAAACTATCCCAAACAAAAGTTTCTTGAGATACAAATGAGATTGCACTGTCCAAACTTCATTTTACTTCACAACTGAATGTCCTACTTTTATCTACATTAGTAGCTTGAGTAGAGTTCAGCCTGAAGAAAACTCTGTCACCATAAACATGTCTTAATTCAGTGAAGATAGTCTTATTTTTCCCGTGCTGTTGAAATCCAGCTTCACCACCACTAGAACTTTCAAAATCACCATGAAACAGAACCACAACTAGCTTAACCAACCAAAAACAACTTGATAAAACATAAAAGCAAAGCACATACAGACCATGGCTGGTGAAACCGAGGCAAGGACGAAAGCATAGCCTCAAGCACAGAGACCAGACATGGAGAGAAGTCTCTCAAACACAATCCATCAAATCTAAACACCAGAATCGCAAAGCTGGAAAATTATGCTCCGAGGCCCGTGCTCAAGAACACCAAAAACCTGCTCTAATGCTCTAGACGATGCCAAACTTCATAAAAATCGCGTATTGTGTTTCACTATATATATACAAAATAAATAAATTATATGGTCACAATTTTCATGACCATTGACTGTCACTATTTTCACTGTTACTATACATGTTTTTCTTATAAACTTGCCATGAGTCATATTTCATGTGTTTTTGATATTACGGGTGATTGATGATTGCATTCTAAATTGTGTTCTTTCTTTGAACAAACTTCTATGAACTTAAACAATCAATACTTAAGAACAAAGTAAATTTCCTAAAGGTGTTTATTATTTCTCTGAATTTCTACGAACATGTTTTTCTACATAAACTTTGCTCGGGTCCTGTTTCATTTAAATATGGATTATTTCAAATGTAGCAGTGTTAACAACGAATAAACTTTTTATGTAGTTAGTCTTGAACATGAACACTGTTCTTTTGTAAAAAAGATTATTACTTTATAAACCAAACACAGTTTACTTTTGGAGAAGATGAAGATGGTGCACTGTTTCAAAAAAAAAAGATGAAGATGGTACACTATTGACGTAAATATTAAAATCGGATAAAAAATAGAGATAATTTGAAAAAATACCTATTTAGGTTTTGAAATTTGATAAATGCATTTTCTATTTTATTATTTGAAAAATAGACTTTTTAATTATGAATTGACTTTTTTACCCTAGATATTTCAATAATTATTAATTCGAAATTAATATATAAATTCGTAATTAATAAAAATAATATCATAAAATATTTTATTTAAGATAAAAATTTCAGATTGCTTTTCTATTAAATATCATGTGTTTTTTTTTACTTAAATCCTGACGGCATGTTCGTACGTGCTTATTTCTTGGGTTTTTTCACTCATGCCAGTACACTATTCTCTCTTATCCTCTCCTCTTTAGTCTCCAGTAGTATACATACTTGAATAAGATTTTTGTTTGCTCTACAACCCAATGGTTCCTGAAATTATTGTGAATTGGCTACTGGGTAAAACATAAAGCAACTTATTGGCTATGTCTATACGATTTAACAAACATACTTGATCATTAAACATACACACACAAATTAAATCTGAATGGAGAAAAAAAATGATTTTCTATTAAGAATCATGTAAAATTGCAATTGCCTTAGATGTTATCTAGATATATCAGCTCCTTTTCTTTGCTTTGAACCCGAGCATAGCCGCAAGAACTTGTATCCTTCTTTTGTTTAGTCCAGAGAGTCTTCTGTAAAGGTAATTGAACTCCTGTTATAAGAACCCCGTGATGTTTTTCTTTCAAAGAAGAAGCCGCATTTACAAAGTTCTCTGCAAGATCTGGAACCTTCCATACTATTCTAGTGGAGGAAAGTGCCGCCTACAAATAATACAGCCCAAATTGTCAAAGCAATGAAGGAACAAAAATTACAACAAATCAAACTCCATCAAACCATATATATAGAAACGAGAAAACACATCACCTTCTTACGGATATTAGGGTCACGAAACTGGATCAATCTCTCTACTTCCGGCGCAAGATCACGAGCCATTTCTGCAGAACAAATAGTCCCTAAAGCACAGAGCGCGAGCCCTACGTCATACTGGTTCGTGTGGTTAAGATCTCTGCACGTGAGTTAAGGCTAATCTAACTTCAACCCTTCCTTAATCGGCAATAATGTACTTCATGCTCTTGTATTCACCACGAATTTTCATGATTCATTATTCAGCTTCCACTCTCCTAAAACTCCAGCCAAATGAAACATCATCTTTTTTCTTTTTTTTTTTTTTTGTCGGCAAGATTACAGACTCATGTGGACTCTGTAAACCAAATGGGGTGCTCTGTATCCATATGGACGGTAAACGACGTCTGTTGCCTCACAGCACGTGCTAAGCTGTCCGCCTTTTTGTTTTTCGTCTTTGGTATATGAATAATCTCCGAGCTGTGGAAACTTCTTTTAAGACCTCTGATGTCTTCTAAGTATGTTGCAAATGCCGGCCATTCTTCTGGTTCCGAAACCATCTTCACCAATTGGGAACAATCCGTTGCAAAAGTAACATTATATTGCCGTAAATTCCTCATACATTCCATTGCCCATATCAGGGCCTCTACCTCTGTATGTAATGGTGATTGGCTTGCTCTTGTATTTCGAGCTCCTAATAAACCCTCAAATCCTTCTAGGATACTATACCATCCATGACCGGAAAAAGTATCCCCCAGCTTCCAAGATCCATCCGTAAAACACCATCTTCCCGGTCTAACCGGTAAATCCATCTCAGATATCACTAAAGTTTGAGTCTTCTGAATTATAGATTGTTGTGCATCTATCCAGAGTGCCGATTCGGTCATAGCCAGGTTTAGAGTAACCGTCGGGTCTATGTCCAAATTGCTAAAAACCTTATTATTTCTCCCTTTCCAAATATACCAAAGTATCCACGCAAAATAATGCTCTTCCAATGTCGGTTTTATTCTCCAGAATAAATAATCAATGTTCGTGAACAGAGATTGTCCTGGAAAATAATCCGGGTGCGAGGGGATCCTCGATAGAGCCCACACCTGAACTGCTGGTGGACATTCGAAAAAAACATGATTGATAGATTCCTCCGCTGCTCCACATCTATCACAACCAATATCTCCCTTATGTCCTCGGGCCTTTAAATTTTTCTTAACAGCTATGCATCCTGACAACAACTGCCACAGAAAATGTTTCATCTTTGGGGGACAACGCACTTTCCAGCAATGTGCTTTAAGATCCGTAACTGTTGGGCCAAATTCAATTATCCCTACCCCTCTGTCTGGATATGCTCTTTCTATTTGATATCCTGATTTGACCGTGTATTTTCCATTCCTTGTAAAGTGCCAACCATCACGATCTGCTATTTGTAACATACTTAAAGGAATACTTTCAACAATCTTTACATCCGCAGGATCCATTATTTCCTGTAACGCCAATGAATTCCAAGTACGCGTCGAGTTATCAATGAGGGCATCGACCGTAAGATCATGTAAGAGAACATGTTGTTTTTTATTTGCTGGTCTCGGGCGGTTGGTTGGGAGCCAGGGATCATTCCATACTGAGATAGAAGATCCTGATCCCACCCGTTTGATTAGTCCTTTGCTAACCAGAGATCTAGCAGAGATTATACTACGCCAGCCATAGGAGGACGAGTATGATCTGGCAGGTTCTAGGGGTGAAGTATTCCTAAAATATCGACCTTTAAAAACACGAGAAAATAGAGAGTTTGGTTTCTCTATAAATCTCCATAATTGCTTTCCAAGCATTGCTGTGTTGACATCCGTCAAGTCTCGAAAACCCAATCCTCCATCATCCTTATGTAAACAAACCTTATCCCAGGATTTCCAATGTAATCCCCTTGTGTTGCCACTGGGGCTCCACCAAAATTGAGAGACTGCGCTCGTAAGTTTCTTCATCACCGTTTTCGGAATTCGGTAGCAAGACATAATGTGGTTAGGTAAAGTCGTTACCACTGATTTAATAATGACCTCCTTTCCTCCTTTCGTAAAAAAATTAAAAGTCCATCCATTTACTCTTTTATTTAATCGTTCCTGAACAAATCCAAAAACTTGAACTTTTGATCCACCTAAACTCTCTGGAATTCCTAGATAAGTTCTCATTCCTCTCCTGTTTTGTATTCCCAAAATATCCCTAAGTTCCTGTCGGGTATCCTCATCAATCTTATGTCTAAACTGAATCGATGACTTTTGAAAATTAATCTGTTGACCCGAAACTTTTTCGTACTCCTTAAGAATCGACAAAATAACCTGACATTCCTCCTTTTGCGCTTTACAAAAGAAAAGACTATCGTCTGCAAAGAGCAGATGCGATATTAGCGGGCACGCCCGTGCTACCTTAATTCCTGTCAACTGTTTACCAATTTCCGCCTTTTTAATATTAGCTATTAAAGCTTCCGTGCACATAATGAATAAATAAGGGGATAATGGATCTCCCTGTCGTATTCCTCTCTTCGGAGTTATGTGCCCCCGCGGTTGGCCATTTAAAAGGACTCTATATTGAACTGAGGAGATACACTCCATCATCATTTGAATCCAACGATCCTCAAACCTCATTTTCTGAAGTAAAGCCTCAATGAAGCCCCATTCCACTCGGTCATAGGCTTTACTCATATCCGTTTTAATGGTCATAAACTTGTTTTGGCTTTATTAGTCCTTAATCCATGAAACATTTCTTGTGCAATAAGAATATTATCTGAAATCAGTCTCCCAGCTACAAAAGCCGACTGTGTTTCCGAGATCAGAGTTGGGAGACAAGCCTTTAGGCGTTGGCACAATACTTTTGAAATAATTTTATATCCTACGTTACAAAGACTTATAGGTCTAAGTTCCGTCATCCTTGTCGGCCTCTCCGTTTTGGAAATCAAACAAATATTTGTAATATTTAGACGCTCATCCATCTTTCATGTGGTCAGAAAGTGATTAACCAATTCCAAAATGTCATTTTTAATGATGTGCCAGGAATGTTGAAAAAAAAGTGCCGTCATTCCATCCGGCCCCGGTGCCTTTTCCGGGTGCATCATAAATAATGCTTGTCGCACCTCTTCTTCTGAAGCAAGCTGTACAAGTCGCTGATTCATTTGTTGAGAAATAGATGGTTGAATTTCATCTAGAAACTCATCAAATTCCGAAGGCGACGTAGTACGAAAGAGCTCATCAAAGTAACCCACTGTGACCCTCTCAATGCCATTGTCATCCACTACCCAATTTTCATTACTATCATATAAGCCCACAATACGATTACGCGTCCGCCGATGTTTCGTTAAAGCATGAAAAAATTTTTATACTAAGATCACCTGCTGTATTCCATGTATTCCGACTCTTCTGATGCCAGTACTCTTCTTCATCCTTATACGCCTCTTGTAGTTTCTTAGACACCTCTAAAATATCCTCTTGTGATCTGTTATCATCTGTTTGGACTTCCTCCAAAGCCTTTTGAAGCTCTGCAATAAAATGAAACATCTCTTCCTGTAAAAAACAAAACTTTTATCAGAACAAAATAAAATCAGAATTACAAACTGATATTTAATTCATGAAGCAACAAACCTTTCTTTATGAGATGAATCTGTGAAAAGAAAAGAAATTTCAGTGAGATGGAGAAGAAACGCAAATGAAGAAGCCGAGAAGACGGCGAAAAGGGTTTTTTACTTTTTTCAAATAATAAAATAATTAAAAAGGCCTTTAAAAGATATAAAAAGATATTGTGTAATATATTAAAAGGATAATAAGGAATAATTAGGATATTCTCCCTATTATGTAACGATTTATATTTTCTTAAATCAATTTTTAAACAATATATCAGAATTAGAAAAATATTAAGAATGAGCAATTATGTAAATATATATATATATATATATATAAGTGTATTTTTCCAAAAATTTAAATAAAGGTGTAATTTTCAAAATTTTTTCTAATGGGAGTGTAGTTCTCCAAATTTTCCCTAAAAATATCATATAAATTAATATATGCCAAATCTGTTCAAATCAACCACAAATATCGAGTTTAACATACATTTCCTAAAATTTTGTTAAACTAAAACATATACATAATTCATTTCATTAATATAAGGGAATATTATTTTTAACTAAAACAATTGTTGAATATTATTTACAATTGAGACAAATACATAAACATAATCGTAAAATATTTTTTAATAAATTGAATACATATACAAATATGATTTTTTACATACATGCTAATAGGGTTGGGCAAAAAATCTGAATCCGAAGAATCGAATCTGATTCAAAAAAAAGTATTGAACCCTAACAAAAATTAATTATATATCTGAACGAGTTCAAATTTTGGTACTTAGAGAACCAAAACTGATTTCTATCTAACCGAAGTATTTCAGGTATCCAAATGTGTCCGAAATAAATTTATATACCTAAATATATTGATTAGTTTTAGATTTAATCTGTATTTAAAATATCAAAAATATATATAAGATACTTTGAAGTTGTCCAAAATACTTATAGGTATTTAGAGAACCAAAACCGATTTTGACTTGAACCAAAGTATTCGAGGTATCCAAATGTAACTGAAATAAATATATATACCTAAATATATTGATTTTTTAGATTTAATGTATATTTTAAATATCCAAAATATATAAGATACTTTTAAGTTGTCCAAATTACTTATAAATATATATATATATATATATAAATAGTCAAAAGTAAATGTTTAAATAACTAAAGTATACTCAAAACATCAAAAATATTTAAAATGTCAATTCATTCTTTGTCCAAATATTCAAATAAAACCAATTTGTATGTTAAGTTTATGTATTTTGACATATGTTATTCAAATCTAAGTAGTATATTATTTTGTTTATAAATTTAAAGAAATTTAAAGTATATAATGAATTTGAAAATTTAAAAATAATTTAAATAGGTTATCCAAAGACGAACCGGATCCGCAGATCCTAACTGGACCCAAACCAAAATTTAAAAGTACCCGAATGGGCTGAAGTTTTTGACCTCGAAAACTCGAAATCCAAATAGGTCCAAACTGAATGTGAATAGGTATCCGAAATTCCGTCCCTACATGTCAAAAATAGTATACGATTTACAAACAATTAGAAAACAATAACAACCATAAATCCGGGTATTATAAAAAGTGAAAATAACATCTGTACGGTTGTGCGGATATAAATCTAGTAAAAATATTAAATTTAGATTAATGATGACACAAACCTAATTTCTAGATAAAAAGTGCAATTCACAGATAGATCTTCTATCGGATATTCAAATAGGCCGTAAACAATAAACACATATCCGCGTGGTCACCTCAAGTCAAATCCACAAAGCGTTATCTCTTTAACACTTACCACCGACCCACCTTAAGGTGGCTAAAATAGATAATGCTAACTCCTCAGATAACAAGCACTTGGAATTTTCAACAAAAGAGAGCATCTATTTACAAACACTCAGCACACAAACAATTTTCACGTTTGATTTGAAACCGAATCTTATACACTACAAAATGCATTGAAACAATTTACACATAAAATCGTTTTCATCTTAAGATAAGACAGAAAAAGAAAGTTTCTACAAAATAGCAGTAAGTGCATTTAAACAGTTTGATGATTCAGACAAATCGAACTAATAAAATACTGACAAAAACAATCAATCATTCTTGGGGGGTGGAGCCTGATCGAACGACGCATATCATTTACCACTACCATTGCCTTTTCTCCGATTTGACATTTAATTCACGATTTGTTTTGTTCCTTTCAGAGAGTCAGCTATCTTTTTCTAATAATTGTAGCCGTTGCTTGTGACTTTGTTTGAAATTTTACGGTGGTGGTTAAACCTTATCAGGAGATCTTTAAACCTCTCAACTGTACAAGTTTCGTCTACCGTCCTGATAGAGAGAAGAAAGTACTGTCAAAGTCAGAGATTCGGTCTCGTACTATCTCTCTAGTCTCGCTGTACACGACTGTACTGCAACACATCCTTCATAAAGAAAATTAATGATGATGAAAAGTTGAAAACGCACTATCTACCAGGTAGCGCAAACACTGCGTCTGCAATATTAAACGCAAATTAAGCTTCCAAAACCCCTAAAAGAAAAGGGTCGGTGTTCTTGGCAATGGCATCATGCCACGCTCACGCTTTTTTTTTTCTTGTTCAACTAGTTAGTTACAAAACTAGTTACTTTTTTTTTTCTTTTTTTTTTAAACTAGTTAGTTTATGCCACGCTCATGCTTATCTTTCTAAAGTAGTAACTAGTTAGTTACGTGACGTTTGATTATTTATCTTATAAGGTTAGCAGCAAGGTGCCTAAAGATGGTTAAACCTTTTTAGGAAACACTACCAAATGAAAACACATGAAATGAATTGTTGCGAATTAAATAAATATTATTTTGCTTTATCATTTTACATTTAAGAATCAGTTATATGATTTTTTTTTTAAATAAAACTTTTTCAAACAATAGTAAGAACAATGTAAATTAAATTTTAATATATATATATATATATATATATATATATATATATATATATATATATATATATATATATATATATATATATATATATATAAATATATTAAAATAATAAACATCGACTAATAAAAAGGTTAGAAAGAATAGTTTAAAATTGATTAAGATGGTATGTCAGGTTTTTGTCTGCACATAAGCTGATTTAGGAAAAAAATGCGAGAGTTGAGTCTTAGACAAGGAAATGCGAGAGTTGAGTCTTAGACAAGGAAATGACCAAACTACACTTCCTTGGTTGACCGAAATTCTTACGAGCGAATTTTGGTTTTGATTTTCTGTAATTCCGTTGTTCCGTGTGTTCCAAATGTTTCAATGCCAAAAGCTTAATGTTGAATATGTTCTTAAGAGCATCTCCAACAAGTCCATTCATTTTTATAGGGTTCACCCTCAAAACAAAGAGATGGAAAGAGTGTTTTCCAACTGTGATTTTCAAATTTTTTCTTTTAAAAACATATATTTTACACTTTAGTCCTCAATTTACTTAATAGTTAATTATAGTCATTAAAATTTAATAAATAAATATTAAGCACACATTAATATATAGTATTGGCATAATTAGTAAATATATTTAAATATAACATCAATTTTTTATAATAAAAGACAGAAAACATAAAAAAAACATAAAATTACATATAATAATAAAACACAAACAATTCAATTTCGCCACAACGTCCTATCAGATCGAAGAAAGCAAAACTTAAAAGAAAACTTTCTAAATGTAATACTTCTTCTATGGATGATGTGGTTTCAGCAAATGAACAAATCCTAATTTAATTTTTTTTAAAGTGCATCATCTAGAAAAAAAACTTATGAGATGGTTCAGCTACACATGCAAAATCAAGCAAAAAAAATTAGCTATAAAAGAAATGGAGGTTCAAGACCAAACTTACCTGATTATTAGTATTGTAATATATTTTTCAATTTCAGCTTATGGATTTACTTGAATATTAGTATTGTAAGATATATTTTATTGTGTAATATTTTAGTTTATGTAACTTTTATTTTGATGTAAAATATTATTATTGTATTATAATTTTGTATTTGTGTTAAATTTTGGAAATATACTGTGGGAAATAATATATTTAAATTATACTTATACTAATATTAGTGTATATTGGTATACAATATTTATTAACATATTATTATTATTTAATATAATTTTATAAGACCACAATTATAATATTGAAGTGTCAATATAATTAAAATAGTAAAATGCTAAATGAGAAATAATAAGTACACAATCATTAAACATATATAAATAGAAGGACTAAAGTAAAAAGTAAATAGTGTTTTAAGGGACCCTACAGTGCCCCCTCAAATTTGAGGGTGTATTGTTCACCTCCTTTAAATTTGAGGGGACAAGAGTCTCTTGGAAAGGAAGAGAGAAGTTGAAGAGAATTCCATCAAGTTAACCCACGTGGTTTTAAGAGTCAAGGCTTTATCCGTTGCCTTTTTCAGAGTAGTCTCGTGGTTTACTGAGATTTAGCCGTCGTAAACACCTTTTCGACTTATTTGTCAACCCTTTTCTTGATTTAAGCACTAAAGTGGTTACTTCATTAAATATCTTACCTGTTTTTTCTTCCTGTTCTTCCTCCATTGAAGATAAGAGAGAAAAGTGGG
The DNA here is from genome assembly GCA_026261945.1 of Hirschfeldia incana. NCBI lineage: Eukaryota > Viridiplantae > Streptophyta > Magnoliopsida > Brassicales > Brassicaceae > Hirschfeldia > Hirschfeldia incana. Next base: position 1,193,483 of record JABCMI010000019.1, read on the forward strand.
TAAGCATTTACTGAGTTCTTAACTTCGGTTAGTGTATTAAAGATGTCGCTCGCTATGGATAAGGCCTTAATGGCCTTAACGTTGGATGAAGAAGAAGTTCCGTTCGTTATGCCGGAGCTCCCAGAATTCAGTTTGGTAGAAGAAAACAAGCTCAGTCTGATAGGCAGGATTTTAAACCCTCACCGACAGAAGATACCTGATCTTATCAGGAAGATGCCAAGAAAATGGCAAAAAGAGGGGAAGGTTCGTGGGATTGCTTTATCTCAAGAACGTTTTCAGTTCATTTTCCAGAATGAACATGACCTTAACGACGTGCTGGACAGAGGAGTTCATACGTTTGAAGAATGGGTCATTGTGGTGGAGAGGTGGGTTGAGAACCCACCGGAAGACTATCTCCAGTACATACCGCTGTGGGTCCAAATCAGAGATATTCCGGTGAACAGCTACACGGCGAAGGCACTCACGGCTCTGGGAGATCTAGTTGGAAAAACAATGCTGGTGGCCTACGACCCAACAAAACCCATCACCCAAGACTTCATTAGGGTTTTGGTGAAATTCAACGTAGCTCATCCGTTGAAGACGTTTAGGGAGTTAACTATCAAAGGAAAACCGGCAAAGGTTCGTTTCAACTATGAGAGGGTTCAGAAACGGTGCTTCACATGTCAAAAGTTGAATCATGAAAATGACCACTGCCCTTTGAAGATTAGACAGAGACAAGAGGAAGCTAATGTACGAAGAGAAACGGCGTTAGCTAACTTGGAAAAGAAGAAACCAGTTCTCATGGAAGGAGACATTTTGTTTGGGGTATTGGAGGAGGAACAGGTGAATCTAGACCCCGTTACTGGACGAGGGAAGATTGCGAAAGAAGTCCTTGATGAGATGAGGAGATACCTCTTAGCTGACACTGGAGAATCGCAAGCTATCAAGATTGATAAGGTCCAACGTTCAGTGAAACTAGCTGAAATGGACCCTATGGTCCAGAGAACAGCTTTGAGACTAGAAGCTCCCCCTCGGTTCACTGATGAGATCAATAAAGGCAAAGGGATAGTGTTCGAGTACGAGGAAAACAGAGAAGACCAAAGAGAAGTGAGCGTGCAGAGCTCTCCCAAACTCATGGCTGCTGCCTTTAAAGCCTTCCCTGTTCAACCCTCGCGCTCCCTTCCTGATCCATTGATGCTGCAAGATGGTTATCAAAGTGTTGCAAGCTCTGACTCCTCGGCCTCTAGGTATCCAACGGTGTTCAAAGCAGGTTCTCCTGCTCCCTGTATGTCCGGGATACTGCAGAGGGGTTTGAATACTAGGAGAAGGAGACCCCCTAAAGCAGCAAGACAACAGAGTTACAAAGAGAGAAATGCTGGCAAGAACTCTGCTTTTGAGGATAAGCGAGAGGGGAAAGAGATCATGGGAAGCAAGAAGAGGAAGTTTTCAATTGAAAAGGAGGGAGATACAACAACCAAAAAGGCGGTTTGCCTAAAGGCGGTCCCAAATGAGGGACTGTCCCATTCCCAATGAGCTTCTTGAGCTGGAATTGTCAAAGTTTGGGGCGGCCTCAAGGCTTGACAATTCAGAGACTGCGGGAGTTGCGTCAATACCAATTCCCGGAGGTTTTATTTTTAATGGAAACAAAAAAATGTAGGAATATTGTTGTAGACCTTAAAGTATGGCTGGGTTATGAGCAGGTTCACATAACAGTTCAGATAAGAGTGGGAACCGAAATTGGGAGAGTGGAGGCCTTGCTATTTTGTGGAAGAAGAGTGTTAACATTTCCATTAAGAGTTCAGATAAGTGTGGGAACCGAAATTCGCACTGTCGATTTTAGTTAAGTTTTATCGTAGGAAAACTAAGTAAACCTAGTTTTCCCTGAAGGCTCGGATTCTCTGCGACAACCAAACGAAATTGATAGAACAGGATGATAAAACGGAAAAGTTGCACTAAGGCGTTTATTAAACAGATGATAAGTTGAATACAATATTCTTCCGAAAAACGGGAAGTAGAGGTACGCTGAAGAGGAAACAACGGAAAAATAGGAGACAAAACGTTCTAAGTCTTGCTCCGTTAGTCTAGCCTCCTAAGTCCTAAGTTCCCTAAGCTAGCATGAATTCTCTAAAACCCTAGATTTCAGATTTGGTCTCTCTCTTGATGATTTTCGCTCTGCCTTTCTTTCTCTCCCAAAGCTCCCTTATATACTCCTTCCTATGACGGTCTATTCTTCTTTTGGGCCGCAAGGCGGGCTTTTTTCCATTTTCGCCGACCTTCATGTTTATCTTCGGGAAACTTGACATTTATCCTTCCGGAAATTTAGCATTTATCTTGTTGCGTAAAGATAGACGTGAATCGCTGTACATATCCTAGATAATCGTAAATGGGTTGTCCGATCGCGTTTGGTCCCTTTCGGGCCGTTTCGAGGATTTCCGCTGTTCTCTACGATTTCTTCGGAAGATCTTCAATCCTTCGTAGAGTTGAGATGCGTGGTGTTTTAGATAACCATCATCGTTTCGTATGAATGATTTAAGATCTTCTTTTCCGTTGATATCTTACGAGTTTCCGAAGTGTTTCCGACGGTTTTTAGTTCAGAGTAAGAACGGGAGTTTTGTACGCGGAATCCCAATGATTCATTCCGCGAGAACTCGGGGAAGACTCAAAGCACAGATTACTGACGGCCGGGGCCTGGAACTCGTGCACAGAAGATTGTCGCTCGAGGATCCGAAGTAGCGCGGGTGCTAGGCGCCCGGCGCCTAGAGGCAGCACGGGCGCTAGGCGCCCGGCGCCTAGAGGCAGCTTCGGGCGCTAGGCGCCCGGCACCTGGAGGCAGCACGGGCGCTAGGCGCCCGGCGCCTGGAGGCAGCCTCGGGTGCTAGGCGCCCGGCGCCTAGAGGCAGCACGGGCGCTAGGCGCCCGGCGCCTAGAGGCAGCACGGGCGCTAGGCGCCCGGCGCCTAGAGGCAGCACGGGCGCTAGGCGCCCGGCGCCTAGAGGCAGCACGGGCGCTAGGCGCCCGGCGCCTAGAGGCAGCACGGGCGCTAGGCGCCCGGCGCCTAGAGGCAGCACGGGCGCTAGGCGCCCGGCGCCTAGAGGCAGCACGGGCGCTAGGCGCCCGGCGCCTAGAGGCAGCACGGGCGCTAGGAGCCCGGCGCCTAGAGGCAGCACGGGCGCTAGGCGCCCGGTGCCTAGAGGCAGCACGGGAGCTAGGCGCCCGGCGCCTAGGGGCTGGTTGCGGTCGGCTGCTTGGTTCCTTCGGTTTTCGGGTGTTCGTGCGCATCCTTCGGAGGATTTTTCTTATGACAAATAGACTTAGCCGTTGATTTCGAGATAACCGTTTTTGACCCCAACAGTTAGCCCCCCAGCGTGCAATATGCGAGAGCGATTTTGCGTGCGGAAGATCTTATGTTTGAAAATCGAAATTTTCGGCTATGAATATTTTATTCCGGAAAATCCCACCATTTTTTATTTCTTATAAGTAGCACTCCACCCCCTCTCATTTCTCACTCACCTTTCCCTTCTCAATTCTTAGAAAGTATGGCTTCCTCTCTAAACGAAAAGAAAGATTCCGATGTCGAAATGAGCGATGCCAACCAAGCCTCGCCGGCGCGAGAGGTTCCTGCCCTTACGCAGACGTTTGTCGAGGGGTTTAGTTCTTTTCAGGACAAGATGGAGCGACGCCGTGCTTTGATGGAGTCCAGCGTGGCTGGTCCTAGTGATCTATCCCAACACACCTATCCAACATTCAGAAACCACCAGTTCCACATTGAAAGCAATGCAGAAGATATACAACGTCTGCGCACCGAGGTTATTGAATTAAGGGAGAAACTAACCAGAGGAGATAAAGCCACAAGAAGCTTCTTCACCACTTGGTTTGGAGGAAAACATGGAGAGAACACAGATGATGCTTGCTTCTCAGCAAGTGTCATGAATTCACCTCACTAGCCTCATTACTACCATAGTCAAGCTAAAAGACTATAATAAAGCGCTGAGTGGGAGGCAACCCACTATTAGGTATTTTCTTACTTAGTTAATCTGATTTATGTTTTTATTTTTCGTTTTTTCGTTTTTTTTTTTGTTTTTAAGTCTATCAGATTCTAGACGATCACCATTCACATCGACCGATACGATCCTGTCGACATCGCTCGACATACCCCTATCCTTATCGAACGACATAGACGACTCACTATCGCTCGATACGTAACCACGGTCAGGTATATCGTTCTAACTTTCGATATCAGTACATTCCTTATGATTTATTTATGCCCTAATCCGACTATTATACACTGAGGATAGTGTATGATTTAAGTCTGGGGAGAGATTACTGATGCTACCCTACCTTTTTGATTTCACCAAAATGTTTTCAAAATTGGTTTTATTGAGTCAAGAAAGGGACTAGGATATTTTTCAAAAATTTTCTTTTTATCTAACCACTCTTTAGCACCATTCTTAGATTTGTTGATTGCAGAAAGTACTAAAGATGCTAAAGTGGATCAACTGTCGCCTACGATAATACTTCTCATGATTGTTTGGAAGAACCAAAGCTGATCTCCAACCTAACCTGACAATCTATTGCTTGTCTTGGGGCTTGGTATACAAGGAATCAGAATCCTCCTGCAAGTCTGGAAGGTAATAGTCTGTGTGCTTCTGATTCCCTTCCCTCTCTCTCTTCAGCATCCTAAGGAAAGAGAGAAATTAATTGTATTAAGATGTGATATGATATCTTGAGAAGTAGATGGGTAGGAGTGATTCCTGCGACCCCATTATTCTACTTTAAAAGATTGATCAAAGCGAGGGGTAGGAGTGATTCCTGCGACCCCATTATTCGCTTATTCAAAAGTATGTGTTACTAAGTCAATGAGATAACGCAAAGATAGCCTTTGTGGCAATCAGTGTTCATCAAAATTTGAAACTATGAGGATCCAGAGAAGAGAGATAAAAAAGGGGAAGAAAGGGATCAGCGAAGACTTGCCTGTGTGTTCAGAAACTTGCTTGAGTTGAATCCATGTGTTTCTTGATCGATATCCCCAAGGTAAAGCCTGCACTTTATTTTTATGCACAAATGAGATCAGTAGAGGGGATAGACAGACAGGATTGTTAAGATATTTGGTTAGGAGATTTAGTTGCTAAGCTAGGATGTGGCATAGTGTACTCATGTGATTAATAGGCATAAGATGTGGCTTGCAACAAAGTAGAGGGGATGATCCTAAGTTAAGATTTAAATTGAGTCCCTGCTATTTTCAAACTTCTTTCTAAGACTACCTGTGTGTTTGCTTGAGGACAAGCAAAAGGTTAAGTCTGGGGGAGTTGATATACCATGATTTTGACCCACTTTTACTCATGGTATTTATATGATTCTACTATATATATCTATGTTTTGGAGTCTTTTAAGTATGTTTTCAGGTTCAAGGGCATTTTGGAGTAAAGTGACGTTTTAGGTGCCATTTGGAGCTTAAAGGAGAGTTTTCCCGAGATGACTTGAAGATCAGACATCGAGGTCAATATCCAAAGTTACATATCGATCGATACACATCTTGTGTAATCGATCGATGACGCATTTGAAGAAATGACGACGAGATACTCCATCGATCGATGTACACTTAGTACCATCGATCGATATCGAGCGTGCAGAAGAAGGAAGAATATTCTCAATCGACTTGAAGCCCAAGATGTCTCAATATTACTATAATGCCCCTGACGAGTTTTTAACCTAATTGTACTCATTATTTATACCTTTGCCTATGTGTTTTGGCAAAGTAAGCTTTAACAACATATCATTGTTCTAGTACTTCTACTTATCAATAAAGTATTCTTTTCATCTTAATTTTGTTCTCATCTAAGGTTATAGGATTCTAGGTTTAGAAGAAAGATACAAAGAGATTTGTTATCACGAGGAACTTGATTAGTTCGGTCTTCTAAATGAATCTCTATTATTACCTAGATGCTATGAATCTCTCAGTCATGTCTGAGTAGATTCCCTTGTTAGATTTAGGGTTCAAATAGTTATGAGGGATTAGCCCCAACTATGGACTGTTGAGTTGTATACTCATTATCCTGATGAACCCTAATGCTTATTCTAGAATAGCTAACTAGAATATGATCTTGGAATTGATTTAATCCATAAATCAATCTCCTGACATCATCTTGAATAAAATAAGATCCTCTAGGGATAAGCGAGAGCCGGTCTATGATCTTGGTGAACATATATTCGATTCGATCTAGAGCTATATCGACCGATACTCCAATAGAGTAATCGATCGACGACAAACATATCGATCGATACAATCTATCAAACATCGATCGATATTGTCGGCAGACAGATCAATAGACGAGACTAGTAACGATAGTTATTAGCCAACTCTAAAGAATCGAAGTTCTTTAGTATATGCAAGCAACTCATTAAAACATCCATAGCATTATAATCCTGAACTAACTGAATAGTAACCTTGAATCTAACTAATTCTCTTATTGATTACAAACCTCAAACACTCTCTTGAGCAACTAATCATCGCTCACAACTTGCAATTTACATTTAAACCATTTCAACCTAGCTTAGTCATTAAGGATTATACATATTTTGTGTTCCTTCGCTCCCCGTGAAATCGATCCCTAAGTACTATATCTGAACCTCTTATTTGAGAGAGTAATTCACTCCTAGGGTAATTTGAGTGAGATCAAATTTGGCGCCGTAGCCGGGGAGCTAAGATCGCCATTAGATTTAATCTGATTAGGTCTAGGTTATTTAAATTTCTGCTAAATCATCTTCTGACACAAAATTTTTTTCTTGATTTTCAAGTACATGCCCAGCAATACCAGAAGCAACAAAAATCATCAACTTGTGTACTCAGAAGACCCCCACAGCTTAGAGCGTAGCATTCGCAAGAACTTACGTTCCACATCGATCGACATAACCTCTACCTTGTCGACCGATACACCGACATCGATCGACATCAACAACCGTTCGTCGACCGATACTGCTCTACCACAGTCGACCGAGACACCTTCTCGGTCGACCGATACTCGCCGCATTCCATCGCTCGACAACACTCCGTCGACCGATACTCTTTACCATACATCGATCGATATAGATCACCTAACATCGATCGATACCAACCGACCAGCCATGGTGGCGCCTATTATTCTCAGAACCGATGAGAATGGAGACCTGCGTGATCAAAATGGTCACCTGCGTAACGTAGCAGGTCAGAAGCTGAATGCTCAAAAGGAAATCATTCCTGAGCAAGACACTACAGACTTCATCCAACCTGCAGATGAAGCCAACCAAGCTAGAACCCTGGCAGATTACAACCGTCCAGATCAGTTCTATACCAACAGATCCGCCATCCGCCCTCCTGCTATTCAGAGAGGAGATTTCGAGCTCAAGCCGCAGTACTACGGTCTCGTAGGACAGATACCCTTCTGTGGGTTATCTCATGAGCATCTTATGGATCATCTGGAGAGATACGAAGATATTATATCTTCCATCAAAGCCAACGGAGTCCCTGAAGACTATCTATTTTGCAAGCTTTTCAAATACTCTCTATCAGGAGAAGCTTTGCAGTGGCTGCGACAATTACCACCAGGATCTCTCACTACCTGGAAGGACATTAAAAACGCATTCCTGCGTAACTTCTTTGATGAGTCACGTGCTGAAGACTGGAGGAGAAAAATTGCTACATTTACTCAGGAACCTGGAGAATCTTTCAAAGATGCCTGGAACAGATTCAAATCCTACCAGCGCGACTGCCCACATCATGGATACAACAACGTGCAACTACTATGCACCTTCTACAGAGGCATCGCTCTAAAGTATCAAATGGCTCTGGACACTGCCAGTGAAGGAAATTTCAGCACAAGGAATCCACATGACGCTGTGAAGTTAATTGATAACTTGGCTTCAAGCAACAGTACGAAGAACATCGTCAAAGCAAAATCTGTCTCATTCCTTGGGAAGGAACAGATAAGTGAATTCCAATCACAGCTGGATAATGTTCAGAAGCTACTTAACAAGCAGATTTGCTCAGTTGAGGATGCAGAAACCGCAGAGGATCAAGTAGACGAAGATGTGAATTGGATCAGTGGAGCTGGATTTCAGAGATCTGGAAACCAGGGAGGAAACATGAACTTCCCAGTACAAAGAAGCAACTACAGTCAACAGAAACCCTCCTACAACAGCAGCAACCCCAACAACAACAGGAGTTACGGAAACTCATTCTACACCAATCCACCCCCACCCACCCAGGAAAGCAAGCTAGAAGAAATGCTGGAAAGAGTTCTACAAACACAACAGAAGCTCCAGGTGGATTTCAATGGGAAGATTGACTCTGTCTACACCACTCTAAGTTCAAAGCTTGACACTTTGAATACCTATGTGAAGAAAGTGGAGACTCAAGTAGTACAAACAGGAGAGGCTTTGAAGAAACAAGAGGCCTTAGCAAGAGCATCAGGAGAGCCTACTACTCACCACCACGTCAATGCCATCATAAATGATGATTTCTGGGAGGAAGTTCCCAAGGATGAGCTGCAGAAATCGACAGAAGAAACCTCACCCATTGCCGGATTTGAATCATATCGATCGATGTTACGAGCTCGACGTCGATCGATATCACCAAAAGCAAAGCGATCGATAAACTTTGATGAGCATCGATCGATAGACTTCGAGGAACCCTCAAAAGAGTGCAATTCGATCAACATCATGTCACACGAAGCCTTTGCAGCCAAACACCCACGACCACCCACCAGTATGGACGCAAACCGATCTTCAGACCCCATCGATCGATACAGGAACCTTTCCATCGACCGATCTGGAGACAGCGATATCGACCGACACACAGCAGTAGCCATCGATCGATATACTATCCCACACCGCCGAGTGCAACTACCCAAAATCGATGTTGCACGACTTAATGCACTCCGGGAGCAGTCCAAACTTTCCAAATCCCTTCCTACAACAATACTGAAGAAACCCACGGACAATCATTGAACCCATGGAGCAAGAAAAGGAAAACCTAGGAAGAGTCTTACGAAAAAGGAAAGAGAGGATTGCAAAGCACCTTAAAAGGGAAGCTAATGAAGCAGAGATGGCAAACTTCAGAAAACGAGTTCTAAGGATCCCTGCAGAGAAACCCTTTGAAGAAGCCTACTTTTCTCATAGATTGTGGATGTTCTTCAGAGAGACCAAGGAAACGGAAGAAGATATCAAGAGGATGTTTCACCAAGTTCGTGATAGCATTAAGAAGAGGATCACACTACCAAAGAGGAGCGATCCAGGGAAGTTCACAGTACCATGTTCCATTAGAGGCATTGAATTCCCTCGTGCCTTATGTGACACAGGATCAGGAGTCAGCATCATACCTAAGATCATGGCAGATCACCTACGTCTGAAGATAGAGCCTACTGATGAGACATTCATCTTTGTGGATTGTTCTCAGCAGAACTCTGGAGGCATAATTCGAAATCTTGAGGTACAGATTGGAGATGCCATCATCCCTACAGACTTCCACGTCCTGGATGTCAAGCTTAACTTCAAGACATCACTATTACTTGGAAGAGCTTTCCTAGCCACCGTCGGAGCCGTTTGTGACCTAAAGTTCAACAAGCTCTGCCTAACCCTAATAAGTCCTACCACCCTCTATGATCCCGTCCAAGTCATCAAGCTACCAGCTAGGGAGACCACACAAGTCGTAGCAACTTGTTTCTGTTCCCATGAGTACGATTCAATGGCTGAATACGAAGCCGATCTGGTTACATCGACCGATGAGAGCAACATCCCATCGCCCGATACCAATACCAACACATCGACCGACGTAGCTAACACCACATCGATCGATATACAGCCCTTTTGGAGAAGCAGCGCTGAGACCCTAGCATCAACACCCGATTTTGAGCCAGCTACATCAGAACCGGACGACTACATACCTCTAGAGGAGGAATACGATGAAGATTACGAGGAAGAACGAGCTACAGAGTACCGATTCATCCGTGAAGAAGAAGATGGACACCCTTCCCACACCTTCAGATTCAACGCATCGACCAATGTAAGCAAACTCGCATCGACCGATATGCAACAAAGACGATCGCTCAAACGACCCTATGAAGCATCAAGCGATCCTATCGACTTTATATCCATATACACACCATCTAAGGATATAAGAGACGGAAACTACTCAATTGGAAGTTGGGCAAGCGACTACAATGAGAGTTTTGCAGTAGAAGCAGTACCACTACAATATGCATTTTCACCTGAGGAAGCTCCATCGACCGATACGTTACAACAACAGTCGATCGATAGCCGTCAGCCAACATCGACCGATGCACCTGTTAAAGCATCGCCCGATACGACCACTACACCATCCGAGGTACAAACAAATAATATTGATTTTGGTTATCTAACTCCGGATGAGTTTGGTATTTTCAGAGATCCAGAAGGCAATGCACGAGCAATAGGTGGGAGAATCATCCCAATAACAAGGAAGGACATAGGAGACATCCTTCAAACAGCAAACGGATCCACACACCTCTTCAAACAACTACCTCACAACTCTGTCAATCAGCAGCATCAGCACATCAGTACAACAACAGAATCAAATCAAGACGGAGCTACAGCTGATCATGTAAACACGGAGGATTCGGAATTTCAGCACATACCGATCGATAAACACAACCGTATATCGTTCGATATGCACCGAGAAATGGGGAGACGAGCTTTTAAAGATGGAATTCGATGCTTCTTGTGGGAGAAGAAGGACGAATTTGGAGTTTTCAGAGACGAATCTGGGTTCGCTAGAGGAGTCGACGGAGACATCATCCATGTTTCCAAGGAAGAAATTGAGGAGTTACTTAACAGAGCATCATTGTTTGATTGGTCTTGTTTTTGTTTGCCTATACATGCAGATCACTTTAACAGAGCAAAACCTAAAGAGAAGCTCTACACGGAAGCTGAAGTCCAACGAATGATCTATGAGGCCAAGAGTCCTTACATCTGGCAAACCTTTACCTATCCACATGAAATGGAGAGAGCACGATCAGAACTCCAATCTGAAATCAACTGGATTCAGAGCGCTTATAATCTTCAACAACAAAAGAAAGACGCCCTTGAAGAAGAAGTATCCGCTCTCCGTTCACAGCTGAAAACCGACGTGCCACCATCGACCGATGCCGGACAGATAGCATCGACCGATCCTCTTCCTTCGCCATCGACCGATGCAAACCAACGTACATCGACCGATAGACGTTTGCAGAACACCTACAGCAAAGAGGAAATCACTAATCTCATCCGCAGCATCTATCAGGACATCAAACGAGAAGAGGCAACCACCACCAAAGATCTAGAAGACAAATATCAGCAGCTCAGCAACAACTTCACCTCATTCAAGGAACGCACATCAACAATGGCAGATACCATGGATCACATCATCAAGGCTCTACACCACACACATCAAACGATGAAATCCTTCTACACCAGCAAGAAGAAAATAACTGATGAGATGATCCCAACAATGGAAGATAGACTGCACGAGGTTGAAGATACGTTGAGAGTATTCTGCGAGAATTACAGACGCGAAGCATCGACCGATATGACATATCGTCCATCGCCCGATATGAACTCCAGCGAGTTTTGCACCAGAGCTGATATGGAGGAGACAGTTCAAGATCTCTTCACCATAGTTCAAGAAGTTGGAGATTCTACCTACCAAAGCTTTGAGCAACTATGGTTTCCAGTGCAAAGCGACGTCAGGAGCATGGAGTACACCATAGAAAACATCCAGAAGGAGATCAAGACCATCTCAAGACAACTCGCAGATAGACCAGCACCATTAGCATCGACCGATATACCAACCAGGGAATCGACCGACAGACCTACACCAGTGTCGATCGATATTGACTACCCGAGATCGATCGACAGGCTCATGGTAGGAAGGAAAACGTTTGAGAGGCTCAATGACATACTAAGAAGAACTCGGTGATCTATCCCAACACACCTATCCAACATTCAGAAACCACCAGTTCCACATTGAAAGCAATGCAGAAGATATACAACGTCTGCGCACCGAGGTTATTGAATTAAGGGAGAAACTAACCAGAGGAGATAAAGCCACAAGAAGCTTCTTCACCACTTGGTTTGGAGGAAAACATGGAGAGAACACAGATGATGCTTGCTTCTCAGCAAGTGTCATGAATTCACCTCACTAGCCTCATTACTACCATAGTCAAGCTAAAAGACTATAATAAAGCGCTGAGTGGGAGGCAACCCACTATTAGGTATTTTCTTACTTAGTTAATCTGATTTATGTTTTTATTTTTCGTTTTTCGTTTTTTTTTGTTTTTAAGTCTATCAGATTCTAGACGATCACCATTCACATCGACCGATACGATCCTGTCGACATCGCTCGACATACCCCTATCCTTATCGAACGACATAGACGACTCACTATCGCTCGATACGTAACCACGGTCAGGTATATCGTTCTAACTTTCGATATCAGTACATTCCTTATGATTTATTTATGTCCTAATCCGACTATTATACACTGAGGATAGTGTATGATTTAAGTCTGGGGGGAGATTACTGATGCTACCCTACCTTTTTGATTTCACCAAAATGTTATCAAAATTGGTTTTATTGAGTCAAGAAAGGGACTAGGATATTTTTCAAAAATTTTCTTTTTATCTAACCACTCTTTAGCACCATTCTTAGATTTGTTGATTACAGAAAGTACTAAAGATGCTAAAGTGGATCAACTGTCACCTACGACAATACTTCTCATGATTGTTTGGAAGAACCAAAGCTGATCTCCAACCTAACCTGACAATCTATTGCTTGTCTTGGGGCTTGGTATACAAGGAATCGGAATCCTCCTGCAAGTCTGGAAGGTAATAGTCTGTGTGCTTCTGATTCCCTTCCCTCTCTCTCTTCAGCATCCTAAGGAAAGAGAGAAATTAATTGTATTAAGATGTGATATGATATCTTGAGAAGTAGAGGGGTAGGAGTGATTCCTGCGACCTCATTATTCTACTTTAAAAGATTGATCAAAGCGAGGGGTAGGAGTGATTCCTGCGACCCCATTATTCGCTTATTCAAAAGTATGTGTTACTAAGTCAATGAGATAACGCAAAGATAGCCTTTGTGGCAATCAGTGTTCATCAAAATTTGAAACTATGAGGATCCAGAGAAGAGAGATAAAAAGGGGGAAGAAAGGGATCAGCGAAGACTTGCCTGTGTGTTCAGAAACTTGCTTGAGTTGAATCCATGTGTTTCTTGATCGATATCCCCAAGGTAAATCCTGCACTTTATTTTTATGCACAAATGAGATCAGTAGAGGGGATAGACAGACAGGATTGTTAAGATATTTGGTTAGGAGATTTAGTTGCTAAGCTAGGATGTGGCATAGTGTACTCATGTGATTAATAGGCATAAGATGTGGCTTGCAACAAAGTAGAGGGGATGATCCTAAGTTAAGATTTAAATTGAGTCCCTGCTATTTTCAAACTTCTTTCTAAGACTACCTGTGTGTTTGCTTGAGGACAAGCAAAAGGTTAAGTCTGGGAGAGTTGATATACCATGATTTTGACCCACTTTTACTCATGGTATTTATATGATTCTACTATATATATCTATGTTTTGGAGTCTTTTAGGTATGTTTTCAGGTTCAAGTGCATTTTGGAGTAAAGTGACGTTTTAGGTGCCATTTGGAGCTTAAAGGAGAGTTTTCCCGAGATGACTTGAAGATCAGACATCGAGGTCAATATCCAAAGTTACATATCGATCGATACACATCTTGTGTAATCGATCGATGACGCATTTGAAGAAATGACGACGAGATACTCCATCGATCGATGTACACTTAGTACCATCGATCGATATCGAGCGTGCAGAAGAAGGAAGAATATTCTCAATCGACTTGAAGCCCAAGATGACTCAATATTACTATAATGCCCCTGACGAGTTTTTAACCTAATTGTACTCATTATTTATACCTTTGCCTATGTGTTTTGGCAAAGTAAGCTTTAACAACATATCATTGTTCTAGTACTTCTACTTATCAATAAAGCATTCTTTTCATCTTAATTCTGTTCTCATCTAAGGTTATAGGATTCTAGGTTTAGAAAAAAGATACAAAGAGATTTGTTATCACGAGGAACTTGATTGTTCGGTCTTCTAAATGAATCTCTATTATTACCTAGATGCTATGAATCTCTCAGTCATGTCTGAGTAGATTCCCTTGTTAGATTTAGGGTTCAAATAGTTATGAGGGATTAGCCCCAACTATGGACTGTTGAGTTGTATACTCATTATCCTGATGAACCCTAATGCTTATTCTAGAATAGCTAACTAGAATATGATCTTGGAATTGATTTAATCCATAAATCAATCTCCTGACATCATCTTGAATAAACTAAGATCCTCTAGGGATAAGCGAGAGCCGGTCTATGATCTTGGTGAACATATATTCGATTCGATCTAGAGCTATATCGACCGATACTCCAATAGAGTAATCGATCGACGACAAACATATCGATCGATACAAGCTATCAAACATCGATCGATATTGTCGGCAGACAGATCAATAGACGAGACTAGTAACGATAGTTATTAGCCAACTCTAAAGAATCGAAGTTCTTTAGTATATGCAAGCAACTCATTAAAACATCCATAGCATTATAATCCTGAACTAACTGAATAGTAACCTTGAATCTAACTAATTCTCTTATTGATTACAAACCTCAAACACTCTCTTGAGCAACTAATCATTGCTCACAACTTGCAATTTACATTTAAACCATTTCAACCTAGCTTAGTCATTAAGGATTATACATCTTTTGTGTTCCTTCGCTCCCCGTGAAATCGATCCCTAAGTACTACATCTGAACCTCTTATTTGAGAGAGTAATTCACTCCTAGGGTAATTTGAGTGAGATCACTGTGCGATGACAAATCGGCTTTCGTTTTGCCTATTTGTGATTTTAACCTGATTCGTACCGTTTTAAAATCCGCGAAGTGGTATCGGCTTACATGATTTGTCTGGGCATGAATCGAGCTACTTCCTTTACGAAGTGCTGGACCAAATTTGGATTTTTTGTATAGCGCGCTATGGGATCCTTGTCGGATGTAAAAGAGCCTACCCTAAGGTGGCTTGTCTGTTTAGGACGTTAGAGTTCGTTTGTTGTGATCAGCAACAACGATATGATGCCGTCTAGAAGGCATACGAAGGTTTTAATCGAAAAACGAATGTTCAGGCACGAAGCGACGTCTCGCAGTGCTTTGAAGTTTGCTTTTCTTACGCCATAAAGGATTATGGGCTTTTAGGAATCGCGGAATGTTTCCGGGTGGTAACTTATGATGTATTTAGTGGATACTGGATCCGTTGTTGAGGCTGTTAAGCGATTTGATCGTGGAAAGTTTTCGAAAGTTAGGTTTTTTCCGAAAATTGTGGGAGTGTACGAGTGCACGCACCCCACTCCCTCCTTTTAAATCGGGGGGATGGCTGAACCCGCCGGTTGACGGATTGCCTACGTACCTCTTTCGAGGATCAAGCCATCTCGTAGTTCTGTTATCCACGTTTTACGTTCTAGTGGTAGTATTTCTTGAGATGCATCGCATTCCAAGTTCTCGGGATTACGTTCTAAGTCTTGCTCCGCTAGTCTAGCCTCCTAAGTCCTAAGTTCCCTAAGCTAGCAGGAATTCTCTAAAACCCTAGATTTCGGATTTGGTCTCTCTCTTGATGATTTTCGCTCTGCCTTTCTTCCTCTCCCAAAGCTCCCTTATATACTCCTTCCTATGACGGTCTATTCTTCTTCTGGGCCGCAAGGCGGGCTTTTTTCCAATTTCGCCGACCTTCATGTTTATCTTCGGGAAACTTGACATTTATCCTTCCGGAAATTTAGCATTTATCTTGTTGCGTAAAGATAGACGTGAATCGCTGTACATATCCTAGATAATCATAAATGGGTTGTCCGATCGCGTTTGGTCCCTTTCGGGCCGTTTCGAGGATTTCCGCTGTTCTCTACGATTTCTTCGGAAGATCTTCAATCCTTCGTAGAGTTGAGATGCGTGGTGTTTTAGATAACCATCATCGTTTCGTATGAATGATTTAAGATCTTCTTTTCCGTTGATATCTTACGAGTTTCTAAAGTGTTTCCGACGGTTTTTAGTTCAAAGTAAGAACGGGAGTTTTGTACGCGGAATCCCAATGATTCATTCCGCGAGAACTCGGGGAAGACTCAAAGCACAGATTACTGACGGCCGGGGCCTGGAACTCGTGCACAGAAGATTGTCGCTCGAGGATCGAATTAGCGCGGGCGCTAGGCGCCCGGCGCCTAGAGGCAGCACGGGCGCTAGGCGCCCGGCGCCTAGAGGCAGCACGGGCGCTAGGCGCCCGGCGCCTAGAGAAAGCACGGGCGCTAGGCGCCCGGCGCCTAGAGGCTGCTTCGGGCGCTAGGCGCCCGGCGCCTAGAGGCAGCCTCGGGTGCTAGGCGCCCGGCGCCTAGAGGCAGCACGGGCGCTAGGCGCCCGGCGCCTAGAGGCAGCACGGGCGCTAGGCGCCCGGCGCCTAGAGGCAGCTTCGGGCGCTAGGCGCCCGACGCCTAGAGGCAGCACGGGCGCTAGGCGCCCGGCGCCTAGAGGCAGCACGGGCGCTAGGCGCCCGGCGCCTAGAGGCAGCACGGGCGTTAGGCGCCCGGCGCCTAGAGGCAGCACGGGCGCTAGGCGCCCGGCGCCTAGGGGCTGGTTGCGGTCGGCTGCTTGGTTCCTTCGGTTTGCGGGTGTTCGTGCGCATCCTTCGGAGGATTTTTCGTATGACAAATAGACTTAGCCGTTGATTTCGAGATAACCGTTTTTGACCCCAACAGTTAGCCCCCCAGCGTGCAAGATGCGAGAGCGATTTTGCGTGCGGAAGATCTTATGTTTGAAAATCGAAATTTTCGGCTATGAATATTTTATTCCGGAAAATCCCACCATTTTTGATTTCTTATAAGTAGCACTCCACCCCCTCTCATTTCTCACTCACCTTTCCCTTCTCAATTCTTAGAAAGTATGGCTTCCTCTCTAAACGAAAAGAAAGATTCCGATGTCGAAATGAGCGATGCCAACCAAGCCTCGCCGGCGCGAGAGGTTCTTGCCCTTACGCAGACGTTTGTCGAGGGGTTTAGTTCTTTTCAGGACAAAATGGAGCGACGCCGTGCTTTGATGGAGTCCAGCGTGGCTGGTCCTAGTGTTTCTTCTGGTCCAACTCCTGTGGTTCCGATTCCTGGACCCGACGTTGTTTTAACTCCGGACTCCGTGGTTCCGGTTCCTGAAAGCGTTGTCGCTCCAGCTTCGATCTCTACGATTCCGGCTCCTGAATCCGATATCCCTTTGCCTGCTGGAGGAACTATTATTCCGGAGCAGGCACCCGGCGTCCAGGCTCGTCCCGAGGGCTCTTCTTTGGCGCCAATACTGGTTTCGGAGGACGCGGTGGAAGTCATGCCTCCCCCTCCAGAAAAGAAGAGGGAGATCGTTCTAGGACTTCCCGCATCCAGTGATATCCCGCCATCGAAGGGACGTTCGAGAGCTGGAACTGCCGGATCGGCGAAGAGGAAAAGGTGTACCAAGAGCGAAGAAGGCGAAGTTTCGGCAAAGCTATCGCACCACCGCTCCAAGGTATTTTCGTGAGCCCCTCCTTTCTTTCACTGACTCTTTTGATTCTCACCTTTCTTTCGTGTGATCAGTTTGTGTCGTTAATCGACGGGATGCTTGGAGATTGCGGACTGGAGGTCACACGTTTGTCTCAGGAGCTGGATTCGTCGCGGGAGGCCTTGAAGCGCACCGAGGCTGTGCTTCAATCGATCGAGAGCACTCATGCCGCCCCGACGTCGACGCTCGAAGCTAGGATCAGCGATCTCGAACGTTGGTTGGCCATTATGTATGATTTCGGGACTGGCCGTTGGTGGCTTTGAATCCCTGCCCTATTTAGGGCATTGTACCGAACTTGCGGTTTGCATTTATAAAATATTTCGTGTTTAACACTTCTGTTTGTCGAAGTTAGAGGGGCAGGGTGTGAGTTGTCGTCTTATTCCAGCCTCCCTGATGATCACCGAATCCGTTGTTTGTACAAAGCGAGATTTTCCTGCGGTTTACGATTTACGCGAAAATTCGTGGAAACGTACAGACTCGAGTGAAGAGGCAAGTTTTGGGATCTCGCGTCACTGACGCTTTGCCTATGAGATGTTAAGATACCAGCAAGGCTGGGTTTAGGGCAAGACCTAGGTTTACTCTCAGACTAAGGCTGTGCGATGACAAATCGGCTTTCGTTTTGCCTGTTTGTGATTTTAACCTGATTCGTACCGTTTTAAAATCCGCGAAGTGGTATCGGCTTACATGATTTTTCTGGGCATGAATCGAGCTACTTCCTTTACGAAGTGCTGGACCAAATTTGGATTTTTTGTATAGCGCGCTATGGGATCCTTGTCGGATGTAAAAGAGCCTACCCTATGGTGGCTTGTCTGTTTAGGACGTTAGAGTTCGTTTGTTGTGATCAGCAACAACGATATGATGCCGTCTAGAAGGCATACGAAGGTTTTAATCGAAAAACGAATGTTCAGGCACGAAGCGACGTCTCGCAATGCTTTGAAGTTTGCTTTTCTTACGCCATAAAGGATTATGGGCTTTTAGGAATCGCGAAATGTTTCCGGGTGGTAACTTATGATGTATTTAGTGGATACTGGATCCGTTGTTGAGGCTGTTAAGCGATTTGATCGTGGAAAGTTTTCGAAAGTTAGGTTTTTTTCGAAAATTGTGGGAGTGTACGAGTGCACTTACCCCGCTCCCCCCTTTTAAATCGGGGGGATGGCTGAACCCGCCGGTTGACGGATTGTCTATGTACCTCTTTCGAGGATCAAGCCATCTCGTAGTTCTGTTATCCACGTTTTACGTTCTAGTGGTAGTATTTCTTGAGATGCATCACATTCCAAGTTCTCGGGATTTTTACGTCTTGCATGTTTGCGATTTGATACGAACCTGGTCGGACGACTTTTATGATTTTGTATGGTCCTTCCCAGTTCGCTCCCATTTTTTCTGCGTTTCGTTCGGCAGTGTTTTGGAAGACTTTCCGTAAAACCATATCACCTTCTTTGAATCTGCGATGGCGTACGTTCGCGTTGTAGTACTTTGCGGCGGCCTGCTGATAGTTTTGAATCCGGATGAGTGCTTGGTCGCGACGCTCGTTGCGAGATCAAGATTATCCAGCAGCATGGCATTGTTCAGGTCTTCCCGTTCGGGAAGAAACCTCCCCCGTACGCCAGGGAATTCGACTTCCGCCGGAATCATGCATTCTGCTCCGTAAACGAGAGCGAAAGGAGTTTCCCCTGTTGCTCGTCTTGGAGTGGTTCGATGAGACCAAAGGACTCCTTCGAGTTCTTCCACCCATCGTCCCTTCTTGGCTTCTTAGCGCTTTTTCAGTCCGTCCAGGACGGTTTTGTTTATGGTTTCAGCCTGTCCGCTGCACTGCGGGTATCTGGGAGTTGACTTGTTAAGTCGTATTTTCCATTTTTCGCAGAACGCCTCGAATCGTGTGGAAATAAACTGAGACCCATTGTCCGTTACAATTTCGTATGGGACGCCGTGTCTGGTTATGATGTTTTTCCAGACGAAATTCTCGACTTGCACGTCTTTGAATACTTGCGTAGGACTCTGCTTCCACCCATTTCGAAAAGAAGTCTGTGAGGACCAGTAGGAAACGTTTTTGTTTTGATTTGTGTAGAGGTCCGACGATGTCCATTGACCATCGCATGAAAGGGTACGGAGATGAGATAGAGGATAGGATTTCTGCGGGCTGATGAATTGTCGGAGCCTGCCGTTGACACTTCTCGCATTTCCGAGCGAACTTCTCGGAATTCTTTACCATAGTGGGCCAGTAGAAACCATGGCGTTTTATTTTTGTTGCGAGAGACCTTCCGCCGGAGTGGTTTCCGCACGATCCGGAATGAATCTCTTCCATGACTTTTCTCGCCTTCTCTCCTTCCGCGCAAGTCATGAGAGGTCCAGAGAATCGCCATTTGTAGATTTCGCCTTCCACGGTCACGTATCGTGCTGCCTGAACTTTTATTTTTCGGGCTGCCCATTTTTCCGCGGGTAAGGTACCATCTACGATGTAGGCTCTGATAGGTTCTAGCCAGGGAGTGTCGCAACCGTAGTCTGTTTGGTCTGCGTCGTCCTCCGGCTGGTCTTCGTTTTCTTCAGCGCCTTCGATCTGTGTTCTGATCAGGTTGGCGATTACCGGCGGTCCTATGCTCGGGTGTTCGATGAATTCGACGGGGATTATTCTTTTAAGCCCTGGATCTGAGCTTGAGGCTAGAGCAGCTAAAGCGTCGGCCTGAACGTTTTCCGAGCTGGGAATCCTGGTTAGCGAAAATTGCTGAAAATCGTGGGCCAAGTCTTGGACGACCTTCAAATATGCGTTCATCCTTTCATCCCTTGCTTCGTATTCTCCGCTGAATTGGTTTGCGACTAACTCAGAGTCACAGTAAGCGTGAATATTTTGAATCTTCAGCCCGTGGGCCAGTCGTAGGCCAGCAATTAGCGCCTTGTACTCTGCTTCGTTGTCTGATGCATGAAAATCTAAGCGGAATGATTGCTCGAGGATTTCCTCCGTTGTTGAAGTGAGTCGGATCCCGATTCCGGATCCTTGCTTGGATGAGGATCCGTCGACGTAGAGATCCCACGTTGAACCAGGCTCCTTGTTAGTTAAATCCGTCGTGGGTAATTCTACCAGGAAATCCGCGAGTACCTACGATTTTGTGCAGGTTTTTGGACGATATTCGATATCGTACTCGCTTAGTTCGATTGCCCATTTCGCGAGTCTACCAGACTGGCTTGGACTGTGTAGAATCGTCCGTAGCGGAAAAGTGGTAAGTACCACGATGGTATGAGATTGGAAATACGGTCTGAGTTTTCTCGCCGAGGTTATGACGGCGAGTGCCAACTTTTCCATTAGCGGATACCGAGTTTCGGCATCCAGTAACGTTTTACTAATGTAAAAGGCCGGCTTCTGTTCTCCAAATTCTTCTTGAATCAGAACGCCACTGACTGCTGACGCGGACACTGCGATGTAGAGGAACAAGGGTTCTCCGACTACGGGTTTTGCGAGGATAGGAGGGGTGGCCAGATATTGTTTCAGCTGTTGGAAAGCTTTCTCGCAATCCTCTGACCACTCAAACATTTTGTTTCCCTTCAAGGTTTCGTAGAAAGGGAGGCACTTATCCGTGGACCGCGAGATGAATCGGTTTAAGGCCGCGACTCGTCCGGTCAACCTTTGAACTTCCCGCTTGGTTCTAGGGGAGGCCATTTCTATCAGTGCGTTGATTTGTTTTGGATTAGCCTCTATTCCGCGGAATGTTACGAGGTACCCGAGAAATTCGCCCGATGCTACGGCGAATCTGCATTTAGCTGGATTCAGTTTCATGTTGTGTTGATTTAATCTCTCGAAGCATTCCTCTAGATGGAGTACGTGGTCGCGTTCGTCGAGAGATTTTACCAACATATCGTCGATATACACTTCCATGGTTTTTCCGAATTGCTCAGCAAACATTCGATTGACGAGCCGTTGATATGTGGCGCCGGCGTTCTTTAGGCCGAAAGGCATTACTTTGTACAATAGGTTCCTCTGTCGGTAATGAATGCTGTCTTCTCGCGATCATCGGGATTCATCATGATCTGATTGTATCCGGAGAACGCATCCATGAACGATAGAAGTTTGTTTCCCGCGGTTGTCTCGACTAGACGGTCGATGTGCGGGAGCGGAAAACAATCCTTCGGGCACGCTTTGTTCAGGTCAGTGAAATCGACGCACACTCGCCATTTCCCGTTCTTCTTCTTGACGACGACGGGATTGGCGAGCCAGTCGAGATATCTTACTTCTGTTATCGATCCGACTTTGAGGAGTCTTTCGACTTCCTCATTAACCGCGGTTGCCCGTTCAGGGCCTAGCTTTCGCCTCTTTTGTTTTACGGGTTTATGAGTTGGATCAATGTTGAGTTCGTGACATGTTATGTTGATGTCGATTCCCGGCATATCTTCCGCAGCCCAGGCGAACGTATTTAGGTTCTTCTTGAGACATGCGATGAGTTCTGTTTTTAAAGGGTCGCGAAGATTGGCCCCAATCTCCACGCATCGTTCTGGGTTAGTCTCGTCGAGGCAGACCGAAATCACTGGTTCGCAAGTGGGCTCACGTTTCCCTTCCAGGGCTTCAGCTTTTCGCGACTGCCAGATGATTTCTGGAGGGTCTTGCGACGCTGGTTCGTGGGTTGCTTGCTTTTTCGAATTAGTTTCGGGCTCGGAGTTTTTTCGTTTTAACCCAGCGGCCAAGCAGACTTGCGGCGCCTTACGATCTCCTTGTATTGTTTCGACTCCGAGGAGGGATGGAAATTTGAGGTACAGGTGGAAAGTCGAGGGTATTGCTTGCATGGAATTTAACCACGGAGTCCCGACGATCGCGTTATATGCTGCTGGGCCGTCGACTACCAAAAATTCCACCATCTTTGTGACGCTCCCGGCTCTGACCGAGAGATCGACCGAGCCGAGGGTCATTGTGATGTTTCCTGAGAGTCCGATTATTGGATTGGGATCGTTCGTGATAACGCTTAGGTCGAGTCCCATCCTCTCGAGAGTGTTTCTATATATAATATTTGTAGAGCAACCGGTGTCGACCAATATTCTTGCTACGTCGATGTCCTGGATCGTTAGTCTGATAACGAGGAGTTCGTCGTGAGGTTTGGCTTGACCAGCCGTTGCTCCGTCCCCGAATGACACGATGTTGCGGACAGGTGATGTGGCCATGCTGTCGTTATCAATCGTAGGTTTTTGAGTAAGAGAATCCGACCCCCCCTCCTTCTAGCGCCAAACTGTGGGAACCGAAATTCGCACTGTCGATTTTAGTTAAGTTTTATCGTAGGAAAACTAAGTAAACCTAGTTTTCCCTGAAGGCTCGGATTCTCTGCGACAACCAAACGAAATTGATAGAACAGGATAATAAAACGGAAAAGTTGCACTAAGGCGTTTATTAAACAGATGATAAGTTGAATACAATATTCTTCCGAAAAACGGGAAGTAGAGGTACGCTGAAGAGGAAACAACGGAAAAATAGGAGACAAAACGTTATAAGTCTTGCTCCGCTAGTCTAGCCTCCTAAGTCCTAAGTTCCCTAGGCTAGCAGGAATTCTCTAAAACCCTAGATTTCGGATTTGGTCTCTCTCTAGATGATTTTCGCTCTGCCTTTCTTCCTCTCCCAAAGCTCCCTTATATACTCCTTCCTATGACGGTCTATTCTTCTTCTGGGCCGCAAGGCGGGCTTTTTTCTATTTTCGCCGACCTTCATGTTTATCTTCGGGAAACTTGACATTTATCCTTCTGGAAATTTAGCATTTATCTTGTTGCGTAAAGATAGACGTGAATCGATGTACATATCCTAGATAATCGTAAATGGGTTGTCCGATCGCGTTTGGTCCCTTTCGGGCCGTTTCGAGGATTTCCGCTATTCTCTACGATTTCTTCGGAAGATCTTCAATCCTTCGTAGAGTTGAGATGCGTGGTGTTTTAGATAACCATCATCGTTTCGTATGAATGATTTAAGATCTTCTTTTCCGTTGATATCTTACGAGTTTCTGAAGTGTTTCCGACGGTTTTTAGTTCAGAGTAAGAACGGGAGTTTTGTACGCGGAATCCAAATGATTCATTCCGCGAGAACTCGGGGAAGACTCAAAGCACAGATTACTGACGGCCGGGGCCTGGAACTCGTGCACAGAAGATTGTCGCTCGAGGATCCGAAGTAGCGCGGGCGCTAGGCGCCCGGCGCCTAGAGGCAGCACGGGCGCTAGGCGCCCGGCGCCTAGAGGCAGCACGGGCGCTAGGCGCCCGGCGCCTAGAGGCAGCACGGGCGCTAGGCGCCCGGCGCCTAGAGGCAGCACGGGCGCTAGGCGCCCGGCGCCTAGAGGCAGCACGGGCGCTAGGCGCCCGGCGCCTAGAGTCAGCACGGGCGCTAGGCGCCCGGCGCCTAGAGGCAGCACGGGCGCTAGGCGCCCGGCGCCTAGAGGCAGCACGGGCGCTAGGCGCCCGGCGCCTAGAGGCAGCACGGGCGCTAGGCGCCCGGCGCCTAGGGGCTGGTTGCGGTCGGCTGCTTGGTTTCTTCGGTTTGCGGGTGTTCGTGCGCATCCTTCGGAGGATTTTTCGTATGACAAATAGACTTAGCCGTTGATTTCGAGATAACCGTTTTTGACCCCAACAATAAGAACATTGTGGATTGTTTTGTAAGGTTTGGGAACTGCTCTTTTTTTCTTATCTTGTGTCTATGGTTAACCGGCACATGATGGGAAAAACATTGTGTGGGAGAGACTAAACAGAATAGGGATTAGAAGATCTGAGCCCTGGTGTTTAGTGGGAGACTTCAATGAGATTCTGAGCAATGATGAAAAAATCGGAGGGCCTAGAAGATCGGCTACCTCTTTCAAGCCCTTTTCTGAGATGTTGGAGGTTTGTGACATGGAGGAACTCAACAGCAAGGGTGATAGATTCACTTGGAGTGGAACAAGATGGAAAAAACATATTCAATGTTGCCTTGATAGATGTTTTGGTAACAAAGCTTGGAGAGCAAGTTTCCCTGGCTCCAATCAAACCTTTCTAGAGAAAAGAGGATCAGATCACAGACTTGTGTGGGTAAATCTGAGAGCTAACCCTGACGTGAAGCATGGTCAATTCAGATTTGATAAAAGACTCCTCCATCACCCTGATGCAGTCAAAGAAGTGGAGCTAGCGTGGGGAAAAAACAGAGTCCATACCTCTGTTTTGATCAGAATAAGAAGATGCAGAAGTATTATGAGTGCCTGGAAAAAGAAGAGAAGATTCAATGCAAGAGAGAAGATATCCTTACTGCATCAGAGATTAGAGTGGTTTCAATCCAAACCTTATTCATGTTGGTTTGTGATCAATAACATCAAGAAAGAGCTGATGTTAGCTTACAAAGAGGAAGAAATGTTTTGGAGACAAAAGAGCAGAGAAAAATGGCTCAAACTTGGAGATAGAAATTCCAAATTCTTTCACCTATCAGTTAAAGCAAGCAGAGCCAAAATGCAAATTCTCAAACTGAAGGACAAGCATGGACAAGACCAGTGGTCAGACCCAGCTAAGGCGGAAGTGGCAATAGAGTACTTCAATGATTTATTCTCGTCCTCCAATCCTCCCTCTTACGAACCAGTGTTCCAGAGTATGAGTCCTAGAGTAACACTGGCGATGAATCAATGCCTCACAAGTAAGGTCTCGGCGGAGGAGGTTAGAGAGGCTATTTTTTCCATCAAGGCAGAGAGCGCGCCGGGTCCCGATGGTATGACTGGTGCTTTCTTTCAAAAATTTTGGCACATTATTGGAGATTCTGTGACTAAGGAGATTCAGGACGTCTTTGAGAGAAACATCCTACCGGATGATTGGAATTTTACTTACCTCTGTTTGTTGCCAAAGATTCCTAATCCAGAAAACATGTCGGAGTTAAGACCTATAAGCTTATGCTCGGTTTTATACAAAGCTGTGTCCAAAATTTTGGTTAAGAGACTTCAACCGTTTCTGTCGGACCTTGTCTCTGTCAATCAGTCTGCTTTCGTCAGCGAAAGATTGATCCAAGACAATATCATCATCGCTCATGAAGCAATTCATGGGCTGGACAAACATCCGACTTTGGAGACTGAGTTCATGGCCGTGAAAACAGACATGTCGAAAGCATACGATCGAGTGGAATGGAGCTATTTAAAAGCTCTGTTACAGGCTATAGGCTTCGACGAACGGTGGATCAGCTGGATCATGATGTGTGTAACCACTGTCTCCTTTGCAGTGTTGATCAACGACCAACCGTTTGGCTTGATAACACCATCCAGAGGCATTCGTCAAGGAGATCCACTCTCTCCTTTCATGTTTGTGTTATGCACGGAAGGACTCTCACATCTGTTGAATGTAGCAGAGCGGAATGGGTTAATCTCAGGGTTGAGTTTCGATGAGAAGGGGCCCTCTATTCATCATCTTTTCTTTGCCGATGATAGTTTGTTTCTCTGTAAAGCTTCTGTGTATCAATGTCAAAATTTGAAAAAGATTCTGGATTTCTATGGGGAGGCTACTGGTCAGTGCATTAATGTGCAGAAATCAGCCATTACGTTTGGTGGTTTGATTACGGAGGAAAGAAAAGAAGAGATACAGGGTATTCTCCAGATTTATAACCAAGGAGGAAAAGGCAAATACTTAGGCTTGCCTGAGTCTTTTGTGGGATCAAAAGTGAGTCATCTTTCATATCTCAAAGACAGAACTCAGTGTAGGCTAGAGAGTTGGTTCATGAAGAAACTCTCACAAGGTGGTAAAGAAATTCTACTGAAATCAACGGCCGCTGCTCTTCCAGTTTTCGCCATATCTTGTTTCAGAATTCCTAAATCAATTATTTCAAAGCTGGAGAGTCTAATGGCTAATTACTGGTGGAACTTCAGATAGGCACATAAGGAAGATCCATTGGATAGCTTGGGAAAATGTGTGTTTACCAAAGGCTCTGGGTGGCATTGGTTTCAAAGATTTGGAAAAGTTTAACCAGGCCTTGCTTGCCAAACAAGGTTGGAACATAATCAATCGCCCAGAGTCACTTGCTGCGAAATTCCTTAATAGCAGATACTTCCCCAACACTGAGTTCCTATCGGCTGCTCTGGGAGTTAATCCATCCTTTGCTTGGAAGAGCATTCTTTTTGGTAGAGAGCTGTTGCAAAAAGGTTTGATATGGAATTTGGGGGATGGTAAAAACACTCTGGTATGGTTGAATAAATGGGTGCATGACCTCAATTTAGGGATGAGAGCCCCTTGGATTAAAAACATCACTTTCGATGTCAATCTCAAGGCTCATTCCCTTATTGATCAATCGACCAGGAGATGGAACATAGTCAAGCTAAGAGAGATTTTTGTGCCAGAGGATGTTAAACTTATTATGGAACATCAGCCGATTATCTCGAGACCAGACGGTTTTATTTGGAAACTGAGTAGAAGTGGAAATTTCTCCGTTAGATCGGCGTATGATTTGGCTCAAAACTTGAAGATCCAAGAATCCTATCCAGAGGTTCTAATGCAGCCATCAATCAACGAGATCAAAGAGAGAGTCTGGAAGATTTCGACAGCCCCAAAAATCAGAACTTTTATCTGGAAAGCTCTCAGTGAAGCTCTTCCGGTGGTGGACTTGATAAGCAAAAGAGGGATGAAAATTGATAAGAGATGTCAGTTGTGTGGAATGGAAGGGGAATCGATCCACCATGTTTTGTTTGAATGTGATCCTGCGAGACAGACCTGGGCCCTCTCTGGAATTCCAACCCCGGTATTTCAGTTTAAGACAGGTAGTGTCTTCACTAATATCAACTACTTACTTAACGTATCAAAGCGTCGAGGAGGGATTTTAGAGATGAAGAGATCTTGGCCCTGGGTGATTTGGTTTATATGGAAAAGTAGAAATGATTTTCTCTTCAATAGCAAAAGATGGAACCCGGAGGACATTCAAGAGAAAGCATTTTTGGAATCGAACGAGTGGTTCCTGGCTAAAGAAATCGAAGCAGAGTCAACCAAAAAGGCTTCTATGGTGGAGAGAAAGTCCAAGTGTGGATGGAAACCTCCTTCTCCAAGATGGCTAAATTGCAATATTGCTCTTGAATGGTCAAAGAATTCAAAGTTGCTAGGAGTTGCTTGGGTTTTACGGAATCACCGAGGAGTTGTTTTGATGCATATTAGAAGGGCCTTTTCAAATATCCTAAGTTTGGAGGAAGTGAGATTCGAAACTTGCTTGTGGGCGGTTGAAAGCTTGACGAGTCTTCATTATAACAAGATCGTTTTCTCTGGTGATTTCAAAGAGTTGTTCTTAGCGATACAAAAATCTCATCTTTGGCCAGCGAAAGGGTATCAAGTGGAGGAAGTGAAAAGGAAACTCAGGTTAATGCAAGAGTTCCAACTGAATTGGGTCCCTGTGGAAGGGAACAGAGGAGCGACGATCATCGCACAAAGTGTTACGAGACAGGGGAGAACTCAATCATATGTTGCTTCGGGTCCACCGGCGTGGTTGTTTGAGTTCTTTGTGAATGAAAGTCGTTTCCTCTGATCTTCTTTTTCGGTAACTATTGGTGTCTTTCAGTCTCTAGATCGATCTGTTCAGGATCAGGGGAGAGAGAGTTTCTGTTTTTTTTAAAAATACTCGTAACAGAGGAGTCTGTTTGAGTGAGGAAGCTTGTTGTAGTCCTTGGACTTTTGTTCCAATATTATTAAATCTTTGAAGGAAAAAAAAAAGAGTCTCTTGGAAAGGAAAAAACTTCAAAAAATGAGGGGATAAGGGTCTGTCGGAGATGCTCTAAATAAGACAACATAATATTCCTTCCGTTTCAAATTAGATGTCGCTTTGGAACAAAATTTTCGTTTCAAAATAAGTGTTGTTTTATGATTTCAATACAAAATTTACTGACTTATTATTATAATCTATTTTTCTATTGGTTGAAATCTTGTTAGGTTTATTGGTAATGATATTTTTTATCTAGTAAATATACAAAATTAAACGTTTTATTAATCTGCGTGTTGAAGTATTGAATGACAAGTAATATGAAACGGAGAGAGTAGTTCTTGGTTTTTTTTTTTCTTTTTTTTGAACAACCTTCTTGGTTTTATTCATAATAACAAATCTAAAACAATTTTCTTTGATATGGGGGTATTTTAATGCTAGGTAAAGGAAAAATGGGAAACCAACTTTGTAAAAGTAGTTATCATTAAAGACAAGAATTAAAAACAAGAAAATGGGGATAGAGAAAAAGTAAGGTGTGGTGTATAAATGTCCAAATTCATTTGACTAAGTCTTAACAGTCGATCGATAGGAGTGTGATCCTAATTCTTAGAGCAAACCTAAAGCTGTTTATTGTGGTTTTCAAATTGTTGTATTTTTCATAATTGCAATATCATAAAAAATATATATTAAAATTTTTTTAAAACTATTTGTTTTTTACATTTTTTTACTTCTCTGTTCGTCATTACCATAGACACATATTGGCACATCCGCACAGGTCTACTTAATTAACTAGTGACTCTTTTTTTCTTCTGAGAAACATTAACTAGTGACCTTATTAAATAATTTTCCAGTTAACTTCCTTTTCTTCTATTTAGCCTTTTAAAATAAATATTAAAAATATTTATAGTTGTTAATAAACTAATATTTTTTAGTTTATTTCAGGGTAACTACAAAATTGAACATATAAATACAAAAATGTAGAAAGGGGTGATAAAAATAGGCCTACGCTAAGCCAAGTTCAAAAAAAAAAAAAAAAAAATAGGCCTACGCTTTGCTTACGGTTCTTTTGAGGGAGAGAGAAGCAGATTGCGTGTGTTTCGCACCAAAAAATTCCTTTTTTATTTTTTTTTATCAAATAAAAATTCCTTTTTTATTTATTTGTTAATGTTCTTTTTTTTTTTTTTTTGACTTTATTTGTTAATGTTCTGGTTAGATCCCTTTTGTTATCATCTGGTCTAATCACTGTCTCACCTTCCGTATCAGTCTGACTTGATTTATATTCGCTGTATTCCCAAAAATCTCGCCCCTTTTGAGAATCGAGTAGAGTAATTCCTAAATAAAAAGTTAGAATAAAGGGAGTGTATGTGGTGAGGAGAAGAGAACACGAACCCAAGAAAAGCTTACATTTTTATTTTAAAAAAAGCGAAAAAAAAGCGAAGCTTTGGTTTGTATAAAAGACCCACTAATCCCACCTCTCTAGCTTCTCACACCATTTAATCTCTCTCTCTCTACCCTCGTTTTCTGATGAGGTTTTTAAGTTGCTTTTAAGGGTATTTCAGAGTTGCAGAGATTTTTGCTTATTTGCTCTTGTCAGAGAAAAAGAAACAAAGACAAGAAAGGTTTTGCTCATACAAGTAGACTTCTAGACAAACCTTCCAAGTACCTTTTCAAGTCTTTCCTTCTTCGGTTCTCTAAAACCTAATGGAGGATTATTCAAGAAACGGCGAAATATCACCACAGCTGCTCCATTTGATTCCACAAGGGAGAAGAAGAAACTGGTTTCAAAATGACCAAGCCTCTGTTTACAGTACGGAAGACAAGAAACTTGAGCTAAAGCTTGGACCACCTGGTGAAGAAGATCAACATATCAAGAAAGAACCAAAAGACAAATCTATACTCTCTCTCGCTGGCAACCACTTCTCTCCTTCTTCCACCACCAACAAAACCACATCTCAGAAAAGGTTCAAAAATCATTGCTCTGCTTCAATAATTTCTTTGTTGCTGTGTTTTTATTAACAAGATTCTTTACTTTCATGTCTTTTGTTTAAAGAACTGCTCCTGGTCCAGTGGTTGGTTGGCCTCCGGTTAGATCATTCAGGAAGAATTTAGCAAATGGGAGCTCTTCAAAGCTTGGAAACCAGAAATCTGATGAAGATGATAATGGCCGAGCAAAGGAACCTAAGAGGCAAGGAGGTATGTTCGTGAAGATCAACATGTATGGTGTTCCCATTGGTCGTAAAGTCGATCTCAGTTCTCATAATAGCTATGACCAGTTATCATTCACCGTCGACAAGCTCTTTAGAGGTCTTCTTTCAGGTAAATGCATGAAGAAGATGTTTCTGCTTTTGCTCAAATCAAACTCTTTGTGTTTATTGTTTTCTTCTAATGTTATTAGCTCAAAGAGAATCATTATCGTTTGGAGAAGAAGAGAAACCTATCACTGGATTATTGGATGGGAATGGAGAATATACTCTTACTTATGAGGACAACGAAGGAGACAAGATGCTTGTGGGAGATGTCCCATGGCAGTAAGAATCTTTATAAGTTGGTCTTCTTTTGTGACTTTTGGTATCACAGATTTTGATTTTTTTTTCTTTTAAATTGTCAGTATGTTTGTAGCTTCTGTAAAGAGGCTTCGTGTGATTAAAACCTCTGAGATCTCTTCAGCCTTAACATGTAAGTGTAATAGTCCGACTTGAAAATATTTTTCTTGTCCCATGACTCTTTATGTGAGATTATAAAAAAAATATTTTAATTTTGCAGACGGAAATTGTAAGCAAAAGAAGATGAGGAGCTGAAGAAAAAACCTTTACAGCTTAAAGTAGAGATGTTGCTATGTTTTGCTTTTGCCTTTTCAATTCTGATGAGTTTTGGTCTTTGGAAAGTTTATAATTCAAGCTTGCTGTACATCTTTGGAATTTTTGAGAATTTCATACTAAACGTGTTGTGTTAAAACTCAATCAAAAAAGATGGTTTAGGTTCTTGAGTAATATCACAAATCCCTTTAGTCATTATAGTCTCTTCTGTTAAAAGCCTTGCATCATGATTAGTCACACTTAATGATGAACTCTTTTTAAAACTACAATTTTGTTTAAATATTGTGCCTCTCTATTTCTGCGTATCATCTTTTTTTGATAAAGAAGAAAGTTGTTAACAATCTTTCTTCTCTGCAAAAGGCAAAAGCTCTTTAGCTTTCATTAACTCTACCTTGGCTGTTGTAATGAACTATGAGAGTGAAAGGTTTTTAAATATATAACAACTTTTCTTTTATGTAAGGAAAGATATCTTTAACCAGTTTCTCGTCGCATCTTAACATATTTGTTTTGGCCAACAAGAATGTTTGATCAGACTAAAAAAGATTTTATTAAGATTGGTTTGTTGCATGCGTACATCCCTGTTGATCTCAAATACTATTACTTTTGTATATCTATAACTTCTTGCAGCGGAGAGATGCAAAATATATGGCAATTTCTATTTATACATATTATTATTATCAATTCATTTGAAGAAGAAGAAAAAAGAATAAAACTGGTGGGCTATGGAAATGCAGAAAGAGACTTAAACAGACAGATTGAATGCAGTGAAGAGTCTTTTTTCGCTGAGAGACTTGCCAAACTATTCAAAGCAGCAATTTGCGACTCACTACCTACTTTTTCTTTTTGCCCCAACATATGTTTTTCCAATGTCTTGTCTAGTCTGCTACCTTGATATGATGGTTGATTCTGTTTTCCTCAACATTTAGGAACAAAAGCTTAGTGTATTCTGATTACAAGCCATGTTAACTCACTCATTTGCATGTTTTTTTTGACTCATTCATTTGCATGTTAAGGCAGGGCCCGGCTCAAATCTGTTTTGGGCCTAGTGCAATGATATATAAAACAAAAATAAATTGTGGTGTATTAATTATTTCTGAGAAATTTTAGATCCTATTTTGCAAATTTTCAGAAAATTTGCACCCTAAAATATGAAAGAAAATTTAATTATAAGAATAGGATCCGGTGCATATGCACTGTCCGCACACCCTCAAAGCCGACATTGTGTTAAGGACAAGTAAAACCGAATTCTAAAGAAATGAAGACTTCTGTTGCAGAAAAGAAGAAGAAAGAAATGAAGACTTCAGTGTTAGCACCATGTATGTTTCTTAATCTGAAGAAAAAATAAGCTTGTTCAAGAATAAGAAAAAATACGTTTGTTCAAAAAAAAAACAAGTTTTATTCTAAGGAAATACTTCAAATTCTACCAAATGTCCAGTTACCAATCGTCAAGAAGACGTCAAAATTCTGAGGACATGAGGTGAAAGGCTTAGTTCCTTAGTGCAGCATGGTCCAGTGACAGATAATCAGGTGCAAAATAATAAATTTTTTTCAATAAATTTTTAAGTTTTGATAGATATTTATCTGAAATGTTGACTATTTTTCACTCGTGAAATCAATTTACTTAATTATTGAATTTACTTTAATGAAAAACTGAATGTTGTTGACTACCCAATAATTCAGAAAGTACAAAACGGTCCGTTACCTTGTTTAAACCGACTAATCAGTGTCATTAACTATGTTTAACCATAAAGAGGAAAATATATTATCTTAATTAGCACTTTTAATTCATTTTGAAAAATGGTTAAAGAAGGAAATGCTTAATTACTGTAATTATAATAAATGTGATGACTCTAGGCACGTTGATACAATACATAAAGGCACAATTTCTTATTGTCTGAGCAATTTTGTTGGAGGCAAAGAAACTACTGTCCATTTGAAGGTGAGTTCTACTTTATACTTTTTTTTAATCGTTAGTAGAATTTAATATTTCTAATTTATTCTTTGCTTGCATATCATTGTTCTCCATTGCGTTTGATTTCATAATGGGTTCCTCGATCTGTATATGATTTTCATAACGCAAGACAAAAATGAACTGTGTTTGTTTCTCGAATATGAAAATGATTACAAAGAATTTGTTTCGTCTCTCAATGACATCATTTTCTTTTGTCTTGTAATTCACTTTTATATTTTTTCACGAGGCTGTGTCAGATCCTTTTCTTTATTAATCTTCCTTTCTGCAAAACAATAGTTTTGGGCCATCCGTTAAGTTACTTATTTACTACTCAAATTCTACAGCCTGTGAAAAATCCGCATAAATATTTTCTCTTAAAAAGTTTTTAAAACATGAATTTCACTATAGTTTATAAAATTATATTACAAATTACAGGTTTACATAAGCAAGACAAAGTATTATTATACAGTTTCTAATCAATTTTTTAAAATAAATATCTTATTCGTAGTAATACTCTTCTTTAGCTATGTTCATGTCAATGTTCTATAGTGAGGTGCTTTGTATATTTGTGAGGAAATAACTATAGTCAGAAGCACACTAGAATTCCAACAAGATTAAAATGGAGTCTCATTAAAATAAAGCTTTAAATGTTTGTCCGAAAAAAAAAGCTTGAAAGTTATTTTTTTGAAACCAATGCAATGAAATTTTGTTTTTTTCACTGCCATACAAAACGTTCTTTTTGGGTATTCGTGAAGTTATCTCATTCTCAAAAATCTTTCTAAAAAGTCACATCACAGGTTACAAGAAATAAAGTTGTTTTTGGTTCTGACATATCGAGATGGGCGGAGCAGTGAGATGGTTTAAAGGATTGTTTGGCACTAAGAAGAGACCCGCTTCTGGCGATGGTTCAGACAAAGCCGGTAACTGTAATCTCCCGACGGACACGGATAAAGAGAAGGAACAGAACAAGAACGCGATTGCTGTTGCAACCGCTACAGCTTTAGCCGCAGAGGCAGAGGCTGCGGAAATGGTTAGACTGACCGGTGAAGGAAGAGCGGGAGATATCATCACGAGGGAGGAACGTTGGGCCGCTGTGAAAATCCAAAAAGTCTACAGGGGCTCATTGGTAAATTTCCAGATCTTGCTAACGTTTATTTTTTTTGTTGTTCAAAAGATTATAAACGTTCTCTAATATTTAATTATAAATAATTGCCGATTTCTTGTTTTTATGGTTAGGCGAGGAAAGCGTTACGAGCTTTGAAGGGTATAGTAAAGCTACAAGCTCTAGTCAGAGGATACTTGGTAAGGAAACGCGCGGCTGCGATGCTGAATAGCATACAAACTTTGATTAGAGTCCAAACCGCTGTACGTTCTAAACGCAGTCGCTACCAGAAGAAAGAGTCTAACAACATGTTTCAACCACGACACTCCTTTGTAAAGAACCAACTTAGCACTTTCTAATGCCTTCTTGCTCGTTTAAGCCAAAACCAAGATTTAAAAAAATGTTTTGTCTGATTCTGATATTGATAGGATAAGTTGGATGAAGTGGCGCATGAAGAGACACATCACAAGAATGTGGAGACTGATGACATGTTTAAGAGGAGACCTAAACCTAAGCAAAGGCACAATGCTGTCGCAATGTCTGAATATGAAGACGGTTTTGTTTACCGAGGGCGTGACTTGGTGTTGAACTTACCAAAGGCGAAGTGGAAGTTTGGGACTGCACAAAACACGCCAAGATCTTCATCGAAGTTTGCGATGACACCAAGGTTAACATCTTCATCTCACCACCACACGGCTAATAATAATCCCTACTATGTAATGCAGTCTCCTGGTCCTGGGTACATGGAGAACACACAGTCGTTTAAGGCGAAGCAGCGTTCGCATAGCGCACCTCATCGGCTTTCTGAGAGGAACCGGTTGTCGCTAGATGAGGTTGTACCCTCCAAGAATCGCTGTAGCGGCGGCGGCGAGAGTTTGCAGCAACAACGCTATTCTTGCTCTAGCATGATTCTGTAAAACCTTTTTTTTTTCACTTCAATAATCTAGCAATGAATTTTCAATGTTGCCTGATGCAAATTTAGGGTTATAATTTTCGAAATTTGTTTTTAAATCACAAAATAATATTTTCACAGTACCCTTAAATCTTTTAGTTTAATAGAACAATGCAAACTGCAAATGGATAATTAAAATTCAGATACTTGATAATACAGAATTTGTAGTCGAGGTTTTGGATACTACAAGGGATATCTCTATAAGACTATGTAACACACTTGATCAATCTTATTCTGAACTTCCAGCTCTACTAATTCAGTAAGAAGCAAACAATGAGGAACTATGTGATGCAATAAACAAACCCTTCAAACATAAATGCATCGCCTAATCTCTTATAAATCAAAATCTTTGAGCTTCAGGTATTTGCTCTAACCTGATCACCACAATACGGAGAGGACGGTGTTTGTACAGAGTTCGCTGAAAAAAAAGCCTCACTACTAACTACTTCACGTGGCTACAAAGGACTGACCACCCAACCAGTGATCGGATTCTTCCTACGAATCCGTGACTTTCCGTGAGAGCCAGATTGCAACCGTTCAAGAACACTGTAAGTAATGGAATCAGGTGTGAGTCCTTGCTGTTTCATCCTTGTGTACATATCAACCGCTTCCGCGGTTCTTCCACTCTTCTCTAGACAATCAAGCAATATGTTGTAGGTCACAATGTTCGGTTGACACCCTTTAACAAGCATCTCTTCGAACAATCTATACGCCATTTCGACTCTCTCCGTCTTCCCAAAGCATTCCATCAGAGTGCTGTACGTGACCACATCAGGGTTTAATCCCTTTTCCTGCATCTCCTTGAACCTCACGTGAGCTTCATCGACATCACCGTTCTTCCCCAAACAATTAATCAGAGAGTTGTAAGAAACAATGTCCGGTTTACAGTCACTACTCTCTAGCTCCTCGAAGATTTTGATAGCCTCATCAACTTCTCCTACACGACCGAAACTCGAGATGAGTATATTGTACGTAAATATGTCCGGAGAGGGACCATCCTTCTTCATCTTCTCGAAAAGATCATGTATATGAGATACTTGCTTTTGCTTCCCAAGCGCAGAGAACACAGTGTTGTACATCATAGTATCCGTAACCACACCTTTCTCATGAATCTTGCTCAGCATCTCTATAGCTTCAACCGTTTTACCCGCACCGCATAAACTCTCTAGCATCGACATGTAACTATCCCTCTCTCCTTTCACAGGGAAGCTCCACATATCACAAAACAGCCGGTGAGCCTCACTCACATGCCCTAGTTTACTCAACGTTCTGACCAAATAAGAGTATATCCCCTGAGTCATATACCTCTTGGACATCTCCACAATCCCATCTAACTTCACAAGCTGACCTTCAGCTACCAAAAGATTCAAAACAAGACTGTACGTATACTCGTTCGGTCGACAGCCCGTTTCAACCATCTTGGAGAACACCTGAATTGCCTTATCAACCATCTTGCCTTTTGCAAGAACTTGCATGAGAGTATTGTAGCCAACCACGTTAAGAGTAAGCCCTTCAGTTATCATCTCATTGAATAGATCAACAGCTTTACTGTACTTCCCAATCCTTCCCATTGTCCTGATCATGATCGTGTACGAATACTCGTCTCCTCGACAATGCTTTCTCTTCATGTCTTCGAAAACTTGACAAGCCTGATCAATCTGACAAAAAGAAAGTACCTTTTCATCTTTTATACATGAAACAAGGCTGGACATTTTATACATGAAACCCAAACTGAACCAAAACCGGAGCAAAACTCACAAAAAAAAACCAAATAGTTCTTATTTCTCTTAACCGAAACTGAACCAAAACGAAACCAAAAACATTTGGATACCAGAAATACAATTCATAAACCTAAAAATAGTTATATTTAGTTCTAAAATAATTATATATCTAAAAATAATTTATAAACCAAGAATTGTTTGAAAATCCTGAATGATCCGAATATTTATATCCGATTTTTTATTAAATTATCAAAATTAACGGATATTTAAATTTGGAACGAACATCTTGAATACCGATATTTTTTCCTTACAATTAATTATCTGAAATTACTCGATAAACTGAAACCAAACTAATCAAGAATATTTCCGGTACTAGCCGGTTCCCATTACTTTTACCAGAACCAAACCAATACCAAACCGAATTTTACCCGAACAGTTCCTATATATCTATAAACCCGAAAGAACCGACAACCTAAAAATCCGACCGAACTGAATGCCTATAGCCTACATTAAACTCAACTTCTTAATTTGTGTGAAGGAAATTTAGAAGTAAGAATACCTTTTCATCTTTAGCTAAAGCATCAATCAACATATTGTAAGCGAACACGTCGAGCTTATGCCCTCCTCTTCTAATCTCGCAATACACATCAAAAGCTTTGGACGAGTCACGAGACCTTAAGTAAGCCTGAAGGAGACACTTGTAAGTGAAAGAGTTCATCTTCAACTCCCATCTCTTCACCAGCCCCAAACACAATTGCAAATCCTCCGTGTCACCGAAGAAACCTATCAAAATATTAACGGTGGATATGTTGCCACGTGCGTTGGACTTCGCCATCAGGTCGAGAATCGAGCGGACGCGTTCGAATTTGTCGGGGAGGTTTGATTTAGAGAGGATGAGGATGATGCGGTTGTAGAGGAACGGGTCGTGGTGGGAGGCGGGGCAAACGGAGGGGACGAAATGGAAGAAATCGACGGCGAGGCGAGGGCAGTTTAGGGATTTGAGAATCTCCGAGGCTTCGTCGGGGGTTAGGGAGAGGGAGAGGGAGGAGAGGTAGTCGGAGAGGTCGGAGAAGGGATCGGAGGAGGTTGATTGGCGGAGGAGGAGGTTGGTCGCTCGGCAGATGAGGTGGCGGCGGGGGAGAGGGTAGCCGCGTACGTCGGAGGGGAGGGGATTAGGGAAGGGAGACTTCGGCGGAGAGAGATCGGCCGGAGGGAGATGAGGAAGTGACCTTGGCGACGTACTTGGTGGCGTATCCTCGCCGGTTGGCTACGTAGATTACATCGGTGAGGATAAAGGAACGGCGGCGAAGAAGCCTCATTTTTGCGGCGGAGAAGGGAACGAGTTCTCTTTGAGTAGGATGCCTCGTTGTAGATGACCGTTTTTTATTTTAAATGGGCCTGAGTTGGTATAAATGGGCCTATAATTGCTTATGGTCTTATTCCAAGTTTTCACGTCCCTGTGATCTTAATCGATCACAACAGTGTACCAAACGATGGATAGAGCTGAAGTAGAATCTGAAACGATTCTAAGCGTGACTAGATTTTCAAACTAATTCTATTCCAAGATTGACAAAACAAACAATAAACTTGAGTATCGAGACAAGAATAGAAAAGAAAAGTGTATTCAGCGTATGATTACTTTACTAGGTTCTTCTTTAAGATAGGAGAGCTAGGGTTTTTTGACCCAAAAAAAGGAGAGTTAGGGTTCTATAAACAAATTTTTATCGTCACTGTTGGCTCGTCCTTGAACAAATTACCCCCATTGCTTCCCTAGCTACTATGCCTAAAGATGGTGGGTCAATTCCTGATTCTTGTTCCACCAAGTAAAACAAATCGAATCTGTAACGTAAAAACCACATATACAGTAAGTAGCATACTGCATGAAGCTGTGAAAAAAATATTTATTGGAATACAAATAATTCTTGAAAGTTGGAGAGACGGGCTGGAAAAATGCCAGCAATTTCAACTGTAGATGGAAACAAAATCCAGTTTATAAATAAAGGAAGTTAAAAATAGCCCAGTCTTCTCCCAATGATCCTTCTTTATTTTACGTCCCAAAATAGTGTTGATTTTCTCCCAAATTGTTTGCTGCTTCAAGAAAACTTGCTGCTTACGGTATCGTAGCTAGGAACAGACAACACTGCAAAAAGAAAGAGCCAGACACAATTTCACGACACAAGATCTTGATTTTTTAAATTACATTACAAATATATAAGACTAATAAGAAAATAGTGAAAATTTGTTTACCATCTCCGAAGGAACCCATTGTCAGAGGCTTTGAGATAATCTTGCTGGTGAAATCAGTAATGTCTTTCAAGGTAAGTCCATCTACTGTCTTCAGGAATTGCTCAACTGGTTTCCTGCAATATTTATTTATTTATTCATTAACACACTGATGCGCCAGAAAGAATAGTCTTAAGTTTTTTTTCTTCTAAATGACATTTGCGTGTACCTCTCTCCATAAGTAAGTATCTGCCTGCCAATGTCTTCTGCTGCAATCACCTGCATCGGACATACATTAACTCGTTAGTAAAATCTAAATCGGTTCGAATCGAACAAACAAGCTTTTCAAGCAAAACGGTTTGATCTTAGTAAGAATACCCGTGATTCCAAATTCATCAGAACTGCAGATTTTGTGGCTGCCTTGGCACGATCAAGATGCTTCTGGTTAACTGTCCAAACAAATAAACAGATGTAAACAACAGCTTCGACCTGTTAAGACTAGAAATGGAGAGAACATAAGAATCAAACTGCAAACCTTTTCCTCCGGCAACATCTTTCATTTCTTTAGCTGCTAATTCAATTGCTTTTGCAGCGAACTCCGGACTCTGCAACCACGGATATAAACCATATCACTTTATTTACCAGAATACACACAAAGCAAAGAAGTTGTTAGCTAGCACAACCTGGACCAAGACTTAATACCCCCACAAAATCGATATTCCTTTATATATCAATAATATTTACACAAATCGATAATGAGATTAAGTTGCTAACTGATATAAGGAAAAGCACAGTAGCAACATCAAGATTACTGAAACTCACCGAGCAACCATAGATTCCAAACAATCCGGTGTTGTTAAAGATGCTACTGAATGCAGTGCATGACTGAAATTGCTGATATTCGTTTAGAATACGGAGATCTGTAACCGGTCATAGGAACTTGTATCACTATTACTGATCGCTTAGAAGGCTTGAAAATGTTTCATGAAATAGTTCAATAAACACCAAAACAGAAAGCTCAAAAAGGAAAACAAAAGATTTAACTTACAGAGCCAGGAGTGCATTCCTTTTCCAGGGCCTCCAGCAGAGAACGAGCCACCTCCTCCCATAAGCATCTAGTAGCACAATTCGAATTAAATTTGATTGAGTCTTTGCTAATAAATAGAATTTGATTGAAACAAGTAAGTATTTCAACTATTAAAGTTAGACACCTGGAGAACAGTGGCTATGACTGCTTCTTTCTCGTTATTCCAGCCAGGGACCTCAAAGGCAAGAGCAAAGTGTGTAGACTGAAAATGTCAAGAACAGAAAAAGCTCAAGTAAATACATTTTCATCTCAAACACAATTTGTTCAATGAAATCAAATCTGTCATGAATACCTCTCCACCAGTATGTTGGCGGAAATCTCCACCAGTATACTGAGATTTTGGCTCGGCCTGGCGCGGTACATTAGGAAGGTCAGAAGTTAATGGCTCAACAACTTTTAAAAGTTCCTCGTGTTCAACTCCACTTGCCGCCAGCACCATACGTGCAGCAGTGAAATTCTCCTGAAAATTCCCATATCAAATGAGTAAAAGCAAATAAGGGTATCGAATTAAGTAAACGACTGTAACCACAGAGAATCTCAAAAGCTGTTGCAGGTCTTACAGCCATAAACTCCTCCAAGAGTTCCCCATTCAATCTGTCCAAAGCAGACTCGGGTGCGTAGAGAGGATTCGCCAATGCACCTGAATAACCAGCAGAGTGAACGGCCTCCATGAGGAACCCCATCGGGTTCTTAGCAAGATCCGCTATCTCTAACTTCATCTTACGTAGCTGCCAAATAACCACAAGACAATAAGTCATCACCTAAAATTCATCACCAGAGTTATCAAAATAAGGATAAAAAAGAGATTTCACCTCTTCATTGACTTCCCAATCCAAGAAAGCAGGGTTCCTCACACTGTCAACAAGAACCTCAACCATCTCAGGGACATAGGTTTTAAGAGCATCAATAGTGTAACTCATCTGCTCCCGAGACGCAGAAGCCGAGGTGTTGCCTCCAATAGCTTCAATCTCCCTCACGAGACGTAGATGGCTCCTGTTTGTCGTGCTCTTGAAAGCCATCCTCTCAAGCAAATGCGTCGCTCCATGGAAATAAGGAGCTTCGTAGATAGAGCCACAATCAACATACAAACCAATTGAAGCTGCCGGATTCTAACACACCAAGATAATAACTTCGTTTCAGTTCATCTAATAGATTCTCCAGAGAAAGAAAAAAAAAAGATATAAGCTTTACTTACGGGAGACGTCTCTGAGGCGATCTTGAGACCGTTAGGAAGAGTGGTGATCTTAAGTTTGCTTGGCTCAACGTGGTCAGCAAGTGGTGGAGGAAGAGACACACCTTGTAACGGCATGTCCAACGAAGCAAGCGAAGAAGATGATGATCCACCTGTCAACCAGCTGAAGAAACCTGGAGAAGCAGAAGAAGAGCTAGTAGCAACAGCACTAGAACTTGCATAACGCGCCGGTCTTAAACTCCGGCTAAGAGATCCCTATCATAAAACAAAGAATATGAGCTGTTAATCAATCGCAAAATCGATGAACATCGCAAATTACGATAGAGGCTAATTCATTTCTAGTAATCGTAAATCAGATTGACTTTGGAAACTGCGAAACAGTGCCATCATTATCCGGTAATTTAATCCGAATCTAGATCTACAGATTTTCCGAGAATGTAGGCGATATCAGGACGAATCTATTCACTACGCGGACGTTCGAGAAGCATACAGGAGAGGATGATGGTGAGACGAAGAGAGGTTAAGGTAACAAACCTTGAGAGCCCTGGCTCGTGAAGCTGCCGTGCGATACATGGCGACTGTGGAAACCCTAAATCGGAAGGGAAGAGATGAATTGAGAAGGTGAGAGATGAAGTGAGAAGAGTTTTGCTGCTAAACGTACTCGGCGATTCCTTTTCATAGGCCCAATTATTTATATGGGCTTAGCCCATCATGTGAATTAAAGTTCACGAAGTCTTAACTAAAAGAATTTTTAGTAATTTAAACTATCAACAGATCAATCATAAAATAAATCTTCAACTAAAATCGTGCGAAATAAATCTTTATTTTTATATCTGTTAATGTTTTTCCCTCTTCGTAACCTTAGAGTTTGTTTTACGATCTATCTAAAATTGAAGGTTTAAATCTAAAAAAAAGTTAGTAATTTGTACATGCAATGAAAAACAAAACAGTCCAAAAACTCATAAAATGAATTGGTTTCATGAAATTTCTGAACAAGTCAAACCACAAACCACATCTTGTAAAGCTGGAATAGAATGTTGACTACCTAACTCTTTTAAGCTGTCTGAACTTCCCAAATCAATAGAAAACTTACTAATTTTAACATAAACACATACATAAATAAGACCATACTTAATATGTAGAATGATGGCTCAGTGAGTATCCTCTAACATATCTATAATTTAAGTTAGGATAACCTATCCTTTAATTAACTTTTGTCTTTTGTAAGATTGGTTGATGTGTCTTGGCATTGGAGGATTGATTGGTTTGAGTGATGTAACAACTGAAATGATATTAAAAATTCTGAAATAAACACTCATCTTTATGTTTAGTAATATTTTCGCCCATATGTAACATTTATCGTCAACAGTTAATGTTTTTCAGTCGACAATTGATGATAAAAGTGAAAACATTAAAGGACATAAAGATGAGAATTTATTTCACATGATTTTTAGTTGAAGGTTTATTTTACAATTTATTTTTAGCTGAGAGTTTAAATTACTAAAATCCTAACTAAAACTGTACATCAAAAGAGAAAGTAATGTTCGTTTACATTACATGCAAGGTGGATCTTTGTTCAGAGCTGAGCGATTAAAAAGCTTACATGTAAGTTTAAGATGTACTAATGTGACTCTTACGATTTTGGTTATACATTGCTTGCTTTGTTTCTTCTGATGGCCCTCGCTGGTAAATAGTATCTCATTCGGGATCTGCAAAGATGAGGCGTCTCAGGGTCTATTGATCTGTTATTGGCTTTTCTGCAGTGAAAAGGTTAGTTATATGACATGTTTCTCTTGTTTTGTTATTTGTTTGGTGGATGGACATTTTCTGGATCTGCTTTGGTTGTCAAGCTAAGTGCTCTACCATTTGGGTTTATGGGTGGCCTATTCTTGTTTCATCTAGCTGTCTCGTTGTATCCTTCCGGATATGGGTTCTACCACCTTTCTTTTGGGCTATAGTTTATGAAGATATCCAGTTATTATGTCTGTCTTTTGTATTTAGAGGCACCCTTCACTTCAGATATTGGAAACCATAAACATTTTATTAAGATTTAATAAAAGTTTTTCTACAAATTTAAGTCTTTTTCAATGTAATTAAAAAAAATGGGGACCGTAGTCCAATGTTTCACTTCACTATGTTCAGGATCATCCCTATTTGTATTTCATCATTGAAATAATGTTACTAAATGCTAAAAGTAAAAATGCTTATGGTTTTCTTTCAGAACTAGGCCAATTAGAGAACTCTGAGAAAAATTTTGGGAGTTGATCTCATTCACCAGTTTTGAAAAGAAAGACCAAAGCAAATTTAATAGCAACTATATGTATTGGAAATATATACGATAATATGTTGTGTCATAGGTTTAAAAGCTTATATACATATCAAGTACTAGGTGTTCTCCTGCGCCATGCGCAGAAATTAAAATCTAAAAATATAATTTTTTAATTTTAAAAATAAAATTGTAATGTATTGTTCTAGTTTCATTTATCCAAGTTTACTGTAACTTTTAAATTTTATTTTATTTAAGTTTTAAATAAAAATAATAAAGTTTAATAAAGTTATTTTACTCATATTATATTTTATTCAGTTACTTTTATTTTAAATATGTGTATTGCAAATATATAAGTTAGTTCTAATAAATATACATTAAATATATATAACATATATAAGATGATAAAATATATAATTATAACTATACTTTTGAATAATATAAAATATGATTCATAAGTTGATGTAAAAAATTT
This sequence comes from Hirschfeldia incana, assembly GCA_026261945.1. NCBI lineage: Eukaryota > Viridiplantae > Streptophyta > Magnoliopsida > Brassicales > Brassicaceae > Hirschfeldia > Hirschfeldia incana. The sequence continues at coordinate 1,237,540 of JABCMI010000019.1, forward strand.
CTATTCGTAATTGTTATTTATATATACAATATATTCTTTTAATAGATATAGAAAAGTTATTAGGTATTACCATAGTTCTAAAATCTTACCAAAATAAATATTTATAGAGAATAAAATATTTTTGATATAAAAGTTATTAACTATATTACTATATTTATGAAAGTTTGCCTAAAATATAAATCCGTATATAGAAAATAGTCATCACCATATTTAAGAAATATTTCTAAAAACATAAATATTGATATAATAAGTTTTAAATGTCACAATTAAATTAACGCCATGTCATATTTTTTTTAAACATGTCATCATTTTTTTTTGTTGAAAGTAAATGTAGTGATGACATATATACAAATCACTTTGCAAATAATGTATAATAAAATAAAGAGATGATGTCCATTCTTAGAGAAATACAATTTTTTGCATATTATAAGATGCTAGCTTTTCAAAGGTTTTATCGTGATGTAGGCAGAGCCGTTCATTGTGATTGTGTGCTTCAAAGAGAACTTATTCATTGAGGATGTCATACTGTAGAACATATTCATTGAGGATGTCATACTGTTCATCGAGCCTAGTGTTATGGGGAGAGATATATCGTGGAATCGCTGTTGTTAATTTGTCGCATATACTGCAGATAGTTTGATGATCACGAATACAATATAAGTTACATGTTGATGTAATCGATATTTAACACCCCGTGTTAAAAAAGAAGTAAGCTGTCTCATAGGAACTAGTGAAGGCTTTTGAGTTATACATGTTTGAGTTCGAGTAATTTTTGTAACTCTGCCTAAGATTCATTTTAGATTCAAATTTATTTTAGATTCAGTTAATACTATTTAACGTGCTAGTGTCTTTATATATCATATCAAATTAAAGATGAAATTTCGTATTTGAGTTGTCTTTTAGGTTTCTAATAGATTTATTTTTTAACTGATTTGGACATGTTTTGCTCAAAATAAACTAATTTGGATATTTGGGTTTTATAGGGGGTTAGGTTTTTTATATTCTTTGGGGTTTGGTCGAACTCGAATAGCATCCATAACCCAAAGTATCGATTTATAGCATTTGGGTATTTAACTGATCATGTACATACAATAGAATCTCTATTAATAATATTGGAACTTTAAAATTTTATTAATTTATAGAGATATTAATTTACAAAAGTCTTTTTTTTTAGATTTTTTTCTATTTTTTCTATAAAATAAGAAAATAACTGATTTTACTGTATATGCATGATTTAAATTTTAGAATTTGATTTTCATATTTTTAATTATTTTATTTGGTATATATATTTATGTTTCATGGAACTGTTATGTACTTTTCGTTATCATTTTACTAAATATTATCAAATATATTGAAATGTTAAAAAAATAGAGTTAATTTATTGTGAATATAAAACCAACATCATAATGTTTAGTTTGTACTTATATAATATATATATATATATACTAGATATGGATCCGTGCGTTGCACGGGTTTTGGTTGATATTTTAATTTCATAACAAACATAAAAATTAGAAAACTTTCTATTGCAATGTATCATCTTTAAATAATATTTTTTATTTTGTAATTATCGTAAACCCACATTTTAAAATTAATTTATTAATAATTATTTATATAGAAATAATTATTTTCCCTTTTTTATTTACGACTTTAAAAAATGTAAAACAAACTATTTAAATTTTCTTGGTTTAAGTTTAAAAAAACTGTTGTTTGACACATATAATAATCTTAAATATATAATTACCATGTGCATGATTATGCTTATTAGAAACTTTGAGTACCAAACTTTATATAAAAAAAAACTCATCTTGTAATTATTTATTTTACTAAGAAAATTATTTTCTGAAACCAATGTTTACTGATTTTTTTATTAATTTAAATCCATATATTTTATTCAACCTTAAAAAATAAGGTTTTAAAAAAAGGAATACTACAATTAATTTAAACTTGAAAACTTTGAAGAGTCAATTTTTCTATAAGGATATTTTTTTAAAAATATTTATTTTGTAAAGAAACATTTTTAATCTTATAATTATTTTAAACCCACTGTTAAAAAAAATTATTAAATAATTATTTATATCGAAATATTTGTCTCTTATAGTTTTTTGTTTAAGACTTTTTGAAAAAAGGAGAACTAACTTTAAAAATTATTTTGGTTTATTTAAAAAAAATATAATTATTATTTAACACATGTTATATTAATGTCTTAATTTCATTGTATGATTTTGTATGTACTGTGTAAAAACTATTCAAGGTATAAGAATTATTTTTCTCACATAAGTTTTGGTTAATACTCTTATTTTATCAATTATGTCGCATAAGTGAAATGAGTTATTAACAACTTTATATATAAGGTTAGAGGAAAGAGCTATTCTCGAAAATTCAAATCAAAATCAACATAAAGAAATATGAAATAAAGCAAAATACAAAGAATTTAAAAGTTAAATCAAGCCAATTGAGTTGAAAACAATGTTCTACACTTTCTTATACTCTTAGTTTAATGCATGTTTGTATTAATTTTTGGTGCTATTTTTCTTCAAGACAACATCATACATATTTTAATGCTTCCATAACAATTTAGTAATGTTTTGTGTTGTTATTGTAGTATCTCAATTTTTTTTTGTGCATTCATTAGCATTTATATATTTTGGTTTGTATGGTTTATTCATCTTAAAAATATATCAAGTTCTTAGTTTAATGCATGTTTGTATTATTTTTCTGTGCTATTTTTCTTAAAGATAACGTCATACATATTTTAATGCTTTCATAACAATTTAGTAATGTTTTGTGTTGTTATTGTAGTATCTCGAATTTTTTTGTGCATTCGTTAGCATTTATATATTTTAGTTTGTATGTTTATTCATCTTAAATATATATCAAGTTTCCAGCTCTATATGTTTTTCTATTTTTTCTCATAAATGAGAATTTCTCCATTGTATGATTCAGATATTATGTTTCTATATTTTTTAAGGAAAAAATGTAATGGAATGACATTTTCATCTTTTTATTTATAAACAAAAATATCATATCTCTATATCTTCCTCTAAAAGTAAATGAATTCTACTGCATAATCACACATTAGAGAAAATTCATTTCTATAAAATAATTGATCTATTTTAAAGGAGAATATAGATATAAATAATAATTTTTGATGTTTTATCAATAAATAACATTATATATCAATATTTTATCATGCAATTAGAGGTAAGAAAACTATTTATACTTTATACAGTTTGATACTAATTTGATTTTTGTGATATGTGTATGCTCAAGACCATGTTTTTGTATCTCAATTGTGAGAATAATTGTTTATAAAAATAATATGTAGTATATGTTGTAATAGGCATGAAATTGTAACAAACAAAATTGTATTAGATGTATGAGTATAATTTTCCTTTTTAAAGAAATTTTAATTTTTCCTGTTTAAAATTAGAACAAAGCAGAATTATGAAAGAAAATAATAGTTTAAATTTTTTAACGGATTATAAAAACCTGAGAATATAACTGGCTATTTATAATAAATCTAAATAATTTTAAGCAAAAGAGAGATGTAAAAAATGAATTATTTTCTTATAACTTTTTTAATTTTCTTTTTTTGGGATATAAAAAACAAAAATAATATCAAATAATTACTTGTATGAAGTTGTTTTTTTAGTATATTTGTAAAAATAGGATTATTTTTTATAACTTTTACAATTTTCTTTTTTTGGATATAAAAAACGAAAATAATATCAAATAATTACTTGTATGAACATTGCTTTTTGTTTAGAATATTTTGTTTTAAACTTAAAAAGGAAAAATACTATTAAATTTGTATGAAAGTATTTTTGCTTACATTATTTTGTTTAAAACTTAAAAAGGAAAAATACTATTAATTAACTATTTATGTAAAGATTAATTACTTAACACATGTCACAATTCTAAGTATTTTTTCCTTATTAGAATTCTAAGCAAAATAAAGCTGTAAAAAAGAATTATTTTCTTATAACTTTTACAATTTTCTTTTTTTTTGGATATAAAAAATGAAAATAATATCAAATAATTACTTGTATGAAGTTGTTTTTTAGTATATTTGTAAAAAGGAATTATTTTTTATAACTTTACAATTTTCTTTTTTTGGATAAAAAAACGAAAATAATATCAAATAATTACTGAACATTGTTTTTTGTTTAGAATATTTTGTTTTAAACTTAAAAAGGAAAAATACTATTAAATTTGTATGAAAGTATTTTTGCTTACAATATTTTGTTTAGAACTTAAAAGGAAAAATATTATTAATTAACTATTTATGTAAAGATTAATTACTTAACACATGTCACAATTCTAAGTATTTTTTCCTTATTAGAATTCTAAGTAAAATAAAGCTGTAAAAAAGGAATTATTTTCTTATAACTTTTACAATTTTCTTTTTTTTTTGGATATAAAAACGAAAATAATATCAAGTAATTACTTGTATGAAATTGTTTTTTGTTTAGAATATTTTGTAAAAAAACGAATTTTTTCTTATAAATTTTACATTTTTCTTTTTTTGGATATAAAAACGAAAAAATATCAAATAATAATTTTCTTATAATTTTTACAATTTTCTTTTTTGGATATAAAAAACGAAAATAATATCAAATAATTACTTGTATGAAATTGTTTTTTGTTTAGAATATTTTGTTTTAAACTTAAAAAGAAAAAATACTATTAAATTTGTATGAAATTATTTTTTGTTTACAATATTTTGTTTAAAACTTAAAAGGAAAAATACTATTAATTAATTTTCTTTTTTGGATATAAAAAACGAAAATAATATCAAATAATTACTTGTATGAAATTGTTTTTTGTTTAGAATATTTTGTTTTAAACTTAAAAAGAAAAAATACTATTAAATTTGTATGAAATTATTTTTTGTTTACAATATTTTGTTTAAAACTTAAAAGGAAAAATACTATTAATTAACTATTTATGTAAAAATTAATTATTTAACACATGTCACAATCTTAAATATACAATTGTCATGTGTCGCAATCTTGTTAATTAGTAACTTTGAAAACCAAGCTTTATATAATAAGATATATAGATAGATTATTAATTTATGATTTAATGGGACTCTATATTCACATAGATGTTTAAAAATATTATTATTTTATCATTTTATCGATTTATGTCATATTTTACAGTGATTCAAATTAAGACCGGAAAAAATATTAATTTATAGAAATTCTACTGTGCTTAAATATTCAGATTCACTTTAGTTCAAATTTCATGTTCAGTTACAAATACCCAACATATTTACAAGATTCAAATAAAAAACAGATCCAAATGAAAATGAACATAGACATCCTTTATGAAAATCCACAAAACGTTGCACTGAAACACATAATCACACTGAAACACAGAATTACACTGAAACAAAAAAAAAACATAAAACATAGTACATACGGCTCTGATGTAACTTTATTCACACGGAAAGCAAGAAACAACCCCCAACAAACTTCAGTTGGCTACTGGAGCGATATATGCTCCAAGAGAATTAACGTGAGAGTCCGCGAAGCCGTGAAAACCGACGATCTTCTTGTCTTTCACTTCAAGTAAAATGTCTGTACTTTCGTCTTCAGGAAGTTTTTCAAATCCATAGTACTCTGAAGTCTTTGTGTTGGTTTTGAATTGAATTCCCGCAATTTTGTTGGATGAATCTGACCAACCCTTCACGGAAAGAAGATACTCGTTGGGATGACTTACCTCAAACTGCATGATCATGGGAAACCCAACATGAAAAATTTCAGTTATCTCTAGACTTGATAGAAAATGTTCTTTGAGGAAAAGAATAGGAACATTTAATACGCACCGTTCCAATTGTAGATCTCCTTCCCCTCACACCACGGGCAGGTCCTTCCTTTGTCTGTCCGTTCTTGACATACTCGAAGCTGATTTGCTCAATCCCTTGACCAACTGCAACAGTTATCTTTGTCACACCGTCGTAATCGCCTCCGTCGTCCCATTGATTGCCTCCCTTGCCTCCTTGTGTTTCCAGTCTTTGAGTATGAGAACCGCTGTCAGATTCTTTTCCACTGTCCTGAGTACTAGAACCGCTGTCAGTTCCTTTTCCACTGTTTGAGCTGCCGCCCAGTTTAGAACCAGTGTCGAAGTAAACCCCAATGGCATCAATAGCATGACCAGCACGTCCATGGAATCCAAGAAGCTTTCCTCCATTTTCACCTTTGAACTCGAATTCTGTTCCCTTCATCTCACCGAATAATGGAGAGGTAAATCCTATTGAAGTTGTGAAGTATAGCGATGTGACAAGCGTTGTATCATAGTTGAAAATATGATTGTAGCTTCCACCAACGGCTGTGATATAATCATCCGGATAATTCACCGAAAACTTCTCCATTAGAAACAAACAAATTATTAGGTTATAAGTGTTTGACAGGAACCAACTAAGTTTGAATGACCATAGTGACGAACATTTATTTATTTTCACCTCTTTTATTTCTCCGCGATATGTTCCATGTTCACTAGTTTCAAATTTCCCGGCATTTGCGTATTCTATCTTGATATAAGTTATACTGTATATGTCTTTCCCCACAGTTACTGTCCTCACACCATTAAATACACCATCATCGAATGTCTCACCCTTGATACCACCGACCGGTCCTATCTTTGTGGTAGTGGGAGCCGGAACTGAAGTGGGACTGGGACCAGGAGCAGGAGCGGGAGCTGGATGGGTACCTTGATCGGGAGCTGGACGGGGACCTGGACCGGGAGCTGGACGGGAACCTGGAGGGGGAGCTGGGGCAGGAGCCGGAGTGGGAGCCGGAGCGGGAGCTGGACGAGGACCTGGACCGTGACTTGGGGCTGGAACTGGAGCGGGACCAGGGGCTGGAGCTGGAGTGTGAAGAGGGCCAAAAGATGCACCCAGAGCATCAATAGCATCAGCAGATCGTCCAGAAAATCCGACAAGCTTCAAATCTTTTTCCTCAAACACAAATTTCCTACCAACCACATTCCCAAAAACATGGGACGTTCTTCCTGTTGATGTCTTAAACATAATCGATGTAAGGCAGACATCGACCGTTCCCTCTACCAATATAATATGTTCATGAGGATAATTAACCACAAACTGCAACCAAAGTTTTCTTGTTTTACTTTTCAGGATATTTCTGTAAAAACGAAACCAAAATTAGAATTTGTATCAGCAATTCAGCATTACCTCTTGCGGAACCTCTTGTCTTTTCCCATGAGCATGTGGTAGGACCAAGAGCTTCAATGCCCCCGCATCTCAAACACCAATCTCTTATGCCCCTTTCTAATCTCCTATGCCCCTCTTTTCATAATTCCTTTTTTTATCAAAACTCAAATTCTTAAATAAAATCCTTCCCCTATTTCAAAACTAAACCCTAACCCCCCCCCCCTTGGATTAGTGAACCCAAAGGTAAGCATGTAACTTCTATACTTTTTAAATTCGAAAAAAATATTTTAAAATCGATTTTTTATCATATTTTGATGATTTTCGTAAAAATAAATAAAAACAGTTTTTCGATTTTTGAAATATTTTTATCAAATTCTATAAATTAAATAAAAAATATTCATGTTTCCAGTTTAATTTTATGATTTTTCATTTGTCATATAAAATTTAAAGAAAAAATAGACCCATTGAAGATTAGTGTTTGAGATATAGGGGCATGAGAGCAATTGGTTCCATGTGGTACCATTCTTTCGCCTCTGGCATACTCAAACCTAAAATAACTCACAAACCTACCACCTTGTCCAACTAATATTTTTCTAACACCATCGTAAGCACCATCGTCCCATACAGTTCCTCCATTACCCCCTTGGCGTTCGAAGTGCCTAAGAGGAGGATTTGGAGCGAAGAAGTAAGCTCCAATGGCATCAAGAGCTTGACCAGAGCGTCCATCGAATCCAAGAAGCCTTCCTCCAGTTCTACCCTCGAGCCAGAACGTTCTTCCTCCAGCCACACCGAAGGTTGGAGAGGTTCTTCTATAGGAAGTATAGAAGCCTAGCGATGTGACCAGCACTGCGTTATAGAATGGAACAAAACCGAAGCTTCCACTAACGGATGTTATATATTCATTAGGATATTCTACCGCAAACTGGATTTCATTTCCATTTAAAAACAACAAATTATTAGCTTCTGAAGTATTTGATTAGAACCGACTGAAGAATAACGTAGTCACGATTATTTAATTACCTCTTGTAGTGGCCCCCGAATCGTCCCGTGTTCACGGTTTTCAAATTTCGCGTCCTTTTCGTATTCGATCTTGATATATGATACACATCCAAGGTCTCTTCCGATAACTATTCTCTTGATATTATGGGAGGCGTATTCGACGATGGTGTTTTTGACGGTGTGAAGAGGTGATTTAGGTCAAAAACACCATCGTCGAATACGCCTCCCATATTACCACCCATTGGTACCAACCTTTGGGACATCACCACCCTTTGGGACATCATTTCCATCTCTTAATTTTTCAGAAAACCTGAAAACTGAAGCAACAATTACATAGTAGTTTAGTAAAAAAAAAGTAGTTTACATAGTAGTTTCAAAACAAGGATACAATTAAATGTTTTAAGTATTATAAGTTCAACAATACTATACGTTAAATCTTAATAACATGAATAGAAAATATCGACAAAGAGTGTGAATATAGAAACGTGGAAAAAGAAGGAGAGACCTTGTATTGGAGAAGAGCTGTAAGGGCATGATTAACGGTGTATCTTAAGACATATCTTAAGATATATCCGATTTAATTTAAATCACAAAAAGCAGGAAAATAGTAGGACACGTCTTAGTTAAGATATATTTTGTCTCGTCCTTACGTAATACGTGGCGTATTTTTTTTTTGTCTTCTCTCCTTCAGAAGATCAAGGCCACGAATCTTGCAGGCAATTTCTCTCGATCGTTCTCTGATTTTTTTTTCTAGATTGCTTTCTCTCAGACTTCAAGGGGTTTTATTGTCATCAATTCTTTGTTTCCTTTTGTAATTGGATCATCGATCATAAGAAGCGACGCGGCTAGTGAGAAGGCTGTGATGGAGGATCTGAGCGTAGACGCGGCGGAGGGTTGCGGTGTCTTTGCAGGCGTGAATCAGAGATATGAAGTGAGACTCGTCTCGAAGATCGGTCAGAGGGTTGATCTCATGCTCCCTTTCTCTTTCTCGCATGGTTTCTGTTAGATCCAAATTGAGATTCATTAACTACTAGACTGATTTTGAGTCTCTGATTTGATTCTTTTTGATTTGGTGTTGTTCTTGGGTTATTAGTTTTGATGATATTTTTCTATCTCTTTCACATCTCCTGTTAGTTAGTTTTGATATGTTTTCTGATTTAGGATTTCTTGTAGGCCTACTGAATTTAATTTTGGCTAATCTCTTGAACTTAATACTAATCTCTGTCAATTTTGTTTGAAGATATGATTTCTCCTCAAAATTTTCACCAAGGTTTGATCCTGATCGGTTTGGTTGTCTCGACCATCGTCTGCCGTTAGCATCCTCTTGTTCACACACTACCGCAAGCGCAAACAGAAGCTTTCAACCGCTTATGAGATGTCTGAAACAGGACTCAACGCCAAAGGAGGAGGAGGCTTCAGGAAGAACAACGGTTCTCCATTAGCCAGTCTTGAATATTCCAACGGTTGGGACCCGCTTTCAAACAACAGGAACCTCAGTATCTTCGATCAGGAGGTTATCCAAAGCTTTAGATTCAACCTAGAAGAGGTTGAAACCGCTACTCAGTACTTCTCGGAAGTGAATCTGCTTGGGAGAAGCAGCTTCTCAGCTACTTACAAAGGAATCTTGAGAGATGGTTCTGCTTGGCGTCTCTGAAACATGAGAATTTGGCGAGGCTTAGAGGTTTCTGCTGTTCAAGAGGCCGTGGAGAATGCTTTCTCATCTATGATTATGCTCCCAATGGAAACCTACTGAGCTATCTTGATCTCAAAGATGGTGATACTCATGTTCTTGATTGGTCTACAAGAGTGTCCATAGCCAAAGGCATCGCAAAAGGTATGTGTGTTTTTTTCACTTCTGTTCTTGATTGGTCTACACATGTTCTTGATTGGTCTAAACATGTTCTTTATTTGCTTCCATTTAATTTAATGTAAGCTCTTTTTGATGTGTGTGTGTTGCAGGAATTGCTTATCTGCATTCATACAAAGGAAACTAACTTGGCTAAAACAGCAAATCAAGTTAGAGGAGACCTGTATGCAGATCCGAATGTATTAATTTTCAGACTGATAAAATGAAACAGCTTGAAAAATTCTTTACCTAAGGACCAAGAATAAGTCCCACCAATAATCACCATTTCAACACAAAATCCTTACAAATGTCCTAATCTAAAAATAACAGTAAAAAATCCTAAGGACCTAAAACTAAGAACAACCGTTAATCATGCCCTAAGTGAGAATGGTATTTGATATGGGGCACTGCTACCTATATATATTGACATTGGTTTATAGTATTTAGTTTTTAAACTAAAAGTTTATCGTTTTTGAGATATCACATAAATGATATTCGCTACATATTATTTGAGAAGCATTGAGAGGGAACATTGCTGATGCATCGTCACCAATGCTAATAATTTTTAACTATTTAGTTCTAAATAATACTTTTTTTTGTCACATATAGAATCATCTATTGCATCGCCATATAATCTCTATTTCTACTATACTATATAACTAGCGGTTGATACGTCCTACGGGCGATTAAAGTTACGCTTAAAAGTTATTTTATATTGATGATGGAGTGATGTAGTAAACATCTACCTTTAAATGAGTGGAAGGTGAGAACCATGTGATAAAAAATCTGCAAAAAAATAAAATAAATTAGTGAGAAAGACATGAGACAAAACTGAAAAATTCATCTAAAATTTGGTGTATTGAAGTCAATGAGATTAAAGTTGGTTTGGAGAGTTTTAGTTTAGGAAAAATATAAGAACTTTATACAACATGAGGTGACCAAATAAAGAAAATTAAGACACAAAAACTTACCATAATGCTCAGATCTGTTATTAAAAGGAGAGATATGAGAAAAGATTTCGTCAGACGACTTCCAGGAAGTCCAGACGACTTCCAAGTAAGTCATCTCATAAATTTTCCAAATCCAGATCTGAAAAAACTGCATATCCAAATCCAAATCTGAAAAACCTGCATATCCATAAACGTTCATATGGCTTAGAAGAGAAAAAATAAGTGGAAGATTAGATAAATCTATCTTTATAAAACACACAAAAATACATTTCTAAACTTAGTAGATCTACCTTTCAATGAGTGGAATATGAAAAATATGTGATGAAAAATTTGCAAAACAAGATAAATTAGTGAGAAAAATATGAGACAAAAACAATAAATTGATATAAAGCTTGGTGTTTATAAGTTCAAAAAGATTAGAGAGAGGTTAGAGAGTCTTAGAATGATGAACATCACATATTTGTTGCAGCCATTTGAGAGGAGGAGAGAGAATGTGCAAAATTTTCTTTATATATGGAGACACAAAATCCCATTAGGTTAAATATTTTCTATTCAGACGACTTTAGACGACTTTAGACGACTTAACTGTAAGTCGTCCAGAAGACATTAATATATTTAGCGAGAAACTAAAATACTTTTAGCGGGAAACTTAAATAGAAGACTTCCTAGACGACTTACAAGTAAGTCGTCTAAGAAGTCGTTTGGTTTAAAATATTTAAGCGGGAAAAAATAGTCGTCTAAAGTCATCCAACTTTAACAATTCAACAGACGACTTAATTTTAAGTCGTCTAGACCCTAAACACAATTCCTAAACTAATTTAACTAACTAAACACTTCAAAAAGATCAAATTAAACTTAAAAAGTGTTTACTATACACTGAAACAAGCACGAATAGGTAAAAATTTACATTTTTAAAAAAATCATTCAAGCTTTCCAAAATCTAACCCTAACAAAACATACAATACTACTACATATGTTCTCAAACCCTAAAACCAAAGAATATCATGATTAACCACTTTCATTCATCTATGTTGAAAATTATTCAAATTTATTATTTTTTTAATTTACACCACCTACAAATGTTTATAATTACATTATTTTAATTTTTCAATTGTCAAAATATTTTTTAATTTTTTTAAAATATTTTTTAAGATCAATAACTCTAGACAACTTCCATAGAAGTCGTCTGGACGACTTCCAGAATCTCAGACGACACAGACGACTTAATATGGTTATATTTGTAAAAATGGCAATAATTTTTTTGTTTGGTCACAAGGAACTAACTGTAACTTCACATGGCCTTGAAGTTAGTTTTCTATTTGATTCAAATTGGAGTTTGGTTTTGAGGTTAAGATCAAGTTGTGGGTCATATTTTGTAAATTCCCCGAAATTTTATATTCTCTGCAAATCAAATCTCAGATTTAGTGTAAATTCTTGTATCCTTTAACTATTAAATCACAGTGTAACAAACAATAAAATTATTTAATATTTTAGGTTTATTTATTTTTTTAAGCTGTCACTGCCCATGTATATATATATATTCTGTTGACAGTGGCAGTAATTACATTTGTTATAAACGAGAGAGAAATGCTCTCACGTGGTGTAACAAACTAATAAAACTCCAAGTAACCAAGAAACGAAAAAGTCCAAGTAACCATGAATTTGTGTCACTTCCAAACAAAACAAAATTGACAAGGAATCATACATGTCAAATGGTGGACGCAACCAGTTCACATGTCCTTGACACCTAATAAGAAATTTGGAATAAGATGGACGCCTATGCAGCACGTATGTCAATTTTCTGAACTTGAAAAGGCTGGGTACTGTTTCCATTGTCGTCTACACTTTGGGTAAACGACGTTGAACAGCTGTTTGAATAAAATATGAATATTGTACGGGCTTCTACTTCGACTGGCCCAAGTTCTTATACTGAGCTGAATTATTTCGTAGGTCGACCAGTGGCGGAGGCAAAAATAGATTTTGTGGAGGTCATAATTAAGTTAGTATAAGGAAAGGATGTAATACATGAACCCTAAGATCTTTAACATCTAGACTAATCACATAATAGAACTATAAGAAGGATTTCCGGAATACCTCGGTTAATGGCTGCGAAAATCTTCTTGAACGGTTTTGAAATGGAAGATGAGTTCTTGTTTTTCACAAGAGCTTTGTAATCTCTTTCTCCTTGCCTAAAACCTTCTTGATCTTTAAGTTGGAGTAGATCTTCTCTTCCCTTGCCTACACTTTTCTTTATGTGTTTCTCTTTAGGTTTTCTTGATGATGCTTTAGGATAGAGCAAAGACATCTATTTATAGGTGGAGAGAGGGACTTTATCTTCCTCATCAAGTTTTGATAACTTTCTCACCAAGCTTTACTTACTTCATTGGCAAGTTTATCCTCTAATCTCAACCATCCATAAAAGTTGAGCAATGACAAGTGTTTAATCTTCTAGAATCATTCATTCATACAATGAACTTGTTCTCCTTTGATGCATTGAATTTACTTCAATGCTTTCCTACAATGACACATGTTTCATGAGTCATCTAATGAAAAAATTTCTAGAAGAGATCACTTTTCCATTAGTTAATCATCATCATTAGAAGCTTAACTCCTTAATCACCATTTTATTGGTTACCAATTGTCTTTAGGATTTAACAATCTCAATAACACTAAGTTTACCAAAAGACCACATAATGATTTAGAAATATTCTTGACCTTAATGAAATATTTCTAACATTCTCCCACTTGGTCGTTGGTATAACTTATTAACTTAAGTATTGAGAATCATAAGACCGGCACTATTTGTTAAACCTTTCTTTTATTTGGTCGTCATAATTGTCTTAGCTAATCTAGCAAACAAAGAGAGTCATGGCGGGTACATATTATTTTGCAACATGATTCCTTCCATGCACTACTACATTGCTTACTATCATAGTTAGACCATAAGTAGGAGTTGTCATAATGGTCCCGTTTATGTCTTATTTAAAGACTTATTCTGTTATCAGTAATCCAACAACGATAATGGTACACACTTTGGAAACAGAATATAAAAGATTCAAAAGTCATTAAGAGCTCATATATTGTCAAATATATGCTAAACTTAATCAGACAACTTTAATAACTATCCATTAGACTCATAATTTCTAGATTTTCTTTGATGTCTTTGGATGTAAAGCTTTCGTAATATGTCTGTGACCATAACTTTAGTACATATATGCATAATGACAAACTTTTCTCTTTTGAAATCTTACTTTAATGACATATATCATTCTTAATGTCCATATACATGGAACCTTTAATTATCATGTCTTTCTGACAAATGTGATTGCCTACATAAAGAGTCGAACACTTATGGACTCAAACTCAAAGATAATTTTGAAATCATAATTAACTTTATAAAAGCCTCATAATATTGCCACATACTCAGTCACTTTATTACTTTACTGGACGTTTAAAACAATTACAATTATAATTCTTTTCATAATAAGGTATCTCATTTAATGAGACACACATTGCTAAATTGTAATGCTTAAAGCCATTATTCCCACTAAAACCTGAGTTTGAAAATCCAACCACCTGTGGGTGTGTTGATTTCTTATATGTGAGCAATTAATACTTGTTATCTTTAGATATCTCAAAATTTATTTTTAACTTTTCATTTCTTTACGTTCTATTTCATTATGCGGATATTGATCAATATCAAATTTATCACCTTTCTGCATAAAAACATACTAGAAGAACACGTTATCATGCCATATCTCTCAAGAACTCTGTCAATATATGCTTTGTGAGACAACTCTAGACTTCTGAGTGATCATTCATGGAAAATTTCAGTCCGTTCACAAAAGTTGTCTCGTTCATATATTTCATTGCAAAGTTTAAGAGAGATAATTCTTGGTCTCATTTAATAGACCAAGATCACTTAAGGCCAATAAGTTATCATCAACATACATAACCGAAAATATGAACTTACTCCCACTGATCTTGAGGTATGTACATGGATCTCTAAATATTCTCTTTGAAACCGAATTTCATAATGGTTTCATCAAATTTTTAATACCATTTCTCAAGCTTTGTTTTTGTTCATAAATTGGTTACATTAGTTTGTAGACCATGTCTTCCTCTGTACTTCGATTATGAAGCCTTTAGGTTGACGCATACATACTTCTTTCAAGTCACCATTAAGAAAGACAATTCTTTCATATATTATGTAACTCATTAACGTACTAAACTACCAAGGCCATGATAATTCTTATAGTCTTTTATAGACTCAGTCTAATCGATGTCTTCTTTCAGTTTGAAACTTTTGGCAACAAGTCAGGTTTTATGTCATTCAATATTTCTATTATATTCGAGTTTGGTCTTACAGATCCCACTTATACTCGAATAGTCTATATTCTTATAATAATTGAACGACTTCCCAAACTTTACTTTCAGCCAACGAGTTCACGTCATCCTTCATGACATCGACTCATTAATCAGAATTAACATCTCTTATGGCTCTCAATAAGAAACCAAATCTTTAACATTCATTCTTCAGATTCTACTTGACAAAGTACTTATTGGAAATAGCGAATCTATTCATACAAGTAGATCTTCTTAATGCTTTTCCTTTTAAACATAATGTACTTAATCATTATCGGAAACTTTTCATCATGGAGTATATGGTCATTTGATGGGTTTTACTCATTGTTAAACTTATAACAACATGAGAATTTCCACCATTCACAATTTAGGGAAACTTGTTGTTCACCCTAATTTCTTGAATGACCATTTCTTTAACTTTAAGACTCCCACTAATGTTGCTATTCTTATAAAATCTGACATTATTGGTTTCTATTATCATGTACTATGGTTTGGACAATTATCTTATATCATTTAGATTTCTCAGTGTCACTTATAAAGAAACCAACTGATCGTTCTGAAATCTAATTCTTTTCATGTGGATTATATATTCTTGCTTAATTGGACATCATCATACTTTGAAATGTCTCATACTAGGTTAGCAGCCTTTAGGCAGTTCAAAATGAGACTTGAGAACCGCTTTGATGGTAACCTTATTCAAGAATTAGATTGCTTTACATAATGCATCTATCCACAATGATATAAATGAAATTACATAAATCAAACCATAAAAATACGGTTATGCCTTTCAGCTACACCATTATGCCATGGAGAATCAGGCTGTGTAGTGATATACTTCTTGATTTTTGGAGAAATTTGACAAAATGTCGGAGACATTGTCTCTTTTCATCATACTTGCCATAAATTCACTACCTTATGATTTTCACTTTTCATGCAATAGATATATTCATATACATAACATTAATGTGAATAATCATTAATAAAGGTAACTAAATACTTTTCATCTCCAAAAGATAAAACATCAAAGGGTCTACAAATATTTGTATGTATATTTTTAAGAAGCTTTGTATTTCTTGTGGCTCATTTCTTAGTGTATTTTACTTATCCTTAATGCAATCTACACACATTTATTGTTGGTAAATAAATTATTTCTTTTACCAACCTTTAAACTCTTTTATTATAAATATATTCAACTCTTTTATGCCACAAGAGATACTTACAATTAGTACATGTTTATGCTTTAATTTTCTTTTAATGTGCATAACTAGATGTGTTTTAAAAGGTTAATCAGCCATGTTACTTAATATAGGCCATCAACTAATATTCTTGAACGGATTAAATAAGAGTTCAAGAATAAATTAAAACAACCATCTCTTTAATTTGATTTAAAACCCCATTTATCAAGTTCTCTTAATGAAACTAAAACTTATGAAAAATAGATGGAACATGAAATGTTCGGAATGAATCCAAACAAAATCCACTATTCGTAATGAGGAGTGCCAATAGCTCCAGCTATCACTTCACTCTAATTCTCATAAGTACTTAGTTTACACTTGAAATTACGGTTTTGATCATATTAAATCATGCACATAATTAATTACATGTACATTAGCACTATTATCCATCCACCAAATATCAGAAGAAATATTATAAGAAAATGTTCGAAAATCCTTACGGAACTTAAAAGGTTACCTTTCTTTTCGAATTATTTTCTTCTTTTATCGCAATCTTTATGAAAGATTTCAGACTTTTTCATCTGTCATCTTTCTTTGATGTTTCCTTCTCATTTACTTGATATCCATTATTTGTGGTGGTCTTTAATGACTGACATAGGTCTAGCTCCTTGAACATAATAGACAACTTTAATACCTTTACGGCCAAGCATATCCTCTTATTGAACCATTTTATTAGCCAATTCATTCAACATCCATCTTACATACATGGTGTTATAATTAATTGGGAATGATTCATTCCAAGAATTTGGCTAATTTAGGATAAATTGGAAAAGAAATTAACCTTCCACACTCATTCCTAAATTCTTTAATTTAGCCAAAAGATAGGTCATTTCAATGTAAAATTCATGCATAGACCTTGTGTCATTATTCTTTTATGGTTGTAAGATTTACCATAAGTTTCCCAACTAGGGATTTGCTTGCGATCTTAAACTGTTCTTCTATACATTTATAGTTTTTCTAGCCGTTATGTGGAAAATTTTAAGGGCTTTTTGCAAAAGTGACTCAAAACTTGGAATCAAACAGAAAACTACCCTTTTCTTTTGATTCATTTTTTTTTTTGAGATTCTCACCCCACACTTGCATTTTATCTACGAAAATGCCATTACTTTTTTTTATCGAAAATGGCTTCTTTACTGTCTCAACCTCATCTTCTTCAAGTATTTACAATAGTGCCACTACCATGAATAGTTCCAACAACCTTGTAATAACTGTATGGAGCTTTTAATGCATTTTAATGCACGTAAATCTCTTTACACTCTCTCTGTTTCAATTGTTATGAACTAAAAACAACATTTCTTTCACTTTCTCTCCATATTCATCCAAAAAACTCAAGCTTTTGATTCAAAATATTTTATGGTTGAGAGAGCCATATTTCTTTCGTTTTGACTTACGGTTGCTTTCGTTTGAGGTTCTGGGTGGTTGGAGAAGACCCTGTGTGCAAACGAAGTCATCTCACCTAGTTTAAGGTACGACTTTGAATTTTTTTCAAGATCTGTTCGCGTAAAAGACTTACTAGTAAGTCATCTGTATGTACAAGACTTACTGATAAGTCTTCTGGTCAAACGGACGACTTAAACTAAGTCGTCCAGCTTTGTTTGTTAAAAAAAAAACTCTAGACGGGTTAGTTTTGCATTTGACCGAATCGTGTCAGATCTTTGACTATTTCTGGACGACTTATAATTCAGTCGTCTCTGGGAAAGTTAAAATTTCAATATTTTATTAAACTAGACGACTTAAACGTAAGTCGTCCTAGGTTAGTTTTGTAATTGAAAAATATAACTTGAAATTTAACTTTCTCCAGACGACTTAAATCAAAGTCGTCCCACCAGAAGACTTAATTTAAAGTCGTCCGGGGAAAGCAAAGTCGTCCAGAATATTTCCAAATTTTCTGGTCAAACCTTGCTTAAACCGGACGACCTTAAGTTAAGTCATCTATCTGGACGACTTTCATTTAAGTCGTCTACAGATGGACGACTTAGTCTGGACGATTTTGCTTACCCCGGACGACTTTAAATTAAGTCTTCTGGTGGGACGATTTTCATTTAAGTCGTCTGGAGAAAGTTAAATTTCAAGTTTTATTTTTCAATTACAAAACTAACCTAGAACGACTTACGTTTAAGTCGTCTTGTTTGAATAAAATATTGAAATTTTAACTTTCCCAGAGGCGACTAAATTATAAGTCGTCCAGAAAAGTCAAAGATCTGACACGATTTGGTCAAATGCAAAACTAACCCGTTTCTCGTAGACGACTTATATATAAGTCGTCTGAAGTTTTTTTTTTAACAAACAAAGCCGGACGACTTAGTATTAAGTCGTCCCTTTTCATTTTCAATTGCAAAAGTGACCTCTTTAGACGACTTACCTTTAAGTCGTCTGGACGACTTAATTCTAAGTCGTCTGCGGCAATGTTTATTGAACTTCTTCATTTTCTCAATGTTTACTAATGTGTTTTATTTTGAATATTTGCAGATGATTTTTCAGTTACATGCAGTGTATGGAGAATGGTTGTTGAGAGATTGCCGTTGGGATTTTGTGGTTGATGATCTCAAAGGAGCAAGATTGTTTTTATTGAATGAAGATTCAACACATGCTGAACTTGTTGCAATGGCTCAAGAAGATTATAACCTGGACATGAGAACAGTGACTGTGGAGATTAGCTACTCATTACCAGCAGAAATGATGATGGCTCCAGGCAGTCCTCCCATTCATGTTACAAGTGATAGACAAGTTCGAAACTTGCTCGAGATACTCAAAACACATAGAGTATGTCTTTGTGTATCAAGCCGCAGCAAGGTGGAAACAGTTTCAGAGGAAAGGGATAATGATGAAGCTGGTGAATGGGAAGAAGATGTTGGTGATGATGAAGCTGGTGAATGGGAAGAAGATGTTGGTGATAATGATGAAGCTGATGAATGGGAAGAAGATGTTGGTGATAATGAGTTTGTTGAAGATGAAAATCAAGATGGGGAGGAGGAAAATGGGGAGGAGGAAAATGAGGAGGAAATTGTTGGTGAAACAGATCAGAATGGTGGAGATTACAGTCTTTATGGAAAGGTTCAAGATGAGGATGAGGAAGATGATGATAATGTTTGTTTTGAAGAAATCGAAAAGACATATGCTAAGTCAAAAGCTATTGAAGGAGGAAAATCAGATGGTAGTATCTATGTCAACCAGAGTTTTGATAGCAAGGATGCACTGCTTTCAGAGCTGCGGTTGGCAGCAGTGAGGGATAGGTTTTCTTTCAAAATATACAAATCAACGAAAACTCTCCTTGTGGCAAGATGTCGGGTTAGCAGTTGTGGATGGAAGATCAGAGCGAGTGTGAAACATGGGACAAACACGTTTTGGGTAACAAAGTATGTGGAAAAACATTTATGCTCAGTGGGAGACCGAATCGCTCAGCGGAGACACTGTACTCCGAAGTATGTTGGTAGTCTTTTCATTGATCGTGTTGGGATCATTGATGGGATTACTCCGCAGCATATCACTGATGCAATGAAGAACATGTTTGGCATGGAGCTTGATTACACCACTTCATACAGAGCATTGTTATATGCACAAACATTGGTGAGAGGATCAGCAGAAGAAGGGTATTCGCGGCTGGCATCATATCTCGAGCAAATCTCCATTGCAAATCCTAATTCTGTCACGGCTATAGAACTTGATTCTGTTAAAAGATTCAAGTATCTATTTCTCTCTTTTGGAGCTTCTATCACAGGTTTTAATTATCAGAGAAGGGTCATTGTGGTTGATGGAACTCACCTAAGTGGAAAGTATGGAGGTGTTATGTTAGTTGCAGCCGCACAAGATGGCAATTTTCAGATATTCTCATTGGCTTTTGGGATCGTGGATGCTGAAGATGATCCTTCTTGGGAATGGTTTTTCACAAAATTGGCTAGTTGTATATCTCATGACAAGCCTCTGATGATAGTCTCCGACCGGCACTCGGCCATTAAAAGTGCGTGTGATAAGGTGTTTCCTTGGGCAAACCGAGGAATATGTTATTATCACCTTCAAGATAACATTGTCAAAAAGTTTAAAGGGAAACATCTCATGTACTTGGTGAAAGGGGCTGCTTATGCCCACACGGTTTACGATTTTGACCGGTACATGGCTGAGATACGGAGTGCAAACCCGGAACTTGCAACGTATTTGGAGAATGCCGACGCCAGCCTATGGTCAAGGGTTCATTGTAAGGGGAACAGGTTCAACATAAAAACAAGCAACATCGCTGAATCTATTAATTCCGCACTTAAGAAAGCAAGAGGATTTCCGATTACGTTCCTGCTGGAGTTCATAAGAAAGAAGTTAGGAAAATGGTATGTGAAAATGAGACAAGATGCTTTGAGTCTCACAACTCCACATAGTCGGGGTGTTGAATACTTGCTTGCTGTTCGAACAGAGATAACGGATACGATGACGGTCGAACCAATTAATGGATGGAAGTACTTTGTCAAAGGTGGCAAAATGGACTGTGTGGTTGATTTGGAACATGCAAAGTGTGATTGTGGTGTCTATGGAGTGGAGAAAATACCTTGCTCTCATGCTATAGCTGCTGCAAATAAAGTTGGTTTGCATATCTCCTCACTTGTATGTCCAGTGTACTCAAAGAATTATCTGTATGCAGGATACTCAGAGAATATATATCCTATCGTGTCACAACATATTGAGGAACGAGAATGCTTTCCTCCAGAAGTAAAGCGTGGTCCGGGAAGACAGAAGAAATCAAGATGGCAATCTTGGTTGGAGCTATCTAGGGTGAGAGGACACAAACCCAGGAAGAAACACAGGGCACGGAGATGCTCAAACTGCAAGGAAACTGGCCATACGAAACCACAATATAAGCAACCAGTTGACTAGTTGTCCAGACGACCTTAATTTTAGTCGTCCAGTCTTGATTACCCGTCTAGACGACCTTAATTTAAGTCGTCCAGTGTATTTTATTTTTAGACGACCTTCTTCTAAGTTGTCCAGTGTATTTTATTTTTAGACGACCTTCTACTAAGTCGCCCAGTGTATTTTTATTTTTAGACTACCTTCTACTATCATCTTAACTTGTTTCCTTTTGTTTCATTAGCAACTTATCAACTTATGTATTTTGGTTTGTACAACTTGAATGGTTTTCTATGTGAACTTTTATTCTAGATGTGCAAAATGTTAATTGTAAGTCGTCCAAACCCTCCAGACGACTTATTTGTAAGTCGTCCAGTTGGAAGACCTTCCAGACGACTTAACTGTAAGTCGTCCTAACCCTCCAGACGACTTATTTATAAGTCGTCCAGCTGGAAGACCCTCCAGACGACTTATTTATAAGTCGTCCAGCTGGAAGACCTTCCAGATGACTTATTTGTAAGTCGTCGAGACCTAAAGAACTTGCAGACGACTTATTTGTAAGTTGTTCAAAAAAAAAGACAAGTTCAAATATATACAAGAGACAAGTTCAAATCTATACAAAAGACAAGTTCAAATATATACAAGAGAAAAGTTCAAAGCTATACAAGAGGAGTTTAAATCTATACAAGAGACAAGTTCAAATCTATACAGCTAATCATACATGCCCACAAATCTATCACCATCCACATTTTCTTGCAAATGCTGATTAAGAAGCTCCGTCCATATATCCACCGCCATACAATCCCTCATATTCTTCACGTTGGCCCTAGCAAAGTCTTTAGGGTTAAAGGGGACCCCAAGAGCATGACATTCAATGTACTTTAGAGCGTACACGCCACAATCACTACTGTTGGCCGTGGGTATTCCTTGGCCACATTTCACTAATGTCCTTCTGGACAAAGTTGATCACGCGGGTCTGCAGTAAATAGAAGGATCGAGTTAGATATTTGAGCAAGACGACTAAATAGACGACTTAATTATAAGTCGTCTGGAAAGTCTTCCAGCTGGACGACTTAGTAGACGACTTAATTATAAGTCGTCTACTAAGTCGTCCAGCTGGAAGACTTTCCAGACGACTTATTACAAGTCGTCTACTAAGTCGTCCAGCTGGAAGACTTTCCAGACGACTTATTACAAGTCGTCTGAAAGGTCGTCCAGATGAACGACTTAGTAGACGACTTAATTAAGTCGTCTGAAAGGTCGTCCAGATGGACGACTTAGTAGACGACTTTAATATAAGTCGTCTGCGCAGTGTTTGTTTTGGATTGAAGTAAATACCTGACGCAAGATAGCATCTTTCATTGATCTGCGGCCTCTGCTGCCTCTGTAAGCCAGTATCGGTGGAGACGGACTGTTTGCTCTGGGACCACCAATACTAGCACCCAATTCCGGCATAGCTGTGTACACCCAGACCTGAAGAACTTGTATAAACCCATCCACGGTGTAGCAGCCAGTAATATCTTTGTTCCACAAAGAGTCCATCAGCACCTTAAACGCAACTCTCCCTCATGGATAATTCTCAAACCGATCTAAATCCATCACTAGCCTTGCCAGAGAAGATCGTGTAGCGGTTGAAAACTTTCTCCCTTCAATGAATCCTGTGAAGATGGAAAGGTACGCGAGCCGCTTCCGATCTTCCGTGGACCAATCCCCGCATCTGTTCAGTGCTGCTATTATCTGATCTGTAGTTGGCCCAGCTTCCAGATGAACTCCCAGCATCCCCCAGAAAGAAACCATCTCTTTGGTAACTTCACATTTTGGTGTCTCAAGGTCCTCGATGTACTCGTAGTTTAGACCAGTGAGGTTTTCAAACTCTAACAGTGAAAACCTCAAAGGTTCTGGACCAACCAGAGACCACATCTCATACTTCTTCTGAATGTCCAGCTTGAAACTGAGCATGTGGTGAACCAGCCTTGAAGCCCAACCAAATCCCTGCTCCTTGAACTTGATGAAAACACCCAATCTCGACTCCTTGAGCTCTTCAAATTCGTCATCAGTAAGAGCTTCCCTAAGAGCAGTATGCAACCTCTTGTTATCCGTGTGATACGAAATGCTATTGTGGGCTGGTGGCTCAGAGCCTGGTGTGTATAACCTACGGGGGAGTTCTGGAATATCCATCATTTTTGTCTGCAAAATAATCAAAGACAACAATAGAAGTCAGAACACAAGCTAAATCAATCACGCCTTAATTGTTACTCCAGACGACTTAGTAGACGACTTAATTATAAGTCGTCTGGAAAGTCTTCCCAATGGACGACTTAGTAGTCGACCTGTAATAAGTCGTCTGGAAAGTCTTCCTGCTGGACGACTTAATTTAAGTCGTCTACTAAGTCGTCCAGTTGGAAGACTCTCCAGACGACTTATCTTACAAGTCTTCCAGTAGAAAAATGTAAAGCGGACCTGATTAGTCGCAGAAGGAGTTGGAGTACTCGTCATTGCGGTTGTTGTACTCGTCATTGCGGTTATAGATCTGAAAAAATAAAAGTGAAACGGTGAGAATGAGTACATTGATAGAGACAACGTTTTATTTTCATCTTTTCCTCGAGATTGATGACTTACCGGCGTTAGGGTTTACAGAGAAACGGCGCCACGGTTTACAGACAAGAAGCGGCGGCGCTAGGGTTTGGAGGAAGCGGCAGTGAGAACGTTGGTGAGCACGGTGGCGAGGTCGACGGTTTGTTCGGAAATAGTGGAAGCGGCGGCGCTAGGGTTTAGAGGAAGCGGCGGCGCTAGGGTTAAAAGACGCTGCGGCGAGAACGGTGAGAATGAAGTTAGATAGCCGACGTTGAGAACGATGGTTTGTTCGGAAATATTGGGAATTCGAATCGCCTTTGATATCGCTGGTGAGAGAGAACTGTTAGGGTTTCTGAATTTCGCGAAAAAATGAAAAAAAAAAAATCACCTTATATATTGGGTAAATAATCCGGTTAGCTTTAAAAGTACATTGGTAAAATTTAAGGTTTGGTCCGGTTTAGACGATTTATTCTGGCTGATAATGTACATCAGACGACTTAATATTTAGTCGTTTGTCCACAGACGACTAATTTTTAAGTCGTCCAGACCCTAAAATGAACACCTAAACTAAAATGACTAAATTAACTAACTAACCACGTTATAAAATCAAAGTATACTTCAATAGTGTTTACTATACACATAAATGAACACGCTTAGGTAATTTTTAAATTTTTCAAAAACGGTTTTAATGCTTTCCGAAATCTAACCCTAAGAACATATACAATACTACAACATATGTTGATGAAACCAAAACTAAAGAATATCATGACGACCTACTTTCATTCATCTATGCTGAAAACAATTGAAATTTGTTATATCCTAATTTATCTCTTAAGACATATGTTAATTACATAATTCCCATTTTTCACTTATCAAAATATTTTTTACAGAATTTTTAAATTATGTTTAAGAATAACTGTCCAGACGACTTTCAGTTAAGTCGTCTGGACGAGTTATTTTTAAGTCGTCTGCACAGACGACTTGCCGAGGGGTAAAAACGTAAAAAAAATCCCGTTTTTTTGTTTGGTCACAAGGGTCCTAGTTGTAATTTCAATAGCCTTTTAGGTTACTTTTGCCTTTGACCCAAGTTGGGGTATTGTTTTGGGTTTGACTCCAACTTTTGAGTCACAATTGGTAATTCTCCCAAATTTTAATATTCATAATTATTGTCATCTTAAGATCATAATTCTCAGTCTATTCAATTTCACCAAAACTTTATGAAAATTCTTTTCGTCCTAAGTACTATATACTCATTAGTGAACTTGATTCATTATTGCGGAGTGTCAAGTTCAAGTATAGTACTCTTAATATGAACTCAACTTTCTCTTTTCATTCTGAGAAATCGGTTCCCTTAAGAACTAGAATAGAAAAGACTTTCTATGACAATCTGTTATAAAATTTATAATTTTGAGATACACAAGTTTAAATTAGGCTTTTAAACATAATTAACACCTATATTTATATTGAATACTTATGCCAAAAAAATTATGATGCTCCTGTGGGTAACAACCATATTTTCATCAATAATAATAGTATTCTAAAAAACATTTATGAGTGATGTATCGAACGGACTTAGTTATCTGTGGATATACTTTGTCCTCACATTACAAACACTCTATAAGTCATTCGATCGTATTTTGTGTTCATAGTCTACTTGTGGGTAACTATTTACTACACAAAACCATCAATGCTTATAGAAACAATTATATTTTATTTCGCAAATCATTTTAGGATAAAGTCACTGTGGTGATATCTTTATCCTAATTTTGCTCTTTATATGAAAATATTGTTTTATAAAAATCATGCATAAATTACTTAATTTAATTTCTATACGATTTATGTATAGAAAAATTTATGCATCGATTATTTCTCATTTCAGAGATCGAAATAGAATACATACATATCATGTATGATTCAAGATTCCAAAAACTCTCATCGGTTTTATACCGAAACTTATACATTACTTTAGATCAAAATTTATATCACTTAAGATTGATCTACTTTCATTCTTTAAGACATAAAATCTATTACACTTTCCGGATTAGCTAGATGTTTATAACCATTAGCTCTGATACCACATGTGAAACATGCTTTTACATGAACTCTAAGATTTTTAACATCTAGACTAATCACATAATAGAACTATAAGAAGGATTTTCGGAATACCTCGGTTAATGGCTGCGAAAATATTCTTGAACGGTTTTGAAATGGAAGATGAGTTCTTGTTTTTCACAAGAGCTTTGTAATCTCTTTCCCCTTGCCTAAAACCTTCTTGATCTTTAAATTGGAGTAGATCTTCTCTCCCCTTGCCTACACCTTTCTTTATGTGTTTTTCTTTAGGTTTTCTTGATGATGCTTTAGGATGGAGCAAAGACATCTATTTATAGGTGGGGAGAGGGACCTTATCTTCCTCATCAAGTTTTGATAACTTTCTCACCAAGCTTTACTTACTTCATTGTCAAGTTTATCCTCTAATCTCAACCATCCATCAAAGTTAAGCAATGACAAGTGTTTAATCTTCTGGAATCATTCATTCATACAATGAACTTGTTCTCCTTTGATGCATTGAATTTACTTCAATGCTTTCCTACAATGACACATGTTTCATGAGTCATCTAATGAAAAAAATTCTAGAAGAGATCACTTGTCCATTAGTTAATCATCATCATTAGAAGCTTAACTCCTTTCACCATTTTATTGGTTACCAATTGTCTTTAGGATTTAACAATCTCAATAACACTAAGTTTACCAAAAGACCACATAATGATTTAGAAATATTCTTTACCTTAATGAAATATTTCTAACAAAGGAGGCCTAGCATTATAGAGGCCTAACATATGCACTTCAACTGATCTCCGTCAAACCAACGTGGCTCCGCCACTGAGGACGACAACCTTTATGTTTTTGGTTACTGATGAACAAAGCTTTTGTAGCTGTTGAAGAATTTGATTTGATTTATATTTCCACTCAAACTTGGTGTACGAGGCAACGCAACACTAAGTTTGAATCGCAAAGAGCTGGAAGTAGTAAGGGACAGAGACTTCAATTCGTGAAGATGTAAGCCTTCTGAAATGATCTCAAACTGTGTTCCACAACCAGTGTTCCAAGGGCGACTCTTTCTCTGATGCAGTGATGGTATAACTCGGAATAGTCTGTCTTAGAATGAAAGGTTGGATAACAGTCAACATTACTGCACGTAGATTGTTAAGACGAGTTCAGATGTGTCTGGAAAATGGACTCTAAACTCCCGCATAACCTGACTGATCCATATTATTATAGAAGCTTTCTCAAACAATGTTCTATTTTTACTCCGCTTCAGCATAACTTTTTTGAGACTGTAGGCTGCTTCTAAGAGCTCAATGAGATCAGATTTTGGCCTAGAAGCGTGCAAAAACTCATATGTAGACCTTCTTGTTTCCTTGCATCCATCCTTATCACTCTCACTGTAAGTGTAAAGTGCAGTAAGAATTTCTTGACAGAGAAATTCTCACTGTAACAGTATCTTTGACATATATCAAAATTTGTTTGAACAGGTTGAAGTCGACAATGGTGGGAGCATGCATCTTCTAACAGACAAAGTTTACAGTGTATTGGATAACTAGTCTTGTCCGAATTAGATAATGGAGCTTTATGCTAACCTTCTAAAGTATGTTTGATATTGTGAAGAGAACAATTTGTTCATTAATCTTGCTGAGCTGAAGAAGCAAATGAGTTGGATTGGGGCGCAAACACTCATTGTTTCTGCATTCAATAACTCCTCAACATACTTTTGTTGATACAGAAAGATCAAATCTTCATGAAACTGAGCTTGGATTCCTAGGAAGCAGTGAAACTTGCCCATATCCTTCATTATGAACTGAGTACTCATTTCTGCAAGAAGCATTTCCAAAGTTTCTGACACATCACCAATGATTACCATGTGATCTACATATAGCAGCAACATGTTGATATTGTTGTATTGTTGTATATTTACGACTGCATATGAAGCCAATTTTAAACAAGAATGTGCTGAAATTGTCAAACCAGGTTCCTGGAGACTGTTTTAAGCCGTAGAGATCCTTGTGCAAGTGACATACATGATCATGCTTTGAGGGGTCTTCAAAACGTGCAGGCTTAATCATGTAGACTACTTATGTTAAAACTCAATAAAGGAATGCGTTTTGGCGTCCATCTATTTGATTTTCCAGTTCATGATTGTTGTAAGTTAGAGTACTAGCCTGATTGTTATTCTTGGTGAAGCCATTTTGCAACTACCTAGCCATGCTTTGAGGTTTCCATCAGCATTGAGCTTCATTCTGAATACACATTTACTACCCGATAAATACATGCATTTCTGGTGTTCATGAAACCAGAGTAAAGGTATAGGTTTCTTTATAGTTATCTCTTCATGCATTATGTTTTTCCATCCTTCATGTTTAAGTGTTTGGATACATTAACAGGTTCATGATGAGATACTATTAATGTGAAAAGCATACCGAGGATTTGGATTTTGTTTCCCATCTTGGATCTTGTGATCATCAAATAGATGTAGTTGGTAAGGAAGCCAATGGTTTAAAGTGTGTCGTAGACAAGGGAAGAATGGCGCTGTCATCAATAGCATCTGGTTGACCAGCCATACGGGGTCAGAACACCCTCTTCCTTATGTAGTAGACATTTAAGTAGAGTTCATAGTATGTTGAATATATTTTGATCGAGGCTGAGGCAAAGGTGGAAAGCCATCAGTAGTAAACAGATGAGGATATATATGTAACACTGAAAAGCTACTTGTACGTGGAGCATGGTTATGCAGTGGAAGAGTCAGAACTTGTACGACTGAAACTATCTTCCATGCTCAAGATAAAAACCTTAAGAAAACTGCGTGGACTTGTTTATCCGCAAATGTCTCCTCATAAAAAATCACATGTCTTGTGATATAGACACAACCAGTAACAGTGAAAAGCCACTTGTATTTGGAGCTGTTGGTTATGCAGTGGAAGAACCATAACTTTTTTGACTGAAACTATTTTCCATGCTCGAAGAAGAGAAAATCCTTAAAACTGTAGGGACTTGTATTCATCCGAAAAAACAACAGTTTACTCATCAAAAATCACATGTCTTATGATAAACACGTCCAGTGGGTGGATAGAGGCATATGTAGCCTTGAATTTTTCATCGTATCCAATAAATACACAGTGCAGAGTGCTTAAATCAATTTTGTTATCTCCATAATACCTTAATGTTGGAAAGCATGCACAGAGAGGTACGAAATGATGTGTACTTAGGAGCTTTTTCAAACAAAACTTCAAAGAGACTTCTGTTCTTGTGTAGAACCCAACACAGTAATAAGTGGATGATATAGTTTTAGGAAAATAATGCTTTAACTCAAAACTTTTGTGGCATAAATCTTTGGCCAGCCCATTTTGTTGAGGCGTGTAAGGGTAGAAGATGAGCCATCGGATGGCTGATGATTCAAATTGAGTGAGCTGTGAGGAAAGCCTTGCTTATAAACACCAGCCTTCCATCGCAAAGCATCTTTGTGTTGAGACTATTTCCCGCAAGACACTTGAATTTACTGCATATTGAAAAAGGTCTAAATTATTTTTCAAAGGTTACAACAAACTGAAGCAGGAGAAGTTGCCAACTGATACAACTAGAGCTGGGCCCCAAAGGTCACAATATATGCGTTAAAAAAAACTTTGAATCAGAATAAGTAGAGGCTGAAAAGGGAAGTTTGCAACTTTTTCCAAGGTGGAAAGACTCACACACCTTATTGAGCCTTTTATGTATGATAATCGCCTTATTTGATAATTTGGAGGTTCATACAATTAGAATGTCCAAACCTATTATGGCACACTTCATCATTTGTAGACAGTTGCCTTGTTGAGTAGAACATATGTATCTGAGGCTCCTCTAGAACATAAAGAGCATTAGTGTTTCACCTATTGTAGGAGCTTCTTTGTGCCCTTGTCCTTTATACGAACTCCATCACAGTTAAATATAAAAGAGTAAGGATAATTGGTGGTAAGAAAGTAAAGCATACATAAGAAAATTTGAAATATCCAGACAGACAAGAACATGTCTGAGATGAAGCTTACCCGAGGTAGAGGGGAGTTCTGCAGATCCAACATGAGTGATTGGGAGGAAATTAACATCGCCATCCGTCATAGTCTCCGAGCTATATTAAGGTTGAGAATGGCTGACTCTTTCAGTTGTATTGGTGATATGAGCTATTGTTCCACTATCAAGATACCATTCACTATCGGAGATATTAAATGTTTTAGCAATTCTCATGTTTGTTAGTGATCACGGTACACGTTCAACTGGGAAACTGTTGCAAGGAAATGCCAACGCCATAGCGCGATGACAAGGTTTCCCACAGATATGACATATGGGACGAGGTTCTGATCCATCAATCTTGTGGTGAAGAGAAGATCTTCTGATGAAAACCTCGTCCTTTGGTTGATAATAATCCTCTTTAATTTTAGCTAGACCTTTCGTGTGATGAGCGTTCTCTTTGAGTGTAGAAAACATCAAATTGATTTAATGAGATTTTTTCAAGGCTGTGTGGTGAGACATCACATCTAGAGGAGTAGCTTTGAATCAAAACTGGTAAGTTGGGGAATGATGTCTTCAAAGGTTGGATAGAGGTAAGTATGCACATCATTCTCTATTTTAGTTTTGTTGGAACTCGTTTTTAACAAAGTGGTGTGGAACATTTTTCGATGGATTTTTCGATGAATACGTCTGTCAGAAAGACCGGATTTTGGTATGATGAAATCGTCACCGTAAGTACTATGAGATAATGCAGTCGTTTATTAAAATTAGAATTGTTTTGAATGAGAAATAAAAGACCAAACAGATTGCTTGTAAAGCTTAAAATATACATTTGCATAATGTCCAATATTGGAATACTAGGATAAGATCCGCGCCTTGCGCAAGATAAAGTTGTTATTTTATTGTGTTTTGGAGAATGAATTATAATAGTTCAGTTTCATTTGGATTAGGGATGTTCAATCTGGATATCGGGTTGGTTTCGGTTCAGTTCGTTTTTTTTTGGTATTTCGGTTAGTAAAATATAACTACTATTCTAAATCCATATTTACTTCGGTTCGATTTGGTTTATATACCGTAGGTTTTCGGTTTATTCGGTTTCATACCAAAAAACATAATTATTTAGTTTGAGATCATATTATATATTATACGAATTTTAGAGTCATGTTGTCAAAAAGCCATTTATTAAAAAAGTATTATATATTTAAATAAAATAATAAAAAACAAAAAAAATGCTTAATAAAATAATTCAATCTAGAATTAATATCAAAGCTCTAAATTTTGAAAATAAAAATAAAAAAACAAAACAGAAGCATGAAAGAAAAGTTTTTCTATTTTTTCATATTTAGAGTCATCAAATTAATATGTCTTCGACTGAACACAACTTTGTTTGTTTAAAGGAAAAAAAGTTGTAAAGAATTTCAGCTAATTATTGTACATCAAATTTGTAATCTTTACTTCAATTAATTACTGTTAAAATAAATCAAAAAGATCAAAAAAGAAAGACTAAGAAAATAAGAAGCATATCAGTTGTAATAAATTGTTACTTAATTATAGTTCAAGTGATTTCAAATTTGTAATCTTTACTTTAGTTAATTACTGTTAAAATAAATCAAAAAGATAAAAAAAGAAAGACTAAGAAAATAAGAAGCATATCAGTTGCAATAAATTGTTACTTAATTATAGTTCAAGTGATTTCAAATTATTTATTTATTGAGAACCATTTTAATGATTTTAGAACCAACATCTTATTATTTCCAAAAATAAATTACTTTGACTTGGGGGGGGGGAGGTTATTAAATTTGTGTAGAGTTTGTGAATTTTTAAAGTTGATGGATTATTAAAGTTATGTGGATTAAGAAAATATATATACATTGACTTACAAAATTTGATCACGACTTTGTATAAATTGCTACTACATGAATTTATGTTATTTGTTTTCTATCATTCATTTAGTAAATTAATATATGGTTAAGAAAATTATAATTAAAATAAATTTTAAACATAAGAAATTAATAAATAAATATATATATATATATATATAATATAAAATAGTTTCAAAAAGAATTATAAAATTTCAAAAATAAAAATTTTATTTTATTTTGTAAAAATCGAAATAAAATATTGTATACAATGACAAAATTAAAAAGAATGTCAAAAGAAGTTTGAGTTCAAAAACATATAATTCGAAAAGTATATAGTTTTAATTTTTATTCATAAAAAAAATAAAATATAATTATACATTCAAAATGATAAGATATTTGACAAGAATGATTATTTTGTTTTCTAGACTTTTCTATCACATATATTTTATAACGGGGGGTTATTGGCAAATGAATTATCATCAACTTTAGAAATTCTAAGATTATGTTTTTATTGGTTCAGTGATTTTAACAATCTTTATAATATCTTTGTTATTGATTTGAGAATTTTCAATCCACTAAATTCTCTTGTTATTTAAAAAGTTTAGTTATTTTTGATCATCTAATTCCTAATAAGTATATTGTTATTTGGAAATGAATTCTTTCCATTTTTACTCATAAGACACGACTTTCAAAATATTATGTGTATCTATGAGATTTATAAAATCTATGTGATAGAATAGTCTAGAAAACAAAATAATCATTCTTGTCAAATATCTTATCATTTTGAATGTATAATTATATTTTATTTTTTTATCATTAAAAATTAACATTATATATTTTTTTTTGAATTATACGTTTTTGAACTCAAACTTTTTTTGACATTCTTTTTTTCTTTTTTTCATTTTATACATTATTTTTTTTTTGATTTTTATAAAAAAAAAATTGAATTTTTATTTGAAATTCTATAATTTTTTTTTGAAACTATTTTTTATATTTTTAAGAAAAATATTTATTAATTTTTTATTTTTAAAATTTATTTTAATTCTAATTTTCTTAACCATATATTAATTTACTAAATGAATGATAGAAAATAAATAACATAAATTCATGTAGTAGCAATTTATACAAAGTCGTGATCAAATTTTGTAAGTCAATGTATATATATTTTCTTAATTCACATAACTTTAAAAATCCATCACCTTTAGAAATTCACAAACTCTACACCAATTTATCTCCCAATAACCCCCCCCCCCTCCCCCCTCTAAATCTCATAGATACACATGATATTTTGAAAGTCATGCGTTATGAGTAAAAATGGAAATAAAATATTTTCCAATAACAATAGACTTATTAGGAATTAGAGATTCAACAATAACTAAACTTTTTTGAATAACAAGAGATTTTAGTGGATTTTGAAAATTCTCAAACCAATAACAAAGATTTTATAAAGTTTGTTAAAATCAATGAACCAATAACAAAAAATCTTAGAATTTCTAAAGTTGATGAGAATTCATTTGCCAATAACCCCCTCCCCCCTAGTCTTCCACAGAGTTTTGAAAGGTTTCTACTCGATGACTAAATTGATGCAGCCAATTTTGTTGCTTTAAATCATTATATATATATAATATATTATTTATTTTAATATTTATTAAATAAAATTTCATATTAATACAATTTTAAGATCATTTGTATCTTATTATAACAAAACAAATTTAGCTATTGATTGCAAAATTTTCAAAGTGGGATTTTCAAATTTCTATAATTATAGACGTTTAAAAAATTAAAAATATAACATATAATAAAAAAATATTTTTTTTATTATATAGTTAATGTGATTGTTTAATATATTTAATAGTATAAAATTAAAAAAAAGAACTAAGATACAAAAATTGTTATTAAATACTTATAATTCATAATCATTAATTTATATATATATACGTTAATCATACTATGTAATTTCTTAACCTTTATTTAAGAAAAGTGCGAGATTGTTTCTTAATATTATTTATCAATTTGATATTTAGTTTAATAAAAAGTATAATATAAGTAATGATGGACCAACATATTTTCTAAGAATAATATATTTTATATAGTTATTTATTAAGTGAGACCTCGTAATCATAAGGTTCTATGATCATTCATATCGTTTTATAACAAAATCTTTAAATCATTGATAACAAAATTTTCGATATGAAAAATTTAACAAGTTTATAATTTATAAATGTTCTTGAAAATTCATTGAAAGTTTTGAAATTAAATTATTTATGTAATCTTATATGGGATATAGTTTAATATATATATAGATAGATATATATATATATATATATATATATATATATATATATTAATGATACTTTTTACTCATATGGTTTTAATATCATGTGTATCTTGTTGTAATAAAAATGTTAAACAACGATCATTAATTTTTAACATAATAGTTTTAATAGTTTTAGTCATTTGTTGTCGTTTTTTGAAATTCAAAATATAACATATACAAAAAAATATAAATTTTAATTTTATAGCTAATTTGATTGTTTAATTTATTTTAATAATATAAAATTAAGAAAAATTGATGGATGAGATATAAATTTTTATCAAATTTTTATCTAGCAGAACAATCATAAATATTTTTATCTTAAATGTCATATCGTATCATTATATCATATAGTTTGATCAACAAATGTATCTAGCGACATATAAAAATCGAATGTGAACCTACTTGTTTTTCAATTGAATATAATTAACTATCTAATTGAGTGACACCTAAGCATGAGGTCTATTTTATTTATTACAAAATCGATGTTACAATTTTTCAAATGTTTCTCTTTTAATATATATGAGATAAAGTGGAGAAAGATATATCTGAACCGAATATAAATTTCTGATTTTGGAATTTGACAAATGGTCTTGCGGTTAAAAGCATAAAATAAACCAGTCATTTGTTTGAATTAATGAGCAAATATCTATTTCTCATTAGTGGGGTTTTGTGATATAAAATCGAAGAATTATTTGTGTAACATATTCTATTAATGATGATTTTTAAGTGTGAAAGAATTGTCATTACTCCTCCACTTCATGGTGAAAACATAGATGTTTTGTTTTGGTGTGTATAAAACCAAGTCATTCTCTTCTTTTTGGATTCATTCGAACAGACAAACAATTCCTCATATTATCATTTGTCTATTTCTCTTTTATTTTATTTTGAATCTGAGTAGGCCTGTGCGTTTTTATTCTAACCCTAACCCGAACCGGAAAAACCGAAAACTGAAACTGTTTTACAAAAATATCCGACGGAACTTATGAGCTTAATACTTCAGACTTTGGTTATAACCCGAATCAAACCGAAATCCAAATTAGGATCTGAAGATATCCGAAATTAGTTAAATATGTTAAAGTTAATTAGATATTTAGAGTATTCAGAATATTTTTCTAGTTTGTTTTATTTTTATTTTGAATACTTTTTAGTTAATTTAAATAATTTAACTAATTTTTAATTATATTTTTAAGTAATTTATATATTTTGAAAAAAAATTGTCAATTTTCTTGGTTTGAAAAAAATATATTCTTAGACGATTTTAAACAATGGTTAAATCTGATCCGAACTGAAGCCCCGGAAAGAACTGAACCTGACCCTATAATTAGTAAAAATCAAATGAAACTTATAAACATAACACCGAAAATCCAAGAATTTGAATCACCCAATCCGAAACCGAACGGACTACTAAACACCCATGCTTAGTCTGAGAGTATACAAAAACTAGTTTAGCCATATTTC
This sequence comes from Hirschfeldia incana, assembly GCA_026261945.1. NCBI lineage: Eukaryota > Viridiplantae > Streptophyta > Magnoliopsida > Brassicales > Brassicaceae > Hirschfeldia > Hirschfeldia incana. The sequence goes on from JABCMI010000019.1 coordinate 1,273,189, forward strand.
TGATAGAGTGACGCAAATCAGAAGATTGTTTGTAGTGTTGTATCATGAGACTCGTTACGTTATCGAACTGTCGCACTACAGAACATATTTTGAGTTAAGAAAAGAGATAATATCTCGACTCTGCAGTTATGTCATCCTCTTTTCTTAATATTCAGTTATTCGTAATTTATAAAATACGGTCCTATCAAGTTTTAATTGGTTCCTCTTAAAGCAGAGAAGATCAGCATTGTTTCAGTCATCGAACTACCAATAGAACTCAGTTGGTCACTGAATGTCTTGATTTCTTGAAGATACACATCCAGGGGTGGAGGCAGTTCATGGGTAGTGGGGCCAGCTGATCCCACTATTTTTTATTTTTTATTTATTTTGTTTAAGAAAATATTTTTTGACCTCGTTTAAAAATATTTTTTGACCCCATAAAATTATTTTGACTCCGGTACAAAATGTTTCTGGCTCCGCCACTGTACACATCCATTGTTTTGCTTTTTGATACGGTTTGGAGCTTATGCTACAGCTTACAGAGACGTGAATTGTAAGGTTTGTTGAAGTTTTTGTCGAGAGTTGGCCAAATCTCATGAGCCGTTAAGCAGTGGATACGTAAATCTTGAAGAGATTCACAAACTGTGTCGAGAAGCCATGATTGGACACCTTGGTAAGTTTGTATTAGATAAGTGACGAGAGAGAGAGAGAGAGAGAGAGAGAGAGGGTGATGTACAAAGTTTGTTATTTCTGTTATTCTCATCAAGTGTTTCACAATAGTGTTGCCTTATATAGGATTGAGTTAATCAGAACATTTTTACCAACCAACTATTAAACCATATCTAACCATTACTCTATTTCCCCCCCTCTCAGGATGGAAATGAGTCCCATCTTTTCCACAAGAGAATGAAATCGGCCTTTGTAATAGTTTAGTAAAGATATCCGTAATCTGATTCCATGTTGGGACATGTAACGTCTTGATGAATCCAACACATATCATGTCTCAAACTTTTTGACAATCATATTCCAAATGTTTAGCTCTCTCATGAAAAACTGCATTGTTAGCTATATGTATAGCTGTAGTTATATCACATAAAAACGCCACTGGAGCTTGTTGTGGCACATCGAACTCTCAGAGCATATTAACTAGCCATTGTATTTCCCTTGATCCAAAACTCATAGCTCTGTACTCAGATTCAACAAAGGAATGAGAGATTGTATCTTGCTTCTTCGACTTCCATGAAATCAGAGATGTACCAAAAAAACATAAAACAACCACTTGCAGATCATCTTGAATCCTTACAAGCACCACATTCAGCATATGTGAAAGCTTTAAGGACCAAATCATTTGTTGCTGAGTAAAACAGTTAGTGAGGTTAAATCACGTGCTTCTTTATTTTCTCGAACAAAACTGTTGTCAGCAATCGTTATAAGATAATACTAAAAGAAGACCGGGTTGCGAAAACCAATTAAGAAATATATTTTAGAGAATGAGTTAGGCCATTTGATGGTGATATATAATCAAATATAAATCCCGCCATTAAGTGTTCGGGTTGGCGAGAAATCTTGAGAATGCCTATGTAAGGACGCCTTGACGTGTTCAAAGGTCTAACTCGCTTTTTACAAAAAAATATATATATTTGATAGTTAGAGTTCTTATTTTCTTAAATCAACTTGTTTAAAACTGTGTGTTTAGTGATTAAAACCCTCAACTATTTTTGAATCGTAAAATAAATCTTCAAATATTTTTGTAGTGTTGTTTTAAACTCTCAAATTATGAATCGTTAATGTACGTCACCTTCCGTTAATGACAAATTCTAGCATAAATATAAGTCAATGAAAGCATTTACTTAATAATAAAAAAAATATTCAAATTAACATCTTAGATATTAACATAATAACAATAAAGTAGACTATGTATAAATTATTAACAATATTATATAATTTATAAATAACTATGTTATTATATATTAATTAATTGGTTTATTCGGCTGACTCAGTTTAATTTGTTTATATACCAAAGCACATTTATATACTGTGTTTTCTTAAAAATAACATACATTTGATTCACACAGTGTTATCAAATCCAAACCCTTTTCTATTTTTGGTGTAGCCATGATCAGAGACTTAGAAGAGGAGCTTGAAGCTGATGAACCTGAACTGGACCTGAGAAGAGAAGAATTGTATGAGCTAGCCAGCTTGTGGAAGGGACCAGTAACCAGGTAAAGGCTGAGAGCACAAGAGAAGAGTCTCCTAACTTCATCAAAAACGTGGGGGGACCTGGTTTCAAGAGAGAGATTCAAGATAAACCAGCCTGTTGGTTCAATTTAACTAAATTGTAATGTTTCTGGTTATTGGGCTTTCATTTAATTTAAACCAGAGACAATTAGGCTTAGTAAACCAAGTTTGGGTAGAATTATGATTTAAATGTAACCAATTTCGTGGGTATTAGGATAGGAATTAGAATTAAACCATCTTGGTTTATTCTTAGGGCTGCTGTTGATTTCTATTAGACTGTGTAAGCAGCCTGCTTTGTTTTTCATTCAACTTTTAATCTAAACACTTTTCAAACAAAGTTGTCTCAAGCTTTCTCTGTTCAGCTCAAGAACATTGATCTCACTAAGGGAAGGAATTCCTAGTGAACTCATCTTAGACAATACAAGGTGATCTTGTGTCTTTGAGTAGCAAAACAAGCTCCTGAGCAATCCATAGCTCTTTAGCAAAGTCCACCATCATCATCTATCATCTATCCACACGCCTTGAAGCAGATTGAGTCTTTGATTCTCTGTTTGCAAGGATTATCAAAGCATTAACCCACCTACAAGAGATCCAGGGAGAGACAGCCATTCCAGGGCTGCACCAAGTGGTATCAGAGCCTCTTGAAGGTTAGGGTTTGAAGTTTTAACAAGGGAGCACGAAATCTATCAGTTAACAAGCTGTATGATATGTCTGGATATGAAGAAGAGCTTACAATTCCATTCTTCTATGGGAAGATTGACACAGAGGCATACTTTGATTGGGAAAAGAAGATGGAGTTTCTCTTTGGACTCCAATACTACACTGAAAAGAAAAAGGTATGTCTAGCAGTCAATGGACTCTGTGGAAGTGCATTCTCATGGTGGCAGAGAGTTTCTCAGACTAGGAGATTTGAAAACAAATCACAAATTACTTCATGGATTGAGATGAAGACCTTGATGAAGAAAAGGTTTGTCTTGCAGTGGAAACTTCCTGAACTAAAACCAGGAGCAACAACAAAGCTTACTACTCTAGATCAGCCTACTTGTTGGTCTAAATTGCCATCAAAACCAGCTGAGAGAAGATCTGTGGTTCCTGATCTATCATTGGAAAGAGAGGAGGAAAAACTGCAAGCTTCTATATTAGCTTCACCAGAAAAACAGATTGAGGAGTGTCATGAAACTGAACCAGAACCAACAACACTTTGTCTAAAACTAGAGGAGGAGGCACAAGTTGCAGAAGATGAGTGTGGCCACGTGCCTGACCAAAGAAAACAAGAAGAAAAAGTTCCTGGAAGGTCCTCTAAAGCTCTTGAATTGGTGCTTTCTACTGTTGAGAAAGGTGATAGTTTTAATAGTTTAACTTGTGAATTTCTGATCAGACCTATGGTATGTCTTCAACTTAGCTTAGTGGAGCATCTGAGAGTTGTCAAGGGACTGCAACATGTTGTTTTTGAACCAGGAGGAAGCTTGAATATTGGTAGAAGAAGTAACAACTTTCTGGATCAGAAAACAGTTTCATACAAGCTTGATTTGCAGGGTTCATTCACTCCTAAAGAACAAGATTCGAGGTCAAATATTTTTGAAGGGAGAGAGGATGGAGTGATTATAACTAGCTGCAGTAAACATAGAGGAAGAACAGGAGGCAACACATCCTTTATCAGCTTCATAACTGATCAGAACAAGTTGAGAAGAGATAAACAGGAACTGGTGGTGGTTAAAGGGGAGCCAGAACAGGAGGATGAGTATGGGGACCAAACCACACGACCTCCTGACCAGAGGGAGATTAAACTGAGAGTATATGGTCTTATGATCATGACCAGGACGTGTGTAGGATCATCCTGGAGAGGAGCAGTCAGCTTCAAACTCAACAGAGAGGAGGAATCATCTGCCTTTGAAGGTACCTACCTTGAGAATAGTTCCAATATGTTATTGAGACATGAGAAAGGGTTGCAGAGCCTTGTGTTTGACCCTGGAGGGATTGGAGAAGTGAGGATATCTCTCAAGGACAGATCATGCAGTCTGGTGTTGAGTGATCAAGGTTCTATCATCATACAGAGCTTGGATTTGAGGTCAAATCCTTTTTAAAGGAGGAGGGGATGGTGTAGCCATGATCAGAGACTTAGAAGAGGAGCTTGAAGCTGATGAACCTGAACTGGACCTGAGAAGAGAAGAATTGTATGAGCTAGCCAGCTTGTGGAAGGGACCAGTAACCAGGTAAAGGCTGAGAGCACAAGAGAAGAGTCTCATAACTTCATCAAAAACGTGGGGGGACCTGGTTTCAAGAGAGAGATTCAAGATAAACCAGCCTGTTGGTTCAATTTAACTAAATTGTAATGTTTCTGGTTATTGGGCTTTCATTTAATTTAAACCAGAGACAATTAGGCTTAGTAAACCAAGTTTGGGTAGAATTATGATTTAAATGTAACCAATTTCGTGGGTATTAGGATAGGAATTAGAATTAAACCATCTTGGTTTATTCTTAGGGCTGCTGTTGATTTCTATTAGACTGTGTAAGCAGCCTGCTTTGTTTTTCATTCAACTTTTAATCTAAACACTTTTCAAACAAAGTTGTCTCAAGCTTTCTCTGTTCAGCTCAAGAACATTGATCTCACTAAGGGAAGGAATTCCTAGTGAACTCATCTTAGACAATACAAGGTGATCTTGTGTCTTTGAGTAGCAAAACAGCTCCTGAGCAATCCATAGCTCTTTAGCAAAGTCCACCATCATCATCTATCATCTATCCACACGCCTTGAAGCAGATTGAGTCTTTGATTCTCTGTTTGCAAGGATTATCAAAGCATTAACCCACCTACAAGAGATCCAGGGAGAGACAGCCATTCCAGGGCTGCACCAATTTTAGTTTGGTTCGTTATTTTTCGGTTTGTTTTATTAAACACCCTAATAAATCAATATTTTTTTAGTATAACTAAACAAACTGATCTAACATACATCTAGAGGCGGATCTAAAAAATAATTATCTGAGTGGAGGCATAAATTAATTATTAGTAAATATTTTTATTTAATAATATTAAATATATCTAATTTTTATTTTTCAGTAGGAAGAAAAATAACATGACTAAAATTAAATGAAGAAACAAAATAATTTACTAATAAAATGAAACATATATTGGAATTCAGAATCTATTAAAACAATATATTATGAATGAAAAAATAGAACATGATAAAAATAATTAAACATAACACATGGACAGAGAAAAATCAGAGAAGTAAAGGAAACATAAGAAAAAATGGTACAAGGAACTAAAGGAAGAAAATAAAATATATCAAACATAATGGATCAATATGATTCTAGTCACAAAAAAAAATAGGATTCTAAATATTTTAAAATATTTTTTTTGATTGAGGGACAAACAAAATAACATGAGGAACGTATCATTATCTTGAGTATAATAAAAAATTTAAGGATAGTATCATAGTTAAATTTATATTTATATTTTCTTTAGTAATATTAAAATATTGCATATATGCTTATATTATATTTTTAACAATATTAAAACGACCTCATTGTTTATATATATATATATATATATATATATATATATATCACATAAGATAAATAAATAATCTATCTTATATAATAAATTTCTTATGACAATCAAATCACTCATTGTGATAATTACTAAAAACGTTGATAAATATTCAAAAATATGTATACTATTATTTGAAAAGTGATGTTTTTGCTCTCAATTTTAAGTTTGTAGGTTTTGAAGTCTTTACTACCTTTAATAAATAATTAAATTAGTTTTACTAATAAATTACTCATAAATTTTAAACAAATTTAATTAATTTGATAATCATCATTATCTAAAAATATTTTATATTATGTTATCCAAAAATATTTTACATCATAATATTTTTAAAATGAATATATATCCATGTATATAGTCTTGTGTATATATGAATATTTTCAAGTTTATTTTACTTAATAAAAAATATTTCATGAAAAAACTGCATTGTCTATAAGCAAATTAATATATAACTAGATTTTGATCCGCGCTTTCAAAGCGCGGATTTGTTTCCTTTGTCATTTTTTTTTGTAACGAATTTATTTCAACATAAAATATGTATCAACTGTTTTAATGGTTTTTTAAGATTTGTATTTTTAGGTATATCGGTAGTTAGAACTGAAACCGGAGTTTGACTGATTGATTTGTTGTTATTATAAGCAGGCCTGAGACTTAATATCCGGATTCGTGATCCGATCCGGGATCCGGTCCGATCCTATCCGAGAAAACGGATATCCGGGGGGTCCGGATCCGGATCCGGGTAGTGATTCTACAGATCCGACGGATCCGGATACGAATCCGGGTAATGAAATTTTTGGTCCGGATATCCGGATCCGGATCCGGACCTTTTATATATTTAAAATATAATTATATTTATATATGTATACTATATATAAAATAACTAAAAAGTTAGTTTTATTAAATTTCAATAATTTTCAGTTTTAGTTTTTAAGAATAATTTTAAATAGACCAAATAAATAGTTAATTAGTTGGTTTTTAATCTAATTTTTTTAAAAAAATAATATGTTTTTTTAAATCCGCTCGGATCCGGATATCCGCGGGTATCCATATTTTCATCCGGATATCCTAACCCCGGATACCCGGAAGGCCCGAATCTGGATCCGGGTAGCAATTTCACGGATCCGACGGATCCGGCTCCAGATATCCTAAAATATCTCGGATATCCGGTCCGTGCGCATATTGTTTTTTTTTTTCATCACTCAAACAAAGATCTGCATATGAAAAAAAAAAGATTAGTGTAAATATAGTAATCATGTCAAAACCACAGACTGTAAACAAAAAGATAAATTTATAATTTTATACATCTAAAATATATTTTATATAACAAATTTATAATAATTTATATATGTATATGACATTTATTATAGTATGTTATGTATATTAAAATTTATTTTGGGATATCTTTTAAATAAAATTTATGTTAGATTACTATAAACATATAATATTTTTGGTCTTATTTAAAAAAATATATGTTAAAAATAGAGCGGAACAAATTATATAAAAAATGATAGACGAAATTCATCATATAATATATATTTATGGACCTCTTAATATTATAAATAAGATTATCTCCATCTATATTTTGAAAACGAAGAATTATTTTATGTTGATAAAATTATTAACCTGTTTGTTAGATCACAACAGAAATAATAAATGCATTTGTAAAACCCGGTTGTAACTGATACCTATTTTACATATTTAATGGAACAACCTGTATTGTAAACCTACTCTAGATTTTGATCCGCGCTTTCAAATCGTGGGTTTGTTTCTTTTGTCAAATTTTTTTTGTAACGAATGTATTTCAACATAAAATATGTATCAACTGTTTTAATGGTTTTTTTAAGATTTGTATTTTTTAGGTTTATCGGTTGTAAAGATTGAAACGGAGTTTGATTGATTGATTTGGTGTTAATATATATAAATAGAAGAATTATATTGGTTTCTAAATTCGTGTTTCAAATAATAAGGGTAAAGAGTCCATAAGTTATTTAAATTTATAGGTAATATATTATTTTATTTAAAGATTTTTGAGAAATTTAAAATATATAGTGAATTAAAACTTTAAAAATAATTTAAATGGGTTATCCAAACCCCAACCAAACCGGTAAAGATCCGAATCAAACTCAAACAAAAATTTAGAAACATCCTAATAGGGCTGAAATCTTTGACCTTGAAAACCCGAAACGCAAACCGATCTGAACCAAACCTGTATGGGTACCCGGAAAACCATCCTTAATCATTATTTTTCCGGATTCAAAAATGGCCAACTAAAATACATTAAAAGTAAATTTCAAGATTTTACAAAATGGCTAACTAAAATATACACGTGATAAGCATACCTCAGTTATGCATACCTCGTCTATGATTTAGAAGTTTTAGACACACCGTTTACAACACCAACTGTCACACTCAACAACATATAAATTCACGAGTTCTTCATATGTTAATCATGTTAGTACCTGCACGAAAATTCACCAAAAATTATTAAAATCTAATTACAAATATATCTTTAATTATGATCCAAACAAACCCAAAATATAAACTCACAAAGAAAAAAGCAGTTGAGTTTCACAAAATAATTAAAAATCAAATATTTTCATGGATTTTTCTTTCCTCATACGGTTCAAGACATGGATACAAATGTTCTTTAAGCTTAAACCTCTTACTGAAAATAAAAATTCACCATGAATATTAGATCTATATAGAGAGAGACTAATCAATCGAGAGAAGATTAAAAGTGAGAGATAAATGTATATATAGTTAGGGAATACTGTTACAGAGATGATCACATGGTGAGACTACGGTGCTCGGGAAATAATACATGAAGGTTTATCGATCTGCCTTATGCCACCCCAGTTCCGATGAGCTCGTCACTGTCCGGTGATGAACATAACAACACCATTAAAATTAATGTTAAACCAATCAAATAAGAAAATTTTAGGTTAATTAATCAAAAGACTAAAAAAAACTTATAGAATACCTTACATATAAGTCAGAAAATATATTTCACTTGTAGTCATCATTCCAGGATCTATTAGACCTGCATAAGAACAAACATGAAATTTAAATTAGAACACTAGTTCGTTAAGAAGATAAAATACTAAAACTATATGAAAACAAAAAGTCTATGTGTATTTTACAAAAAAAGAAGTGCATGTGTCAACTAATGAATCGAGAATACCATTATATAATGAATTGAGAATGTATGTTTAGGGTTTTAATACCGAGATATTGTTTAGCTTGCAGCATAATTTTCGGTGCTAATTGCATTTGGAAACTAAATTAAATACCACAATATTATTAGAATATATGCTGCAACAGGTTTAAATTTATTGTATCAATTCAAGAGCACATTATATGATGTGGTATTTATTATCGGATCTTACTAATAAGTTAGGATTACTATTTGAAAAATCTTATTTAAATCACAAAATTTTATTTCTATATACTATCATTCACATTTATTGTTAAGAATATTCATGGATTTGTTTTGATCTCACCCTAAAACATGTGCGATTAAACATAATATATAGTTGAAACTTGGAGAGAAAGTTGGGGACAATCTTTTTATTATCGGATCTTACTAATAAATTAGGATTAGTATTTGGAAAATCTTTTTTTTTAAATCACATCTTATGTCTATCCCATTTCCATTTCAATACCAACTAATATGTCGATTTTAATTTTGAATGTCTATTTCTATAAAACATTCCATCGAAAATTGACTGCTTAAATATAATTCAGTGACACATTATGGTAAATACTTTTTTTACCCATATCTATCAATAGAATTTGGAAAATATAGATTTTTGTTTCTGTTTGTAGCAATTCAAGAGAATATAATCAATACCAACTAATATGTCAGATATTAATATGTCGATTTTTAATTTCTGTTTCTATAAAACATTCCATTGAGTTTAGATGGGTTAGTAAAAAGATTGGAAGCTCATTTGATGTGAAAATAGATTGTGTTTATTAGGCTTGCAATTTAAACTAAACAGAAATATCTTGGGCCTGCGATTTTAGTTTTTAGAAATTAAAAAGCCATGTTTTGTAATTATCTTAAGAATGTTTTGTAATTTCTGTAAGAGCGAGGGATTTTTTTGTGGACCTCTTAATATTATAAATAAGAATATCTCCATCTATATTTTTGAAAACAAAGAATTATTTTATGTTGATAAAATTATTAACCCGTTTGTTAGATCACAATAGAAATAATAAACGCATTTGTAAAACCCGTTTGTAATTGATACCAATTTTACATATTTTAACGGAAAAACTTGTATTGTAAAAGTTTATACTCATTAATTGTATATTGATTTTGGAGAGTCAACTTTATTTTAAAATTTAAATATTGATTTTGAATTTCTGTTTCTATAAAACATTCCATCAAAATCTAAATGGGTTAGTAAAGATATTTGGAAACCCATTCTCTGTGAAAATAGATTTAAATTATTGGGCTTGCAGTTCAAATTAAACAGAAATATCTTGGGCCTGCAATTTTTGTTGTTAGTAAATGAGAAGCCATGTTTTGTAAATACCTTGAAGATGTTAATGAAAAGTCATGTTTTGTAAATAATTTTGAGAACGTTTGGTAATTCCGCTGAAATTTCAGGGGCATGTTCACAAACAGTCAGCTGCTTTAATAGTATATACTAGATTTTGACCCGCGGTTTCAAACCGCGGAATAATTTTTCGAAACATTCCAAATTCATTTGATATTGTATTTATTGTATCCACATTTAGATGTTATAAATGAAACGTTATATTAAGTATTTTAAAATCTGTCCCGACCCGCTGCTAAATTGGCAAATTAAGTGGTCTCATATGTAATCCCAGTTTAGTTTTTAATAAAATATTATTTAAAAATCCTATAAAACACATAATTACAGCTAGTACTCGAGATCCTGGCTATCAGTTGAACTGATAGGTGACTCAATATGCAATCCGGTTTGACTTAATTATTGTAGTTAAAGTATTCTAATATTTTACTCATGAATGTTTATATGAATAGTGGATATATAATGAAAGCGGTGTTCCAATTTTAATACATTTTTAGGTCAAAATAAATTTTTAACTTATTGTAAGTGTAATGAATCAATATGTGAGAGGATGCATACTATAAATGAAATATAAAATGTTTAAGGATCAACAATTTATATACGTCTATTACAATTTAATGATTTATGTTTGTAAATATAATTTTCATTTATTTAGTAAGTTTACTTTTGTTATTCACATGTTATTAGATTTTTTGATGTTTAGTTTATGACTTATTTTAAATTTTAAAGTTAATTTCATTAATCGCATTAGAAATATAAATATTTATTATTTTAATTTTGATTTATTATTTTATATATATAATTATATTTTACAACTAATTAAACTATTGATCCATACTCTCTTGCATCAATTTATGTTTTAACATAGTGTTTATGATATAATTGTGTTAATATATTTGTTGAATTAGTTAATATTTGATGGATATAGTATATATGTTTGAATAACCTGTAAAACTATGATCATAAAAATATCATAGTAACATGTTTTATCGTATACTAAATATTAATAGTATTGAACTATTATTATTTTTATCACACAGATATATATATATATATATATATATATTTTTTTTTTTTTTTAATATTCTAATTATAAGAATTATATTTTTATATATTTGGTAAGGGTTTCGAAGAATTTCTTTTTTGCATCTGGATTAATATATAGCTGTATATATACAAATTAATAGACATATATCATTATTTATTACATAATAACTAAAATATAATTAAGTTATTATTAAATTTCGTATTAGTATTATTTAAATTCATTAGTTTAAAAAATAAAATAGTTAGTTAGCTCCTTAATTTTAGGCATGATTTATATTTAATATTAATTAAGTTAAATATAAGTAGAAATAATAGGTAAGCTAAATATAGGGATAGTAAAAATAAATGACATGGAACAACCTAGACTACTTTCAAGTAGATAAAAATTGCTTCTATTTTAATAGTATTGATTATTTATTAAATATTCAACAACATGAATATTTTTATCCTAATAGTTTTTGAATTGATAATTTATCTATTTACAGTTTGTTAAAAAAAATATTAAGCCCGCAAGTGCGGACAAACACCTAGTTATGAAATATTACATCTAAACAATAAACAAAGTACTACAAGTTTTTTTTTTGAAACACAATTTTCATTAAACTCAAATTCAAGGATTACATAGACAAGAGGGAATTAAGCATCCTCTTTGGAACAAAGCATAAGCTACAATAGCAAAATATATAATCTTCATATGAAGTTGACTGCGAATTCAAGACAAAGCTTAAATGCGTCGATAAATTCTTTTCAACAAGGTTGGATGGCTGAGATTTAGTCACAAGTGACGTTGAGAGCCAATCTTCACCAACGAGAGAACCCAAAGTTGTCTCGATTGCACCTTTTGGCCCCGTACAGACCGCTACATGCACAAGATAACAAACCGGTGAATAAGTTGAAACAAACGCTCGATAAAAGACCCGATGAAACATCTCCGTTCATAGAAAAGAGGTGTGGTGTGTAAATAGTATCGGACCCGGTTAATCCACCGGTAAATTCATCGTAGAAGAAACATATAACATTATGCTTGAGCTGGAGATCCTGGTGAACCCACCAGAAATCTTTAAGCTAGCCAAGACCACCATTTTAGATTGCAGCAGATTCTTCAGTACGTTGTGTCTTGGATTCTTCATATCTGGGATGGATGTTGCAACTCTTGAAATGGAGCAGGCCCATTCACTTAATGATCTTGATGTGTCTGCTGAAGCCCATTCACATATGGAGGTGGCAGATCTGAGAATCATGCCGAAGAGTGGGGTGGGGCTGCGGGTACCGTGCGAAGGGACGAACGTTGATGAGAAGCTAGGTTCACCGGAGCTTAAGACGCTAGCGGCGAGACAGATCGGATCAGAGACAAAGCTCTCACCGGAACTCGGGTTGTAGGCGTGTGTCATGATGCTGGTTAGGAAAATACGATGGATACACAAACCCAGAACTTCTCGAGCTACCGTCTCTGTACGTCGGGTCACTAGTGGAATCCCACAGACAATTGACATCAGGAAGACATGAGCGGAGAGGAACTGGTGTGGCATCAGAAGGAAAGGAGGAGTGCGAACCAGATCTGTACACATGGACCTTGTGGCTGGATAGCTTGAGCTTAAAGAGTGGAGATTCATAAATCTGTTCTGTGGAGCATAAGAGGTGTGTTGGTAGCAGTGAGCCAAGGTAGTAAGTACCTTAGCCTTCCAGGAACCCCCGGAAAATAGATCTGTTCCGGAAGACACGAACCGCGACAGCAAAAGTACTTGGATCTTCGGCGGCGGCGACAACATCTCCGGAATAGAGACGAGTTGAAAAGTAAAGCAAAAGAACATGAAGGAAAAGCAGGGGAGAAGCAAACAGAAGCAAAAACAGCGGTGACGCCGGCGACCTCCTTCGTCAGCGGCGCCAGGAATTAGGCACAGTAAGATGACTTTGATAATCGTGCCCTAGAGGTTTTCAAAATTCAAAAAAGTTACATGGATGAAATCAAATTTGTAACAAAGTACTACAAGTGAAAACATTTTTTTGTGCTTTAAAAATGAAAATATAACACGATACAATTTTGTGAATTGTCAGGCTCTGGATTTGGGAAAGTTAGAAAGAATTCAGTATTCATGCAAACCATGGATGAAACTCGAGTACCCTCTGAGACTGAATCGTTTTTTATCCTAATTCATTATATCCCTGATACTAAAAAGTAATTCACGCTTGTAAGTGTAAAGATTCGCGTTTACCTTGCTGTTTATGAGGTAATTTTTCTGAGACAATCTACTCCTCCTAAACGAAACGGCTACCTCTGTTATTCTATTTGATGTTGACCTTGCTTTTCCAAGTCGCCGTGGTTGCAGTTATTTTTTGTCGATAACTTCCTGACCAAGCAAATCTATCCCTACATAAACATTTTGCATACGTGAATCTAAACAAGAATAACAGTGTTGAGAAAGGCACAGTAGAACAAACAAAAAAAAATTGGATGATTTTCAATTTGCTACCAGGGACTTTTAAGTTTTTAAATAGTGTTTTCGATCTTCAAGGCGCAAGGATAAGAGTTCTCTAGATTGATTGTTTATTTCGCCATAGAAATCATGAGTTTCTCAGAGATTTTTTTTCTATTTACCATTTTCTGATTTTTAAAAATGAACGGTCACAAAAAAATATTTTGTCAGTACAGAATCAGTGTTGTCTTTAGGCCTTTCGGATCCGGTTTAATATTTTAGGCTGACCAAAACGAAGTCCAACCAAGAGTGTTTTTGTGAACAAAAATAAGCTCATAGTAAACCCATGATTTTTTTTTTTTGTCGACAAGATTACAAACTCATGTTGACTCTGTAAACCAAACTGGGTGCTCTGTATCCATATGGACAGTAAACGACGTATGTTGCCTCACACCACGTGCCAAGCCATCCGCCTTGTTGTTTTACGTCCTTGATATATGAATAATTTTCGAGCTGTGAAAATTTCTCTTGAGACTTCTGATGTCTTCTAGATAGGTTGCAAAAGCCGGTCATTCTTCTGGTTCCGAAACCATCTTCACCAATTGAGAACAATCCGTTGCAAAAGTAACATTATATTGCCTTAAGTTACTCATACATTCCATTGCCCATATGAGAGCTTCTACCTCCGTGTGCAAGGAGGATTGACTAGCCCGTGTGTTTCTAGCACCTAATAATCTTTCAAATCCCTCTAAGGTACTATACCACCCTTGCCCCGAAAAAATATCTTCCGATTTCCATGAACCATCCGTAAAACGCCATCGTCCCGATCTAATTGGCAAAGCCGTGTCAGCTGTTTGAATGGGTTGATTCTGCCTTTGGATTATTGCTTGTTGAGCCTCTATCCAAAGGAAAGACTCATTCATAGCCAGCTTAAGAGTGTCCCTAGGATCCACATCAAAGTTATTAAAAACTTTGTTATTTCTTCCTTTCCATATGTACCAAAGTAGCCACGCAAAATGATGGTCTTCCATTGTTGGCTTAATTCTCCAAAATAGATAATCCATATTGGCAAATAAAGATTGTCCTGGAAAATAATCAGGATGCGAAGGAATCCTTGATAGAGCCCAAACCTGGACTGCTGGTGGGCATTCGAAGAAAACATGATTTATAGATTCCTCCACTGCTCCACATCTGTCACAACCAATATCCCCCTGAAGACCTCGTGCTTTAAGATTTTTCCTAACTGCTATACATCCTGACAGCAATTGCCATAGAAAATGCTTCATCTTTGGTGGACAACGCACCTTCCAGCAATGAGCTTTAAGATCCGTGATAATAGGACCTAACTCCACTACCCCTCTTTCGCGGTCTGGATACGCTCTTTTCACCTGATATCCTGATTTAACTGTGTATTTTCCAGTTTTTGTAAAGTACCAGCCATCCTGATCTACGGTATGTATCCTACTTAAAGGTATACTTTCAACAATCTTGACATCCGCATGTTCCATTATTTCATGTAAGGCCAGTGAGTCTCATGTTCGCGACGAGGCGATGATGAGAGAGTTGACCGTAAGGTCTGGTAAAAGAACATTTTGTTTTTTATTTGCTGGTCTCGGGCGGTTGGTTGGGAGACAAGGATCATTCCATACTGAAATAGAAGATCCTGATCCCACCCTTTTGATTAGTCCTTTGCTAACCAGAGATCTAGCAAAGATTATACTGCGCCAACCATAGGAAGATGAGTATGATCTAATCGGTTCTAGGGGTGAAGCATTCCTAAAATAACGACCTTTTAAAACACGAGAAAATAGAGTATTTGGTTTATCTACTAATCTCCACAGTTGCTTTCCAAGCATGGCTGTGTTTACGTCTGTAAGATCTCTGAACCCAAGCCCTCCATCATCTTTATGGACACAAACTTTGTCCCATGATTTCCAGTGTAATCCTTTCGTATTACCACTAGGACTCCACCAAAATTGTGCTACCGCACTTGTGATTTTTTTCATCACTGTTTTCGGAATCCGATAACATGACATAATATAGTTAGGGAGAGCAGATACCACCGATTTAATGATCACCTCCTTTCCTCCTTTGGTGAAAAATTTGAAAGTCTACCCATTTATTCTGCTGTTTAATCGCTCCTGAACAAAGCCAAATACTTGAACTTTCGAACCTCCCAAACTTTCTGGAATACCCAAGTAAGTACCCATTCCTCCCAAATTTTGTATTCCCATAATGTCTCTAAGTTCCTGACGAGTTGCCTCGGCAATCTTGTGTCCAAACTGAATCGACGATTTCAGAAAATTTATTTGTTGTCCCGACACCTTTTCATATTCTTTGAGAATAACCATAATAGCCATACACTCCTCTTTCTGCGCTCGACAGAAAAAAATACTATCATTAGCAAAAAGCAAATGAGATATTGAGGGACACGCCCTTGCCACTTTTATTCCGGTTAGCTTTTTTTTCCTTTCCGCCTTTTTAATATTGGCCATTAGCACTTTAGTACACATGATAAATAAGTAAGGAGATAAAGGATCGCCTTGTCGTAGTTCCCTATTTGGAATAATCTGTCCTGTGGGTTGCCCATTTATTAAAACTCTATATTGCACCGAAGATATACACTCCATCATCAACTTTATCCAGTGTGGATCAAACCCCATCTTATGAAGTAACGCCTGAATGAAAGACCATTCCACCCTGTCATATGCCTTACTCATATCCGTCTTTATCGCCATAAATTTGTTCCGACAAGACTTGTTTGTCCGCAGACCATAAAACATCTCCTGTGCAATTAGGATATTATCAGAAATCAATCTCCCTGCCACAAAAGCTGATTGTGTTTCCGAAATTAGAGCAGGGAGAGAAGCCTTTAGCCTTTGACATAGTACCTTTGAAATAATTTTATATCCTACATTACATAGACTTATTGGTCTAAGCTCAATCATCCTAGTCGGTCTTTCCGTCTTAGGAATCAAGCATATATTTGTAATGTTTAACAGTGAATCCAATTTTCCAGTAACCAAAAAATTGTTAACCAGCTCCAGTAAATCATGTTTGATAATGTGCCAAGAATGCTGAAAGAAGAGAGCCGTCATACCATCCGGTCCTAGGGCCTTTTCCGGATGCATCATAAAAAGTGCTTGGCGCACTTCTTCCTCTGTGGCTAACTCAATCAAACGCTGATTCGTTCGTTGTGATATAATTGGTTTAATTTCCTCTAAGAAATCATCAACTTCCGTGGGCGACGTAGTCCGAAAAAGTTCATCAAAGTACTCCACTGCCACCTTCGCTACTCCTTGGTCATCCACTACCCAGTTCCCATTAGTGTCATATAAGCCCACGATGCGATTACGTGCTCGCCGCTGCTTTGTCAAAGCATGAAAAAAAATTGGTACTAAGGTCTCCTGCAGTGTTCCACATATTCCTACTTTTCTGGTGCCAGTATTCTTCTTCGTCTTTATAAGCCTCTTGTAGCTTCCTGGAAACCTCCAAAATATCCTCTTGAGTTCTATTATTGTCTGCTTGTATCTCTTCCAATGCATTCTGCAACTCCGCTATTTTTTCTTTTCCATACGGAGGATTACTTTTACGCCATCTAGAGATTTCGTGTCGGCAATTAGTAATCTTGGACACGAAACCTCCCATGTTACCATCTCTATTCCTTGATTCCTTTTTCCAACCTCTGGTAATAGATTCCAGTAGACCCTCTTGTCCAATCCATCGTTTATCGAACCTAAACTTTCCTCTTCGTTTTGTGACCTTGTCTTCTAAGAAAGCCACTATCGGTCTATGATCCGATCCTACTAATTTTAGGTATTCAGTATAGGACTTTGGAAACAGGGCATGCCATTCCTCGTTTGCTAAGGCTCGATCCAGTCGACACCTTATCATTTCCATTTTACCATTTATTTTCCTTCGTCCTTGCCAAGATAGTTTGTTTCCTTTTGCCGGAAATTCCAAAAGTCCACTATTTCGGATCATATCATTAAACGGTATAAACGAAACAGCACTTCTTAACGGTCCCCCATCTTTTTCATGATTTTCAGTGATTTCATTAAGGTCGCCAATAATAAACCATGGATCATCCCGTGAAATTCCATATCTTGTTAGTCGTTCCCAAACTTGTTCCCTTAATCTCTGAACTGGGTCTCCATATACAAATGTCATGAATATTTTCTTCCCCAGTGCCTCGGCTTCCACATCGATCATCCTATTACTGGAGTATAAAATATTAACATGATACTCATTAGTGTAGTATAATGCTAACCCTCCACTTGTTCCATTAGGATCCACCGTCATCAAATTATCATATCCAAAGTGTGTTTGAAATCCTTGAACAAAAGTAAAATCTTGTTTTGTTTCCGATAAGAAAAAAAATCTGGTTTATGTTGATAGCATATCCCTCGTAAATAACTAATAGTCCACTTGCTTCCCATACCTCTACAATTCCAACTTAGAACTTTCATTAAATATTAAAAATTATTGTTGCCCCATCGAGCTATTATCACGTGGGCATGAAGAGGCCCTCTATACTCATACATCCATATCCTTTGCCGTAGTGAATTCCTTTTGATTATTAGAACTCTGTTCCCTCGTCGTCTTGCATATCCGAACTCCCCGCATGATTTTATTTCGTGGTAAATGATTTTAAATCCTCCACAAAACCATAGCCATATCCAGATCATCCTCTTATAAAGCCTACCTTGAAGCACCGTAATTCGTATCCTCATCTTATGCATACGTATATTTGAGATACAATCACTCTGAAACCATAGATACCCCCATAAAATCATATTAAATCCTTTATATAATCTCATGCAAATAAAACTTTTCCTTCTTAAAACTTTCTTTACCACACTCCATAACCCTCTTTTAAACCTCAAATTCCCAAAAAGATAAAAGCTTTTCCTCGTGGATAAGACAGAAACCTCTGTGCATTCACAAACAGTTAGGTGCATCTGGTTTGAAGAGACAAAATAAAACATCCCATCGACTTTGCAGTCTGTAATCCTTGTAAACCAAATGTCCATTTGTGTCCTATAACTCCATTCCTTTATATATGAGTTTGCTTGTGACCAATCATACGCTATCCTGATCCTATTGTTAAGAGTCAATGGTTCCAAATTAGAAGACCTCCCGACCAAATAAACCAAAACAGATAATTTATTCAATAATTTGAGTACAACAGAGGCTCTCCCAATCTCCCAAAAACACCAAAAATTTATTACATCCCAATTGCACCCAACCAAATACTCCAATATCACATTCCGAGCCCCTTCACCAGTTTTCAGACTCCCCATTTTCCCCACGAATTGACTCTGTTCCATTACACTCACCACCAAGAGAGTAAAGGAATAAACTTCAGAAGCTTTCAAATGTAAAGAAATGTTGAAAGTGATAGAAAAGATGTCGACTAATGACTTCTTTATATAATCACTTCCGCCAAGCTTGTTTCCAATCACCAATATTTCCTCAGTAATCTCAAGTCTCCCAAAATTGGTTTTGCAAATCAAATCTCCATCGATAATCCGATATTCTCTGACTTGAGAGCCACACCATATCCCTTGACCTCCCAATGCTCGGCAAGAAATGATGTTTGTCTTTACGATGACGGAATTCCCCGATCCCGTCAGATCATTATGCGATCTTGCAGATCTTGTCTCGCTATCCTTCCCTTGATCCCTTTCCAAACCAATCGAATCCGTATCTGATCTACTTTTCCAAACTCCCCATTGATTCAAAATCTTATCCAACCCCTCTTCCCTTTGTTTTCCCTCAAAGCCCCCTTTGATCTCGGATTGAGAAACAATCCCTGGATCCCACCATTCGAGAACCATCGAGAAAAACGCCGTCGCCATTCTAGAGAGAATTTTTTTTGTAGAAATGGAAATTAATTGCACATTTGTAGAAATACAAATTGCTGTGATGTTTTATATTAAACCCATGATTATTAAATATTTTACCAGACTATAGTTTAAACTTTCTGTATTGATTAAGGACCGACAGGTTCAAACGCAGCAGTTACGGTTGCGGCAGTTACGGTTGCGAGATTTGCCGATAAGCGTGGTTGCAGTTTCAAATGTTATTGAGCGTTTTGTATGACTGATACACCGTTTAAAAATTATTGTGTTTGCGATATATTTATGATTGGTTGATTATGAGATACAGTGACAAAATAAATAACAAATAAAAAATAAGCAACCACCCACAACCGCAAACACTAGAGAGAACAAGTTTTTGATTTTAAGAGATTTATAATGGTTTGAAACGGTTTGTAGCGTTTTGTGATTGTGCAAACCGCAAAACTCTGCTACGAATCGCAAAAATTGTATGTACGGAAATGTGTATAATGTAAAACATAAATGTTTATTAAGTTTGTAATATAATAATTTATTAATAATTTCAATAACCTTAGCAAATATATAACCACTACATAATTAGTTTATGGATTATAAGTATACCACTTTTAAAATATTTTTACAAAATGAAATAGTATTTTGTAACCATAAAAAAATATTTAAAAATAATAATTTATTAATAATTTCAATAACCTTAGCAAATATATAATCACTACTTAATTAATTTATGGATTATAAGTATACCACTTTTAAAATATTTTTACAAAATGAAATAGTATTTTGTAACCATAAAAAAATAATAATAATGAAATAGGACAAGTATGAAATCTATTTTAAAAATGTTTACCATTTTTAAATAAGATTCTAAGAGGAAAACAACCCAAAATCTAGTTCTTGTTTAAAAAACAAAATCCTAGCTCTAGTCTTTACATGATTCAGCGAATTAAATCCAAATAAAAATAAACCGACACATCCTTTATTCATAAGAAAATCAAGAAACAAACCCTACAAGTACACAAATATCACACTGAGACACCAACATATAACATAGTTCATCAAGTCAACTCGAAGTGACAAATCCGCAAGTATGACTCTGATGTAACCTTATTCACACGGAAAGCGAGAAACAAACCCCAAAAAAGTTTTCAGTTGGCTACTGGAGCAATATAAGCTCCAAGAGAATTGACGTGAGAGTCCGCGAAGCCATGAAAACCGACGATCTTCTTGTCTTTCACTTCAAGTAAAATGTCTGTACTTTCTTCTTCAGGAAGTTTTTCAAATCCATAATACTTTGAAGTCTTTGTGTTGGTTTTGAATTGAATTCCCGCAATTTTGTTGGATGAATCTGACCAACCCTTCACGGAAAGAAGATACTCGTTGGGATGACTTATCTCAAACTGCATGATCACGAGAAACCCAACATGAAAATTTTCAGCAATCTCTAGATAATGTGTCTTGATAGAAAATGTTCTTTGAGAAAAAGAATAGGAACATTTAATACGCACCGTTCCAATTGTAGATCTCCTTCCCCTCACACCACGGGCGGGTCCTTCCTTTGTCTGTCCGTTCTTGACATACTCGAAGCTGATTTGCTCAATCCCTTGACCAACTGCAACAGTTATCTTTGTCACACCGTCGTAATCGCCTCCGTCGTCCCATTGATTGCCTCCCTTGCCCCCTTGTACGTCCAGTCTTTGAGTACTAGAACCGCTGTCAGTTCCTTTTCCACTGTTTGAGTTGCCCCCCGGTTTAGAACCAGTGTCAAAGTAGGCCCCAATGGCATCAATAGCATGACCAGCACGTCCGTGGAATCCAAGAAGCTTTCCTCCATTTTCACCTTTGAACTCAAATTCTGTTCCCTTCATCTTGCCGAATAAAGGAGAGGTAAATCCTCTTGAGGTTGTGAAGTATAATGATGTGATAAGTGTTGTATCATATGTGAAAATATGATTGTAGCTTCCACCAACGGCCATGACATTATCATTTGGATAGTCCACCGAAAACTGTATGTCAGTTTTTATTAGAAACAAATGAATAAGTAGCAGAAAAAATATTGAATATTAACAGAAGTCACCAAAATATTTAATTTATACCTCTTTTACGTGCCCACGACTTGTCCCGTGCTCACGGATTTCAACTTTTCCATCCTTTGCGTATTCGATCTTGATGTAGGTTACACTGAACTCATCAGCTCCCACAGTTACTTTCTTCACACCATCGAAACCAACATCGTTGAATTCGTTTCCCCTGTCACCACCTAAGGGTCCCATCTTTACGGGTACTACAGGTTTAGGACCACCTTTGCTGGGGTCACCTCCCGCACCACCTTGTGAACCGGTGTGGAAGTAAGCTCCAATGGCATCAATAGCATAACCAGCACGTCCATGGAACCCAAGAAGCTTTCCTCTATTTTCACCTTTGAATTCGAAATATGTTCCTGTCTTCTTACCGAATAATAGAGAGGTAAACCCCCTGGAGGTGGTGAAGTATAGGGATGTGATAAGTGTTGTATCATAGTTGAAAATATGATTGTAGCTTCCACCGACGGTCGTAATGTTATCATTTGGATAACCCACCGAAAACTGTATATATTTTTCCCATAATAAATCAAAGAATTTATTAGCAAACCCCATTGAATAATAATATTATCGTATACAGTAATAACAATCACAATGTCTTATACCTCTTTTAGTTGCCCACGACTTGTCCCGTGTTCACGTATTTCAACTTTTCCCTCCTTTACGTATTCAATCTTGATATAAGTTACACTGAATTCATCTGCTCCAACAGTTACTTTCTTCACACCATCAAAACCAACATCATCAAATTCATTTCCCTTGTCACCACCTAGGGGTCCCATCTTTCCGGGGACAACAGGTCTAGTACCACCTTTTCCCGGGTCACCTTGTGAACCAGTGTCGAAGTAAGCTCCGATGGCATCAATAGCATGACCAGCACGTCCATGGAACCCTAGAAGCTTTCCTCTATTTTCACCTTGGAACTCGAAATCTGTTCCGGTCTTCTCACCGAATAACGGAGAGGTAAAACCCCTGGAGGTTGTGAAGTATAGGGATGTGAGAAGCGTTGCATCATATGTGAAAATATGCTTGTAGCTTCCACCAACAGCCACGATGTTATCATTTGGATAATCCACCGAAAACTGTATATATTTTTCCCATAAAAAAGCAAAGAATTTATTAGCAAACCCATTGAATAATAATATTATCGTATACAGTAATAACAATCACAATGTTTTATACCTCTTTTAGTTGCCCACGACTTGTCCCGTGTTCACGTATTTCAACTTTTCCCTCCTTTACGTAATCAATCTTGATATAAGTTACACTGAATTCATCTGCTCCAACAGTTACTTTCTTCACACCATCAAAACCAACATCATCAAATTCATTTCCCTTGTCACCACCTAGGGGTCCCATCTTTCCGGGGACGACAGGTCTAGTACCACCTTTTCCCGGGTCACCTTGTGAACCAGTGTCGAAGTAAGTTCCGATGGCATCAATAGCATGACCAGCACGTCCATGGAACCCGAGAAGCTTTCCTCTATTTTCACCTTGGAACTCGAAATCAGTTCCGGTCTTCTCACCGAATAACGGAGAGGTAAAACCCCTGGAGGATGTGAAGTATAGGGACGTGAGAAGCGTTGCATCATATGTGAAAATATGGTTGTAGCTTCCACCAACAGCCATGATGTTATCATTTGGATAATCCACCGAAAACTGTATTTTATTTTCCATAAAAAATCAAACAATTAATTAGCAAACACATTGAATAATAATATTATCGTATACAGTAATAACAATCACAATGTTTTATACCTCTTTTAGTTGCCCACGACTTGTCCCGTGTTCACGTATTTCAACTTTTCCCTCCTTTACGTATTCAATCTTGATATAAGTTACACTGAATTCATCTGCTCCAACAGTTACTTTCTTCACACCATCAAAACCAACATCATCAAATTCATTTCCCTTGTCACCACCTAGGGGTCCCATCTTTCCGGGGACAACAGGTCTAGTACCACCTTTTCCCGGGTCACCTTGTGAACCAGTGTCGAAGTAAGCTCCGATGGCATCAATAGCATGACCAGCACGTCCATGGAACCCGAGAAGATTTCCTCTATTTTCACCTTGGAACTCGAAATCTGTTCCGGTCTTCTCACCGAATAACGGAGAGGTAAAACCCCTGGAGGTTGTGAAGTATAGGGATGTGAGAAGCGTTGCATCATATGTGAAAATATGCTTGTAGCTTCCACCAACAGTTACGATGTTATCATTTGGATAATCCACCGAAAACTGTATTTTATTTTCCATAAAAAAATCAAACAATTAATTAGCAAACCCATTCAATATTATCCTATAAACGATAATCACATTGTTGTATACCTGTTTTAGTTTTCCGCGGTCTGTCCCGTGCTCACGTATTTCAACTTTTCCGTCCTTTATATATTCGATCTTGATATAAGTTACACTGAATTCATCTGCTCCCACAGATATTTTCTTCACACCATCAAATCCAACATCGTCGAATTCATTTCCCTTGGAACCACCTAGGGGTCCCATCTTTCCGGGGACAACAGGTCTTGGATCGCCTCCAACGTCGCCAGTTCCAGAGCCAACAGGTTTAGTACTAGCTCCATCGGCGCTTGTTCCGGGGCCAACAGGTTTGGTACCAGCTTCGTCACCAGATCCAAGACCACCCGGTTTAGTACCGGCTCCATCATCACCGGTTAGAGGGCCACCGGGTTTAGTACCGTCTCCATCTGCCCCGGTTCCAGGGCCACCAGGTTTAGAGCCAGCTCCATTTTCACCGGTTCCGGGGCCACCACCAGGTTTTGGATTGCCTCCAGCATCGCCTGTTCCGGGGCCAACGGGTTTTGGTTTAATGCTACCGGGGGGAGGAATGGGAGCAAAGTGAACGTTGATGGAGTTGAGTGCACTTCCACTATTTCCTAGAAATCCAGCGATTTGGTTATTTCTTGGTGCCTCAGCAGAAAAAAAGTTTCGTGTTTGGTTTCCATAAGGCCCATAGGTCTTCTTGTTCGTCCTAAACAATAACGCCGTTATAACGTCTCCCGAGAAAGTCGTTCGGTAGTAACCAGACACATGCGTTATGAACTCGTCTGAGCTCAGTGTGAACTGCCAAGAAACAAACTGTAATTAGCAGACAAATAATGTTTAATAATCTTAAAATCATTTTTTTGAAACTTAGTAATTTAATCTTCCATAGGTACAAAACTTATAATTTTCAGTTTAGAATAATCATAATGCGATAGCCCTTTTTTCAAAAAAAAAATCATAATACGAAAATGTTAACATTGTTTACTAACTCCGTCAGAGTTGATGCCAACGGTGCCACGACGCTTGGGCTGAACGTTGGTTCCCTCGTATTCCACCTCGATAGATCTGATGACGTCATCAAACGTAAGCTGGACTCTGTTCACCTTCGCGTGGGTTCCGTCATCCCAAGACATTTAGCCTTAAATCTGTCAGATAGCTGTTGACGAGAATTGTATTAAAGATTAATATCCAAAAAAGAAGTTTATACACTTGCAGATATATATATATATATATATATATATATATATATATAGTAAAAGAAAACACAACTACTTAGTCTTAACCTCTCAGGATCAAACTGACTAAGAGTCTAAGATCAATAAATAGTACACATATTATATTCACGTTCTAAAGTGTATTTTTTTTCTTCACAGTGAGCCGTTCTTGGAATGGTTTTAATTCAACTATCTCATCCTCCGATGACAAATCATTATCGAGTGAAATCAAAACTATATGTTTGATTTAAAAAAAAAAACTGATGAAAAACTACAATATATATATGGACAATTTCTAAAAGGTGATTATCAGAAAAAGAGAAATTATAATAGGTTATCAACACACAAAAAAATAATATAGCCAGGAGAAAGAGATGAAATAAAGGATCAGAAAACATAGACTACAAATATTTGTTAAAATAAAAAAAATATGTTTTTGGGACAATACTTTGATATCTCTCGTAGCCGCAAAAAATGATCTGTTAAAAAAAAAAAATACTTCAACTCACTTATCAAAAAAAAAAACTTCAGCTTAATACTCCTTTCTTTGTCTTTTAAATCTCTATTTTCAAAGATCTCTGTACATTCGTGGATTGTCTTACCTCGTTTTGATCGGATATATAGAAAAATCAAGAGCTAAAATGAATATGTCCGAGTGAGAGAGATACCTTATATTGTTGGAAAGCAGCTGTGAGTGAGAATGATATATGACATGGGACAGTGCTACGCCCTATATATAAACGTGAGAGAAATGCCCTCCACAGTATGTTATACGTATAACTCGAACCGTGGCAGATACATATCATTATTTTCAAAAAAGAAAATTCTCTCCACGTGGTGTAACAACTTAATAAAAATCCAAGTTACCATGCATGAAACGAAAAAATCCAAGCTGCCATGCATGAGATGAAAAATCCAAGTAACTATGAATTTGTGTCACCAAACAAAGCAACAGAAAAATGACAAGGAATCAAGGATCATACTTGTTAATTGTTGGACCTCAATCAATTCACATGTCCTTGACAGCTAATACTATGTTTGGAATAAGATGGACGCTTATCCAGCACGTATGAAAAATTGCACAGTTGGGACTAAGCTAGAATATGATGACCGTCTTTGATGTTCCGCACAACAATTTTCCGTAACTTGAAAAGGCTGGGTACCAGCCCTTTTCTCAAAAAAAAAGGTTGGGTACTGTTTGTATTATTGATGCATGTCTTACATGTCAAGCATAGTCTAGATCCAATTCGCATGAGGTACATGGACGTGATGTGCTCTGACAGTCACATGTATCTAAGAACTGCATGGACGTGATGTCCTCGCACCATTTGTTTTTGTTACAGAAAAATGGTGTGCAAATCCTAGGATTCAGCCATTCAGGAAGCACTCTACCTGTATCGAATATTCGAATTAAATTATCTTGACACGTTAAGTACATTCGCACACTACATAAACCATACACCATATACACTTTTCTGTTCTTATCGTAAAGTATATGGATTTTTGTTTTCAAATTCTTTTTCGACATAAAAATTAATTGAAGATTAATTGTGGACGACGCACGATCAGCGCCGGCTTAACATGTTATTGGGCCCTGGGCAAAAATTTTTTTATGCATTATAGATAGTTAAAAAAAAATTATGGACCCTAATTAAAAATAAAAAGACAAAAATCGGTCTCTTTTTGTCACTAAATTTGATTGATTTTAGGGTGGGCCCCGGGCCATTGTACTGCTCGCCCTCCCTCTTCAGCCGGCGCTGCGCACGATGTGCAGATATAAATTTATTTTTTTTTGAGGTTCTAGGGACAACGTCCATAATCCCTAGGTGTGAGACTCGGCAGACACTGATACCGTGGGAATAAAGCTCATGGCGTAAAATATTTTTTCCATGATGGATCGAATCAAGGAGCACAACAACAGCAATGTCTGCGTTTAAATAAACTGTGCTGCCACATCGTGATATATATAAAGAGAAATCGGCCAAAAAAACATTGAACTTTACGGCGTTGACTTGTCAATTTAGCACGCCGTCAGTAAAGTTAAGAGAAAAAAATAACGACGTTAAATGTTGGCGTTAAGTGAAACGATGTCGTCGAACCCAGGTTGTTTGGATCAATGACAAGGTACTTTACCACTAGGGTACTGGCTCAATTAATAAAGTTACTAACACATTTAATTATATTTGGTAATGATTTAATATAAAAAAAAATTATTTAAAAAACTTACAAAAATCTTTAAAATTTCTAAAAACTGAAAAATTAATTCCAAGAAAAAGAAAATTTTCATTTTTCGGATTATAAAAAAAAATTGAAAAAAAATCGAAAAAAAATCCAAAAAGTTATAAATATTTCAAATCTGAAAAACATATAATCAGAAACTATAAACAAATTTTATTATTATTATTTTGTTTTTTAATAGTTTCTGATTATATGTTTTTGGATTTGAAATTTTTATCACTTTTTGATTTTTTCGAATTATTTTATTTATTCATTTTTTCTTTTAATAATTTGAAAAATGAAAATTTTCTTTTTTGGCAAATTTTAAAAAAATAATAAAAAAATTTTTTTATAGATTCTGATTATTTTCAGATTCGAATTTTTTTATAACTTTTGTTTTGTTATTTTTCGATTTTTATTTTATTTTTTCAAAATTTTTAATCCTAAAATGATTTTTTTTTTGGAATTTGTTTTTAAAAATAAAATTTTATTTTTTATTTTAGTTTCAAAATTAATTCTATAAAAAAATTCTTTATTTTTCAGATTTTTGGAATTTTAAAGACTTTTTAAATTTTTAAAGAATTTTTTATATTCAAAATCAATACCAAATAAAAGTAATTGTGTTTGTTCTTAATTTGAATGTGCCACTAGCCTAGTGGTAAAATACATTGCCCTTTATCCAAACAACCTAGGTTCAAACCCCGGTATTTACCTATTTTTATTTTCAAATCGTGTAAAACGAAACGACGTCGTTTCACTTAACGCCAACAATTAACGTTAAATTAACGCTGTCTTAACTCTCGTTTAACGGTGTGCTAAATTGGTCAGTCAATCGTAAGTTTTTTAATAATCTAAATAAGTCAACAAAAGTTCATGGTTTTATTGGCCAAACAAGTGTACATGTTTTTTTTGGCAATTCTTACAAAGTTCAGTGTTTTTTTGGCCGATTTCCCTATATATAAATATAATTGTTAGGTTCATGGTTACAATGTGTATAATCTGTATTCAGTAATGTACACATATCATATAATATGTTTATGTAATTATTATAAATACATCGTTACCTCATTATACATGTAAAGCACAAAAAGAATTTTTTATATATGTGTCTGTAAATTCTCATTTTATATCTAAAATGTTTAATGCATTATATGAGTATTAGCACTTTCATAATTAATTTGTCAATGAAAAATAACCATTGTTATGTGAACTTATTTGTCTTCAGTGAAAAAAAACACTAAATCATTTATTTGTCTTCGGTGAAAAAACCACTAAATCATATTTAATATAATACCTGCTGTTTTACAAAAGAGAGCCACTAAATCATTTATTTGTCTACATTGAAAAAACCACTAAATCATTTTTAATATATTTTATGAATAATTGAAGTTTCACTATATGAAAGAGGTAATACAAAAGTTCTTGATATAACATCATAGACGCTGAAAAAATCTATACCTCTTTTGGAAAACAGCAGGTATTATGATATAATAGGGAAAAATGTTTATAATGAAATGTAAAATGATTCTTATTTATAAAATATGATTTCTTCCTATTGTTTGTATATTTTTCAACTCTTAAATTGATAGAGTTCATTTTTTTTATTATACAAAGACACAATTTGTTTGATAATGAAAAAAAATAACTCTTAAAATTAATACATTTCAGTTTTCCTGAAAAAACACAACTTTTCAACATTAATTGGAATTCTTATTATTAATAGATAATATAAATAGTAAAAATTAATTTTATATACATATACAAACAAGTATTTCCAATCAAGTGGAACCATCGACATGAAATTTAAAAATGACATGAAATTAATCCATCCAAAATTCTGATAAGTTATTATTTAAATTCATTTTATCTAACTTTTATAAGATACTTAGTTTAATGGTCATAGTTTTTATAGAACATATATCGGTTTGTTACAAGAAAAAGAAAATTTATTGGTTATATTTTTAGATGGAAGAGGAAACGCATCACGTGAAAAAATATCAAATTCTGGCAATTTTTTTGAAGCTATAATGTAAAACTAGATCTCGATCCGCGCAACCGCGCGGGTGTTATTTTCATTTTATTCTTAAATATTTGGTTTTACTTCAAAAATGGTATATATTATAATTACGTATATGTTTTAATGCATTATAAAAACATAAGTATGTTATTATATTGTCTTGTGTTTATCAAATCAGTAATTTCAAAATGTAACATGTTTTTGTATCTTATTTTATATACTCTTGTTTGTTGAATAAGTGTTTTATTTTTTCAATTCATCAACATGTAAGGTTTGATAAAATAAAATAAAAGATCATTACCAAATACATCGTAACATTTCACAAAATTATAAGGTTAAACCAAAAAATTTACTTATATCTTCTTTGATTTTAATTAAAAATTAAGTAATCAAAAAATTAGTATTTGTTTCATTATTTTTAAAAGTGAACTATAAAATATTAAAAAAATAAAATTGACATATATGAACATTTTGTTTTTATTCCAAGAATGGTATATATTATAACTATTTATATTCAAATGTGTATTTGGATTTCCCAAATATATTTATGTAATTCCATCTTCTTTTTTTCATCAAATTAATAATGTCAAAATTTTAATAATTTTTTATATCTTCTTTTCAGTATTTTAGTTTGTTGAATTAGTATTCGATTATTAAACTCCTAAAATTTTGAAATATGGTTTAGTAAAATATATACTTATTTTTCATTTTGGTAAATTGTAATATTTAATATAAAATTAAAGATAAGCAAAAAATCTTCTTACTGTATAGTTAGTTACTATAAAGAAATTAATTAAACATTTTGTTTTTGAAAAATAAGTTTAGTTTTAAAAATGTACCTGATTAGGTGTAGCAGTCTCCAGAAATATTTCTACTATTATCAATCTTTCAAACACGATGGTAGACGAAAAGGAAGAAGAATTGATAACATAGTTTTCAGATTTGATTTTTTGCTTTGCTTGAAAAGGATTGATAGTTATTTAGTTCCTATAATGTAGTAATATTGTGTTATTGCCATATTATTTAGTTCCTATAATCTAGAACGTGATCTGGACTGATATAATACTTAGATAAGTAAACACACAAATTCTTTTTTTTCTCAAAATATTACTCTAATTTAATAGACAGTGTACTATAGTTTTCCTTATTTCTTAATCTAATATTTTAATACTTGAAAAATATGGTGTGTACATATCTTGATTATTTACATAAATTGTATAGTCATGATTAGTTTCTTTTTTTGCTGTTTTAAGTAACCAGATACTGTATGATTTAGTTGTCGATATGTTAGAAATATTTTTATATATTTTGGTTGCAACAGATGAACAGAATATCGGATTTGAAAAATCTTTTTTTTATAGAAAAAAATAAGTGTAGTTTTACAATTTGATTTGAAAAATATTGATATATTGTTTTTAAAGATAAACAATGATTTGAATATAATAGAAGCACATTGTATATTGGTTTAAATGATCGATGTTAATATGATAAGTCAAACCGGTTTGCTGGTTTTATCAGGTGAACAGGTTAAAAAGATAACAACTCGAGTCATCAGTTGAGCATCAAAGTCATAATGTGGACGTGATTATAACAGTATAAACAGAGGTTTACTGGTTAATTTTGTTGAAATGGTCTGTCTACAGATAGTTTTATAGTTTGATGGTTATTTTCAGGTGAACAGGTTAAAAAATGGTGACCTCTTACTCAAGAACAGTAAGAAATTGTATTTGTGTTCAGTGGTTATAATGGTTTTTGTTTATGATTACATAAAGGTGAAGTGGTCCAATAATCCACATTGTTAATGTCCAATAATCCAAAAGGCAAAAAGTTTAATTAAGGATAAACTAATCCAGTAAGAGGTCGACACCTCTTACCGAAGAACATAAAGGTGAAAGTATAAGTATTTCAATTATGTTTTAATGATGGTCTATCTAAATCGTACACTTTCACATATATCCTTCCTAGCAAAATATATGAATCTTACACTTTCTTGGTTTATCTAAATTGTACCAACATGACTAATTTATTAAAGATTCAAATGTATTTGTTAACCAATTCTTATTAATAGGAGTCGATTTTCATATATTAGTAATGATATATAATTAAGTTATATTGGAAATAAATGAAACAAAGTCAAACTCTAGTAAGGGTCTATTTTAAAAAAAAATCACACATAAATTAGAAGTCATGACTTCTATTTTAATATAATATATTTGCATTTCTCTAAGGGAAAATGTCTCGTATTTTTATACGACAATAAAATAATATTTCTTTTAATAATTTGAAGGTGTTTGGTAGTGAGACCCAACTGATTAGTCTTTTTGAGACCTGTTCACCGGTGTCATATAGATCTAGTTATCCAAGAGTGAAAATTAGATATCTACATCGATACACAAACAGATATATTTGACATGGTAAGTTTCAAATTCGGGCTCTAACACCTTTCCAGACCCCACTTACCAATCAACACACCTGGGTGTGGTTTACAATAAGTTAATTAAGAGAAGAAAAAGGGCTAACTCTGATTTTTTTTTCTTTTGCATTTAATATTTATTTTATTACCTTTTTTTTTTGTGTCAACATCGTGTTTCATTAAATCCAAAAGAGTCACATGATACAATTTGGATAAACATTACAAGAACAAAGCATTAAAAGATTACACACATCACGAAGGGTAAAGACACGTGTACGGTGAGAAACATGCATCTCGAAATCTCTGCTTTGCCGGTACCTTTGACGGTAAATTCCGGTGACTATCCATTCAAACCACCGATACATCATGTTCTTCCCTTTTGCATGCTTCATTGATTCCAAATTTGTATCCACAGACTCTTCCTTCCGCCATCAACCGAAGCTTTAGTTTAGATTTCTAGTTCTCTCTGATTGTTGAAACTGGGAAAGTTTAATCGATTTAGAGCAAATCCTATGTCGGACCATCGAAAGATGCCAACTTTACTGAATTTCTCATCCATCGATCAAAGTGAATCCATCTTCTCTTCATCTTATCCGCATGAGAAATAACTTAAGAAACACATACTTAAGCTTTAAACAAAACCTTTAATTCTCAGCTAAGATCAGAATCTGAGCATGATCAGAGAAAACAGAAATCAAAACCAAAAACTACCGGGATAAAGCTCTATTTGCGAAAGGGGATTAAAAACTGAAAGTTTTATTTATTAAAATCAAATCGACTTTGAAGATAGATGATACGAATGAAACACAACTTCAAATCGATTTGAAAACACATCAAAATCCGCTATCGGAAGTGAGAATCGCCAAAGCGAACAAAGTGAGAATCGCCAAAGCGAACTTAAATACTGAGAAAATTCTTTGAGATAGTTATTTTATTTTATTTTATTTTTTACATGAAATTTATAGAACTGAAACACAATACTAAATCCACAACAACGTATACAATTAAGTAGTAAAAGAAAAAAGATACCATGATCTAACTTGCAAGGTTCTGAACCCTATGAAGGAACCATTGGAGCGAAATAAACTCCGATAGCATCAAAAGAACCACCATCCCTTCCATGAAACCCTATAATGACATTGCCTTGACTCTCCAACACGAATTTGGTACCAGTGATCAATCCAAATGTCTGAGAAGTTCTTCCGTTCGATGTTTTGAAAGTCAACGACGTAAGTACCAAATAGTTACCCTCATGTATATGGTTGTAGGTGCCCTCCACAGACGTCATATATTCATTAGGAAAGTCCACTGCAAACTGCAAAAAACAATATAAAACATAAAAAAAATCTCGATTAAATTAAATATTGAGCAAACCTTATACTACCAAGTCTATTTCTTAAATAGATAGATCAATATTCACTAAACCCTCGTACTAGAAGCAATAAAAAATATGAATAATATTTAGAGTTGTGGAGATTTAGTACCCCTTGTGTTTCTCCATTCTTCATCCCGTGATAACAAGGTGCCACTTGACCGTCTTGGTCGTACTCGATGTCCATACTCCTTATATGAGTTTCAGTAAAAGTAACATGCACTGCTCTTACGCCATCGTAATTAGGACCATCATCCCAATATACGCCTCCTGTTACGCCACCTTGGAGTTCCGATTTGGTAGGAGGAGTCTTTAAATATGCTCCAATAGAGCGGAGGTTATGCCCAGCAGACCCATGGAAGCCAATAATGATTTTTCCACTAACTCCAAGTGAAAATTTAGTACCTTTTTGATATCCAATAAATTCTGAAGTCTTGAGGTTGGTTTTAAATTGGAGTGCCTGCATCACACCTGTCTTTTCGTCATAGTAACCTTCAACCGACGCAATTTGTTCGTAGTTGAGCTGGTCAAGCTCTAACTGCAAACAAAAAATAGCGAGTAATAAGTGTTACTATAAAATAACATGCAAGTGTTTTGTTTGTTGCATTACATCTGATGGTTTGTTTTCCCTAGTGATATTTGCGATCACATATTGTGTATTTAAATATTCAATATGTTTTCAAAAACATACCGTCTGTGTAAAACCATCGGCCAAACCACCATGAATCGTTGCATTTATGGAGTTTCCGTCCTTGACATAGTCAAATTTGATGTAGTGAATGCCTTCATGACCACCTCGTATATAAACCTTTACTACATTGTCATGGTCGGGTCCATCATCCCAGAGCTTACCGCCCTTCCCACCAATTGCTTCCACCTTTTGGGCCATTGTGAACCCAGATGAATCTTCAAAACATAGAAATGAATTAAGGTATTATGCATTTATCATATCATAGTCCTTACTTTATGCCGGGACCATTACTAGTAAATCTGCATATGGAATGAGTATATGAGTTAGAGATAGAGAGACATAGGTAGCTTCATTACCTAAAGTGGCAGATGAGAGAATGAAAAGAATAAGATAGAAGATCAACATGATGATCAATAGGTATGCTAAGGTGATTTGTGAGTGAATAAGTTGGGGATAAAGATGCTATTTATAAGCCACAGTTTTGGCTCTTTAAGAGATGCATATTATTAATATTTAAATCTTTTAACAAATTCAGCTGAAAATCACTTAACTAATCAAAAGTCAAATTAAAAACTGTGTTTAAGTCAATGTGAAGAGAATGGAATTCTGCATGGATTTATTTCACTGATTATTAGTATCACTTTCACTGATTATTAGTATCACCATTACGGTCAAAATTAAAAAGAGTATGTGAATGAAATATACTTTGATATACTTTGAAGCTTGTCATTAACCAGTCAATTAGAAAACAACTAGTATATGCATTCTCTCTCAAAAAATAAAAGAAAACAACTAGTATTATTTTAAACGGTCTATATATATGAATTCTTCTCATCGTTGGCTGTTTTACAATTTTCTATTTTCGTAAGAGTTAAGTTCGTAATATGCATATTTTGTTTTGAAAAGTTTAACTTTTATACTTAAAACCTAAGATTATGTATTTAACTAGTGTTGATTTATCATTGAGTTGTATTTTATTAGCAACATGCCAACATTATTTATATATATGGTAGCTTTGTTTAATGTAAAGGTATGTTAATTAATGGTTTTACACACATGCAAACATATAGTTATTTGAATTATTAACTTCACACATCCTTAGCTTCTATACATCATAATTCTGGTTGCCTAAAAACCTAAATCTAGTTATTTTCTTATATATCTCGCAACTAACTGATTACTTGTTTACTGTTGTTATTTACTGTTTTTCTATTGATTGTCTAGCTTAATCTTGATTTATATATTTATTATGTTTTTACATTTCACATGGATTCAATTTCTAAATACTACAACTGGAATTTTTATTTGAGAGAGAAAATTGTTTTAGGGTAAACTGAGCGATATCAAATCTAGATTTGCCATTAGAATTGATTCATAGATTTAGTTTAGGTTTTTTTTTAGTTACTTATAAATTTTTTTGTCTCTTTCAGATGCATGCCCACAAGTACCAAAACATTATTCTCAGACTCTGCATGACTTAAACATTCGCTCCGCAAAAAAAAAGCGAGCAGCATTGAACGACACCACTTTTTCTTGAACATCGAATGACACCGATCCACAAACAACCAACATGGCCGTGACTCTTATGCTTATAAAGGATGAGAAGGGAGATGTGCATGACATAATTCATCAGATCAGAGACTTGATGGTTAAGGGGCTATAATCCCTGAACCAGAAGCTGGCTGATGAGAATGTCCATATCTACCCAGAACGTTGGTTGATACAGTCGTGTAAATCATACGCCAACGTATCTGCAATTTATCCTCGTACTTTTTAAAAGCACAATTTCTAATTGAAACCTGCTAATCTTACACTTGTGGGACAGACACCATCACCATATCATGGACATCCAAGCGTGAGACGCTCTATATATCTGATGACTTAATTCTTCTTTTCGTCTAATTATATGACTGCTTCGGGAACTGCGGGTAATTTCGTCAATGGATTTGTTGTGGATCTGAATTCTCAAGTTATTACTATTTATTATATATTTTTAAAAAGGCTGTTATTTTTTTGTCAAGTATTTTTTTGTCAAAAAAAAGATCACTATTTTGGGCTTCCACGTTCCATGAGAATGAGATTTGACTATTTGAGTTTGTTTCTTGAATCACACAGATCCGATAATTTCTTTAATGGATTTTCTCTATACAAGTTGCTTGGCGAATCCAACATTTATTATTTACAAGTTGCTTGGCGAATCCAAAATATATTTGATTGTGAGGAGCAAGTAGCGAGATCTACTTAACTACAATTTCCAAGGTGTTGGTGATGAGTATAAGTATGAAAAATGGCTGTGAAGAAACTCAATTTGCACGTAAGTGAAGTCGTTAAACATGATCCAAAATATTAAAGTCCATAAATTTTACGTTAAGAATTTTTAAACAGTGGCGAATCTAGGTTGGTCAGGAAGGGGGCAGGTGCCACCACAAAAATTTAAAATAAAATTTAAATGCATAGAATTTCGTAAAGATTTTCTAGCTTAGTTGGTTAAAAGTCTTTGGTTGCCCCCACCCAACCAAGGTTCAAATGTCTTTGAGCTCATTTTTGCCCCCATTTAATAGATTTCCTAGATTCGCCACTGTTTTTAAAGGTTTTATGAACATTTATTAGACCAAGAGAAAGGTTTCAGAGTTTAAAACAGGGAGCAAAAAAGAGAGGAAACAAGACGCCAAAGGACCCTAAAACCTCAACAACATAGAGAGAACCATAAAGGCTAGGCATGAGAATCTAAGAAAGCCATAGCTTGGCAAGAGTTATGGCAAAACATGGAAGATGAAAGAGACACCGAACCATAATCCTCAATTTCTGCTTCCTCCTTCAGCCAAGAAGATCCAGCCCTTGCAAAATAAAAAGGATAGCGATGGTCACAGGTCACATTCAGTGGCTTTCCGGAATTATTAGACGCCTAAAGCGTACATAAAAATATGCATTTTAAGTAAATTATTTATTACAATATTTTAAATATTCAATAAAATAATATTAAATATTATTAAAATTAACTTCTTTTTAAAAGAAGAAAATATAAAAATATGACAAAAATTATTTCATGAATTTTTAATTTATTTATAAATCATTTTCAGCATCAAATATTAAAATCTTACAATAACTTATGTTTGTTAGAATTTCATTTAGAAAAAAAACTATAGAAACCTAGAAAAAGTAAGAGGGAGAAAAAACTCACATGACATATGCAGTTATTCCGATGAACATCAATTAAAAACAAAAAATGGAATATACAAAATTGATCATTTGAGTTGGTTGTTTGTTCAAAAAATGGAAAAAAACATAGAATTATATTATTTTTTTTAAAATCCATTGTTTATGCTATGCTTTATTTAAGTTTTGGAGAAAAAGTCAGAACTCCTCGAGAGATTGAATGGAACTAATGTTTTATTTATATATTGCAGTTGTTCAGAATGTGACTTCTTCTTGCTTGATTATGTCTCAGTAGATTCATAGTTAGATTTACGTTTTTGTAGGGTTAATGACGAATTGCTAGAATGAATTGTTAGATTTTATCATTTATTATTCATCTTGATTGTTCTTAGTCCTTAATTTAGATTGGCAACATAAAATCTTGATCATATGATTATTAGTAGATGCAAAGGCATAACTGATTGCATAAATCAATTTTGATGAGCTAAATAAATACTTGCAAAAAACAATTCAGTAGAGTTGATGGTTAGTTCAAAAAAAAACTACTTGCACATAATTTTTTTTTAGGAATTTAGTGAACATATTAAATATGTTCTTAATGCCTGTTTTAATTTTTTGAATACTCAAAAGATTTGAGATTTTAGGATCTAGGTATAGGTAGTACTAAGTGATGATCCGCACTTTGCGTGTAACAAAAAGATTAAAAGAGATTATAAATTTTAATTAATATATATTGAAAAGGTAAAAGCAATAGTGACATGTTGTACATGGCAGGGGAAAAGGGAGAGAAGAGCATGTGGGGTTAGGTGACTCCGGTAGAATTTGGGGGAAAAAATTAGTGTATTTTTGTTTAAAATTACTATAATATTTAATTAAATTTAGCATTCGACCCATTAATTTATATATAAATTTTTATATGCCCACATTAATTTTGTAAAAAAAAAACCATTTCTAGAATATATATATATATATATTCAATTTAATTATTAATTTTATTTATTATGACTCCAGTCAAAAAAAATTCTGACCCCGCCATTGGTTATGGTATAGGTTACCATAAGAAACTTCTGATATACATATTAATGCAAAGAAAATGATCTAATTTGGGATGGGAATACCGGAATTCCCAGTAAAAAAATATTGGAGTATCTGGGTAACGGTAATGTTATCATGGTCGACAACATTAATTATCTTTCTTTTTTCGTAACAGGCTTTCATATTAAAATTCAAAACTAATACAAAGATGAGATTTCACTCATAAGTTTGATAAAGTTTGCAATAACAAAAGGGAACACAACCTAGTAGTAGATTAAAAAAAATGAATCCTAAAGAAGAAGAAAAGGAACATGATAACATTAGTGAATTTTGGTTCCCTCGGCCACGACGACCTCGCTTACCCATTCCTCTGACATTTGTCCATTCCATCTCTTATGCTACCCTCTCTTACACATTCCTCTGCCGTTTGGAAAAGATAACATTTCTTGGTTTTAAAGGTATTGTTAATAATCATCAGCATACGCTACATTTTTAGTAATGCAATCACGTCTCGTGTAGTATTTACAACTATCAATCGGTTTTGAGTATTGCAATCATGACATATTGTATCTTATAACATAAAAAAAAGCTCAACTCTCTTCTCCTTGATTCACGCAAGAAAATGAGTTTACTAGAGTGCGACACGTGTCTAAACGCACAACAAAAATGCGTTTCATTTATGTTATTTGGGTTTCTTTGTTTCACTGGCCCGTTTGTTTCTCTGTAACGCTGCCCCTTTCGTTGCAGGCCTTACTTTTAAGATCAAAAACCGTGTTTCTATTAGGTTAAGAGAGAGAAAGACACCAAAGCTTTGCGCCGTCGACTTCTCATCTTCTTCATATCCCGATCTCAGAAACCGATTGATCCACCTTTAAACCTCCCATTAAACTATCCTAAAGTCCTTCTTGAATCATCACCTACGACAACCATCTTCGACTAAGAAAAGGTGAGGTTTTCTTCTATGACAACCATCTTCTCATTCCATCTAAGCAAGCCAGAAAAAGTATATCCAGAAAATGGCTAACACAGCGATTTTTCTTTCTGATTAGAAGAACAGACAATGCTCTTTTCAAGTCCGGTTGCTCCGCTTCTGGGAGGCCAGGAACGTCCGAGGCAGTGGCGAACCCATGGGAGTGGATATGATTCTACTTGATTCACAGGTTACTTTCTAAAACCCCCTTAAGTTCATAGTTAAAAAAATCGTTCTATTTGTAACGATTCCGTCGTGTTGATTCCTAATTACCAACTCCTTTTTTTCGTTGATTATGTTACTGAACCTTCGCGTAATGTTGAATCAATTAACCAAGTTTTCCAGATTATTTATTTGTTTTTTGATTGTATTATTTAACCATTTTTCCAGATTATTTTTTTTTTTTTGTTGATCGTTCTATCTAATTCACATGTCTAACCAAGTAGTATGGATGAAAACTACAGATATATGAATTGACCAGTTACACACCCTAACTGTGAAATTTTATGATTGTAGCATTAGTACGTGGCATTGTTTTCTTAATAAAAGTTTCTTTATACTCGCTGACATATAGGCTGAAGAAGCTACACACGAGTAAAGAAGGATGAGCAGTGCAAAGCAGATGACTGGGAGTTGGTGGGTCAATTAATTTATCTCCAGTTCTGTGCTGTTTTGACGTCTTCCTTTAATACTGAACTTGGCTAACTGTTACATGTTTTTGTAGAAAGATGAAGAAAAAGCTCTACAAGCCTTAAAAGAAGAGACAACTGCCTTAGAGTCTCAAAATAGAAAAGGGGTTGTCAGTTGACACATGGTGCTGAAGGTTCTACAGAGGAAGTGCATGGTAGAAATAAAGGTTTTCTTTCAGAAATTGTAGAATACATAAAGGTATATCTTGAATAGCCAAACACTTTTCTATCTCCCATTCTAACCGTCATTCTGCCAACAGCAACAAAATTCGCGGTGAAGGATAGATACAATACATGTATTATGGACATCAACAACAGTTCGCAGAGGGACAGTGTTGTAGTACATCTTCGTCTTAAAGAGTGAGCAAATTTTTATTCTTATTTTTCAAAACTGGAACAAGTTCTACCTAACAAAAAATTTCTGATTTTGCTGCTTTCAAGTTCTGTAAAATAATTATTTGCTTGGCTCTCTTTATACAGATTAACGTGTTCAGTATGTTTTATGAATACAGAGGTATGCAGTTTCCAAGTAGGATGGGAGTCAAGGGAAGAGATCGGGAGATGTCATTTTGATTTCATTTACTCTTCTAGCCTAAGTTCAAGAGAGAGAGCTCAAGTGTCAGGAGGTTGCTGTTAAAGTCACCCCAAAATCAAAGGTCTACTTTACAGGTCTCCCAACTTTTAATCTTAAGGTTTATGCTTCAATTGACTTTATGTTTGCATACTCTTTGATGATTGGTGGGAGAGAAATGGTTCGTTATATTGTGGGGTTGTTGTCTGATTTTCGATTGTTAGATGTTAGTGTTTCACTATACTGATAGCTTATGGTCGCCAATTTCTGAGAATTCAAAGAAGACATCATTCTCTAGATTCTCTTGATATCTCTCTATTAGAATTAATCGTATTCTGATAATTTGGAGTTTATGGTTTTGTTAACATATATATATTTTTAATGAAAACCCTAGAAAGATGATTTTTAGTTTATTTCTCATGGTTTTAGTAAACGCGGCCTTCTGTTTATCCAGGTTTGTTTTGCTGGCGAGTGATGGTCGTATAACAAAGAGAAGAAATGCCATCTTTAACGGCTGTTTATCTAGAAGCTGAGATCAACATGAAAATAGATATGTCTGAGTCCAAGGAAAAAGAAGCCATAAGGGAAATAGTGGACCTACCGGAGCAGCTGCAGCAAGCAAGTCAAAAGCTGATGAAGCAAAATCATTCACTGTCACAGTGAAGAAAAATCATTCACTGAAGAGTACGAAAGTCTCAAGAAGAAGCAGAGCAAGCACAGGCTGGGGGAAGTACAATGGAGACCATTTTGTTTGCAGAAAGTAAGGCTGCTAAAGGTTCAGAGAAGTTGGCATTAGCTGCTATCTGATTAGCCAGCGTGCTCATGATGCTGAAGAAGAAGCCAATACAAGGGTTGCAACAGTTGTTCTGAGATCGAGGAAGCTAGAGAAATAAAAAGGCCACTTGGAGAGGAAGAAGTAAAAATCACTTGCAGAAGCAACTGAGAAGGCTAAAGAAGAAGAGTTAGGAGTAGAACAAAGTTGAGAAAATGGGAAGAAGAATATAAAGTAAAGATAATGGAGTGAGCATAGAGAAAATCTATGGAAGAAGAATAGAAGTGTCAAAAGGCGAAGAAACTGAGTCTAATGGAACTGAACTAACCCTATCCCACAATCAAATCCTAGAAAAAGATCACACAAGAGTCTGATTATAAAACTAAGAAGATTTGTTTTATAAATGTAAAAGTCTACATTATAAATGAAGAGATGAGTCATCTCGGTTTTT
The DNA here is from genome assembly GCA_026261945.1 of Hirschfeldia incana. Classification (NCBI taxonomy): domain Eukaryota; kingdom Viridiplantae; phylum Streptophyta; class Magnoliopsida; order Brassicales; family Brassicaceae; genus Hirschfeldia; species Hirschfeldia incana. The sequence goes on from JABCMI010000019.1 coordinate 1,314,763, forward strand.
GATACTTGGTGACCACCAATGACTTGCTTTATTTCTACAGCTGATGCAATGGAACCGGGATTATCAAGGCAAATGGCCAAATGATACCAAAAGAGCTATCTTGAAGTTCGATTTGAACCTGAAATAAGGTTTTAAATAACAATAATAGGTGGTAATTTAGATAGGACCAGAGGATATATAATGTTTTTTTAGGGAAAAATATTGCAGTAAGGAGATAGAAGAAATTGGTCCGCGTATCTGGAATTTGATAGATCAGTTTTTATAAAAGATAATTTTTATAAAAGATATACTCGGGAATTTCAGGTACACTAGGGACTTACTTTGCTAAAGTAACGTGATTCATCTTCTTCTCGGAATTAGGGTAACTCCACTTGCTCCAATTCATGTCTCCTCCTCTGATCATGTCTCCTCTGTTGATCCTTTGCATCAGCTTAGTATCAAAAACACACCAATAGTTAGTCTCTCTCTCTCTCTCTCTCTCTCTCTCTCTCTCTCTCTCTCTCTCTCTCTCTCTCTCTCTCTCTCTCTTTCTATAAAGATCTCACCTTTTTCGATTTTGGTTGGTGGAAAGTGACGTCGCTTTTAACGTTCTTGAAGGAGATATCATCTGTTTATACTTCTTTAACAGTACACTGCTGCTTCCGGTGGACAGAACTTCAAAACTCTATAATAAACGCTTATTCTATGGGGAAGCTTAAGATGATCACTTCTGAACTTCAGACCGCGACAAGAAGTGTACGGAACCCGACGAACTCATCCAAGGCTGAGAGTGGAGGTTTTGTTCTCTGGCAGATAACTCCATACATACATATTGACAATTTTATAATGTTCTCTTCTTCAGTTTAGATCATTTGTTTATATGTTTTTGTTTATGCATGTTGAATCCTTTTTGGTTTCTTTAGGTTATGCTTGATATCGTGGTACCTGAGTTGCAAGTTATCAACAATTTTTGACAAAGCTATCATTATTAAATTTTTGAAGTCCTTCCCATTAATTTATTGGGCTTGCCAACGTTTTCAGGTGAAAATGAGATTATCTCAATGGCTTAGTATGTTTGCATGTTTGATGGTTTCAGACAGAAAAGAAACGAAACACTATTTTGGGGGAAAATATGGCAGGGGTGCTTGCTCCTAATGTGTTTAGTTAGGTACTTCGTCCATTGGATCATATGATGCATTGAATCCAATCTATGATTTGTCAGTCTCAGAATTATTTGAATCATTAATTTTTAGAGAATTTTTTTTCTAAGATATTAATGAATTCATTATATAAAAATGCAAAAAATCATATTGAGCTTATATAATCCAATCAACTGTCGTTCTAAAAAAATTATTCCGAACACATAACTAAGACAAATTTGTGATTTGTAATAAAAATAAGAAAATAAATTAAGAAGGTATATGGCAATTAAAAATACTGTATTTACATTTTAAAATGCTTTTATTTTTATTTTACTTTTTAATTTATTATCCCGCCCGTAGGGCGGGTTAACCCTAGTATTTCATAAAAAGATCCAAATAATGAACAATGGCATTACATTTAATTAGTCTTCCAACGGTTATTATGCTGTTTTATCTGAATTTATTTATATATATATAATAGATTTTTCTCTCTTCTTTGGACATGTGGAAGAGGACTTTGTTGACATGTGTTCCCATCTTTTATCTTTTTACATTTTAGATCTTTATTCTTTTAAATTATTATAAAAATTGGTTCACCACTTTCTAGTTGTGTAATATTTAATAATTTTCACAATAATCATCATTTTTTTTAATTTGATAATCCATTTTATTAATTACAAAATACAAAACGAATAAAATAATAAATAAAATAATATAAATAAATTTTTAATTTATTCACAACTAAAAATAACATAAACTTCAATATTTCATTAGTTATTACTATTTTCTATTATTTCATTTACAAATTATATATTTATTTTAATATTGATCAAGTTAAGAAAAATAAACTAGAAACAAAACTCATGATCGAAACATAAAATCACTATAATCATAGAGAAAAACATAATGCCAAAGACACACTAACTAAGTAAATGTTTAGAATTGAAACGATATCAAGAACAAAAATAAACTTAGCTCACTTTATCATAGAATGTTTTGGTTATAACACGGAGATGTCGAAAAAGAGTAGAAAGATAAACTTCGAGACAAAGCATATTTCGAATACAAAGAAACACGATCAAAAACCAATACAAAGAACCAAGAAAGCGTGTAAAACAAGAAAATTCAACAGAAAGCAAAAATCGCTATGAAACAAAAAAAAAATATTTAACACACCATAAGCGCATCCACCAGCTAAGATGTACAAAGCACCTCACAAACTAAACATGCACAGAAAAAACGTTCATACCAGCGGAGAACCACAAAACTCTAGATAAAAAAGACCAAAATTCTGAGAATCTAACTTTGTACACTTATAATAAGAAAGGTAGAGGAAGTAAACATACAGCCTGAAGGAGGGAGAATGAAAGTTAACCACCAAGAAACCAAAGCCCAAACTTGAGACCAGACACAACATTATAAATCTACAGAGCATACACGGAAAAAACACTATTTCAACTTGAAGTCGCAAATTTGGCAAAATAGAGAGCCACTAGAGGCACGAACAGTGATGAAATCAGCAAATCGTGGAGCCAACCTCAAATTATGAAATAGAGCATAGAAGTCTGATGATCAAAAACCAGATCTTGAAAACCAACCGAACAAGAATTATCGACGGTAAGCTAACGAAGAAGAAATCAACAACAAAGACGACTAGACTCTGATCCAACCTAAGGAGATGCACTTCCTAATATCAACAAAAATCTAAGTAAGAAAAGGAGCAGCTAATATTGACCGAAACAACCTATAACGCTGTGAGTAAGAACCACACAACACGAAACTTACAAACCCAATCTATAATAAATACCAAACAATTTGAGGTAGAATAAACACACAGAATTGAATTTTTTTGGTGAAGGTGAGAAGCAAAGCACACGAAAAAGGTAAACAAAATACATAGATAGTGACGCCTTAATGTCAAAATATGGAGAGAGAACACAAAACATCTCAAAGAATAATGTTCAAATAATTCAAATAAAAAATAAAGTATAATTTATAACGTTGAACTGTTAATCTTAAAATAACAAATGCAAAGTTATTGAAATTTAACATGCTTTACATCAGAGGCTTTACTATTATATACAAAACATATTATTGAAAAACACAAAATATATAAATATATTACCTATTACGATATAACACAATAAACATTAAATAATGTTCTTAACAAATAAAGATGGCCACATAATTATATCATCTAAAAAAAATACTCAACAACAATAAATATCAAAATTTCAAATTCTTAATACTAAGATTTAGGATTAAAAATACATCATACCAACTTTGAATGTATCTTTACAATCAATATATATCTGATTGGTTAAATTGATATAGTCACAACTTCTTAATTTTGACAAATCCGCAGCGAGAAGAAACTAACGGTTAATATAACAATTATGATTATTTGAAATTATCAACCTAAGCACCGCTCACAAAATATAATTCATTGAAAACAACCAAGAAAAGTCCAAAGCATCAAACTATTATAACCCCTTCCCATCACCCCCAATATACAAAACTAGGTCTGGGCAAAAATCTCGAACCCGAACCCGATCCGAAGTAAGAATATTGGTTCAGTTACGGATCTAGCCAAAAACAAGATCGATTATATTTATTTTGGGTTTTCGATTCCATTTTAGCCGATAACTGAAAATTAACCCGAGTTGAACCGAACAAATACAAAGCTGGTAGTATAAAACGTGACAAAAAGTTCATATTATTCCAAATGAGATGACGCAAAAATAAAAGATAAATAAAAAATGCAGTTTATATAACTAGCATGGATTTATCAATTTAAGTTTTTAGGCATCTTTATAATCTTATCTAATGATTGATATATACATACATATATAAGTATAAACTCTAATTTAATATAATCATTATAAGATGAAGTCTACATTTATAAATTATCTAAATTATAATTTAAATTGATAAGTTTCAATCAAATAATAAACAATTAAGCTATTATACTTTTAAATTATCATGCATAAATTTAAACTTAAATTTCTTTCATTGTAACTTTGCAAAGATTACAATCAAATTAATAAATTCCATAAGATGATATACATATTTTGTTTTCTAAAATACTGTTGAGAAATGTTCTAGATTATAGAACTATAGTCAAATCATAACAATATTAGCAAAACCGACTCGTAGCGTCGGCAAACCCCTAATTTGAAATACTTTTGACTAATTAATGACAGCAATAGCCGAATCGTCTGTCACCAAACTATTTAATCTGTCTGGCAAATTGCAACCTCTTATTTTCCATATTGTGAAAATGATACGTCATGTTTTTGTTGACTAAGTTTAGGATTGTGAATCGGCTCAGATCAGATCTGATCTGAGCATGTGACATTATAACTTAAGTGCAATATGAACTTCTGACTTACACCAGAAAAAAATAACTCCTGACCGTTTAGTTTAAAGCTTATGAAAATTATTTATTTGCCACTTAAACAGTTATAACATTTGAGATGGTATGATCAGAACTCTTTTATTATGATAATATTGAAACAGGTTTTACTTAAACCTTTTTAGATTGTATTCCTTCCGTTTCATAATAAATGTCATTCTAGCTATTTTTTTATTAAACAAAAAAATATCATTTTACAATTCTAATGCAAATTATACTTATTTTCAGCTGAAAATTAATTACAAATTACATTAATTTTATAAATAATTTTATTTATTTCAAACACTATTAATTAAACAAATGTAATTAATAACAATTAATATTTCAACAACTTTTTAGTCTATGTGAAATATGTCCGGGCGACACTTATTTAATAATGGATAGAGTGAGAGATTTGCAAGGATGGAAATGGAGCACCAAATATATAGGCAACATTGACACATAATTAAATAAGTATAATAAAGTAGGTAGAGATACGAGAAAGCACTAGAGCACCATGGTCAAACCGTTCAAACTCGTGACTAGCTAGTTTTTCCATAGAACCCTAATCATTCATTTTTATTAGTTCCGAATTACGAGGTACTAATCGGTGAGAAATAAACTCCGATAGCATCAAAGGCACCACCATCACGTCCATGAAACCCGACAATCGCATTACCTTGCTTCTCTAACACAAACTGGGTACCGGACACAAATCCGTACGTGGGAGAAATTCTTCCTTTTGATGTTTTGAAGATCAGTGACCTAACGACCAAAACGCCATCATCAGGGAGTGTGTTGTAGGTACCCTCAACTGATGTCAGAAGTTCATTTGGATAGTCGATCACAAACTGCAATACATACAAGAAACTCAGAAATCGCACAAACAAATTGAATATATACAAACTATTCAAGTCAAAAGATTTTTGTTACGAATTCTAATAGACTCTCTCATGAAGAATAAGTTACCATATGCATAGATTTATATAGAGATGAATAACCCTAACTTCCTAAAGTAATATAGAAATAGTATATTATTTCTATTTTTTTAAATAGTATATTATAGAAAACCTAATTTTATATATTAAAATAATGATGTGTATTATTATCTTCTAAATCTTTTAATTGATATCTTTAATATTGACCGCTGATCTATGCCTGAGACCGTACTAACTGGTTAAAACTTAATAGTTTGCTAACTTTTAAAGTAATTTTCAAACTAAACACGTATCCCAAGTTTTGAAAGAACTAACATATTTTTTTTTGGGAAAATGACCTATTCAACCAAATGTCGGTTGATTTATGTTAGTTTTTTATATGTCACGATATATAAATAGTAAAAATTGTCACTTCTAACTAAAACTGAAAAGTGTTAATGGCACTAAATAAGTTTTAGTAGAGTAGTAATTTTCTCACAAAAACTCCTAACTAAATCTACTCTATTAAAATAGAGTCCTAATTTTATCTACCATAAAATATCTATGTTATACCCTAACTAAAACTTTAACAAAATATCCTAAATTTATGCATGTATGATATGATATTTTCTTACCAAAAGCAATATAAATCCAAATAATAATATTTCTGGTAAAAATATAATCAATTTATCTTATGTAATTATTTTTTATATTTTACCATATTTAATCTCTGCCAAATTTTATTTATTTTTGGATAATTAATTTTGAAATTAAATAGTATATCCTTGTTCTTTTAAAAGTTATCATATTAAGTTTTTTATATAAAAAATAAATAATAATTTATTGGTTGTAACATTATATATTTCATTTTGTAGTAAAAACAAAAATACAAAGCCAGAATATAATACATTAAATAAATTTTTTTTTCAAAACAATTTTTTTTTACTAATTTGGTTTAGTACATAAATATATTTAGAATAAAACAATTTTAGAAAATATTTTTTAATAATCCATATAAAATTAATTTTTAAAATTAAATTTTTATTAGAATAATAAATTTTAAAATAAATAAATAAAAGGTTTGTTGTGAATATAGGATTAATAGTATGATTTCATAAAATATTAAGTTCGCTATATATTGTTTTCAAAATAATATTTATTTACATAAATAAAAATATTTTTTATTTTAAAAATTATTTTAAAAACAAAAATATATCCGTACGAAAGTGCGGGTTCATTTCTAATTATATGTTCTAGAAATCTAACAAGATATATAAGGAATAATAACATTAAATATATATATATTATTCAAGAAACTTGACCTCCTTTGTCTCTCCATTTTTGCTCCCATGAGATGATGTTACCACTTGGCCGTCTTTGTCATATTCAGTGCTTATGCTCCTTATAAGAGTGCTAATATAAGTAACGTACACCTTTCTTACACCGTCATATTTAGGACCATCATCCCAATATACGCCACCATATAAACCACCTACGAGTTCAGATTTAGTAGGAGGAGCCTTTGTTAGATATGCTCCTAGAGAATTTAGGAATCTTCCAGCAAACCCATGAAAACCAATGATAATCTTGCCATCGACCCCTAGTGAAAACTTAGTGGCTCCCTTTGGGTAACCAATCAAGTCAAAGGTCTTCATATTTGTTTTGAATTGAAGGGCTTGCATCACACCGGTTTTGACATCGTAGTAACCATCCACAAGTACAATGTGTTCATACTTGGATTGGTCAATCTCTAACTGCAAACCCAAAACAATAATATAAGCATTTACAAGGAATTCATGTACGTAAATAGTATATATATATATATATATATATATATATATATATATATATATAAATGTAATTTACAGGACTGGCAGAGAAATAGTAGAAACAACGATGTCAAGCTTATAGAATACAATGGTAGACTCCATTTGTTGTTCTTAATTGTGTTAGTTGTATAATGATTTTTCTATATTAGTTGGTTTTTTTCCAAAAATCTATAGATCCAGGGTAAACCTTGAAACATACCGTATGTGTAAAACCATCACCCGAAACACCATGGATTGCTCCGTCTATAGGTTGTCCATCCTTGACATAATCGAATTTGATGGAGTGAATTCCTTCACGACCACCTCGTATATAAACCTTGGTTACATAGTCCTGATCGGTTCCATCGTCCCACATCTTTCCCCCTTTCCCACCAATTGGTTCCAATTTCTGGGCCAGGGCTAGCCCATTGGAGTCTACATAATTGAAGGCAATGTGTCGTCAAAAAATATATTTTGATAACTATATCAAACTAGTTCTATAACACCGACACACACACACGCGCGTTTTTTTACAGAGACTCCATTCCTTCATATTAAGTGTCACTTAAACATTTTTTTGTTACACAGAAAATATCGTTTTACAATTCTAATACAATTTACTTTTATCTTAATATTAGTTACAAAATGCATTGATTATAAAAAAAATTATTTATCTAAAATGATACTTGTTAAATAGATGATATTAACGAAAACATAAAAGCATTTCAATCAAATTCTTGATAGATAATATATAAGTGACACTCTTTGTAAAAATGAAGGGCTAGAACTATGGTAAAAGAAATTTAGAGAGAGAGAGAGAGAGAGAGAGAGAGAGAGAGAGAGAGAGAGAGAGAGAGAGAGAGAGAGAGAGAGAGAGAGAGAGAGAGAGAGAGAGAGAGAGAGAGAGAGAGAGAGAGAGAGAGAGAGAGAGAGACTTACTTATAATGGCTGAGGTGAGAAAGACACAAATATAGATGATAAACATGATCGATGTGCTGTAGTGATTGATGAAGAAACTGGGCGTTAATATCCTTATTTATACACACTTTTGACACTTCCAATTATGCAATTATTAATACATATAACTAGTGGCATTATAGAATAATGTTTCTAAGTTCTCAAGTTTTCATTTTTATTAGATTTTGTTAAAGAGACTAAATCTTTGAAACCAAGTTTACTATAAATATATAACAAAATGTTTCATTTGTTCTCACTATTGGCTCCCTTAAAAGTTTAAATTTTGAGATAATATTTTTTCTTCTAATAATTATGACGATTAATAAACCTAAATTTTCTATTATGATTGACGACAGATAATCAATAACAAAAGAAAAATATCAATTACTATGGATGATAAATGAAGTTCAGTTAAGAACATTCAAATGGTAGTTCAATTTAACCTACAAAAGCCACAATCGAATATTTACTATTATGCTATCGCTCTCATGCCAAATTTTAACATCACTTATTAAGGTATCCCCTTCACATTATCTGCAAAATGATTTTATCACATGTCTTATCTATAATCAATTTCCCAAAATAATGTGACATGTTTATTAAAATTGATGACATGGTTTATTACATTTAGTGTTGATTTATAATTTTGGTAAATATTTTAGAATATAATTTAACTCATATATTACATTTATTTTTGGTAAACTTTTAGAATATGGAAATAAACCATACATCATTAAAAAAGATATATATATTCAAATATGGCATTTTTTTGTCGACAGAAAAAATGCCATATTTGAATATATATATATTTTTTTAAATGATGTATGATTTATTTGCATATTCTAAAAGTTTACCAAAAATAAATATCACAAATAAATGTAATATAATTTATTTTTTTCTTGTCGACGAAAAAAATTCCATATTTGATATATATATATATATATATATATATATATATATATATATATATATATATATATATATATATATATATTTAAAAAATGATGTATGATTATAACCATATTATAAAAAGTTTACCAAAAATTAATTAACTCATATATATTCAAATATGGCATTACAATTTTGAAATTTTATTTTATTTTTATAATTGAAAATTTATATTTACGAAATTTTTCAAAAATTTCTACAATTTGTTAATCATATAATTTCAATATTTGACATTACTAATATATATATATATATATATCTACATATTTTATAAATATTTATTTATTTTCAATTTTTGATAATCATACAATTTTATATCAATTTTTATTAATTTTATACAAATTTATTTAATATATACATATATATATATATATATTCTTATTTATAATTTTAAATAACAAAATTATTTTATCTTAATTTTATGTTTATGTAAATCAAATTTATATTGAAATTTTGGTAAGAGAATATTAAAATCTATAATATTATATTCTTAAATATAACTTAAATTTAGAAATTTTCTTACTGCACATGGTTCAAAAAACACCTCATTAGTGTTAACACAGAAGTTTGGTTACCATAAGCCTCATGATTAAACATCTTGGGTACAAAGAATCTCTTATTCATTAGAATAAGAATATTACAACTTTTTTGTATGACATGTGTCATTATCAGAAATGATTTTTATAATCATTACAAAATTAAGTTGGTTCATCTAAACATATACTATAATTTTATTCAAATAATCATAAATTAATTATTAATGTACAAAATTGTATTTTCCTTTTTCAATAAATAAAAACTACAGAATTACCTAATAAGATTAAAATATATATCGCAATTAATGATTTAGAATAATATTTTTGTAACAACTTCTACATCGTTTATCATTTTTAATTTTTTTTTTATCTTATTAAAATAAGCTAAACAATTATATTCACCATATAATAAAAATATATATTTTTGTATATGTTATATTTTTAATTATTAAAAATGGCTTTAAAAGTCTCAAATTTAAAACAAAATGTGATCAATGGTTTAAATTTTTGTTATAAAAATATATAAATGATCCTTAAACTATATGAATATAAATTCTCATTAGCTAAAACAATAATTAACACATGTGAGAAGAAGAAAATACATTCAACCTTCCCAAGAAGTTTTACGAGTGAAACTAACCACATAAACTTTCCATTATGTCTCAGGTGTATACTTCAAACAACAAAAATACAGAAGCAAACAAGTAATTAGTTAACTCCATAGTTATAACACATTATCTTTTACAATTCATTCAAGAACATTAAGATACATTAACACACACTGTAAAATAATTAAAAAGTGAAAATATATGATGGATAATACACAAATACACTTTTAATAGATTTTTTTTTGTCATCAAACAAACAGACTCATATAGACTCTGTAAACCAAACTGGAAACTCGGCATTCATGTGAACTATTAATAGAATTTTGACATAGAATTCAACTGCAGTCTACATTTGGTTTTGATAGTTTCATAATCCTAACAGATTATCTTTTGAAAATCCTTCAACCCGTTAGGATTAACTAACACACACTGCTAAACAATAAAATTGTGAAAACACTGAATGAATAATACACAATTTAACTTTTAACAAAAATTTCTACGTACACCCCATATTTAGTCTGCAAAAATTTATACTATTTAGGTTAGTTTTGCAGTTACAAAATTAAAAGGTTATGTTTTGTATTTTTTTAAAATTTGTGATTCTATACAAGTATACTTCTTTTTCAGTCTACACTATGAAAAATGTTGGTTTTGTAATTGAACCGAATTCACCCGGTATTTGACTTTCAAAAGAAGACTTCACTTGTAGTTAATATTTTTTTAATTAGAAGTTAGCTTTGCAATTGACCAAATTTGACCTTCTATGAGTAGATTTAAATGGACATCTACAAAAATATAGACTTCATTTGAAGTTTACTCTCAAATCAGAGAGGTTAATTTTGTATTTGACTAAAATAAAATAGTAGACTTCATATGCAGTTTACGTTTTTGTCTAAGAGTAGTAAACTGCATATGAAATCTACACTTTAATTAATTTTTGGTCAATCTTTTTACAATTTAGTCAAACCAAAAAATAACATATTCAAAGAAGTCATTTTTTGTCAAATGCATAACTTACCTTTTACAGTTTTCCTGGACAATCTACAGAATGCTGACTTCCGTTGAAGTATATTTTATGTAGACTTGTTCGTAAGTTTACCAAATGTTTTAACAAAAGTAAAAACCTAGATTTTTAAGGAAGTCTGCATTGCAAACAATATAATATTGGCGACTGAAAAACTAACATGTACGTTGACAAGTCTACTACCGCGAAACACATATAAAAGTGATGAAAGCCATGTAAATAGTTACATTTTTTGGTGTAAAGCTTGTTTCAACTTTTACAACCGTCCGAACTCCAAATATGAGCTAAAAGAAGCAACGTTGACGATTCTTTACTGAAGAATCAGAAACCAGTAACATGTGAAACTCATATTTATGAAAATAAAAGTTCTGAGAGACTTTTATATGGAAATGGAGAGGAAATTAATGGAAATGAAGATTTGTTTGTGTAGAATGTGGAAAAAATAAATAGAAACTGAATTTAAGATTTTTAAAAGCTCAAAATGATTGTTTATGGTGGTTGGATAAGTTGATGATAGTAGCATTTTTGTAAATAAAAATAAATGTTTAGGGTATCTTAGGTTTTTTGCCATTTTTGAAATTAAAATGAAATTATAATGGCAAATTTTAAAATATTCAAAAAACTAAAGAGGGTATGGAAAGTTCATGGCTAAATAGTGTTAGCAAAATAAATGGTTAGTAATGTGTTTGATTTGAGATTTTGAATTATTTTAAAAATATTCCATAAATCAAAATTTCTAAAGACAAACTCCGGATCTAGGAGAGATTATAAGTTTCATGCCCATAACTCCCAAATTTTTGAATTGTGATCATTGCATTTGAATGTTTATGCATTTTGTTTCTGAACTTTTGTAAGTGTGTAATAGTCTGTTCGTTAAAGTTTGGTCGAGGACTTCTCATCAGATGTTAGATTTCAAGTCTTACATAATTTTTATTCAGCTATCGGAATGTTGATGGTATTACTAACATAACATGTACTCCCTCTGTTTCAAATTAGATGTCGTTTTAACACAAAATTTTTGTTTCAAAATAAGTGTCGTTTTATGATTTCAATGCAAAATTTATTCACTTTTTTTTCTAATCAAATTTTCTATTGGATAAAATATGATTAGATGTATTGGTAATGATGTTTTTATTTATTAAATTTAAAAAATTAAATATTTTATTAATCTGCGTGTCAAAGTATAGAACGACAAGTAAAATGAAACGGAGGGAGTAATAGTTTATAAATATTTTTATGTGATTTATAATTTTCTTATAGTGTCACTATATTTTATTATTTAATATATATATGACTATGTGGTGTTGTCTCATTTGATAGAAAATTGTGTTTGTAGAAACAATGAAAATCATACAATACACCATTCACATAACATGTAGTACTGTTCTATTACATAAAATTGATAAAATTAAAGACCAGAGTCGGGCGTGTGGCATTTTTATGGAAATTCTGAATGAAGTCAACTTTATTTTACAGGGGGCTCCACTTTAAAATTCTTTATATATTTGTATATATACAGTAGAACCTCTATAAATTAATAATCTATTAATAATAATTTCTATAAACTAATAAATTTTCTCGTTTCTAATTTGGATTGGTGTAAAATATGACACAAATCGATAAAATAATAAGATAAATAATATTTTTAAAACTCCTATGTAAATATATAGTCCCATTAAAATTTTAAATAAATAATATATATATAAGTAAAAACTGAACATTATATTGTTGGTTTTATATTCACAATAATAATATCTAGTAAAATTATATTGAAAAATACATAAAAATTCTAAGAAACATAAATATATACACCAAATTTTTAAAATTAAAATAATGTATATACGGTAAAATCAAATATTTTTATATTGTATAAATAAAATATTCATAAATATGAAAAATCTAAAAAGTAAAAATTTTATAAATTAATATCTCTACAAATTAATAAAATTTTAAAGTTCGACCATTATTAATTAATAGAGGTTTTACTGTATGGTATTGGTATTTTTTGGATGGTAACATATAAGCATCAACCGGAAAATAAAAGGTGAATATAAGTAGTAAAATATGTTAGATGAATTTTATATTATTATAACTTAGTTATAATGAAAATACATTTTTAGCCATATTAGATATTTCAATAAATACAATATAAATTCTAAATTAATAGTAATAATAATAATATTACAACAATTCGCTATTTCTGCAACGTTCTTCATTTCCAGAATAGCTCTATGTCTAATTAATGTTTGTCATGAGACATTAGCTTTTTACAAATTCAAAAACAAAAAAAAAACATATATATAGTTTTTATTTCTTTGATTATGAGCTTCAGATATTATATTGTACCAATACAAAGGCAGCTTGAACATTTTGATCTGCAAAGGTATAATACTCTCTTTAGAACTTTTTATATGAAGTCTCTGGTTTTTATCGGTGTGCTTTACACAGGGTGAAAGAAAGTAATAGTTTGGTGAAAAGTGAAGTAGATGAAAGCTATAAAAGTGATTCAGATATTTTTCGTATAATCCATTTTCATGGTGTATCTCGAAGTTAATATTTCTATTTTGTGTGTGTTTTTATAGGAAGGATCTTTATTAAAACTTCGTGGATTATTGGAACAAAATATCAAGAAGAAGAAGAAGACATAGTAATATATGTTAGTCTGTTCTCCTTTTTTCAAAAGATATATTTAGATACATTTAAAAAGATAGATCTAGATACATTTAAAAATATTTTGGGTAGATATTTCAAAGATTTTTTTTTAAAAAAAATATTCTTGTTAAAACTATTTATTTAAAACTAAATAAATTTGAATGACAAAATATTGATTGTAGTAATAAATTTCCAATTGGATAATTTAGTAAATTCACATATAAAAAGTATATTTTTTAAAAAAACTTAAATTATGGTGTAATTTTCAAATTTAAATCTTATATCTCCAAATTTTTAAATAGGGTCCCGAAAACGTAAGGACCGGATCTGTAAAGACTGAACTACAAGCTTTCTAGTTACTATCAGATTATTATTGTTTAGTGGTGATTTTAGTATTGAAAGATAAAATAACTTAAAGCATGTAGTATCTAACAGAGTTTCGCATCATTCAGATTTAAAAATGAAGAAAGAATAGAGAATTTGTTTTGATATTTTTTTCAAAAAGCAAAAAAAAAAAAAACTTTCCGCAATTGTTTATTATGTTTGTTTTAACATTCACAGACAAGTTCATTGTATTCTATATTATACCCTTTAGTGGTCGACAAAAAAAACTTGTTTACTGTTGATGCTCTTGGATTTTATGTCCAAAATCACATAAAAAGCTTGGACTGCGATCATAAGTGTTAAACTCATTTGATCAAAAAAAAGGTGTGAAACCATATTTTGTTTTCTTATATTTACTGCTAAATTTATTGGTCAAGTAGGTTGATCGAGATATCTTCAGTAGTAATTAAGGTCATTTTCTTGAGTATGCACTTTCCTCGAGATGAATAGAATAGTAAAAAGATAGACAGTTGACTAATTAGGAAACTTTCGTAAGCACATGCTTGAACATTTTTTAATCGCAAGTCGTATGCCAAAATGTATATCTTAATAGAGTCGTGATTACGAAAGATATACTAAAAACCTACTTGAATTTAATTAATTTGGTCTTAGATCTGGTACATGAATACATCGGACCATATTTTTGACTTTGGAGTATATATATTGTTAATTAGCTTTCCCGCATTCTTTAAGTATCAAATATAGATTGAAGTCGGTGACAAAAAAAGATAGATCGAAGTTTTTTGAATCAACATTGATTATTAGGTTAACTTCTAGCTTGTTTATTTATCAACGTGTTATTTTCTTAAAAAGGTTTTGCTATTTTAATAATGATTGTTTCTGAAAGTGTTAAAATGGATAAACCAACCTAGATCAAGTCAAACTGAATGGTTTAAGACTTCAAGGATTATGGATTAACCCAAATCATTTGAAAAATAGATTAAATCAATCCATAACTTATTTGAGTTAATAAGTTGATAATTTTAGTGAGTTGATAAAATAAATGCTATCAGGAGAAGAAAACATGATTTTTGACTATTTACCAATTCTCGGACTTCATAACACTCGAGAGTCAACCAGAGGCTCTTCAAAAGCAGCTCGGTTAATTTTGACATAGAAGTAATATATATGCCAGTTACGTTCTTTGACGGGGTGACCGTTTATGATATTGAACTTACGTTGCATCTTCAAATAGATATATTCGGTTCTCGTCACTTGAACTTGTGCCATTTTATCAAAGCTCTAACACTCATCGACATGCCGATCTCGGTGGCTAAAACCATCTGTGTTATGATAATTATGATGGTACCAGTCATCACCTGGGACAAAGCATTATCCCTCGTGCTGCAGTATGCAATGATAAGCCAACGAATCAAAAACCACAGCTTTACGTCCTTCCGAAACCAAGACTCGTACAAACAGGTGTATCCTACAGGAGGAGTCCATGGTCTTGGTGGGGCAGATGAGTGATGAATGGAAACCAGGACAGACGCTGAGGTCTTCTAAATTCTAATAGAATCCTCACACCTGTATAGTCAGACCGTGTCGACTTGATGTCAGGCCTATCTTGTCCTTCCACAGTTGAGAGAGAAGGATTTGATCATCAGCAAGAGCTGGATGGGAGATAAAGCGTCCATCCCAGTGGAGACATATCGGGAATGTGTTTGTCGGAAGGATATCACGTTTTCTTCAATATGATCGTCTCTTGCCTCTTGACACTATCCATCAACTCAAAACGCTTCTTCGGTCTACTTAGACCTAAAATGGCGCCACTACAACAAATATGTGTATTGATAGCAGATTATAATAGCACAATTTTCGTAACTGCTATGAAAAGGTAGTTGAAAGTCTGGATAACAAAATTATAGCATTATAGTTATGCTATGCCCAAAAATCAGTAAACGAAAAATTAAAAAGTCACAAATCATCCTAATTTTTACAATTAGCACCAACACTTCGGAAAAAAAGGATTTTCGCGGCCAAATACCAAAACCGTAGGTTTTCATAGCATTAGAAAAAAAAAAAAAAAAATTATCTTGTTTTGTTCGTCTTCTTCCTCTCCAAAAAAAAAGATAAAAATTACTTTTTTCTTAAGCTATTTCTGTAATGGTGGTGATGAACAACAACGATGGAGAACGTACTGGTGATGATAATGATGGACGTCTCCATCCTCTTTCACTGAGTTTGCGACCAAACTCAGATCTCGTCGGTGACGTCGCCGCCACCGCTTCGTCTGGCAGTGGCACCACTATCGCCCGCTGCTCTCTCTACCACCGTGAGAATCTCCAGATCCACCAGAACCGCCGGATCTGTCATCTGTAAAATACTTTCTTCAATCCCCAGTTTGATTCTGTCTTGTTGATATTATAATTTGGTTTCGAATTCATACTTTAATTGTATTGGGTTTGACGCAGCGGAACCATCGGAGAAATCTGTGGAGATTATGAGGAAGTTCCCGGAGCAGTACGCTCATGGCTCAGGGACTTACTTCTGTGTTGATAAAGGTGTTACTTCTGTCCTCGTCAAGTAATGTTTTCCAGAAGAAGATTTAGTGCTGTTTTCTTGATTTATACAGTAGCTATTTGATATCTTAATGGGAAATTTTGTTGAATATGTGGTGTTTTTTGTCTAAAGTAACTATATTTCTCCATTGATTATATAAACTACTTGGAGAAGAAATTGAGTAGTTCATCTGAAGTCTTGAAATCTATTTCTTATTAACTTATGAAGCTGCATATGCAAGTAGATGTTTGATTTACTGAATCATTTCTATTTATTTTGTTTCACACTCTCTATCTCTCTCTCTTAGTGTTCTGATTCTGGTTTTGTTTTTGTGTTCTTAGTTAAACAAGGTGGAGGAGGCTGAAGAAGCTTGATGGTGGTGGTCTCGCCACCGATTCCTTATCACAAGAAGCATGGCTCGAGATTGTCCACTTCTAATATTCAAACAAACAAACCGTGTTCTTGCAGAACATAACTCGTGCTCTGCTTGGTGTGGCGTTCTTCTGCTTGGTGGTCATCGGTTACTTTATTCTGACTGCAATTTGGTCATTGGTTAATTGCATCCGAGGAGCTTGTTTCTATTACTAGACAGCATAGAAACTCCTTGGTGATTAACTAAGCATACTCCAGAATTTGTGTAAGACTTGGGAAAATATTTTCTGTAAAAACATATGTTTAATAAATTTACTGAATATAATTTTGAGCTCAGTTCATGGACTTGGATCAAACCAAGGTTAAAAGTGTTGAACTTTTTTTCAAGGCAAGTGTAAAATGAAAAAGTAAACAAAATGTTAAAACCAAATATAATTATGTAAATCAATATTGGAACCGGTTTGTTAAAATATTAACACATTCAGATTTGTTAAAATATTTTTTTATTTGTATTTTTTGATTAAAAAAAACAAAACCCTAAACCCTAAACACATGCTTTAAACTTCAATATTTTCATAATATAATTTCAGTATTAAACTTAAACTAAAAATTTCATAATTTAAAAAAAAAGTAAATCAAATTTCAAATCTAAATCTTAAAAATTAAATCTTAAATCTGCACTTTAGTCCTAATATCCTTAACCCTAAACTTAAACCGACATATAAAATCATGAATATAGTATTTTTAAACTTATAATATTAATTTTAAATTTAATCCAAGTTTATCTAAGACTTAATCATATACTTCATTCTAAATTTTAACCTTAAACCATAAACCAAATACCTCATATATCATAATACACCAAACTTAATTTTTACATAAATTATATTCCTTTTTTTGTCAAAACATAAATTATATTTCTATATGAAAAATGTACTCAAACTAATAAATTTAAAATTATACATTTACAGAATAAAATTAAGACACCAAATAATAAACCAAGAAATACAATCTAGTCTTTTTAATCAAACCCTATACCCTATTTATATCATACTCCAATCAAATACCTGAACAATTATAATATTAATTAATATAGTTTAAAATTTTATCTGTAAAATATTGGTTATTAAATCTTAATTTTATTCAAACATCAATTTTTAAAAAATTATAAACTAAAAGTCATCAAAATATTGAAAGTAGAACACCAAAAGATAAAAATAAAAAGGAAAAAATAGGTGACTGATATAATAAGAAGGAAAATTACTGGCCAATCCGCTCTCATCACGCGGATCAACCTCTGAGCCGTAGGATACAAATAAATCAGCGGATGAGATTGTTTTATTTTTTATTTCCTTTTCTTTTTTTTTCTGTCTCTCTCTTTATCCCTTTCTTATTTTCACCGATCTCTTTTTTATCTCTCCATCTTCTTCAACAATCTCTTTTAGTTTTACAGATCTCTTTTACTTTTTCATCTCACAGACATCTCTCTGTCTCACTTTCCTAATCTCTCAATCTCACACACGACACATCTCCAACCATCTTCTGTAGAAAGGCGGATGAGGCACCAAAGCGACTTGCTCTGGTCAAAGCACTGCGTTGGCTTCACTTCCTCTCCACCACCACAGGTCAGAGCACTGTGTTGGCTTCACCTCCTCTCCACCACCACAGGTCAACTCACTTCACATTCTCTTATCTCCTCTCTTCTTCTCGTCTTCTTGTAATAAACTTATGATTAATTGATCTTTGTTTTGTCTACAGATTTATTAAGGATCAGGGAAAGAAAGGCGTTGGTGTGAGGCGCGACAGACTCGCTCCGGTCAAGCGTGGTGCAGCGGTGGTGCAAGCCGGTGGTGGTCGTGCGGTGGCGATGAGAGCAGCATGGTCGTGAGTGGAGATGCGGCAGCGGCGGAGACTGAAGAAGTTAATTAGGTTTAGTTAGGGTTAATTATGTTTAGATTTAGATTTTTTGTGACGGTTTAGATTTATATTTCTAAACCGGGTCTGTTTGAAACCGGGTTTAATAATTAAACCGGCTTTTGTAAACAATTTTTTAATAATATATTAACATTTTTTTAAATTCAATTATCAATTATATAAAAAAATCAATTTTAGTTTTAATTTCGATTAAAATATATTAATTAATAATTTAATTAATATTTTTATATAAACAAGCTACAACTCAGATATATACAGCTCAATATCAGTGCTACTAAACATAAAATAATCGCATCAAGAATGAGCTAATATAACATGAATCATAGCAACGAAATATAGTTACAAAAAAATTATTTATAGCAAAGAATAACCACTATTATATAGTTTGATATAGCAGGAATGATGTGTCATTAATAAATGAAAAACAGCATAAAAAATAAGCTATTAAATGTCACTTTATTATAGCTCTTAATAAAAACGCTATAATAGTCTGCCATCTTTTTATAGCTGTGGTTTTAATAGCATTTATGAAACCGCTATAAAAATACTAACATAGCACTAATCGTCTGCTATCAAAGATCATATTTGTTGTAGTGCGCCTTCCAGGCTTCCAAGGAGAAACGATTCCACTTCACAGAATTAACTGGGACCCGGTTTACTGATTATTTACGGTTTGATTAATTTTAAACCATTAGAACGGTTCGATCCAAACCAAACTACATTTTGGTTTAAATCTTGTAGAAAAAACGTGTTTGGTCTAATCTTTGGAAGATGAAGACTTTGCCTTAAGGCAGCCCGACAGCTCCATCCCTACCTCATGTGGAAAAACATGTCTGGTCTAATCTCTGGAAGGTGAAGACCTTGCCTAATATAGGGCATTTTATGTGGAGAGCCTCTGCCTGGAGCACTGGAGATAGCAGAGAGGCTTCGTTCTAGAGTTATACGGAATTACGGATGGACACTACTCGTAAAATCTGTAAGTCTCAACCAGAGATCATCTTTCATATCCTTTTCCACTGCCTTACCACCAAAGAATTTTGGAGATTGTTTGGGTTATATACCTTCGGCTGGTTTCTCAACTAACTTGGTATTCTTGATTTTTTTTTCATCTGACGGAGCTTTGCAAGAAGTCATTTATTACTGAGAAAACTTATATGGCCTTTCCATGGGTACTACGTCATATGTGGAAATTCAGAGACCTGCTCGTATTTGAACAAAAGGCTTTAGAAGCTAATGTGATATGGGAGAATATTATGTTAGATACTGAGGCATGGTGGGCAGATAGTCAAGAAGAACTCTAGGAAGAAGACAACGCTATCTTGATTTTGTCCTCTATGGTTCCATGGCAGAAACCATGTTCTACCTTAGTTAAATGCAATATTTGTACGTCGTGGATTGATGAAACACAGAAATGTGGTTTCCCTTGGATATCGAGAGATCATGACGGCCAAACTTTAACTCATAGCCGTCGTTCATATTCCTCGGTCCATCAGGTATGGAAGCAGATCTCTGAGAGGGTTGTATTTGAGTCTCCTTCTTACCTTGCCAAGGAAGGATTCCTGCATCCAGAATCCTTCCCTTAATACCAGTATACCGCCCATTCATTGTCCAGATTCACGAGAAATTGGCATGTCTGGTCCATCGCCTTAATGCATAAAGAAGGAAATCCATGTGCAGAGGAGATTGCCATCAGTATCACACGTCACCATGGCTGACCCTGGGCTATAGTTCATAAATCAAGAGCTTTAGGCGATTTCAGATTTGTTTTGATTTATATTCCTACCTAGTATTTTTCAAAAATATTCATATTGGTAATACAAATAAAATTACAAAAATTCAAATACACACTATACAACATACACGAAACAACAAATGAAAACATATAACTTAATTGGAAAAATGGACTCTAACAAAAAAAATAAAGATTTTAAATCATATAAAATTTTAGATCTTTCTTAAATACCAAAACAGTTGATTAGAAGCTAATTTAAAATTATAATAAAATGACATTTTTATGTATCCAAATGAAATGAGACTAGTTCCTATTTATAGATCATAAGAAATTATGGATTTTGGTATAGCTTTTATTTTATAAGTTTTATTATAACATAAATTAGTTTATATCAAATCAAATGAAAAGTTCTTTGTTTGGACAATACACAAATGTTGAAATTTTATATATAATAAAATAAAAATAATCAAATTGATTATGAAAAATTAACTTCAGATATTTATAATGAAAAGTTATAATTCTCAACATTCATATCACATGTGTCATTTATGGCCTCACATTTTTTACTTTTAAGTATTTAAAAGTTTTCAATTGAAAAATGAATCCACCTAATCAACTTCTTTCTTTCAACAACCTCATTGTGAGCAATCAAGTGTTGAATTTTTAGTTTAACATGGCCATTACACATAGCCTAACCAACACAAACTTAAATCAAATATATAAACAAAAAATAATAATTATATATCTAAATCAATTTTAATAACCTAAATCTAATCTATTTTCTCACATATTTTTTCTAAACACCCAATTTCTCTATATATTAATATTACATGTAAATTATCAATAAATAAAATTTAATCATATTTTCACCAAAAACATCAAATCAAGTTTTCAATCAAAATTGTAGTTGATTTTTTGCCAAAGCTGTAAAATCTTGTTTTTCCGCATAAACCGTAAAATTGTATTTCAATTAAAACCACAAATTGGACTTTCCCGTAAAAACCATAAAATCTCATCTTTTACAGAAACTTCAAAATTGAGTTTTCTGTCCAAAAATATGTTTTCCGCCAAAATCAATAAATTCATGCTTTCCCATTAAAACCATAAAACTGTGTGTTTCCGATTCAAACCGAAAAATCAAAAAATTTCATTACAATCATAAAATGGTTTTTTCCTCCAAAATCGAAATATCAATTTTCCCACCATAACTGACAAGTCAAATTTCTCGCTAAAACCACAAAATTAAAAAATTCCCCGAAAACCGTAAAATCAAAATTTTCCGCCAAAATTTCAGAATCATGTTACCTACCAAAATTGCAAAACCGTGTTTTCTACCAAAACTGCAAAATTGAATTTCCGCAAAATCATAAAAATGTATTTTCCTGTCATAACCTTAAAAATCGAATTATCCCTCAAAAACTGCAAAATTATGTTTCGCCGCAAAATTAGGTTTTCTACTAAAAACTATCAAATCTCATTTCCTCGCCAAAACTGTAAAATGATATTTTCTCGTCAAAACTGTAAAATGATATTTTCTCTCCCAAATCGTAAAATGGTATTTTTCCAACAAAATCGTAAAAGCGTGTTTTCCAGTCAAAATCATAAAATCATGTTTACTCGCCTAATCTGCCAAATCAGTTTTTTATGACCAAACCATAAAACTGAGTTTTCCACCAAAACTAAAAATTTGTGTTTTTGACATAACTGCAAAATTTAGTTTTCCTGTCAGGTTGTTAAATATATAATTTCTCATTAAAATGACAAAATTGTTTTCCCCGTCAAATAAAAAAAATATATATTTTCCATCCAAATTAAAGCTGTTTTTTTTTCCAAGTTTTAAGAATATTTTATTTGTTTTCAGCCCTAAACGTAATATTTTACCTAATAACTATTTAAATTATAAAAATGATTACTCATGGTTTAGGGTCTGAAAATGGGTAAACTAACCACAAAAAAAACATACCTAAATATTTTTAAGCTTATATGAAACATGTATTAATCTAATTCATTTGTCAATTCGATTGAGTCAATTCATAACTCTTTTATTGTCATCAGTTTATACTGGCTCATATAGATTTTGTAAACCAGACTGATAATTTTGCATACATGTGAACGACGAAAGACGACTACTGCCTCGCATAACGTACTAGACGATCCGCCCTTGAATTCTCCGTTCGCGGTACATGAGTGATCTGTGAGTTTAGGAAACTGCCTTGTAAGATCTTGATATCCTCCAGATAACTTGCGAACGCTGATCACTCTTCTGGTTTTGAAATCATCTTCAACAACTGAAAACAATCTGTTACAAATATAACATGAAACTGTCGTAATTCTTCATACACTTCATTGCCCATATTAATGATTCTACCTCTGCAATTCATAACTCTTTTAAGTTATGGTTTTAATGGTTAACCGTTAGAACAAGAAAAAGATGATTTTTTTCTTGTACCTACATTGCAGCAATAGTGCTAGGATTTCTCTTGAATAGTTTTTTCTTCATTGTTTTCTAATATTTTTCATTATTTTTTTTTATTATTCATTATGTTTGTTTTCTCAAAGTTCTCGAGCCTATTTTCATTTCTCTCCAGCTTTTGTAATTGGAGATGTACATGTTTTACTCTGATCTTTGTTATAATAGTTATTTTAGGTTGTGTGACGGTTTTAGAGCAAAATCATTGAAGCAACCTCTTTCGAAACATATTTTAAGCAAATAAAAACATATTTCTTTATTTAATGGTGACTAAGGAATGAAAGAGAATAATGAATTTCTTGACATTTCTAATAGATTTTACCATTTATAAAGAATAGTCATTCCTTCCTATTTCTTTTCATTCATTTTATTGTAGAGAATTAAATAACAAATTTGTTCCTCTTTAAATTTGATATGGAATAACTATTCCTCATTATTCCCATAAATTTATTACTATTCATTCATTTTACATCCGTTCCTATTGTTTCTGATGTGGTTACCAGTTGGAATTTTTATCATGTAAGACAATGAACGTGATTGAAGTCCATTGTGATACGGAAAATTACTTTTATTGTTAAAAAGCTCGGACTAAGACTATTTTGGTATCAATATACTGGCAAAACTTAACAAAATTTTGATGTGGACTTCATCATAGATTTCTATTGAAGTCATATCTATCAAATCATATTTTCAGTCTTTTAGATGTATTGTTCAAGAACTGTTTTGGTTTTCTTGATGTGATATATCATATCAATTGCTTTATATTGTTTTTGATAGACATTATCGAATCAAAGAAGTTCCAGACGAGAAAAATAATAATATGGTGCAGCCTTTAATGAATCTGAAACAATTAAATAGTGCAAATATAACCTCTTAGACTCTTAGTTGTCTACACGGTGAAATTTCCCAAATAAATGTAATCTTATACTCCTACTCTTAGAATCTCGAGTATTAAATTTAGGGCTTCTAAGATTCTGTTCAATATTAACTAGATCTCGATCCGCACAACTGTACGGATGTTATTTTCAATTTTATATTCATTATCCACACAACCAACTTATTGTATTTTGAAATAGCTTTGTAAATAGTAAAATATATGATTAAAATTAAAAATGTATACTACTTATAATCTAAATAAATAAATAAATAAATATATATATATATATATATATATATATATATATTTATTTATTTATTTAGATTATAAGTAGTATACATTTTTAATTTTAATCATATATTTTACTATTTACAAAGCTATTTCAAAATACAATAATGTATAGTTTCAATGTTGTAAATAATCAATTATGTATTTATTGTTTTTTATTAGATATATATATATATATATATATATATATATATATATATATATATATATCTTATTGTATTTGCATTTAGTTATTAAACATATTAATATATGCATGAAAACATATTTGACAGTTATTTTGTATTTAATTTATGTTAAATTTTTTCCGTCCTTCAAAAATGGATTTCTTTTTAGCAGTAGTTTCTACGATTATTCGTTTTACACAACATATTATTATATATACAAAAGTGAAAGGATATGTTAACTTTTATACATGTAGTATATATCCCGTTAATATTAAGCCGCTCTGTCACCGTATTATATTTTTAGTATAAATATTTTATATTTATGAAAATAAAATTTATCAATTTAAAATAATTTTATCATATTAAATTCAATAAAATAAAAAATTAAGATGATTGATTGTGAATATATAATAGATACAAATAAGATATAATATTTATAAGTTCAAATATTCTATAAATTATTAGTCTTATTAAAATACATTTGATAAAATTTCTTAAGAATTGACCAACTTAAAAATCACAAATGAAATGAAGTTGTGACTTCTTTTTTAATAGAATAGAAACTAGTTTTTTTGAAATTTAATATATGGTTAAAAAATTTAAATCAACATAATTAATCTTCTTTTAATATTCTTGATTTTAATTATATAATTGATAAAAATAAGATAGAATATTTTATTTTCATTTTATAAACGATAATTGAATATATTAGGGTATAAAATTATTTCAAAACTAATTACAAAATTAGTTAAAATATTTACATATAATTTTTGAAAATTAATTTTTTGTTAACATATTTTAAACAGATATTTCGAAAATGTTATATATATTAATATAATTAAATATATATGTTAAATATTATTAAAGTAGTTCAAATATGTGTTTCTCCTATTTATGAAATTCCTAAAATAATGGGAAGTTATTGATTTTAATGAATTATTTTTTATTGTTAAGATAAAAATAAAATGTATAGTTGAATAAATAATACACTTATAAAATTATGATTTCTAGTAAGAGTCTATTTAATTAAAAGTCACACATGAATAAGAAGTCATGACTTCTCTTTTAATATAATAGAGCTTTATTTTAATTATATAATTGATAAAAATAAGATAGAATATTTGATTTTCATTTTATAATCGATAATTGAATATATTCGGCTATAATAATATTTCAAAACTAATTACGAAATTAGTTAGAATATTTACATATAACTTTTGAAAATTAAGTTCTGGTTAACATATTTTAAACAGATATTTTTAAAATGTTAATGTATATATATATATATTAAATATAATTAAAGTAGTTCAAATATTTGTTACTCCTATTTATGAAATCCCAAAAATAATGGAAAGTTACTGATTTTGATTAATTATTTTTATTGTTAAAATTAAAATAAAATGTATAGTTGTATAAATAATACACATATATAAAGTTATGATTTTTTGAATAAATAATACACATAAATAATACACATATACATGAATAAGAAGTCACGACTTCTCTTTTAATATAATAAACTAGAGTTTGACTTGCTCTTTCAAAGAGCGGACAAGATCTTCGCATTGATTTTCCAGATTTGTTAAACGTTTGAGATTATTATCAATTTTAAAAGTTTGTATTTCTTGTTGGGATATAAAATATTTATATATATTGTTGACAAATTTATTTAATCCGTCTTTTTTTACCAATATATTTAAAATGATGTTTAGTTTTCGCTTTTGGTTTTAGGTTATTTTTATTTTTGGATTTCGGTTTCAGTTCAATTATGATTTTTTTTTTTGGTTCAAGAGATATATAAACCGTTCAGTTATATTTTAAATAACTTAATATATTTATACTTGTGTTTACCCGACCCGGATATTCAGAATCACTTTTTTTTCCAACAATTTATTTACTGAAAATTAGAATTTTCATACATGTATTTTATTAAAATTAATAAATATAATTTTATGAAACTATAATAATTCATTTATATAACCCGTCCTTATTAATTTTACTTATATTTTAAAACTGAAAACTATAGTAAGAAAATGTTTTTAATTTTTATATTGGTCAAAATTTACTTTAATATTATATTAATTACCTATATTTCATCCAAACCATATCATACTATATTGAATTATTTTTTAATATTCTAACTTAAATATGTAATTAATTACTATTTTATATATCTTAATTTACTATTTTGTTTTAATATGTTGAAGTATGAGGTTAAATTCATGAATGTGTGTTATTTTTTAGTTTTATGGTTTATAAAATACTTAATAAATGAATTAAGTTACAGTTGACGTATTAATTTAATTATGAATATAAATATTATGGGAATATATTTATTATTCTATAATGAAAGAATTTATATTCGTTAATAATTTTATTTAATATTAGTTACGAATTTTATTATTTAAACCTAAATTTTTAAATGAAATTTATGTTTACATCTTAAATAAAAAGATATTAAAAGATATTAGTAAAGTGAAATCTTGGAAAATGATACTTGATAATATCTTTTTAGATATCTTATTTAAAAACATTAAAATAACAAATTGAATGTAATATATATTTAATTGTAAATAAGTTAGTTGTAAGAGAAAAATAGGAGGTTAAATAAATGAAATCATCCAGCCTAAACTACTTGTACGTAGAGAAAAAAAATTCTTGTATGTTTAAATAACCCACTAAAAGTATATTCATAAAATATCAATAGTAACATGTTTCATCATATATTAAATATTAATATTAGCTAACTATTAATATATATATATATATATATATATATATTTTTGTTTTTATTACTCTAAATATAAGAATTATATTTTTCTGTATTTGGTGAGGCTTTGAAGAATTTTTTTTGCATTTGGATTAATATATAGTTGTATATATACGAATTATTAGACATATATAATTATTTATTATATTACTAAATAAAATATAATTTATTTTTAATGAAATTTCTAATTTATATAAATGAAATTCATTATTTTATAAAAATAATAGATTGGTTAGTTAGTTTCTTAATTTTAGGCATGATGTATTTTTAATTGCAATTAAATTCATATATATATACATATAATATGTTAAGTTAATTATAGAGAAATGACCAACGTAGACTTTTTTTATAGTCCAAAAAGTAGTCGATAAATATTGATCATATTTTAATAGTATTGACTAGAGTTTGACCTGCCCTTTCAAAAGACGGACAAGATTTTTTTTGTCATCATCCTATGCATTGATATTTCGTCTGAGATTATTATCAACCTAAAACGTTTGCATTTTGATGATTATCGTTGGAACATAAGATATATATATATATTGTTGACAAATTTATTTAATGCATGTTTTTGTTCACCAATATGTTTAAATATAATTTCGATTTTTGGTTTTGGTTTCAGGATGTTTTTCTTTTTAGATTTTGGTTTCAGTTCAATTATGATTTTCTTTTTTTTGGTTCATGAGATATATAAACCGATCTGTTTAAAATAACTTAATATATTTGTACTTCTGTTTACCCGATCCGGATTTAGGGAATCAGTTTTTTTCAAAAATTTATTTACTGAAAATTAGAAATTTTATACATGTATTTTTAATAAAAAAATGTATTTATAGATAATTAAATTAGAATTAATAAATAAAATTTTATGAAACTGAGATAATTCATTTCTATAAGACTATAACCCATCCTTATTAATTTTACTTGTATTTTAAAAATGTAAATTATAGTAAAAATTATATTTAATTTTTATATTGGTGAAAATTTACTTTAATATTATACAAATTAACTATATTTCATTCAACCCATATCATACTATATTGGATTTTTTTAATATTATAATTTAAATATGTAATTACTTATTATTTTATATATCTTAATTTACTATTTTGTTATAATACAATGAAATATATGGTAAAATTCATGAATGTATGTTTTTCTTTAGTTTTATGATTTATAAAATATTTAATAAATGAATTAAGTTACTTTATATTTATTTGTTGAATTATTAATTTAATTGAAAATATAAATATTATGGTAATATTATTACTTATTTTATAATCAAAGAATTAAAATTCGTTAATAATTTTATTTAATATTAATTACGAAATTTATTATTTAAAACTAAATATTTTAAAAAAGAATTTAATCTTAAATGAAAAGATATTAAAAGATATTCGTAAAATAAAATCTTGGAAAAAGATACTTGAGAATATATTTTAGATATCTTATCTTTAAAATATTAAAATAATAGATTGAATATAGTATATATTTAATAGTAATTAAGTTATTTATAAGAAAAAAAAATATTAGGTTAAATAAATGAAATGG
Source organism: Hirschfeldia incana (assembly GCA_026261945.1). Classification (NCBI taxonomy): domain Eukaryota; kingdom Viridiplantae; phylum Streptophyta; class Magnoliopsida; order Brassicales; family Brassicaceae; genus Hirschfeldia; species Hirschfeldia incana. The sequence goes on from JABCMI010000019.1 coordinate 1,343,773, forward strand.
TCCAACCTAGACTACTTGTAAGTAGATAAAAAGTTCTCATGTATGTTTAAACAACATATTAATATTATATTCATTAAATATAAATAGTAACATGTTTCATAATATATTAAATATTAATAGTAGCTAACTATTAATATATATATATATAATTTTATTATTCTAAATATAAGAATTATATTCTTATGTATTTGGTGAGGCTTTGAAGAATTTGTTTTTTTTTTCATTTGGATTAATATATAGTTGTATATATACACATAACTAGACATATATAATTATTTATTACATTAATAAAAAAAATATAATTTAATTATTTATTACATTAATACACAAAATATAATTTATTTTTAATGAAATTCGGTATTTATATACATTAAATTCATTAGTTTATATAAATAATAGATTAGTTAGTTAGTTCATTAATTTGAGACATGATGTATATTTAATTGCAATAAAATTAGATATCTGAATATATAAATATATATATATATATATATATATATATATATATATATATATATATATATATATATATATATATATATATATATATATATATATATATATATATATATATATATATATATATATATATATATATATATATATATATATATATATATATATATATATATATATATATATATATATATATATATATATATATATATATATATATATATGTATATATAATAGGTTAAATTAATCATATTATTAGAGAAAAGACCAACATATACTTTTTTGATAGTCCAAAACATATTCGATAAAAAGTTCTCATGTTTTAATAGTATTGATTATGATGATAGAACCCATAACTTAATTGTGAAATTTTTGTTTTAGATTGGTTTAGATTGCTGAGTTAGAGTTGCTATTTATTAAAGTGTTCGAGTAGGTTTAATGTGTTGGCTCCGTGAAATACTAATTCGAAATATGAGAGAATATTCGAGAGGATATATTCAAATATAGTTTTTATAAGCTAAATAATTCATAAATTGTATCATTGACAACAATTTTATTGATTGATTTAGAATTAAATTTAGGGATTAGTTTGTCAATCTGTTATAACTGATAAGATATACATTTTTAAACAAATGTTTATCTTGGAAAAAAATTGCAGGTATCTTTCGGAAACTTTTTAAAATCAAAACTGCTTTACAATTTAAATTGAAACGACAAATTCAAGTTCGGTTGTTCAAGTCTGTTATAACAATTATCTAATTTCATGTTTTCAATATCTTTTTGAAATATATTTTTTGAATGCATCAATAGTGACCATAAAATATCGTAACATGCTATTTGTTTTGAAGAATACTTTTTGAACCTTATATATATGAACATCAAAGAGTTCTTCTAAGACACGATGAGACCTTGAATTTGAACTTATTTAGAATAATGTGGGATCACTTGTTTCACTCCTTTCTTGATCATGTGTGACATGGATAGAAAGCTAATGCTTGAAATTGAATATTGAAATCTTGTATGGTTTAAAATACAATGTTCAGACCTCAAGCTTTAAAGGCTTAAAGAAAGTGACGACGCTTAGAAACATAGCCCATACTCACGTTGTAAACTATTGATGATGGTTCAAGTGGTTTGATTTAAAGCTTGTAATCTTCCATGTTCAAAATACAGTTGTCTCGTTAATATGCAAAACTTATTTGATTAGAACATATGATTGTTATATAATATAAACGATGTTTAGGATATATGGTGGTTATAACCTTTCTTCATTGTATCGATGTAGAATGTGCAGGTTTCAAGAAAGGAGTGAAGCTTAGGAACATAGTGACTACTCTAATGTTGTTGATATGATTTAAAAGTATCGACTACTCTGTATGTCGTTGATCTATTGAGATGTATGGTTTTAATATAGTCAAATTAATTCTTACGTGTATAAGTCAGGTGATAAAAATATAATTTGTTAATCAAGTTCATTAAAAATAAAATTTTGGGAGAGGTCCAGCCTAGACTACTTGTAAATAGATAAAAACTTCTAATGTTTTAATAGTATTAATAACTAGAGTTTGATCTACCTTTTAAAAAGGCGGATAAGATTTTTTTTTTTGTTATCATCCTATTCCTATGTATTGATCTTCCTCGTTTGTTAAATGTCTGAGATTAGTTTAGTCAACAAATTTATTAATCCGTCTTTTTGTTCACCAATATGTTTAAGGATATTGTTTGGTTTTCGGATTTGGTTTAGTCTGTTTTTCTTTTTAGATTTCGGTTTCAGTTTGATTATGGTTTTTCTTTTTTTTTGTTCAAGAGATATATAACCGTTCAGTTATTTATGAAAGAACTTAATATATTTATACTTGTGTTTACCCATCCCGGATCTATGGAATTAGTTTTTTTTCCAAAAATTAATTTACTGAAAATTAAAAATTTCATACATGTATTTTTATTAAAAAAATATAGATAACTAAATTGAAATTAATAAATATAATTTGTTGAAAATAAGACAATTTATTTATAAAACCCGTCATTATTAAGTAAATTTGTAAAAAATATTTTTAATTTTTATATTGGTCAAAATATATTTCATTCAACACGTATCATACAATATCGAATTATTTTTAATATTAAAACTTAAATTTGTAATTATTTATTATTTTATATATCTTACTTTATTATTTTATTTTATACGTTGAAGTATGTGGTAAAATTCATGAATGTATGTTATTTTTTAATTTTATGATTTATAAAATATTTAATAAATGAATTAAGTTCTTTTTTATTTATTAGTTGATGTAGTAATTTAATTACGAATATAAATATTATGGGAATATTATTTCATATTCTATAATGAAAAAACACATATTCGTTAATAATTTATTTAATATTAATTACGAATGTTATTATTTAAGAATAAATATTTAAAAAAAATATGTTTACATGTTAAGTAAAAAGATATTAGAAGATATTTTTATAATAAAATCTTAGAAATGGATACTTAACAATATCTTTTAGATATTTTATTTTAAAAATATTATTAAGTTAGTTGTAAGAGAAAAAAATAGGAGGTTAATAAATTTTATTTTACAAATATTGAAATATTAATAGATATTTGTTAGATTAGAAAAATATTATATGATAATAACTAATGAAATTATTTTAGTTGGACTATTATGATTTTTTTGATAATCCAAAACATAGTCGATAAAAAATTCATAGTCGATTGTTGGTATGGATATGTGGATTGCTTAATACTACTATGTTTTCAACATGTTGGATGGTAAATATAATGGGCCGGACGCCCATGGTTTAGTCTTTCATCCAGCATTTTCTTGGTTTGGCTATTGAAGTTGCAATTCCATATGAGATTGGAGGAAAACGTTCTTCTACTCGTATCATAGAGATACTCCTTCAATTTTTACAAAAATGTCACTTGAGAGTTTTTCATGCATATTAAGAAATCAAATAAATTTTTATTTTATATGATGTTTAAACACTAAATAAATTTATATTTCTAATTAATACATCAAAATAATAGAGAAAACTGAATTCTTACTTAAAATTTTGTCTTAAAAATATAAATGACACTTCTGTGAAACAAAAAAAAAAACAGATGACATTTCTTACAAAACGGACCAGTATTATATAACACATTCTCTAAGTATCACATAAGAATCATTAATCAATAGACTCCAATCGATATCTGAAAAAGGCAACTCGACTGCAGATGAAAAACACACAATGATATCTCTAATTTTTCTCTCTAAGAGGACGATTTCCGGTTCACCGGTTTTTTGGAAGTTATTTCCTTTTTTATAATTTCTCCTTCCCTCATCGCGAGTGGACTCTACTCTCCGGCTTTGCTTCGGTATTTCCTTTTTAGAAAATATCAAATTAGCATTTAATTTGATTTTCTTTTTCCCTCTCCCCAAGCTCTACTTTCCCTTTTCTCTTGAAAATCTTTCACGTACCTCTTAACTTTCCTTACTTCTCTTCCTAGAATCTCTCCTTTTCTCCAAAAATTTCCTTTTCTCATGGAAGCCCATAAAGTTTTTACGACAATTGAGGGGATTAAAGTCACAATCACCCCAATCACGTTCGATTACGCTTGTTCTTCTTTGCAAACCCATCTTCTCTCCGGTGCCGGAATTTGTAGCAGTCGTGAGATTATGGCTGACCTTTTACAAAAAGCTATACAATCGATGTCTCTGGAGGAAGAGGAACCATTGACGTTGCCGGACAGTCCGCGGTTCAGAGTATCTGATGAAAACGAGAAAAGCCTCATGGGGAGGCTCTTGAACCCTGATTGTCAATCGATGGCGAAGATGATTGATTTCATGCCGACGGCGTGGCGTGTTTACGGAAGAGTGCGTGGCATTGCGTTATCTCGTGATCGGTTCCAGTTCATCTTCCAACGAGAAGAGGATCTTGAGACTGTGCTGAAGGATAGACCATGGTCTTACAACTACTGGACCATGATTTTGGAGCGATGGACTGAGAACCCTCCTGAAGATTTTCTCCAGAAGATGATGGTGTGGATCCGCATACGCAATATTCCAGCCAACTACTTCACTACGGAGACCATGTCTAAGCTTGCGGGTGAAGTCGGGACGGTTGAAAAGGTGGAGTATGATCCTAAGGTGTCTCACACTAAGGACTACATCAGGGCACTAGTGTTGTTTGATACAAATAACCCTGCTAAAGTAGCACGACAACTCACTGTTAAAGGAGGCACGGTCACGATTGAGTTTGAGTATGAGAAGCTTCACAAAAAATGCTATCATTGCTTGAGGTTAACTCATGAGAATCTTAAGTGTCCTTTTCGCAAAAAAGGAGCAGGTGTTAGAGGGCAGAAACCGGCTGAAGACGTGAATTTGGTGCAGAGAGGCCCAAATATATCCGATCACATTAATGAGCAAACTGGATCGCAAGTGTTGTTTCCAGAGCTGTCTGGTGAGAAACGGAAAATGGCGTTGCTATATGTTACCCATGCTGATCCTACTGAGCGGTTGGCGAGGATTGAGAGAGTGAAACAGGGCATTGCTGAGGACATTGCTGCTTCTTCGGATCGGTTTCTACGGATAACAAAAGAGTTGGATAAAGGGAAGGATCCAATCATGACTGTTTCTGCTAGTGGGTCTCGTGGATCCCCTGAGCTATTTCCAGAGTTATCAGGTGAAGAGAGGAACATGGCTTTGCTTTATGTGTCTCATGCGGACCCCTCTGAGCGGTTGGCTAGGATTGAAATAGTCAATCAAGGCATTGCTGAAGAAAACAGAATATATGGCTCTAGTACAAAAGCTACTCAGATGGATTTGGCAGTAAGAGGAAGTGGCATGCTCTCTTACACAAAGCTTCTTGAGTCTCAGATTCAGGGTCCCCCCTCTCGTCCAATGCCTCTACTACCTCTTCGAGGTGAGAGGAGTGATGATGATACGGACTCTGCAAGCTTTAAAAGGGTTTCTCGTTCTGCTCCCATTGTTCCTCCTGGTTTCCAATCAATTCCAGCTCGCTCAGCCTCAGGTTGTCATTTGGGTGGTTCTGCTCTCAAGGAACCAAATGATAGTTCTCCCAACCCCACGGGTATGTTTCCAGAACCTTTACCAGAGGATCGCAATATGGCTAGACTCTTTGTAGCTCATGTGAATGATGCCAACAGAAACTATAATAGCATGGAGCAAACAGAGTCCTCGGTTTCTAAACCGTCAGCTCCTTTAGCTCCTTTCGTCACTGCAAGATCGGATTCTCAGCTTGGCCCTTCTTTGGAGGGGCGTGTCAGTGGGAATGCTGGAGTCCACAAGGTACCGAGGAAACGCCAATCGTCGTGGAAGAGAAGGAACATTGGGAATGGGAGACTTTCTGGAGCTCCTCAGCCGAGTGTTTCAACTGCAGATCAGACTTTAACTTCAAAGAGGAAAGCAGGTTCCTTTGTAAATGTTTCAGAATCCAAAAACAAGAAAACTTCAGAATCAAGGGTGGCTTCCGTATTGAAGCCGCTGTCTCCCCAATGAGCATACTCTCTTGGAACTGTCAAGGCGCAGGAAGCGAGGAGACAGTTCGTTACCTTCGGGCACTTCGTAGGAAGCACTACCCGGATTTCATTTTTTTGATGGAGACTAAACAGAAGTCTGATTACATTTTTGGTTTGAAGAAACAGTTGGGTTATGATCATGTGATTACTGTGGAGCCGGAGGGTTTAAGTGGTGGTTTAGCTTTGCTGTGGAAGGATACTTACCAAGTTTCTGTGTTGTCGAGTGATAAGAGAATCATCGACCTTAAGGTCTCTTTTGGCACTGTTTCCTTTTTCTTGTCATGTGTTTATGGGGATCCTGTGACATCGAGACGTCAGGTGGTGTGGGATCGGCTAGAGTCTCTGGGTGCAAACCGTGACGAAGCATGGGTCCTAGTTGGAGACTTCAATGAGTTACTTTCTAACGAAGATAAAAGTGGTGGTGCAGTTAGAGAGGAATCTTCGTTCTGGAATTTCAGAAATCTTGTTCAGAACTGTAAGCTAAAGGAGCTGAGACATACTGGCAACTGTCTGTCCTGGGCGGGAAAACGTGAGCAGGGATGGGTGCAGTGTCGTTTAGACAGAGGATTTGGTAACAATGAATGGCTTTCGCTGTTTCCTCGTGCAAACATTGAGTATCTTGACCTTTGGGCATCAGATCATCGCCCTATTCGAGTTTGCTTTTCGTTGGAAAGAGACCATCCAATGAAGGGGAGGTTTATTTTTGATAAAAGGATGCTTTCTCGAGAAGGGTTTGAGGACATGGTTCGTTTGAGCTGGGAAGGAGGATCAGGTGATCGTGGTAACACTATGGAGCGTATTCGTCGATGTCGTTCTTCTATGATGCGGTGGAAGCAGAGAGCTGATATGAACTCTAAGAATCGTATTGTCAGATTACGTGCGGCATTGGAGGCTGAGGTGTCTAAAGTGTGTCCTTCTTATGACACGATGGATCGTCTTAAACGTGAGTTGGCTGCAGCTCTTCGTGAGGAAGAACTCTTTTGGAGACAGAAATGTAGAGAGGAGTGGCTTAAAGCAGGGGACCGAAACACAAAATATTTTCATAATTGTGTGAAAGGCAGGAGGATTCAAAACCGTATACTAATGCTGCTGGATGAGCTTGGGCAGGAACACTTCTCAGAAGGAGCTAAAGGCAATTTAGCAGTGGATTTTTTCCGTGATCTATTCACCAGCTCGAACCCATTTGATTTGGATACTCTGTTTTCAGGTTTTCAGCAGAGGGTAACGACTGAGATGAATCAGGTACTGACACATCCAGTATCGAACGAGGAGATAAAGAAAGCAGCCTTTGATGTTAAGGGGAGTAGTGCTCCAGGAGAAGACGGTTTGACAGGCATTTTTTATCAGAGATTCTGGCACATTGTTGGTCCAGGTCTCACTACAGAAATTCAGGATTTCTTTAGTTCATCAATCATGCCAGAGGGTTGGAACCATACTCAGATTAGCCTCTTACCGAAAATTACAAACCCATCACGTATGCAAGACATGCGTCCGATAAGCTTGTGTTCTGTCCAATATAAAATCATCTCCAAGATATTGTGCAATCGTCTGAAAGTGATACTTCCTGAGATTGTCTCTGAAACACAAGGTGCTTTTGTCTCTGGTCGCATTATATCAGATAATATTATCATTGCTCACGAGATGATTCATGGTTTGCGTACAAATACGAAGGTGGCTGAGGGATGGATGGCTATTAAAACTGATATGTCAAAGGCTTACGATCGTGTTGAGTGGAATTTTATTGAGGTCTTGTTGGAGCGTATGGGCTTTGATAGAATTTGGATCCGTTGGATTATGGCGTGTGTCTCTTCCGTCTCTTTCTCGGTCTTGTTGAACGGTAACTCACATGGCCACATCAAACCAGAGAGAGGTATACGACAAGGTGATCCCCTGTCTCCCTTTCTCTTTATCCTCTGTGCTGAAGCTCTGGTTAGTTGCCTCAATTCTGCTGAAGCCTCTGGTCGACTTCATGGTATCAAGCTTTCAGAATCATGCCCATCAGTCCATCATTTACTATTTGCCGATGACAGCTTACTTATGTGCAAAGCAAACCCGGAGGAGGCCAAAGAAATCATGGAATGCATCAGACTTTACGGTGAAGCATCTGGTCAACAAGTTAACCATTTAAAGTCATCAGTTATATTTGGTTCACTCGTGTCTCAAGCTACAAAAACTGAGGTTAAAGCTATCCTGGGTATTGAGGCTGAAGGAGGTGAAGGCTCCTACCTTGGTCTCCCTGAATGCTTTAGTAGTTCAAAAAGGAAGCTGTTATGTTTTATTAAGGAGAAACTTCAGGGACGGTTGCGAGGTTGGTTTTCTAAATCATTATCTCAGGGGGGAAAAGAAATATTGTTAAAGTCAGTGGCTATGGCTCTTCCAGTTTTTGCGATGTCGTGTTTTAAGCTTCCTAAAGAAGTGTGTGAAAAGCTTACAAGTGCCATGATTGAGTTTTGGTGGAGTAGTGGAAACAACAAGAAGAAGATATCATGGGTTGCTTGGACAAAGCTCTGTACTGACAAGGAATTGGGGGGTTTGGGTTTTAAAGACATTGAGAGATTTAATCAAGCGCTTCTGGCCAAACAGGCGTGGCGAGTATGGTCCAATCCATCTTCTCTTCTAGCTCGTATTCTGATACTTCAAACGTTCAGCGTTCCTTGAATGTGCGTTAGGTTCTCGCCCTTCTTATGCATGGCGGAGTATAATGCATGGTCGTGAGTTGTTGAAAGAGGGTATGCTCAACAAAATTGGAGATGGAAGGAATACTAGACTCTGGCTAGATAATTGGATACTTGATTCTAACCCAAGACCTCCTCGGTATCGTCCTAATGCGATGGTGGATCTTACATTATCAGTGAATGACATAATTGATCAGCAAACAAACTCGTGGAACGTTACCTTAATTCGTCAGCTGATAGAAGAGGAGGATGTTGAGAGGATTCTAAAGACGCGGTTTCACCTAGCGAGAGGAGATTCAGTGGTGTGGGGATTTACTAAAAATGGTCGCTACGACTCGAGAAGTGGTTATAAATTTTTGGAAAATCTCAGAAACATAAGATTGGGAGTTCATTGAGAAACAGCTGTGGTCTAATATTTGGAAAACAAAAACATCGCCTAAACTTCGTCACTTTCTATGGCGTGTTCTGTTAGGAGCTTTAGCCGTGAAGACCCAGCTTCGGTCTAGAGGGATATCGGTGGATTCGACTTGTCCAGTTTGTCATGAAGGCCCGGAGACAGTGTGTCATATGCTATTTCATTGCCAATATGCAAAGGAAGTTTGGAAGTTATCACAATTCCCAGTTCCTACGGCAGGTTGGTCCCTCAATTCGGTGTTTCTAAATATTCATCACATTGTGTCTTGTTCCCAAAGATCGAACGTGGGAGTTGCTACTCGTTTGGCATTCCCTTGGTTGCTGTGGCACATTTGGAAGGCAAGAAACAAGCTCTGCTTTGATCAGGAACAACCAGTGGCTGCAGAGATTGTCAGAAAGGCTAGGGAGGAGACTGCAATTTGGTTAAATTTGCAAGGTGGAATTACAGATATTCAGAAGACTCATCCTACCACAACAGGAGCTACATCGGTATGGTCAAAACCTCCAACTTCGCACCTGAAATGCAACATTGGTTCCTCTTGGTCATCTAGTTCATCTGTTAGTGGAGCGAGTTGGATAATTCGAGATTCCAGTGGTAAAGTCAGGTTTCATAGCAGGAGATCCTTCAATGGAGTTACGTCCGTTGTTCATGCGTCCCTACTAGCTTTGTCTTGGGCTTCAGCTGCGACGTGTGATCTTAAACTGAAGAATGTTCTGTTTGAATTTTCCAATGAAGAGACGGCAGGGGCTCTTAGCAACCCTACATTCATGCCTTCCACTTACTATCTGTGTCACGAGGTTTTCCAGAACGTCTTCTCTCTAGCGAGAAGTAGTATACATTTAGTGCCTGTTGCTTGCAACCATGCTGCATCTGTAATCGCTGATAGTGTTACCAGGGATCAACGTCTACAATCTTATATTGCTACTGGAGGTCCTCTATGGTTATCTGGTGTCCTAGCCTTGGAAGGTTCGGAGTGTTGATTCTGTTCGTTTTAATTTGGCAAGCCACAGCTCTTTCTTGAGCATCAAGGCATGCTTTTGAATTTTTCTTTCTTCCCCAACGGTTTGGGGTTTATTGTCTTGGGGCCTATTGGTTTCCACTTTGTTTTCTCTATACTGCTTGCTACTTTTGGGGCCTTAACCTATGAGAGGTGCCCTCGAAACAATTTTTTCATGACAAAAAAAAAAAAAATACGCAGGATATCCTTATCCAATGAGAATCTCTCACACATGATCAATCAACTGGAATATCTTTTTTATTTTCCTTAATTGATGTGATCCAAATGATTTAATAAAGCTTCATCTTGGTCCTCTATGTAATAACTTTATAGATCACCGGATATTACACCAAAAACAAATCATTGGATAAGAATTCTTTTAATTTTATTTCTGTACTCATTTAATCTATACTAGGTGATAACCCGCGCCCTGCGCGGGGTGAGTTGACTTGAAAATGTTCATAATATTATCAACGTGTATTTGCGGTTTTAAAATAGGTGGGTCAGAGTTTAGTTTGATACTTGGTAACCACATATATAGCATTTTTGTTAATTTTAAATTAAGCCTTTAGTATTTTGTTGAACCGGACTTCATATATTATTAGCAAAGTATGTTTAGATGTAAAATCTATTGAATAGCTGAGATTTTATCAATGCAGCATTATTCTTCTTGAGTATTAATTATTAAAACCTTGAGTATGATAGAAAAACAAACCAACAATATCATATATATGAAAAGGAATATTGAATAGCTATCAGTACCGAAAAAAAATAAGTAGCTCTAGTGAAAAGTAGCATTATAACATCTACAAGTAGCTCAAATAATTATATCTCCATTTGCAATCCTACAAAAATGAATTAAAAGTATATAAATAAATTGTCGTATACAAATATATTAATCTGTAATAAAACACAGCTAAGGAGATGTTTCAGTTAGTATTTAAAAAACATACCTTCCTCTGAGAGTTGCAATTTCAGGAACATTATTTGGCTCAAATATAACTTTAGAAAATCCACCAATGTTTGTCAATTTTTTGAATCGACCTTGCAATGATAAATAAATAGAATGATGGAATTATTTTCAAACAATATCAACCTTAACTTGGAGGGATGTTTATTTCACTACATTACCTTCATTCCAATTGATTTTCCAAAACTGTAAAACACAAAGAGGAGCATCTGAATCTCTGGCATTCCACAAAGCTTGGAAATTGCGGGCAACTATTCCGTGTGCAACACACTTAATAACGACGTTACTGAGAAAATTGAGAACAGTAGGTGAGTTGAGGACATAAGATGCATAACAATGTTAATAGTAATATAAAACTTACTTCAAACCTAGTACAAAGAAACGAATTCTATGATCTATAAAACCGTTATTTCCCTCGATAGGCTCTGTAACATATTCCTCAAGCAATCCAACTCCTACCAAAGCACCATAAATATCTGTACAAATTTATAAGATATGTGATTAATTTTATTAATCTGAAATATGAAACTGATGGTATTATATGATATGGTAATATCCGCAGTCTAAAAACTTAATATAAGATGTGTAAAAACATACCAATAGAAAACTTGGGATGACATAAACCTTGATAGACGTCATCGAAGCTTGAGAACCAAAAAAAATGGTCTTCCTGATAGGATCAATTTCCGAAACCACCGAGGAGGTGGTGAGGATAATATGGAAAGAAGACTTTGATAATCGAACAGGTTCATTGATAGGATATAAACTGAATTCTGCAAGTTCATAACAGTGGCCTTCTTGCATGTCGATGAAGTTTGGACCAGCTAAATCTCGGATAAATGTTGCTTGCATGGTATGTCCCTGTTTGACGAAAGAAGAAAAAAAGGACTTAGCATATGTAACACAAGTATTATATATTTACATACATGACAGGTGATACAAAAAATAAAACTCACTTCGTCATCTGCAACTATAAGTGAGGTCTTTTGGGAGTTCGTTTCAACGTGGTCGATTACAACCTTGCAGAGAACCTTCACTCGTACCGGACGCAACGGTTTAAAAAGACACAGTTGTCGAAGAGATGCATGACTACCCATACAAAGACAAACGGTAAGAAAAAGATAAGAAATATGTTAGATTGTCCGACTTGTTCTGCCACCTCTTTTCTCTTATATCTACGTTAAACATTAATTATCATCGGATTTTTCGTATCATCATGTATTAAAGTTTGAGATATTTTGGGTAAATATTAAAACTGACTTCCTTATTCGAGTACCGTCGATGAGGTAGTCATTACTAACAGAATGACATGTTGATACAGCTAATATTTCAATAGTTGGATGTGATTGCAAATTTATACTTGTTATCATTTCGGTCCCAATGATGACAATCATCATTTATATCAGTAATACCAAATCCGAAACAATAAATTATGATAATCGATGCTTTTGGCAATCAAGATTTTATATTGAATTCATGTCCGGTTTGCCAGCTAAATCCAATCAATGGTATTATGTGTATCATCAGTTAAGGAAACGTTGAAATTAAAAATAAATGAATTAGGAAACATAATCAAAATTTATGTTCATTAGTGATTATGTTTTTCCAAATACACGAGAATGTATTTATCGTCCAAAATAATAGTGCTTGTGAAATATATAAGACATTTTATTAATGCGTGCTCCCTAATTAATAAATTACTCCATATCGTTAACTTATAGTGTAGTAAATATCTATAAACGCTATATCCACAACAGGTTGAGCTTGATCTTGTGGTGTTGTTAAAAATTTAAAAACAGTATTACTAAAGCAGCTGAAAACCATTGGTATTGTTTGTCGAATCGAATAAGTTAATTGCTTCTAAACCTCCCACACAAAAAAAAATCTCTGCTGATTCTACATTTTCAAAGATAGTTAAACTTTAAGAGAAACAGATGTAAAATGAGATCCAAACGATTTAAACTTTTACCTTCCGAAATGGAATCAGAATTCTACTACAAAATTACTGAGTAAATTAGGTATATCCTTATTAGCAAAAGCACTTGTGCGGTTTAAATAAAATCTTTAACAATGACTCATTAACATAGGTATATATCAGAGCAGAAGAGATGCATAAATTATACACCTTCATAAAAATATAGACTACAAAGCAAGTAAATCAGCCATTGTCAAGATCAACATCCAGGTTACTGAATGAGATTTTGGAAGACCTCTTTGTAAACGACATTCATGGTCGACTCTTGCGGATTCCCATCCTTATCGACTATAAGAATCTTCAGACCTTTTCTCGACTTGACGCGAGACACAGCAACATACAATTGTCCATGTGAGAAAACCGGTCTAGGTAAATATAATCCAACCTTGCCTAGTGTTTGACCTTGGCTTTTGTTTATCGTCATTGCAAATGCCACCTTCAATGGATATTGTCTGCGCCTCATCTTGAACGGAAGCTTAGAATCGGACGGTTCTAGAAGAACTCGATGTAACCAGACTTTGTCACCAATTTTTTTCCCTGTGATAACCTTAGCTTCGATAATATGGTTAGCCATCTGAGTTATCTGCAAACGTGTCCCATTGCACAAACCTTCGTCAGGATCAATATTCCTAAGTAACATTACAGGTGTACCAATCCTCAACCGGATAGAATGATTAGGTAACCCTGAAGTTTTTATACTATTCAAAAACTCCGGAGTAAAGACGGAATCATCTTTTGAATGTGAATCAGCTGGATCAATACTATCCGAGCTTAAATATACTTGTTCTTCACCTGCATAAAATGAATGAAAGTAGTTAAAAAAATATTAAAAAGAATGGTATAATCTGTTTACAAAACTATAAAACTAATGTTTTGCAGTCTTAGTAAAAAAGAATATACTTACCTTCCAGTTGATCAAGCATGTAGTTGTTTATGACGTCCACATCATCATTAGTTGGACACAAAATTGCTCTCTCGCTGAAGAAAGAAGGGTCTCTTGAATCTTTAAATATGGTTCCATAAACTTCAGCAACAATAGCCTCGACCGGATCTGTGAACTTAGTAATCAGGAGATCTTTCGGAATGTCAATCATTGTTTCTCCGCTATTTGGTTCGTTGATCTTTCCATCCCCTAAATCCAAAATCCATTTTGAAAACTCCTTAAGCTGCTCAACTTCATTACCATCAAATTCTGAGAAAAGCCTCATGTTCTTTGTCAGTTCTAAAACTTTGCAATGCTGCCACAAGTATGATTTCTGAAGAGAAGCCATTACTATATCAGCTCAATTTCCATTGGGAATTACGGGTAAGATCTGTCTGAAATCACCACCGAAAACGACAACTTTCCCACCAAATGGTCTATCGTCTGTTGTCTTCATTATGTCGCAGAGACTACGATCAAGAGATTCAAAGCAATGTTTGCTCATCATTGGTGCTTCGTCCCAAATAATAAGTGAAGCCTTAGCAATTAACTCGGCCTGGTCACTATCAGGTTGTATCCTGCAAGTTGAGAATTGGTCAGGATTGATAGGAATTCTGAACCTCGAATGCGCAGTTCTCCCACCAGGAAGCAAAAGTGCGGCGATGCCGCTGGAAGCAACATTAAGGACGATATCACCTCTTGCTCGTACAGCAGCCGATAGAATATTCCATAAAAAAGTTTTTCCTGTACCACCAAAGCCATAGACGAAAAAAACTCCGCCGGATAAAGAATCAACAGAGCCCATAATCTCTTGGTAAACACTCCTTTGCTCATCAGTCAACTGTCCAAACCACTTCTCATGTTGTAAGCGTAATTCCTCAACTGGATAATTGAGCTCAGCCTGTAGAAGTTGATTGTCAGAAATTGAATAATCGTTTTCGGATGGCTGTGGCATCGTCTTCCATTTCGCCAAACAGGAATTCTTACTACGCAACACCTTATCAAGCATTAGTAATGTAGAATTGAGAATCTGATCCTCACTCAATAGCAAATCTGCATACATATAAATAACAAAATACGTTTAGTTTGCTATTCATGTAAACTGTAAATACATAATACTTTGAACAACACTTTATTTTTCATCATATTCATTTCGGTTATACATATTTTTTATCAAGCCAGAGAAAAAGTAGATGCAACTGGTACCAACATCAAATAAGCATTGAAATTTCATCTAGACACAACGTTTAAATTTGGCATGTTAACAGTAAAATTAAATTCAAAAACTGAAATTAATATATCTCAAGACATATAATTTAGATGTTAAAAATCGAGATCCCTTATCCATGCAAATATAAATTGTTAATTAATTAATTAATAATTTAATTAGATTATAGCAAACAATTAATCATCTATAAAATATGTGATAAAACTCATTGAGTCAAGGAAATGACCATACAATATAACCGTGTATAACAATTCTGAAAAGATGATGATACTTACTTGGATTTCGACGCTTCTTTCTCTCAAAATACAAAATGTCTTCGGACAGAATGTCTTTCGTAGCTCCCCATACTAATTTTGGAGACGACAAACTTTCAGATAACAACATTTGTGCAAAGAAATTGCGGACATAGCGTGCTGATGCCCAGAAACTTAACTCTTTAAGCCCTTCAATATATTCCTTGTCATTATCCAACAAACCGATCTTGTAGCATGCATCCTCGTAACTTGACTGGATTACTCCTTCAACTGTCTTGATCTCATCATAAGACCTTGGACCCTTAATTTTATTTATCAAAACTCTCAAATAATAAAGCGGACCAGAACTGGGTGAAACATGTTGCAGCCTTCCAATGACAAATCCTTTCTTACGTTTATTCCAAACTTTTCCCTTGTTATCGAAAATGAACATGGTCGGCATCTCCGCATAAGTCAGTAGTCTAGCTTCAGGGTAGTTTTCACAACAGTCGAACCATGCTAAGAACATAGTCTTCGTCACAGTTGCACGAGCCATTACACTTGCCACTGTATCTCCTTCCTTGAAAATTACCGGTTGATCACCTTCTAAATGGAATGTAAGCTTCTCAGCAGGTGTAGCTCGAAAATGAGTTGGAAAAGCAAAAATTCTCCAGGTTGACTCGCAAGCGGATATATATCTACATAGATAAAATAAATTAGTGTCACAGAAGTCTGTTAGGCATGGTAATCTAGGTGAGGAATCCGTATTCTAAAGTGACTGTAAATTTATATACATGTACCTGGCATCAAAATACTTTTTAATTTCATCAACCTGTGGTTCCGTCACTTCAGCAGCTGGGTTAGGGTCAACGGTTGCACCCGCATCGTGTGAACCTTCGCCGGAATTGACACTGTTATTTCTCGTTTCCTCTCCACCAGAATCCTTTGTAGTTACTTGGGTTACCGTTGCTGTAACACAGTCTGATCCTTTGCTGATATACTTAAATAAGTATTTAATCGATCGGGACTGATTGCACCACTCAACATTGATATGTGCATTGTAGCGAAGCAGAAGCTTCTTGTTATATGGAACCACATACCTATTATCCAACTGAACTCCTTTCTTCTCAACGTAGCAACCATTGTCTCTTCGGCGGTAGACGGGATAACCTTGTGAGTCAACAGTAGTATTCTCCACGAACTTTCTAGGGAAAAACTTAGTACATCTGCCAGCATCCATGCATGGAGAATTTTTGTTTACGGCACCACACGGACCATGAATCATCGTGTCCTTAACAATCTCGTACAGTCGAGGTTCTTCTTTTTTATCGGGAATCTCGGCCGAAAATAATGCGATCAATATCATCCGACGTAGGACATTTTTCTCCAGACTCCATGAATAACACAATATGCGAATGTGGGAGTCCTCTTTTTTGAAACTCAATGGTGTAAGTAAAACTACAAAATATTTAATTACGAAAAGGGAAACATGTAATTATGCTTACCCGAAACAGTTTTCCCAAGCACATGTTTCTTAGTTAGATCATCCAACAAACTATCGAGCTTGACTTTAAATAGTCTACATGTCAAATCGGGTCTATCTTCTGATCGGAGGTTGTGTTTTACAAAATATCGGGTCAACTCAGGCCACTTTGGATTACATGTGAATGTAATAAACAGAGTGGGAAATCCATAATATTTGCAAATAGTCATTGCATCCAAATACATATGATGCATGTACCTTGGGCCACCGGTGAAGGAAGATGGTATGATAACTCGATTTCCTTCTAGTGGGAGAGTAGAGTTACCATCATTTGCAGCCGCAACAAACTTACTATAATTCAAAGTCCTCAGATTTCCCTGATTCTTTCTTATGTAGCGAAGACGATGACTCTCAATCATTGTATATGCATCAACTAAAAACTGTTGAAGCAACCGCCTCGAGAAAAGTAGGACTTGAGAGCCGAAGGAACGGATTTGAATCCGATAAGCAAAAAATTCCCTCATGCTGATGTTTGGCTTCTTTCTTTTGGTAACTCCCGTAAAACCATTCTTGATGCCAAGCCGAAAACCATCCTCGCCATAAGGGAAAATAATTGGATACTGAAGTGGGAGATAGCACGGGTGCAACTCATTGATCCTTTTAAGCTTGCCAGAACACTTTTCCAAAATTATATCTCTTTTGTCCATATTAAGCTGGAAATCACCAACCACCAATGCAGCAACTTCATCAGCAGTTGGGAGATTGTAGATTCGACCATCCTTTTCACGATCGTTGATCAACTTTAATGCGACTTCCTCCAATTCTGATTCATCGTTAAACCTATCCATTGCACTGCGGAAGGATTTAACGTGAATATTACAACCCCTTAGCATTTCCATGATGGACTCCACTAAATCAGGTCTTATTTTACTTCTATCTGTACTCCCACTATCAAAACATAATAACCATAACATAATCGGAACTAATTAGTTAACAGACTAAAGATAGATGGAAAAACTCGAGATAATCTAGGAAGGTTACCTCAATGCTGATATTATGTTTTGTATTTCGTTCTGTGTATCGTGAATATACAGCTGAGAGAATTTAGGAGTATCGTTGGCATTTGGCTTCATACTCCCAATCAAATGATAATTTTCACCATGTAATTTAAAAACCTTGGGACCTGGACCACTGTTGACTGAATTATCAATCTTTCCTCCAAGTGATGTGAACGAAAACATCATGTTTATCGCCCGAATGTTATCTCTGAAATGCCTACTAAGTGCATCATTATCAGACAAAAGACGGTGCAGCAACGCAGGAGGTTCCTTAAGAGAAGGGAGTTTAATTTTGCCTCGGAGACAACACATCGTGAAAACAGGTGTTGTTGTTCTCTTCTTTCTGCTAACATGCTCATTATACCAAAACAATGCTCCACATCGAGGACATTCGTTTTCTAGATCACCGTCGTCGCCGTACGCTACGAAAAACGTTAATGAGATAAATAGGTTATGCCAATAAAAAAAGGATGTTGATAATTTAAAACTAACTTGGCCACATTATGACATAGTTATAACAAAACATAAATTTTTTACCTTCTTCTATTACTGGCGATGGAACATAAGGACCATGAGATGATCCGATCAAAGGGGATAGAGAACCAAAGAATTGTTCAAAACAACTCGCAACACGCTTGGTATACGCCTGACGATGAGACGACACAAGATCCTCGACATCAGAATCGGAATCGTGATCTTTGTCGAAAGCATTATCTTCATTGCTCGAACAATCCCAAAAGTCGTCACAGTCTGATATTGGTGCACAATTTTAAAATATATTAGTAATCCAAGGTATATTATAACCTATCTTTCAATCACAAGGCTCGTATTTTTTACATAAGAAGTTGTAAAACAAACCTGAAGAACCAGAATCAACCAATATATTTGAAATATTAGATTTCCCGACAAAACGTTTTCTACCAACACCAATACTGGGAGACATTTGTGTCTAATTCAGATAATTATCTACGGTGGAAGTAATCCCAGTTCGAGTAACTTGCGAGCATTCACCAAGCGATAACTGTGAGGACATGAGGTGTGGCAATGTAGAATGTTGTGGTTGGCTGGTACCTATTTAAAAAAGAGTATGTATGAGTGTCAACATAGTAATAATTTAATATTATTGTGTAGATCAACATTAAGTACGGAAGGGGAATAATTAACCTGATAGACGTGACGTGAAACTACAACGTTGTTGAGACATAAAATCAATCGAAGTCTCTTTATTTGTCATGTTTACAGAGGATATGGTGTTAGGATTATTTCCCTTTCCAAGGGGTCCAGTGTTAACAAATGATGGTACCGATGATTTGGCCAAAGGAAAAGAAGGCGTATCCACTGGATTTTTGATGCTTGTACTTCTGAACATCTGGTTATTTGTCCTCTTCTTAGGTGGGAACGAACTACTTTTACAATTGGTGACGCAACTATCTGCGAGTTAGAGAACAACAAAAAAACAATATGAGGATCTTCCTTTTATAACTACTTACCATAAGATTGAACGTACTCTGAGTTTGAGTAGAAGATATGTCTTGTTTTCCATCTAGTTTACAACCCGATAGTGTGGATACATCTGCACTTATATCTGTCGTAGTGCTTGTAATACCAATAATTTCCGGAAATTTCCTTTTTTGTCCCAAAATGCTTAGTCTCTGACATCTAGCATTCTTCTGAAGTATGTCAATGTTTTTTGATATGTCAGACAACGCATTGGTCTTCTCAACTGGTTGCGGATCGACCCTATGCATGCAAGATTCTGGATGAATTGTGTAGTCAGAAGAAACTCTTGTGTCTGCACAGTAGTATTGCGATTTTCAGATAATCAACAAATATTTCATTTTATTAGAATAAGGATCGAAATATAAGACTTAGAAAGAAAACAAAATAGTTTTATATGACCTTTCTTCGTTCTCTTTCCAGGTCGACAGTCCCCGGCGTTTTCTTTGCATGGTTTTTTTTCTTTGATTCCATAGGAACAACTATTTTCAAAGATGTTTAGCTCAATCTTTTAATAGTATTTGTTTCTCTGCAAAAAATATTGTATTTAGTTAGCCTTTCATCCCAAACATAATAAAGTCAATATTTCCTTACTAAATGTATGATATCTCTCTTAATTTCCTTGTAAATACAAATATGGTAAATAACATGTAAAATTTCCTAATCTGATCCAAATATCAATCATCGCCGATTATTATTATTTAATAACAGAAAATAATATTCATTGAGATGTCTAACATTTCGAAACAATCAGGGATACCAGTATTGGTATTAAAGGAAAAATGTAAATTAGTGGTTATTATTGTCGAATGGCCGAGATATTCGAAAATATTATGAAAATTGATGTCTAACTGATTTATCCCTCCATACAAACACATCTACTATGAACAACTTTCAAAAAATTCTTATTGATATGTCCGCATGTAAAATGGATTAATATCTACTTTATAGCAACATGGGAGATTCCCATTTTACT
Organism: Hirschfeldia incana; assembly: GCA_026261945.1. NCBI lineage: Eukaryota > Viridiplantae > Streptophyta > Magnoliopsida > Brassicales > Brassicaceae > Hirschfeldia > Hirschfeldia incana. The sequence continues at coordinate 1,364,185 of JABCMI010000019.1, forward strand.
CGATTGCACACTTGAAACTATAAAGGCATTCAGCCTTCATAAAGCAAAACATATAAAGAAGAATTCGAAATGACAATACATGATGATCAGCCTTTGAAAAAATATAAATAAATACCATCACGTTTTTTCACATCGTGTCATTGAGATTATAAAACCCATCTTCTTCCTCCTTCCACCAAAATATTTACAACACTTAAAGAGAAACCTTTCGACATTTATCCTAAAAAAAACGTCCCCTCTCTCTCTCAAAAAAAACCCACTTGTTGGTATGAGTTCAGATTCGGTTAACAATTACAACATTGAACAACGCGAGGAATCATCCGAGTACGACGACTTCACGGAAGATGATCCCAAGACCTATTATCGCAACCTCGGTCTCCGATACTTTCCTGCAAATCCACTCAAAATATTGACCGAGCACGTAAGTTTAAAAGATAAGTGTTTAGAGGCAGGGAACCCCGAGGCCCACTACATCGAGGGATTGCTTCAATTCTTCCACCACAACGAAGAACGCACGGGCCTAAAACATCTACGTTTATCGTCCAACTTGGGGAATAAAAATGGTACGTATGCCTACGGGTTGTTAATGCTTTCACACAGACACTATTGGAAAGGTATGAAGTATTTAGATAAACTTCCTTGGTGTACCAACTTAGCAAAATCGAATAAATGCTGGGAAAGAATTAAGATCTCTCTTAGGGGAATCCCTATTCAGATGACTCGGCGTTACCATACCAATTGGGTTAACCTTAAGCCACGGTTTGTATGCTGTAAGCCAGACAATATGGATGAAGTATGTGGTAAATGTTACTATTATAAAAGACTCACCCTCTTTGTCGAACTCGTAGGACATCCTACTCATCTGTAAGATAATATTAAGTCATGTATCTTTTGAAGCAAGTTCTGGTAGGATTATCCATAGGTCGAACTTTCGTCTTTTGATCTGTCTTTAAGCTTATGTTTGTGGTTAGATGTTATGTGTTTTCATACTTCTCCTAATGTTTGCTCTCGTCTTAGTTTAAATCAAGTTTTTAGATTTTTTTCGTAGTTGTTATGCTGTCATGTAATGGGTTTAAATTGATGTTGAAGTTTAAATGAATTTTTTATTCTCTTTTATTATAAAGGTATATGGGCGTGTATGTAAAAAGATAAAAAAAACGATCCACCGGATAATATAAATTTTTTTCATGTTCCAATGAAGTGCTCATAACACAAAAACAAATTCAAAATAACATAATATTAATTGTCCAATATAGAGAAAGGGATAGAAAATGCTTTCTTTTCATAACTGATACCAGGTATTACGTCAGACACTTTTAGGATACTTGTACACCTTGTTGGCATGCGATGGAGATGTCATCTTGCGTTTGTTGGTATTCTTTTTCCACGATTTATCCTTTGAATCGTATATGAATTTGGTCTTAAGATCCGAAAAATGAATCTGTTCCGATTCAGGGGCCTGATGACAGCAGTCGATCCAAGCTAAAAACTTAGAGCATATTGAGCTCGGAGTACCCTAAGGAACATGGTAATTCAGAACTACAGCTTCAAATAACACGGTACAATAAAAAGTTATTAAAGACAAAGGTGTACGTAAATACCATAGGTTGTCCGTTTGGGTTATGAAAATCTATCATATATTCACTTGGTAACAGCTCCACGACATTGAAAGTTTTTGAGTTGAAGTGAAGATTATCCGACTCAGTACCAATCTTGAAAAAAAATGATTCTCCAACCAAAGAGCTCAATACTTTATGTACCTCAATAGGATCCTCGATCTGTATTTTTATGAAAATATACTATTGAATGAATACTTTGGTTTGAAAAAATAATATAGTACGTAGCAAGCAATATGTATGACAAATACAATTTCATTCGTAATACCTGGTCAGTAAGGAGGCCAGCTAAGTTAACACATGGGATCTGCAATAGTTTTTCAGCTACGCGGTCGGGAAGAAGGAACTTTGTGTTGCTGGTATTGTCAAGAACCACCAAATGTATATTGTACCTAAATGACAACAGAAGACATAATTTATTGGATTTAAGATGCTTAGCTTAACCCATAACATTTAAACAATAGTGGAAGGATCTAATTATAAAAACCTAGGAAGCGGTTCTGGGTTGTCGCTTTTACACTTTGCACAATAGTAGTTCCGCAGTGCATGGGTAGAACGACTTCCGTAAACATTTTTGTCCATTGGCACAGTCAATAGTTTGTGTCTACAGATTTTGCAACTCAGATAATACCAGCCAAAATCATAGTCAACTGCAGCAATGGTACACCTAACAATACATCTCTGTATCTGTGTTTACAAAAAAGATTTAGTATTACAATCATAGGCACAAATAAACAACAATATTTGATAACTTAATAATTCTTAATGTTTTTGTCACAAGTAATTTATTTGAAACTTAATAAATTTTCATCACCTGTTGTGTTTGCACCACTTCTATAATGGACTTCACAGGGGTGGTGTCGAAAAACTGATACTTATCAACTATATCAGTAGTTAAATTAAAATGCTTCGAGTCAAGCAATCCTGCATCCAACACTTTTTGGGGCAACCTTATTCATATAAAACGAAGAAAATTCTTAATGTTTTTGTCTAAAGCATAGCAACAATATAGTACAAATACTTAATTCTCGTAGATGAACAACTTACAGCTTAGAGAATTCTTCGACCTCCACAATATCAGGATTTATTTTAACATCAGTAATATAGTATGCATTCGATACACTACGATCTGATAGCAATGAGAAATTTGAGGTAAATTCAGATTAAGAATTGTATTGGGATTACTACACTCCTGAATTATACTTTTGTAATATTGTATACACAGTAAACTATAGCCAAAAAATTAATATAATTACCTATGTTGGCATCAATCTTGCCAAATCGGATAACACATACAACTGACTTATTTAAGTGTGGGTTGTGTATCACCTTACTCACATGCTGAGCATCTTTACCCCAAATATGAACGGTGAGGCGATGATCACTGCAGTAAATAACATGAAATATGCATCATTTAATTACAATTTGATTTCTTGAATTGGTATAGAAGGGCCAATGCGATGTAATGAACCATACTCTTTATCCCGCAGCTCTAGGGTGATCTTCTCGGTGTCTTTTCCGTTTAGAGAAACAATGTCCAAAAGGCTGGCCCGAACAATTTGACCTATGACATCTACAGTTTATTGTAATAGAAGATAGTATTGATCAACTCATTATTGAACTATATACTATAAAATATTATTGCTAATGAACTATAAATTCAATAAAAATAAACTCACCAACCAAGCAGTCTGTAGCAAGCAAACCATCTTTTATGGCACAGTAAGGAACTGGCTGGAAACCAGTGAGAGGTCGTGGAATAAAGTCTTCTACACGGACACGAGTGTTGTCTTTGAACTTAATTTTGAAAGCATGTTTGGTGGTTCTAATTGCATCTCCCGCCGACACAATTGAAAAATTTTCTATAATTTTCCAGTAACCTTCCGTCAGAGCATGGCCATATTGACCAACCAAATCCTCACCAACACATGCATGTATCTTATTACCCTGATGAAATATCATTACGTATGATAGTTGTAACTTAATAAAAAAATACAGGGAAAAAAAATTATTTCCGCCAAAGGAATCTTAAAGTGTATAACTTACCTTTGAATCACATAACACCATCTCAATAGTATTTTTACCAGCTGCGAGATACTTTGTCCACAGTCGGATAATCTGAACATTTATCTTACATATCTCTCTTCCGGGCTGCAGGTCCAAAATGTTGCAGAAAGCAGCCATAGGTAGATGATTTTTTATAAGTAAGGTAATTCTGATTCCTGATATCGCCTATTAGGGTAATGTATCGTTTATATATTGCACACAAGATGTGTTTTCCAATCCTTTATAAATGTTATAGAATATTTTAAATAGCTGTAATTTCTAAATCGAATATTTACTACCCATATTATGATGAATCAAATCAAAAGCATTCCGGGTAAGGAAATATGGAACACTAAACATACCTTTTCATGAAATGGATTCAAATCACAGTAATAAACAAAATATAAGCGACGCAATATCAGCACAATCGCGTGGTTTAGGCAATCGCATAATATATTTTCTATAATTAATCCAGACTTTGGATGTAATTCATCAAATATCTGTTCCTTCCATATAGAACAATAATCAATTTTAAAAAGAACGGAAATCAAGTAATCAGTAGACCTTGGTATGCTAAGTACGAATTCTGTATATTCAACTTGCCTTGTATACCAATATATTTCCTATTGCTAATTCAGTTGATATTCGATCAATCCCAAAATTAGCTACCAATTAAATACAATCACGAATTTTACGACCACACGATTAACAAAACGGATATTATTTATCGTATGATATCATATATTTGAAAGGAATATTCCATCTGTGCAATTTCGATAAACGAAGTGTAGCAACAATTATAATACAAAAATCGATGATTTAATACTTATCATATTTATTAGTTAAAATGTTTTGGAAGAACATTCAACTATTACATGGTGCATGTCAAACGTTGTATGTAAATTTATTGAGTTTGAGAAGGTTACTGTTTCAGGTGACACTATGCTTGACGTATATAAAACCCAAAAACATATTAATCATCTTATTTGACAGGGACAATAAAAAAAAAGCTGAGTATGGTGTTACAAATAATTCCTTGGAAAAAAATCCACAAGCATAATATGTTTAATCTCATTAATCTTCTAAATGAGCTATCCAAATTATGGATGACTTCCCATTATAGATGTAAATATATGTTTTACTCTGTATTTGTCTTATTGGACATTTAGGCTTGATATAGAGACAATAATAGTATAAATCTTTTACATGAAATAGTCCACTATTTGACATTTAAGCACAGCAAACATTAATTTTTAAGTCTGCGTATTGTAAATCAGAACAAAAAAGTTAATGAAAATGGTGAGGCTTTCGATTAATACGGACGCAACACGTCTGAAAACAGTGAAACAGATAACGAAAAAAAAAGACATATGAGTAGATAAACGAAAACAACATACTTCAAGTACTTATAGTGTATAAAAATAAAACACGAAAGCCTCAACTACTGGATGCATCATTCACACACTTTCAGCCACTTTTCTCAAATTTCTCCTTCTTGATCTTCATGATACATGATTGCCTGTTCACGGAATTCTGGTCGAACTGCTCCTCCAAGTTAATGATTGGTGCCCCACGCTTAGCAGGTGTCAGATCAACAGATCCAGAATGTTGGGACGATGAGTCACCTAACATAAGTGATTCCTGTATTTTACAATACCAACTTTTTTTAATAAGAGTTTTAATAGATATTTTTTACAATATGCGATGTACTTAAGTTTCAATGAAGATAACCTCTGGTGCATCCGAGAGGACATAATTTTCTGGTCCAAACCCGATGGAACCATCATCCTATACATTAATCACCAATGAAGATTAATACAACAGGAAAAGTTAAAACAACCTAATAAGACTTGTACCTTGGCTGAACCGAAATCACTAAACTCTTCAATCATCTCCTGGTTAGTAACTATATAGCTTACTAACTTTGAAGGTGTCATGTTTGTAAACAAAATTCTCCCTCTCAATACCAATCTTAAAAAGATAGGTTTTCCCAATCAAACTGGTCAAAGGAAGAGGGAGAATATCTGACACATTCATCTGAAAATTCAATTAAAAAAGTGGTTCACAAATCATTACACATTCATAATACAAAAATATCATATTCTGAAATCATAGTTACCTCATCTTTTGACGGATGGCCGGTGAGCTCGATGCAAGGCTGATTAATGAGTTGCATAGCATGGTTATCAAAGAGCATGAATTTGGTGTTGGCAGTTGCGTCCATGACAGTGAGGTGCAATTTGTACCTGTATAATTTAACCATATAAATCCGTTAAAAGGTTCTCACGCAATATACGTTTACATAATATACGTCAATTGAAGTATTGAAATAAATAATCTTTTGATCTATGAGGTTAAGCTTTGAATACCAACCTTGGAAGAATTTTGGGATCGCTGTTTTTACATTTAACACAGTAGTAGCTGAATCCTAAATCAGCATCCTCATCAGCATCATCACCGCCATCATGTGGCACTGTCAGAAGTTTCTTTGCACATACTTTACAGCTCAAATAATACCAACCCATGTCGGAGTCGATACCAGCAACTGTGCAAAGAACGATACATTTCTCTACCTACCAAACATAACAGTATTCTATAATATAAGAACATCTGATACGTCTCAATTTGTAGACACCAAATATATAAGCGAAATAAACCTGCTTTGTTTCCAGAATTTGAGCAATAGTTCTTCTTTGAGTGTTTATGAAGAAATCTTCTTTATCACTCACACTGTTTGTCAAAGCAGCTGATTTGTGATCAACTATGGCTAACGGCAACGGATCTTTAGGCAGTCTGCGTTAATAAGAGGGGAGTCATACGATTCCTAATAATAGGTGATCTACTATATTTAAATCTCAATCTAAGTCTTAAGGCATGAGAGTATGTAATAATTATTTTTATTCTTATTGTTAATATACGTCACTTACAATTGAACAAATGCATCAATCTCCGCCGTAGATGGGTTCAGAACAACATCCGAAACATTGTAAGCATTTGAGATGCTACGGTCATCTGTTAATATAAAAGTATCGAAGTAACACATATTTCCAGATCTTAGTTAACGTATATATATTAATACAAAGTAATAACGAAGGACCATAATAACGATCTGGTGATAATTATCACCTTTCCACACTTTAATCTTTCCAAAACGCAAGACACAGATTATCATCTGTTCACTTCGAAGCTGAATCACATCGTTCACATCTGTTGCAAATCTGCCCCATAAGACCATTGTGAGACGCTCATCGCTATAATAAAAACAAAAAGACAAATGTCAGAGTTAATCCAAGAAAACAACATGAATTATATCTACCGGTCTATACGCTAAATGTATTATTTACGCATCTCACTTCTCATTACGTAATTCGAGTGATATCTTTTGTGTATCTTTCCCATTGACAGAAACAACTTCAACATGGCTGACTTCAACGATCTGCCCAATCACATCTGCGTGGCGAGTATTACGATATCTTAATACGATCAATAATATATGATGTACTAAATAGGACATAGAAAATAAAAACTTACCAACCAAGAAATCTGGATCACATGTTCCATCCAAAATAGAACGATATGGTACTGGTTGGAGTCCAGAAATATTATCCGGGAGATCAGCACATTTTCGGACACGGGTCGTAGACAGAAACCCTATCTTGTAGGGGTGATTGGTTGTCCGATAAGCACCGCATGAGGGAGTCAAGGAGAAGTTTAAGAGAATCTTAGAACATCATTGACTGAAGAAAGGTCCAAATTGAGAGACCAATTCCTTCTTAACAGAGGCATGAATCTTATCACCCTGTAATATACAATAATATATAAATATAAATAAATGTATAAATAAAACTGAACCGCATATAAAGAACAAATAAATCTAAGTCTAACATACTCTGGCATCAACAAAGACCATTTCAATTGACTCTCCAACAGCTGCCGAGTACTGTCTCCAAAGTCTAACAACTTTCACCTTGATCCTCCAAATTGACTTCTTAGGTTTTAAATCAACAATGGAATCGATTGTATTCATATTTGTTATTCTTCTCGAATTTGATTGTCGGATTATGTCGTTGTTATTACCCTATATATAGTGACTTCATGAGATTTGGTTTCTCATTGTTTCCAATCTATTGGATATAAATATTAATGTAGGAAATTAAAGATTTTAAAGCTCATTACTTAATATAATTTGTCACCGTTATGGTAAGTTTTTATTTATATTTCTGAGACACTCATTACCATAAAATGAATCCCTTGTTATATCATCTTAGGTGTGGAGGAGTTATTTTGGAAACCAAATCAATCAATCGAAATTTCCGTTAATGATATATCACTGATTGGAGTAACACAATCAAGGATTTCTGAAATTAGTCTGATTCGTATGAAGTAAGTTTATGTCTATCACGTCCATTAAATAAGGAATAAAATCCGGATGAGAAATTGATTTTAAAAAAGGTTCTGTCTAATCCGGTGTATCAGTTGTAGGTAATCGCGGCAAAACAAATGTTTGACTTGCTACACAAGTTATATTCTTTTAGCCTACGGAAAAAATAATCTTTTTGTATCGTTAACTGCAGTACGATGGTTATTCTTAAAACATTACATTTCAATTCCCATACGACTTGTTTCACGAAAATACTAATTGGCTTATTGGTAACACGTTGTTATTTTATGATTATTGATTGCACATTTGATGACACAAATGTACTTGTAATACTGTTACCAATAACAGTGGCATATATTGGAAATCTTTTGAACAATACCGAACCAATATTTTAATTGTACGTTCATTTTTAAAATCCTAAGTATTGCACAATTTCAATTTTAATTACACTGCTTAATTAGGTTTTCTTGTTATAGACGCATGTTTCAAAATTGTAGCCAAAAGCCACGTGTTAATATATTTTAAATCAATCAGTACTAACATGATTATATAGATATAAATCCAGTACCGCGAATATCATAAAGGAAGCTTTATATATTGATAAAATTGCATAACATGAAAAATTATAAAAAAAAACAAATAACAAAAGGTAGAGAAGGGTTCGAACTTCGCATAAATATTTGAAAACTGAAAAGAAAAAAATGCGCAGGTGAAAGCCTCCTAGATTGTCCGACTTTGTTGTTGCAACATGTTAACCACGCTTGCGAAACTCCGCAATGATCTCAGCGTTAGTGCTTATCTTGTTGACTTTATAGGTGTCGTGATTGTACACGAATTTTTCTCTGAGTATTTCGACCTTAAACAAATATGTCTTGCCGATCAGTTCCTGGATGACCATTGGTAAGTCGGCCTGGTCACGGATCTGTGTATAGCAAACATAAATAAACAACGTTGTGTTAAGCTAATCAACTATATTATAATATTTCATGGTGTCATCTCTTGCTAAAATGTTAATAATACCTCATCCGTGACGGGTCCGGTTAACTCAATGCAAGTTTGACGAACTAACTGTAGTGCAAGATGGTCGAATATGAGCAACTTGGACGAACCAGTGTTGTCTTCCACGACCAGGTGCAGTTTGTACCTATAATTGCCATATTGTGTTATACATGGTCAGCAATAGACATGTTTGTAGAAGAATATTACTTGGATAAATTGGCCAACTTTGAAAAAAATGAAAAGAGTATTCACCTTGGAAACATTTTAGGAGCATAACATTTGCATTTGGCACAGTAAGTTTTGAATCTTGTAACATCATCCTCGATATTAAGACCTGTCGCTAGAGAGGGTTCGAACTGAACTTTCTTTGAACACACTTGGCAACATAAGTAGTACCATCCCATGTCAGTCTCGATTTGTTGAATTTTGCACATAACAATACACGTCTGAACCTACATTCAGACACAACCTCAAATTATATAATATAAAGACGATAAAAATATAAGCAGTCCGATAACTATATAAGGTAAATTAAAACCTGATGACAGCTGACAATTTCAGCAAGATTTTTCCCGGAAGTATGAATAAGAAAGTCATGCTTCTCCGAATATACTTTTGACGCAGCTGTTGGTGTGGACTTCAGAAATCTGATACTTAGATTGTCGTTTGGCAACCTTATATGGATTGTCCGGATTAAATTAAAGAGGAGTACATACTAAAATTATCAATAATACACTTGTATAGCCCAACATTATTAGGATATGCTCTTGTTATTATAAAATTCGAATTGTTCAAAAATATTACTTACATCACCCTAAATGTATCAACATCAGCCATTAAGGGATTCGTCATCACATCAGTGGTGTTGAAGGCGTTTACCACATTGCGAAATTCTAACATATAATAAGCAAAATTAGTGTTCGATGCCTTTTTAAAAAGTAATATTTACAATTTTGAATATACCTTTCGAAAACGTAATCTTGGCAAACCTCATAACCAATATCACATCCTGCTCATCACGCAGCTGTATGGCACGGTTCACATCAGTAGCGACCTTTCCCCACAGCACAACTGGCAGACGAAGATCACTGAACAACGCAGTGAGAAAGAGAGACATCTTTACCAAATAGTGATATACCATCTCAAATAATAAACAATTCTATTTAGACTCTGCTTAAACATCGTTTTTGCAACATTCATTTATTTTTAAAGTGGGAACATACTCTGCATCGCGTATGGCAAGACAAATCTTCTGCGACTCCATACCATTAACTCCTACAATTTGGAGTTCACTTGCCTCCACGACATGTCCGATCACATCTGTTTTCAAATGTTGTCTCACCTTAATTTTTTCGTTTTCAAGATCAACATCATATATGTATATTACCAAACCAAAACTCACCAATAAGATAGTCCGCATTCAGTGATCCGTCTAGAATATCAACAAAATTCACTGGTGTGAAACCATTGTGAGGAATCGGGAATTCGTCAGTCAAACTCACAAGAGATGATGACAGGAATTCGATTTTGAAACGATGGCTAGTTGTCCGGTATGTGCCACAAACAGGAGTCACTGTGAAGTTAGTCAAGATCATACATCTCCCACGAGCCAAAATATTATCAAACCTGATCACCAATTCACTCTTAACACTTGCATGAATCTTCTCTCCCTATAAGAAAAGTAAAGCATATTATTAACAACCATTTAATGAAAACTACTGAATGGAAGAGAGGTTCTTACATATGAATCAACGAAGACCATCTCAATGGTTGGGTAACCTTTAGTTGAAGTCTGCTTCCACAAATGAAGGATCGAGACTCGGACTCTCATCACGCACGTACGGGTATCCAAATCAACAATATTAGTCATACCAGCCATTCTCTTCAAATATTTCGTATTATAAAAGATTGGTTAAACAATGCAAAGAAGAATATGCGAAATTATAAGACGACGAAGGGATGTATAAATAGTTTGGAATTTAACGCTTTTGATTTTTTAATTGACATATATTGTGTAAATGTAATTCAAGCAAGGCAATCCATTATGTTTGATGATTAATAGGACTATAATTGATCACGTTTTTATTGAATTGGAAAGCACAAAAGAAATGTAGAAAGTTTTCGCATATATGGATATAAAATACATTTACCAGCTAATATTCTGGTGTTTAATTTTTTCCATAAATGAATAAATAACAATCAATTTGATAGTTTCGGATCTTGTCAATTATTTATAAATTGATTCTCCAAACATGATTAAAGGGTTGAACGTGACATTTGTTTGAATCAATTTATAAAATCAATTTATCAAAGAGGTATATGTTAGCAACATCTTTGTGATAATATGAAAATTGACTAATATGGCAAGATTTTGGCAACCTTGAATCAAACCATATTACTACGTGTTACATCACTATAATCAGTTGATATAATTAATCTATAGAATGAGACAGAGAGCATATATCTAAAAAGTAACGCTTAAATTACAGAATCATGTGAACTGTCAGGATATGTTTATACCAAGTCTCATTACCAACGTTCTATAATTTCTAATACTTAATCAAGTCCGACTGACTCCTTAAAATATTTTGTAATAGATCAAACACATATCGTTGTCAAAATTTATTCTTGTTCTATGGTATGTTCACTAAGTTGATTAATGTATCGATATATAAACTAATCATGCGTTGGATCACCAACTATAATAAATCGAGATATATAACTATAAACTATAATTATATATAGTCAATATTGGATATCTATCTTATATATTTATATGTAGTCCAACGTTGGATATTATTCGTATTCGAATCTGTTTGTCTGAAGATGTGAATATTCTATACGATTTATTAAATATTTACATATGATAGAATACATTCATGTAACTTGGTATGTTCACTCAGTCTTCAGTATGCATCGAGATATAACATATTAAGTTTGTAGTTTAAGGTACGATTCAACTAATGATAGAATATACCTCATGATTTATAGATGACTGAATATATTATGTTTTTTTCCAAAATGAAAACAGAGTACATGAATGCTAAATAGATATATACATGATAGAATACATATGATTAAAACCATACGATATTTAAGTCACAAATTAATAAGAAAAAGAGAACTGGATCAATTGATAAGAACTTGGTTAATGTATATCATAAAAAGATTGTAGTTTAAGGTTCAACCAAGTTTAGAAAACCAGACAATGTATTGATAAAAACATAACAAAAAGAAAAAAAAACATTTCATATTAGTATCGAAGAGATGGCTAATCACGACGGTACATCTGCGGCTCGTTAAGGAAGAACCAGTCGATCTTCGGAACATAAACATCACTCGCCTTCGCCTCGGCAAGGCGGAGTTCCGACTCCAACTTCTCTTTCTCATCCTTCATAGCATCATCCTTGAAGAGATCGGTAAGGAGTTCCAGTTTGCCTTGTATGCGCCACACATCAAGCTCTTCTTGGAACTTCTTGTACTCCGCATCCTGTTGTTGCTTTAGCATAAACAGCTTTGCCCGGTAATGCTCCATCATCACCTCTACACCTTTGTCGAATGCCTCTTCTACGGGAGTCCCATAGTCGGCAACCATGAGCGACTTGAGTTTTAGGTCTCTTATGATGCTTTCCATGGTGAGATCTTCGGCTGCATGCAATGGAACCAAATTTTGGTTAGTAAACTTATAACATAAGTGACAAAGGAGTATGTTACTTATATAATTACAAAATACATATATGGTAATAACGATACAACATATAGAACTATTTCACACCGTTATGTAATATCGCATACGATACAAAAATATATGGTAAAACTTACATCTGCAAGAGACAAAATCGATTATTTCACATCCCTAAAGTTACTAAAACCCTACAAACTATTTGACAGCACTAAAGTAACTATAAACTTACTAAGAACATATATAATAACTTGTAGATCGATTAATGATTACTTTCAAATAGAAATTATAGTTCATAATCTCGAATACTCATCTTCAAGACTGAAAAACGATTAAAAAAGTAGAAGAAGAGTGTGGATGCAATTTAGTAAACGAAAGGTGAAGAGACAACGATCTTACAAACCTAAAAATAGCGAAAAGAAACTACTAACCGAAAGTTGACGAAAAAATAGATTCGAATAAGAGAGGTTACAAATCGTAATAAGAAAGGTGGAATGAAGCAATGATCTGTGGTCTTATTTATATAGGAAAGGGAAGACTCTCCAAGGGTTGTGTCTTTTCGAAATGCCTTTTCATAATCTCTCTTTATGATAGTTATGGAAACTTAAAAGATCTTTTAGACTTATACATTACAAATATATCGTTATATCAATCAAATCTGCATTGATTCATTGTGTTAATTGCATTTCCATTTATAAAAGCAAGGCAATCCTTTTTTTTACTTGTTCGTTAGGCAAACCATTTTGTGATAAAATTGAAAATCATTTTAAACTTGATATGACAATAGGAATGTGCCCAAATCAAATCACAATAAATCAGTAGGCATAAAATTTGGTAAACTTCAATCAAGCACAAATTACTCGTGACTTCTTTTTTTTCCTGTTTGAATATATATTCACAATAATAATAAAAAGGTCTTACACAACTTTGTTCCAATATATGAATATTATTTGTCACATACATATAAAGCACACAAAACTTTGGAATAATATCTAAAAGATCCACATAAAATAGTGTATAACCACACATGTGTTTTAATATGACAGTTCAAGTAATCACATATAGGTGTACAACTATTTTGAAAATCAAGTAGTATATATTTGTAACACTCGAACAAAGTAAAATGTCATATGTAAAACTCGCCGTAAGTAAAACATATTTGTAAGACACGATGTAACAAAAAAAAAAACAATTTGGTGGTAATTGGTGATTTGGCAAAATACGCCGGTGATATAGTGGTTTCCTTTTAGGGAGTCGTTGATTCAATGTTTGTAAGGTTATTTTTGATTGGATGCAAAGGAACATTATACTTATATTATACTTATAAATAGAGAACCATAAGATTATGCGATGGCATATAAATAATAACTCTAGTGATATAAGGTTAAATTTAAAAATGGGCTGAGGTGAAACATGGTGATGCCACGTAAGCAATGGCATTCATGTAAATCACACATGAACCAAAGGTTGTTTCTATAATGATCTCCTCAACTAATATAAAGGGGATGCTCATCATAATTCTATGTTAATTTTGGGTCAATATAACGTATGGGAGATTTTACATAAATACTATATCATTTTTTTTCTCCAGAAGTTAATGTTACAGCTATGTTATGCGCATATCGATTACGTAAAAACATACAAGACACATACACAAGACCGATCTGATTTTACAGCCACTAAAGCTTAAGCATATATAAGGAAACATATTTTCCCCTGACTATTGACGCAGTATAATTTGAGTATATAGATGTCTTATATTTATATACACGTTTACGTTGTATGTATTTGTATCAGACATGCATAAGTGTGTAACTGTCTTAATCAACTTTATATCCCAACTAAGGAAAGAATAGTTTAGAACCTCGATCTTCATTCTTGAATTTTAGAATCTAAAAAGATTAAAACAGTGACTTATGAAAGAGGTTTTGTTTTTATTGACTCTGTCATATATAAGCATTCTCGTGATAGTGGTGGAGTTGTTGTTTTGATACGTAATTGGCGAATTGCTATGACTATGAATTCAAACTTGTGATTTGTGAATATATTATAAAGAAAACTAAAGAAAAAATTGGAAAAGAAAGTACTTTTCTATCTTTTGCTTTAGGGAAAGAGCCAAACAGCTCGTAGTGTCCACTTTAAGTTTCGTGTTTATTGCATCAAAGTTGTATATATATCAAAAAAAAAGTTGTATGTATGTCACCATTCACAGCTGACAGCACAATATAATTTCTAAGCATGTTTTCAGTGCTGAAATATTTAACTAAAGCAAAAAATGAAGTTACCTAATATTAGGATTTTAAGTGACTAATAAGGAATTAAGTTGCAACATATGGTTTTATTAGAGATGTAATAAAATCATATGCAAATTATGAACCTCTATTCTATTTTTTATTTTTGGTTTTGACATGCAAATACTGAAATCGCTAATAAGATTCAAACTGTACAAAATGGTTGATACTAATGAAAAGATGCTACGGAAGATATTTTGCCCATGTAGTATGTCTTTGTTGGAAGAAAACAACACTACAGATACAAAGGTCATTTTAAAATTATTAGAGCGATACAGAAGTCAATTCTTAAGGCTTGAGAATTGGCAATGAGTTTGTGACAAAAGCAAACGTTTTTTTTTTTTACATCAAACGACTGATCTATTACTCAAGCTTGAGGTGATCTGGGAAACCAGACCGGAATAGAACAACCAGTGTAGTACAAGTTCCTATAGAAGGATCTTGCTATCTTATCTAGTGAATCGGAAGATACATTTTCAGAACGAAGACTAAATACAATTGAAAAATCAGAGAAGTTGCTCTTCAGCTTCTGCAGCTCATCCAGTTCAATGGAGAAGTTCGGCCATGCTTCTGGGTCTTGAATCATTGAGACTAGATCCTGACAATCAGTGCCAAATGTTTGGCACGTGAATTGTTGAAGCATGCATTCCATCACCCATATAAGGGCTTCAAACTCCGAGTGAAGTGGTGAGATTCTCCGTCTTTGGTTTCTTGCTCCCAATATTTGTATTGTTCCTTCTGCAGTTTTCCATGTCCATCCACAACCACTAACGAGTGTGTCATGTTTCCATGAGCCATCTATCAGGCACTTCTCAGAAATTGCTTGTTGTGTTGGAGGCATTGTAGTCATATGTTCCTCCTGTTTAGTATTTGCTTCAAACCAAGTATAGCATTCTGATTCAGTATGTCGGACAGTTTCCATCGGGTCTCTATCTATTCCTCGGAATAGCTTATCATTTCATGCTTTCCATATATACCATATGATCTAGGGATATGGGTCTCTATCCAGCTCCGGATCTTCTATATCATTTTTTCTCCAAAAGAGATAGTCTATGTTCGTGTAATGACTTGTTGTGGGAAACCTCGATGGTGGAGTTGGGGTTCTTGCATGTGCTCATGTCTGAAACGCTAGGGGACATTCAAATAGTGCATGGTTTATAGTCTCATCGTCTGCTCCACACCTCGGACAATGGTTGTCACAACGCATATGGCGATGGGTTAAGTTGCTTATTACTGCTAATTGTCCAGATAACGCTTGTCAGACGAAGTGTTTTAGCTTTGGTGGGGCATGTATTTTCCAAACAAATGCTTGGAGTTTTTTAATGTGCGGCTCCTCTTGGTCATCCACTGTGTTTAGAATATTTCTAGCTATCCAATTTCCTGATTTAACAGTATACATACCACTTTTCGTGTAGCTCTGCAGTATTTGTCCCGTTGATAACTTTGGCTTATGACCAAAGATTGTATCATAGGAATATCATCTTGGTGTACATAGTTTTCTAGCATTTTCAGGTCCCATGTTTTTGGTTCTCCTAACATAAGGTCTCGAGCTGACAACATTGGATGGACCATTGGTGCTATTGGTCTAGCTTGTCTTGCTGGTATGGTTGGTATCCATTGATCTTCCCAATTTCGAATCTCATTACCTGAGTGTACTTTCTGCCTGATTCCCAGCAAAATTAGTGGTTTTGCTACCATAATGCTTGTCTATCCATATGAGGGTCTATCTATTGTATTTAGCCGCAAGGGCGTGCTGCATTTGAAGTACGTTCCTCTGAGGACTCTAGCTACTAGAGAATCTAGATTTTGTACTAAGCACCATAATTGTTTACCCAGTAAAGCCGGATTGAATTCATGTATCATCCTGAATCCGATTCCTCCCTCTCCTCGTGGTTTGCAGATCTTATCCCATTTGACCCAATGTATACCTCTTTTGGGGAGTTTCGAGCTCCACCAAAATTGTGCAATGACACTAGCTAAGTTCTCACAGGTCTCTAATGGTAGTAGAAGGATCGACATTA
This sequence comes from Hirschfeldia incana, assembly GCA_026261945.1. NCBI lineage: Eukaryota > Viridiplantae > Streptophyta > Magnoliopsida > Brassicales > Brassicaceae > Hirschfeldia > Hirschfeldia incana. The sequence goes on from JABCMI010000019.1 coordinate 1,381,221, forward strand.
CATAAGTGGGTAGGACCAGTAGGATCGACTTTATGAGAACCTCCTTCCCTCCTTTTGTTAGTCAATATCATGTCCATCCATTTACACGATTTTGTAGTTTCTCCTTCAAGAACGCAAATAATCTCTTTTTCGATCCACTCATATCTTCAGAAATACCAAGATATGTTCCCATTCCTCCTTCATTTAATTCATGTTGTGCTTTTGATAGTCTTCTTCACTGTTCCAGGTATCTTTTTGCCAAAGAGCAAGGAAGATTTATCAAAGTTTATACATTGTCCTGAGGCTTTTTCATATGTTTTAAGAACTTTCATGACTTCATCACATTTACGGGGTTTCGCCTTACAGAAGAACAAGCTATCATCAGCAAAGAAAAGGTGCAATACCAAGAGGCTGGCGCGCGATATACGCATTCCTGTTATCTTACCTTGATTCTCTGCATGATTAAGCAAACTATAAAACTAATTGTATATCACTGTATTATTTTTCAAAAACATTATTAGATTCATCTGTTTTATGAAACATTAGTCTTTATAATAATATAGTAAGTGAATTATTCTACTCGTCACAGTTAAGACAAGTTTTGCTTGCAATATGTATGTTACAGTGTTAAATTGTTTAGGCTTACTACTTATGAGTTAAAAATGAAAAGCTAAGAGATCTCTTGTCGAATTATTCTTAGCTTAGAGGAAAGAAAAGCATTCACTAGAAAAGAATAAGTGTTAAATAGTTTAATTGCAACTCCCTGGAATCAATTTTTTTTTTTTTTTTGCTAAACGAATCAATATTTTTAGCCACTCCAACTTTTCCACATACCAGTTAGAGATTCAAACTAATAAAACCCAATATTTATTTTTTATTCATAATATCCAATTTTTTCAAGATACTCGAAAATAAAAATCCCCCAAACATATATCATCTTTGACATTTGATCAGCAAAAAGGAGAAAAGAGTAACAGAAATATTTAAGCAAGAAGAGAAAATAGGAAGGAACACACTAATCAGATTGATTTTTAGCTGAACTCAATCATCTTTTTCTGCTGATGCAAGTTCTTATAAAACTTCTTTATGAAGTCATCAGCCGCTTGATCCACGTGTGCTTTATCCATGTCACCATTTTCCGATGTTAACGGAAACGGTGAATCCGTTACTCTTAATGGCCTAACCAAAGGAGTCCGAGCAAACCCTGGAAAGTAAGGAGACAAAGCCGCCGTCAAATACGCCGGCGTAACGTTTCCCTTGTCACCGTGAAGAAGCTCAAGAACTGCTCTAGCAGCAGCCACGTCATCATCGAGCGTCTGAGGCGTTTGACCACACGCAAAGAGACTACTGTGACTCTTTTTCTTCATGAAAGCAATATTGGTAAAAGGGAAAGTGTAGTTTGGAGTGTTGCTACAGCTAAACTCGTATTCTTGTCGTGGTGGTGCAGCTGCGGCGGCAGATGAAGAAGCGTCTGAGGCGGTGGACGCGGCGGGCACGCGGCGACGGTGATGGAACATGAGATTCTTGCCGCGTTTGAGAGTGGCGTTGAAGTCGGCAATGAGTTTGTGTTTTGAGACGCCTTTGCGGATCATGTACAAGAGGAAACGTACGATGCTCCATAGCTTCTTGCTTATTGGTTCGTTTTGATCCATTATGTGTTGTAGAGTTTTCTTAGAGAGAGAGAAATAGAGAGATTTGAAATATATTTTTTTGAGGTTTGATTACTTATGAGCTAAGGAGAGGATATGTGAGGGACATATAAAGGAAGAAAGATAGAGAGGTGCTAAAACGTGCAAGATTATACAAATACTATAAAGACAAAAGCAAAAGCTTACTGGAGCATAATTATTGAATCCATGTCACTTCATAAGAAAACAACTTTTGTTAATATGGATCAAATTTTATATTTTAGATTACAGATTTTTGTTTCGGGTAAATTTTTTTTGAAACTGATATTTTGTTTGTGGTAGCCTTGAAATGATCAAGATTCTAGGATGAGAGTTCAATTCCAACATTGTATTCAAATTGTTCCTTTCAACCAGGAGATTTCGGACTATATAACACTATACTAAAAGGGTTTATTCTGGAGCTCTAAGAGTGTACACGTCGGGGTGGTTAAATCAGCCTATCAGAAATGCAGCTTTTTTCCACGTCAATTAATGATATTGTGGTTTGGGCTTCTGTCATTTTTCGGCTTTTGTTATTTTGGTCTGTGAGCTATGGCCCATTAATTGATACCTCTGTAATCTCTTCGTCTCCTTCTCTACCATCACTATTCTCTGTCCCATTGATCTCTTCTTCTCCCTGCAAATTCATTTTCCGTAAATTAATTGTATAAAGCAATTATTCAAATACCCTTTCACTTTTTTTTTATTTCAGTTGATTTAAAAGTAGATCACTAAACACCATTTGCGTAGTAGCGTTACCTCTTTCGATTCTCCTCCCACACGTCACCTCTCTCTCTCTCTTCAAACCGGAAAAATCTTCATCTTCCACCAGAAAATTCCCTCTTCTCTTCCTCCACCAGATGCTCACATGAACGGCTACTTCATCGGAACAAACCACTCATCTCTCTGGTCACAACCACCACCTGTTCCCACTCCTTCTCTCTCTCAATCCAACGAATACACTCTCCAGCAACGTCTCCAAGCTCTAATCGAATCCGCCGGCGAAGGATGGACTTACGCGATCTTCTGGCAGATCGCTCACAACTTTGAATCTCCTGCCGTAGACAACGCGGTGGTTCTCGGATGGGGAGACATGTACTACAAGGGGGAAGAGGATAAAGAGAAGTAGAAGAAAAGCTCCAACTCGAGTCTGGCGGAGTAAGAGCATCGGAAAAGAGTCATCCGCGAGCTTAATTCGCTAATCTCCGGCGGAGGACGAGTCGGAGTCTCCGAAACCTTTGGATTGCGCTGTTCTTCGGCGAAAATCATGTATAAATATGTTACTCTCTCTTAATTTAATCGTGAAATCCACATCTCTATTCTAGCACATCCAAATCTAATTCTGATATCAACACTGCGGATCCAAGAATCATGTCGATATTTCCCAGTGAGTCATAGGCTGTTTATAGGTTTGATATTGTTTCCGGTAAACCTTATTGTGTCTTACTTTTTTAAACTTCATTAGTTTTGTTTTGTTTTTTTGTTGTCAGAAAAATAAAATCTTGCTGATCTGATGCATTATTATCTACTAACTGAAACTTGATTGTTAACCTATTTATATAGGTTTTGGTTTAGTAAGGATTTTGGTTTCCTGTTATGTTGAGTCAGTACTGATAATCTGTTGAAATTTACACAATTGATTTGCACTAATAGATTTTGTTACTTTTTTCTGATGATGGATCTAGACAGCTTTTATGGCTAGCTATTGTTCTACCTCCGCAGAAAATTTCCAACTTCTCTGGCTTCTTGAATCTGGTTCCAAAAACTCTGTTAGAAAATGGAAGGTCTTTGATCACGGAGACTCTGATGATGTGTTGTTCGATTTTCCTCCAGAAAGGTCAGTCTCGATCCCTGAACATCATCCTCATTCCTCACCCTCTTACTAATCTTACAAGAGAAACTTCTTCTCAGTATTATGGCTAACTCATGTTCTTTGTAGTTTCGTAAATACCCAGTGGCGTCTAAACTCAGAGTTATCAAAATAACAGTTTTCATTTTTTTTCTTCATTTAGAGATGGTCTCGACTTGATCTGTCTGTTGATTATGATTTTGTTTTTTTCTGTTTTAAGGCAACACTCATACTCAGGACTGCTCATGCTAGCCACCGGCAAGTCCACCGTCTCACAACCTATGTGACTCGGTGCAATCAGAATTTCAGACTGCCAAATTCTCCTCTATTGATTCGTTTCATCGATTCAACCACTTTGGATGAGATAACCGAGTTACCTTATCAAGTTGAGTGCACTCCGCCATATCAGTTAGATGTAAAAGCTTACTCTTCAACCATATATTATTCATCATGTAAGCATAATCATTCTCACTCTGTGATTTTAGAATCTCCTTGCATTGATCAATAACAACATTTAGTAACCCATTGTGTTAAGAAAGTCTCCATCTTGAGATTTAAGCTCTTTTATATGCCTGCAACATTATTAGCTTCCCGGTTTCACTATTTATCATTTATGCATGTGTGATAGTATGGTTCCGATTATAGGAAGGAGAGATTTGGACCTGCACAAGCTTTTCATTGAGCTAACCTCTCGTGGTGGAATCAACAAGGTATGCACTTAAAACTGCAGTATAGTTGTCACATGTTATAAATTCTCATTTGTTTTCCCTTTGTATCTACTTTGATTGACCTTTTGTCTTTTGGATCATTTACCTTCTATGGATCTGCAGATACTTCATGAAAGGAGATGGAAAGAAGTAACAGCTGCACTTACCTTTCCTCGAACAGCAACAAACGTATCATATGTCCTGCGCAAATTTTACTTCTCTGTACTTAACAACTATGAGCAGGTCTATTTCTTCAGATCCAATGACAAGATTCCTCCAGGTTTTTCCCATTACAACACACACATTTTCTTGAGTTTACTTCTCTGTTTAGTAACATCATTTCTTCTGAAGACCCTCTCCAGAACCCATCTGCTGTGGTGGGACTTACGCAGGGAACCATAAGACTTCCACAAGAACTCCAAGCTTTCACTATTGCACCAGAACCAAGGATTGTTTCTGGAGGTCTCAACTATTTTCTTTGTTTCCATAAATGGTCTAACTGAGAAACTGTGACTAACAAAGCTGTTGTTATTGTTACAAGACCCTTAACTGGCCCAAATGTGACTGGAGTGATCGATGGGAAATTCGAAGACGGTTACCTTTTGACTGTAACAATGGGAACAAAGCAGCTTCGAGGAGTTCTCTATGAACTTCTTCCACAAGACACGGTTTCTGCTCATCAAACACCACAACAGACTCATGGCTATTTCCCCAGCACTTGGAACAATATTGTCAATCCTCAGGGGGTTCCTACAAAACGTCGCAGGAGAAGAAAAAAGTCAGGGATCGAAGACGTGACCTTGCTCATCCCAAACCCAACAGGAGCGGTTACAACTTCTTCTTCTCCGAGCAGAACGCCAGGGTGAAACCTCTTATCCCTGGTAAGGATAGAGAGATCAGCAGGATGATTGGTGAGACCTGGAACAAGCTCAGTGAACAAGAGAGATTGGTATACCAAGGGAAGGCGATAGAGGACAAAGAGAGATATCGAGTTGAAATGGACGAGTACAAAGAGAAGCTTAGGACAGGATAGCTGATGTTAAGTAACGATGTTCCATTGCATCAGAGGGTTCCAGAGCAGAACGTGGGCATGTCGCTGAAGCTGATCTTCCAATAGAAGAAGATGAAGAAGAAGGCGATTCTAGCGGTTCTTCAAGGGAAAGCGAGACTCGTGATGATCATGAACTGGAGGAGCCATCTCTGAATCCTTTAGGTCTAAACCTTAACCCTAATCGACTGGGATTGTGGTGGGCGATGTTGTGATGGAAATATGTTCAACTAAGAAACCTGACGAGCCGAGTGTGGTGGTGGCTGCTGAGCAGAAGTGAAGATTCTTCTTTTGTTTCGTGTTTTTCCTAGGGAGAGAGCAAAACAAGAGGCTGGAACCAGAAAATCAAAGGAAAGGAAAATAGTCGAAAGCTAAAATGTTATTTTTTAATTGAAATTATGGTGTGGAGGGGAAAACAATTTAATTTATTTAGAAATTGTATTGTAAATTTTTATTAACATTTTAAATAATAGGTTAGTTTGAGTTAAAAGTATAACATTAATATTCATCATTATTTTTTGTTAGAAAGTAGAAGTCCATTCAAATATAATTTGTTAAATCTTACTTTAAATCAAATTACTAGATATGAGCCCGTTGCGTTGCAACGGGTTTTGTTTGATGTTTTAATTTAATAAAATATTTAAAATAATAATTTTTTTATTATAGCTTTATGATTGTTTTTTACATATGTTTTGTGAGATTTATTTTATAGTTAAAAGACAATTGTTATACATAAGTTTAAATTAATATATGTATTTAATAATCATGGTATATAGATGAATTGATATCAAATTTGTATTTAGATTAGAGAAAAAAACTATACTTTTTTTTATTAAAAGGAAAAAAATTGAAAGTCAAATAACGTCATACACTTTCTTATATAATAATTGAATGTTTTATTAAATAAGTTTTTAAAATTTAATTATGTTAGGATATGTTTTATAGGGAACACATTCTATTTTATTAATCTCCTTTTTATTTACAATTTAAAATGAAAAATACTATTAAATACTCTTTTATTTTTTTTGTTTAGGATGTAGAAAATGTAAATTACTGTTATATAAACTTTTACAATTTATCTTCTCTTTAGTAATTTTTTTTTAAATTGCTATCAAATAATTATTTCTAGTTTCTAAAAAATAATTTAAAAATTACTATTTTACAATTTATATCAATACTATTTTACAATTCTTTTATTAACTGTATAATTTTTATTATCATGTTCATCTTCAAATTCTCTCTTAAAATATTATCAAATAATTGTTTACAATTCTCTTTTGGTTATGACATATGATACAAATCTCTTTTGATTAATATTTTTAGAAAAGAAAACAACTTTCAAATATTCCTTTACAGTTTTTAGGGTTTTATAAAAGGAAATTAATATTAAATAATCTTTTAAAATTCTATTTTGTCTAGGATTAAGAAAAATAAAATTACTTTCAAATAATTATATCCAGTTAATATTAACTATTTTTAAAAGTTTTCATTTTCAAGATTAGGCTTTCTCAATATGAGTAATATTTTTACAATTTTTTCTTGTTAATTAACATTTTTAGTATCATATTTATCAATAATTTTTCAAAGTAAAAATTACTATTAAGTCAAATTTTACAATTCTATCTGGTCGGGATTTTTAAAAGAATCTTATTTTTTTAAGATTAAAAAGAAAAATATTTTATAAATCTCTTTTATTTAGGATTTTAGGAAAAAAAATATTTTCACATAATGACATATTTTAATTGTTTTAACTGATATATGTCACAATCATATCTGATGAAATATGTTTTTAATTTTGGTTTATAATTTTTTAACACAAAATTATTAAAAGTAAAGTTAGTTAATTATACAAAAATTAAGATTACTTTTACAGTTTTATTTCATTTAGACTTTTAGAAAAGGAAAATTATTTATTTTATAATTGGGTTTTCTTTGATATTTTTATACAACTAACTTATTTTCATAAATTTTTATTAATTATATATAGATATATATATATATATATCATATAGATTATTTAAGAAGTGATTTTGTCACATATATTCTGAACAATGATTAATAACATAAGATGTAATAAAAATAAGAAACAAATTAAGGTGTATCAAGTAATTAAAAAAATACTCAGGTAACTTAAACCTAGATATAGATGTGAACTATTTGTAGCTAATTTTTGTCATAAATTTTTACATACAAATATCTATTAGAAAAGGAAATTAGTTACTTATAAGAAATAATAAGAGTACTTTTACAATTTTCGTTTGTTTAGGAATTTTGAATTTACTAACGTATTTAAATTAATTTATAAAATTATGAAAAATTATTTTGATGGAAAATAAAATAATTGAAATCATGTAGATTTTAGGGATAATTTGAAAAGTACTCTATTTATAGTTTAAAATTTGAATATTATATTTATATTTTTAAGTTTTGAAAAGTACACTTTCTGAAATGTGGTTAGACATTTTTATCCAAATTTGAATAAAAGTTTACGTAATCCTAACTACTAAATTCAAATTCAAAATTACTATTATTATTGTTTATGTTTATAATAATACCGTTTTCCTGATTTCATCATTTCATGTATCGTCGTGGATCTTTCTTTTTGCAGTAGTGGGAGAAAAAAAATCTATCACAACAGCATCAAAGTATGTGAATTTTTGATAGATTTCTACATTCCAATTGTTTATGTATGATTCTCAGTAAACCGGTCTATCTTTCCCAGGTATAAAGTGGTGTGCTGAGCATTCCACACATGTTTTGGGAGCTTACTTTTTATCTGTGGGATACAGAATTGGAAAAATCTATCAGAACAATATACAAAGATTAGCGTATTGTACAAAGGATACTACTTTTGATGCATGTTTTCTGAATCAAAAGAAAAGCAAAAGGCTATAGAAAACATATTCTGGCCGTCTTCTTTTAATAGATGTAATTATAATCTTAACATGATAATAAATCAAATGATGAAGCTACTGCAGCCGTAGATGTTGACGGTGTCTACGAGATTAGATTACGAGAATATACAAAAGCAAATTACACCTAAGAACATTGGTGACAAAATAACACAAATATATAAGCATTACAAAAATGGAGAACTAGAGGAAGAAGATGTGATACAAATAAATGGAGACCCAGAAAGGAATAAGGAGATATGTAAAATGGAGAGACGTCAAATTTTTAGTTATCTTTTTTTCTTCAGAAAAAAACGTCAAACTTATAGTTTTTCTTCAAAATGAATGTAAATATAGTATAATAAAATATTATACACAGATTTAGGAGTATTATTTCGAAACCAAAGAAAAACTGTAAAATATATTTATTTAGATTGGGTAATTTAGTCATTTAACTTAACTAAAAGTTTATTTTTCAAAGAATATGAATAGAATTCTAATTTTCAAAATAAAATCTCAAGTAAATGTATATATCCAAATTTTCCCTAGATTTTAAGCAATATCAAATCATGTAAAATTTTAAATTTAATAAAATTGAATATTATTTTCTTCATAAGAAGTGAATATAAATTGTAAGTCATGATTGTCCATTATTTAGGGCTTGGTAACATACATTCAATTAATTTTGAGAGTTTTACGATTAGATTTTGAAATCTTAACAACATTTAAAAAAAAAATTCGATACAGAAGTTTTTAATTTTATATTTATATTAAAATTTTATAAGTTAATTTTACGTTTAGTGGAGTGTTTATTGCTATCTTGTTAAAATATTTGATTTTAGGATTTAGGGGCACAGCACATAAAAGACTTCTTATAAAGTCTGCCAAAAAATTTGCACTAACACATTTCTTTAGAAGTCTTTTAGAACATATGGTAAAGGAGACTTCTCTCCAGCTATAGAAATTACAAGAATCCACTCACTTACTTTGGCAACAACAAGAAGAAGACAGAAGTAGAAAGTGTTTGTTTATATTAGCTTTCTCAATTCTGCGAACCCATTTTAATATTTTCTGTATATTGTGTTGTGTTAGTTTCTTTGGGAGCTAGTGAACTGAGAATCAAATAAGATGTATCAATTAAATTGCATATAAAAGTCTGCTACAACACAATGGTGCTTTTCCATTTCAATTACAGAAAATGCAACAAGCAAACCTAATTTTACAAGAAAAAAGAAACCGATTCTTTCAGGAGTATCTAGCCGTTGGACTCCTCATAACGCCAATAGTTTCGAGATAAGAACTCTTCTTGTTGGTTGTCATAAGACCTGTGACTTTGGACAACAATGGTTTCTCTCGATCTCCATTATAGCTTTCTTTCTTCAGTTCGTTGTTCTTGTTACCCCATTGCATAACATCAGAAAGTGATGTCCCTGAAGCCGGGTCCTCTGAAAAACTAAGTCTTTCCTCCTTCATCGCCTCTTTCACAAGATATCTATTCTTAGAAGGTGCATTTGTAGGTTCTTGAGTAAGCTGATCAGCGTAAAGCACGTCTTCTATTTTCGACATCACCGTGTGAGCCAAGCTCTCAAGCACTCTCGAGTAACCCTCCAAAATTGCAAGTCCTACATCCTGCACACAACCAAAAATTCAATAATTAGAAGTCTATATTCCTCACAGCCAAATAATCAGCTTAATTTCTTGAATTGTGTTCTTTTTACTCTGTTGCATTGAATCTTGCTGATATCAAGCGAGGACTGAGAGATTCCAGGAAACCCTTGTTTTAAAAGAAGCAAGATTGTTTCAGCTCTTTCTTCAAACTGTTCTCTTTTCTCAGTACTCACTCCTGAGCCCCAAGGAGATTTTGTGTCTTTCTGCACCATCTTCCTCTTCCATATCACAATAGATGCTTCGATTTTGTTCTTTAGATCAAGAATCTTGTGCTCAGATGATAAATCCATTTCAATTAGGAACTGATCTGCATCAAACATCTCTACTGTTATCATTTTGTATATCACATCTCCCAAGCTTGCTCTCCCATTCTGTTCTCAATAAAATAAAATAAAGATCGGTAAGCAACCAGATCATTAAACAGATTCTTGATGAAGGTTTCTGTTAAATAACCTTAGGAAGTGATTCCAGGTAGCTTTCAGGAATCTCCATTTCAGATAGAACTTGAGCGTTTATTGCCATTGCAGCTTTAAGGACTTGATTAACACATTCCTTTTGGCTCTGTAGAAACCTTCTTGACATCTCGGAGAGGCCATTAGGTGGGACTTTAACCGCAGGTAACCACCATTTCTCATCGTTTCTTGTCTCTGAAGAATCAGGAGAATCTTTTTTGACATAATAAAACTCATTCTGATCCTTGAATTTGTCAAGACAATCCTGCAAACAAACAAAAAAATGACAAAATTGTAGAAGAATGATTATAACATGAGACATTCATTTAGTAGTTTTTGTTATAAGTTCTTACCAGGAGCATTGTATCAAGTTTCTTCAGTGCAGGAATGTTGCAAAGAAGATCTGTTCTCTGTCTTGTAGTCATGACTTCCATTGAAGATCCATCTTTGTTTGTTTGTTGCGTTGGAGCAAATTCAACTATATGATCAGCCACAGAGATAAGCCATCCAAGTTCTCTTCTCCACCGCGCTTTTCTATCAGCCGGCATTGGCTCTAAGCGCCTCTGTTCTCCAAAGGCAGATGCTGCGAGATTGGTAATGGCATTAGATAAAGCCAAAGCGGAAGAAACGCCTTTTCCTCCTCCTGACATATCTTCTCCAAGAAGCAGCTTTGAAAACCTTTCTTTCATTTGCTCCATGGCTGTAATAACATATACAGAAGTTTTGATTTATCTGCCCTAACTTGCGACCCAAGAACAACTTCACCCTAACTTGGGAGATAAGAAATCTAGAATATAAGAATTAATGCATTAGATTTTTTTACCTGCTTGTAATTGTGCCTCCATGGATTCAGATGAAATCATCCTTGGAGTAGCAAGCTTGTCACTGCGGTTGGGCGTTGCGTCACCGCTTGAAGGCAAAGGCGGCCGCTCAACGCTGCCAAAATTTCCGGGTTGACTTCTAAACATCAGGTCATTATCTTCATCATCAAAACTGTCTGAACCATCCATTTTCAAGGCGCAATCTGAGCTCCAGCTTTTAACATGTCTAGAAGCTGAGTGTTCGCTCATGTTCTTGAAATGAAACAATCTTGATTTGTAACTCTCTTGTTCTTGCTCCATTGCTTTCACAATTCCTAATCAAAGTAATAATAAAAAAAAATGATATTACTATATTTTGAAATTTCTTTTTAATCTCTATGTTTCGTAAACCTGTAATAAAGAGGAGTTTTAGGAGATTTGAATAAAAACAGCAAAGTTAATTAACCAAAAACGGTGTTTGAATTTCAGACTTAGCAAATACAGAACACCATTGTTTTGACTTCTGTTTAATCGTTTTATTTTATTTTCTAAAAACCTGCTTAATTTTAGTAACTATTATGATCCGTTGTCCGTAACCGTAAACAAGTGAATTTCATCAGATTTTTCAGGAAAAAAATTACTTATTTTCTCAACAAAAAAAAACTTAATTTTGAAATGTTTTACTATTTATAAGCTAGTACTTGGTCTGAAATGTGGGGTGCACGATATTAGAAACCTCAATTTCTCAAATATACTTTAAGAAAAAAAAATCAAATCGTAATTCATGGAGGAGGACATGTTACAAACCCCTTTATCTGTAATCATTCTTTTTTATCCCTTGTTGCATAAAAATGGTACATAAAAAAATGGTAAATATCTAAATTGATTAATAACATGGGTGATAATATTATCGTGGTAGCCTTCTATTTTTAGTAGCCTCCGAATATGTATCCCTTATATACTAAAGCGCAAATCGCCTAACTAATCAGAGACTGCCATGTGGAAAAAAATTAAAAATAATTTAAAACAATTGACAAATGGAAAATCTATAAAACAATAATAAAAAATCATTTGTCTTTTCTATATAAATATCTTACCGTAATCTAAATCTAAACTACCCACTATCATTTAAACTGCTTATTAACTGATTCTATTTATTTTTAATATAAATAAAAATTCTAAGATTTTACACTACACCATTATCTTATAAAATTCAAGTTCAGTGGCTTCAGTGATTCTCTCTCTTTTTAAAAACCTATTCAAAGTTCAAAAGAATAAACCAGTCAATTATATATATATATATATATATATATATATATATATATATATATATATATTCTAAACATTGGCACAACAATAATATCTGAGAGAGAAAAAGAAAAGCGTAATTTTTCTATGGCAAAACTTCCTGCAAAGTGGAAAACCATGGTTAGTGAGATGAAAAACACTCTGACTCTTTATGACTCAAATCATAGCTTGCTTTATGTTTTATTTGAACTTTTTTTCCTATAACCTATTCATAATTTTTTTTTTCTTTTGTTCTTTTAGATATTAGCAAAATCTACGTCTTCTATACCAGTAAAAGGTAAACCTATCGAATTAGGTCAATTCTGTTTTTAAATGGACTAAATTAATCTTCAGTTTGCTGAAACATAACTATTTGTTTCGGTGGTAATAGTTAAGGAATGAAAGTAAGAAGCTCACTTTGAAACTTAAAAGCACACATACAAGCTCCATAACAACTTGAAAAGCACCACTTGAAAAATGAAAACGTGGTGATAACAAGAAGGTAAACAATGGGGTTTAAATGATAGACGAGAAGGACTCATCACTCATGCCTACTTCTAGATTAAGACATCGTTACTAAAAATAAAAGAAATATATATATATATATATATATATATATATATATATATATATATATATATATATAATACTATAGAAGAGAAGAGCTAACAGATTTCAATTATTCACAAAATTAAAGTTAATATTTTAATTTTGCTTATGCTAGATATATGCTTTCTCTCAAATTTCATATTTAATAATTTCGTATTAAGCAATCAGTATTTGCATGTATTCTGGATCGATATTGGGCAGTTATAAAATATAAACATCAATTTTAAAAAAGTATGCTAATAACTTTAAAATAAAAAGTAATTTAAAAAAATATATTTTAGCAATTTCTTTTTGTCATTGTACGTTATTATAACTAAAAAATATTTTTAAATAATAAAGCCCGTGCATAGCACGGGAGGTAACTAGTATAGTTATATATGAATCGTAGTGGACGGGACACTGCCCATAAATTACGCTGAGATGACTGGTCTATTAACTAGTCCATCGTTTTAAAATAAAACAAACTAGTTAGTCTATTGTTGGTTGGTTGAGAACTTGAGACTATGTTTGAAATTCAACAAAAAAAAATAGATGCTGTACGTTAACTTTATTGATCACACAAAGGCCACCACATTCATAAAGAGTGGAGCATAGAAATGAAATTATCCACATCTTTATTGAAATTGTTTTTCCCATCTTGAGTCTATTTACAGACCTAAATTCAGCACAAAGCTATTAAGGAGCCAAAAATAAAAGATCTCGATAGGCTCTTCGGGCTGATCTTGATAGTTTACTAAGAAGCCCCTTTGAAGACTAGGAACTTAAGTGTCTCCAATTGAAAGTAGATGAATGTCCCTTTCGAATGTGTGAAGAAACACCCAAAATTTGATCCCACGACACATTGCCATCCACTCCCATAGCTCTCATCAAACTCCTAGATTCATTACAAAAAGATCCATCAAATACAGAACACCGTTGTTTTGACTTCTGTTTGATCGTTTTATTTCTTTTTTCTAAATTCCTGATTAATTTTAGTAACTATTATGATCCGTTGTCCGTAACCGTAAACAAGCGAATTTCATCAAATTTTTCAGGAAAGAAATTACTTATTTTCTCAAAAAAAAACTTATTTTTGGAATGTTTTACTATTTATAAGCTAGTACTTGGTCTGAAATGTGGGGTGCACGATATTAGAAAACTCAATTTCTCAAATATACTTTAAAAAAAAATCAAATCGTAATTCATGGAGGAGGACATGTTACAAACCTTATCTGTAATAATTGTTTTTTATCACTTGTTGCATCAAAAATGGTAAATAAAAAAAATGGTAAATATCTAAATTAATTAATGCATGGGTGATATAATATTCTCTAATATTATCGTGGTAGCCTTCTATTTTTAGTAGCCTCCGACGGGACACTGCCCATAAATTATGCTGAGATGCTGGTCTATTAACTAGTCCATCGTTTTAAAATAAAACAAATTAGTTAGTCTATTGTTGGTTGGTTGAGACTTGGATCCGACTGGTAACCATTCTGGAAATAAAAAGAACAAATAAGAATAAAATGTCTAGAAATAAAATTGCAAGAATAAAACAGAATTGTTGTTTCACCTCAAATTTGATAAGAAACAATTTTCTTCTTTATTTCTCTACAAATAAAAATGATAGAGAATAAGAAGGAAAAACTATTCTTTCTGAATTGTAATTTTTTTAAAATATATTAGAAAATGTATTATTTCACGTCGTTCCTTCGTCACCATTTATACCTTATGTTTATGTTTGCAATTCAACAAAATATATATATATATAGATGTTGTACGTTATAAACTTTATTGATCAAATGATCACACAAAAACCAGAACATGCATAAAGAGTAGAGCATAGAAATGAAATTATCCACATCTTTATTGAAATTGTTTTTCCCATCTTGATTCTATTTACAGACCTAGATTCAGCACAAAGCTATTAAGGAGACAAAAATAAAAGATCTCGATAGGCTCTTTGGGCTGATCTTGATAGTTTACTAAGGAGTAGAAGCCCCTTTGAAGACTAGGAACTTAAGTGTCTCCAATTGAAAGTAGATGAATGTCCCTTTCGAATGTGTGAAGAAACACCCAAAATTTAATCCCACGACACATTGCCATCCACTCCCATAGCTCTCATCAAACTCCTAGATTCATTACAAAAAGATCCGTCAGATTACTTATAGATGATGATGCTGATGCAATAAAAATATTTATTGCTAAAAGGTATTATTGTTTATATATCTAGCTCTTAACCATGAGAGTACTACAAATTGTCAAACTAGGAGGAGTCATTGATTGAAAATCTTAACCATGAGACAACTACAAATTGATTTATGATGACAACAGATTCACGAGTAAGAAAAACTGGATGTAAAAAAAAAAAAAAAAAAAAAAAAAAAAAAACTAAAAACTGGATGTAATTGTGTAATATAGACGTGAAAAAGAGTACCTTCTTGATATGGCCAGCAATGGATTTACAGTCAATGACATCAAAGAGATCAAGAGCTTGAGAAGCAAAAGCCATGGCTTGAACCTGCATCTTTACTGGCATATCTGAATCTTCAACCATTGCTTTTCCTTCCAACATCTTCTCAATCTCTCTCTCTCAATTTTTTTTTCAGGTTATCTGCAGTGTAAATAGTCAAGGAAACGTTTGGATCTTTATAGACACCAGAACATACATACTAAAAAAGATTCCCTTAAAAAAATCTAATCTTTACAAGAAAACCCCATACGAAGATAAAATGTGTCTCCTCTTTTCTTTGTCGTTTTCCCTTCACTGGGTTCAACAATGCTTCCTCACGGGTTCTTCGATGATATTTTAAGAAAAAACAAACAATGGCACAAACGCAAAATACTTGTTTGTGTTCTTTAATGGTGAACGCAGAAATTCGCTTTTAATACTTGTTTGATATGACGAAGCTAATAAAAGGCAACAAAGATGTTCATTTCCAGATTAAGAAAAGAGTATTCATCGGGTGTACCTATCTTTAGACTTGTTCATCGGGTTCGCCAAATTCTCCCGGGCTCAGGATCTCGTACTTCACTGCTGTTCATCCTTTTGCGGCAAGCCACTTGCACCAACTTTGTTGGATCCTTCGTGTGAGCTTTTAGCTGGTTGTATCTAACTCTTCTTGTCCAGTTTGAGTTGTTGTTTAGTTAGTGTAGTTGTTTTTCATTTTCTGCTTTTTGTTTTCTCTGTTAATTCTGTCAAAAATTAAAATTGATAATGATATCTTAACATTTTTACCAAAAAAAAAAAGAAAAGAGTATTCTTGTAAGAGTTGTAATGACTCATTTTGACTAATATATGTCCCTCTTACGTGTATCCATGTCTTCTGTCGTTGACCATTAATGGATAACGATGTAGAGGTGTATAATCAATTACGAGTTAAATAAGCATGGGAACAAAATTTCTGATTAGCAAACTTCCACAAAATTCGCAGAAATGTCGGTGTGGCTGTTGAGATCAGTAGGCCCATGAAGAAAGTTGAGGGTCCATTAGTTTGATGAAGATTCACAAACCCCAAACCAATTCCTTATCTCAAAATATTGCTCAACTTACTAGAATTATTTTACATAAAAAAAATGTACATAGTTAAATATTAAATTACACGTAAGATACTACGTTACTAGGTGATTTGCCCGCACTTGCAGACATAATTTTTCTATAAATACTTATTCATAAATATATTGTTAGTTCAAAAATCAAAATTTTAAATTAAGCATTGAATTCATACTATTATATGAATTTTTTAGGTTCTTAACTTTTTAGTTTTTATTGATTTAAAAACATTATTTTTAGATAACAACATTTATATTTTTATTTTAAAATATGTTGTTATCTTTAACCAGTTTTTATGATTCTAATTTATAAATAATTATCTAATTAAACAAACAAATGTATAACTGTTGATATAAAGTGATGTTACTAAACAAAATTTTTTGAATTACCAAAACCTTCAAAATATGAAAATAAATCAAAAGCATAAGAATACAAAACTGAACCAACTTGAGATGTTATATAATCAAATCAAATAAAATTATTGATATATATATATAATTATATTGTGAACTACCTCTTATAATAACTGAATAAACACTCAAATATATCAACCATACTCAAACAAACATTAATATATAACGTCTAAGATCATAACATTTACTCTTTGTTGTTATTTTCAGTTTTAAATGTTATAATAGAAAAAACTATAATCAATTTATATTTTTTACTTTAAATATAGATTTCTATTTATCTATAAAATAATATTTATTATAAAATCATAATTTTTGTTTTCAAATGGTCTTTTAAATTTCAAACTTTAATAACTATACCTAAGACAAATCATTTGGAAAATACATTTTTTTATTTAAAAAACTTTAATCACATTTTCTTTACATAATACTCTCATAAAAATAATTTAAACAAATTTATAATTATGCGAGACTCTTGAAAAACAATTAAAAGAAATACAGTTAATCTTCAATTTTCATAATTTGTTGTAAGAAATTTTTTTTTTGAAAATATTCTATTTTGGTCATTGGAGGTATATATTTTGAAAATATTTTAAAATAAAAATATAATATATTCTCAATAATATTTAAAAAAATAAAAACAAATTTTTTTAAAAATTTTCAGCTTAAATAAAAAATAAATATTATTCTTTATGCTGAAGAATAAAATAAAAACGTAAATACCACGAAAAATCAAGTAAAAATAAATTTATTGTTATTGTTTATATAACTATTTTAGTATTTTTATACTAAAATAAATTTAATAATTTTAAAAATACATGCCACAACATATTATGTTTATAAAAATATAAATCATTTTTTTATTTTTTATAAAACTATTTTTAATATTTTAGTATAATGATAAGTTTAATTATTATATGTTTATATATACTACTAATTATAAAAATTAACAAATAAAAAAGAAACAAGATAAACAGAAAATAAATACATGGAATTATCTTTTTCTTAATTCAAAAAAGTTTTCCATTTATTTTTGAGATAATTTTATAAATATAATTTGAAATCAGTTAGATAATTAATTATTTAATTATTTATTAAAGATGTTGAATTTTAATCAGTCTAATTTAAAATGTTTATTGCTATAATTAATTATTCAGCCTAAAATCATGGAGAAAATGACAAAAAAGAAAAGTCACTTCTCAAATAATAGTATAGATTCTATAAAACTATTTTCATAGTACTTTATATGATCAATTAGTGCATTTGTTAAGTTTATTTCTAATATTGCTGTTATCTAAATTTAGTTTTGAAAAAAAATATATCTTATTTTAAAGTTTTATTCAGTTATCAAATTTGAAATATATAATCAAATTTGAAATATTTATGAGCTATAAAATTTTGAAGGATTAAAAAGATTATGACAAAATATTTAATAATCTTAAATATAAGGACCAAAATACATTAAAAATATGAAAATTAAAATTTGAAGTTTTAAGTTGTGAAACTATATTTGAAGTTTCAAATTCTTTTTTGAATAGTAAAAAAAATTATATTTGAAGTTATAAAATGTCTTTTGGAGATGTTTTTTTTCTTTTCTTACGGATTTTCCGTATTTTAACTGTTTGCTTTGTAGTTAAATCTATCGACTAAATTGAGCACCAATAACATTACTGGTTTCATAAATGAAGATTAAGAGGTTGACTGGTTTCTCCGCTACCACCCGCAAACGCAGTTTTTAGCGTTTCAACACAATCATGTAAACCGCTACAAATCGGTTCAAACCGCTCCAAGCTTCTAAAAATCAAAAGCTGGTTCCAGCTAGCGTTTGCGGTTGCGGGCGGTTGTGGTTGGATATATGAATATATAGCTATTTTCAAAATTATTTAAAATTTTTAAAACTAAAATTTGAAAATG
Organism: Hirschfeldia incana; assembly: GCA_026261945.1. Classification (NCBI taxonomy): domain Eukaryota; kingdom Viridiplantae; phylum Streptophyta; class Magnoliopsida; order Brassicales; family Brassicaceae; genus Hirschfeldia; species Hirschfeldia incana. Next base: position 1,400,034 of record JABCMI010000019.1, read on the forward strand.
AAAATATTATAAATAAAAATATATACATATTAATTTAAAATCGAAAAACAGTATCGAGTTTTTTTATAAAAACTTTAAACTTTCACTGAAATTTTTAAAAATTAATATACATACCTATATAAAAGATATACACATATATAAAACAAAATAAAATAATCTTTTAAAAGTTTTAATTAAAATTTTCGAAACAATTTTTATTAAAATTATATTTCAACTAATAATAAAATAAATAAATATGTAAACATAATATTTTTATTAATCATATTATATTAGTAATTATTATATTTTATTACAATAGTATGTTTTTTAAAAAATTATAGTGTTATAATATGTTAATATTGATAATTTATTTTTAAACCGCTGCAATACTTTATGGTCAACCAGTCACAAATATCCCGCAAACGCAACAATTTTAAAACGTTATGCCAGTCATACAAAATGCTTAATAACGCTTAAAACTGCAACCACCTGCACCCGTAAACTTTCGCAGCTGCAACCGCAACCACTAGTTTGGACTGGTCGGGCCTAATTAATGATGCGTTTGCTAAATATGAACTGAAGTCAACTTTGAAGAAATGTAGCCATAAGAGACAGAAACAAAGTCTTATTACAAGCGATTGCATAATCGGAAAACAAGCCAAGAAACAACATACATAGCAGAGTAATACATATTGCAACATAAATAACGTAGTAAGACAGGCATGAGGATGGTTCGTTGGATAGCTTCAGATGGTTGGTCACTCGGTGATGGGAACGACATGGACCCCAATCTGACTAATCAGGGCACTGGATTTTCCGTGGAACCCGACGATCTTGTGACCTTCCTTCTGGATGGTGAAGCTGGAAGCTGATTCGAGTCCGAATGGTGGAGAGGTGCGTTTGTTGGTCTTGAACCTAAGCATTGTTATAACTCCATTTTCCCCTCCAAGTACCTTATCGTAGCAACCTTCAATAGATGTAATGTACTCACTCGGATAATCCAGCTCAAACTGTATAGTACAAGAACATTGTTAGGTAATTTTTTAAGCATAAAATAAAAAAACAATGCATATATAAGAGAAAGTGAATCACCTCCTCGTAACCAAGCAACGTTTTATTTCCATGTTCTTTTCCCACAACCACCTCACTAGTTTCATTCTCGTACTCAAACTTGAGAGACGCAATACCAACATCTCCTTGTCCTACGTATATCTTCTTAACATTTTTGAAGACGCCATCGTCCCAAGAATCTCCTCCATCACCACCGTGTCCTTGGAGTTTCTCTGAAGGAGGAGTAATAGGAGTGATAGTAGAGTAATACACCCCAATACTGTCAACACAAGAACCTACTCGTCCATGGAACCCAACAATAACACTTCCTTTGCTCTCATGCACGAACTTGGTACCAGTCACCGTTCCAATGGTGGGAGAGGTTCTCCCTTTTGATGTTTTGAAAGTTAACGACCTAAGGACAATACATCCATAAGGCTGAGTAACAGCGTAGCTTCCCTCCACAGATGTGATATATTCACGTGGATGATCAATCGCAAACTGCAAGTGATTCGTTTATAAAATGTTTTAGTTATTAACATCTTGGACTCATTGAATATTTGTATAAAGGAATTAGGCAAACCTCATATTCTGTTCCTTCCTTAACCCCTCGCTGACGCGTATCCACTTGACCAGCTTTAGCATAGTCGAACTTGATATGCCTAATTGCAGTGCCATCAAATGTAACATATACTTTTCTTACACCATCAAAGTCACCGCCATCGTCATAACTTCTGCCTGTCGTTTGACCACCTTCCATTGCTGATTTGGTTGATGGAATCCTGATGAAATAAGCTCCAAGAGAGTTGAGATTCTTATCAGAAAACCCATGAAACCCAATGATTTTCTTCCCATTGGCTGCTAGTGAAAACTTAGTACCCTCGTTGAACCCCATGAGATCAGAAGTCTTCTTGTTCGTGATGAATCTAATCGACTGAATCACACCTGTTGATTCGTCGTAGTAACCCTCAACAGATATCAAATATTCATTCTCCAAATGGTTAATGTCAAACTGCATACAAAAGAAACAAAAAAAACGTCAATGAAGAAATTAAATTCGTATATTGACAACAATCACTATGTTGCAGTTTACAAATACTATTTAGTAGTTAATATTCAATTAGATGTTTTATGTTTAATATGAAGGGTACACCAAAAAAAAGTTTAATATGGAAGGGTATTTGAGTTTGGGATTTTAAGATGAAAATTTTGTATTAAAAACTATATTTTTTGTTATTCTACATATCTAAAATTTTAAATGTTAAGGATTCTGCATGCTGCATCCAGATGCGAATTCAAAAGAATAAAATTTGAGCATTTGTATTCATATGCAGCTTATGGATACAAAACAGCCTAACTACATACCGTTTGTGTCATCCCACGACCAGATACACCATGGACTGGTCCAGCAATAGTTTGTCCAGCCTTGACATACTCAAACTTGATGAATTGAATGCCTTCAAGACCACCTCGTACGTGTATCTTTGTTACACCCTCGTAGTCTGATCCATCATCCCATTGAACTCCTCCCTTTCCACCTTTAGGTTCCACCTTCAACGCTATCATTTAAAGATTTTTTTATTCTTTTATGGTTCATTTCATTATTGCAATAGGTCAAACAATCTGCGTCATCAATTAAAGCAAAGAGTACCTGCTTCTTGAGAAGGAAAAACCTGAGAGTAATATGCACCAATGCTATCAACACAAGAACCCACCCGTCCGTGGAATCCAACAATAGCAGCACCTTTGCTCTCCAACAAAAACTTGGTACCAGTCACTGGTCCAATCGTTGAAGAGGTTCTCCCTTTCGATGTTTTGAAAGTCAACGACGTAAGAACGATACAGTTGTAAGGTTGTGTAACAGCGTAGCTTCCTTCCACTGATGTGATATATTCATATGGATGATTGATCGTAAACTGCAATAATAGATGATAGTTTTGTTCATTTATAAAACTAACCAAGTATTAACAATAGCATCCACATGTCAAGTTGAAACAATTGTGTTACCTCATGTTGTGTTCCGGTCATCACCCCTCGCTCACGAATGTCCTCATTACCAGATTTGTCGTAGTGGAATTTGACATGCCTAATCGCACTGCCATCCGTTGTAACAACAACTTTTCTTACACCATCGTAGTCACCGCCATCGTCATAACCTACACCAGTAGTTTGACCACCTTGCATTGCTGATTTGGTTGGTGGCATTCTGATGAAATATGCTCCAAGAGAGTTGAGATTCTTCTCGGCAAATCCATGAAACCCAATGATTTTCTTGCCGAGGACTTTTAGAGAAAACTTAGTACCCTCGTCGTACCCGATGAGGTCAGAAGTCTTCATGTTAGTTTCAAACTGAAGCGATTGTATCACACCGGTAGATTCGTTGTAGTAACCCTCAACAGATATCAAATGTTCGTTCTCCATATGCTTAATCTCGAGCTACGTAAAAAGAAATTAATAATAAAAGGTGATCAAATAGAAAGAAGATTGTCGTGGTGCCAATTATATAGGATTAGGCAATGTTCCAAAAATCAATTTACTCGGTGCCAAAACCTTTGACTAGACGGCAAGTGGGTTATAAATGAAACGACTTTTTTAGACGGCGCGTAGGCGCCTACCTAGACACTAATCGCTTATAAAACGTCTAATTATTGTATACCGATTTTCTGAACATTTAGGATTAAAGAGATGAAGTTTCATCTAATTAAATTTGAAGACACGTTTGCGTACCGTCTGTGTCAAACCACGACGATCAGAGACACCATGGATTGGTCCAACTGTTGCTTTTCCAGCTTTGACATACTCAAACATGATGAACTGAATGCCTTCACGACCACCTCGTACATGTATCTTTGTTACACCCTCAGAATCGAATCCATCATCCCATTCTTTCCCTCCCTTTCCACCTTTAGCTTCCACCTTTAGGGCCATCGTGTACAGCGAAGTCTAAATATTTTGTTACTTGGTTATTAATTTGTTTGAATCATTACCAACTTGAGAGAAAAATGCAAACTCATTTGTGGAAAAAAAGTAAACAGTTGAGAGATTACCTCTTATGCTGGAGTAGAGAGAGATAAATAAAGCTGATGAAGAGTTGAGTGGTGATGTAAAAGCAAGTACTAAAGGTACCCTTTTATAGATGGTTTTGCATTTTTAAATTGTACAGAAATATATCTATTAAATGACTCGTGGTCCACGAGGGGATCAATAATAATCCTAACTTTATCATTTTCTAACTCACCACGACGCCCCCATATTCTTGAAACTTCCAATATATCCAGTTTTTATTGACTGGGTGACTCACGGTAACGTGCAGGCGATAAACGTGCATTTTTGAATAAATTAATCATTTATAATTTTCTCTCTTTTTGAAAATCTCAAATCAATTAATCACTTGGTTTTGCGTCCAAACACTAAACACGCATTTGGAACCATTGTGTTTTTAATAAAAAGTGTAAAATACATATATTTTTTTTTTTTTTTTTTTTTTTTGTCGGCAAGATTACAGACTCATGTAGACTCTGTAAACCAAACTGGGTGCTCTGTATCCATATGGACGGTAAACGACGTCTGTTGCCTCACACCACGTGCTAAGCTATCCGCCTTTTTGTTGTACGTCCTTGGTATATGAATAATCTCCGAGCTGTGGAAACTTCTCTTTAGACTTCTGATGTCTTCTAAGTAACTTGCAAAAGCCGGCCATTCTTGAGGTTCCGAAACCATCTTCACCAATTGAGAACAATCTGTTGCAAAAGTAACATTATACTGCCTTAAATTCCTCATACTTTCCATTGCCCATATAAGAGCCTCAACCTCTGTGTGTAAAGGTGATTGACTTGCCCGAGTATTTCGAGCTCCCATCAATCCTTCAAAACCCTCTAAGGTACTATACCATCCTTGTCCCGAAAAAATGTCACCTGATTTCCAAGATCCATCCGTGAAACACCATCGTCCTGATCTCGCTGGTAAAACAGACATAGATACCGCAGTGGGTTGATTCTTTGGAATTATAGTTCGTTGTGCGTCCAACCAGAGCATAGATTCAGTCATTGCCAATTTTAAAGTATACCTTGGATCTGTGTCCAAATTACTAAAAACCTTATTGTTCCTTCCTTTCCATATGTACCAAAGTATCCATGCAAAAAGATGTTCTTCCATTGCTGGGTTGATTCTCCAGAATAAATAATCCATATTCGTAAACAAAGATTGTCCTGGAAAAAAAATCTGGATGCGAGGGAACACTTGATAGAGCCCAAACCTGGACTGCTGGTGGACATTCAAAGAATACATGGTTTATAGATTCTTCTGCTGCTCCACATCTGTCACATCCAATGTCTCCTTTGAGACCCCGGGTTTTTAAGTTCTTCCTGACAGCTATGCATCCGGACAATAATTGCCACAGAAAGTGCTTCAACTTTGGTGGACAACGCACTTTCCAGCAATATGCCTTAAGATCTGTAATTGTTGGACCAAACTCTATTATCCCACTCCCTCTATCCGGGTATGCTCACTCTATATGATATCCTGATTTCACCGTATATTTGCCATTCTTTGTAAAGTGCCAACCATCGCGATCTGCAGTGGGTGTCCTACTCAAGGGAATATTTTCAATAATCGTGACATCTGCCGGTTCCATTAATTCCCGTAAAGCCAACGAATTCCAAGTACGCGTCGATGTATCAATGAGCGAGTCGACCGTAAGATCAGGTAAGAGAACATTTTGTTTTTTATTTGCTGGTCTCGGGCGATTGGTTGGGAGCCAGGGATCATTCCATACTGATATAGAAGACCCTGATCCCACCCTTTTGATTAGTCCTTTGCTAACCAGAGATCTAGCAGAGATTATACTACGCCACCCATAGGAAGACGAGTACGATCTGGCTGGCTCTAGGGGTGAAGTATTCCTAAAATACCGGCCTTTAAAAACCCGAGAAAATAGAGAATTCGGTTTCTCTATAAATCTCCATAGTTGCTTTCCAAGCATGGCTGTGTTAACATCCGTAAGATCTCGGAACCCCAGCCCTCCCTCATCCTTATGTAGACAAACTTTGTCCCATGATTGCCAATGTAAACCTTTTGTGTTGCCACTTGGGCTCCACCAAAATTGTGCTACTGCACTAGTAAGTTTCTTCATTACCGTTTTTGGGATTCGGTAACATGACATAATATGATTAGGAAGAGCCGTTACCACCGATTTTATAATTACCTCCTTTCCTCCTTTAGTAAAAAATCGAAAAGTCCATCCATTTACTCTCTTGTTCAAACGATCCTGGACGAAACCAAATACCTGAACCTTTGACCCTCCTAAACTCTCTGGGATTCCTAAATAAGATCCCATTCCTCCTGGGTTTTGAATTCCCAGGATATCCCTTAGTTCCTGTCGGGTGTCTTCATCAATCTTATGTCCAAACTGAATTGACGACTTCTCAAAATTAATTTGTTGACCCGAGACCTTTTCGTAATCCTGAAGAATTACCAGAATGGTCTGGCACTCTTCTTTCTGGGCTCTACAGAAAAAAAGACTATCATCCGCAAACAACAAGTGAGAGACTGGCGGACAGGCCCTTGCCACCTTTATTCCTGTTAATCTTTTTGCATTTTCTGCCTTTCTGATATTCGCTATTAATGCCTCCGTACACAGAATGAATAAATAAGGAGATAATGGATCTCCCTGCCGTAGTCCCCTATTCGGAACTATATGTCCCTTTGGTTGCCCGTTCAAGAGAACCTTATATTGTACCGAAGAAATACACTCCATCATCAGTAGGATCCAATGTTGATCAAATCTCATTTTCTGTAATAAGGCCTGAATGAAACTCCATTCAACTCGATCGTAAGCCTTACTCATGTCCGTTTTTATTGCCATAAATTTATTCCGACAAGCCTTATTCGTACGTAATCCATGAAACATCTCTTGTGCAATAAGAATATTGTCCGAAATCAGTCTTCCAGCTACAAACGCCGACTGAGTTTCTGAAATTAGAGCTGGGAGACACGCCTTAAGCCTTTGACACAACACCTTGGATATAATTTTATATCCTACATTACAGAGACTTATTGGTCTAAGCTCTGTCATCCTTGTGGGCCTCTCTGTTTTATATATATATAAAATACATATATATATATATATACGTTCAGTTTTTTTCCTTGAATTTTAAGATTTTCTATATTTTTTTTGCTAAAAAGATTTTATATATTTCAGAGGAAGTTTAGCTTTTGGCTACTTTATTAATTATATCCAGTTGAAATTGTACGAGGTTATATACGATGACGCTTAACTTAAACTTCGAATAGATAAAACATTTTCTTTTGTCTCACCATTTAGCGTCGATCCAACAAGAAGTTAAATTTTCGTGGATCTCAGGGTTTTATAATACAGGCATACTGAATTGGTAGATATAGGTGATGATTGTTTAGATAAAATATTTTCTTTTGTCTCACCATTTAGCGTGAATCCAACAAGAAGTTAAATTCTCGTGGATCTCAAGGTTTTATAATACAGGCATACTGAATTGGCAGATATAGGTGATGATTGTTTCCTGGTGTTTAGATTCTAGTTTTTGGTTTTTGAATTTTGGTTTTGGCTTTTAGATTTTAGTTTTTGATTTTTCGGTTTTTGATTTTGCAGTAGATTTTGGTTTTTTGAAAATTATGAATGGTTGTTTTAGATATTGGTTTTTTTAATTTTGGTTTTTAGTTTAAAAATTAATAAATTAAATATTAAGTAAAATGTTTATTCTGAAAATAATATAATATAATAATCTGTCATGAAATACACAAAAATTATTTTAATAGAAAATGTAAATGCAAATAAAATTATTTTAAATTCCATAAAATTTATATATTTGATCTCAAATGCCTTTTATATTTGATCTCAAATGCTATTATACAAGTAATTAAGAATTATAAATAAGCAATTAATATCATTTTTTTTCTAAATTAATCTTTATACATATATTTCTGTGGCCTATTTTTGTATAAATAAATTCTATAGCAATTAATAAAAATAGCAACTTTTAAAATACAATTTCCTTTTGGAGTATTTTTGAACTTTTTTGAATTTACAAGTATGATCAAATATATTTTTTTTTGGTTTTGAGATGAAAAACTCAAAAAAAAATTTATATATTTATATGTATAATCATTTATTCTATATTAATAATATACAAAAGGTTATTTGATAACGTAATGGTGGAAATGATTGTACGAGAATGGAAATGAGGCATAAGCATGAAATAAATATGTTCAAAAGGATCAGTTACAAAAAAAAAACCATTAAAAATGATAACTAAATAACAAATCATCGTTGGAAATTGGCAAAAAACTTGAAAAATGTAAATTTTGGTTTTTGTGTAGAATTAGCCAATTAGGCAGTTATTTGAAAAACTAGTTTTCCTAGTTTATAGGGAACCATTTTTAACAAAATTTTGATTGACAAATAAAGTAGTTTTTCAAAAACAAAAACAAAAAACCATTTTAAAAACTACAAACAATCAACTTAATAATAGGGCATGTTGAATTTCTTTTTGGAAACTTTTCATATTTTAATCAGGTTTGACGTTTGAGGCATGTACTTAAGATTCAATCAAATCGAAACTTGTACTGACTCGAGTCTTTCAGTGTGATTTATTTAATTACCCATACAGAACCCTTCCCTATTATATTAGATGATATGACGAATAAAAATATGATTTATTTTTATTCATGTCTGTAATGTAAAATCTTTTGAAAAAAAAAATAAAGAAAATTATTTCAAATATCATATTTTAATCATGTCTGTAATGTAAAATCTTTTGAAAAAAAAAATAAAGAAAAATATTTCAAAACATTAACTACTAATAATTCATTCTATAAATGTATAATATAATACATGTATATTTACAATCAATAAAAATTGTTAAAATTTAGTCCACATTAAGTAGACAAAATGTACTAAAGATAAATAAATATGACTTTTTTTTATCTAAGCTGCCAAAATTTTAAAAAGTAAAGAGAAATTACTTGAAATACTTGGATACAATTTTAAAAATATAATTAATCAAAAATATATTAATATTTGGGTTTAGCAATTCTAACTGGTGATCAAGGAATGAAAGAGGATAGCGCATTTCTTGTCATTCCTAATTTTTTTAAGAAATAACTTTTTCTTTCCATTCCTTTTCGTTCTTTCTATTTTAGGGAAATATAGAACAAATTTGTTTCTAACCAAAACTGATAAGGAATAATATTCCTCTTCATTCCTCTAGTTTAATTCTTTGCATTTTTTCCCTACTCATTCCTCATGTTTTTATGATGGTCACCAGACCTTTAAAAGATTACTAGAGCTGGACCCGTCCGACCGGACGGGTATTTATTTTTCATTTTTTTATATAAATAAATATTATTTAAATTTTTATCAGTTTATATTTTTAAATATTTACATATTTGTAATTTTTTATAAACACAACAGACGAATAGTTTATGTGCTGTAAAAATAGTATCATGTGCTTGTTATTAAACTTTTAAAGTATTAATATTGCCCTATTGATAGTTTGAGTAATATTTCTTGTAACATAAAATTGTTTGCCAAATGTAAAAAGAATTTAAATATTTTGATCAAAAATGGATAATATGGTAAGATTTAGATACATTAAAAAAATATATTTGGTTATAAACATTAAACATTGATTTACAAATAATTCAAATATATAATTTCAGTATTAATTTTTTTGTTGAAAATAATTAATAGCAACCAAAATGGTTAAAAATATACTTTAAAAATTCTTGAAAAATATAATCTTAGGTGAGATTTAACTATATTAAAATAATATTGAGTTACAAATATTTCATCTTGTTCTATAAGTAGTTTAAAATATTTAAAATCTTAGCATATATAAATTTTATTATTCAAAATAATTAATTGTAAGTTAAACATATATTTTATGAATATTCAAAATATTGTTTAATGTCGAATTTAAACTTAAATTTCGTTCAAAATAATTAATCGTAACATTATCTAATTTTAATATTGTTAAAATAAATTTTAAATATGAATATTCCTAAAAATCAGCTAATTTATTTTAGGAAATATATTAAATACGAAATTAAGTTAAATTGATTTAGAAAACTGTATAATAAATAGAAAAAGACAATAATTCCTTAAATATATGTTCATTTAATGGTTCATTTAATGGTTCATTTAATTACTTCAGTGACATGCTATTGTACATAAAACTGAAAACTAAGGGGTAATTTATATTTGTACTTCAATTTTAATAATAGAGATTATTTAGAATTTAGTACATAGATTTATAAAATTTCATTCGTAGTATGGATTTAAAAATAAAACTAAATAAAATAGTATTGTATATATATATATATATATATATATATATATATATATATATTTAATAGATACGAAGCAATAAAATTATATAATATTGTCATATAAACTAAAATTTGTTTATTATTAAACTAGATTTTATCAAAAAATGTTATCATGATTTAAAATGTGGATTGGAATCTATTTCAAGTGTTATACATGAATCCATACAAAATAATAATAAAATGTTTACTACTAATGTACTAGTCCACCACATCCAACCATGAAGTCCAACACACCCCGCCAATAATCATTAATTATGAAGCAGATCTAAATTAGTTTTTTTTTTTTTTTTGACTAAAGATCTAAATTAGTTTTCTAACAGAATATGATGACGCTCTAGGCCATTGTTTAATTTCTTTTTATTAGTGGGCACGGCTCTCAACCTAAATGAACAAAAAAAACAACTTAAATATCAAACTTGGTTACTTGACAATGACATGGTAACAGAAAAATAAATTACTAATTAATTATTTATTTGATATGTATTTATAATTTGTTAGAATTAATTCTACTTTTTCATTTTTCGTTTTGTGATTTGTATTTTCAAGCATTATGTTGAAATATTTTACTAAATCTAATGACAAGTGGGGATGATCTAATCCAAATAAGAAAATGGTTTAGGTTTTAAATCTCGATTCAAAGTAATACATCGAAGAATCGATTCATACGATCAATCATCTAGTGAAAAACTAGGATTGGTGGATAAATAAACGGCAAGCCTATGCTTAGCAATATGGGTAGAGAGAAAATGATTTTGCCAATTGCTGAATATGGATCCGCGTATCCACTTGGATCCACGAACTGACCTGCCCCCTAGAAACAACTTACAAAACCCATAGACAAAGAAGGAAGACAGGCAACGCCTACGCAATGATCATTGCTGCCAATTCAGTACACCTCTAACACATGTGACAATGATAGCTGACTATAGCAGGTCTAGTCTTGACGCCAAACATAGCTGTCAACTGGTAATTAGTAGCGACTACGGGGAGCAGGGGAAGCAAACAGAAAGAGAAGGTCTATTAAAAGAGGAGAAACATGAAAAAAATAAAGGAGGGAAAATAATGAATACGAGCTTTTAAGCTATTGACTACCAGTCCTTGTTTCTCGAGAACTTTGTATTTCTTTTCATAGTTCAGCTTAAACACTTCAAGAAACAGAATATTGAGTCTTAATATCTCTCATTATTGTTTTATTAGTCTCTAAATTTGCTTACCGATTTTAAGCTTTATAGATAGGCAGAGATTCTTAACACATGAAATAAACTAATTCACCACAGAAACAAGAAATGTCGACATCCTCTCTCGAAGCGGACGACGTCTCAACAACATCACACGTTCCAAGGACACGGACCCCACCTGCTTCTCCTCGACCAGACGTGATCAGATACCAGTCTACTGCTAAACCCGGACACTGATATCCGATTCGTAATAATCTTAATCCAGGGACAGAGATATGAAACTGAGGATAGCTTGAATATCAAGAGTAGCGTTTCCAAGGTGGGATCAGACCCTTCCCAAGTGAGACCAGTATTCTGTCCAGAAACGACAAGATTCCATAATGCTGATACACGCAGCTTGATACATTGATATATTTTTTACTCAATTTATTAGTTTCTTACTTGCCATGAGAACCTACGGAGTTGTCCATAGATTATTAAGTCTTCCACCAAGCACCTTCTCCTTGAACCAAGTGACCCAGGCAGACCCATATTGAAAGAATATTAGCCATATCAACTTTAAGCAACATGCCTTGTTTTAAATCGATGTATATTTTATTCCTAAACCTCATTCCCTCTTAGGTGTAGTGACAACTTCCCAAAAAAACCCGTGATGTGTGGTGCCCTGCGGAAGGAGAAAATGCTTTGATAGGGGTCAAATTGATAAGTCATGCATTTTACTAGGGTCAAGAAGCTAAAATATCAGATTTTTCAGTAAAAAATGCATGTAAAAAAAATTTTACAGGAATTCACATGGGTCCAAATGACCCACATGCTACAATGCTGTCTCCGCCACTGCGGAAGGAGAAAATGCTTTGATAGGGGTCAAATTGATAAGTCATGCATTTTACTAAGGTCAAGAAGCTAAAATATCAGATTTTTCAGTAAAAAATGCATGTAAAAAAAAATTTCACAGGAATTCACATGGGTCAAATGACCCACATGCTACAATGCTGTCTCCGCCACTGCCTTCCACATCTCTTTTCCAAAGGTAAACACCATAGATGGAGTTGTTTATTTTGATACACGCTTTAGGAAGAATAAAACTCGAGCACCAAAAAGTTATTTATTCCAGTGTTCATAGTCTTTATTAGGCAAAAGCGACCAGCAAGTGACAAAGCTTTAGCACTCCATGAACATAGTTTTTTTTTGTTTTTTTGAAAAAAAAAACATGTATCTTATTAAAGCTGAAGTACACTTTAGAGTTGTTTGGAAACAAAGATAATAGTAAAAAAAATATAATGTTATTTGGAAACATAGATAACACTATACTAAAAAAATAATGGGCTTAACTTGAATCATAGATCATTATGGCCCAAAATACAATTAATATTTATTTTAGGTTTTATATGATTATTATTAATTTTTTTAAGAAAATTATTATAATTATTTATAGTTTCATTCTAAGGGTTTTTTGAATAAGTAAAGAACAAAATATAATATATATTTCGTATTGTTACTTTCTGTTTTTCATATATTTTAAATATATAGTCGACAAAATATATATATATTTTTTAAATATATTTCCCAAAATTTCTTGACATATAATTTAACAAATACATTATAGTTATAAGTTATTCACTCATGAATTATTCTGTGTGTTTAAGAATGATACATTATTATTAAGTTAAAAATATTAAATTACATAAAATATATATATTTGTAAAAAATTTACTGCAGTGTTTACGGTTTGCATTATTTTACGGACGTTCTTATTACACGACATAAACTACGTAGCATGAACAATAAAAAAATAGTAAAACTGAAATCGTAAAATTTTAAAATTTCTAAAGTTTGTATATATTAGATATATATTGTAAAACATACAACTATCTAGTAAACTATTACATGATAAGACCAAGGTCTTATAAACAATTGGATAATTTGTGGTACAATAAAAAAGGATAATTTAATAAGCTGAGATTTTTGTTCAGAGAGGCATCCTAGGTAGCGGACTGGCAGTGTCCCCATCGGCATTCCCATGGTAAGTTGGATTAAGTCTATTTCCACAGCTGTGAGGCCAGAACCGAAGAATGGTGACTTTTAAACACTTACCTTTTTTTTTGAAAAAAACTTTTAAACAGTTACCGCTAGTCCTGCCCATAACTCCGATAAAACGTGAAGAACATCTTTGGACAGAGCTTAAAGACCCATCAATGAAAAAAAAAATCATCGGCAAGCAACTGATGCATATGAGCTTAGAGAAAGAACAATTAATTAGTGTCAGTTTAGTAAACTTCACAAAATATAATCATAAATATAAATCATATTCTATCCATGGGTTGCACGTTCTCTTAGAGATTAGTCTGGACTTCTCCATGGGCATAAAATACTTTTAGATTAAACAAAAAGAATTATGCTATTATTTACAAAGTAATTTTTTGCAACGGAGCTCTCACGTTAAAAATTAGAGTGGTCAAAATTGATGATATCTTTAATGGATAAATTTATAAATTAGCTAATATATAAAAACAAATTTAAATAGATAAATAATTAGAGTTAATAATAATAAGAATATCCAAATCTAGAAAATATATATTAAAACAAAAAAATTAAAAAACAATTATAAGACAAGAATTTTAGATAAAAACATAAATAATAATTTATATTATAGTTTTATTTAGTAATTAATGTATTAATCAGTAGTTAAAAAATATTTATGCCTGCATATGCTGGCCAAACACCTAGTACATATATAAACCATATTCAATATGAAATTCTACTACAAACAGCAGTGTTAGTAGCCTATTTTTCATGTCTTGAATATAATATGGCCCGCTAGCACTAGTTAGTCGGCGATCTCATCGCTCAACCAGCGAGTCAGGAGGGCGAGGTCATCCAGATCTGGGGTCGAAGTCGTCCCAGTATATAATACTCCTATATATGGATTACGGTGGAATGCCTAAATCCAATCCGACAACATAAAGGTTGTAGGATGTGAGATATATCTTATCATCTTTTAACTCTAATACACTTAGACATCGCTTCCACTAATAAAGATTTCATCTCGTCTTTGTAACAACAAAAGAAAAGATGTGAAGTAATTAAAGAGATTCTCGTTCCCATGTGGAATCCTTGTCGTTGTAACCTTCCCTAAGTTTTCAAAGATATGATGAAATGAATTAATAAACAGAAGTGATGAGAAACAGTGGTGACATTTCAGAATAACATTGTGATGTTAAATTATAATTAATCACAGAGATGAATTTTTAAATTACACAATTTTTAAATTATACTTCCAAAAAAGTATGGAAAACAAAGCTTAGAATCCAGAATGCATTCATAAATGATATTCTGTGACACTACATGATTGAAAATATTGTATGGAACCCAAAAGAAAATGAGCTAATAGTTCGTTAGAATCTATTAATTTTTCAAATGAACTGAAATAAACTATTTGATTGATTAACATTCACACCCTGTTGATCTGTGTTGCTGACCTCCAGCAACATCAATTGTGTCGGGTAGGTACCTAGAGAGGAAAAATAAGGAGACAAGACTTAGAATCAACATGAAGCAACGCAAATCTTGACAAACAATAGTTGTATATACTTACGGTTCTTCTTCAGGTTCATTCTTGAAAGCATTTTTGGTGATGCACTCGAAAGCTACATCTACATTGAATCCTTCTTTGGCAGATGTCTCAAAGTAAGGAATGTTTCCTTTAGACGCACACCACGCCTTTGCTTTCTTCTCAGAAACCTGGAAGTGTAAAAGATGACTTTAAGCATAACATCTAGAAACAAAAGGATGAAAAAACACAAACGGTCTCACTCACAACTCGGCTTTTGCCACCATCAACATCGGTCTTGTTCCCCAAGACGACAAACGGGAAGTTGTCAGGATCTGATGGACCAGCCTATACAATGGACGCCATGAATGAAGACGATGACAACATTTGGTACTGATAATAACAACAGACTGTAGGAGGAGGATACGTTCGTTACCTGAATCAAGAACTCTTCCCTCCAGTTATTAAGATTCTCAAAAGATTTCATAACATTGACATCGTAGACAAGAACACAACAGTCAGCTCCTCTGTAGAACGCAACTCCCAAGCTTTGGAACCTTTCTTGTCCAGCAGTATCCCAAATCTGTTTAGAGTTAAAGAGAATTAAAATACATGAAAAAACATTTCTATTTTTATAAGAAAACACTGTATTTTCGTAAGAAACACACAGTAGACGACTCAACTTGTTACAAAGATTTGAACTTCTTTCTACTTTTTAAAGAATATTCCAAGAAGTCATAAAAGTAAATTATATAATAAGCAATAATAACAATAGGGTTAAACACATGAACTCCTTTTTTTTTGTTCTAGTAATACAAGTTACAGATCATTAGAGACGACAAAACATTGTAGTTCCCAAAGAGAAACATTGCAGAAGAATCAAACAGTTACTCAGAAGAAGCAAGATTTGAACTTCTTTTTTACTCTATGATCAACACATGAAGGAAGTCCCAAGAAGTTAGGAACACACAGTAGGTGGATCAAATTGTTACAAGAGTTGAAAATATATAAATCAACTCAAATTGTTACTGTATTTTCCTAAGAAACAACACAGTAAGTGAAAAAAACTGTTACAAGATACACAGTAAGTGAATCAAGAAATCACAAGATGTTAGGAGGCTAATAAGAATCATAAATTTAAAACAACTATATAATAAGAAATAACAATAATGTTGACGATTCATATTAAAAGGCAATAAGATAAGATTAATACCTGTAAAGTGAAGATGCGGTCATCGATTTGAACCTCCTTAGTCAAGAAATCAGCTCCAATCGTAGCTTTGTACTGGTTACTAAACTTTCGATTCACAAACCTATAATCATACCCATACCATTCAATCAATCAACCAAAATCGGAATTTCATATTATTAAAACATGATTATAGATCTGTGTGTTTGGTTTTTAGAAACGTACTGATTCATCAACGATGTCTTCCCAACCCTGAACAACAAATCAAAGGATTTCAGATTCTCTTTTTATCAATTGGGGGACAAAATCAAAAATCACATCAAATCAACGTTACCCGCTATCGCCGAGGATGATAACCTTAAGAAGAACTCTCCGGCGAGAAGACATTGAAGACGGAAGGGATGATGATGATGATGATGATGAGCGGCGAAGAAAGTGTCTCCCTCTGTTTCCTCTTTTCTCGCTATCACAGATTGATTATAACAGCAAGGAAACGACACTATTTTATTTTCATTTCCATATATGCCCCCTACCTCGATTACTCTTAGTCTACATCACTACTATATTAGTTTTTTGAAAAAATGTTATTATTTGATTGAGTGAAAAATCCTCAATTTTCAATTATTCTAAGTAGGTCTAAAATAAAACGTAATTATATAATTAATTAATATCATTTACCAAGTAATTGTCAAAGTTTATAAAATATAATAATTTTTGACCAATTATTTCTATATTTATAAACAACATGAAAATAATTAATAGCACACAATTTGTAGAAATAGATATAATTATTTCATTTTCTTATATATAACATTGTATTCAAATATAAAATTTTAAATTAATTATTAATGTCTTATAATGTTCATATACGTCTTATATATCATTTATAAACAAATATAAATTTATTAATTATTTATCATAGATTAATAAATTATTTCATCAAAATTTTAACTATTCATAAGAGTTTATAAAACATTTATAAAAATTTAAATTCACATATATTAAACGAGAAGTGACTTTTTTTACATGTTGATCAACTTTGAAATCTTAGAAAATTATTATAATTTTTTGGTATAATTTTTAGTTTATATATTTTATTTTATATTTTAAATAAAAAAAATAAATATTGAACCAATTAATATCAGTTACCAAATAATCTAAATTATTTTACAAATAATGATTTGTCGCAACTAATTTTTTAAATTATATAAATAATAATAATGTTTGATCAATTCTTTTATATATTTATAAACTACATAGTATAATGACGAAAACATATTTCATTTTAATTATTTTAGTTAGATCTAATATAAAAAGTAAGTCTAAAACTAGTTATTATAACCTGCCAAATGACCTAAATAGTAGTACAAATCATAATTTATTGTAGTTAATTCTCAAAATTATAAAAAGTGTTATATCGAGCGGAACACATGAGATTTGATACAATACTATTTTGCATTTAAGTCAATTAATATAGTGAATAAGGTAATGTTGTAATTGAAAAAAAATTCTATAGATTTTAGATTCATCAACTGTATGAATTTTATTACTATCTAGAGATATAAATAAATATATTGAAAAAAATGCAAATAATTAGGAAAATACTAGAAAATTGTTTATTAAAATAATGAAATAAAACGAGAATAATAAAGCGACAGAAAAGAAGATGCATAATATGTGTTGGAGGAGTTAATGGGATGATTACATATAGAATTCCACATGCATTTTTGTTACTAAATATTCATTAGTAATTTTTACATAAATTTGTAGAAACTTTACAATATTATATGCAAAATATATATTTTCATATAGTGGGAAACCAACTAATATTAAGAATATGAAAAGAAACATTCTAATTGGTATAGTTTATTTGTTCTATAAACAACACTATGAATGAGGATACATCTGATTTATCACTGAGATTACCAAAACAAGCATATAGTCAGGAGCCAAGTAGTGACATCCAGACAACAATCACAATAATAGACTGCTAGAGGTTTAGGGTCAGATTGGTTGCATATAGTAAGAATGTTACATACCAGAATGCTCCCATGATCCGAGTGGAAACATGAGTATCAGTGTCCACAGATGGGTAGTCCAAAATCTCCTAACTGATGAAATCATGTTCAAAATTATTAGTAGTGTAAATAAAATGTTTGTCATAGCTATCGCCAATAAGAATATTTGCAGCCTTTACATCACGGTGTATTGTTTTAGGTTTACCGTTTACATGAACCAAATCAAACAAAACAAAACTTTTTGATATCAAAAGACAAAGACTTGAACGCAAAATGATGAACATTACTTACAATCTTCATGTATGACAATCCTTTTTATAGTCAGTTTGGTAGTTACATCCACGCATTAAGACACTCTTAATGTCAACCAATACATGTTCTGAATTCTATGTATGTTAAAAAGCAGTTCAGGTGGGAGGAAACATACCAACTAATCATAAATGCTATCAATTCAAATGTGAACAAGCAATTATCGGATTCCATTATAATTTACAGAAGAAAATAATATAACCATGTAAATAATTATAAAAATAACCAAGTATTCACAAGAAAAAATTGAGTTTTCATTCAGGATTTGTTTTGATGCTTCTTTCAGTAAGAGTATTTACAATGGGTATGTTAAATTATTTATTCAACTGTTGAATACTTTTCACTGGAGATGTTGAAAAATGCGAAAAAAGAAGTTGGTGTTGATAGTTTTCAACATGTTGAAACAAGAAAATGGGATCCACAATAGCAACTTGTTACCTTTCTATTGGTGATTTAAATTGCTAGGACATTTTCTTTTAACAACCTAAGTTTTTCATATTAATTATTTTATAAACAAATTAATTAATTTAAATATTTATCAAAATTTATTTTTTGTGTTTTCCAAATATAGACTTGTTTCATTTAATTTGGATATATAACTTTTAATTGAAATTTTAGTTGATTTTTTAAAAAGATAAAGTACAAAAAATGTATGTATCATTGTATTACGTGGAAGAAGAAAAAAATTAGGCGGGTGATTGTTTTTTTCCTTTTGAACTGAAAAAAGAAAAATGATTGTTAGATAATAAAAATGAGGTGTCGAATAAGAAACACCAATGTACATCGTGTAATATCTTAACAACAGAAGCAAAAAATTCCTAATATTATACCAGTAACGTTTTTTCTTTTCTTTTCCGAAATCAAAAATACAAATCACGTTTTTGTTTAAGAGTTAAAAATTACATTTAACGTACTGAAATTCTTTGTTGTAAACGCGCTTTATTTTACAATCACATTTAATGTTCTAGATTAAGACCCATCAACCATATAAGCAAATGACAAAACTAAAATGAATAAAAACGCCACTAAAATGAATAAAAACGCCTGTGTTTTGTTTGTAAATATATAATAAAATTAGAAAGGAAAAAGTTACTGGATTTAAAATACGAAAAACCCAGAACAACAAATGTCATTTACTGTTGCTCAAAAAAAATGGCAACGACTTACAATTACACCACTAAAAACTCCTAAAGCTGCAGTTAAAATAGCTTGAATTGAAAAACCTATAATACTGACGACCTAAATAATTTACAAGCTATAATAATGAAGTTTACAAATGAATCTCCTTAAAATTGCAATTCAGCCCGGGGGATTACGATAAACACCATCGATAGAGGAAGAATGAACCTTTAACAATAGTCGAACAGAAAATACGTAATGGAATCAAAGACTTGCAGACAGCAGAGGTAAAATCTAAATCTCACCCAAGTCCAAAATTTTATATAAAAGATACCAAAGGAAAGTCGTTATCAGATGTTCAATGAAAATAAATAAACTAGCGAACAAACTCAGAAGTAGCCCAAAAACTAAAGTTTTAACACTTTCCGCGAATACTCTCAATACACCGGGGTTTAAGCTGACGAAGCCGCAGCTGACTTGTTCCTTGGCTTGGCTTCAGTACCTACAGTAAGAAAAATGTGCAATTTTTGGATTACAAACATGTTTACCTTACAAAATCATAAGTTAGTAAAGAGAGGTTGTTGTACCTTCTCTGAATCCGGTCTTGAACCTGCGAGGCACGTTGCGAAGATACCTCATCCTTCCAGTTCCTGTGGTCTTTCTACGGATTGCCTTCACACTCCAGTTGTCTGATAACATCAATCAAATCAGAACAGTCATACTAATCATTACATCATTTCATATTAAAACAGAGAAGCTAACACGTGATGTGCTAAATCACAGAAATGTAATAAATAAATAAAAACTAATGCCGTTGTTTATGTACTGATATTTCTAATTGGTACAAATTACTTATATGCCTAACCTAAAATATAACAAATACGATTCCAAAACGAAGAAAGATCCATTTCTTTATCAAGATGATATTGAGCAACTTAATCAAACACTATAAAGCCAAAAGCTGTGAGAGGGAGAGAGAGAGATCACATACACGTCCTCTTGCGAGCAGCGGGGTAGGCACAAGCGGAGCAACGGCTCTTCTGGATGTGGAAACTGCGACGGCCACATCTCACACAGAGTGTGTGACTCTTGTTCCTCCTCTTCCCGAAACTTCCCGTTCCCTTCGTCTGCAATCCTCAATAAAAAACATCAAATCAGCTATGGAGATCAACAAGCAAGCAAATACAACGAAACATATAGAGAGAGAGAATCGTAGATCACCATTGCAGCGAATGCGAGTAAGAAAACACTTGAGGTTTCGGCGTCGTGAATGATGTAGCTGAAGGAAACATTTTATATAAACCTAGGGTTTTCATTTTGTTTTGGTTTTTGTTGGGTCGTAGGGCCCGTTAAGGGTTTTAATTGGACCTAAAGGCCCATGGTATTAAATTTTTATACCGATCCTAGAACGCTTTATGTTTTTTTTTTTATAACAACTCTAGCACGCATGGGTGATTATGTGGATTATAGGGTTGAGTAATGATTAAAGTAAAAATTGTTAGATTGTTTTTGGTTTTTTTTGTACTGAGTCTGTGTGGGATTTTTTTCTGAACTGATGTAGTTTTTCGTCATTTTTTTTGAAAAAATAGTTTATTTGCCAATTAAGATTAACTTTGGCTGATTGACCATTTAAATAGTTTATTTAAAAAAAATAGTTTATTTACCAAACAAGATCTAAGTACTTAGTTTAGTTTAAGCCTTCAATGTTAAAAGGGTAAAATAATATGTGTCCAAGAAGCTTCTAGAAAATGTGGAAAATAACATCTGAACCAAGCCTCCATAACTTGTTCACTAAGGATGATAATACTTTATTTCATCTAAAAAGAGTTAGTCTTGGTTAATTTATAAAATAATTTGGATGTCTAAATTTATACTTACAAAAATCAAATGTAGTAGCTAAGAAAATTATTCTATTTTATTTAAAATTATGATACTTTGATTAAATATAAACTTATAATTTTATAAAGTCAATTATCAGAAATGATGTTTGGTTTGTGAATACAATATTTTACAATCTCCAATAAATATTTATTTGGTTAAATAAAAAAATTACGAAACCATTATTTTAATAATATTAACGTAGTTATAAATTTCAGTCATTTATTGAATATTGACACTGTTTTATTTTCATCTATTAAACATGGAAGTAGTGAAATACAGATATAATTTATGTATAATTTATGTATCGTGAAATATATTTACTATAATTTATGTATTTCTATAAATGTTTATTATTATAGAAAATTGATTATCCATATAATCTATATAGAAATAATTTACTATGTTAACTTTACTCAAAAACACATTTTAAAGTTCATTAATTAAGATTTGTTAAAATTCTAAATAATAAAATAATCCCTCTATTTTTTAAAGATATTATTTTATCATTTTTGTTGTTATGTAACATATGTCATTTTACTATTCTAATGAAAATTATATTTACATCTTAATATTAATTGCAAACTGCAATGACCTTATAAGTATATTACTACTCAAATATTGTTTGTCAAATATTAATAACTAATAAAACATAAATGCATCTCAATCATTTTAACAATCCTTGTGAAAGATATAAAATGACATTTTTAGAAGCGCAAAGAGTATTTGGTACTATTGTGGCATTATTAAAAAGATGATGTTAATAACGTTTAGTTGATTATAAATTAAATAAAAAATAGTATGGTGCCAAATTTAAACCGAAACTTCGGTTGTTTAACATTTGAATATATGTGATAAACAAAAACATTTGAATAGATGTGATAAACAAAAACATTTATGTTAAAATTTTGCTATGACATTCTTTACGAAACGGAGACGGGTGAGTAGGTTTCTTGGAAAAATGCAGACAATTTTTGTTTTCGTTTTTATTTTTCTCAAAAAAAACATAAATTATGAAAACTTTATGATTGACCGAATGTGTTTTTCTAAAAACTGAATTCCACACTTTTAACTGTCTCCACTCATTACATTTATTTGTTGTTTTACTATGTGACACTGAGGGATCCTATGTTAGTATTTATTCTCACCGTTTTATATTAAGTATTGTTGTAGATGAATGAAATTTTAAACTATTTAAACAGAAGTACATACAGTACTTAACTCTAATTTTTCCACAATAATTATCATCATATACCACTGCAATTAAAAAATACTTAATAATTAATTTAAATAATAACTATTATCTAGCCAGATTGAGATTTTTCCGGAGATTCTACTTACCAAAAACTTTACGTTCATGTTTAATATTTTATACATTCTTATCAAGAGTTTTCTATCTTATATAATCATTTTAATTAAATTTTATCAATTATGAAGCCATCCAAAATGTTATTCAATCTGACCAATTTAATATATTAAATCAAATTGTGGTGGCAATAGTCTCGGGCTTTTTCTGAAGTGGTAGTGAGTCAAACAATTAATATAATACTATAATACAAAATTAGTCACAATTTTTTTCTTTTGATTTTCAAAATCAAAGAATATAAAACTACAGTTATTTGACTCTAAACCAGTTAGTTCGGTTTACACCTAGATTAGAAGATGGTCTCTCTAAATATTAGTTAGATACAGTCTCACTAACCAGTTTAAAAGTAATAATATAATCCTAATCACTCAGAATTTTCCATATATATATGTGTGATCTCCCAATATATATCAATCATATTTTAGGGATTTGTTATAATAAAACGCGATCTACTCCCTAAAATCAAGCATAATTAATTTAAATCTAGCTTTTCTGAATATAATTACTAACGATTTATGAGTTTAAATACAAATCGATTATGTAGATATAACTAACCAAACATGATTTTCTTAAAATCTAAAATAACAATTTAGATCAACTCTATTAAAACTGAAGTACAAAACAATACTTGCCTATTTTTAAGTGTTTTCCTACATTCCATTTTAATTATCTTTCTAAGTAAATCAACATCATTTATTACATATGTATGTACATATATTTTGAATTGTGTAAATATATCTCTTACAATCATTTTCTCACAATTTTAACTACTTCGTTAATTATGACTACTATAATATTTAAACTGTATTTATTTTACATATTAAATATAATAATTCAACATATTTGAATGAAATTGTTATATCTGTTACAAGAATTCAAAATGGTTAAAAGAGTTTTTCTTTTGTATTTTTATATAGTTAGTTAGACATAAACATTCATGTATATGTTCAGCTATGAGTTTTTCGGATATTAAGTTTTTTTGGATTTTGAAATTAGACTTCATTCAGGTATTATAAATTTTCATATCGGTTTATAGTCAGGATTTTTCCAAATCTAGATGAAGTCGATTTTGGTGTCTGAAAACCTAAAAATATTAAGAAACTAATCTATGTGAAACAAGTTTGGATATTTGTATCGCAAGTAATCATATTAACCGATTTAGTTTGGTTATTTTGAATTCAAAAGTAACTTTAAAATAACTAAATAACCAAAGTCATCATATTATATGATTTGATCCGGATTAGATTTTTATGTTACATATTAAGAATATTTAAATACTTATACAATTAATTATGTGATGACTAAGTATAAAATATATAACACTAATTATAAAAAAAATATTAATTAACAAAATAAAAATTAACACCCGCACAGACGTGCGGGTCAATCACTAGTTTTTATTATAAAATAAGTGTCATTTTAAATTTTTATTGCTAATTTTTAAATTTTATATGCTATATTATATTTTATATTGTCTAGTTTATTTTTCTACTGATTCGAATATAGTTAGATATATAGGTAATGATGTTATTATTTAGAAAATATACAAACTTAAATGTTGTTTGCAAATATAAAACTATACTTAAAATAAAACAGTATTTATTTATGGCCTGATCGATTTATTTTTAATTGTTTATGGCAGTTGTTAGTGTTGTGACACAACACTAGAGGAATCCCAATTGAAGAGTTGAACCAGCCTTGTGACACTTTATTGTTCTTAGGAAAATCATAGCCAAAAACGATGTTTTTGAGCCTCTCCTAGAAGTTTACAGCTTAAGTGCTTATAAACTTAGTAGCTCTGAATAACTGAACTATAAGCATGAGAGTTATAAAAATCCAAGTTTCGTAGAATAATTAAAGACCATATTGAAAGACATTTCACGAAAGAGTAATTCTTGTATCCACCCCCTAGGGTGAACCTATAGGTTCACCTAGCCAATAATAATGTGACACATCATATCTAATTTTCTGGAAAAGAAAAAAAAGGTAAAACTTAGAAATAAAATTATTGCTGAATTAAAAAGGAAAAAAAACAATTAAAAAAAGGAAAACAGAAAAAGACGTCGTACTTGTTTAACGCCGTAGGAGAATTGTTTTTTCCGTCGGCTGATGAAACAATAGATCACAGAGAAGAGATGAAGCTGGGTTTCTGATTTTCGTATTCTCTACTTCCTTGCTTTCAAATCCAATCTCGAATTCACCTCCTTCCCATGTACTATCTCGAATTCACCTCTTGCCCTTGGTGTTACAGAAAGTTTGAGAAAGAATGGAGAATAATCAATTAAGTGGTCAGGAAACAGAGAAGTGGTGTTACAGGTTTTTGTCAAGAGAGAGACTGAGCTTCTTGATCACAAGGTTAAGATATCTATTTATCTTTTATCAGGAACTAGAACTTTGTAACAGAAGTTGTACCAAGAAGATCCAATGACTAAAAACAGATAAGCTAAGGTTGAGGTCAAGGGAACCGAAAATCAGAAGTTGCTGGTCAAAGAAGGCACCAAAAAAAAAGAAGACGCACAACTGAGAGGAAGCAACAGCTGTAAGCATTGTGAATTCATGAGGCTGCTTCATAGTGTGTACGTACCAGTTAGGATCATCAAGAGCATGGACTTTCTAACACTGCCAAATTACAGCCAAACGAGAATTCGGCCAAAAAAAACCTAGACTTTTTAAGAGTTGCCAAAAGAAACATGAACTTTAAGGCTCACCAAAAAAACACCAAACTTTCATTGACTTTAGAATTAATTAACAATCTTTTCGTTGACTTGCCAATTTAGCACGCTGTCAAAAAATTTAACAGAAAAATTTCACTTCGTTAAATGTTGGCATTAAAGGAAACAACGCCGTTTTCAAATGAATGAAACGACGTCGTGTTACTCATTATTTGAAAATAAAAACATGTCACCCCAGAGGTTCGAACTCAGGTCAGATGGGTCAACTGGGATGGTCTTTTACCACTAGGCTAGTGGCACATTCATTGGTTATACTAACACATTTAATTCTGCATGCTGCAACATCTCTACAGAAGCAACTAATACCGGCGAAGTATGCATCATACCAAAGTCAGCAACTAATTCTTTATATCGCCTATCATCCAACACTCTCTCATAGTGTTTAAAAAAGGTCAACAAGTCAAAACTGCTTTTCAAGTAACTTTTCAAAATATTATTCATACTTTCGCTGCGCTGTGTGCTCACCATATCGGCTGTAAAAGTATGACGACCATATACCATCGCCCATTTTTCTTTCACCTCAAACAAATTCTTCAACCATTTATTCTCTGTCAAATTATGCTTATTGAGCATATCACTCCACGCCAATAACTAGTCTTCTTCTTCCTCATGGTCATATACACACTTTCCAAAATCCATTGCAAACTGGTCTGGTCCGTGAAACACACGACTCAAATTCTTGGCAGCATTTTGGTAAATATGCCAGACACATAACCTATGTTTTGTTTCTGGAAACACCTTCACTATTGCATTCGTCATTGCTGCAGACTGGTCTGTCATAATTGTTTTTGGTTGTTTTCCAGACATTGTTCCAAGAAATGTCTCAAAAAGCCACTTAAAAGACTCACAGGTTTCATCATATAAGAGAGCAGCTCCGAACACAACAGTCTGCTTATGATGATTGACCCCGACAAATGGAGCAAATGGTCTATCATATTCATTGGTCTTATAAGTTGTGTCAAAGCAAATAACATCTCCAAAGAGATTGTAGTCGCTTATAGACCGGTCATCCGCCCAGAAGATATTAGTGATCATATCATCCTCATCAAGTTGCATTGAATAAAAAAATGATGAATTTTCTTCTTTCTTTTTCTGAAAGTATTCCAAAACTGCTCCAGCGTCTCCCTTTACCATTGCTGACATCCTCTTACGGTATATGTAATTGCGATAGTCTTTCTCCAAAAACCCCAAATTTTCTCTCCCTCCAACTTCCAGGGTCATCATTTCAACGGTTGCTTTTGCTGAAATTCCTGACATCTCGGCATCATCAGCATGTTGTTTTTGAGAGACAGTGACTGCTCGATTTCCCTTCAGCAAATGCTTCATAGGTGTCCTAACTAAGGCATGGTTATGATTCGGCTCGAAAGACACAATCTTATATCTTCCACTACTCTGAAGGTAGCAAGCCATATGAGCTTTACAACCACACCTTGTGATTGGTCGGGTATAAGATCTCTTGATAACCTTAGAT
Source organism: Hirschfeldia incana (assembly GCA_026261945.1). NCBI lineage: Eukaryota > Viridiplantae > Streptophyta > Magnoliopsida > Brassicales > Brassicaceae > Hirschfeldia > Hirschfeldia incana. Next base: position 1,427,236 of record JABCMI010000019.1, read on the forward strand.
TCTTTCCTAATCCCCTCTTTTGAGCATACATAAAGAATCCTTGCTGGCTTGTTATCTTCTTTTTTCTTTTTCGTCCTCCTTTGTTTTCTTACGTTGAAACCATGGTTGCCAGCGTACTTACAATAAGCTATATACGCAGTCTCATCAGAACTAAACTCCATCCCAATACAAAGTTCATCTTTCTTTTCATTCTCATTATCTGCTTCTAAAGCATCAACACCCTCGGTTTCAACTTGATCATCTTTGTTGGCTATTTCATATTCTTCTTCAGATTCACTGACTGAAGTGTCGTCTTCCTCAACTAAAAACTCAACCAACTCTTGATTTATCAAGCCAGAACCACCTGAAAAAAAATAGAAAACAACAGATTTTTTTTAAAAAAAAGATGTCATCATCATCTTTCTTGTCCACATGCAGAACAAAAATTAAGACCACGTGTTTAATTAATTTGTTACCTACATCTACTAATATAAATTGTATAAAGGAGAACCAATTTGGTCCGTAGCAATAACACCAAACTTCAGTTATCGTTTTGAGAACTAAATATCACCTTTTCATTCCCCACAAAACACACACACCAAACCCTATTGAACAGGTAAACTTAATGAGGAATCCAACTCTTTTAGTTCTGAATCTTTTCTTATTATATAATTTGGAATATGCAAAGTTCGAAACTTCAACCAATGTTTTATTTAACAAACTGAAATCACCTGAGACAACTTGTAAAGTAGATTCATACTGACCAACAAGAGCAGTTTCTGGACCACTTAATTGATTATTCTCCATTCTTTCTCAAACTTTCTGTAACACCAGAGGCAAGAACACGAGTTGTTAGGGTTAGTTGACAAAAAAAAAGATTATTAGGGTTACAAGTACATGGGAAGGAGGTGAATTCGAGATTGGATTTGAAAGCAAGGAAGTAGAGAATCCGAAAATCAGAAACCCAGCTTCACCTCTTCTCTGTGATCTATTGTTTCATCAGCCGACGGAAAACAAAATTTCTCCTACGGCGTTAAATAAGTACGACGTCTTTTTCTGTTTTCCTTTTTTAATTGTTTTTTTTCCTTTTTAATTCAGCAATAATTTTATTTCTAAGTTTTACCTTTTTTTTCTTTTCCAGAAATTAGATATGAAGTGTCACATTATTATTGGCTAGGTGAACCTATAGGTTCACCCTAGGGAGTGGATACAAGAATTACTCTTTAGTTATGAGTAATTCTTGTATCCACCCCCTAGGGTGAACCTATAGGTTCACCTAGCCAATAATAATGTGACACATCATATCTAATTTTCTGGAAAAGAAAAAAAAGGTAAAACTTAGAAATAAAATTATTGCTGAATTAAAAAGGAAAAAAAACAATTAAAAAAAGGAAAACAGAAAAAGACGTCGTACTTGTTTAACGCCGTAGGAGAATTGTTTTTTCCGTCGGCTGATGAAACAATAGATCACAGAGAAGAGATGAAGCTGGGTTTCTGATTTTCGTATTCTCTACTTCCTTGCTTTCAAATCCAATCTCGAATTCACCTCCTTCCCATGTACTATCTCGAATTCACCTCTTGCCCTTGGTGTTACAGAAAGTTTGAGAAAGAATGGAGAATAATCAATTAAGTGGTCAGGAAACAGAGAAGTGGTGTTACAGGTTTTTGTCAAGAGAGAGACTGAGCTTCTTGATCACAAGGTTAAGATATCTATTTATCTTTTATCAGGAACTAGAACTTTGTAACAGAAGTTGTACCAAGAAGATCCAATGACTAAAAACAGATAAGCTAAGGTTGAGGTCAAGGGAACCGAAAATCAGAAGTTGCTGGTCAAAGAAGGCACCAAAAAAAAAGAAGACGCACAACTGAGAGGAAGCAACAGCTGTAAGCATTGTGAATTCATGAGGCTGCTTCATAGTGTGTACGTACCAGTTAGGATCATCAAGAGCATGGACTTTCTAACACTGCCAAATTACAGCCAAACGAGAATTCGGCCAAAAAAAACCTAGACTTTTTAAGAGTTGCCAAAAGAAACATGAACTTTAAGGCTCACCAAAAAAACACCAAACTTTCATTGACTTTAGAATTAATTAACAATCTTTTCGTTGACTTGCCAATTTAGCACGCTGTCAAAAAATTTAACAGAAAAATTTCACTTCGTTAAATGTTGGCATTAAAGGAAACAACGCCGTTTTCAAATGAATGAAACGACGTCGTGTTACTCATTATTTGAAAATAAAAACATGTCACCCCAGAGGTTCGAACTCAGGTCAGATGGGTCAACTGGGATGGTCTTTTACCACTAGGCTAGTGGCACATTCATTGGTTATACTAACACATTTAATTCTGCATGCTGCAACATCTCTACAGAAGCAACTAATACCGGCGAAGTATGCATCATACCAAAGTCAGCAACTAATTCTTTATATCGCCTATCATCCAACACTCTCTCATAGTGTTTAAAAAAGGTCAACAAGTCAAAACTGCTTTTCAAGTAACTTTTCAAAATATTATTCATACTTTCGCTGCGCTGTGTGCTCACCATATCGGCTGTAAAAGTATGACGACCATATACCATCGCCCATTTTTCTTTCACCTCAAACAAATTCTTCAACCATTTATTCTCTGTCAAATTATGCTTATTGAGCATATCACTCCACGCCAATAACTAGTCTTCTTCTTCCTCATGGTCATATACACACTTTCCAAAATCCATTGCAAACTGGTCTGGTCCGTGAAACACACGACTCAAATTCTTGGCAGCATTTTGGTAAATATGCCAGACACATAACCTATGTTTTGTTTCTGGAAACACCTTCACTATTGCATTCGTCATTGCTGCAGACTGGTCTGTCATAATTGTTTTTGGTTGTTTTCCAGACATTGTTCCAAGAAATGTCTCAAAAAGCCACTTAAAAGACTCACAGGTTTCATCATATAAGAGAGCAGCTCCGAACACAACAGTCTGCTTATGATGATTGACCCCGACAAATGGAGCAAATGGTCTATCATATTCATTGGTCTTATAAGTTGTGTCAAAGCAAATAACATCTCCAAAGAGATTGTAGTCGCTTATAGACCGGTCATCCGCCCAGAAGATATTAGTGATCATATCATCCTCATCAAGTTGCATTGAATAAAAAAATGATGAATTTTCTTCTTTCTTTTTCTGAAAGTATTCCAAAACTGCTCCAGCGTCTCCCTTTACCATTGCTGACATCCTCTTACGGTATATGTAATTGCGATAGTCTTTCTCCAAAAACCCCAAATTTTCTCTCCCTCCAACTTCCAGGGTCATCATTTCAACGGTTGCTTTTGCTGAAATTCCTGACATCTCGGCATCATCAGCATGTTGTTTTTGAGAGACAGTGACTGCTCGATTTCCCTTCAGCAAATGCTTCATAGGTGTCCTAACTAAGGCATGGTTATGATTCGGCTCGAAAGACACAATCTTATATCTTCCACTACTCTGAAGGTAGCAAGCCATATGAGCTTTACAACCACACCTTGTGATTGGTCGGGTATAAGATCTCTTGATAACCTTAGATTCTTTCCTAATCCCCTCTTTTGAGCATACATAAAGAATCCTTGCTGGCTTGTTATCTTCTTTTTTCTTTTTCGTCCTCCTTTGTTTTCTTACGTTGAAACCATGGTTACCAGCGTACTTACAATAAGCTATATACGCAGTCTCATCAGAACTAAACTCCATCCCAATACAAAGTTCATCTTTCTTTTCATTCTCATTATCTGCTTCTAAAGCATCAACACCCTCGGTTTCAACTTGATCATCTTTGTTGGCTATTTCATATTCTTCTTCAGATTCACTGACTGAAGTGTCGTCTTCCTCAACTAAAAACTCAACCAACTCTTGATTTATCAAGCCAGAACCACCTGAAAAAAAATAGAAAACAACAGATTTTTTTTAAAAAAAAGATGTCATCATCATCTTTCTTGTCCACATGCAGAACAAAAATTAAGACCACGTGTTTAATTAATTTGTTACCTACATCTACTAATATAAATTGTATAAAGGAGAACCAATTTGGTCCGTAGCAATAACACCAAACTTCAGTTATCGTTTTGAGAACTAAATATCACCTTTTCATTCCCCACAAAACACACACACCAAACCCTATTGAACAGGTAAACTTAATGAGGAATCCAACTCTTTTAGTTCTGAATCTTTTCTTATTATATAATTTGGAATATGCAAAGTTCGAAACTTCAACCAATGTTTTATTTAACAAACTGAAATCACCTGAGACAACTTGTAAAGTAGATTCATACTGACCAACAAGAGCAGTTTCTGGACCACTTAATTGATTATTCTCCATTCTTTCTCAAACTTTCTGTAACACCAGAGGCAAGAACACGAGTTGTTAGGGTTAGTTGACAAAAAAAAAGATTATTAGGGTTACAAGTACATGGGAAGGAGGTGAATTCGAGATTGGATTTGAAAGCAAGGAAGTAGAGAATCCGAAAATCAGAAACCCAGCTTCACCTCTTCTCTGTGATCTATTGTTTCATCAGCCGACGGAAAACAAAATTTCTCCTACGGCGTTAAATAAGTACGACGTCTTTTTCTGTTTTCCTTTTTTAATTGTTTTTTTTCCTTTTTAATTCAGCAATAATTTTATTTCTAAGTTTTACCTTTTTTTTCTTTTCCAGAAATTAGATATGAAGTGTCACATTATTATTGGCTAGGTGAACCTATAGGTTCACCCTAGGGAGTGGATACAAGAATTACTCTTTAGTTATGAGTAATTCTTGTATCCACCCCCTAGGGTGAACCTATAGGTTCACCTAGCCAATAATAATGTGACACATCATATCTAATTTTCTGGAAAAGAAAAAAAAGGTAAAACTTAGAAATAAAATTATTGCTGAATTAAAAAGGAAAAAAAACAATTAAAAAAAGGAAAACAGAAAAAGACGTCGTACTTGTTTAACGCCGTAGGAGAATTGTTTTTTCCGTCGGCTGATGAAACAATAGATCACAGAGAAGAGATGAAGCTGGGTTTCTGATTTTCGTATTCTCTACTTCCTTGCTTTCAAATCCAATCTCGAATTCACCTCCTTCCCATGTACTATCTCGAATTCACCTCTTGCCCTTGGTGTTACAGAAAGTTTGAGAAAGAATGGAGAATAATCAATTAAGTGGTCAGGAAACAGAGAAGTGGTGTTACAGGTTTTTGTCAAGAGAGAGACTGAGCTTCTTGATCACAAGGTTAAGATATCTATTTATCTTTTATCAGGAACTAGAACTTTGTAACAGAAGTTGTACCAAGAAGATCCAATGACTAAAAACAGATAAGCTAAGGTTGAGGTCAAGGGAACCGAAAATCAGAAGTTGCTGGTCAAAGAAGGCACCAAAAAAAAAGAAGACGCACAACTGAGAGGAAGCAACAGCTGTAAGCATTGTGAATTCATGAGGCTGCTTCATAGTGTGTACGTACCAGTTAGGATCATCAAGAGCATGGACTTTCTAACACTGCCAAATTACAGCCAAACGAGAATTCGGCCAAAAAAAACCTAGACTTTTTAAGAGTTGCCAAAAGAAACATGAACTTTAAGGCTCACCAAAAAAACACCAAACTTTCATTGACTTTAGAATTAATTAACAATCTTTTCGTTGACTTGCCAATTTAGCACGCTGTCAAAAAATTTAACAGAAAAATTTCACTTCGTTAAATGTTGGCATTAAAGGAAACAACGCCGTTTTCAAATGAATGAAACGACGTCGTGTTACTCATTATTTGAAAATAAAAACATGTCACCCCAGAGGTTCGAACTCAGGTCAGATGGGTCAACTGGGATGGTCTTTTACCACTAGGCTAGTGGCACATTCATTGGTTATACTAACACATTTAATTCTGCATGCTGCAACATCTCTACAGAAGCAACTAATACCGGCGAAGTATGCATCATACCAAAGTCAGCAACTAATTCTTTATATCGCCTATCATCCAACACTCTCTCATAGTGTTTAAAAAAGGTCAACAAGTCAAAACTGCTTTTCAAGTAACTTTTCAAAATATTATTCATACTTTCGCTGCGCTGTGTGCTCACCATATCGGCTGTAAAAGTATGACGACCATATACCATCGCCCATTTTTCTTTCACCTCAAACAAATTCTTCAACCATTTATTCTCTGTCAAATTATGCTTATTGAGCATATCACTCCACGCCAATAACTAGTCTTCTTCTTCCTCATGGTCATATACACACTTTCCAAAATCCATTGCAAACTGGTCTGGTCCGTGAAACACACGACTCAAATTCTTGGCAGCATTTTGGTAAATATGCCAGACACATAACCTATGTTTTGTTTCTGGAAACACCTTCACTATTGCATTCGTCATTGCTGCAGACTGGTCTGTCATAATTGTTTTTGGTTGTTTTCCAGACATTGTTCCAAGAAATGTCTCAAAAAGCCACTTAAAAGACTCACAGGTTTCATCATATAAGAGAGCAGCTCCGAACACAACAGTCTGCTTATGATGATTGACCCCGACAAATGGAGCAAATGGTCTATCATATTCATTGGTCTTATAAGTTGTGTCAAAGCAAATAACATCTCCAAAGAGATTGTAGTCGCTTATAGACCGGTCATCCGCCCAGAAGATATTAGTGATCATATCATCCTCATCAAGTTGCATTGAATAAAAAAATGATGAATTTTCTTCTTTCTTTTTCTGAAAGTATTCCAAAACTGCTCCAGCGTCTCCCTTTACCATTGCTGACATCCTCTTACGGTATATGTAATTGCGATAGTCTTTCTCCAAAAACCCCAAATTTTCTCTCCCTCCAACTTCCAGGGTCATCATTTCAACGGTTGCTTTTGCTGAAATTCCTGACATCTCGGCATCATCAGCATGTTGTTTTTGAGAGACAGTGACTGCTCGATTTCCCTTCAGCAAATGCTTCATAGGTGTCCTAACTAAGGCATGGTTATGATTCGGCTCGAAAGACACAATCTTATATCTTCCACTACTCTGAAGGTAGCAAGCCATATGAGCTTTACAACCACACCTTGTGATTGGTCGGGTATAAGATCTCTTGATAACCTTAGATTCTTTCCTAATCCCCTCTTTTGAGCATACATAAAGAATCCTTGCTGGCTTGTTATCTTCTTTTTTCTTTTTCGTCCTCCTTTGTTTTCTTACGTTGAAACCATGGTTGCCAGCGTACTTACAATAAGCTATATACGCAGTCTCATCAGAACTAAACTCCATCCCAATACAAAGTTCATCTTTCTTTTCATTCTCATTATCTGCTTCTAAAGCATCAACACCCTCGGTTTCAACTTGATCATCTTTGTTGGCTATTTCATATTCTTCTTCAGATTCACTGACTGAAGTGTCGTCTTCCTCAACTAAAAACTCAACCAACTCTTGATTTATCAAGCCAGAACCACCTGAAAAAAAATAGAAAACAACAGATTTTTTTTAAAAAAAAGATGTCATCATCATCTTTCTTGTCCACATGCAGAACAAAAATTAAGACCACGTGTTTAATTAATTTGTTACCTACATCTACTAATATAAATTGTATAAAGGAGAACCAATTTGGTCCGTAGCAATAACACCAAACTTCAGTTATCGTTTTGAGAACTAAATATCACCTTTTCATTCCCCACAAAACACACACACCAAACCCTATTGAACAGGTAAACTTAATGAGGAATCCAACTCTTTTAGTTCTGAATCTTTTCTTATTATATAATTTGGAATATGCAAAGTTCGAAACTTCAACCAATGTTTTATTTAACAAACTGAAATCACCTGAGACAACTTGTAAAGTAGATTCATACTGACCAACAAGAGCAGTTTCTGGACCACTTAATTGATTATTCTCCATTCTTTCTCAAACTTTCTGTAACACCAGAGGCAAGAACACGAGTTGTTAGGGTTAGTTGACAAAAAAAAAGATTATTAGGGTTACAAGTACATGGGAAGGAGGTGAATTCGAGATTGGATTTGAAAGCAAGGAAGTAGAGAATCCGAAAATCAGAAACCCAGCTTCACCTCTTCTCTGTGATCTATTGTTTCATCAGCCGACGGAAAACAAAATTTCTCCTACGGCGTTAAATAAGTACGACGTCTTTTTCTGTTTTCCTTTTTTAATTGTTTTTTTTCCTTTTTAATTCAGCAATAATTTTATTTCTAAGTTTTACCTTTTTTTTCTTTTCCAGAAATTAGATATGAAGTGTCACATTATTATTGGCTAGGTGAACCTATAGGTTCACCCTAGGGAGTGGATACAAGAATTACTCTTTAGTTATGAGTAATTCTTGTATCCACCCCCTAGGGTGAACCTATAGGTTCACCTAGCCAATAATAATGTGACACATCATATCTAATTTTCTGGAAAAGAAAAAAAAGGTAAAACTTAGAAATAAAATTATTGCTGAATTAAAAAGGAAAAAAAACAATTAAAAAAAGGAAAACAGAAAAAGACGTCGTACTTGTTTAACGCCGTAGGAGAATTGTTTTTTCCGTCGGCTGATGAAACAATAGATCACAGAGAAGAGATGAAGCTGGGTTTCTGATTTTCGTATTCTCTACTTCCTTGCTTTCAAATCCAATCTCGAATTCACCTCCTTCCCATGTACTATCTCGAATTCACCTCTTGCCCTTGGTGTTACAGAAAGTTTGAGAAAGAATGGAGAATAATCAATTAAGTGGTCAGGAAACAGAGAAGTGGTGTTACAGGTTTTTGTCAAGAGAGAGACTGAGCTTCTTGATCACAAGGTTAAGATATCTATTTATCTTTTATCAGGAACTAGAACTTTGTAACAGAAGTTGTACCAAGAAGATCCAATGACTAAAAACAGATAAGCTAAGGTGATTTAGTTTCAGGCTTAGAAACGTGATAAAGGCAAACGATGTCGTATGGAGGAAGCTTCTAGAAATTGTAGTCTAACTAATAGCTTGTGAACCAAGTCGCTATGAACTTACTCACTAAGGATATAGTACTTTATTTCATCTACAAAAAGCCAAAACCCAAAAGCATTATAGAGAATATTCAAACATTTACAGCATACAAAAAAATCTCATAGTCCCTAGCATCTCAGAAAGACTTTCTGTCTTGGTTACTTTGCTTCATAGCTTTTGCTATAATCGGATTTGATCTTGATTCAAAACGTAAAGATGATTTGCGGTTACTTCAAACCCAAATTCTACAAGAAATGGTTAGCTATCGTTAATGTTTTCTTTTTTCTTTTCAAGTGTGTTTGTATTTCACTATGTTACTATTATAAGATCATTTTTGTTCATGTGGATGCAGCAAACATTTGATCAAGCTCATCAAGATTCGGCTCAACTTACAGAGGAAAAATAAGAATGCTATGGTTAACTTCTTGAAGACAGATATCGTGGAGATTCTCAAAACCGGCCATGAACATGATGAAAGAGCTTATAAAAAAGTAAGACTCCTCTAGTCCTCTCTCACTAACTTCATCCTCATCTCTTTTATTAATGTGTCATTCTTGATATTGCAGGTAGAAGGATTACTTGAATACCGTCAAATAATCGCATCGTATGATCTCATTGAGAGATTTTGTGACAGCATCTCTTCCAATCTCACGTTAATGCTGACTCAAATGTATTTTTCATTATATTCTCAAGATTGTTTCCACTCTACAAAGGTCACAACTTATCTGTTTATATAATTTTTTTCTTAGGGAATGTCCTGAAGAATGCAGAGAAGCTGTATACTCTCTTATATATGCAGCAGCACGGGTTCGAAAAGTTCCTGAGCTTAAAGATCTTAGAGATTCATTTACGCATAGATATGGAGAATCCATTGACGCCTATGTAAATCAAGAGGTGAGTTTGATTTGTTATTTGCTGTGTCTAAGTTTCTAACATTCTTGGTAATTAAATTTCATGTTGCTGACAAATCTTGGTGTTATTAAAAAAAATCCGTGCAGCTTGTTGAGAAATTTGTATGGCGAAAACCTTCAAGGGAAGTTAGCGTTCAAACACTGCAAGCGATTGCTCAAGAGGCTACGATCAGTTGGGATTCATTGTCCAAAGGCACTTTAACTTCCAGGTCAAGCTCGAGCTCGAATATAAGAAGAAGAGGATCAGTGAAGAAGATTTTTCCTTAGGGATCAATCCCTTCTCCTTGCAGTAAACAAGGAGCACGAAACGATGAAGAAGGCCACGACGAGAAGAAAGGGAAGAGTATTGTTCATGAAAAGTCGAGGTTACGTGGACCACAAGGCAGTGCGAGTCTCACAAGCACAAGCAATAACGAAGTTTCCTAGACAAAAGATTACAAGAGAAAGTCGTCGTTCGAAGATTCTTGATTACGATGTAAATGGTGGCTCGTCTGGCAGATCTTCGCCGGAGATAATAAGATAGTTAATTAGTATAGTTAATCTGTTTACTATGATGTGAGCAATAATTTTTAGCAGAATCATTTTATTTTAAATTATTTTTAATGTTGGCAAGGCATGGGGACCAATAGAACACTTTGTGTTTGACTGTAGAACCAAGCCTTACGACATTTCTTTGTCCAATTACTTTTGCGGCTAAAAGAAAAGAAAAACTAGAGCCAGAAAATGATGTTTCTTGGAAGTTTACAGCTAAGTGCTTGTAAACTAAGTAGCTCTGAATAAAATTGAACTTACTCTCTAAGCTTTAGAGTAAAAAAATATAAGCTTCCTAGAATAAATAACATATTGAAAGGCATGTCAAGAAAAGTCTTCTTCTTTTGGATAATACATAATCTTTTAAGAAGAAACTTTATGGTACGTTTCTTTGCTTCATAGCTTTTGCTATATTCTGATTCTGAGTATTACTTCGACTCTAGACACTAAACCACCGGTTGATTCTTCCGGATTTTTATATAGAACATTCATCTTTTTGCCTTCTTCTGCCTCAAGAAATCGAAAACAACAATGAACATCTTTCTTAGGTGCTTTAAACCCAAGTTCTACAAGAAAAGGTTACCGTTCTTTGTTCTTGGACGTTTCAATATTTCTAAGATGTTCATTAATTGTTGTTGTTGAAATGAAATGCAGCAAATCTACAACCAGTTACATGAAGATTCGGCTCGATATAGTGAGGAAGAAAAGGATTGCAACGGTTAATTTCTTGAAAATGGACATTGTGGATTTTCTCAAGAATGGCCTTGATTATAATGCTTATACAAGAGTAAGACTTCTTTCTCTTAATATAACTCTAAGGCACCTCTGAATTAGGGGTTTTTAAAATAAGCCATGAATTTGTTATTGTAGGCAGAAATGTTCCTTGAAGAGCTTAGAATCATATCATGTTATGATATCATCGAACGATTCTGTGATTGTATATCTTCAAATCTATCACCAATGCTGAAGAAAAGGTTCTTAGGTGTTTCTATTTTATCTATTGTTTTCATTCCAAAAGCTTTCAATATTTACTTACCTATTCTTTCATTCACTTTTAGGGAGTGTCCTGAAGAGTGCAGAGAAGCAGTTTCCTCTCTGATATATGCAGCTGCATGGGTTCCTGATGTCCCTGAGCTTAAGGATCTTCGAGCCGTGTTTACGCATAGATTTGGCAGTTTTATTCATTCATCTGTAAATCATGAGGTTGGTTTATTGGTTTAGGTAGTCTAATCTTTGCTAGAGCCGGCTTTGGATATAGTCTAATGAAACATTCCCTTTGATCACCAAATTTTAAATAACTATTCATATATATGGTTTCTAAACTATAAAAATAAAACTTTGTTGAATTTTACTATTAAATATTGTTTATGATCCTATAAATTTCAAGGTTTTTGCCACATTTGTTTTCGTATCTTGTCTTTCTTGAAATTTTGCAGCTTGTTGGGAAAACTGAATTGCGAAGTAGACCATCACGTGAACTCAAGATTCAGACAGTGAAAGAAATTGCGAAAGAATTTTCCATTGATTGGGATCCTACAGCTCTGAATCTGTTCCTGGTCAGACAAACTCCAGCTTTGCAAGTAAGTTTGTATTCCAACTTTTGAATAGTACAACATCAATCTCTATCTCTCTCAAAGTTCATAAAAAAAAACATCAATCTCTCACAGCCTTTTTTTATTATTCTAACTTCTGAAAAAATGTGTAGATTGAGGATAAAGTCGATACAGAAACTGTTGATCCAAATATTGGGGCAGAGGAAAGTATAGTAAATGATCAAAGTGATGATGAATCGGTTCTTTCACAGAGCTGGACGAGAGATTCATTGTCTAAAGGCAGTTTGAGTTCGAGTTCGAGCTCTAGTTTTAGTTCTCCAAGAAGAGACTCTGAAAAGAAAAAGAAGGTGACTTTGCCTTACGGATTAATCTCTCCTACGCACACGAAATCAGGAGGTGGAAACGATGAGAAAGCACAAGAGGAGAAAGAAGAGAAGAATAAGAGTGTCGATCAAGAAAACTCAAGGTTACTTGAACCACAGGGCAGTGACAAGGAAGGTTCTTCAGCAAGAGTGAACGAGAGACCTAAGCTCTTGGATTATGATGAAGTGGTGGCACGGCTTGCAGCTCTTCGCCCGAGATAAAGGGTTTGGAAATTGTCCTTATAATTACTAATTAGTTTGTAAATAGTCAACTAATTGTATCTATCCACAGAAAAAGAAAAAGGAGAGAGTACTAGAACATACTGAACAAAGACAACAGATTAGTGCTCTCGTTGTTATATTATAAGATATAAGAACACATCAACATCCATTGAGTATTTAAGCTTTGAAGATAAGAAGTTTGCTAAAAGGAGAAAACTAACAAATAATTGTCAACTTGTCAAAAAAAATTTATTTTGGATATTTACTATCTTTACAATTAATTTTTTTTTTAAAAAAATATAGAAAACTACAAGAAATAATATTAATAGGCATATACAATTGATAAATATATACCTGGTGAAAAAGATTAAATAACAATTAAAAATTATTCTACAAATATCAATCAATCAAATTTACCATTTACAACACTTAATAGTAAATTAATAAAAGAAACAATAATCTACTAAACTTAAAATACATGATATACCACATATTTGTAACATCTGACATTGGTTCTTAGATTTCCATCCAAATTCGCATCATATCACTATAGATAAGCATGAGCACTCGACTACTCATTTAGTTAAATCTAAAGTCCTTAAAATCAAATATTACCAATCAAGCTTTAGGGGGATGTATTGAATTATGAATTTGAGGATGTTTGGAGAGATTTTACTTATGGTGGGATTTGAGAGGGCTTTGAGTAAATATAGGTGATTTTGGTAAGGTTTAGAAAACAGAAAGAAAAATCATTTTTTAAGTCTCTCCAAATAACTACTCTAGAGATGGAATTTCATCAGCGCTACTTTTAACTACTAATGTTTTGTAAAGTCTCCTGAAATCCTCTTCGTAACTTATCCCTCGAGCATATTGTTTTGATTTCAATAACACTTGATTTGATATGAGTTTTATGAACTGTTGATTGAATAACATGAGATTTCAAATGATTTTAAATAACTCTACATAAATCTCATGTTCAATAACACATGATTTGTAAATATATTTAGAAATCATTAGTTGAATAACAGGACATTTTAACAAAAATCCAAAATCTCCTAAAAGTTCAAGTTCAATACATCTCCCTTAGAGTTTCTAAAGTCCGTAAAGCTTCTTACAATTTTCAAAGCCAAAGTGAATGAATTTGCTCTTCCCCGGGATCTACTTTTTGGAAGCCACTATTTTATAACTTCTAATATTTTTAAAGCCACATTTTTTATCGGTCACATTAGTTATTTATCGGTCACAGTCACAGTCACAGTTTTAACAGTCAAAATTAATTTGAAAACTTCAACAGCAATAGCAACGTTTTTAAAGTTTTAAGCAATCAGATATTTAAATTATATTCCAGATATTTATACTTTTTCTTTTGATCAAAATATTCAGATATTTATACATAAGAGATTAGGTTCACTTCAAATTGTATTAAGATCTTTATGGATTCGACTCGGTTGAGTATCATCTTATAAATTAATCTTATCTTATATGTATTAAAACAGAAGTCACAACTTGATTCATGTGCGATTTTTTTAAGTTGGACATATTTTTATAAAAGTCATGTTACATTTATTTTCTAGGAAAAATTTGGAAAAAAATGTACCTAAATAAGATCATAATTTGAAATCTACACTATCTATTTTAATTTTTGAAAAAAAACACTTATATAAATATAAATTTACCAAATTGTCCAATCTTAATATTTTTCAATTCCTATTATATATATAATTGTTTTAAAGAATCTAAGTAATATCTTTCTAATATACCTAAAATATATTTCCATATCTTTTTAATATATCTAAATTTTTATTATTGTTTTGATATAAAACAAATTAGTAAAATATACAAATTAAATCAATCTTTTAAATAATTTAATAGGTTTTCATGTCACGTAAAAAGAAGAAGAAGAAGCCAAGGTGAGGAATGATAATTAGTGTTCTTTTTTTTCATATTCAAGGTAAAACAAAATAAGCACATATGTGAATACATCATATTAGAAGTTAATTGGTCCTGGTAGACTTCAGGGGAGAATGAAAATTTTGAAGAAAATACAACGTGATTTATCTATATAAAGTAAAGAAAAAAATCTACATAAGGTTCATGATAAAGTCAAAATAAATCATAATATATTTATTTTATAATGTCTTTGTTGTTGTAAAAATTTAAATGGTAAAATAAAATATTTATCTTAAACATAATTAATTATAATATTCTTTATTTTCGAATTTACATCTTAATTATTGAATTATCTAATTGGGTAAAAATGTAAATTTATATTTAAGAAAGTGTAGTTTCCAAAAAAAAATTAAAGGCAGTGTATTTTTTAAATTTCAACTCTTAAATAAGGTATTTTGCAAATTGTCCCTATTTTCTAATCTTATCATTTTTGATTTACTATAACATTCCATATATTCATAGAAATTTGTTGAGAAAATCTAACAAGATTTTACCAAAAAGTTAAATATTGTTTTATAAAATAATACATTAACTAATTTCGTGACTAGCAATATTATATTATTATAAATTAATGTTAATTAACATAAAATTGTATGCCATATTTTATAAAACGTATTATAGTTTATAGTTTATTAAATTAGATATGCTATATAAAACAACTTAATTTCTTTTTCAAAGCTTCTTTCACTTAAATTAAAAAAAACAAATAAATAAACTTTGAAATTTTAATATTCATTAAAAATATTAATAACAACTCAATTTTTGAAAAGATGTTTTATTTACTATTATAAAATTATTGTTTGAAAAATATGAAAAAATTACCGAAATTTCATATATTGTTTTTATAAAATAATGCATCAATTTAGTAACAAAAAGATTCAAAAGTCATATAATCTTTCAAAGTCAAAAATAGTTATGTAATTTTCTAAATCTCTTGACTAAATATGAAATTTTAAAATAAATATTTTTAACACATGATTATAATATTCCAAATGATAAAATGATAGGCTATAAAGTATAACTTTTTAAAATACAGCATGAAAAACAAAATATTATTTAAAAAATAAAAATAGTATAATACTTTAACATTTTAAATTTAATAAGAAAATTTTTATATATCATCAACCATGTAAACCAAATAATTACATTTATAAAAATGAAAATAACCATCGGCACGGTTGTGCAGATCGAGATCTAGTTTATGTTATTTAATGAATAACATATAAATTCAAAAATTGAAGTTAATATATAACATATTTTGAAAAAGAATACTACTAAAACTGAATATTAGTTATACTAAAGTTTTAAATATATGACTTTTATTTAAAATTTAAAATTACCAAAACATTTAAAGAATTATAGTTTCTCGTTCCATGATCATATCCTGTTGGCGAATTGGAATATACTCAATTATATGGTTGAACAAAGGTCCATAAACAGTTTCTCAAAAAAAAAAACAAAGGTCCATAAACAATTCGAAACCGCCATGCCTAAACTCTTTCTCAGAAGAGTAGATAGAGTAGATAGAACTTCTATAATATAAAGTCAAATATGAAGAAGTTCTGCCATATAACCAATGATTAACTAATTTAAAAATACGAGTTTAATCGTACACTCAACTAAAAAGTAAACAACATGGCATCTATATATTATACATCGAACCTTACCAAACATCTCATCTCTCATGAGCCATGGCCGGAGATGAAGATCCCGAAGCAACTCCGTCGTCACCAGAATACAAGCCCTTACCTTCATCCAGTTGCGATCTAAACGACGTCGTTCTGATATCACATCCTTCCTCGATAGGACGTCGTCGTTTCATCATCTCTGTATTTCTCATATCTTTTGCCTCGATCCTCATCTATATCTTCTGGCCGTCAGATCCACGCATCAAAATCGAACGGGTCAAAGTTTCCCACGTGCACGTCCACCGTCGACCGGTGCCGTCTATAGACATGACGATGCTCGTTACGCTCAAAGTATCTAACGCTGACGTGTACTCTTTTGACTTCACGGCGCTTGACGTTGCGATTGGTTACAGAGGGAAGACGTTAGGTCACGTGAGTTCTGATGGCGGGCACGTGAGGGCTATGGGTTCGTCTTATCTTGAAGCGGAGACGCAGCTTGACGGCGTCACGGTGTTTGCTGACATTATTAACCTGATTCACGATTTGGCTAAGGGCTACATCGAATTTGACACCGTTACGGAGACTAACGGGAAACTTGGCATTTTGTTCTTCCGTTTCCCTTTAAAGGTACTTCAACTCATGTTTTAGTTTTACGCAATTATTCGGTTTATTAATGACAAAAACCTTATATTATTCGACCTTTAATATTATTATTTTCATTAGTGGAGTTTTCTTTAATTGATGAACAGGCGAAAGTGGCATGTGGGATTCTAGTAAATACAGTTAATCAGACAATTTCTCGTCAGAGCTGTAGCCCTGTCTGATTCAAGAGACATCATCTGATATTTTGTAAGATTTTTGATTTCTTTTACCTTTATAACTTAATTTATAATGAAAAAAAACAAAGAAAAATATTTAAGAGACAACTAAAGTATCATAATCTTAGACGCTTAGCATATTTTTGAGGAAAACTACTTAAGAGACGCACTTTCTCAAAAACAAAAAACTATTTAAGAAGCATGACACATTGACACGATAAGCAATATTCATTAGCAAAGAAAAAAAAAGATCACCTGAAATAACAAAACTAGAGATAAATCAAAATTCAAAGGTTTTCTTTGTGGGCATAAAAATGGACATTTCGTAGTGAAAGTGAAGAAAACTACGAAAGAGAAACGAACAAAAATATAATATTTTTATTTTAATTTGTAAATGGAATGTTGTGTTGATTACTCCATAAATAGGCATATCGATTTTTCTTTTGAAAATAAATGTTTTCTAAAATTACGAGAGTCAGAGCCCAGGTGCTGTCCAAGCCCAGCTGCAAGCCTGCAGCACTCATAGGGTCTGACTGGTTCAACCGCAGAGGTTGCGGTTGCGGTTGCGGGAGTTTGCGGATGCGGGTGGTTGCGGTTTCTAACGGTTTTAAGCGATTTGAACGACTGGTATTGTGGTTAAAAATTTGTGCGTTTGCGGGATACTTATGACTGGTTAACCAGCGGTTGAAAAATAAATTAATAATATTTATATTTTCTATAATTAGAAAAATACCAAAAATCATAAAATTATAATAAATATCAAAGTTATATTTAGAAAGTTATAGTTTTAAAATTTTTAAAATTATAAAAAAAACTTTTATTTTAAAGTTTTATAGTATTAATTGAAATATAATAGATATATTTTAGAATTTTAATAATTTTAATTTAAAATTTTTATTGAATATTTTTATTTTTGTATTTATATTGTTTTTGAAAAAAAAGAATTTTTTTTACCCTCCCGCAACCGCCCGCAACCGCAAACGCTAGGTGGAACCAGCTTTTGAATTTATGAGGTTTGAAGCGATTTGAAGCGATTTGAAGCGGTTTAGAGCGGTTTGAGTGATTGTTGCAAAACGCCAACAACCGCTACCAACCGCAAAAGCTGCGTTTGCGGGTGGTAGCGGGAAAACCAGTCAACACCATAGTCAAGCCTAGAAAAGCGTGCTTGGAACAAAAATATGAATGTGGACAGTGGACCAATGCCTTCAACGACACTATTGACCATTTCTTCGCCAGGATCATTAGCCCCGAGCCGCGTGTTTAGTGCCTACGAAAGCTCCTTCATGTTCACACCAAAGAACATTTGAGATTGTCTGATGGATATCGTAACACTATGGTCCGCGTAGTCCCGCATAGTTGATAAGTATGCCAAGCTTCCCGAATCGCTTGACTACAAAGTCAACCGCATTGCTAATGTCGTCTTCTGCTCTAACATCACCATGCATGAAACAAGCCGACACCACCGCTCCACCGTTACTAAGCCTCGAGATATGAGTTTTGTGTAATCCGTCTACATTTTGTCTTTGTAGGAATCATTTTTAGAAGAAAAAAAATTGTTTAGTTTGGCCGACTTATACTAGTAAAATTCCGTTATTACATCAAAGTCCATGTGCTTCCAAGTTTTTCTAAAAGAGAAAACTAAATGATCGTTAAGTATATCCAATATTATTATTGTTTTTTTCATAACTCGACAACTTGATGCTTAGCTAGAGTTCTTTAATCAGTCACGTAACATCAAATTTTTTCATCTTTCTTTAGAAATTAAGATTCTAATAATAATGACAAGCTAATTATACAGAAGCCATAGTAACCACTTATTTTGTATTCCTGTTGTCGGCTTGTAAATCTTTGGGATCAAAGATCCTTTTGTAAGGATTCGATGATTACAGTTTATAAAATATCACAACATGAACTATTTGTATTTTGATTAGATTAACCAATAACCACGAATATCAAACTATATTTACTGATTATAAGTCAAAAATCACAAAATGTATGATTTATACCTTGATTAAATGAATAAATAGCCATGAATATAAGCTATGGTTACTGATTAAAAATAAAAATCATAACATGCACGATTTATACTTTTATTCTGGATGAAGGTAAGGGCTTAGTTCTACAACCCCTTTTTGTTTATAGTTATATCAATGGCGATTTATACTTTTATTCTGGATGAAGGTAAGGGCTTATAAATAAAATTATAGTTATAGATTACATATTGATGTGTCATTTTTGGAGGGGAGAAGAAGAGGAAGACGAAGAGGACGAAGAAGAAGAAGACGGACGCCATTGATATTCAGGATGATGATGCCTGCACTTGAACGCTCTTGGATGCTTCGACGGTGAACACACACACACCTTCTTTTCACCGCCATCGTCACGGACACTCGCGGTGGCTACCACCGCCGTCGCCACCGTCACTTCTGCCGCCAGTACCTTTGGCGGTGGAATAACAGGTTGGAGAGTCTTTTTGTAGCACATTTTGTTCGTTTTGAACTTTAGTTAAAACTACAGATTCTTCTTGTTCTTGTTGAAGATTTTGTGTTTGTGGTTTCCCAAAATAAAGAGCAGTCGGCTATATATACTAGTCATGCTTAAAATATTATTAATTACATATATATCCTTTGGTATTGTGTAGATGATTCGTCGCCAGACAAAAACACTTGAAACGTCACACGTGGTTAATGGTTTTGGTGCACGTCTTGATATTTGTAACAAAACCATGAGGTTAGAAATTTATTCTAGGATATATCCTGATCTTTATAATTAATAAAATTTAAAGCAATTACGTATTTGTTTTGATATTGTAAAGAACTAGAGTATATATCTTTTGAAAAAGGCAATCCAGAACTTGAATTCGTATTAATATGATCATTAACTGGTCATAAATACTTCTATTACGATATCGGTACATATGATTAAGCATTGTAGATACTAATGAATGACAGAAAAATACCTGACCATTCACGAGTTTTGGTTCGAGATTCTTGATTATAAAGAGAAATGTTTTTTAGCTGAAAAATGCGAGCCCATATGAAATGGTGGACCATACTCTTATATGAAACAAAAAGGGGTTGTAGAATTATATGGTAACGATGAATTGCGAGATAAGAGATTGGAGGCGATTAGCGGTGGGAGTGGGCCGACTAGGACATCGCTTTGTCTCCGTTTGAGCTTCTCTTTGTCACTCATCTTCTTTAGATAAACTTACCTTTCTGAGGTTAATATATCACAATGTCAATAACTATTTATAGTATTTAACTTCTTATTTTGATCTACTTTATTTTATCTTCTAATGATATTGTTCGTTCTACGATTTTCGTGGCTGCTATAAGTAAGTCTTCATTTAGAAATTTAGAATACATGTATTATGTACCAACACAACATTGATTCACAACCTGATTTACGCAAATATATTTGAGTTCAGCCGTGATAATTAAGAATTAAGTTTTTAGTTTTGATAAAGAACGTAATCTAACGAGAAGCTGATTTATTCTTAGTATAAAAGCTTTTTTTTTTGAAACTGATTCTTCATATTAAATTGCAAAAGAAGTGTAAAAATTACAAGCCATACGACTTTAGTGTAAAGCCCAACCCAATACAAAAGAGACCCAAATCAGAAATCATTAGGTAACCAACCTAATGAAATAAGCCCAAAAGATTAAAAGGCAAAGAAGAAACCAACGACTTTGAGATCATCGAAAGTTAGGAGTGCCATTGCTGCATCATGATCGAAGAGACAGTGGGGTTTGATGATCGGATGCTGAGAATCCGATCTCTGATTTGTCTGTCAAGCAAACGCGTTATTGTATCCTGTGATTTGAAGATACTTATGTGTAGTCTTGCATTACGCTCTGTCCAAGTCCAATAGATGCATCCCTGCTAGCAGAGAAGTGAAAGCATACCCTTTGGAGACCGCCGGTTTAAGGTTTGAAGTTGTGTCAAGACTGTGGTCCATGATCTTGCCGGATTAAGGCCACAACGAGAGGCAAGGGTCCCCCAGATTCCCCATGAGAAAGTACAGTCGAAAAACATGTGATCACGGCTCTCGAGCGCCGTGTTGCAGAGCAAACACAAAGGTGAAGTTTGCAAGCCCCACCCCAGGATTCCTGTCTCTTGTTGGGCACCTGTTGAGAACAAACAACCACGCAAGAAAGCTATGGCGTGGAACACCTCCCTTATTCCAAACCGTCTGGAACCAGGAGACAGGGGCGCCTTGCTCTCTAAGGTTATGGTACACTCTTCCAATTGAATATTTTTCCTTTACAGTACCATCTATTTCCCATTCATAATAATCATCTTCAGAGTCAAGAGTAATGGTGGTCAAGTAAGCATGTAATTGAACCTGATTTTCAGAACGTGCCGGTGGCAAACACCAAAAGTTATTGGAGTAGAGAGAAGCGAGCGTGGCTGATGGTGGAATGCCCATGGACGACTGTGCCGGAAGTTGAAGAAAGGATCTCAAACTACCAAATGACGACCAGTTGTCTGTCCAAAATCGACAGGTGAGACCATTGGAAACTCTCAGGTGAATCCAGTTGTAGATTAGAGGGCTTAGTTTGAGTAGTTTATTAACTTGCCAGGAGAATCGTCTATTAGGAGTAGTAGTCCATAAGTTACTTAAGTTACCATGAAACACTTCCTCTTTAAACCAAGCCACCCAAACTGATCCCGCTTGAAAGAACATGAGCCAAATTAGTTTTAAGCAGCACGCTTTATTCCATAGCAACAGATCATTTATCCCAAGTCCACCTTCCTTTTTAGGTGTAGTTACCACACTCCATGACACCCTTGCAGTGTGGTGCTCCTCGATATTCCCTTTCTATAGAAACACACCGCACAGAGAGTTTATCCTCTTAGTACAAGCCTTAGGGAGAATAAATGTTGAGCACCAAAAAGTAGTGATACCAGTGATGACAGTCTTTATGAGAAGTAGTCTACCCGCAAATGATAAAGCTCTAGAGCTCCATGAAGAGAATTTGCCTTTAATCTGTTGTAAGAGACCCTCACAGTTTGATAAAGTTAGCTTTTTTGTGCAGAGAGGTACTCCCAAATAGCGAACTGGCAGGGAACCTAGAGGCATGCCCGTAGAAGCTTGTATGAGGTCTGTCTCCGCAGCTGATAAACCGGAGGCAAAGAAAGAAGTCTTGTGGACACTTACTGCTAAGCCCGAACGTTTTTCAAATTCCCTTAATACCTGAAGTACTGCCTGCACCGAGTCCCAGGAGCCATCCATGAATATCAGAAGGTCATCAGCAAAGCACAGGTGTGTTAATCTCGAGGAAGAGCAGTTGTTGTGGTAGTTGAAACGCATTTCCGCAGCTGCCTTGTTGAGCATCATGGAGAGGTTGTTTAGAGCAATGACAAATAAGTATGGTGACAACGGGTCACCTTGGCGCAGACCACGAGTGCCTTTGAAGAACCCATTCACCATTCCATTATACCCGACAGTGAAGCTAGTAGTACAAACACAAGCTCTGATCCAAGCAGTGAAGACTTGCGGCAAGTCGAGCCCGTCCAAGCAAGAGGATAAGAATCCCCAAGATAAGGTATCAAAAGCCTTTGCTATGTCTACTTTTATTGTAATCCTTTTGGGACCATTTGCTCTATGATAACCATTGATGAGTTCACCTGCCAAAGTAGTATTCTCCACTAACAATCTTCCCTTCACAAACGCTGTCTGATTAGGTACGATGAGATGAGGCAAGATGGGTTTCAGCCGCTTAACTAGTAGGCGAGAGACAACTTTGTAGAGGGTATTGAGACAGGCAATCGGTATAAAATCTGTTATTTGGGAAGCTCCTGTGTGCTTTGGGACTAACGTCAAGATGGTGCTATTAGTTGTTGATGGCAGGAAAGCAGAGTGAAAAAAGTGCTGAACGGCTTGAACTACCTCCAAACCCACAATAGACCATGAAGCTTTGTAAAATCCTGAGGTGAGACTATCAGGGCCAGGGGCCTTGTTGGGGTTTAGTCTGTGCAGTACATTGGTGATCTCCTCAGAGGATGGGATAGTTATCATCTCCGCGGCAGAACTCTGAGAGCATCGAAATGGAGATAGAGATTGGAACCATTCTGTTGTCGAGAAGATGAGGGGGAGAGGAGCAGGTCTGGGTCCTAGTATGCTTATGAAGTGATTTATTGCACGAGCACTCATCTCAAGGGGGTCATCTATGATTGCACCAGAGGGAAGAATGAAAGACCTGATGGTGTTATAGCTCAGATGAGTTTGCAGTACCCGATAGAAGTAGGCTGTGTTCTGATCGCCCTCTTTAAGCCAGTTTATTCGTGACCTCTGCTTGAAGTAGCACTCTTCGATTAGTCTTAGGAACAACCAGCGCTCATTTGCTTCTTTCTCCAATTGTAGTAGTTGCGAAGTTGGAGCCTGCATAACATGAACCTGCAAATCTTGAACAACACAGTTAGCCTCACACACTCTTTGTTGGATTTGAGAAAAATTATTTTTATTTAGAAGTTTTAAAGCATTCTTTATTTGTTTTTGTTTCCAGAAGAGAGCAGTGAGGGTCCAGGCAGTGCCTCCGGCTTGTGTCCAAGCTTCAAGTACCACTTGGTGAAACCACGGGTGTTTAGAAAGGTAGTTAAAAAACTTAAAAGGGCGGGTTCCAGAGGTAGGCATTTTGTAGTCTAGGTTTAGAAGGCATGGGGAGTGGTCTGACATAAGGGGAGGGAGGAAGAAAGCCGTGCAGTTTGGGAAGATATCTAGGATATGGCTGTTAATGAGCAAGCGATCTAGTTTAGTAGCTATTGGTTCCTCAGGCCGTCTGTTAGTCCAGGTGAACACGGACCCTTGATATCTCAGATCAAAAAGTCCCATTTGGATAAGGCAATCTTTAAACTCGATCATTGCAGGTGACAGAGAGTTAACATCCCAGGTGGAATGCTCAGCAGGGTGCAATATCTGACTGAAATCTCCTCCTAGCATCCAAGGAGTCGTTGATAGGGAAAGAGATTGATAAGTGTTCAGCAGTTCCACCCAAAGGTCAGTACGTTCCGAGCTTTCTTTCGAAGCGTAAACAGCCGTATAGATAAAAGCTGAGATACCAGGAATTTTTATTTCACAGGTAATTGCTTGCCTTGACTGTTTAAAGACACAGACAGAGATATTATCTTTTCAAATGACTATGATTCTGCCATCTTCATCAGAAAGGTGATTAGAGGTGAAGTTCCAACCTCTACAGACTTTTCCCATAAGGTGGTTAAGGTTATGGGTTTTGATATGGGTCTCAAGTATAGTTCCAAAAGAGGGTTGATGGCTTGAAAGCCAATTACAAAAGGGCGAATGCTTAATGGGGTCATTTAATCCCCTTACATTCCAAAAAAAGAACTTTGTATACATAGAAAATTAGTCTATGACCTCTTCATGATGAAGAGGGCCATCTGAGTCCAAAAGAGTGAAAGGATTAGAAGAGAGTGAGGGATTAAGCAAAGAAGAGGAAACAAGAGGGCCAGGGGGGATGGGATTAGTAGATGGAGATGAGAAGAAATTAAGTTGGGCCGTAAAGGAGGGGAAAATATTGGTTGAAGGACTAGGACGGGGTCTTTTTAGTGGAGGTCGAGAGAAAGAAACATGGCTAGAGGGTGAGGAGTTAAGAGTAACAGGGATCAACTGATTAGAGGGAGAAGGGAGGGGGGGGGGTAGGGCCAAGAGGGATAATTTTGTGGGGTGAGGAAGAGGAAATGGTGATAGTAACTGATGGTGATTTTGCAGGGGCAGGGGCAGAAGGATCAGGGAAGACAGAGGGGGAGCTAGCAGTAGCAGCTACAGACACAAAGTTAGCAGGCACGTTTACATCCTTGCTAGGTTCAGAGTGTTGATTTGTCTGAGGTTTTTTACCATTTGCTTTTGAAGCCGGAGCTGGAGTTTTCGGTGGAGGCAGGACCAGGAGGCAATTTCTCATTATATGCCCAAGTTCCTTGCAGTGAGAGCATGTTGGAGGAACCCAAGGATATGCAACTGATACCTCAACAATTTCTCCAGATTCACGAGTGAATTCAACAACACTAGGCAATGGTTTTGTCAGGTCCACTGCAACTTTGACATGAGATAATGTCAAGCTTACAAGATTAAGTGTGAAATCATCGGTTTCCTTTGGCTCTCCCACCAATCCAGCAACGAGACTAAGACCATGCTGATGCCGTAAGTCGAGAGGGATGCCAGTTAAATGCGCACATATTTGTATGGAGTCCAGTGGAGGCGAGGTTTGGGATGCTGAGGAAGTCCATTGCACTGCCTGGAACATAGAATCTCCAACATACCACACACGTTTTTCTAGTATTTTTTGTCGAAGATACTCCGAGGAGATCCTAACCAGCATGGAGCGCGAGAGGGGGTTAGTGTGTATCTCAACCCGTTTACCTTTCCCCCAAAGATGATTAAGAACAGTTTGTATGTGGTTGAAAGGTGGAGGGCGTCCATTGAAATAGCAGATTATGAAATCCATGTGAAGCTCAGCTCCTTTCTGGAACACACTATCTGGAATAAGAACACGGGGCCTGCCAGTTTCAGAAAAAGAGGTAGGAGCAAGTCTACTTAGAGATTTATCTTGAGATTTTCGCAACCTCTCCACTAAGGGGGGCGCAGTATGAACATGGGGTGGTTGATGGGCAGGGGGCGGTTGATGGGCATGGTTCTTTGGAGGAAGGAGGATTTACAGAGGGGTTTTGGGTTTTTGAAGAGGGATCTAAGGGTGAGGGAGGAGGAGGGGACGAGCTAGTTGATGTTTGAGGGAGGACAGTAGGGGGTACGGGAATTGGATTTAGAGGAGGAGGGTTGGAGAAAGAGTTAGAGGCACGATTAATGTGGATTGGGGAAGAGGATTTAGGGGGAGAGCTTTGAGATTTTCTAGGTCGAAATAAACAGTGGATTCAGTTTTGACAGGATGAGCCACTGCTCCAGTTTTGTTGATTACCGGTGAATTAGTAGCTGCAGTTGTTCTGGGGCTCGAGAGCTTTGTTACAGGTTTCTGCGAGGATCCCTGCGGCAAGACTCGACCAGTTTTTGAAGATTTAGAGACAGGGGAGTTGAGGGGAGGAAAAAGGGAAAGAGAGAGGGGGTTGCCAGGGTCTGGATCGGGGGGGGGGGTCAGGAGGTAGGGGAGGGACAAGGAGATGGTTGTCACCAGTGGTACGAAGCAGAGGAGACAAGGCAGAGGTACTGTTCCCAGGGAACCAGGGGTTCTCCATCAGAGCTCTTTTTCTAGTATACAAGCTTTGATTAATAATAATAAAACTTTTAAAATTCGATTAAACATTTTCGTTGTGTTATATTATATGCGTGTCTTAAATGTGCGGTCTTTTAATTCTATCTCAAGATTAAAAGGAGCATTAGCCTTTTCTTTCTTAGTTTGGATATGGTTTTAAAAGTTTTGGCCTATCTAATACAATAAAGTTGGCTTTTTTTCTCTCCTTTGGGGGATTTATTACACGTGGCATCATTAAAACTACTCTCGATATTGGAACGCTTTGGACTTTAGAAACATTTGATGTCCTTTGATATTTAATGGGTTTCTATGGTGTTTATGGTGTTTAGTTGCCTTTGGGGCTTTAGAAACATTTGAGGCTTTTTCATAGAATATGTTTTGTCATCTTCTTGAGTTTAAGCTTCGTAAAAAAAGAGAGCTTCGTACATCATGAGCCGATGAAGTTCTATCCGTAACGTCTTTTTGTTTCATTGACACCTCCTTTACTCCCAGCATCTACATGATTAATCCTCTCCTCCACCCTGAAGCATTCAATCTACCTCATAGCATCCCCAAAGTAACCGAACTAAAGCTAGGAGTATAAATATCCTTTCTTCCAACGATGAACAGCACAACTTGGACGAGATCAAGAAGAATTATCTGTTCTACTTGCCGATTACTAAAATGGCGAGCTCCTATATCCTCCTTGTCTGTTATTATCAGGAATATATGATTCATCAATCCCATCTTTGATGCTCTTCTTTAATTGATAGTAATAACAGTATTCATACCAGTTCGTCTTTGTGTCTTTCGTGA
The DNA here is from genome assembly GCA_026261945.1 of Hirschfeldia incana. Classification (NCBI taxonomy): domain Eukaryota; kingdom Viridiplantae; phylum Streptophyta; class Magnoliopsida; order Brassicales; family Brassicaceae; genus Hirschfeldia; species Hirschfeldia incana. The sequence continues at coordinate 1,454,146 of JABCMI010000019.1, forward strand.
TCTTGATCAGTGATTTTAACACATAAGAGTGAAGGAGTCAAATCACTGTAATGATCATTTGGGTGGTTTTGCTAAAGTTTACTCTTATTTGCTTGACTAGGTTTTTCGTTATATCAGCCACCACAATACGCTTGTGTATGCTTTTCCTTATTTTTGAGGTTCTTAAAGCACCAGCCACCTTTGTTTTTAATGTGTTTCCTCCTGTTAGTCAATGAGTCTTTCTCAGGTTATGCAAGAAATGGTGGTCGAAAGGGAGCCAATGGAGGAACAAGATGTAGAACCTTTTGAAGATTTGAAAGACGAAGATGACATATTGATATTAATGAAAAAGTAGAGATGGTGAATCTTCTTCAGACAACGATGAGGTTTTGGCTGTAAGACAATTGAAAGATTTTGTGGTTCTGATGATGAGGAGGAGCTATTTATAAAAGAAAATACCCATGAACTCAAAGAAACCAATGATGTTTCTATAGTAAAAAAAAGGCAAGCGCCACTGAATTCAAGTTGTCTTCTTTGTGGCTGATCCTCACCATAGGTAGCCTTCGTTCTGGTCACTTAATCTCATCTTTCACCTACAATATGAACCTGAGAAGTTATGCTTAGAACAATGATAACAACATACTCACCTCTAATCATTTTGGAAACTTTCTTCATATTATATATAGCTTATGTTTGGATCTGAATATGAAAGTGGAAACAGTGTAGAGGTTGTTCCAAAACCCGTTGAGCAGAAGACCGAGACCACGAAATCTAAGAAGAGAAAACTAGACCAGCCTCCACCAATTTTCCAGGAAATGTTATTTTATTTTATCCGATAGATTTATTTTGGGCTAAGGCTGAATGACACGCAACGTGTAATGGTCAGCTTACGGATTCACACATGTAACAAGTTAATAACTTCACTGCATTACTGACGTTAATGGGCATACGTTGTGTTGATATGGAAAGTTACAATTCTGTTAGGCTTACTCACATTCAGGTTTTTAGGAATCTAAGAACTACATTCCTATCTGCTTGAATCTGAATTCACATCGTGATTTAACACAGAATGGATAAGCATGGTGGTGATGAGAAGAAACCTCGGATCCAGCGTCTCAGCCATGGTGATGCTCAAGTCAAAAGCAAAGAATAAAACAATGGTAAATAACTTGCTTCTTCTCATACCCGACCATGCTAAGTAAAACAAAATACAACGAACATCTTGGCAATCACAAACTCAAAGGTTTACACTCCATCTTTCTACACCGACTTACTATAAAACATATAACCAGCTAAGTATACGTGAGTGTCAAGACAAACACAACTATTTTAAGACATTCCTAACCAGGGCCGGCTCAATACCAATCTGGGCCCTTGGGCAAAAATATTTTTGGACCCTATGGTTATTAATTTTTAATATTTAAACACTTATTAAAATTATTAAAATGTTTTTTGGGCCTTATAATATCACATATATCATTTAACCTTCGAGACACATGCATCAATATGTAAGTAATTAAAACAATTATAATTGGTCGGTTAATGTTATGTATGTTAATGAAAAGAAAAAAAATATATTTGAAGTGGGCCCTGGGGCGGTTGCGCTGACCGCCCCCTATCCTAAGCCGGCACTGTTCCTAACCGACCGAACTACCACAAAAACGGACAGAGACGAACAAAGAAGACAAGTTTCCAAACATACATCAAAAACAAACAAACACCTAAGAAATAACTCTAGCTAATAATTACGCCTTTTTCAGAAAGTAATCAATCATTTCCTATTACCAAATACACTTCCAACAAAACGAAAACGTGCGTAAAGTTTGATTCTCCATCCGATTGGGTATTAGAATCTTACGGCTTTGTTTTATGTACGGTCTGCGAGCACAATATAAATCATTGCATTTTCATTAAACTTTTAAAATTTATAATTTTGTGTTTTCTAGCAAAATAAAATTGTTAGCGGTTTTCTCAACTCAAATTAACAAAATTTAATAAAATTTACAATATAATTTTAGAATAAAGCAGATTACATTTATTATTTCTTGCATAAAGTAAAATTTCAATATTTTGAGATAAAATTGTTTTAATATAAACCCACTCGGGCGGGCAAACCCCTAGTTTTTCAATAATTTCACTAAAAATAATTTCTTACCGCTATACAACTTTGCAGTACGACTAATTAATCAGAAAAATATAAAACGGGTAGGAATGCAGTATGTACAACTCTAATTGTTGGCGCTCTAGCAGAAAATGAGCTGGAAACTCCAAGAAACTGAGGTGAATATGAAGAAAAATATCAAAAAATAATATCCCAAAAAGCTGAGTGAATTGATATAAAAATATATACAAGTCAAAATTAAGTGCTCGTACAAGTTCCAAATCGAAAACTTGATTAAGGAAATATTAGGTATCTTAGAAACATTATATTTATTTTATACAAAAATCAAACAAAAAGATACTGGAAAAAAAGTTCATGTAAGACATGCTCCACAAATAACAACCACCATATAAAAACTACAATCTATGAACATTCCACGAAGAGCTTGATACAGAACAACTCCCCTTTCTAGAAGCTTCTCTGCATCAGACCAATTTTCTCCACCATTACCATCTTTACTCTTAACTTCTTCTCCCATTCCATGACTAGATCCTCCTCCAGAAGCTTCCATGGTGAGATGAGACATTACTATAGCACAATCAGTAAGCAGAAGCAACCAAAGAGGTCTCAAAGTTAAGACAGTGTCTGATCCTATGATGTTCAATCTGGGGAGTAGTATCACAAACGCAGCTATTATGAGGGAGATTAAACTCCGACTTCTTTCTGAGCTTATGATGCTAGCATTGAGTTTCTTTGAGCCGAAGAAACTCCTAGGTCGTTGACTTTGACTTTTCACTGATCTTACTTCTGGTTTTGTTGGTTCACTTTTTATGGGTTTGTGAAGTATGGTCAAGAGTTTTGGTTCTTCGCTTGCCTTTACTTCCTCTACATTCATCATGAATATATGCATTAGGTACAATAACCATTGATTAGTTCCCAGCTATTAAGTGCATTATTTAATGATGTTTTACTACTAAGCACTAAAATTGAAAATATGATTTGTAAAAATGCAAAATGAAGTTTTTGTTTTGTTTATGTTTGGTTTTGAGTTTACAGATTACAAAACTAAAACAACAACATTACTACAATTTCAATTGGTAATAAAATATTAGTATTATAACATGTAAATGTAACACACAGAAAGAGGCATCATCCAAGAATCATACAAGAGAGCAATTAGTTGACCTTTGAAATGATACTTTAGAGATGGACTTTCTTGAATCAGATGACGATCAGCATGAGTCTGTGGCATGAAAGATTCACTGAATGTACGTTGGTGTGAAGCTGATGATGAGGAAGAAGACGACGGTGAGGAAAGATCAAAGTTATGTACTTGGCCAGTGATTAGAGCTAAACGATCTGATCCTCGTTCCATTATTCTTTTTCTCCTCTCTTCTCTATCCATCACCATCTTCACTGTCAAAAAACGTTGAAAACAAAAGCTGTGTTATGTTTGGTTCCAAAAAAGTTGTGTTATACTATATGTTTAGTTTTTGATACCCTTCAAAGTTAGCTTTTCTTATAGTAGCAAGAAATGCTAAAGAATAGGTCTCTTACGTCTACAAAGATGAATTACTAGTCCATATTTAAAAATCTTATCTTATTTTATTTTATCTTATCTTATCTTATCTTATCTTATACTATTAAAAGCTCTTGTTTGAGGCTCTTATCTTATCTTATCTTATCTTATACTATTAAAAGCTCTTATTTGAGGCTATTGAGGGTGTTCACGTCGGACAGGAAATTCCACCAATAGAATTGGAGCGTTTGGCCACATCATCTAATGATTATTTTGGTTTGGGCTTTTGTGTTTTTCAATCTGTATGCTTTTGTTACTTTGGTTCTGCAACTGAAGGTCGACTAACACTTCACTTCGAAAGCTTCGCCCTACCAGTTCGCCTTCTCATCAAGAAACGTATGCAGTAATGCAAAATCAATCAACGACTTCTACTCCATGAGTCTTAATGCCTCTTTATCACTCTGATTGAGTATATATACAGAAGTTGTCATGTAAGTAGGAGAGCATTTTTCTTTTATTGCTCATGACCCTTCTTCCTCTCTCCCTTGACTGTTTTACTTTCGGCTCCAATGGCATGGTGGACTCGACGATCCGGTTACCCATTGTCTATGGATCATCACGAGTTCCCTGGAATGGCTTCAACCCACGAGAAGTGTTCCTTGCGCTGGTCCGCTTTTTATTAGCGTTGGGTTGATCTTCTAATTCAGAGGCTCTGAATCAGAGCTGTGCCCCTTCGTTTCCCTATTTCAGTGATTGGAAATTCTGTAGACAAAATGGATCTGAAATCTAAGGTGAGTGATCAAATCTGGGTTGGATTGAATTGATTTGATATGATGTACTTTTCAAATCTAATCCATTGTAAACTGAGAGATGAGAGAAAAAGTGAGCATGGCTTCACAAACAAAGCTAACTTCTCTTTGCTATGATGCCTATGAACCCAATTCTTCTTCGGGTTTTAGACTTATTGACATCTTACACATTGCTTCGTTGTTATCTGCACTATTATTATTACTCATATACTTGACATATAAATATTAAGATTTGATCATGTTTATGATACGCTTCTTGCTAATAACTTCCTGACAATTTCGATCTAAAACTTTGTTAATTTTTGTTTCAGCCATAGGTTTTGCTACATGAAGGATAATTCTCAAAGATACCTAAATGGTGTTCGATAATGTTTGGAAATGTGGCAGATGTGCCATTCTGTACCATGTGGAATTGGTATTGATCAGGAGCTCGAAGCTTTTCCAGAGGATAAACAGCAGGGATTTGTGGTGCTTCAAGGGATGGTGAGACTGGGATGGTGAGACTGTGAAGACAAAAGACGATCTAGAGACGGTTTAAGGATATCCCAAGCCAGGTCAGGGTCAGGGACCGAGGTCCATACGGTGAGTTGGTAGTTGTTGCATCGAAAGGGACAAGTTAATTCAATAATGAAAGGCTGGAGTATTTGGTTAATGGTGGGATCAGTGTTGTGGTATTCGAATCAGCTTCGTTTAGAATCTGCAAATAAGGATTTAGAAGAAGCAAAAGTTGAGGAGGAGGAAGTTTTGCAATTGGATGGCACCGAGTGGGTTGAGCTCTTTGTCACAGATATGATGAATGCTTGACATAGAAGTCGCTAAAGGCCATGCTGCTATAAGATTCTGAGTCCATCAACGCACGTGTGGGTGCTGACACAACGATGCAAAGCAGTCTACAAAATGAGAACTTGATGCTAAGGCAGCAGTTAGATGCTATTGTACAAGCCGTGGTGAAGCAACAGAGGCGGAAGAGAGAAACTGAAGATCAAAGCCAGGAGTTGCAGCCTTTGAGGCAGATGGTTACTTAATACCAAGAACAGCTGAGATGAAGGCGAAGAAGAAGACGACGATGAAGCTGGATTTGGTGGTTTCCGGAGATTCTCAATGTGGTACGCTTCTGTTACCGTTGTTTTTGGTAAAGCACACGCCGTTATCAGCATTGACTCCGTGAAATAATATGTGGGCGTGTTCTGTGTTGTTAATTTTGTGGCGGCTGGCATTTGAAAAGTCTCTTGCGAGATGAGTTTGGCGTTTCCTTTGTTGATTTTTATACGTCAGTTTTGGATTAATTTATCAATCGTTGAAAGTTATGCCTCTTTCTATGTATCACGTGAATGTATAGCGAGGGTTAGTATTTTCGATGTATAAGTTTTATTTTATCTATGGATTATGATGTAAGATATATTCATAGTTTGTAGTAAGGAGATACGAATAAGTGAGTATTGAACATGTTTCATGTTTGTTACCACCAACATATTTTTTCCGTTAGTTTTCCGGTGTGGTGGACCTGTGATCGCTTATGTTTTTGCTTAACGCTTTTGTTACCAGTATTAATTTTTATATATTCTATATAAATAGAAAAAGAGAATATTTATTTTAAATCAAAATATATAATATATGCTTTCACTTTTTCTTCTTCTTTTTTTGAGAAAGGGCATCATTTTCTCATTTTTAATATTTGTTCATAATAGAATTGACTAAAATAAAACAATCAGCTATATTATATGTTAAGTGATAAGTCAAAACCATGTTACGAGTAGCATCCGTAGAAGATTTATCACCCTTTTAGCAAAAAAATAAAGATTTATCACCCAGTGAATGAATATGTTTTAACCGACAATCGGTTTGCTTATTAGATATTTTCACTCCAATTGCGTTTTAATATTCGGTAAATTAATAATTTCTATAAATTAATAAATTTTGGCGGTCCCAAGTTGGATCGGTGTTAAATATAACAGAAATCGATAAAATAATAAGATAATAATATTTCTAAAAATTTTATGTAAATATATAGTCTCCTTAATATCATAAATTAATAATCTATCTACATATAATTTTATATAAATACAAGCTAAATATTATACTGTTTTTTATATTCATAATGAATTTTTTTTTATTTTTCTTAACATTTCAATATATTTTGATAATATTTAATAAAATTATATCGAAAACCACTTAACAGTTCTATGCAACATAAAAATCTATAAAAATAAGACAGTATAATAATATGAAAATCAAATTTCTAAAATTTAAATAATACACATACAGTAAAATAAAATATTTTTTTTATAAATAAAAATAGAAAAATAGAAAAAAGTCTAAATAAGAAAACTTTTGTAAATTAATATATCTTTAAATTAATAAAATTTCAAAATCCCACTATTATTAATTTATAGAGGTTTTACTGTATGTTTTGAAATGTTATTATACATCTCTCTCTCTCGAAACCCTCCGTTTCCCCCGTCTTGCTTTAGTAAAAACTAGGCAACAGTATGTTTATAAAGTATCTACCTCTGTACTGGCTAAAAATATAAAAGTCCAATATACTTTTTTTTTTTTTTTGATTAACCAGGGGGTGATCTAAAAGCTTTCTAGGTCCAAGACTAATCTCCTGAGACCGACGGCAATCCACGTATTCTTGCGATTTAACGCTAGCTCCGGTGGCCAAGTGGAATCGAAAGTCCAATATACTTTTTTATGAACATTTGATTTTGAGTTATTTCACGTGTTGAAATTTCGATAGTGCTCTAATTATTGTTGGAGAATCAGAGAGGATAAAAAGATTGAAAAATGATTCGATGCTTTTGTATAAAGGGTTTGACTATTTATCATATTTGTCTCAGCTTTCAAGGTACGTAGACACTAGACAGGCGCTCATCAAATCTATTTGGTTTCCAAGTTCAATTTTATGAAAATCTGAATTGATATAATTACATACATCACACCACAACTTTATGAAAATCTACAATAATATAATTTGTGTATTTTAAAATACATGTATATATTAAATAACAAATATTAACATAAATAAATTTATAATTAATTATACATTTCAACCCAAAAAAAATTTTAACAGTAATTTATTGTAAAAACTAAATATAGTAAACACATGAGATAAAGTTAAGTAATATGTGAATTTATTTACAAGTTCGTTTCTTTCCAACTAACAAAACTCTGGAAAAAAAGAATGTCACAATTTTTTTATGGTTATTCAACTCCAACAAATCACAAAAAATAATATAATGCCATAATTAAAAGGAAAAAAGTTTTCTACCTACACGAAGTTTACACTAATATGGTGGAAACCATCCGATGTATGAAAATGTGTCAATAACTACACGAAGTTTATGTTAATACATGCCACATGTACGAAGTACATAATAATATGGTGGCAACATCATAATCAGGTCTAATTGATCTTAAGAAAAGTTAATGGGATCAATCCGTAATTTATGAAACTTAATAAATTTAATTGATTTTGTTAATAAACTTAATAATTATTAAAGTTAATAAAATTAATAATTTATCAAACTTAATCAACATAATATTTTTAAACTTAATAAAATTATTAAACTTACTTTTTTGAGCAAATTATTAAACTTACTAAATTTATTAAAATTAAAATTAATAAATTTAATGGATTTTATTAATAAACTTAATAATTATTTGAACTTTAGTAAAATTAATAATTTATTTAAAATTAATTAAACTAATTAACATAATAATTTTTTAAAATTCATAAAATTATTAAACATAATAAAATTTTAAACTTATTAAATTTACTAAACTTAATAATTATTTAAACTCTTTACAAAATTAAGAATTTATTAAAGTTAATAAACTTAAGGAAACAATTTAAATATTTTATTAAACTTAATAAATTTATTAAATTATAAAATTTATTTTTATAGTTAATAAATTTATCAAATTAATATTTTAATTGATTTTATTTGTAAAATTAAGAATTATTTAAAATTTAAAAATTAAGAACTTATTAAACTTAATGAACTTAAGGAAAAAACTTTAATAAGTTCACTGAAAATTTATTAAACATTTTTCCTCACTAAATACTTAATAAATTTATTAAACTTTTTTCCATTAAGTTTATTAAGTTTAATAAATTATTAATTTTATACAGTTTAAATAATTATTAAGTTCATTAATAAATTTATTAAGTTCAATAAATTTATTAAGTTTATTAATTTATAAAATTAAAATAATTATTATAACTTATAATAAAGGTTTAAGATGATTTTCCTTTGTTTAAAGTTTATTAAATTCATTTGTTAGTTTAAATTTTATAAATTAATAAACTTTGGAAAACTTTGGAATTATTATTTTATAACAAAGGAAAATTTCCTTTATTATTTTATTTTTTAAAACAAAGGAAAACAAAGGAAAATTTGTTAAATTATAAGTTATCGAAATTGTCAGGAAGCTTATAAAATTTAAATAAGCTTAATAATTATTAAATTTAATAAAATTGATAATTTATTAAACTTAATCAACATAATATTTTTATTTTTTTTTGTCAACAATCAACATAATATTTTTAAACTTCATTAAATTATTAAAATTATTAAACTTAATAATTGATTTTATTAATAAATTTAATTAACATAAAATTTTTTTTTAAACTTATTAAATTTATTTAAATTAATAATTATTTAAATTTTATAAATTATTAAACTTAATAAATTTATTGAACTTAATAAATTTATTAATGAACTTAATAATTATTTAAACTGTATAAAAATAATAATTTGTTAAACTTAATAAACTTAATAAACTTAATGGAAAAAAGTTTAATAAATTTATTAAGTATTTAGTGAGGAAAAATGTTTAATAAATTTTCAGTGAACTTATTAAAGTTTTTTCCTTAAGTTCATTAAGTTTAATAAGTTCTTAATTTTTAAATTTTAAATAATTCTTAATTTTACAAATAAAATCAATAAAAATATTAATTTGATAAATTTATTAACTATAAAAATAAATTTTATAATTTAATAAATTTATTAAGTTTAATAAAATATTTAAATTGTTTCCTTAAGTTTATTAACTTTAATAAATTCTTAATTTTGTAAAGAGTTTAAATAATTATTAAGTTTAGTAAATTTAATAAGTTTAAAATTTTATTATGTTTAATAATTTTATGAATTTTAAAAAATTATTATGTTAATTAGTTTAATTAATTTTAAATAAATTATTAATTTTACTAAAGTTCAAATAATTATTAAGTTTATTAATAAAATCCATTAAATTTATTAATTTTAATTTTAATAAATTTAGTAAGTTTAATAATTTGCTCAAAAAAGTAAGTTTAATAATTTTATTAAGTTTAAAAATATTATGTTGATTAAGTTTGATAAATTATTAATTTTATTAACTTTAATAATTATTAAGTTTATTAACAAAATCAATTAAATTTATTAAGTTTCATAAATTACGGATTGATCCCATTAACTTTTCTTAAGATCAATTAGACCTGATTATGATGTTGCCACCATATTATTATGTACTTCGTACATGTGGCATGTATTAACATAAACTTCGTGTAGTTATTGACACGTTTTCATACATCGGATGGTTTCCACCATATTAGTGTAAACTTCGTGTAGCTAGGAAACTTTTTTCCTAACTTATAACTATTTTTTTCAGATAATATGGTTTATTTCTTCAAATACAATAACATGTACAAAATTTTATATTTTTAAAGCAAAGTATATTAAATATTTATTTTAACTACTTAAATTATTTTTTAAACTTCTAAATGGTCTTCTCCAACGGCGTGGTGTCAGGTTTGAAGTACAAAAGAACCTAATCTGAATATGAATTCGATTTGATGGAAGAACGAAAATGGTGCACCCAGTTACCTATATTAACATTGTATTATTATCAAGTTATCTTAGCCAAAAATTTAAATATGATCTCCCTAATATGCGTTTATATGTTGTTCTTTGTTTCATCGCTTTCCTTTCTAAACGTGCATTTAATAAAGGGTAAATTTGCTACAAATACAAGAATGAAAACTTAATTAGGTAATCGTGCAACAACATTATAATTTAGGTACCTAGTGAGAGAAACAAACGTGAAATTACGTAGGTGACCCGTTCAGCTTCGTTTCACCTATGTATAGACTATAGTGGTAGCTGTAGGAAAATGAGTTGTTAACACTTTGGGCCACTTTTCGTCTTTTCTTTACGCCGTGGGCTACTTTCTGCTTGTGACATACTTCTCTTATGAGTTGTATTGCTGAATTGTCCTAAAAGCCCTTAATGAGCACAACTTTGGTTCGTATTGGTTTGGACCAATTTGCGTGGATGTGGACGGTTCATCCATATTTCTTTAGTTAAGTGTGACTGTTTTGGATTAATTAGTTAGGTGTTTTGGCTGTTGTGACTCTTCTGGATCATAGGATTAAAAAACAAAGATTATGTTGAAATGTGAATGTGGATAATGGCGCATACACAATGGAAAAAAAAACAAGTTAAGAATAATAAGCACAAAGTTAATCCAATATCTTACAACGACAAATATTATGTTGAAAGCAACAGAAAAAGAAATCAAAGTTGGAGCACACAAACTTAAAGCATACAGATTAGAAGTTGTCATATTACATATGATTGTGGACGAGAGAGTCGTGATCGAGGGTGTTGTGGATGGGGGAGTTGTGTACAGGTGGGTTGTGGATGGGTGAGAACAAGATAGCATCCACATCTGTTAAAGTCATCCATGGACAAGACAACGACGGAGCAAACAACCTTGGAGCTCGTCCACCCTCTGAAACTCGAACCACGACAGATTCCAAACTCATCTACGGCGGATCCCGAACTCACCCACAGCCGATCCCGAATTCCCCCATGGAAAATTTTGAACTCAGCCACAGCCGATCTCAAGCTCACCCAATTCCAAGCTCATCCACTTTATGGAAATCCATTGCAACTACCCCGAGCTCACCCACGGCAGATCCCAGCTCACCAATACCGAATCTCAAGCTCATCCACTCTCTGAACCACCACCACAGCTACCTCTGAGTTCATCCACAGTGGATCCTCGAGCTCACCAAATTCGGATCCGAAGCTCATCCACTTTCTAAAAACAAAGCGAATCTGTTATTAAAAAAAAGAAGAAGAAGAGAGCTTGTTGTCTGAGACTAGGTTTTGTCAATTTGGGATGTCGACAAAAAAAGCAAATTATCTTATTTTCTTAGATCTAAAGAAATATAATTTTTTTAGATCCAGTAACAAAAAAAACAAAACGATGAAAATTGAGAGTTTGTTGTCTGAGATGTAAGGAGGAACTGTACCTTTTATTTCTTAAATGGATGATATTCACTGTTCAACGAAAACAGAGATACTATTGATATAGAAGATGAAATAAATACTTTATAAAACACAAGAACAAATTCTAGATTGCAGATCTGTAAAACCACAAAAAAAAACAGAGATACTATTGATATAGAAAATGAAATAAATAGATTGCAGATCTGTAAATAATAGTTAGTGAAGCTGCAGAAAAAACAACTACAATTCGAAATCAACCACCAAAAACGATAAACAAAAACTGTCAAATATATATTTTTAAGAGAAACCTTAGCCAGCAAAGAAACAAAAACCATAAAGTGTGAATCAAAAAGTGCTTAGAGAGAAAGTGGATAAACAGAGTGCATGCACGGGATATGAGTAAGAAAACAGAGATCCAGGTGTTTTGAAAGAACATGTAATGAGAATAAAGTGAGAGGATTCGTGAAAATTAAGGGAGCTTGAAAATACTAAAGTGAGAGGAATCGTGAGAATTGGAGGAGAAGGAAGATAATAATACCTTCCATGACCAAGAAGATGAGGCCGCAGAAGATCAATCTTTAAGAGACGGATGGTGAGAGAGAGGTCGCCTCAGAAGGGCGATGTTTGAGAGACGGAGGGTGAGGGAGAGAATGCTGCATAATGAAAGAGAGACTGTGGAATGGGGGCTAGGGTTTGATTGTGGATTCAAAATGAAGTGGATAGGTTAAAAAAACCAGATCCATAATTATGAACCGAACCGGAGATGTGTCTTAGACCGAAAATAAGTAACCGACGAAAATTGGTTCTTCTCTCAAGTGAGGACAGTGTGGTCTTTTAGACTAGAAGGAAGTATAGCAAAAGTCGTAAGTGGCTAAATGTGTTATTCAAAAGTGAGAAAGTGGGCTAAGAGGTAATAAATTCTAGGAAAATCCAGTTGAGATTCATTTTGTCAGACTATTTGAAAACGATCTATTGTCTCATTTTTCACACGATTTTGGATTTTTCGAACTTACACTTTACCGAGCATTAGACCCAAAACACAACATCCCATTAATCGTATTGTTTCATATTGCAAATTAACCTTTCCCAAATAAATTTATATAATTACAAACACCAAATTTGTGGTACAGACAGTTGGTCCTAATATTAAACCAGTGCAGTTTGACAAAACTGCGCAAACGGAGATAAAACATAGCATAATGCAACATCAGTTGAAAAGATAGTTAAATTACATAACAAGTTTACGCAACCGACGATACGCATAGGAGCATTATAGAAATACAATCATGGAGAAAAAGTTGAGAGTTTTTTTATAATGTAAACAATAACAGCCGGGACAAAAAAAAACACGCCACGGAAGTGTACCCAAAAAGAAGTCCCCGGCGCAGAGTCTCGACATCGCCTTTTTCATCTCGGAACGAGTCACAAGACAGGGAAGTTCTTACCTTTAGCAATCGGAGTAGGAGACAGGAAGACATAGCAGTGAACTGACCGGAAGCGCAAAGACAGCGAGGCTTATCCATCCCGGCAGACCCTCCATGAGAGATCTGACCAAGAACAGCTCAAGTCAAACCCTAAATCTACTTCCAAGACGACGCCTCCTGCTCAGATCCGACCTCACCATCACTCCAGGGAAGCTGAGGACACCCTCGGACGCCGTTTTGGTTCGCCGGATCTGGCCGCTGTAAAATCCATGATCATCACATCTGTAGAATCTCCTGCCAGAGTTCGCATCAGTCCATGCAATAGAGATGGAAGTCGATCAGTGACAAACAGGACCATCGTAGTTTCCGGTGGAGTCCAACGAAGTGGGAGAGGAATGTTGAGAAGAAGCCATAGAAACCAAATTGGAGTGATGTAAATCAAAGAAGAAGAGTAAAGTTTAATAACATAAACGAAAAGACAACAAATAATGGATGGAAGGTGTATACGTGTATCAATAAGATCCACAAAAGCCCATACCAAACGCAAACACGAAAGAGATTAGAGTATCTATGTAATAGGGATACTTTTGGGATATACAAAAAGTGAAACAGTAGTATCCCCATCACCTAAATAATTTTATTTTCTTGTATATGTAGTGCAATTACCCTTTAATAAAACCTATCGACTTATATGTTGTGTGAGGATATTTGTTTGCATTGTCTAAATCATTGTAATTGATTTAGGGATTGTAACGTAAAAATGGTGTTCTGTAGTATGAAACTGTAAGCAACTTGGTATTTAGTCGACTGCTCGAAAACAACTTAAGAACATGTGCAAGGGCCAACTGTATGTCTCAGTTTTTTTTTGCCAGTAACATCCTCTGATCAATCATTTTAGTTATTATAACAAAGAGTCATCAAAGCTATTTAACGTAAAAGTAATGATTAAGGTCTTTGAGATGAGGCTGAAATTCTTAATTTGGAGCATCATTGTTCGTTTATATGATTTAAATATCAATTTTTTGGTGATGGTTAGTTTAAAAAATTGTTCTTTAGTCTGGTTTGGTCTATATTATTATTTTTATTTGTAATGTACATTTGAACCAATTTTTGCTTCAATTTTATTTCTATTATGGAACTATTTAGTTTGGTATTAGAACTGAATGATTCTAAAGTTGAAACAAAGTTAAAATTTGCTGTAAATTTTACAATAGTTTTATACAAAACCTAAGTAAAGGTGAAATGTATTTACATCATAACTAAGTTTAGTAAAATTTTACTCTTCTTACTTATCATTTTATATATGATTTCCAGTAATAACAAACAACAAAATATGAGTTAAATTATTTTAAATTTGTTAGACCCAAGGCAATATACATAAATGCAATCCAATTTAATTTTTTTACCAATTTAATAGCACTTAAAATTGATTGTAATAGATATACACAATTTATATTCATTTTAAGTGCAAAATTTTTAATTTAATTAAAAAATCATACAAATACCCCGGACGTAGCCCGGGAAAAGTCCTCTAGTTATAACAAATCTGGTTGGTCGGACATGGACATAGCTCATAGCTCTGTGAAACAATTGCTCTATTATTTTTCTAAAATTCAAAGAATTAGTATCAAGAAATCATGTGGTTCTCAAATTGTATAAATATTTTAAATCAAAATTTACCTCAAAATATTATGGTTCTCTAATTTTTAGGACTGATCATATAACTAAAATAGAAAATGGAAACAAAAACGACCACAATGGGAGTCTAGTCTAGTCTAACTCTCTCGTTTGAGTCTCCCATACTTTTCACTACTTTTGTAGTCAAGAAAATGAAATAAATTTGAAATTTTTATCTTTTTAGGTTAAGGTTAAAACTATTACAGAGTTAATCAGAAAGATTATCTAAAACGTTAACTTAAAATGGAATTTTTGTATTTTGATGGTTCTGAGATTTCCATGTTGGTGAGAATTATCGGAAAAAAACTTCATCTACAGTGAGGTAAAAGTCCACTTAGTCTCATTGACTATATATATTCTTTGATTTGCGTAGCTTTTCCCCTACACTCTCTACTGGATTCACCAACACATTTTAAAAGTTAAAACAAGAAGCTTAATGATTTAAATGATTAGATTCTTGATGGTGATGATTAATCTTCTGTGACTCACTTGTAGTAATTGCTTCTCAGGCTTTTTTTATTTAGCTCAAACACGGTATCAACTAGATGATTTTCTCGTGCTCATGCACGGATATAAATATTTACAAAGCAAAAATATATTATAATTATTGATTGTTATTTATTTTTAATTTTAAATTAATTTATAATTTATGCATAATTTATATTAAATAACATTATATTACTTTAATTGGACATATGATTTTGGATATGTTATTTTTAGTTTGTTTTGTTGTTTTTACAGTCGATTTAGTTATCATTTGGTATATTAGATTGCATCTATTTCTCTGAATTCAACAATAATATTTTATATTTTAAATATATTAAATTTTTAATTAATTTTCTTATTTGCATTTAGGTTGGTTGTTGTCTTAGATAAGTAGATATATTTTAGGAAGATCATGTATAACTTTTTTTTTTTTTTGCCTTCTAATATTTATTATAATGGGACAAGCCCATAAAAAAACGAAGTCCAAAGTATTACAAATTTGTAAAGCCCAAAACTAAAGGACTTGCTAAACACCACACATCAACTTGCAACCCTAAAAACAATTGGAAACGTAGCCGACCACGCGTCAAGAGATTTTGAAGAGCAGAACACGTGTTACCATCCTCAACAACAAGGAGGACACGTCGCGAAAGCCATGACGTCACCACCGCTTAGAGCCACCACCGGAGAACCAAGCCATCAATTCTCCGGGACACACCGGAGTCGCCTGAGAACCACATCGACACCGTACCCATGAAATCCACACCTTTAACTCCGTCTTCCTTGCTCCTACCACCGGAGAGCGACCATCGAGAAACCAAACCTCGAGATCTCAACCCACCGCCGAGCCACCACACGCACTATCAAACCGCTAACCTTAATTATTTTCTCTCTCTGAATCTCTTCAATGGAGAATCGACGAAAACAACTTCATCGAGATCTCCTTCGAAGACCGAAACTGAGAGAGGATAGTCTAAATTGGAAACAAAACGAAGCCGGCCGCCCATCACCGGAGATGAAGGTGAGGACGCCAGAGACAGAGCCGAACGCCCGCCGAAGGTAAGCATGACGCCGGAGACAAAAAACGGTCGGATACATACCGAACCGGAAGGAAAACTAAGCAAACATCGTCGGAACAAAGATCCGACCGACGTCGCGGCTAAGGGAGCCCGCCGACGTCGGTCAGATAACACTAATCTTGATCGGAGTTTTTAGAGAGATGATGGAGCTTTTTCTCTGTAAATACACATATACTATTCTCTCTGTCTCGTAGAAATGATATTACATTTTTTATAGCGTTGTTCGAAAAGTAGAAGAATTTCTTTGTCTAAATCAAGAGTAAGACCATAAATTCAATTAGACCGTCTATGCGTCTACGGCTAGGAAGATCATGTATAACTTAAGATTGTGCTTAGAATGAAATAAAAAAAACATACTAAGTGTGTGAATCAGAATTTTGTAAATACATATAACAATAATATTCTCAAAGTCTCATGCATATATATAAATTTTACAGAAAAAAAAAGAAATTTTTATAGTTGTTCAGTATTTTATTTTCATTTGTTAATGTGTTACTTAGTTATTTTATTTAATCATCTAAAAACATATAGATATATAAAAATATTTCTGTTATTTTGAAAAATATAGAGAAATTATTTTATTAGTATATTTTATCTTATTTAATTTTTTTAACGGAATATTATTATTTTACGAACTTTCTTTTTTAATTAAATCATATTTTATATATATATATATATATATATATATATATATATTCGTTTTTAAGTTTGCTTTATAACATTTATAAATATTTTCTTTTTTTATTATATATGTTATTTGGAAAATTTACAAAATAAATTTAAATAAAAATCAATAATAATATTTAAATATTAAGTTTTTAATTCATTAAGGATATCAATGTAATCAACTACCGTGAAAATTAACGTGAGCGCGACACATTGGAAATTGATCTCTGTTTAAGTCTATCCATTTAAACCTTGATCCGGTTAAGCTATATCCTTTTATATATATATATATTCATATGTGTATCTTTAATCTTGTCGGATATGATTGAATCGCTTATGTCCGTAATGAAATATCGTATTTCAAAAACAAAATTATGAGAAATATCGTCAAAATATCGTCAAAAGATCATCTCTTTTTTTGTTGTCCTTTTGCAAACATGCTCTGGCATTTAACCGGCATACCTATCACATATTTACAGAGAGCAGATATCCAGTTTGAAGATAAAATAAGATTCTTATTAGACATTATGGAAAATAAGTCGATACCAAGATCAACAAGACTGCTACCTATTTGGACTCTATGGCACTTATGGAAAGGCAGGAATGATTTGATATATTCGGCTAAGGATCATTCCCTTCAAAAATGTTTTGATTCTATTAATGCTGATATAGTTGAGTGGGTGAGTATTATGAGTCTAGATCCTCTCACTTCTGCAGAGAGTAGACTTTTTTCGAGACAAACTTTGAGATGGAAAAACCACCACCTGTGGAATGGGTTAAGTGTAATTATGATGCCTCGCTTACACAATATTCGACTTCTGGTATGGGTTGGGTTATTCGGTACTCCCAGGATATTTTACTAAATTGTGGAATGGGTAAATTTGAAGGTCGACATACGGTGGAAGAGGCAGAAGGCCTCAGCTTTGATATGGTCAATGCAATGTGCTTGGTCATTAGGGTACCGTCATATTATTTTCGAATGTGACAATCTAAACTTGTGTCAACATTTAATGAAGTACTCAAGTGCTCCAAGACTTCGTATATTTATTCTCACAATCGAAGCATGGAAGCAACAATTTACATCAACGAAGTTTCAACATACGGGACGACAAGGAAATATAGTTGCAGATAAATTAGCTAAGACAGTTATTTTACAACATTAAGATTGGAGTCTATTCCATACTTGTCTTTCTTTTCTCAAATATTGTGTAATTCCTGATCAATAAAAATTTTTAAGATGACAAAAAAAAAAACTTAAACTCGTGTTTATACGTAAATTTTAACAAAACGGGCCCTATTTCGGATAAAATCACCTTTATAAATGGGCTCTCTTCGATTAAAAGTTCATCAATAAATATAGTAGGCCTTTGAAGAGCCCAACTGGTAGTGGCAGTTTCGTAATATCTTACTAACTCGCTCAACGCATTCGTAATTGTTCAGCAAAACATGAGATCCCATTTTATGAGCTAAAAACGTTTGTTGTTCGTCCTTCGATCTGCAGATTTAAGCGATTACTCTGAGATCCATCCGAAGGGGCACATCTCCCTTCCCGCTTAATCTGTAAACATGGTGAGCATCTTAACTCTTTCCTCCTCTCTTCAGATCTCTCGAGTGTAATCTGTCTTCGATTCGATCTCGATTTTGCTGTATATTTTCCTCTGTTATGTAACCGTTGATTGGGAGCGAGAGAGATCGTGTAATCCACAGATCACTTGTTTCGATTCGATTTTGTGTGATTCGATTTTGAATAATTCTTGTATATATTTCCATCTGTAATGTACTGACTATTGGGATCTGTTTGTTTTTTTTTTGTTGAAACAGCCTCTAAGACTCGAGATCAAGGTACACTATTTTCAATATGTCCATTGGGGATTGATTCCCTTTAGAGTCGTGTTTTAGGATGTATTTGATATATAATACAATTTTGCCTTGTTTCTTTTTTCTTTGGATTCAGAAAAAATTAGCTCAAAGGTCTGAGAGAGTCAAATGTGTGGATCTGCATCCTACAGAGCCATGGTAATTTTTTCAAGCTTTTGATTCTGCTTTTTTCCGCATCTTAGTTTCATGTTTATTCTGCTATTCACGACTGCAACCTGATATCACATTTTATCTTGCAGGATTCTAGCAAGTTTGTACTCTGGAACCTTGTGTATTTGGAACTACCAGACACAGGTGGGTGAATAATTTGATTTTTCTTTTTCTATGCTTATGCACAAAGTTTTTCAATTGAACTAATTTGTGATAAGGAATGACCAGAAGTGTAACTGAAAGATTACTTTTCTTTGTATTCTATGAGGTTTCACAGTCTTATCTAGACTTATAGGCTGCTTTTACGACTCATGTAAATTATTCTAATCTGAATCTTGCTTGATAATCCATAGGTGATGGCAAAGTCTTTCGAGGTGACCGATTTACCAGGTATACTTCTTTCGTTCTTCTGCTTCTTTAGTTATAACGTCTTACTTTTAGTTTTCTTGTTGTATGTACTATGTAGTCTTGTCGGGTTTGTTGCTTATGCTGACTTTTTTTTTATTATTATGACTTTTCAGTTCGGTCAGCCAGGTTTATAGCACGAAAGCAATGGGTTGTGGCAGGAGCTGATGATATGTATATCCGTGTATACAACTACAATACCATGGATAAGGTTAAAGTGTTTGAAGCTCACTCAGACTACATTAGATGCGTGGCTGTTCATCCAACCCTTCCCTATGTGCTTTCATCTTCGGATGATATGCTCATAAAGCTTTGGGACTGGGAAAAGGGTTGGGCTTGCACTCAGATATTCGAGGGACACTCCCACTATGTGATGCAAGTCACCTTTAATCCAAAAGACACCAACACTTTTGCCAGTGCATCACTTGATCGCACCATCAAGGTACTGAAATCTTCTTTGCTTGTAATTTGATTATGGCTTAGTCCGCTTAAGGTTCTGAGAAGTGGTAGCTCATTCTATGTTTACATGCTTGTCTCCTCTTCAGATTTGGAATCTTGGTTCTCCAGACCCAAATTTCACATTGGATGCCCATCAGAAAGGAGTTAACTGTGTAGACTATTTCACTGGTGGTGACAAGCCCTATTTGATTACCGGCTCTGATGATCACACTGCTAAGGTCTGCTTCATGTTCACTACTCTGATAGATGATACATTTCTACTGAACATTATGTGCGTTTAGGTTATTTACAAGTTGAGTTTCGAAATCAGGTCTGGGACTATCAAACAAAGAGTTGTGTCCAGACCCTGGACGGGCACACACACAATGTTTCTGCCGTATGTTTCCATCCAGAGCTTCCAATTATAATCACAGGTTCGGAAGATGGTACCGTTCGCATTTGGCATGCAACTACGTACAGGTATTATAATATGAACATCTTTTTTTTTTTGTTAGAATATAATAATTTAATGCGTCTTGTATGCCTACAACATACCTCTACCATTCATTTACTTTGCCGTCATTACCAATTTCGTAGATTGTCCTTCATTTTGTAGTCCAGATTTCCTAATGTCTACTTTTTCTTGCAGGCTAGAGAACACATTAAATTATGGCCTCGAGAGAGTTTGGGCCATTGGCTACATCAAAAGTTCACGCCGGTAAGCTTTTGGATTTTTGTTCCCTCATCTAATGCATTCCCTTCGTTTAAGACGAGAATTTGCCTTACTAATAACTAGAGTAGATGTTCTCTCTCAGTTGATACTAAAACAGCATTCATTAAATCTGTGCTTCTGGCGTTCAGTTTATTTACACACTTGTGGTTGTTTTTGCTCTTCCTAACTTCGACTATATGTAGAGATTAAAGTTCTTAGATACTGAGAGTTTACTTGTTTTTAGTACTCCATTGAGTTGTCCTGCGAAACCATAAACCGTGTTGTTTTCACTTCACAGGGTTGTGATTGGATATGATGAAGGAACAATCATGGTTAAACTTGGAAGAGAAATTCCTGTCGCTAGCATGGACAATACCGGCAAAATCATATGGGCTAAGCATAATGAAATTCAAACTGCGAACATCAAAAGTATTGGTGCAGGTTACGAGGTATAGACCGTACTTGTAACTCTAACACAGTGCCTATATGATTGACCTGTTTGTTCATTTGATTGCCTGATGTTGTTATCCCTTTTTCTCTATCCTAGGTTACTGATGGAGAGAGGTTGCCCTTGGCTGTCAAAGAGCTTGGGACTTGTGATCTTTATCCACAAGTGAGTTTTACTAGCCGCACTTAGTTTATTTGGGAAAAATATTTCTGCATAGCTGGTATGATTGGCACGTGCCTCAAAAGTTGTGGGTATTGTTAAGAAGTTTCATTTTCAGAATCTATATATCTGTTCTCGCCTTATCTCAGTCTCATGTGTGGGTATTCTGACTCTCAGAGCTTGAAGCACAATCCGAATGGGAGGTTTGTCGTAGTCTGTGGAGACGGGGAGTATATAATCTACACGGCTTTGGCTTGGAGAAATAGGTCATTTGGTTCCGGACTTGAATTCGTTTGGTCGTCTGAGGGGGAGTGTGCGGTTAGAGAAAGCACATCAAAGATCAAGACATTTAGCAAAAATTTCCAGGTTCGTATTTGCCTTCTGCCTATTCTAAGACGTGTTGTTAGATGATGTTTCTATGGTTATTATTGTTACTTCTCATGGAGATTGCTATTTTTGGATCTGGCTCATTTACAAAAATATTTTTCTTCAGGAGAAAAAGAGTATCCGTCCTACTTTCTCAGCTGAGAAGATCTTTGGGGGAACCTTGTTAGCTATATGTTCAAGTGATTTCATCTGCTTTTATGATTGGGCTGAATGTAGGCTGATTCAACGTATTGACGTCACTGTAAAGGTATCCTGGTTAACTTTTCTGAGTTTGTTATGAGAAGTTTAATTCAACACATATTTGATATCACCTTCAGATGGAGACTGCCCTCGTTTATTTCTGCCCAATTCTTATTGTTGCCATGTAACGTTGCAGAATCTTTATTGGGCTGACAGTGGCGATTTACTAGCTATTGCTAGTGACACGTCATTCTACATCTTGAAATACAACGTGAGGATCCTGTCCAATAACACTCTTAAGCTGTGAATTTCTCTATACAATTCGTGTACTGTTCAAGCTCTTACTATTGTGTTCCTGTTTTACAGCGCGACTTAGTTTCCGCACATTTTGATAGTGGAAGATCAACTGAGGAAGAAGGTGTTGAGGATGCATTTGAGGTTCTCCATGAGAATGATGAACGTGTGAGGACAGGTCTATGGGTTGGTGACTGTTTCATTTACAACAACTCTTCCTCAAAGCTTAACTATTGTGTCGGAGGCGAGGTATTGTGCATAACTCTTGGATACTTTGTTATGAACAGACATTGATGGTAGTTGCTAACATCTTAATATTAGGTAACCACAATGTATCACTTAGACCGCCCAATGTACTTGTTGGGCTATCTCGCAAGTCAAAGTCGGGTGTTCCTGGTTGACAAAGAATTCAAGTAAGTGCCTAGATTTGGCGTTTATATTTCAGATTGATTTAGAAGTTTCTGATGTCTATCCTCCTGTTCTTTTTGGGGATGCAGTGTTATAGGTTACACCTTGCTGCTAAGCCTGATTGAGTACAAGACTCTTGTGATGCGAGGTGATCTAGATAAAGCTAGTGAAATATTACCTACTATTCCTAAGGATCAGCATAACAGGTAACTGTTGTCGATTAGTATCTTAACTTCGATGTGTAAATGCGTTTCATTCTCTAGCGCACTTAACCTCGTGCTGCGGGATATCTTTGGTGGTTGAATCATTCCTATGCTCATTTTTTACTTACTCTTATAGAATTGTCATGTCTAGATCTGCTCACTCAAATGTTTAACATAGCTACACCTATCACTGGCTGTTTCGTGAATGTTTCTCTGTTTTTATTTTGGGGAATTTTCTACTTGTCAGTGTTGCTCATTTCCTGGAGTCACGAGGAATGATTGAAGATGCTCTGGACATTGCAACCGACCCTGACTACAGGTTTGAGTTGGCCATACAACTGGGTAGGCTTGAAATTGCGCAGGTGTGATATAATCTGTTACTGCTTAAAATGTATTTTACTTCTTTTTTAATGGCGATATATTAATGTGTTTTCGATTATATGCTTGTAGGAAATTGCTGTAGAAGTGCAGAGCGAGTCTAAGTGGAAGCAATTAGGAGAGTTAGCCATGTCCTCTGGGAAGGTATATCTTTTCTCTTACACATTTCTTTCTAGCGTTTTGTTATATGATAATAGAAAGACAAAAACTTTCGACTAAATATATCAGTTGATTACATTTTGATTCTGATGGGTTTTTTTTTTTTCCGGTAGCAGAGTGCGATATCATCTTAAAACAGCGAAATATTGTTTTTTGTCTCCTGGTTTCATCTCCGATGTGCAGATTTGCATCTAACTCTTTTTTGTTTATATGTCATTATGACAGCTGCAATTGGCAGAGGAATGCATGAAGTATGCGATGGATTTGAGTGGTTTGTTACTGCTCTATTCTTCTCTGGGAGATGCTGAAGGCGTGTCAAAACTTGCAACACTTGCTAGAGAACAAGGGAAGAACAATGTCGCCTTCCTTTGCCTGTTCATGCTGGGTAAATTGGAAGATTGTTTGGAGTTGTTAGTGGAGAGGTAAGTCATTAATAGAGTTTGGAGAATCAAATTCGTGCACCTTTGGTTATCTGTGTGACAATGATTCTTTCTACAGTAACCGGATACCAGAAGCTGCTCTGATGGCAAGATCGTATCTTCCAAGCAAAGTATCTGAGATCGTAGCTCTGTGGAGGAAAGATTTGAGCAAGGTTATTCTTTTATAGCGTTATTGCTACTGTAAATTGGATTTGTGGTCTCGAGGAATATGGTTTGAAGTTTCCATTGTATACAGATTAATTCAAAAGCAGCAGAATCTTTGGCTGATCCTGAGGAGTACTCAAATCTTTTTGATGATTGGCAAGTTGCTCTTTCCGTCGAAGCAAAAGCTGCAGAGACAAGGTATGTATCATTAGTACCTAGCGCATCCTCCGCATGTTAACTCAGTGAGATGCTAGACCTCTCTTGATTGGACTATTCTCTGTTTTACAGGGGAGTTTATTCAGCAGCCGAAAACTATCCTAGCCATGCTGATAGATCATCCATGACCCTAGTGGAAGCCTTTAGAAACTTGCAAGTTGAGGAAGAGGAATCATTTGAAAATGGAGACATGGATCATGAGGTGACCCTTTTCGTCCTCTCCGAATACAAGTGACATATATACTCCCAGCGCTGAGTTATCCTGTGTTTTATTTTTTGCGCTTAGCAGGAGGTAGTAGCAGAAGAAGAAAATGGAGAAGAAGAAGAAAAGAATGAAGAGGAAAAGCATGAAGAAGGAGTCGTTGTTGATGGTGATTCAACCGATGGAGCAGTGCTTGTAAACGGAAGTGAGGCTGAAGAAGAGTGGGATACGAATAATGAAGGAAACCCATCAGCCTAATAGCAAAAGTAGAGTTGCAAGGCCAATATCTGAATATTTTGTCTTGAGGTGATTAATTTTGATTCCCGCACAGATAATCTCATTTGCATCCTTCAGAGCAAAACCCTTACGAACATAACGGGACCTGGACTGAGGATCTTTTTTGTTTTTTGCAGTGAGCAATGGCCAAAGTTGAAGCAACATGGGTGGTGAGGTGACTTGAGTTTCTTTCTGAACAACATGGCTCAAGTATTGGAGCAGCATGGAACCACATTCATTGAAGAGTGTTTGATACCCATTGTAATAAGAAGTTTTTAAAAGAAGTTTTTTTTTTTGAGGATTTAGATTGAAAAGAAGAGAGAGAGAATTGCTCAAAAGGAATAGTGTTCCTTTTGTTCGTCTCTTTTGCACTGAGAGGGGAGATTCTTAGTATTATTATTACACATGGTTTTGTTTTTTTCTTCTTACAAACTACTTTATAATTTGATTATCTTGCCTATGAAATAGTTTGTTTTGTTTTTGTCGATGTTACAAAATTTGATCTTGTTTTTTAATTGTTTTTATTGGGGTTTTGTTGGAGTTGTTTCATGTTCTACTAGCAAAAGTTTTGAACCTAGAACTGAGTTGAGTAGAAGCTACAGAAATCAAAAATTTCATTTTTCGATAAAGATAGCTATAATCAATCTTTAATGATCTATTTAAATTTATATTCTGGAAAAGAGGAAAAATTAATGTACCTATAGTGCAAATAATAATAAAATTCACACACATAAGTCGGTAAAATAAAAAATAAAGAAAATATAGATGAAGAACTTCGTCGTCTTCTTCTAAAGTGTTGTTAAGCTCTCTCTTCGTCTCTGACCACTTTGCTCCTCGGGCATTAAGGTAAGTCCTTCTCATCTTTCTCTTGGCGAGTCGGTTTCTTGGAAATGATATTTTCTTTGCTTCTCCGATTCTAGGGTTTTCACATCCTCGTTATTTTCTTTTCTGTTCTTGATTGGGCTTTTGGGATTAACCGGCACTGATTCGAAACCAGTAGGAGCTTGAATGTAACCACCTTCTATTTTTTGTTTGTTTTTGAATCGAAAACTGATTTTCGATTTGACGTTTCTTCTAGGGTTTGAAATAGTAGTAGATTTGAACAGTATTACTATTGCTGAATTTTCTCATTATTGTCTGTAGATTCCTCTAATTAGATCCAAGTCTAGTTGTTTACTCTTTGCAGGCACTTCTGCTTCCATCGCATTGTCACTTTTATTTTATAGTTTGGCATTTTCATATACTTTTATTTATGTCTTATGTTTGTTCCTAGCTTTGGATTGACATATGTATATCCAAAGACTGTATTCGGTCATATGTTTTAATAATATTGATGCTTTTGTTTTTTTTGTAGGTGTGTACTTTTGTTGATCCTTTCACTCCAAATTTTTCGAAATGGGAGACTCAGAAAGCGCTCACCAACCTTCAAAGAAGAGAGGTGCTTTGAAGCAGCTGTCCCGTGAGAATCCAGACGATGATGATGATATTGGTTCAGCTGATCTTGAGAGTGGGACTTTCAAGAAGGCCAGTGATGAGGTCTTGGCAACTAGAAGAATTGTCAAAATCAAGCGCAAAGAGCCACCATCAGCCGCCGCAGTAGCATCCAACCCTTTCGCTGGAATCCAATTGCTCCCTCCTACCGCACCTGCTGTGGTAGCAAATGCACCCGTACCTGAGTCTAAAGTGGCTCCAGCTGAAGCTGTGGTTGAGGACAATCAAAAGGCAGCTGATACTGAAGACGGTGATGAAGTTGAGAGTAAGACAAAGGTTGACGTCAAAGAGGAAGAGTCTGAAAATAAGACTAAAGATAAGGATGATGGTAATGAGTGTGGAAAGACATCTGATGATGCTGGTGTAGACCAGACCGTCTCGGATGTTAGCAAAGCTGTAGAAGGAGCAGATCAAACTGAGGATCCTCTTGAGAAGGGGGAATCAGGAGGCGATCAGACCGAGATAAAAGAAAAGGAAGGCGAAGCAGATAAGAATGGCTCTTTGAGTTCGTTCCAGCAGCATTCAAGTAGCAAAAACGCATTCACCGGACTCGCCGGTACGCAGTCTTCTGGTTCTTCCTTCTCATTTGGTGTAGTGTCTCAGGATGGTACTTCAACCGGTGGTTCTGGATCTCTCTTCGGCTTTGGCCTCTCAAACAGCAGCAACAGCAACAACCCTTCTTCCCTTTTCGGTGCATCTGGATCCTCCATTATCAACAAGAGCGAAGCTACTGGGTTTCCTCCAAAGCAAGAGGTTTCCACAGAAACAGGAGAAGAGAACGAGAAAGTTGCCTTCTCAGCCGACTCGATCATGTTTGAGTATCTTGACGGAGGGTGGAGAGAGCGTGGCAAAGGAGAAGTCAAGGTAAACGTTTCAAGCAGCGGCGGTAAAGCGAGGCTGGTTATGAGAGCTAAAGGAAACTACAGGTTGATCTTAAACGCGAGTCTTTACCCGGAGATGAAGCTTGCGAGCATGGACAAAAAGGGAATCACATTCGCTTGTGTGAATAGTGAAGGCAGAGAAGGTCTCTCTACGTTTGCACTCAAGTTCAAAGATCCAACAATCGTTGAAGAGTTTCGTGTGGCTGTTGACAAACATAAAGACAGCAAGCCGGTAGAAACAGGTCCTCCGTTGAAGACACCTGAGAACTCTCCAACAGCTACAGATGCTGTCTGAAGAGAAAAATGGTAAAAGAAGAAACACTCCTCTTTGCCTTTTGTGTCTTAACTTTCAATTAGTTGAATTTTGAGGCAGAGATAACTATAGATTTGAAGAAGTTTGTTGTTGTTTTTAATTTTCAAGAGTTGTTGAGACTTTCTGGTTGGCATAAGACTTAAAAATCTGCATCAAAATCCCTTTATATGAACCATTTGTTTCATACATATCTGCTTCCGGTTTCACAATTTGATCTGGTTTTTTTATGAGGCCCGCAAATGATTCAGTTGGATTCTTGAGAGTTAGTATTGTTAATGTTTCTGATGAAGACTAAGCATGTTTCAGAATTTGTACTTGTTCCACAAACACCTTACATAATTTCATTAACCTTTAATAATGTAGTGGTTTTTATTCAAATCGAACAATATATTTTTAAAAGGAAATTTTAGTTCAGTTTATAAATTTAATTTTGTCCTTTTACGTTTAACATTTACATCGACACTTGTATAAAAAAATGCTATAGAATTTAGAGGTTTGTTAGTTTCAAAAAATCTCAGTGATAGGTATGGGTGGTCTCTATCGGAACTGTGGGGCTAATGATTCTGTTCGTAAACCACAAATATTTTCCAGCTTTATATCCTTCAGAAAGACAAAAGCAATAATGATTTTTGTTGATCTTTTTGAAGGCCATTCACAACATGGCAAGTGATTTGTTTTGTTTCCTAATTGTCTACAATAATGCAAAATTCCCTTGGTGGACGGGTCCCGTCATTAACTTCATTTGTTCTAAAATGAAATAATTTCATATCAATGCATTAAATTAAGAATTACGTTATAAAATGATGCATGAAAAAGTATTTAAATGATATTTTGGACGTAAACGATAGAAACTAGACTTTGAAGGCACCAAGCCACATTTAAAAAATTAGTCTGCAACGTTTAAGCTATCATCACTTAATTACAGTTACACAATTATAAAATGATGTCGTATATACATATATATATATATATGTATATTTCTGAATTTTTATTATGATAAATAATTAGATATTAAAAATAATACTTATATATTATGTGTATTTCAGTTGTGAATTACGTTTTAGTGCCAAGATCGCATCATCTAATTTAATAGCAAATTTACAAAATAATAATTCAAAAATGGCCCTAAGTTTCTAGAATTTCATATGTAAACTAAATTTCAGTCGTGCATCTATGGTGAATTGATGTCTTATTAAAAAGTATCCCAAATTATTTAAGAAGGTAACAGTTATCTATTTAAAGAAAAGGAAACTCATGTCTCCATGCTTCGTGTAACACTTTATTGTGATATCTAGCGTTAGATAAGGTTACAGATATATATACTTTGGAATCATTTATTCCACCAGACTTTTAGATACATAATATAATTTTTAAATATATATGCAAATACAAAGTTTGTGAAATGACTACATTGGTCTTCTAACTAAAAAGAGAGTAGAGCTTGTTTGGGCACGTTTTTTCCCTCTTCTCGTGGTGGTTAATACAGTGTAACTAACCAATGATTTCGTCACACTATTTCATATTTCACAACTGTACTCTCAAGTCTCAGCCTCTCTTCGACTGTCGGACAAAGTTCCAAAATACCAGCTTTTATATATGAGAATATTCAATAGCCAGTCAATTGTCACTCAAGATATCATGTAAAGGGGGAGTTACATGTATATCAGGTTATAGTCTTCAAAATCTCGAGTGGATCTGGTTAGAACACTTAAAAGTTAAACCAAACTGGATTAGATGGGTCACGATAACATGATAAATCTGGTTAAAATATAGTCTTCAAAAGCCATAGTTCAGATTGGGGGGGGGGGGGGGGAGTTGCATGGGTTTAACGAAATCTCGAGTGGATCTGGTTAGGACACTTAAAAGTTAAACCAAACTAAATTAGATGAGTCATGATAACCTGATAAATCTGGTTAAAATCTAGTCTTCAAAAGAGAAGCCATAGTTCCTGAATCTGGAACTTGTAAATCATACCAAACTGTTTCCTAGATATATGAAGAACCCCGTGGTTAGTGGCGGAACCAGACAAAACTTTTAACGGAGCAATATACAATTGAACTTAATAGGCATTAAAAATATGCACTGCTAAAACTATATAATTTTTTAATATTCAATGAAAAAATAATTATTTCAGTATTTCGTATGGGGCAGTTGCCTCCCCCGCCCACTCCCCTACTCCATTACTCCCTCGCCGTGTGGTTATATTAAGTTAACTTAACGCACTTGTGCGGGTGAACTTGTGGTGATTGGTATGATTAAATCAGAATATTATAGCAGATAACTATACATGCAATGTATGTCCGCTTGTATGAACAGATAACATGAGTGTCTAATTCATATTGTGACAACACCGGTAAACAAATCCATATAGTTTAATCGGTTGGGATTTGATCCGCCGGACACTCCCTGACTTTAACAAAAGAAACTACATATACAGGTGCTACAAACAAAGTCATTTAAAAAATATGTGTCATGCAAAAATAAAGTATCGTATTATAACCAAGTACGTGACTTATAATGGAAAACAAAAACTAGACTTATAAAATGACAGGCACTCGTAAATGATAATAGAAAACGGTTTCTTTTTGTTTCCGAAGTAAACACGTTTTTTTTGTTTAATTTAAAATTCAACCTAACTTATATTTCGACACGCACTTATGGTGACGGTACTGAAATCACATTGAATACACAACACTAGTAACACTTATATAAACACAATCTCTCCTTCACTTCATCTTCACCAATTAACTCAACCAGTGTTTAGAGTGAAAGAGAAGGAGAGAAACACAAAATGGTGAAGTTCGAGAGGGTTCCTTTACTGTTAGGGTTAGTTCTGGTTTTACTTCTGGTCGGAGCCAAAGCCAGTGAACCTGTCTGTCGTCAAGCTGAGAAGTTTAGCAGAGCTAGCTTTCCTGAAGGTTTCCTTTGGGGAACCGCAACCGCAGCATTTCAGGTCCAACTTTGACACTATTTTCATTACAAAATATATTTTATGTTTTTTTTATTCTATGATTATTAGTTGTTTTATTTTGCTGTTGATGGTTTGTAATATAGGTTGAAGGAGCTGTTGATGAAGGCTGCAGAGGTCCAAGCATGTGGGACACTTTCACTAAGAAATTTCCACGTATGCACATTGTTTTTCTCCCTTCTCTCAATATATATGATACTATACACAATTTATTTAAACAATACTGAAATAAATTTCCAGATAGATGCCAAAATCATAACGCTGATGTAGCTGTTGATTTCTACCATCGTTACAAGGTAATATAAATTACTATTTTAACTTGTGTTTTAATTTTACTTATATGGCTAATAGATTTTTTTTGTCGCTAATAGATTTAATTATTGTTTATTGTTTTTTATGTCTAATGGTTATTAATATTTTATTATGGTTATTATTAACAGGAAGATATCAAGTTGATGAGAGACCTCAACACTGATGCTTTTAGACTTTCTCTAGCGTGGCCTCGAATTTTTCCTCGTAAGTTTTTAAATTTTAATATGTTCATCAATTTTTACTTTGGTTAAAAAATTAAAATAACAAGGTGAAATGAAAAATTAAAAACAGATGGAAGAATGTCTAAGGGAATAAGCAAACAAGGAGTCCAATTCTACCACGACCTCATCGATGAGCTTCTTAAAAACAGTAATTTTTATTCACCTCCCTAAAAATTGATAAAAAAAACTTTAGTTAAGTTAAAATGCTTACAATTATTTTGTGTCTTTTTGAATATAGAGATAACTCCACTAGTCACTGTCTTTCACTGGGATACTCCTCAAGACTTAGAAGATGAATACGGTGGTTTCTTGAGTGGTAACATTGTGTAAGTACTTTCTGTTATTGATTATTATAGATTATATTTATAATAACTATATGAAATTGATTTATATCTGCTGGTAAAAAATACAGGAAAGATTTCACGGAATATGCAAACTTTACATTCCATGAATACGGACACAAGGTGAAGAACTGGATCACATTCAATGAGCCATGGGTGTTTAGTCGTGCCGGATACGACGTCGGGAAGAAAGCTCCGGGACGTTGTTCACCATACATTGCAGAATGGGGAAAGCATTGTGAAGATGGACGGTCAGGATTCGAAGCTTATCAAGTCAGTCACAACTTACTCTTAGCACATGCTCATTCTGTTGTAGCCTTCAGAGAATGCAAACAGGTTCATCTAAATTACACGAGTATTATCTTTTATTTTCAAACTTTTTAATCTAAAGTTATATCTTTTGTTTTTGTAAAAATTTATAGTGCGCTGGGGGTAAAATAGGAATTGCACACAGTCCTGCTTGGTTTGAACCAGCCGACCTTGAGAGTGTAGGAGCTCCCATTGAACGTGTGCTTGATTTCATCCTGGGATGGTAATATAATTGAACACTTTAATATTAACTTACACTAGTTAATTTGTAATATAAGCTTATATCACTATTATTTTTGAACATTTTTTTAACAACATAATTTTTGAACATAAAACAGGCATTTGCATCCAACAACATACGGAGACTATCCACAGTCGATGAAGGATCGCGTTGGTCATAGATTGCCAAAGTTCACCGAAGCTGAAAAGAGAATCCTAAAGAACTCTGCAGATTTTGTCGGAATGAATTATTATACATCATTGTTTGGAGCTCATATGGAGACAGGTGATTCCAAGAACCCGAGTTGGACGTCCGACTCTCTTGTTCAGTGGGAAAGTAAGACGGTGGATGGATACAAGATTGGTAGCAAGGTAACTGAGTCTTTTTTTGTTGTTCTTCTCACACTTGCCTTTTTATTTTGTAAATTTATAGTAATATATATTTTTAATAGATAACACTAATTGAATTGTTAATGTCATTAATCAGCCTGCTGGTGGGAAACTGGATGTTTATTCAAGAGGAATGAGGAAGCTTTTGAAGTATATCAAGGACAACTATGGAGACCCAGAAATTATGATTACTGAGAATGGTTAGAGAAAACGTTTTAAACTCAATACTATATTTCATTTTTACCTTAATAAACTTAATTTTTTTTTTCTTTCTTTAAAGGATATGGAGAGGATCTTGGAGACCTTCACAATGACGTTGCAGTTGGAACCAATGATCACAACAGGAAATATTATCTCCAGAGGCATCTTTTGAGTTTGCATGAAGCCATATGGTAAGTAAAAAAAGGAAGAAGTAAACTAATAGAAACGTTATTCGCTAAATAAATAAGTAATATGATGAACATTATTGCTTTTTGTAGTGACGACAAGGTGAACGTTACTGGATACTACGTGTGGTCTTTGATGGACAACTTTGAGTGGCAAGATGGTTACAAGGCTAGGTTCGGGCTTTACTACATCGATTTCCAAAACAATTTGACCCGTCATCAGAAAGTTTCCGGCAAATGGTATGCTGATTTTCTTAAGCCGGGATTTCCCACTTCCAAGATAGTGAGGGAAGAACTCTAAGATCAAGAATCCAACTCTTGAATCCTCCGAAGAAAAACTTAACGTGTTGCAAGAGTCTTGTTATTGAGGATTACTATCTGTTTCGTGTGTTTTATGGATCATGTTTATCGTTTTTATCTATGTTTTCTTTCGTGTTAGCCAGGCTTGAGGTTCTGTACTAGTCATCGTATTAATAAAATGTTGTTTACGTCAACAAAATAATATATGCCTTTTTTTGTTCGTTTTATATTCTCAAATTAATTCAAAAATAAAACTGATGTCCAAGATATGTGACTCTGTTTTAAGTACTATCAAAGTCTAATCGTGAAAAGAAAGAAAAAAATAGAGCTTGTATATGATTTTTTTTTGAGAAACTTGAATGCTGAAACTCCATGGCTGCCGCAAGCTGAAACTGAAGCTGGTTATCTCGAATAGAACCATATCTCCGGATCTCCATGGAGCCACTAAATACCAATATTCAATACTCCCCCTGATACTATATATTCTTTCAAGAACTATTGAAAATATAGTTTACAAAAAAAACTATTGAAAATATATCAACTTGTGCTGCTATATAAAAAGGTTAAAAGTAAATTAATCTCTGATTTCCTTCATAGTACAAAGTTGGCTAAAATGCAAAAGGTGAATCAATAGCTTATACAGTATATTTATTTACCAGCTTAAATTACCATATTACCATACTTTTGGTTACTAAAATCAGTGACGATTAAATGCAACTGTAAAAGTTGATCAGCAGTAGTATTTTGACTTATGGTTGTATATCTTTTCTTGTTATTGTGGATACTACTACGTTGAAATTCCTAATAATCGAAGGTGACTACAAAAAATGCTTAAATTTTGCTACGAAACTTTTTTGTTTTTATTTTTACAATAATGTGTATAAGCTTTTAATTTTTATTTACATGAAACTACATTTCCCTAGTTTAGGCGTTGAGAGAACCAGAAACTGTAAACACTTGGACAAATGCATGATATTCTAGTGTAAAATCCGTTATCCTAATTGGATAACCACTTATGAGAATTGTTTTAATTTAAGTGTGTGGTTGTTATAAAATGCATGATATAATATAATATGTTAAAGATTTTAATATCATGATCTATACGACTTCTGAATAAAATTCACTACCTTTTCTTTTTGGAACAAAATAAAGCTGTTAAAAAAATAAAAATAAAGCAACCACTTAAAAAGGCAAATATACCATCATATATATGCATGCCCCCTCCCCGTAGGGACGTTTCTTTTAAGACTGGTGGAAAGCTCAATTATTAAGTTTATTTTGTCGGATATGAATCATAGTGGGATATTAGGACTGTTTCGTTCCGAGTGCACTGTTATTATACCGCAGAATGATAATTTTCTTTTGACTAAAGAAACCAAATAATTACGAAATTGTGTTTTCTTTTAATAAAACAGGATCCCGAAGTTAACATTCAGACCATTTCCAGTAGTTCTTGTCTTTCTTTTCTTTCCTATTAGGATTCATGTGTGGATATTTCAATAGGGTTACTCTTTAATCCTTTTCTTGTTGCAAATTTTATCAGACTTATGAGTGAAAACTCATACTTGTGACCGAAAAAAGAATATATAATGTTCTTTGTATCATTGGTAAGATTTAATAATATTCTTTATAAACACAGCAAAATCGTTTTATGAACGGTGGTAAATTTTACTATGCTTAAGCTTATGTTTCAACGTGAAATTTCTATCATTTGCTGCCTTTTCTATAAACACGATATTTTAACTAGTTATATTAAGTTATTTGCATCATCGCATGTATAGTACTAGGACCATGACAGCATGTTTTGTGCGCAATCAAACCTACAACATTTTCTTAAAAGGTTTGAATCTAACCTGCAACATACAAGCACACCAATTACTTAATATTACGCAGTAAACCTATTGTTTAACCAAAAAACTCACGTTGTAAAAATATTATAAAATATACTACAATATTTCAAAAAGTTTAGTAACACATGTTCTAATAAGTTAAGCAAAACTACACTCTATAACACATGTTATCAAAATACTTGGTTAAAAACTCTTTCCTCGTTTTTAGTGTTTATTTTTTTCCAACTAGTATTTATTTTAGTATTTCAGTAATAACATGAAAAAATCTAAACTATAAGATCGCTAACTTAAATGGCAGAAATATAAAAAAAAACTAATGCAACGACTTTAATTAATAAGAATTCATTAATAGAATTCTAAAAACCTCTAAGAATTTAATCTACCAATAGTTTCTCCTAGTTATGGACATCACATCAAATTTAATTCATTCAAACTATGCGCTACTAAAACCTAAGTTGAATTATGAGTGCGGTGATAATCTCACGTTACGCGCGCGTTGTCTCATTCATGAATCATGTCCAAGGAATATACCAGTAAAATTGGTAATGCATGCACACATGACACATATGTATCACATCACATTTTCCACGTTGAAACGATCCTCTACCGGTATTAGTTAATTGTTCAGTCTTGAATGCGAGGACACAGTAGGTACATAACCGTGTCTACAAGCTATTGAAAAATACATTCGCCTCAGGTCCCCAATTAACATAACCTTAATCTTCAAAAAAAAAACATAACCTTAATTAGGGGTCCAAAATTTATAATCTGATATGGTTTAGACTTTTTAAAGAACTCTTTTCATGGCACTGAGTAGGTAATACTAAAAAGTTATATGACTATCACGTAAAACCTGGACATGGTGTAAAGTTTATAAAATTGTTAATTATAATTATCACATCGAAATGAATGTAAATATTCAAAATGAACAAAAAGTTCTAAGTTCAATCTTATGAGTGTAGCGATTCGTTTAGCTCTAGTGCGGTGATTATTTTATGCATCTATTTTTTTTTTTTGGTCAAAATTTTATGCATCTGTTTAGTTTTACAACTTACAGTAGAACCTCTATAAATTAATAATCTATAAATTAATAATCTCTATAAATTAATAAATTTTGCCGGTCCCAAGTTGGGCCGGTGTTAAATAAAACATAAATCGATAAAATAATAAGATAATAATATTTTTAAAACTTCTATGTAAATATATAGTCCTCTTAAAATTATAAATTAATAATCTATCTATATATAATTTTTATATAAGTGCAAGCTAAATATTATATTGTTGGTTTTATATTTACAATAATTTTTTTTTATTTTTCTTAACATTTCAATATATTTTGATAATATTTAGTAAAATTATACCCAAAATCACTTAACAATTCTATGAAACATAAAAATATACAAAAAATAAGATAATAAAACAATATGAAAGTAAACTTTTAAAAATTTAAATAATGTACATACGGTAAAATAAAAAAATTCGTTTTTATAAATAAAAATATTCAAAAATAGAAAAAATCTAAATAAAGAAACTTTTGTAAATTAATATCTCTATAAATTAATAAAATTTCAAAGTCCTAACATTATTAATTTATAGAGGTTTTACTGTACTACACACCACTACACACCCCACACACACCATATGAGTTCTCTAGAAGAGCCATGATAAAAAAAAAATAAGACACACGTTTGAGTTAGTTACAACTGTTTTGTATTAAAAAAAACGTTTCCACTGCCCATATGCCTTTCTTCAAGCTAAAAGATTTCGACCTGTAATGAAAATATCGGCCATGATAATGAATTATCTTGCTCTGGGTTTGTGTCTGTGTCTTGTTCTTTCAAGCTTCCATGACGTTTCTTGTCAGGTAACACACAAACCATGTACCTTTTTCTTCTGCATCTTTCAAAAAAGGAAAATGATTCATTTGGTGTGTTCTTAGGATGATGGTGCTGCTAGTAGATTGAGTCATTTGGACCTAATAGAACGTGAATACCAAGGTATAATACCTAGAATTATCAAGATTCTCCCTCTATTTTTTTTTTGTTTCTTGGACTAATTTGTTTCTGAATTGCAGATAGTGTCAATGCTCTTCAAGGCAAGGGAGATGCAGATCAGTGTATAATATCTCTCTCGGTGCCTCTTTCTTGTTGCTTTTCTCAGTTCTGTTTTCTTAAGCTTCTGTGTGTTTCTTGTGTCTTCAGCTTCAGATATAGTGATTGAGAACCAGAAGAACACTACAGTGACTGATCAGAACACTATTTCTCTGTCTCTGTCTGATGAATCTGAGGGTACTGCTCCCAGTGATTCAGTTGATAACTCATACCAGGTTAGGATTCAGATCTGAATGATGAATTTTGCCTAGAAGGTTTCTGCAAAGTTAGTATTATTGCAGAATTAAGGGCCTTTTCTCTTCTTTTGTGTTTAGGTTGGAGCTGTAAGTGATGAAAGTGTTGAACGTTCGAGTCTGTTGGATCAAGTAGAACTTGAATTTGAAGGTGTGTTAAGATCTTGATCTATATTTCTCATATGTGATTGTGTTTATGGTTTTATAGGTATAATCAAGAAAAGTCCTTCTAAAGATAGAAAGTCAAATCTTTGTTAGAGTCCATAGAAGTTGGTGTTTAGTAAAGTGATTGTTTCTTGATTAACTGCAGCCCATCTCAATGGTCTTAACCAAGCTGCATCTGATGGTCTCAAGGATGAATCCAAGGACGGTGAAGAATTATGTATGAATAGCTTTCTCTTTCACATTTTTTTTTAATTATATGAATACTTTTTTCTTCATGAATTGACTTGTGCTGAGGTGACTGTTTATCTGCCTCTTGTTTCAGCTGCTGAAAGACAGAAGATGTTGGAAGAAATCGAACGAGATTTTGAAGGTATCTCATAGCTTCAATCCATATGGTCAACTAGTTAGTTTCTTTGAACCTCACTTATAAAACTGTCTTTTTGGCTTCTCTTACTTGCAGCTGCTTCAACTAATTTGAAACAACTAAAGACTGATGATGAAGGAAATGATGATGAACAATGTAAAGACCTCTTCCTCTCTTACTTTTTTTTTTGATTCAGTTGTAAACCTTCACTGATGCAGTAGTGTCCTTGTCACAGCTGCAAAGAGACAAAGTTTGCTGGACGAGATTGAACGCGAATTTGAAAGTATATTCTCAACATACCCTCTGTGTCCTGTCTTTTTGAGTAATACCTCTGTTATGGAATCTTGAATCTAAAAGATTTTTGTTTTGTCCTCTGTTTCACTTCTAACTTGTAGCTGCTACAAAACATCTCGAACAACTAAAGGTTAATGACTTTACTGGGGACAACGATAATGAGGAACAATGTACTAAACATCTTCCCTCTTAGATTTTCTCTCTTTTCTTTAGCATTTTGTAAATGGTTTTGTGTCTCTGTTACAGCTGCAAAGAGAAAAAGTATGCTTGAAGAGATCGAACGTGAGTTTGAAGGTATGAGACACCATTACTCTTTGTTCCTATTAGTTCCATTATGAACAAAATGAGTTTAATTATGCATTTTTCTGTTTGATTTTTTTCTACTTTCAGCCGCTATTGAAGGCCTTGAAGAACTGAAGGTTTCTGATTCTACCGGAAGCAAGGATGATGAAGAGCAATGTAAAGTCTCATGATCTTTTTATGTTTTCTCTGATCCATTGTCTCTAAAGCTGCCTTCTACTTCTTGTTACAGCTGCAAAAAGACTCAGTATGCTTGAGGAGATAGAAAGAGAGTTTGAAGGTACTTAACTTTGTACAATCTTATTAACTCTCTTACACAGGTTTTATCTTTCACCATGAAAAGTTATATGTTACTTAAAGTGTATGTTTCTGTGTTCTGTTTCTCATAGCTGCTACCAAAGGGCTTGAACAACTCATGGTTAATGATTCAACCGGGGACAAAGTTGAAGAAGAACAAGGTACGTTGTCCCATCTTCTTTATTATATCATACCCTCTTCCTGCATATGGTTTTCCTGATCTTGCTGTTTAAACAGATGCAACGAGACAGAGTATATTAGAAGAGATCGAACGCGATTTCCAAGGTATCTTCCACATAATTTACTATTCTTAACTT
The DNA here is from genome assembly GCA_026261945.1 of Hirschfeldia incana. Taxonomy (NCBI): domain Eukaryota; kingdom Viridiplantae; phylum Streptophyta; class Magnoliopsida; order Brassicales; family Brassicaceae; genus Hirschfeldia; species Hirschfeldia incana. The sequence continues at coordinate 1,492,705 of JABCMI010000019.1, forward strand.
AGTTCAGATCACACCTCTGAGTATAATCTGAGAGTCTTGTCTCTTCACAGCTGCCACAGATAGCCTTAATCAACTTCAAGTTGAAACCTCCAGTGAAGACCCAGAACAAAGTAAATCTCATCTGCTTTTCTTTCCCTCTAGGGTAATAATCTCAGACAAGTTTGATGTATTGTTACAGCTGCAAAGAGACAAAGTATGCTTGATGAAATTGAACGTGAATTTGAAGGTAATCTTATTATCAAGTGCAATACAAACAAACATGGTGAATATCATTTTAAGAAAGTGTCTATTTATGTCTATTTGCAGCTGCTACACGTGATCTTAAACAACTAAATGAGTTCACTGATGATGATCAATGTAAATACTTACTTTTTTCTGTGTGTATTTTTAAATCTTTCTCTCCTAATATACTCAGAAGCTTATGTTTCTATGCCACAGCTGCAAAGAGAAAGAGTATGCTTGAAGAGATGGAACGTGAGTTTGAAGGTATTTCAACATAACATTTATTTGTCAAATTTTGCTCATATTCTACAGATGAAATCTTGAGCATGTTCAATATTGTGCTTGCAGATGCTATTCAAGGTCTTCAACAGATAAAATCTGATGATTCCAGAAACAATGAAGAACAATGTAAACTCTCTTCTCTTCTACGACCTTCTCATGCAAACATTCAAACCCTAATCTATAAATTCTTGTTACAGCTGCTAAGAGAAAGATAGTGTTGGAAGAGATCGAACGCGAATTTGAAGGTAACTTCAAGATTACATTAAGCAGTTAACATAGTTTGACAATGTCTGATTCCACCTTCTTGTTTTATGCAGAAGCTCAGAGTGGAAGGAAACAGAGCAGTTCCATTACACCAGAGTTTCTTGGACAAGGACAGTCAGGTGTCTGTGGCTGTTTCAATCAAGACAATGCTGGTCTAAAGCAAGACGATGTTGCTTCAATCTCTATATCAACACAATATAGCATAGAAGAGATCTTATCAGAAGAATCCGAACTCCAGGTTTAATTTTCTGACTTTTCTTGAGCAGCAAGAAACAAATCACAATCACAGCCTAATCTCAATTTTCTGACCTTTCTTGAGCAGCAAGAAACTAATCACAATCACAATCACAACCTAATCTCAAAAGTCCAATGATTTTTGCAGGGAACAGAGACTTCTTCTAGTCTCACCAAGTCTTTGACTCAACTAGTTGAGAATCACAGGAAAGAAAAGGAATCGCACAGTGTTCTCACCTCATCATCCACAAGTGAATCAGCAGCTACATCAGAGACTGTGGAGAGCCTTAGAGCTAAACTCAAAGAGCTTCGCGGCTTAACCGCTCGTCAGCTCGTGACACGTCAAGACTTTGATAAGATCCTCGTCATGGCTGCAACTTTCGAAGAGCTAAGCTCAGCTCCCATCAGTTACATTTCTAGGTTAGCTAAGTACAGAAACATCATCAAAGAAGGACTCGAGGCTTCTGAGAGAGTCCACATCGCAAAGGCACGAGCCACAATGCTCAGAGAGACTGCCACTGAGAAGCAGACCTTCGTGGACGCCAACTTCGAGGAGGCTAAGAGGCTCGCTCAGAGAGGAGATGCGTTGTACGTTAGAATCTTTGCGATCAAGAAACTGTTGAGGAAGCTTGAGACAGAGAGAGAAGCTGTTGATGTGAAGTTTAAGGAGGTTGTGAAAGGTCTTTCTCATCTTCTCGTTGACGCTTCAGAGGCTTACGACGAGTATCATGGAGCTGTGAGGAAGGCGAAAGAGGAGCAAGCGGCTGAGGAGTTTGCGAGAGAGGCAATGGAGAGTGCACAGATCATATGGGTTAAGTTTCTTAGTTCTCTTTAGAGAACAGTTGAGATTCTTGGTTGTGTTTAGAGACAATGTGGAGGTCTTGTTTGTTCTTGTTTTGTATTTTGTGTTGATGTTTTGTTTCAGACTTTGTGTGTTGGTTATATCAGGTGAGAGAGAGATTGGAGGATAAACACTAAAATAAATAATGTTTTTTTAGATTTCAAATAAAATAAGATTTCAATAATTCATATGTAAATTAGATCATATAACATATATGTCTAACTCATACTCCTTTTTCTAACAGGATTGGAGATAGAGACGAAAACAAATAATGTTTTAAGATTTTTAATAAATTAATTTTTCAAAAAATCCTAAATAAATTAGATCCTGATATGTATCTCAAATTCATACTCCATTTTGGGGTGTGGTTGGAGATAGAGACGAAAACAAGTAATGTTTTTTTCAGATGTCTAATAAAAATAAGTTTCCAAAAATCCATAAACAAATTAGATTCTAAGATATATTTCAAATCATGCTCCTATTTGGAATATTCATAGTACCCCCAAAATAATTCAAAGAACTTTAATCAATACATTTGAAAATTATATACGAAAGCATAAAAAAATTCATGAGAGCATTAATACAACCTCTTATTAAAATATTTTATAATCAATACTATTAAAACTCAATGATTTTTTTTGAGAAACCCTTGGAGTTTTGAAGTATTTGCCATCATATGCCATTCATTTTATTTAAGCATATGGTTTTGATTAAATGCTTCTGTTTTTTTCAATTAATCGCTTGATAATAATCTCCTAAATAAGTGGGATATTTTTCCACTTCATTAAGTGATTTAACATATGTGATTACTGATTACTAGGGTTGGCCCGCCCTTCGAGCGGGATGTTCAAATTGAACAAATTTTAGAATGATTATTGTTTATTTAAGTTGAAATTTGTATATATTAGTTAGGTTTAAACATGTTTTAGTAAATTTCATAGAAAATGTAGTAATGATGTTGCCATAAATCCGAATTTTTGATAAATATAAAATAAGAGTTGTATGTGCGGGAAAGATTTATAGTATTTTAAAAATCAGATCAGATATAGCAGAAGAACTTGTCCCATTCAATTCTTTCGATGTGTCTTTGTTCACTGAGGGAAATAAGGCGACAAAATTTGCAATGGAAAACACAACAGTTAGTAACCGCAATCAGATTTGTCTATTGTGCTAAGTGTTAAGAAAATTTAAAGATAGTCTAATTGTAAATCTTAAAAAATAATATAATAATAGATTTTTACTTATATAAAATATGTTTATATAAAAAAAATTAATAATTAATAATTTTAATGGGACCATATATTTATATAGTATTTTCTTTAAAAAAATATTTTTTATTATTTTATCGATTTATATCAAAGTTTGAACCAATCCAGATTGAAACCGGCGAAATTTATTAATTTATAGAGACTATTAATTTATATAATATTAATTTATAAGGTTCTAATGTATTGCATATTCATTTCAAACCAAGTTATCTCTGTTGGAATATAATGATTTTACATTATTTACATAAAATATTAAAATGATGTGGTTTACATATAGATAATATATATTATTGTTTTTTATAAAAAAATATTTTATAATATAATTTAACTTATTAATTATATTATTTGCTATAAATTATTTAAACAAATTATGATTAAAATGATATTTGAATTTAATATATATTACTGATTATTAAAATATTTTAAACTATTAACTTTATTAGTAGTTTGTAGTTTAGGTTTGCATTTGCAAAGATTCATTTGCTCTAAACTAAAAATAATTTTAATTTGTACTATTGTTTCTGTTGTTCTTAGTAGAAATCAAAGGTTTAATAAACTAATAAAAATATTTATTTTTTGAATTAATGGAATTATTTTATATTTTTAGTGTTTGTTATATTGTTATTATAAAAGTAAAAAATAAAAAACACTTGTCACTACAGTTGAAATTCAATACATAAATTATTAAATTTTTCTCATTCTTATATATTTGTTTTTGAATGTGTTGGTACTTTTCTATACATTTTTAAACCTATTGATTTAGATAATATAAATAAATCTATTTACAATTTCTTTTTCTAAAGTTAGTCAAATAACATAATAATCTAGTATTGATTATATAAGTATACACATTTTTTATTAAACCATATGAAGCTAAGGTCGTACTCATTCATTTAAACAAGAGTTTTTAAAATTATATTAATGTGAAGGGACTTGAAAAAAACAGACAGAGATTAGTTCCAAAAGATTGGAAGAGATTTGGATTTCTTCTTCTCTCAAGGCTTGAGAGCGAGAGCGAACCCAACCTTAACTCTCTTCTCAATGGCCTTAGAGTAAACCTCTTCAGAGATGGTGATGAACGACTTTGGACGCCACTCGTGTTGGATCAGCGCATTGGCTATACCTGCATTGTTCACGTGCCTTCGCTGCTGCCAACGGGTCTAAGAGCGTGCTGAGCTCTCACGGTTATCGAGTTCACTTGGCTCTTAAAGTTGTAATTAACCTCAGCTCCAACCACTGTGTTATTCAACGGGTTCCCTACGTGGTAGTACGGTGCATTCAATCTCTCACCTTTGTCATTCCTGCTAAAACAAAACACAACTCAAGAAAAGATCAGACCCCTAAAATAGAACCAATCAAATCATCCTTACTGAAACTCACACCAGCATTGAAATGTTTGAAGTTGCCAGATTCTGTGTCGAAGAACACAGCTGTACCAAGAGCCAACATACTGGTCCCAATCACACTGGAGTAGTTAACAACGGGGTTAGCTGTCAATCCAACACTGGTGCAGATACCTTCATGTGGGTGCAGATTCTGTAGCTCAACCTGAGAACAAACACAAACAATGGTTCGTTAAAAAGATTCCATAACATAACAAAACTATTTAATAAACTTTAAATGAAAGTTATGTTTTCTACCTTGGCAGATTTCTAGTCAGGCACCTTGGATGATTGCCTTCAATCCAGGAATATCCTCATCATAGGTGAAAGTGGTAAGGATCTGAAATAAAAACAGGAAGCGACATGTCAAAAGCAAAGCTTATATGATCTCTAAATACAAGATATGAGATGATGGTTGCTTACAGAAGAATCAGAGGCAACTTTGATATTAGCAGTGAAGTTCTTGTTTTTGACTTGGTAGATACATCACCCACAAACAAATCTCCCTTGTTTGCTCCACTTGTAGTGTTTGCCTACAAAAATCATCACAACACACAGAAATAAGTCGCCGATCCTAGTATATACATATGTATGTGAGTGAGTGATACTGGCAGTTCAATTTAAGTCGCTGTTCAAAACTTGAGACGCAAGTCTAGGTAATAATATATTTAAGTTAAGCTGAAAAAATTAAAAGTCTTTACACATGCACAAACGGACCAATGTTCTACGTACGTTTTCTTGGATCTCAGTGGTTTTGTTTATTTTTTGTTGGAACTGTTTATGAGACCGCAAATTTCATTTTTCAAACTGTAACCAATAACTGAGATGTCAAAACGAAATCAGTTTTTTTTTTTTTTTTCCGACAAAGAACGAAAAACGAAAAGAGATATTTCAAAACAAAGCATACAGATCAATGAGCAAAACATACTGTTCATATCATATGTTTGTCTCCTTTTCCTCTTTTGCTTCAAATTAGAGTTTCAAGAGGGGACTGAGAGAGTGGCAAAAACTGAGAGAATAAGATGAGATAGCAAGCTTTTTCTCGATAAGGTTTCAAAAATAAAGCTTATCCTACGACGACGTCTCTTTCACCATGATTCGAGTAGACTCTTGCTTCCTCTTCCGATCTCTTTTTTTTTTTCCAAACACTTTGATTCGGTTCTTCTCCCGTTTGTAGCTGATGCTCACCGGAACTAACGTTTGCTCCTTCAATCGGCGGTCTCTTCTTCATGACTCCATCTCCGGCGATTATCTTATGTCTCCAGCAGATCTTCAAAAGACCATCGAACTTCAGACAGAGAAGTGAAACAGAATGGACCATGCCCAATTTGTATGTTGAAGGTTTCGACAGGATTAGAAGCCCATGCAAAAGCCGCGATTATGGTAAAGGATATGAGACAGATCTGTGTGGTTTTGATATTTAAAATCTATTGACGCATTGAAGTTTCGGTCTTGAATTCGTTTATGCTTTTTAGTAATCTATATGCTTCGCATCAAAGATGATGAATTATTTCCTCTTGCTATTGAGTATTGACTATTGCATACCAACCATTGAAATTTTAATGAAATTAAGATGTATAAAGAGAAGAAAAAATAGCGTAGCCAAGTTGTGCTTTCCAAACCAAATAAACAGAACTAAGGTTTTTATTTTATTTGCTAGGATGGGTTTGGCCTTCGGCCTTAATCCCCTCTTGGTACGGTACCAGCCTGTCTGTACTCGCACAATCGGGTCTAAGTCATACCGTAAACATTAAAGTTTATCAAAGTGGAGACAATGATTTGTTACGTTTGCAAGTTAATTATAAGAGAAGTTGGTGTTAATTTGGTTCTCTTAGTTTGCAATTGAGAAAACTATTTTTCCCTTATTTGGTATCCGCTAGAAAACCCCAGCGTGTTATTTTCGCCGAATTCACATCACATAAAAAATTTAAATGTTTTATTAGATTCGGAAATAAAATAAATAAATAGAAACAAAAATTAATAAACTAGTCAAAAATCCTAGCTAGGCAAAATAATTAAAAAGTAAATAACAATTACTTAAGTAATCGAAGTATGTTGTAACGACGACTCAGGCCATGTAACATGTATGTCAACAGATTTGTAGCTTCATATGGAGGACATTCTGATGCAGCGTAGCATCTTATTACTATTTGCTTTGGTTTTCTAGTTTCCCTTTTTTAATTATTGTGTTAGATAAACATTAGTATTTCTATTATTTACGAGATAAGGATTAAGACTTTAGGATAGAAGGTTAGATCCTAATCTTTAAGGGACTTAGGTCTTTTCTCATTGTTATATATAGTGATCTCTTGATTTGTAACAGACACAACTTTCTTTCATTGATTTAATATAAACTCAGAGCTTTGGTTTTTAAAACACAATCTCTTGAATCCTTGTTTCTGGATAGTTCCTGAGAGAACTCAACAGATTTAAGAAGGCATTGATAACGGGTATTCGCAGAATTCAACGATATCTTTGCAACTATCGGTTACTGTTACTTCCGCTCTATTAGTTGGTATCAGAATCCAGAAGCTTTAATTTCATAATTAGGGCTCGATCCAAGTCATCTCACACGATGACTCTTCGTAATTCTACGAACACCATAATAGCTCAAGCTATAACATCTGCCGTTGATGGTGTACTAGCTAAACATTGGCATAAGCATCAAGAGTTATTACGTGACTTCATAGAAACTACTGCGAGTGTCTTTATTCAACAGCAACGTACTACTCAAATTTTCGAAGAGGACAGAGAAGATGGTGTTACTGAAAGTTTGGGAGCTAATGACCAGACACAAGTTCATGCATCAAAAGATCCTCACGGCCAAGTTAGAGACTTCGTTGGGCCGCCAATATATGATATTTATGACGATGAAATATCTACACCTTTCGTCTACAATTTTTCCAGGGAACCGCATCACAAATCAGATGAGACGGCACATGAGGGAGACGCGTCTTCTCAAAATAAGGTTCTGTCTCCAATAATTATTCATGAAATCAATGATAAGAATAGAAATATGTTTCTAGATGGACCAACCTTCACAAGCAAATTGGGGAGATATTACAAAGACGTTGCAGATGAAATTTTTGATGGTGAAGAATTTAGAGGTTCTCACTACTACAGAAACCCACTTTTTAGTGAAGAAGAAACGCAAGGATATGTTCGAAAGGTAATCAAGGGTGCTCGGTCAAGTGACACAAAGCTACATTTAAATTATGGTTTGGGAGAAACGGATTGTCCGCAACACTTGCTTCGTAAGCCACCAGATCGTGATCAAAATAAAGAACACTCATATGTAGGTTCTTTGGAAACACAAGAAAGACGAAGCATTGACTCTACGTATACGACGTTGTTAGAGGAAACGGGGAATGTTCTCAAGCTGGAGCATGATCAGGAAGATTGTTTAAGTGAACTATCTGTCATGGAGAGACATGCTTTGGAAGACAAGATCACTTATCTTAGGGAAGCTCTTGCCTTAGAGAAAGAGAAGAACAGGAACTTGGAGCAGGAACTGAATGAAACGCATAAGAAAATTCGAATGTTAAATAAGGGATCTGCAACTCTAGACAAGATCCTAAGCATGGGAAGAACAGAGAAGTCAACAATGGGTCTTGGCTATCAAGGAGATTCATCAATTTCTCAAACTGTGGTTGTTCGTGAGAATGAGTTTTCAGTGGAGCCAGTCTTGTGTTCTTCCAAGAAAGAAGTTCGAGTTCAGGTTAAATGCAGTGAAGATGTTCAACAAAGAGAATCCATACAGTTTCCCATGTCACGTTGTGGTATAGGTGCCATCAAAATTGACAAGAAAACTAATGTTACGCATTCACATGATATTGTGAAGCTGGAGAGTATGAATAAAAAATATGGGCATATGTGGTTAATAGAAAACAATGCAGACGAGTCTTTTTCTTTCTCACTTTCGGACAATATTACAAGTGCAGAGGAAGAGGCCAGGGATTATGCTCTTGCCAGTGTGATTTACCGTACACAAGACATGAACATGCTTACCGCTTATCACAAGCAGCTCTTGTCTTTGTGGAATATAAAATCAGACTCACTCGGTTTGGTTCTTATATCTTGTTGCTCTACATTCTACGGTACGGGTGTAGTGGTGTTAAAGACGGCAATGGCGTTAGTTTTCATTCATGCCTCTGTTTCTCTACGTGTATCCTTTTCTTGGATAATGCATATCACGAGGACTTTAAAGAGAGTTGATACTTTTCAAACCGCTATACAAGGGAGATTGTTGACGATCTTAGTAACAAGATATCACAGTGCAGTCCTTCAACCATCAATTATTTGGGAACCTTGGATTTGGATTTTACCACCACCATTAGTTGATGATGCATCTCGTAGAGAGACTGGGAAAGCAAAGTCAAAGGATGCTCGGCGTGAAGAGATGCGGGCGCTGGCTGTGATGGAGTGTCCAAATTTCAGAGCGAGCCATGTTCTAGTTATTCCTCGATTGGTTGTGCCTATTTTCTTGAAAGTTAGTGGTGACGTGCTCTGTTTTCTCTCTGTGTCGCATGTTTCAGTGTCACACTACCAATTCCTTGTTCTTTTCATTTGCAAAAGACGTTCAATTGACAGGGAGAAGTGCAACTTTGGCATCACGTGGCAATTGCTACTCGTAAAGAGATGTGTCAGTTTTTATGAGCAGCTTGGATGTGCAACCGTTGTGTGCTTCTCATCACAAGCAGGAAGTTCACATGAGGGTTCCAACTACAAAGACACAACAATTGTTTGCTGGAGTGACTTTGCTTGCATATCAAGCAAACCCTTGTTGGGGCCCGTATCTGGTGCAGCAAGAAATTGTCTTTATTTTGCTGTTTTCTCTTTTGGATGTCCATTGGTGGACCTTTTCCATCTGGTGAATCAGAAAGTACGACAGTTCATGTGTGTTGTTGCTTTTTCTCCAATTCACGTGTCACCACTGGGTTATTGTTGGATCCTAGTCATCACGAATAAGGTTCCATGCTACTGTTACCCTTCGGTGGACAGATCGGATCACACTTTCAGCATCATATTAAATATTATAGTGGGCGATTTCGTGTTTTTCATGGAACATTCCATAGATAATGTGAAACCGCGGCTGGTGCAAGTCAAGAAAATCATTCGTATGGCCTATCATGTTCGACGTTTCTTGTTTCATCGTGGTAACCGGATGGTCTTTGGGATTATGGAAAGAATGGTGTCTTTTGTGAGACAATCGTGGAGGGATCTTGAGTTCGTCTTGGTTATCCTTACCACTGGTGGTGAACATGTGGACGTTATGGTGGTTCATGTTCAATCTTCTACATTTCAAGTGGAACCATTCTCTCTTCGAACTTCTTCGGACTTCACCAGAAATAGTGCGCAAGCCATGGAGTTTAACGATCCTTATGGTAAGCTAGAGGCGAGGAAGAGTGGACCTTTGGAGATTCTTGAGAAGATCAATGCAAACGTTCGTCTTGCATTGTCCCCGCATGTGCATACAGCTGACGTTTTTGAGCCAGGTGATGCATTCCTGTCCGGATTCGTGGACGAATCTCTCGAAGGGGGAGGGACCTGATGCAGCGTAGCATCTTATTACTATTTGCTTTGGTTTTCTAGTTTCCCTTTTTTAATTATTGTGTTAGATAAACATTAGTATTTCTATTATTTACGAGATAAGGATTAAGACTTTAGGATAGAAGGTTAGATCCTAATCTTTAAGGGACTTAGGTCTTTTCTCATTGTTATATATAGTGATCTCTTGATTTGTAAGAGACACAACTTTCTTTCATTGATTTAATATAAACTCAGAGCTTTGGTTTTTAAAACACAATCTCTTGAATCCTTGTTTCTGGATAGTTCCTGAGAGAACTCAACAGATTTAAGAAGGCATTGATAACGAGTATTCGCAGAATTCAACGATATCTTTGCAACTATCGGTTACTGTTACTTCCGCTCTATTACATTCAGAATCAACGTTTGGCCACAAAACATCTATCTTGTTAACCAAGTTACGGTATGGCTTCCAGTTGTTCCATTCCAGAACATAAGCTTGAGCTTTGCCTTGTAAGAAAAACGATCTGTTGACAATACCTTCAGCTTCGGTTTGCAAGGATGGAAAGTTATCCGCATTAACTATTCTGAGTGCTTTTGGTCGAAAAGGATATTTTTTATTTGCTTCACGTAGCCATCCTTCAATCATCTGTTTGAAAACACTAGAATAGTCAATGTCTGACATATTTTGATTTTTGGTGACATTGTGATCTTGTACATGTTTTGCCATGGAAGATTCAGTCAACAAGAAAAAGATGAAGAGTTTTATGGCGAGATACATTAGCGGCGACATCAATTAAGGGTTATGAAAATAAAAACCGAAAACAAAAGAATAAAAGACTTTTTGTATTGTTTTTGACCAATGAGATGTTATGTTATATATATATATATATATATATATATATATATGATCAGACGGTCAGACCGAAGTTTCTCCTCTCCTTTTCTCTTGCGATTAGGGTTATAAGGCCACTTAAACTAATTTTTTTTTAATAGGAAGACCAAAACAATAAAAAAGTTGTTTTCTTGTTCCCTACAAATCTGGAATCTGATATTCCAAGTAACTGTTTTTTTCTTATAATATTGGTAAATAATTTCTTTAAATATGATTAGATAATCATAATTTTGAAAAATAGTGTTATCAAAGAATTTTCGGAAACAAGATAATTACTACTTTTTCTTTGTTAATCCCACCAATAAAAGGATATAATACTATACAATCCCTTATCCCAATTTAAAAATAACTCAACAAATTTGTATATATATATACATAAACTTCTATCGTCAGGCTTGAATTTAACCCAAAAAAAACTAACCGACTCTCCAATAATGTCTGCGGCCATAAAATTCTTCATCCTCTTCCTTTTGGTTGATAAATCAACCCATATTATAGGCCAGCTGATCCGACCTCCGAGGACAAAAAAGGAATCGGTCTAAATAAGTCAGAGATTGACTATTTCAGTATTCTTAGAGACACAGTTCGAGGATGGCGAAGAGAAGCAGATGCAAAATACTCACTTTGGACGTCTACCGATTACATGACCCGGTCATTATTCCTACAAGACAAAGTTCGAGGTTATGTTCAGCTTTGGGGAGAGTGGAAGAATCATACGGGATACCCATACGCTGACTTGCATAAGAAGATTTCTGGTGACTTTTGGCCAATAGAATATATTGATTGCGATCGAACTGAGGGTATAGATCTCTTGATGTATCTTTTATATGGCCTTAGTGCAGAATCGGGCATGGTTTAATTTTTTCTTTTATTTTACTTCGATCGATTTCAGAATTGTTTTGTAATTCAATTTTTTCTTGTTTTGGTTTGACTCTTGTTGGAGCTTTTCTTTTCTGTTAAAAACTATTATTTTACTGATATCTTTTGGAAAGAGATCCATGCAGTCCAACGTTACAACTCATTTAAGCTTCCCCTTCCATGAACGAATATGTTGTTGTTCAACGAATAAAAACTAATATCTTTTGGTGGGTTCAAGATTTTATTTTTGCAAACTTGAATTTAGTAGACATAGCTCTTGCTAAACCTAGCAAAATCTCTCATACGGTAACCTCAAGAGGCTCATGAATAAAGCAGATTTTATTTTGCAAACTTGAATTTAGTAGACATAGCTCTTGCTAAACCTAGCAGAATCTCACACAGTAACCTCAAGAGGTTCATAAAACTTAAATTAATTAGAACCTTACATAGCGCCGCTTAGGGTTTTGGCGACAGGAATGGCGATTCTGGATCTGTGAGGCGCGACGAGCAAGAGGAAGACGAGAGGGAGACTACCGACACTCCTCTCCCTTCTAAGAAGCCATACGGCGTTACACATACATCAATAATACCTTTAAATCTAGTAATTTTGAATTTTCCACCCCCGTGGTGCGTATTGCGTGTTCAACAAGAGAATTAAAACCTTGGAATCATGAGCCGACAAGTGAGATCTCGAACAAGAGAAGATAACGACAGAACGATGAGACGACGCATCCAGGAGGATGAAGAAGAAATCATTAGGGTTCCTGCATTCGATAATTCGGATCTGATTGCAAAATTCAAACAAACCCTTATTGGAAGGATGTTCCATGCTGATGGAAGAAGTGTAGAAGCCTTACTGAAACACATGCCGAAACGTCGAATCTGGGACGTCGAAGGCAGAGTGAGAGGAACAAACCTTGGGAATAATAAGTTTCACTTTGATTTTGATAAAGAAGAGGACCTGGTCAAGGTACTGGAGAAACGACCATGCCATTTTAATAAATGGAGCTTCTCTCTGGAGAGATGGACCCCAACGATCAAGGAAGACTTCCCGAACACCCTGCCCTTCTGGGCAAATGTATCAGGCGTTCCAATCCACTATAAGAAAAAGGAAACCTTTGAAAGCGTGGGGAAAGCCTTAGGTACTTTCGATACGGCAGATGTAGAAAGAAGTAGAGTTAGAGTCTTCGTTAATGGAGACTTACCTCTGAAGTTCGAATGCAAGGTTGGGTTCGACAATGGTGACGTGGTTAAGGTAACAATTCAATATGAGGATCTCTACAGACATTGCTTCACATGTAAGCGGATCTCCCATGAAGAAGGAACCTGCCCCGAACTCAATGAGAACCAAAAAGAAAGATTGAGACTTGCAAGAATTGATCAAAAAGAAAAGGAGGAGAAGGCAATGAAGGAAGCCTTCTCACTACCCCAACGTCGAAGCCCAGGAGCGTACATGGATAGCTATGACAGGGATACCAGGGGTATGGGAAGAGAGACAAGAACTGCTTATCAAGCAACATCAAGCTATCGCAGAGAAGGTCGGAATGAGGAAGAGAGGTCTCAGGATCTACGAAAACAGATAAAGGAAAGACGCGAAGCTCATACCAAGAACGTTTGGAACAGACTGGAAAACGGTAACCATACCGACTTCCCCCGTAATAGGGCGAGATATCATCCGTACCAATCAAGCTCGGGAGTTCGATTGAATGAGAGAACCAGAGATACTGCATCATCATCGGAATGGAGACCAAAAAGAAATCAGGATCTGAGATATGAGAATGCGTCATCAAAACAGAGCGATAGAGAGATCATGAGTTCCAAGAGTAGGATGTCGAATGATTCACAGAGAACAATATCAGAGTACCCTCGTCGCCATGGCTACTTAGCACCAGGCAGGGGAAGATCATCGAGATCCCTGACCCCGGAAGGGATGGAATGGAGACCAGTAAGCAGAGAACGTGATCCTGTCATACCCCGTGGGTTACTTAAGAAGGACGATATGCGGGTAATATCTACAGGAAACTCACGAGATGAGAACAATGGAGACTCCGCAAGTAGACGAGGCCACTCGGAAACTCTGGCACCTGAGAAGGAAAAACAGAACAGACTTTCTCAAGGAACAGAGCTGACGGAGAAAACTCAAGAGGATACATCGAGCAGGAGAACTGAACCGGAGCTACAGAAAGCTACTCCAGATCAGGAGCAAAGACTCGCAAAGGATCATGATAAAGAGCAAGAAACAGAGAAGGAAAGAGAAGCAAGGGAGCTCGAGAAATCTATTGATGAATATGCTGCTTTAGCCATGACTGAAGAAATGCTCAATGAGTACGATCTGCTGGATGAGATTGAGGACATAAATGAAAAGAGTGGAGAAGATGAAATGGAGGACGGCCGGATAGAAGCTATCTCGCAACTGTCCCCACCACGACAGAGCAACCAACCAAAAGAGAAGGGAGCAAAAGAAAAGACAACATCCCTGGAACAGAGAGACAAGGGTGAGATATTGCTGAACAAGACTGCAGAACAGAAAATATTGCAAAGTTCCCAGCCACCTGTAAACCAGGGAAGAAGAAGAGGAGCACACAGTCCTGACCTTAAAGGAGCCTTGGCGTCTAAGAAGCTAGCGAGTCGAGGCCGTCTTTCACCAAAGCCTAAGGTATTGAAGTTTGTCCAAGAGACGACGAAAGAAGCTCGTAAGTTCCCTCGACATGAGGTGTACCCGTCTGCAAGTAAGAGCAGAAAAACAGTGAAAAAACTTGGTTCGGTGGGGTCCCAGAAACCACCCAATTCGGAGATATGAATGCAATAGCCTGGAACTGTCAGGGGGCTGGCGCGTACCTGACAAAGCAACATCTTCGGGAGTTGCACCGCTGCTTTCATCCTCGTTTTCTTTTTCTTTCTGAAACAAAAAACAATTTTAATTTTTTGCAAGATTTTAAATTTGAATTTGGTTATGATAATTTGTTCACCGTGGAGCCGTTGGGGTTAAGCGTTGGACTTGCTTTGTTTTATATGAATGATGCTGAAGTGAAGATTGAATTTTCTAATTCTCGGATGATTGATATTGAAGCTAGAATAGAAGGTCACAAAGTGTTTATTACCTTTGTGTACGGTGATCCAGTAGCACAGAACCGAGAAGTAGTTTGGGATAAACTGATGGGAATCAGTCTTCAGAGATCAGGACCATGGCTCATGGTGGGCGATTTTAATGAAATTATCAGCAATGCGGAAAAAAAAGGGGGTCGGAAACGGCCAGAATCGTCCTTCTTACCCTTCAAGAACATGATATCATCCTGCGGTATGAATGAATTCCCCTACTCCGGAAACTTTTTCTCTTGGGCCGGTAGACGAAGATCAGGAAGAATCTAGTGTAGACTTGATCGTGCGCTGGGGAACGGAGACTGGTTTCAAGAATTTTCCCACACTGATGTGGAGTACTTACTACGATGGGGATCCGATCACCGGCCTGTCCTAGTCAGAATAAAATCAAAAGAGCTCAGGGGGAGGAAAGGATTCAGATTTGATAAAAGATGGCTGGGGAAAGAAGGGTTCACAGAAACAGTCAATCGAAGCTGGAACCAGGAGGACACAGTAGAACCTCGGAACCTACATGAGAAGATTGGCTGGTGCAGGAAGGCCATATCAAGATGGAAGAAGAGGAATCCATCACACAACCAAAAGCTTATCGAAAAGCTGAAACACGAACTGGACAGAGCCCAGAACAACGACTGCTTATCCACGGAGGAAGAACTTGAACTAAAATGGAAGTTATGTGAAGCATACAGAGAAGAAGAGTTATTCTGGAGGCAGAAAAGTCGAGCTATTTGGCTTAGAGAGGGAGATAGGAACACTAAGTTCTTTCATGCCAGAACAAAACAACGAAGAGCACGGAATCGTATCACCAAACTCCTTGATTCCCTTGGTAATTGGGTCGAGACTGAAGAAGGAATAGAAAATCTGGCAACGGAATACTTTTCTGACCTATTCACAGCCTCTGTTCCGATGGATAGAGAGGAAGCCCTCCGGTTTACTACCGCTAGGGTCACCCCGGCAATGAACACAGAATTACTCAGAGAGCCTTCGGAGGCAGAGATCAAAGAGGCGGTTTTTTCAATAAACCCGGACAAGGCCCCGGGACCAGATGGTATGACAAGCTTGTTCTATCAACGGTTTTGGAGTTACATTGGTAAAGACATTGTTCGTACTGTTCAAAATTTCTTTACGTATGTCGAGCTCGATGAAAGGATGAACCAGACCAACATCTGCTTGATACCGAAGACAGAGAGACCGAGAACTATGGCAGAATTCAGGCCAATAAGCTTATGTAACGTGAGCTACAAAATTATATCCAAGGTCCTCTCAGCTCGCCTGAAAAAGGTACTTCCAAAAATAATATCAGAAACACAATCGGCCTTCGTGGCTCGCAGGCTCATTACTGATAATATCCTAATTGCGCAAGAGATGTTCCACGCGTTGAGAACGAACCCGAGCTGCCAGGATAAATATGTAGCAATAAAGACGGATATGAGTAAAGCGTATGATCGGGTTGAATGGAGTTTCATAGAAGAAGCAATGAAAAAGATGGGATTCGACGAGAGATGGGTAAACAGAATCATGCGCTGCATATCTTCGGTCTCATACCAAGTGCTAATTAACGGGGAAGCAAGAGGAAGCATCTTACCATCTCGCGGATTGCGACAGGGTGACCCACTGTCACCGTTTCTCTTTATCCTGTGTACTGAAGTGCTTATATCTCAGATACAACATGCAGAACAGGAAAAGAAGATCACTGGGCTAAAGATTGCGAGAGCAAGCCCTCCAGTGTCGCACCTGCTCTTCGCGGATGATAGTCTGTTCTTCTGCAAGGCGGATCAAGGAGAATGCAGGGAACTAATGAAAGTCATTGATGTCTACAGTAACGCCTCAGGACAGCAACTGAATAAATCCAAGTCTTCAGTTATGTTCGGTTCTAAGGTTGTAGCATCCTCAAAAACAGACCTGAAAAGGTCGCTGGCCATTAATCAAGAAGGTGGAATGGGTATGTATCTCGGACTTCCTGAAAAGATTTGTGGCTCGAAAAAACAGGTTTTCAGCTTTGTCCAGGAGCGACTAAACGAGCGCACCAACTCCTGGTCGACGAAGCTATTATCAAAAGGAGGAAAAGAGGTACAAATTAAATCAATTGCACAAGCTGTACCATCGTATACTATGTCATGCTACTTATTGCCAAAGGGATTAACTCAAAAACTGACGAGTGCGGTTTCACGGTACTGGTGGAGCACAAAAAGTAATAACAGAGGAATGCACTGGGTAGCATGGGACAAGATTTGTGTTCCAATGGAAAAGGGAGGATTAGGTTTCCGTGATTTTCACGTGTTCAATCTTGCTTTACTGGCGAAACAAATGTGGAGATTGTTAAAGTATCCGCATTCACTCCTGGCGCGAGTTCTGAAAGGAAGATACTACAGACGTTCCAACCCAATGCAGGTCGAAAAGGCAAATAATCCATCTTACGGATGGAGAAGTTTAGTTGCTTCAAAGGAGATTCTCACCAAGGGTCTACGAAAAAAGATTGGCAATGGACATGATACAAAGGTTTGGGAGGAGCCATGGCTTCCGACGAACCCTGCACGACCTCCTAGTAATATTGGACAATACAGAGATCCAGACTTACGTGTTCATCATCTCATTGATGAAAGTCACTCGTGGAACATGGAATTATTGGAGGAGTTTGTGTCACCGGCAGATATACCTCGAGTTCCTTCGTTGCGTATAAGTCGAACAGGTCGTCATGATTGTTATTGCTGGGATTTCACGAAGTCTGGGCTATATACGGTTAGGTCTGGCTACACGATCGGACATGAACTCTTGACAGCTCCACACAGGCTCGTGGTGACAGAGCCAAGCTCAGTAGGGCTTAAGACAGCAATATGGAAAATTAAAGCACCAAGGAAGCTCAAACACTTCTTATGGCAAGCTGTTTCAGGATACCTC
This sequence comes from Hirschfeldia incana, assembly GCA_026261945.1. NCBI lineage: Eukaryota > Viridiplantae > Streptophyta > Magnoliopsida > Brassicales > Brassicaceae > Hirschfeldia > Hirschfeldia incana. The sequence goes on from JABCMI010000019.1 coordinate 1,510,471, forward strand.
GCAACGGCAGCACAGCTTAAAGAACGACACTGCGCGAGAGAAAGTACTTGTGTCCGTTGTGGAGCTGAAAATGAATCAATTAATCACATGTTATTTGAGTGCCCGCAAGCGCTGCAGTGTTGGGGCCTATCCCTGATATCACCAACTCCGGGGGTGTTCCCGTGTCCCTCATTATACTCAAACATTGACTTCCTATTATTTCGTGCGAAGAGAAATGGAGTGAGCCCAGAAGTGCTGGCCGCATTTCCATGGATTGCCTGGTATATTTGGAAAGCGCGAAACGAGAAAGTTTTCAATGACGAGGAAATCTTACCCTTGAATACTCTGCAAATGGCGGTTAAAGAAGCAGAAAGTTGGAGGCTTGCACAGAGAATGGATGAGGAACCAGTTTCTGTGATGGAACGACAACAGGAAGTAGCAAGTAATGCAGGACAAGAAGTTCAAGCCCTGCGATGGAGATGTCAAACGGATGCGTCCTGGACAAATGAGACAGAAAGAACGGGACTGGGATTCATCCTGCTCGAAGATGGAGCTCCGACCCTGTTTGGGGCGCACGGACTTAGCAACACGGCTTCACCTCTCCACGCTGAAGCAGAAGGCCTACTATGGGCACTGCAAGAATTGCTAAAGAGAGGTTACAGAGAAGTGCAAATGGAGTCCGACTGTAGCCAACTGATCAAGCTGTTAAAGGAGGAGGAAGAGTGGCCGGCGCTGGCGTCTGAACTAGATGAGATCACAGCTACTTTAGCAGAATTTTCAGTAATCTCTTTAACATATATTCCAAGATTGAAGAACATCTGTGCCGACTCCCTTGCTAAAGGAGGAAGAACACGAGCTTTAGGGTCACCTTACGTCAACTGTTCTGCACCATGCTGGCTAGTTCAAACTGGTCAAGAGGCTGCAAACTAGTTCTTTAAGTATTTTCACTTTCGATGTCAAAAAAAAAAACCTCAAGAGGTTCATGAATAAAGCAGAATCTCACATAGCAGGCATCAAATGAGTCAAATGACCATGTATTCAGAATCAGTCCTCAACAAAAGCATGAAATCCTCTAGTCAATATGTTTATAAGGAGTTAAAGGAAAAATATATGCATTTAGCAAAAAGATGGTTCAGAATATGAAAATTTTAAAAGAATTGATCACAAAAGTAAACTTTAGATCTTGAAACCATAAGACATGTTTTTTGTTAATAATGCGGTATCACTACAAGAAAACAGGCTTATACTGAAGAAAAAAATCGTCGGTATGTCGTCGGAATAACGGTATTCCGACAATATACCGAAGAAACATGTCCTTGGAAAAAACTCTTCGGAATTTCACATTTTCTCGGAATTCTCTCAGAAATTTCTGACGAAATTCCGAAGAAACCAAATTCTGAGGAAATACCGAGGACCACGGTTCGTCGGCAAAGTCGTCGGAATATACCGAGGAAGCATACCTTCGGTATATACCGAGGACAATTCCGAGGGATAAAATCGTTGGAAGTTCCGAACTGTCTGGAAGAAGGGTACTCTCGGAAAATTCTGAGGAATAGTTCCCTCGGAAAATTCCGAGGAAGGGCTCCCTCGGAAAATTCCGAGGAAGGGCTCCCTCGGAAAAATCTGAGGAAGAGCTCCCTTAGAAAATTCCGAGGAACCATTCCCTCGCAATTTTCCGAGGGAACTCTTCTTTAGAATATTCAAAAAAACTAACTTTTTTAAAAAAAATTATTTTTTGAAATTTAAATTCGAAAATATAAAATTAAAAACCTAAAATTAAAACTAAAATTGAAAACATATTATATAAAATTCAAAGTCGTACAAATAAAAAAAAACATTCCGAGTATTTGAAATAAAAAAGCTACGGGTTTTGTACGTTCGGGTCTTGCACGCTCGGGAGCACGTCGTTCGGGTGCAACCTCCTCATCATCTCCAACATTTGCTCGTTCAGCTTCCTCTGTGCCTCCCAGCCCGCCTGTTGACTCACCACCTGGGACTCCAACGAAGATATGCAATCATTCTTGTCCTTCATCTGACCCATAAGTACTTCTGGATCAACAAAGGGCGGTGGTGCAGCAGAAGACGGAACTGACAGGGACCGACGACCCAAACCGAACAAACATCCCTTCTTCTTTGGAACCGACTGAAATAGAAAAGTGCCAAATTTAAATAATAGAAAAGATGAATTGAACATTAAAAAAAGAACTTACCGGTTCAACGATTTCGTTGATCCGAACCCGAGGCAAGTAGGTCGAACCCGTCGAATCGTCATCCTCGGTATGAAGCTAAGACGCTTCTTCTTCCACCTGAGTGTCGATAAGGGTGATCACATCCCTCACAACACCATCATCAATCTGGCCGGTCTTCTTGTTGGTATACTCCCTCTTCATTAGGGTGAGATCATCAAGCGGCTCGCCATCATTTTCTTCCGTCTTGAAAAAAACATAAATTAAACCAACATTACTAATTAGATAAAATGCACAAAAAATAAAATTTAAAAACTTAAATAATAGAATAAAAAGCGATTAACTTACCATACGATCTCTCAGAGTGGCAATAGATTGAGCATCCAAGTTATGCTTGAAGACGGCCTTCTCTTTACGGTCGCTCCTGTGGTTGGTGGAGTTGGTGGAAGAAGTTTGTTTCGTCTCATCCTTACTCCAATGCACACACAACTCCTACCAGATCGTGGGGTCCGTCGACTTTGGAACCTTTTAACAAAAAAAATTGTTAAATATATATTTTTTAATAAATTAAAAAATTGTTTAATAAATAAAAAACCACCTTGTTTATTTCACACTTCTTCTTCCACTCATGGATCTGCTTCCCATAGTTGTCCATAACTTTATGGACGAAGTGGTTATAGATAAACAACATATGATCGAGATTCCAGTTGAATTCTTGCTGAAAATAAAACACAATTAGTACAAAATTTATATTAAAGATTAAAAATAGAAGTAAGAAATAAGAATACTTACCGCAAACTGTTGAAACCACAAATGCTGCTTGTCGGTTGGGAATTCAGTGAAAGTCGGATGTCCCTTGTTGAAGACCGAGTACATCATACGGTTGATCCATCCGCTGATCCCGTTCGAGGATTGGTCGAACCTAATAAAAAAACAAATTCTTAAAAATGAATCAACTTTTAATAAAAAAAAAGGTTTAATTACCATGTTTGACTCCGTCCGTGTGGATACTTAATTACCATGTTTGACTCCGTCCGTGTGGATACGGAGTGAGATAGGGAAGATGGTCACGACCGGGCTGTCGAACAAACTCCGCAACTCTCATCACTCCCGGAGGACCCTGAGGAGCAGCGGGTGCAGCAACGGGAGCGGAAGGAGCATGAGAGGGAAATGGAGAGGGAGATGTATGGCAGGAGCTGTGGGGCAATGGAGAATCCTGAACGGAGTTGCTCCCCAAGACACGACTACGACGCTGTCGAGACCGGCTCTGATCATCATATATAAGACCTGTATATATATAAATATATATATATATATTTTAAAAAAATCGCAAATAATAGTTTTTAATCACAAAAGATGTTTTAATATATAAAAAAATGTTTTAATAGTTTTTAATCACAAAAGATGTTTTAATACATATATATTTTTTTAAAAATAGTTTTAATATATAAAAATAATTTTAATATATAAAAATAGTTTAATAATTACACAAATAGTTTTAATATATTAAAATTGTTTAATAATTTCAAAAATAGTTTTTATATATAAAAAATAGTTTAATACTTGATATAATATAACATTTAAAAAATTATTAGTAAAATTATAAATTATGATCAATCATTCTGAATAATTAACATTTACTAACCTGATCAGCCTGAGAAGCAAGAATGAAATGATCATAATATTGCAGCTTTCGCCTCGAATGTACTGATGTAACACCAAATGCATCTGTTGTCACACCTCGATCTGGAGTATTGTCGTGCCAATCACAATAGAAAACAGTACAGCGCAATCCAAGCATGCCCAAATACTTGATTTCCATAATCTCATGTATGTGTCTGTAGTATACATCATCTCCTGATGCAGAACAAACGCCGGCATCATAGGTCGTACGCGAACGTCTCCTCTTTTCATTTGTGAATGCATATCCTCGAGTATAAATTCTCGGATATGACTTCACAACACAGTTTGGGCCAACCACCATCTCACGTATCCAATCGTCAAATGTTTCACCTCTGACAAACCAGCAGACACCTATTAATAGCACATATGTAGGTTATATATCAATAAATATGAATTAGTATAAATATGTGATAAATGATATTTTAATTTGTTTAAGGCGCTCACATAAGTAAACATTCATCCAACAAATTCTCTCTGCTTCATTTTTTCTAGTTCCGCCTCTGTGGCGTATCTATATTCGAACCGCTTTTCTGTCATGAAAATCATGTACATATGATGATAATAATATAATTAATTAGGATTTAAATGTCAATTTGTTAAATAAAATTTTGCAAGATAATAAACTTACCTCTCATATGGAAGAACATCTTCGCAGTTGGTGAGCAAATATGTTTGTAAATGACTTCGCTCCTGCTCAGTAAGTCGACGGTCCTTTGGTTTTCCGCTAAGTCGTCCAACATCTGTGAAAATGTCTGGAACCTTAACATGATATGTTGCCCGTTCGCCTCTATCATCATGCCGAGCAAGTCTTCTGTTTTTGGTCTGAACTTCTGTTGGAAAGTAGTACTCGACAAAGTTTGAAATTTCTTCATTGATCATGTGTGCGACTATAGAACCTTCCACCCTACTTAAAATTTTCACCATCTCCTTCAAATGAAACATATACCGCTCATACAGATACATCCATCTATACTACACAGGACCACCAACTTCCAATTATCTTGCCAGTTGAATAACAAGATGCTCCATAAAATCAAAAAATGAGAGAGGAAATATCTTCTCAAGGTTGCACTGAATCACGGCTATGTTAGTCTTCAAATTTTCAATCCATTCAAGAGTCACTAATCTCGTGCATAAACCGCGGAAGAAATCACTTATCCCTTCAATTGCTTCATCACCCACAAACAAATCTCCCTTGTTTGTTCCACTTGTAGTGTTTGCCTACAAAAATCATCACAACACACAGAAAAAAACATCAACTTAGCAGGATTCAAAGTGGAAACAACATGTTTGTTTCCTAGCCATCCAAGGTTGTGAGAGCTTAACTCAATCTCACTCAGAAACTCGTAATCTTTGCTCGTAGAACCCATCTCCTGCAATTTAAAAGTAGCAGAATCCACAGTGATTAAAGCCGAGTAAATGGATCAAAATTTAAGCATATCAAACATCGATTAAAATAACCCACAACTCCAAAAGACGAAAAGAAGCAGAGAAAGAAAAAAAACAGAGGAGAATCAATCAAATGTCTTATTGTCGATGGTATCGAAGAATGGAGTTTCCCGATTACCTTTGATGAGATAGACTTATAAGGAGTAAGAAAGGGAGTTCCTGTCAATAGAAAACCTTATAACAAAGACTAATCATCACAGAAAGCGCAAAGCTTTATTCCGATACAAAGTAAGAAGAATCTCTTAGAAAGTAAGAAGAATAACTTTCAATGAGTGACCCATTCATTATCATACACAAAGCAACGAAACAGATATCAATAAATCAAAGGTGAAACGAATCAGAAGAAGCTCACTAACGGTGACCATGTTTGTTTCTAAATACCTCTGGCCTTTTTTCCATCTCAGTGTAGAGTCCTGGACCTTTACCCATGATTGTTGAAGAACAACAGCAAGCCTGCAAATCAGAGTGAACAATTTATGGGTTAGAAATGTTAAGGATTGTGAGGATGGTGCTAAAGGGTTGAAAGCTAACCTTTTAATAGGTTGAGATCCACAACGCCTTCCGTTACAGATACTGGATCGTCACCGTCTCTGCCGATTGAGAAGCCAAGAACAAAGGAGAGCATTTGATTAGGGTTTCTGTAGAATTTTGTGGTCGATGGGCCGTAGAAGAAGCGCATGACGAAGCCCGGTGCCTAACCATATATTCAGGTTTTAGTGAAACAGTGAGTTTCTGACATGTCGAGTCAGCAGAACTCTAATTTATGACGTGGCGTCTGAGCTGGCAGGCTCAGGAGAGAATATAACTCTTTTTTATATATAAAGAAGATACTTCAAATATAACTTTCCCATCGTGGCTATATTAATTAATAGCTATCAAAGATTTAAATTCTTTGGTTAAACGCAATACGTTTACATATAATAATAATTACATATAGCTTTGATTAAAACAAGAAAATACAAGGTCAAAAAAATAAAATGAGCATTGAAAACCGTGGTCAAACAGAACCTAATATATTTCCCAAGCTACAATTTTGTATACACGAACTTTGTAAACCTTTTCTGTTTGTTTGCTTGGTTCTGTAACCAGATTCGGTTCCGCACAAGTTTCAACACGAACAAGTGATTATTCATAAACACGAAACTACCTAGCATCTATTTTTATAATTCATAAATTTATTTAATAATTAATATTCAGTTTAATTTGTTAACAGTAGGGGATAAAAATAGCATCTTTTGAATAAAATATTATATAAAAATTCAAAAATTGTTATACTAAAAAATGAGATTAACAAAAAGATTTTATTGTTATAAAATAGATCTCAAAAATCAAAATAATAGATTGTTGCAACTTAATGTATCTCGCATAATGTATACCTCTAGAATATCAATACTATTAAAACAAGAGCAATATTTATCCACTTACAAGTAGTCTAGGTTGTTCCATGTCATTTATTTTTTTATTTCCATATATTTAGCATCCCTATTATTTCTACTTACATTTAATTTAATAATATTAAATATAAATCATGCCTAAAATTAAGGAGCTAACTAACTAATCTATTATTTTTTAAACTAATGAATTTAAATAATATTAATACAAAATTTTAAAATAAATTAATTATAATTTAGCTAATAATGTAATAAATAATGATATATGTCTATTAATTTGTATATATACAACTATATATTAACCCAAATGCAAAAAAACAAAAATATTTCTTCAAAACCCTCACTAAATATACTAAATAATGATATATGTCTATGAAACATGTTACTATTGATATATTTATGAACATATTTTTACGGATTATTCAAACACATATAATATATTTATCAAATATTAATTAATTCAACAAATATATTAACACAATTATATCATAAAACACTACGTTAAAACATAAATTGATGCAAGAGAGTATGAATCAATAGTTTAATTAGTTGTAAGATATAATTATATATATATATATATATATATATATATATATATTATAAAAATAAAATCAAAATTAAAATTAATAAATATTTACATTTCTAATGCAATTAATGAAATTAACTTTAAAATTTAAAATAATAAAAAATATCAAAAAATATAATAACAAGTGAATAACAAAAGTAAACTTACAAAATAAATGAAAATTATATTTACAAACATAAATCATTAAATTGTAATAGACATATATAAATTGTTGATCGTTAAATATTGTATATTTCATTTTTAGTATGCATCCTCTCAATTATTTGATTCATTACACTTACAATAAGATGAAAAATTAGTTTGACAAAAGAATTGTATTAAAATTGGAACACCGCTTTCATTATATATCCACTTCATATAAACATTCATGAATATATATTAGAATACTTTAACTATAATAATTTAAGTCAAGTTGAATTGCATATTGGTTCACTTATCAGTTCAACCGATAGTCAGGATCTAGGGTACTAGCTGTAATTATGATTTTTATAAGATTTTTAAATAATATTTTATTAAAAACTAAACTGAATTACATATGAGACCACATAATTTTTCGATTTAGCAGCGGGTCGGGACGGATTTTAAAATACTTAATATAACGTTTTATTTATAAAAAATGTAGATAAAATAAATACAAATTAATACTCCATCTGTTTCAATTTACTTGATGTTTTGTTGTTTCATAATAGATGATGTTTGCACAAATCTATGTACTTTTAACTTTATAAAAAATTGTGTAACCAATTGAATTTTTACTATTTCTATTTATGATTAAATAAATTAGTTTTAAATTGTAGTTTAGTAATATTTTTAATAAAAAATAGTTTTCTTAAATATTTGTGCAATTTGGTAAAACATCAAGTAAATTAAAACAGAGGGAATATCAAATAAATTTGGAATGTTTCGAAAAATTATTATGCGGTTTGAAGCCGGAGGTCAAAATCTAGTATCATATTAAAATCTATACTATTATTTGCGAAGTGATTTTTCGCGACGGAGATCTCACGTTAAAAGTTAGAGCGGTTAATATCGATAATACCCTTAATGAATACAATATATAAATTATCTAAAAAGAAAAACGAAATTTAAGTTATTTGATTAAAATTAATAATAGTAAGAATTATCTAAAATTTTAAAATATAAAGATAATTCATATATATTGTGTTCCTATATATATTTATACCATTAATTCATACATATATTGTGTTGTTATCTGAAAAAACTATTTTGATAAAAATTTAAAAACTAAAAACAGAAGCACATAATTAAATATTCATCAATTAAAGTTTTTATATAATTGGAAAGATAATATATTTAAAAAAAATATAATTCCTAAATATACTGTAATATAAAAAGAAATTTACAGAAAATTGTAAGATATAAGAATTTCTAGAGAAAAACATAAATAATAATTTCTATTATAATTTGTATTTAGTAATGAATGTATTAATCAGTATAGATTATAGTTTTTCTTTAGTAATTAGGTGTTTTGCCCGCAATGTGAGCATAATAGTTTTACGAATATTTACTATTTTATATATCACTAAATAAAATGTTCTCCAAAATTTTAAATCAAACATCAAATTACTCATATATGACAAAACTTTCATCAAAATATTACCGAGTCAAAAATATTGTTTAAATATATTTATAGCAATTATTTTGTTTGGTTATTTAATTGTTATAGTGTCAGAATATTATTTCCAATTAACAACAAAACATATATAAGAAATATCTTATTTTTCTAAAATTATGATTTATAATAAATAAATAATTCCACAAATACTTTTAAAATGTTTAGGAAATCTCTTATATTTTAAAATATTCATTTTTTCTTTGCAGTTATTTTTGTATGTTTCTTATAGGACATGTAATCGATAATTTATTTGGTAGAACAAAAACACGATTTTTTGTAGTAACACATATTAACAAAATCCTAAAATATATAATTTGTCTATGCTATCGATGAGCTTATGTTAAAAAAATCCTAAAATATATAACCATTTTACTACCATATTAATATTCCTTTGACATATAAAAGAATAATATTTTTATACAATATTAATAAGATTTATCTAATGAGAAAAGTATAATATTTTATCTTAAAACTGTTTATTATCGAATAAATAAATATTATTAAAATTATTCATTAATTTTTAACTCAATTAAAAAAATAAATGGATTTTTTATATAATAATAAATAATTAATTCATAAAATAGTATAGATAAGATTTTATCAAATATTTATCAGCTAAAATATTTTAATTATCATATTTACAAAACTTTTTAATAATTAAATATTTTCATAAAGTTAAGAAAACTATTTAGTATGCTTAAAAATAATGAAGAAACTGTTTAATAATTAAATACATTAAAATATTTAAGAAAACTATTGATTAAGTCTAAAATTATGGAAAATTGATACATAGGCAAAATAACCTAAAATCATAGAGAAGATGACAACTAGACTAAATAACTTCATAATTAATAGTATAAAAATGAAAGTATTAATCAGTAGTTATAAAATATTTATGCCCGTATCCGTGGGCCAAACACCTAGTTACAGTAAAAATTAAATCAATGATAACAAAAATTTAAATGAATTAAAAATATGTATCTCAAATCTATACATTTGTCTTTTTCTTCTTCAGTAACACCTTTTCTGTTTATTACATTATGTTAATTATTTTTAAAAAAAATCATTGATAAAGATGTCCTAAAAATTTTAGGAGAAGTTTCTAAACCAGTTGTAATTAGTTTAGTTTTTATAAGAAGCCTACAGTAATCGTGTTTAAATAATAATAATTTATGTTTGTGAAATTATTTTTTTATTTTTTTGATCAAAAAGAGAATATTTTTTTTAAGTAATCCAACCAACGGAGGAAAAAGGAACAAAAGACCCAATCCCCATGGTTATTAATAATTAAGGAGATAAAGGTAAGTGATTAAAAAGGAAACAAGTGGGCTAATTAAATAGGAAAACAGGTTGACAAAAAAAAAATAGGCCAACGAATTAGAAGCAGCAGAAGAAGAAGCAGACACTCCTCCGCTCTCTCTGCTTCCTCTCTTCTCCGATAATAAATCTCTCACATCTCCGAAGACAAAGACGAAGACAAAGTCTACTAGAAAAAGAAAAAGAAAAGGTAAGCTTCTCGTCTCTTTCCACTTCGTCTTCACACTATTCTTTTCGATCATTGACTTCAGGTTTCGTGTTTACAATCACAGATTTCTGCAAATTTCGCATCAATTAGCTCAGCGTTTATCCTCTCCTTTGTCCAACTTCGGAAGCTCATACATTAGGCGTGTATCGTCGGATCCATACTCATCTTCTGGTAAGTTTCAACTAACCGATCCTAAATTTATCTGAGAAAATTTGTGTTTGAGTTTTCTCCAGATTCGGTTTTGAGATACCTAAATGCAGCTCAATGGAACCACCGGTTTAGATCTTAAACTGTCAAATAGAGATACTCTTCTAGTATCAGAGAGTTTTGATTATCTTGATTTAGAAGAGCAGCCTTACTATATATATTATATCATTATATCAATCTTTGCTAAATCGTATAAGTTCCTATATATATATATATCATGATCACAATTATGATGATATAATTATAAGATTACATTGTATACTGATTACTGCATCATTGTCTTCTTCTTCTAGGTTGCTGCTCGTGGATTTGATTTTCTCTTTTATGGGATTGTAAACTCTTTACATAATCATGGAAGAGGTTCGGTTGTCACCGCTGAGGCAGATAAGCGTTAAGTCTTCACTCTCTGGTAGGTCTACTCCAAGGGGTGGTGGTTCACCTAGAGTCCATTCCGGTAGGACTCCTCGTAGAGAGGCCAGAGCTGTTGGTGGAGGAGGAGGTGCGTCTCAGTGGTTTCGTAGTAGCCGTCTCGTCTACTGGCTGCTTTTGATCACTCTCTGGACCTATCTCGGCTTCTACGTTCAGTCTAGGTGGGCGCATGATAACGAGAACAAAGTCGAGTTCTTACGGTTTGGAGGGAAGCTGAGGAAGGATGTTGTTGTTGTACCTTCGGAGAAGAGCAAAGGGTTGGGCTCGGTTGCTAACGAGACTTCTTCTTCCGATGCTTTGGTGAGTGTTGCTGTTAAAGATGATGGTGGTGTGAATAATAAGAGGAGGGATGTTAGTCTGAGCAAGAAGGATGACGTGGCTTCTCGAAGGAGCTTGAGTTCTAGGCGGAAGACGAGGAGAGCTAGCCGGAGTTCACGTGGTAAGCAGAAGGTGGTTGTTGAGAGTAAGGTTTTGGAGGCTGAGCAAGATCCGCAGCTTCCAATGACGAATGCTACTTACGGTAACCTTCTTGGTCCTTTTGGGTCACTGGAGGATAAAGTTCTTGAGTGGAGCCCGCATAGACGGTCCGGGACATGCGACAGGAAGTCGGATTTCAAACGCCTTGTTTGGTCGAGGAGATTTGTTTTGCTTTTCCACGAGCTGTCCATGACCGGCGCTCCTATTTCGATGATGGAGCTTGCTTCGGAGCTTTTGAGCTGTGGTGCAACCGTCAGTGCGGTGGTTCTCAGCAGGAGAGGTGGGTTGATGCAAGAGCTCACTAGGAGGAGGATCAAAGTGGTTGAAGACAAAGGAGAACTCAGCTTCAAGACTGCCATGAAAGCTGATTTGATCATCGCGGGATCAGCAGTGTGTACCTCATGGATAGGTAATAAGGATTCATTATTAATTTAACAATCAAACGAAAGCAGGTCTTTATTAATTGTTTTTTCATTGTCTTGCAGATCAATACATGAATCATCATCCAGCTGGGGGAAGTCAAATAGCTTGGTGGATAATGGAGAACCGAAGAGAATACTTTGACCGAGCTAAACCGGTGCTCGACCGGGTGAAAATGCTGGTTTTTCTATCGGAATCACAGAGCAAACAGTGGTTGACATGGTGCGAAGAGGAGCATATAAGGCTTAGGTCACAACCAGTGATTGTTCCTCTATCTGTTAACGATGAGCTGGCCTTTGTAGCTGGGATTCCTTCCTCACTCAACACACCAACGCTATCTCCAGAGAAAATGAGGGAGAAGAGACAAACACTACGCGAATCAGTCAGAACGGAGTTAGGATTAACAGATGCAGATATGCTCGTGATGTCGCTTAGCAGCATAAACCCAGGAAAGGGACAGCTCCTCCTCCTCGAATCTGTCGCCTTGGCACTCGCTGAGAGAGAGCAAGAAGCTCAAAGGAATCACAAGGGCACCGTTAGGAAAGAGAAGGTTAAGCCCTCTAAGAAACATCGTCTAAGAGGATCATCTCGGCAGATGCAAAGTACTACTTCTCTCACACTTGATAATGATGTGGGAAGACAAAAACAAGAGCTTAAACTTCTTTTGGGATCAGTGGGTTCAAAGAGCAACAAAGTTGAATACGTTAAAGAGATGTTAAGCTTCTTATCTAGCAACGGAAACTTATCAAAGTCAATCATCTGGACTCCAGCAACCACTCGTGTTGCTTCATTATACTCTGCTGCAGATGTCTACGTCACAAACTCCCAGGTAAAATAAATCCTCTCAAAAACATTATACTCTGATTTCAAATTGGTTTTGCTTTAGTGAAAAATGTATGTTTGGTTCTTGTTATGTTTACAGTATTTTGCTTACATGTATGTCTTTTGTTCAGGGAGTTGGTGAAACATTTGGGAGAGTGACGATAGAAGCAATGGCGTACGGACTTGCAGTGGTGGGAACAGATGCAGGAGGAACAAAAGAGATTGTGGAACATAACGTGACGGGTCTACTTCACCCAATGGGACGATTGGGTAACAAAGATTTGGCTCACAATCTCTTGTTTCTACTTGGAAACAAAGAGGCAAGGCTACGAATGGGGATCGAAGGACGCAGGAAAGTTGAGAAGATGTTCATGAAGCAACATATGTACAAGCGATTCGTCGACGTTCTTGTCAAATGCATGAGACCATAACACACAACTTTGATATCCCTCATTAGATTCTTTTACCAACTTGGATTATTTTTTAGGAGTTTATTTTTCTGAGGTTGTGAATTAAATTTGTCTTATTATATTTCATGTCTCTTGTAATAAATATTCCATGCACTGATCTTCGAATTGATATCATAGTGATGTTTATATGGTCATTTTAACTTAACCAACAAAATTTTTTAACGAGTAAAAATAGCAATTTGAGAATTGGCTTTAGATCAAAGTACAGTAAAAAAAAGAAGTAGAATCATTTAGGGCCATTTATTATTATTTTTTTGTTGCTTATATTAACGAGTGAAAAAAGAGAGCAGACTAATAGGAACCAAAAGCGCGCCAAGACCAAAACCCTAATTTCGCCGAACATGCCAGAGCTTCCGGAGGTAGAGGCGGCGAGGAGAGCGATAGAGGACAACTGTATCGGAAAGAAGATCAAACGAGTCATCATCGCTGACGACAACAAAGTGATCGATGGAATCTCGCCCTCCGATTTCCAGAACTCAATCCTCGGCAAAACCATCGTCTCTGCTCGTAGGAAGGGCAAAAACCTCTGGCTCGAGCTAGATTCTCCCCCCTTCCCCTCTTTCCAATTCGGTAATTTAAAGGGTTTTTGCTTTCATATCTTCTATTTCTATTTTAGGGCTTTTGATAGATTGAAATTGGGGGAGCATTCATCAAAATGCAGTACTGTTCGTAGTTTAAAGTCTCGACCTTTATGACTTTGATGCATAAGATATGAGTGGAAAGTGTTGGGCTTTATTGGTTTTTGATTGATCAGGTATGGCTGGTGCTATATACATCAAAGGCGTTGCAGTCACTAAATATATAAGGTAAAGCTTTGTTGTGTATAATACATTGTCTAGTTCCTATGAATAAAGAATTGATATGTATTGATTGTATAGGTCTGCTGTTAAAGAATCAGAGGAGTGGCCATCTAAGTACTCAAAGTTCTTTGTTGAGGTTTGATTAATTTGAAATAAAAAATAGTCTTTGTATTTTTAATTGATTGCTAACTCGAAGATGTGTTGACTACTTGCTTCATTTTGATTTTTTTACAGCTTGATGATGGTTTGGAGCTTTCATTTACTGACAAGAGGAGATTTGCCAAAGTTCGACTTTTAGATAATGTATAACATGCATATTTTAGCTCTTGTCTTTTACTTTACTTGTATCTTGCGGGTTTGCTTAGTGTTGATGTTTGTGTGCCATTGCAGCCGCTTTCTGTGCGTCCAATATCTGAGCTTGGTCCTGATGCATTGTTGGAGCCTATGACGGTTGATGAGTTTGCCAAAAGCTTGGCTAAAAAGAAAATAACCATCAAACCTCTCCTACTTGATCAGGTTCAGTGCTTACTCCATGTTTCTCACTTTCCTCTTGAGTCTTCACCTCTATGCTTCTTTCAGCATTTTCTTGTCTTAGTATTTTCAAATTGACAGTTCAAATTCTGCAATAACTTGATATAATATTCTGTTTCATGGAGTTTGATGAAGGGGTTTCCTCTTCTTTTGCAGGGTTTCATTTCAGGTATTGGGAACTGGATCGCTGATGAAGTGCTGTACCAAGTAAGTTTTGTGCTTTAAGCTATTTAAAAACTTGAGATCAAATGGATCATCTATGCAACCACTCATTTGACTCACAAAGTATTCATTTTTCGTTGGAATTTTGTACATTTTGACGACTCGATATACATGTTGTAGGATTAATGCTCTGCTTGTCTTTCTCTTTCAACAGGCAAGAATCCACCCGTTGCAGACTGCTTCTAGCCTCTCCAATGAGCAATGTGAAGCCTTGCACACATCCATCAAAGAGGTAAGACTCTTACACCATGTCACCATTACCTACAAAACATGGGAATCAAAGAACCATCTGTTAACTTGAATATGATGCATTGTGTATTTGAGATTTAGAGAGAGAGAAAAAACACATTTGTAGGTCATTCAACATGCGGTTCAAGTCAATGCTGATAACAAAGAGTTTCCTGTTGAATGGTTATTTCATTTTCGGTGGGGGAAGAAACCTGGGAAAGTTAATGGTAAGCACCTATGCATAGTTTTGATGAAGGGTCAAACTGGGTTTTTGCAGGTGATAGAAAAAGCTGTGGAAGTTGATGCAGACAGTACTCAGTTTCCTAGTAACTGGATTTTTCATGCTAGGGAAGAGAAGCCAGGAAAGGCTTTTGTTGATGGTCTGAATCCCAGATTTCACACTCAAACCACTTATCTACTTGAAACAGTTCATTACAATGTTTGATCTTATTACTTTAGTTGATAGTTTGCTTGAATGTCATGACAGTGATTTGTGATGCAATTATGTGATTGGTAATGAAGTCTGTTTTTGTTATTGCAGGGAAGAAGATTGATTTCATCACTGCTGGTGGAAGGGTAAGTGTATCTAATGCATTGTTAGTCCACTGTTGGTGTTTGATTCATTTGGTGAACTGAAGAAACATTTTTGTTTGGTTGTTCTATTCTGTAGACAACAGCATATGTACCAGAGCTACAGAAACTCTCTGGGAAAGATGCAGAGAAAGCTGCCAGGGCTAAACCAGCGAAAAGAGGTGCAAAATCAAAAGAAGACGATGTAGAAGAAGATGAACAAGAATTGGAGAAAGAAGATGATAATGCTAAACCGAAGAAAGAACAGAAACCCAAGGGTCGTGGTAAGAAGCCTGCACTGAAGAGAAAAGCAAAAGATAGTGACGATGATACTGATGGTGGAGAAGATGATAGCGAGGCTGAAGAGGAAGTTATCAAACCCAGAGGCCGTGGAACAAAGGCTGCGATTAAGAAGAAACCTGAAGAGAAAGCTGGTAACAAGAAGCCGAAGGGAAGGAAAAGCTAAGAGCCTACTGACTAGAAGATGGTTTTTTGTTTCTGTAAGGATCTATAATAACTTGCTGCTTCCATGTAGTGTGATCTACTACTACTGCTAGCTAATTTTAGGTGTACTAAGGCGTTGTCCCTTACCTTTTGAACTTTGGAAGTTAGAAAAATGATCGGAGGGCAGCAACTACTTTCTCTGGCCTGTAGACAAAATTTTCAAGATTCAGGAAAATCTTGAAAAAGCAAAAGTGAAGAGGAGCAGTACTCAACAAACATACCAGTCTTCCTGAGGCAAATGGCCGGCACCTTCGATGAGTCGAAGCTTAACATTCTGAGGGTTCTGTTTCTCAAACTCCTCTGCTATAGACTGAGACAGGTACTTATCAGCCATTCCCCAAGCCAAAAGCGTAGGTTTATCCCAGCTGCCTGATGAAAACCCATTTGCAATTTGACTCAATGTGTCCCCGAAGTTGATCTTTTTAGCAGTCTCTAGCAAGGCTGATACAACAGAAACTCACAAATGAGACGTCTCTTTAAGATAAAAAACTCTCATTGAATCATCATAAGAAACGAGAAAGCTACCAAAGCCAGGCCCTCCGCTAGACAAATATGGTAGACGATAGACATCAGCTTTCTCATTCTTCAAGACGTATCTATCCAAAAAAGCAGATACAAGGCCAAGACAATATTGAAGCCAAGGTAAGAGAATACACTCTACATTAAGATAATGGTTTTGAGTATTGATACATACGGGCTACCTCCTTCAATGAACCGCTCTGCCAATATAGCATTTTGGCACGTGAATTCACCAAAGAGGGGGATCCTGCATCAGGACACAGACGTACGACTGTGAGAGACGCAATCATATACATTATATGTAGCACAAGGCTGACACATAGAACTAACTACTAGCATTTTAGAGTTGAACCTCAGCTGCTTAAACAATCCAGGAACTGGGGATGAAACAGTCAACGGAGTATTAAGGATCGCAAGCTTCTCGACCTTGCTTGGATTTTTCAGTGCCCATGTTAAACCGTAAGAACCCACAAGAAAACCCTTGCGAGACCACAGCGAATGAAAGCATTAAGTTATACGTAACAACAGTCTTTGATATGCAGAAATGACAATCAAGTACACAGAGACGAACCTGAACAACGAGAAAGAAAGGAGACTTGATCTCCAGCGTGTCCAGCAGTTTATCAAACGCCTCATGGTACTCTTTCTCTGACCAAAGATTTTTTGAAACTTATTAGAAAAAAAAACAATTGAGGCCATGTACTAATGGTAATTAATATCAACCACAAAACCTGTGTAATTAAAACCATATCCTGGCTGAGGCTTGTCACTGAATCCGAATCCTATCCAATCAGGTGCATAGCAATGAAACCCAGCTTCTGACATCTAATCATCACAAAGACCCAAAAAAGATTCAGCTTATAATATAGTTTAATAATTAAAAGAAGTAAAAAGATTGAATGTAGTAACAGTACCTCAGACATGACAGTACGGTAACTAAAAGACTGAGTTGGAGCTCCATGAAGAAACACAACTGTTCCTCTACGACTCTCCTTTGATCCTGTCGGAAACAAACAAGATTTGATCATTTTCAAACTCTTCTTTGAAGCAAGAAGAAAAACACACAAAAAAGCTTTACCAGTTTCTCTCACAAACCATCTAAGCTTCCCTGATCTGATTGTGGAACCAAACTCTCTTCCCTTATCTTCTGTCCTCTAAAACATAACCAACATCAACAACATAGAGAGTTACTCTCAAGAACTCGTCTCAAAGTATTCAACTTTCGATAGGTTTGGTGGAACTCACGTAGAGCATCTGACCGACGTTACCGTCTTCAGCCGGAGTCTCCGGGAGCTGGATCGCGCTCCGGCTAGATGGATTGTCAGTGACGAAGCCGAATGGGTTGAATGATGGATCGTCCTCGGGAACATTTCCGCTGCTTTCCTTATCCGACGAAGTCGCTTTGACGACGGATAAGCGGAGTCTAGACGGCGTGGCTCTGATTCTAGAGGCGGTGGATTTCGTCGAAGAGAATGAGTGGAGCAGAGGCTGAGGCAGAGGAGAGAACAGAGACAAAGGCATTTTCTTTTTGTAATTTGTCGAGTGGACAAGCGTGTTTTCTCTTTTTATATGTTCGTTATCTTTGCAACGACATCGTTTGCTATATGGGTGGTAAACTTCTCACTGAAGACGTTTGGATCTTTTCTGATGTTTAACCTTAGAGCATGAGCATTGGTGAACCCTCCTTTGGGGTTCACCAACTTTTTTTAATATTTTTTTGTGGATCCATGAACAGTTATGAACTCGGATATGTTGTTTTCTGCATTAGTGAACCCGAAGAATGAGTTCATAGGAAATAAAATAATAATATATTTTTTTTTTCAAAAAAAAAATTGAAATTATTCAAAATACATGAATAAAATATTAAAATATAATATAAAATTTATGAAAACATTTTATTCAATACATTAAAAATAGATTTTTGACAAAAATTCTTTAATTTTTCTTTATTAATTTTTTTTCTTCATTAGAATTTTATATCTGACAAGATTAATTTTTTTTCCATGTAAGATGCTATGTATTTCATATTTATAATTTTTTTTAAAAAAATTTATCTTATAATTCTTAATTTCTTAACTTTCTTTATTAAACATATAATTTGTTTGTTACTAAACTCTATGGTTGATGAAAAGTAGAGGTTGAGATGAACGGAAGCAAGTGTGGTGATCGATGGTAAGATGAATGAATCTAAGAGCATGAGCATCTCAAAAAAAGAAGGTAATAATGTTTTTACTATGCTTGTTGGATTGATACTTCTGTGTCCTATGTTTTTAACTTTGTATTTGGGATTCATGTGGTGAGACAGATTGATGTCGACATCGGGACTCACATACATGTGAAAGAAGATGGACCAAAGAGGAGGTATATTTATTCAGTAGAATAACCACATCACAAATGTCTCCCCTGGCTTCATAAGATCAACTACACAAACACAAAAAAAAACACGAATCAAACACACAAACCTCATGGCCATTGAATTGCACAAAGACATCACTTAATTGAGACAAAACACTAGTCCTGAACTGGTCTTCACAGTAATTTCGTTACCATTTTAAGACAAGATTAAAGCTTTTTTTGCAATACATGTCCAAAAATTCAACAAAAGACACATTACTAGTTTTATCAAACACAATGATTTCTCTACGGTATGAGTAGAGCATGTTTGCCAGAAGTTTTGAGGCTCCGGAAACAGAGATTCTCCTCTTGTTTGCCAGCTCATGCAGTCGGCACTTGGATAGACAAATAAACCAAAAGAGATTAGCCACAGTTTCAACAAATGAAAATTTGGCAGTAAACTGAAGAAGTATCAATACACAACGATACTAACAGAACAATATCAACATGCCAAAATATTATAAGCGACAGGTGGGGTATACCCACTCAAACGAAAAGCATCAGTTTGCAGTTTGCATCATCAACCTTAATCTTACTAAGCTTTAATAGTCATCAATTAAAGTTATTCGGTATCTTAGTACAACAAAGGTAACTGAACATTAATAAAACTAGCATCACTTTACTATACGATATCTTAGTACAACAAAAGATAACAATGGTTCGGTTCTAGAACAAGGATGCTAAAGCCATTAACTATGTGGTAGAAAATGTATTAACCTAAAGAGATTCAGGGTCATCCGAATACAACAAAAATCTTTTCAATTATCCACTTAAAATGAAGACAAGTCACAAGATCTAAGCATCAGTTCACAGCAAAGAAAAAAAGAAAAAAAGAGATGGGTACCTTAATGCCAAGATTCCAGTGCCAGAATTGGCAGTCGGCAGCTCCTCCAGCCATTGTACCAAGCATATAAGGATTGATTTCAATAATCTTCTTCACGGATTGTGAGGCTGCACAGAGAAATACGAAAAAAAAACATCAGCACCAATACTACAAACGCTTCCTTTCCTATACTACCTCACTAACAGAATGGAGACACTATAAGATTACTTAACAATCCAGCTCAAAACTAAACCAACAAGAAGCTAACTTAAAGAGAACATACAGATATATCCACCCATGCTAGCACGAGAATCAGCAGCGACCATGACACCTTCTTTGAAGATAAAAGCAAGCGTGGTTGTTCCTTTCGCTGGCTTCACCATCTGTACTGCTTCTTTCTGAAACCCATCAAACTGAAACACCCCCACACAGACAAAACCAATCACCCACATTGCAAGAGAACCCATATACAATTTCACCAAATCACCAAACAAAAAAAAGGAAAAAGTAACTCACATCTGTGGTCCGGGGAAGATCAAACGAGGGTACAGTGGAAAACCCATCAAGTAAGCGTAGTCTAGATTGATGATGCTAGCGCCAAGTCTGTGACCAAGTCAAAGAAGTAAGCGTAGTCTAGAAACTCGTTATCATTGGTTGATTCTCCATTGCCTTACATTCAATGAAATTTCAGGTCATCGCTTCAAGAAGAGAGCAATCAGCCTGAGGAACTCTGCAACATGTCTGCTGAAACTAAAAAGGTTCGAGTTTTCTTTACTGTCTCAAGGAACTAGAAGGGCTTGTCTTGAAGCTTGTCTCAACTCCTCAGCAACCATGCCCCTATCTTCAGGCCTGAAACCAAGATAAGAGTTGTTCCCTGCATCAGAGTTTCCACAGACTCTTTTAGCATCAAGAAAGCACCACATCAAAAACTGATACTCCCAAATTGTTAATCTTTGCTGCAATTTTCGTTCCCATTCTCAGAATTTAACATTGGTTTCATGAGACTTAGACTGCTAAGTTCGAATTAGAACACGGAGATATTGCAGAACAGTAGGTAGTTACAAAAAAAGCTCAAAACTTTTTGATTGATTGAAAAAAATTTGTGAATCAGAATCGATCAACGCTCAAAACCCAATCACACCCATTAATTTGAATTTGATTTGGGTTTCTAATTATTCCAATTTGTGATTTTGAGGGTGAAGAAGCAATGCGATCTCTGTTGACGTGAGAAGAGACTAACTAACCTCAGCGACGACCTGCGTCTTCCGAGAAACGTCCTCAGCCGCGGGAGTTACGGTTCCAGGTCCATCTACCCCGCTCCCATTCTGCGAATCGTTGATCTCGGATTTGGAAGGAGGACGAATCGGAAGAGACGGAGCTGGTGCGGTGGAGATCGCGGAGGGAGAAGGAGAAGGAGAGAGAGACGGACGCTCGACGAACGGAGGAGATGGAGCGACGGTGGCTGCGGCGGGAGGATGGCGGAGAGGGTGATCGTCGGGGATAGGAGAAGGAGAAGAGGAGGACCAGAGGGAACTGTTGAACTTTTTCCTAGGTTAGACACGTGGTTAGAACTTCCCCGTACAAGTTCATAGCTAAGACTCAAAATAAACTGACTTTTTCTTTTTTTTTTATCATTTCTGGCCTAGGAACTCGATCCCATGACCTTCTTGTGAACCCCCATTGCGGATGGTCTTATGTTCAGAACTAAAGAAGTTTCCTATGTCATCCGAAGTGATAAAAAATTTCAAAGAGTATTATTGTTTTCTAAAGTAAAAGTTCAATCTTAATATATTTAAAAGTTTTTAGTGTTTTTGAAGTATATATATGAATAATTTGTCAGAAATTATATATTTTTTGGTTTATCAGTTTTTTTACTCTATTTATAAATTTTGTTAAATTTAAACTATAAAATAAATTTTGTTTATTGTATATTTTATTTATAGTTTTTTCATCAGCTGTCTATCTAAAATAAATCAAGTGGTGGTAAATGAACCGATTTTTTAAGAAGTATCTTTATTTGTTCCGATCTGATCTATATAAAAAAATATAGTTTTTATTTTTGCTTTTTTTTTTTGCTAAAGCGTCTTGTTTCTACTCCGAAAAATATGAAACATACATCACATCCTAGAAGTTCTCATGTAATCTATGGAATATCTTTAAGAAACAATTACTCTATAGGTCACTTTCCTAATTACTAATATCAGAAAGAGTCACATATTTATACCTAGGCACTTTATCTCAATTACTAGTTAAGAGGCAGAGCAGAGAAGGTGTTACGGTTGACATTAGAAACTAGATTCCCTTTTCTTCCTTTTTACTCGTTACATGTTTTGGCGGGTTTAATATATAGCCATTGATCTTTTATCAAAATGGACGGATCTGATTCATTTATCCAGATCTGGATAAGACATCTTTCTGCATCATCGACAACCGTTAGATTTAGTTCCCTTCTCTCTCTGTATACGGTCTGGATCTTCCTCCTTTTTTCTATCCTGCTTTCTTTGTTTCACCGTTTCATCTTTTTCACCCCGCTACAGAGATTTTACAGTCGACTTCCATCACCATTATCTCCAACGTTAAGGTTTGTTTATCTCTTAATACCTCTTAATTCGATTTATCTTTGCTTCATCAATTCCTGACATCACCGTGTCCTATCTCAGCCGTCGTAATGGCGGAACACTGCATGGTTATCGCCGGCCAATGGGAAACCTCCGCTCAAAACCAATGGAACTTCTTGATTGACAAAGAGCAGATGACCCGCATTGTCCCTCTTGGTAATGGAATCACACTCACCGATTTACTGAGCAATGTTTTTAAGGAGTTTTTCGACGAGCCCCTGTCTCTCCGCACGGCCGTGCTTAGCTATTGGCCACCGAATTCCAAGGAACTTGCAACAGGGTTAACAAACCCCCCAGTGATGCTTACAAACGACGGGGCTGTCTCCTTCTTTTACCACCAGTTTCTAACAAACAAAGGGCTTAACCTTTTTGTCACCTTCAAACCAATAAACGCTCCTGTACCTGCTGATTAGTGTCATCTACCTTTCACCACTCCCAACCAACCTATCAGGAGGACACTAAGCCCGAACTCCTCCTTCTCTGCTAAGCGTCAGCCCTCCATCCCTGGTTCTCAAAACCTCGGCTTCTCTCTATTCGACGATGATGAATTAGACCTCCCTCATGCTAGGTCTTACTTACCACAAACCAACTGTCCGCGTGTACAACCTCAGAGCTGCCCACCGATTCAACGTCAGACATGTACGAATGCAAAAGCTCAGAGTTGTCCAGGTGTACAGCCTATCAGAAGTACACACCCTTCCTTCTCAAATCAAGAAGGATCTGATCAACCTTTTCCGAAGGCTGGAAGTTCTTGTCCCGCAAAAACCTCCCTGCATCTCTCTCATTGATGAGACCCTCTTGCATAGTGATGAGCTCCTCGAAAACATGTTCAAAGAAGATCCGGACAACATTCCCGACAGTTGGGTATCAGAAGACGAGGGGGAAACCGCATCCGATGCTTTCTCTCCCTGATGATATTGACGCAGTTCCAACCCGTGGGTATGATCAAGAATTTTGGTCCCCTCTAATCGACACCGCCCTCGGTGGGTCCGATGCGGCTGAGCTTATGGCTGGAATATCAGTCCCGAAGACTGCACCCCATATTATCCACTGCACCACTGGTGATGCTTTTGACCATACCGTGCTTGTCTCTGGAGAACTCCCACCTTACACGAAACCAGAAATTGGGTCGTCATCTACAAACCCACATAACCCTCCCCCTCAACACACCACCAGCTGTCCACCTGGACAAAGATCTGGGCCGCCTTCAAGCAACAATCGTCCACCTGGACAACGCCCTGCGCCGTACACAGGTACAAACCGCCCTCCCGTACAGCGATCCTCGCCGTACACAAGTTCGGCTAATTACGGTGCGGGTCAAGGGACTACTCATCCATCCACACCGCCTGCTCGAGAAACCAGGCCTCTCTCAGAGATCAGCGACGAGGAATTTGACATTCCACCCCTGTTCAACGATACATTGTACGAGGCTGAAGACGTCCCAGATTTGGATGTTGATGACGATGAACCTTATGTAGGGAAATTATATGCCTCCAAACAAGACTGCCAAATTGGACTCGCCATCTATGCAATTAAGGAACAATTTCATTTCAGGCAAACCAGAACCAGCAGGCACAAATTTGTACTTAGTTGCCACGACACTCGTTGTGATTGGAGAATTCTCGCTAAGGAGCTCACTGCGTGTGGTTACTACACCATCAAGAAGTGTCAGTTGTCACACACCTGTGACTGGGAGACCCGTAGACTTTACAAAAAACATGCTACTGCTAAGGTTTTGGGACATATCTACCGTTCTAAATATGGGGAACCTATTGATGCAACCAAGTCTGTCCAGCTTCAGCAACTAGTCCTAGAAGATCTGCGTGTTTCTGCTTCTTACATGAAATGTCATCGGGCAAAGGGAGTAGCCATAGACATTACACATGGTAACGCTGAGGACTCTTACCTCAACATCGCTGACTATTTCGAGAGGCTCAAAGCAACTAATCCATGCACCATCACTCACGTTGACACCGAAGTTGATGAAAACGGAGACACTCGTTTCCTGTATGCATTCCTCGCTTTTGGGGCTTCTATCCAGGGCTTTCGTCGCTTGCGACCTGTTTTGATTATCGATGGCACTCACTTGTCAGGTTAGCACACTCGTTTACTGTATCCTTTCCTCTTCTTTTTTTCTCTATCGAGGTGTTTCGCTGCTTCTGCCTCCTGTTTTTATTATTGACGGTACTCTATTCTCAGGCAAGTACAAAGGGACACTCCTTACTGCTAGCGGACAAGATGGTAATTTCCAAGGTTTTCCCTCTAGCCTTCGCGGTGGTTGACGGAGAAACTCATGAGGCTTGGACATGGTTTCTCTCAAAGGTTGAAAGGATAATTGCTGACTCCTACACACTCTCAATCATCTCTGACCGCCATGTTTCCATTGTCTCTGCCATTGCCCAAACATTCCCCAAGGCAAACCACAGAGCCTGTATCGTCCACGTTATGCGAAATGTTGTCTCCCGTTACAAAAGCAAAGGTCTTGCTAAAATGGTCTGTGAGGCTGCTTTCCAGTTCCGCCGTGCCGATTTTGATCTCAAATTCAACAAAATCAAAATGGCAAATGCAGCATGCCACAAATACTTGGAAGATATACACACCTCAAAGTGGTCTCGCACTTATTTCTCGGGCAACCGTTACAATCTAATGACCAGCAACGTTGCAGAACAGCTGAACAATGCTATTTCAAAGTCTCGGTCTTCCCCAATTGTTGAAATGTTCATGTTCATTCAAAGGATGCTAACCAGGTGGTTCTCAGCTAGGAGGACAAAATCAGCAAACCACCGGGGCTTTTGCACTCCCGAGGTTGATAAGGTTATACAGACCCACGTGAAGCTTACTAAAGGCAGCAAAATATTGAAGTGTAAGGACTGGAGCTTCTCTGTACGGGGTCTTTTTGGCCATGGCAACACTGTACATCTGGACACTAAGGTCTGCACATGTCAAGTTTTTCAGAAACTCAAAATCCCTTGCGGACACGCACTCTTGGCTGCAGACTCTATTGGCCTCTCCTACACTGGTTTAGTTGGGGACTACTACAAAACGCAAACCTGGGTAGACACATACACAGGTGTGATTTACCCTGAGGCCGACGTCGGTGAAATCTCCATCCCTCCATCTGTCTCAGATCTTATTATTGGGCCTCCTAGAACTCGCCGCCCCTCTGGCCGTCCAAAAGAAGGCCGAGCTCCCTCTACAGGAGAGATCCCGGTAACTCATCCTCTCACACCTCTATAATTTTGCTGCACTACTTCCCTTTTCCTGTTACTAACTCAGTTATTCTCATACTCAACAGCCTACGAAGAAAACAAAAACTGTCCCAAACAAGTGTACTCGCTGTGGTGGTACTGGTCACAACCGGACCACATGTGTTGTCCCCCTTGGTTAATCTTATATCCAAGTGATATCTCTTTTGGATAGCAAATTCACCCAGGATCTGCTTTTTGTATTTTGGAATTTGCAAGGGCTTTTTGTTTTATCAGGTCTATGTACCTCGACCATGATGTAGTGACTATTTTTTGGTGTGGCATTAAACACTCATGCCCGATAACATTATCAAAATCTTCTAAGCTCCCCGCTTTAACTTTAGTGCGTATCATCAATCAGGATAGTACAATCCTGTTCTATTACTTGTGTGAATTTCTCTTCTCGTACAAAACATTACTACTCGCCAAAAAGGGAAACCACTACGTTAAAACATTCAAACAAAATAGTTAAAACAAAATACATGTACGCGTTTTTTAAACATTTGCATGTCCATGTGTACGCCCTATCCATGTGTACACCAAAAGGCCCAAATCTATACATAACTCAAAACCAGGCCCAAACCGTCTAACGATCCAAACAAAACCAGTCACATCAACTGTACCGTTGCGTTTATTAACCTCCGTCAACCTCGCAACAATCTGGAAAATCCAGATTTAGGGTTCACACCGTCTCCCAAGAAAACTTTCACACTATATTAGAGACCATCATGGGAGACCATAAAAGGGGGTTTCCTACACACTGCAACTGCGGTGCACTAATTCCTCGATACCGCACTTCTAGGACAAAGACCAACCCCGGACGCCTCTTCCATAGCTGTCCCTACGGTAACGAGGTAAGCGCCCAACTTCATGTGTACATTTTTGCAACCACAAAAGCAATTGCATTTACACTTTAGAGACAACTATGTTTTCTGTTTTCACACAGGATAATCCGAAACACCTTTTCAAATGGACGGACGAATCTATGGTTGAGGAGATTGAAGACCTAAAGGATCGTCTCGACGAGCTAGAGAGTGGAGCCCTGGTAGAGAACACCGATTTTAGATTGCTTGAGACCAACATCGACAGCCTTTCCCAGGATACTATGTCCTATTTCAACATTCTCCACCGTACACGTCAGGACCTCCAACAAACGCAAAACCACTTAAGGCTTCTGGAGTTCCAGCTTACAAGGTTCAAGAAACTGTCATTCTGTGTTGTCTTCTTTGCCTTATGCTACAATCTTTATTACTAGTTGTACCGGCACGGAACGGGGGCTACATTGCCCAACTTAAAATGACTGTTACGAAATCTGTTTCCCTCCAACCGATCTGTTTGTATTAGATCTTCATTTACCACTCCAGCTACTCAATCTGTATTTTACTTGGCTATCATAATCTATGTAGTTTAATTCTCTACGTTTGTATGGCAACAACTCATTCCTCACTTGTACGGCATATTTCTACTTCTTTACTTCACTCAGCACATGCTTTCTACTAGGTCGCACCACCTTCCATGGTCAGCCACAATGTTGCGTACATGCGTACACCCTTTTCCATGTACAACTCACGAAGGGTACATGCGTACGCCTTTATGACTGGTACGCACCTCTCCAGAGATTTCAGACTCCAAGTTAACAGTGATTAAGCCCACTCTCAAACCTGCAGGCACTCAATACATAACCATCTCCAAACACACTGCACACAAGGAAAATATGGATACGCATTCTTAAAAACTTAAATATTTTAACTTCATCATCCCCGTCGTACACGTTCGTTAACTTACAACAATTACCATCCAAAAAATTAAAACCCCTACCATAATGGTTTGCCCAAGATACAAAAAAAAAACAGTCCTCTCGTCCTTTCGCCCTACTGATCTACCTCAGCCCCTACAAGGTACAAAGGCACAACCAAATCCTTGTACAAGTCCATTGCCCATTGCTTCCTGAAAACGTCCACCAACATATCCGTCAGGTCCTCAGCACCTGGCTCCTCCACACCTGTTCCAGCCAACTCCATAAACTTCACAGCCACTGGCCCGCAATCCCCACTCCGCGTGTTCTGATATCCATTGGCCAAAAAACCAACACTAAAAGGCTCGAGCCCATGTCCTTCCAGTGCATCAGCTCCACAAACCTTGCGAACCACATAAGGTAACATCTTCGCAATAGGTGACACTAAGGACATCGCAACCTCCTGTTCCCTTAGGCTCCTGTCAGAATCATAGACCAACACGCTCCACGCCGTTAAACTGATCCGCAACCCTACCCAGTGGTTCTTCGCCCAAAGCATTGGCGCATACACCTCATCCACATCAATCCCTAGTTTCTGCCCCTTCTTAGTCAGATATCCCGAAATTTTTCGGTCAGAAAAAACCCTCCCCTTGTACTTAGAAGTATCAAAGGTCTCTGCTTTCCCAGCCAGTTGTTCCATGAACCACGGAGCCACAAACATCACTCTTCTCTCTCTAAATATCTCCGCGTGCCTCTGAGCCACATATTCCATCAATACTTCCATGTGCTGCAAATTGGAATCAAACATATCAAAACAACGACCCACAACCAAAGGTCCACCCAAATAAAAACTGTTACAATCCTACATGCGTCATATACCTTACTGGAAACCCACTTCTGTGGGGATGCAAGATCGAGGAAAAATTGATTGTCCAGGTCGTGGCCACCAGCTCCAAGATGAAGTCTGCACAACGGAAATTTACACGATCGTATTCAGTAGTAGAAACAACCAGAACAACCAGTTTAATAAAGATGGAAAAACTTACACTTTCGGATCGGCCTGCAAGACATTCTCAAAATATTCAAAATCAGGATCAACACAGCCGGGGAGGATATTTTCAAGTGAAAACGGTTCCTTCGCAAGCAGCAGGGAGGCTAACGACGCTTCCGCCTCAACAGGCTTGTGCTTCGAACTGGCTCCACTTGTCGGGGAGTCCGTTAATACCGTCACAACCTTCGTTGCGGTGTCGAACAGAGTAGGAACAACAGTTTTATCCTCATCCACAGTGGCGGTTGCCATAGCACCAACTGCCTATAAGCTCACATTACATAGTCAGAGATCAAAAAGAGGAACAATACAATCATATTGCGCTTTTTACCTGCCCACGTGCACACATATCCTCCACTCCCTTGCCGCCAGTATCACCCATATCAATGGGTCCCTAGCCACCAGCAACCAAAACAAAAAAAAACCAAAAAAACTCAGTGAGTACTACCATAAATTATTCCTTTATAGTTAACTACCCTAACCATGATCCTACTAGTTTACCACACTAAACACATATCTCCTAATAGCATACATCACAAAACTTGTACGGGAAAACCATAGATGTACATACGTATACCCTCGTCCGTGTACGACTACCCCCTATGCCGTCCATGCGTACACGCATTAAAACATTTGGAATCCCCTCTCAGGTACATGTGTACACCCCGCCCCATGTTCAGTCCCACTGAACGTTGTACATGCACCTCAATTGTCAAACAAAAAGTCAAGCAGATTACCTCTCTCGATTCCGTCACATCCGCATCCTCTGCTACACCCTCCTCAAACATGATGCTCTCCTTAATTATCCCCCCGATTAGTTTGTCCAACCCATCACCCCCCCTGCATTAGGTGGTCCATATATTAAAAAAAATACAACCAGAACCCAACGATCAACCAAAAGAAAGAGCAGCAACGAAGTCTGTCTTTTTACCTCCTCACTGCACTCAGCACCTACATCTCCCACCTTTTTCTCCTCAAATCCACCATCCTGCACATCCCCAACCTCAGCTAAACCACCGTGTCCACACGGATTACCTTCACAGGAACTATCAGCCACCTCCTCTTTCCCTCCCTTCCCCGCTTCATCATCTCCATCCAATCCAGCCCCAACACTCTCCAACAACTCCTTAGACACTTCACCCGGTACCACATCTCCACCCAGAGTCATCCCCACCCCCTCGTGTCCCTTTTCCTCTGGAGTATCACCCACATCACCCGCCAAACTTTGCTGCACACTATCAGTCTCAAGCCCCTCACCAAAATCAGCCGCTCCCACCACACATTTCTTAGCATCTACTTCCATACATTCAACACCAACATTCTCAACAACATCTTCTTTCTTAAGCCCATCACCTCCTTGTTCGACATCCTCTTTGTTTAACCCATCACCATCCTCCTTGTTTAACCCAGCGCCATCACTTCCCCTGTCAGCATCCCTTACATCTTCAGCCCGGTCATCACTTTCATACACAAGCCCCTTATCCCCTTCTTCCTCCCCATCCTCTGACTCTTCGCAATCCTCACTTACAACAGGTGTCTCTTTCTTCTTTTTCTTCAGAAACTTCCCACTACGCAAAAGTTCCTTGCTCGGCGTCAAGCCCACCCTCCTACGCCTACAGGGCTTCAGTTTCAACCAAGCAACAGTCTTCTCCAAAACCTCCACACGCTTTGCTAGCCTCCCATCAACCTCCTCATCCACCAGAACTGGCTTTCTGAAGTAACCGCTAACCCTGCGTTGCTTTAAAGCAGGTCCTCTTCCTGTATCTGGCTTGGCAGCTTCCCTCTTCCTCTTTTTGGCCGCCTTAGCTCCCTCGTGGTCATATAAGACTTCCTTCCCATCACCTCCCCTCCAATCAGACTTCCCGAACTTATCGCCAGCAGTGATCCGCCCACACATGTGTTTCACCGTCCTGTCAAAAATCTCATCATCCCAACAACCCCACCCCTCTGGCACATCCGACGGCTCCTCCATCATGGGCTGAACAATTAGCTGCACCAGACACAGAAAACAATAACCAAAACAATTAGTCTGACAAATGCATACACTACACCCATCCAAAGAGTTAACAACTTAACGTCGTACATATCTTTCAGACAACAACAGTAAGTTATAACAGACACACTCAATCCTCGTCCCCAAAAAAAATAAACTATCCTATTTTATCGTACACGAGTATCATTGTACAAGTTACAACCGTGCCCCACCGTACACGAGTACTTTCGTACCAGTCGTTCATTGTACACGTGGACTGCGGGCAAAGGTGTACACGCGTACTATACACATATCCAGGCATTCATTGCCCAACAGTTAACCCCGTTCACAAAACCGTAACCCACCCAACCAACATCAAAACCAATAATATTACAAGCGGGATACGGGTCAAAACCAGAGAGGACTAAGAAATAGCTAAAAAAAACTGTCTCACCTCAGGATGGTGCTCCGCCTCCAGGACATCCAAAAGCTTCAAACCCTTGTGCTGGGGTAGATTAAGACAGTCAATGAGCTTCTCTTCGTCCGTTCCCCGAAGACGCGCAGCTATCTGCGGGATGGCTTCATACACCAGTAGTTGAAGAGCCAACAGGAAACCAGCCATTTTTTTGGTTTTCTGCCTCAAACTTGAACAGAAATCTCCTTCAGGATCATCGCAGACACCAGCAACCATTCTTGGGGGAATCATGGTACTTATCGTCCAAAAGAATGACTCTCGCCCCCAGGGGAATTCTAGGAATTTCGTCAAGTCTTCAAGAAGCTTTACATGCTTCATCTTAGGGCAGACAGGCGATGTGGAGGCGCACAGAACCCCGTCTACAATAAGTATCAAACAAAGCCTGAACTTGCGCCCTCGCTTAAGGGTCAAGTCCTCAACAACCATTTTTGCAACTTCAGCAATTGTTATGTCGCGTTTCCCATCGAAGAGATAGTCCCACAACGCGTTGTCCTCCTCCTTGTACTTCGGTTCGGAATCAACCACATAGCCCCGCTGAAACTCCCCACATGGAAGCCCCGTTACAGCCCCAAACTCCACCAACGAAAACCTCATGGGGTTTCCACCAAACACAGGCCACAGCTCGTACCTCTTCTTAGTTACCACCTGCCTCACAAGCATGGCGTGTATCATGACGGAAGAATAACTGCACCTTCGCACTGGGATTTTAAAAAGAGGCCCGAAGGAAGAACGGAGCAAACGATCAAGGTCGGGAGTCCCTTTAAGCGCATCCCTAACCACCAAAAGATATCCTAAGCTTGAGTAATTGTTCAACCTCCCGATGGGGAACCTATCCGTTTCAAACAACCTCGGCGGTAAGAGCTCATCGGGACCTTCGTTAGCCCGTCGTTCGTCTGCACAAGACCACAAGACAAAATTGAAAAAAAAAAACGCCCACAAACTGTTCAAACCCAAGAAAAAGGGGAAGCATAGCGAAGCTTAACGGAGGATGGGGGCACTAACCATTAACAGGTTCCTTTCCAGGCCGCCGCCGCGGCATCGTCGTTTCACGACGGACGGGAACACTATTTTCCCCTGCAAACACCCGAGAAAAAAAGTGAGCCCGAGACACTATAAATAACTAAGCCTCCCAAAATCCCTTATCTTTAATATTAAGATGATAGCGGCAAAGAAAAAATCAACAAATTGAAAAAAAATCTCACCGTCGCTCTTCTCATTCCCACGGCGCCGCCTTTGGGTGGACTCTTCTTCACCGTCGGGTAACCTTTTAGCACCTGCACAGCTCGAAACACAAAGGGGAGTTTACCGGTCTGACCAAAACCAAACAACATCGTCGATTTAGGCGGCGCTCCAAAAACGACAACCCTAATCGCCGCCATCGAAAAGGTAATTTGAAGAACGGGAACCTAACTCACCAGATAGAGAAAGACGACCACTCCTCCTCATCGCAACAACAGATCTCGAACTTGTAATCGGTATGTAGTCACCGCCGGGGAAGAGTTATGGTTTCAAAGGAATCGCAATCGCCTCCTTCTGTCTCGATATTCAATTAGAAAAGGGGAGAACAGATAAATGAATAAAAATAACCGATGTCTTTGGTTCAAAATAAGACACGGGAATTCAAATTTCAAAACCAACTAAACCTAAATACAAAAACTAACTAGACACAACTAGTTTAGGCATTAGGAGGGTAACGATGTATTTCACCACAAAAAAAGAACCTAAGTAGAGGAAAGTGATTTAAAGTGGTTGAAGAAGTCAAAAAGTGACTTAATATGTAAAAAGATATTTCTGTCACAAATGTTGACCAATACATCGGGTTTGTATCGTTATTCTCTTCTCTCTTAAACACGAGGATGTATATAATAAATTTTCTATCTCAACATACAGAGTTAAAAGTTCTTACTTCACATCTGTTATTTCACATCTGTTATCTGAAGTGTTCAAAACATAGTTGATCCTTAAGACTTCATCCTAAGCTATGCCATTATTGATTCACCATACATCAGTCTACAAATGAGGATTCAAAATATCCAAAGGAACACTGAAGAGGCCTCTGAAATAGAAGGATCGTCATAAACTTTGGTTGCGTCATATTATATTTTATGTTTGAAAATGTGGTAAAAGTGAAATCTCTCCATTAAAATTGTGGGATTACTTTGATGTTCCCAAATCCGTTTCTAGGCATGTGCTGAAGACACATTTGCATAGGGTCCATGATATTTTTTTGTAAAATTTAGTTAAAATTTAGGATTTTTTTCTGAAAATATTAGGACCATTTTTTACAGAATGCATGTGTTATTCTTATGAATTTGCACAAGGTCCAATAAAAGAGTGAGACGGTCACATAATTATATAGATGTTTAATTCTCTTCCATCTCTGAAACGGCGACGTTTGTTTTGAAGAGGGTTAACAACACCATCGGAAAGGTTTTGGCGTTTTCAGGTAATTAACAAAACTACAAGGGCCTGACTACTTTCGGTGGTAATAAAACGGCTGCGTATTCAAACGGCACGTGGTTTCCAACCTGTGAGTGTGAGAAAACCCTAAGATGTCTTGTTCTATGGAGATGCTAGAGTCACCAGTCGAGCCTCAAAAACACCTTCACCGTACAGAAAAGAAAAAGAAGCTAAGACTTAACTACCCAAACCGCCTTACAAAACGGTCAATACCCCCGCGCAAAACTCACTCCCGGGTCGGATCTCCCTTCCTAAACCCAATCGGATCCACCCCAGACCGATCAACTTTCGCGATTAATTCCTCTCAGACAAATCAAATAAAGACAACAGCTTTCAATGGAGAGAAGTGATTCTGGCGATGTAGATGTATGTCTCTTCCAACAACTCATAAACCCTTTCATTTTTATTGAAGTTTATACATCCCCAGATCGTGTTTCTAGAAGCTTGTCCTATATGATTTAGTGATGAAAGTTTGTAGCTTTTTCATGCTTTGGAGGTTTGCAAGTTTACACATTTATCATCATTAATGCTGTCGTAACAGGTACAAGCAGCTGCGTATATACAAACCAATGAGACCCACGAAAGAGATGATGCTGGAGAAGCTGACCACGAGATTGATAATATTGTTTTTAATCAAAACGAACAAAGAAAGAGTGAACAAGACGAAGAGCCTAGAGAATTTGATGAACACCTATTTGTCGAGGGCAAAGAGTTTGACCCTCCAGCTCTCGGTATGGAGTTCGAGTCATACGACGACGCTTACAACTACTACAACTGCTACGCCAACGAAGTCGGGTTCAGAGTAAGAGTGAAAAACTCATGGTTCAAGCGTCGCAGCAAAGAGAAGTACGGCGCTGTGCTCTGCTGCAGCAGCCAAGGATTCAAGAGGACCAACGATGTGAACAACCGCGTGAGGAAAGAGACGCGAACGGGCTGTCCCGCGATGGTGAGGATGAGGCAGGTCGATTCCAAGAGGTGGAGAGTGGTCGAAGTGGCGCTTGACCATAACCATTCCCTAGGAGGAGGAGGTTCCAAGATAAGGACAGGGGCCAAGAGGAAGTGCACAGACTCAGATGATGCTGCTAAGACTGTTCATAAGGTGTACAGAGCTCGTGTGATGGTG
The DNA here is from genome assembly GCA_026261945.1 of Hirschfeldia incana. Lineage (NCBI taxonomy): Eukaryota > Viridiplantae > Streptophyta > Magnoliopsida > Brassicales > Brassicaceae > Hirschfeldia > Hirschfeldia incana. Next base: position 1,544,998 of record JABCMI010000019.1, read on the forward strand.
GATACTGGAAGAAACAGTGCTGTGAAGAACCAACCAAACTCGGCTCTGAAGAAACAGAGTTCGTCTTCACCTGATGTGCTCAACCTTAGAAGAGGAGACTCCACAGCTATCTACAACTACTTTGTCCGTATGCAGTTGACAAACGCAAACTTCTTTTACCTGATGGATATAAACGATGAAGGTCAGCTGAGGAACGTGTTTTGGGCTGATGCTTTCTCTAGAGCTTCTTGCAGTTACTTCAACGATGTTGTATTCATTGACAATGCTTATATCTCCGGAAAATTCGAGATTCCTCTGGTGACGTTAGTGGGAGTGAACCACCATGGACAGACTACGTTGCTTGGATGCGGCCTTCTCGCTGGAGAGACGGTAGAGTCTTACCACTGGCTACTCAGAGTATGGTTTGGTCTCATGAAGTGTTCTCCTCAAACCGTTATCACAGACAGATGCAAGCCTCTAGAGGCTGCTGTCTCTCAAGTGTTCCCGAGGTGTCATCACAGGTTTAGTGTGGGGCATGTAATGAGGAGAGTCCCTGAGAAGCTAGGTGGGTTGGTTAACTACGATGGCGTGAGGAAGGCGTTGACGAAAGCAGTGTATGAGACTTTGAAAGTTGTTGACTTCGAAGCGGCTTGGGGGTTTATGGTTCACAGTTTCGGTGTTGTGGACAACGAGTGGCTACGTTCCTTGTACGAGGATCGAGCTAGGTGGGCTCCTGTTTATCTCATAGACACGTTCTTTGCTGGACTCGCTACTTGTCGTCCTGGAGAGAGTTTAAGTCCGTTTTTCGAGAGGTATGTTCATAAACAAACACCGTTGAAAGAGTTTCTTGATAAGTACGAGTTAGCTCTTCATAGGAAGCACAGGGAAGAGACTCTAGCTGACGTAGAGTCTCTCACCTTGACGACCAATGAGCTTAAAACGAAGTGTACTTTCGAGACGCAGCTCTTGAGAGTCTACACGAGAGACGTGTTCAAGAAGTTCCAAGTAGAGGTGGAAGAGATGTACTCGTGTTTCAGCACGACGCAGGTCCACGTGGACGGGCCTCTGGTGATCTTCCTCGTGAAAGAGCGTGTCCAGGGAGAATCCAACAGGAGAGAGGTCCGAGACTTCGAGGTTCTGTACAATAGATCGGTGGGTGAAGTGCGGTGCATTTGCAGCTGCTTCAGCTTCTACGGATACTTGTGCAGACATGCCCTGAGTGTTCTCAACTTCAACGGCATCGAAGAGGTGCCTCTGAGGTATGTTCTACCGCGGTGGAGGAAAGACTTCAGACGTGTCCGTGCATCTGATAATGGTTTTGTGGATGGCGGCGGCACGGACCGGGTTCAGAGGTTTGATCAGTTGTATAAAGGGGCTCTTGAGGTGGTTGAAGAAGGAGCGGTTTCTTTGGATCGTTATAAAGTGGGGATGCAAGTTCTTGAACAGGCTTTGGATAGAGTTCATAGTGTAGAAGAAAAGCAAGAGTAGTAGTGTTTATAGAAGAAGGGGGTTTGTGAAAGTTATATATCTGTATATAGAAAACTATTTTGTTCTTTCTTTTGCTGTAAGACAGTACGAGAGCTGTAATAATATATAAGCCAAGAGGCATGAAGCCACCAGATAGGTAGATTTGTAACACTGAACTAGTTGGCTTTTAAGGTCTTGAACATATTCATAATTTTGTTAATACTGTTAAATGTTTATGAATATGTAATATATAACCATAATCTTTTTGTATGTATGCAAACTACACATTTTGATAATGTGATACGGCTGTTGAGAAAGCAACATGTTATTATGTTCAAAGCATGGATCTATCTTATTAAATAGAAATACTTTTAAGATTTGTTTGAAAACATAGATTGTAGTAAAAACAAAATATAGTGTTGATTGGAAACTTAGATAGTAGTATATTAAATAAAAAATAATGAATTTATGTTATTAAGAAAAATTAAGAATCCATTAAATAGCTCTAAATTATATGGGCCAACTTTAAATTATATGAAAATGGTTCAATCTAATTATCTGAAAACATCTTTTGTTTAAAATAATCACAAAAAAAATTAAATTTTTATATACATATTTCAAATCAAATTATTAATTTAAAATTTTATTTATAACAAAAATATACATATATTCAATAATTGATTTTTAATAAAATATTTTCTAATAACCATTATAAAAATGTGTCAAATATACATAAGAAAATACAAAAAGCCCAATTTCAAACACTAATATAAATAATAGTTTTTGTATTTCACATTAATTATTTTTTAAATAATATATATATATATATATATATATATATATATATATATATATATATATATGATACATATAAAATAATTAATTATATCATGACATATAATAGTGTCATGAAAAAGCAACATATTTCAGAAAAATAATAATATATAGAATATTATATTATACTTATAAGAAAGACAAAATAACATTTAATACAAAATAATTATATAACAGTATCTACTTACAACAAATATATATTTATATAAAAGATAAATTAAATATCCGTGCGAGTGCACGAGTCAAAATCTAGTTATCTTTTCATATTTAAATTTTTTAATGACATGATTCTTAATATACACCATAAAGTTATTTTCAAAAAGTTTCTGACTTTATGACCATTATTTTTCAAAAAGTTATAATATAGATTTAGCTAGTTGATCCAAAACTATATGACCTTTATCGCTATGGACCTGTGAGCTTACGAGAGACTAATGGGCCTATGTCCATTAATTTCAAAAAGGAAAAAAAAGTTTCTAAGATAATTATTGACGCTTCCCTCGCTTCCAGAATTGAGATAAAAATTGAAGTTCACTTTTGGCGCAAAATCCCAGATATATTGTTCGCCGGTGACGGTGAGTTCGCAAAACTCACAAGTTTCTCTGAATCCATCTTCTTCCCCAGAAACTTTTCCCGAATAGTGATACCGATTGTCTGATTCCTTATTTGATTTGTACGCAGCTAGGTATTTCTTCCTCGATTTCAGTTTCCGGGGAAAAAAATCCGATCAGCATCAACAGATCTAACCAACTGTAGATTCTGGTAAGCTGATGAACTTACTCTTTGCTTAAATCGTTTCGAATTCGTCGATCTCCGATGATAATCAGTCGATTAGGTCACTGTAACTCCTTTAGGCGAACTCGATTTGAATGGACTAGCCTTCCTTCGCATTTTAACCTAGTTTCTATAGAATCTAAGCTTGTCGTTTTTAATTGATTGATCTCCGATGATAATCGTTCGATTAGGTCACTGTAACTGCGATTTTGACCGGAGGATAGTCTTTGCTTGCCTTCGCATTTTGACCTAGATTCTATAGAATCTAATCTTGTAGTTTTGGAGAATCCGTTGCGTTTAGATGAAGATCGCAGAAGATGTTTTTTGATTCCCATAGCGATTTGGTAGCTCTAGGGAACTCGATTTTAAGCAGATGTTATTTTATTAACATGTTTATGGATTCACATTCGTCTTTGTTTCACTGTAACAGTGAGAGAGAGATGAAGTTCAAGGCGTTTATGACTGAGAACGGAGTGAACCTCCTAGAGAAGAGGTTCCTTCCAGCACTTGACAAAATGGGCAAGACCTGCCACATCTTCCTCACCAAAGACCACCTCTTCTTCCTCCACAACCTTCTCAACGGCGACGGTGTCCAATGCATTGCACAGTTCCGCATCGACGTCCTCTTTGACGACTACCGCATCTCCAGTCAGAACGACGACCGCATCGCCTTCTCCCTGGACGTCTCTCTTCTCTACCGAGCTGTTAAGAGTAGTGTCGGCATCTGCACTGAGTTCAGCGGCGGGCTGGCTTCCAACAGATTGCAGATCAAGCTTGTGAAGAAGCTGCCTGCTAACTGTACCCAACCCATGCCTTTCCTCACGTTTGAGACCAAGGGGTATAAGTCTGCAGTTATACAAGATGTCCCCATCTCCAAACCGCTGTCTCGGTCTCAAATTGTGGAGCTTCAGACGGCTCTTGACTCTGCTCAAGACCTGCCTCCCACTCTTGTTCAGGTCCAGGACCCGAATCAGTTGCAGAACTTTGTGGATCGGATGAAACATGTGGGTGATGTGCTTAACGTTACTATAAGCAAGCATGGTGATCTTCAGGTGCAGATCTCGACGACTTTGGTTAGGCTTGGCTCTGAGTTCCGGAGGCTTTCGGTTATTGGGGAGAAGTCTCAGGCTCCTCCTGAGGATAGGAACTTGAGCGCTCAGGCAAGGTCGGAGAGAGCGATTGCGAGAGGAGATGCTCAGTGTGTGCAGGTGAGTGTTAAGCACTTCTCGAAGAGCCTTCAGTGTCACTTAACCAAACCAGACTCGGCTTTCTATGGGATTGCTCCTCAAGGTGCTTGTTTGACTGTTATCTTCCAGTTCTTGGTTCCGGGGACTCGCCAGACCGATAAATCAATCAGTTTGCATTGCAGGCTTCCTGTGTTGGATCCAGGCTCCAACTAAATCTTAAATGAGTGTTGGTAATTTGCTTTTATCAGAAAGACTTTCCGTGAAGACCATCTATGTACTACATTACACTTCCTTACAATCTCTCAAGCATCAACGTTTAAAGAAAAAAGCAAAGCCAGAATCAGATTCTTACAAAACAAATAAAGAATTTGTGAAACCGAACAACAGAGACTTCTTATCTACTCTTGTTCTTGTCTTTTCTCTTCAGAGATTTCATCTATAGCTTCCCCTCCTTTGTTTCTGCTGAAAAGTGGAGTACCTTCAAGATAAGCCATCTTCTCCTTAGATTCATTCATCAGCATCTCCACAACCTCAGACATCGTTGGTCTCTTCTCAGGCTCACTCTGAGCACACATAAGCGAAACCAACACTACCCTTTTCAGCTCCTCTTCCACATACTTCCCATTCAGCCTTTGATCCACAATGTCGCCATACTTCTTCTCGTAAACCAGAGGTAAAACCCATTCGGTAATACCCCGGTTTGTTGTTTGGTTTAGCCTTTCTATAGGTCTCTTACCAGTTACAAGCTCAAGCAAAACAACACCGAAACTATACACATCTCCCGTATACGACTCTCTTCCTGATTCAATACATTCTGGTGAGAGATACCCAATGTTGTTACTCCCCTTGGTGGTTTTAGTAGCTCCATCTTCATCTGATATCAGCTTACCATATCCAAAATCAGCAACCCGAGCTTCAAACTCAGAGTCTAGCAGCACATTGCTCGCTCTCACATCTCCATGGACTATCCGAGGTGTTGTATGATGGTGTAAGTATCTGTACAAAATGAAAATTAATCATTTTTTCCATATTTATAAGAACGTTTATCTTGGTCTTGAAGACTTACGCAATAGCCTGTGCAGAGGATACTGCGATATTCATCCGCCTGGTCCAATCAAGAAGCGACTCAGAGGAATGCAGACCGTGAAGATGTGAAACCAAGCTCAGATTCGGCATGTACTCATAAACAAAGAGTCGTTCTTGTCCTTCTGCGCAGTAGCCACGTAGACTCAGTAGATTCTTGTGGCGAATACGTGCGAGAATCTCGGCTTCTACAGCAAAATCTGTCTCTTCTCCGCTACTCCATGCCTTGAGTCTCTTGACTACAATCTACAGACAAGAACAAGAACAACAAGAACTCATTATTAGAAATGAATAATACCAAAGGAGACCAAGTTCCAGAATAACGATTCATTACTTGAGATCCAGAGGATAGCTGACCCCAATACACACTACCAAATCGACCTTCGCCGAGTTTGTTATCATAGTTAAAACTGTTGGTGGCTGCGTGAAGTTCCTTCAGTGTGAAAATCCTCCATGATGGTTCAGTCTTCACCTTCTTTTTCCTGTTGCGACATAAAAAAACATTAGTTTCTCACTTCCTCATGTTACCAAATCTGAAACTAAAGCTAATCCAACAGTGTGTTCTTGTCGGAAAATCCCAACACTAAAAAGAAGAGATTTTGAACATGCATTAGGCTCCTAAACTCAAGCATCCGAGAACCTAGAAAGACTGATATAAAGAATCTCAAAACCGAAGAATACTTGGGAAGAACCCACATAAACCCACAAATCAGTTGAATCAAGATTAAAACCCATACTTACCCATTAGATCTTTTTCCACAACAGACGCAACAAAAAAACTCCATCTTTGAACAAACCCACTCACAAAAAAAGAACAGCTCTTCCTCGTTGATGCCAGAGAGAGAGAGGGTTAAAGCAAAAAGGTAACGCCTCTTCTTGCCTGGAGAATGTAACACTACAGCAAAGGAAACTCCTTTGGTACTCAAATCTCGTTGAAATGGACTCTTTTTTTTTTGCTTCTTGAAGAAGAGAAGCGAATATTTAGTAATTAATCCATCTCTCTCTCTCTATTAAAAACCTCTTTTGGCTTTTGTCGCCTTTGAATTTGAATGTGCCGAGCTGTTTTAATTTGGAAACTATAATAATTTTAAAATATTAGAGTGAATGAGATTGTACACATCTATTTAATAAATATCTATTGTTTAATATAAAGTACGTGTTATATATATATATTATAATTTTTATTTGGAATTTTACAGCTTTGCTTTTTATGACCTGTAGATAATAACAGCTCCTGACAACTAATCAAAATTTTCTATAGTTTTTTTGTATGTGAAAATTCCAAGGAATAGGTAAATTTGTTTTCTTAGAATCAGATTAAAATATACTTCATCTGTACCATTTTAAGTGGTGTTTTAGATTTTTGCACAAAAATTAAGAAAATACAAACTTTTATGTAATTTGCTTTGGTTACATTAAATAAAACAAATACAACCAATAAAAAAAAGATGCAGCATTTTATAATTGGTCAAAATTTTCTAATGACATTAAATTTTACTTAGAATTGTGAGAACATCACTTATTTTAGGACAAAATCAAAATGCTTAAACTCCACTTAAAGTGATACGGATGGAGTATATAGTTTAACTCAGGTTAGTTTTTTTTTTTTGTATTTGGATGCAACATCTAAATACATATAGCTGTTGAATCTAAATGAATTATTATTTATATAATGATACAATATTATATGCTAATTTTTTTTGTTTTTTTTATAATAACATTTAAATGCTACTAGTTATAAAAACTAAAAAATAGGATTTATACTAGTATCAATGAACTAATAAGTATATTTGAATAAATATACTATAATTTATATTTCTCTATCATTTTTATTTCTCACAACTAATATTATACAAAAATAACATCAAATTGAATTATGAATTTGAGAACACGATTTTATAACTTTCACGAGAAAACATAATTTTCTAATTTAAAAAAAATGATTTTGGGGTTTTAGAAAGAAAAAAACTGATTTTTTAATTTTGGTAGAAAACAATTGATTCGAGAAAAGTCAATTATGTTGTTTTGCACTACAGTTTTGCATCTTAAAAATCACATATTCAAGGTACTTTAGATTTTGCATCGAATTGCATTATCTAAATGTTAATACTATGTGTCCAAATGAACAATATTTGAGTATTTGAATCTATTTTTGTTAATTTTATTTGTATTTGTTTGTGTATTTTATGTTATTTTGTTAAATTTTTATTTATTAGTTATTTCGCTGTGGTGTTATATTTTTGTGCAGTATATTTAACTTGGCCATGATATATATTTCTAAAATTCTAAAATCAATGATGTAAAATTTAATCTTAAATGTGTTATTTATTATCAACTCACATTACCAACTTTTTCTTGAACTTCTTAACCAAGTAATAATTTTAGTTGTTGCATGGATACGGTTCCTTGTTTTCAGTTTTTATTTATTTTTTTAATTGTAAGAATAGAAGAAGTAGAAAAATCTGAGTTTTAAAAAGTATCTCATTATCAGTCAAATGTAGAAATAATCTCTTTAAGATATATATTTTTTCGTGTTTCAAAAAAAAATGTTTCAAAAAAAAGATATATATTTTTTCCAAAACCTTAAGATGTTTTTTTTTATCTTGCATATATCTAAAGAAGAACGAAATTTTTCTGATGGAAGCTATGAAAGTTATTTTCCTACAAAGGAGAGACATAAGTTTAATGAATAAAAAATATTTATGAACGATGGATAACTGACTAAAAGTTTATATTTACGTCAATAGTAGTAGTTTATCAGATTTATGAGAATTAAGTACGTTGTCTCTCTCTCCTCTTTTTAGAAAAAAAAATTCTCTCATGTTTTCTCATCTCTATCTTACACAGGGGATGAATTTACAGAGGAGAAGAGACTTTCTTTTGTTGTAAGATAACCTTCGATCTTCGGATCAATTATGTTCTTCGCATTAGGCGATTTTCTTTTTGCGTTAGGCGATTTGCAGTGTTTCACTTCGGTGATTTTGATGTGATTTTCAATTGAAAAACAGAGCAGATCTTCATCGTGCTTTTTTATCTCTGTTTTCAGTTGATTTAATAAAGTATCTGATTAATATCGGTTTCAACGGTTAGCTCTTCACCTTCTGCTTTCTTATGACTATACCGCTTGATTTTGAGATTGATTTCTCTCTCAGATAGAAACACTTGGGCTTTGATATTGAAGTGGAATCAATCTTTGATTCTGTTAAAGACAAGATCCATGACAATCAAGGTTTAAGAGTTGGATTATGCTTTAGGAATTGGGTTCAGAACGCAGAATAGTTGGAGCTGTTTTATCGGTGGTGTTCCGACAAAGTCCTGTTCTTGTTTCTCTGAAGCTTTTCTTTAGAGTTAAACTTCTAGCGATTGGGAAAGAAGATCTTATGATCAGCGGCGATTGAAGGGTTGAAGAGCGTGCAAGCAGATTTCAACTGAATCAGAGGCGGAGATGGATGAGTGTTCCGGCATGGTTTCCGACACTGCGATTTCTTTTCTCGGTTCTGCAGAGAAGAAGCCACGGCGACAGACAACATGTCTCACATGCATTAATCATTATCTATTGTTGTTGGGTTTTTTTGGGAATAATTTCAAATGTATGTGTTGGATCTGTTTGTATATGGCCATTGAACTTTTCTAATAAAAGGAGAATGTTGACAAAAAAAATATTTATGAAAATTGATTATATATTATTAATTTTGGAGACATTCAAATAGCCTAGGATTAATAATTTATAATGAAAAATAAAAGAAAATTGCATAAAACTGTGTGGATATTTTTTTATAAAATATATAGTTGTATAACTATCAAAAGGTATAATCACATACTTTTCTTAATATCCTTATAATTTAAAAGATATATATTAATAGAAATTTCTAACACTAGAATTTAAGTTAAAGGAAAATTAGTTTTGATTTAATCACATGTGTCAAATATATTAAACTGCTGTATTTTAATAGTAAAAAAATATATCCTTCTATAAAAAAATCCCTTTTCATAACAATGTGGTTAATAAAAGAGAAATTATTTATAAATATTGTCATCAATATGAAATTAGGTGTTTAATCCGCGCATGCAGACATAAAATTTTTATAATTACTTATTAATATATATATATTACTAACTAAAATTATTATAATAAATTCGTATTTATATTTCATTAGAAATATTTTAAGTATTATAAATTTTTTGAAAGTTCTTTGTACCCAATATTGATTATTAATAACTAATTCATTAAAAAACATTCAATATTCTCTTTTTAAAAATTTAAAAATTTAATTGACTAATATTTAATTTTTTCTAATTTTTATTTTTTTAATATATTTTTGGATAACATCATATATAAGAGTTATATTTTATTTTAAATTATATATTTGGATAATTTTTATTACTATTAATTTTAATCACTTATCTAATCAAATAAATTTAAATTCATTTTTATTTTGGCTAATTTATATAACTATTCAATAAGAGTATACAAGCACTTTAACTTTTAACACAAAAGCTTGAATGCGAAAAAACAGCTATTACTAATTAAAAATTATAATAATAAATTTTTATTTAGGTTTTCATTAGAAATTTTAAGTATTATATATTTATTAATTTCTTTGTGCACTATATGGATTTTCAATAAATAATTCTTAAAAATCATTCAATATTATCTTTTTCAACTATATAAAATTAATTTTATTATTATTATTAAACACTTGTTTTAAATGTAAAATATAAATTTGAATAATGTATAACAATATAACTAAACTTAACAAGAAAAAACTGGCTTAGCTTGAATATTAGGATGGATAATTAATAGATATTTTAAATATTTTTGATATTTTGAGTATTGTTTAGCTATTTTAGATGCTTTAGGTATTTACTGTTGACTTTTTAGAAATTTTCAAACAATTTAGACGACTTCAAAATATTTTATACATTCTGGATATTTTTGAATATTGAATCTACAATAGCTAAAATATTTAAGTATACAAATCTGATTCAGATATATTTGGATACTCAAAATATTTTGGTTTAGATCGAGTTTGGTTCTGGTTCTTTAGACACCAAATTTTTGAATCCGTTCATATATTTAATCAGTTTTGGTTTGGATTCGGTACTATTCTTTCGGATGGAATCTTTGGTTTCAGATTTTTTTCCCAAGCTAATACATTCCTATAAACATTCAAAGCCAAATAGCTTTTGAGTTTTGACTAAACTTCACGTGTGCCAAATAGATAACCAAAGTTGCTATGTAAAAATACCCAATGCTTAACTTCAAGCCCACACGGGCCATCTTGGTAGATACAAAATTAAAAATACATCGAAATAGTGCAAGCACATGTAAAGAGTTCTAACTTTTTGCAAAATGAATTCCCATAACTCTAGCTTGGCTGTTTTAGCCGTTAAATTATTGGATTTTCTTAGTGAATTAGGAATGTCTAACCATTTTAATCGGTTATACCTGTTTATCTCAAATCTGGTTATTGACGCAACTTAGAACCGGTTAGAAAATCAGGTCATTGTTCGATGGGTCATACCGGCTAATCCGGTTTACAATTAGTTATATCTATTTTATTAAAGTAGAAGTACCTTTATGATTTGTTTGGAAACATAAATAGTACTACCTCTGTTCCCGAAAATAAGATTTTTAGAGTATTCACGGTTATTAAGAATATAATTAATGTTTACAATTTATCTTTTTTTTATACGCTTTTCAATATCTTTCCACCAATAGAATTTGAATAACTCAAATATCCTCAATTAATGTTTCTCAAAAGCATACAAAAGTATTTTAATAATATAGAAAATCTATCTTTATGAAACAAAATTTTTTTCTAGAAAATTCTACTTTCAGGAACGGAGGTAGTAGTAAAAATAAATATAGTGATGTTTGGAAACATGAATAGTAGTGTATTAGGAAAAAAAATAATAGGCTATGCTATTAAAAAAATTAGAAGCCCATTACATTATATTAAAATGTAATGAGCTTATGTTACTTGATTTACATATTTCAAATCAAAATAATAATTTGAAATTTATTTATAAAAAAATTCATACAATAATGTACATATATTCAAAAAATGATTTTTACTAAAATATTTTCTAATAACCATTGTAGAATTGTTTTCAATGTTAAGAAGAAAAATACAATACAAAGCCCAATTTTAAACACCAACTCAAACTATGGTTTTTATTTTTCACATAAACATTTTAAAATATAATATGTGCTTATTTATATGATTGTACATATAAAATATTATTAATTATATGATTAGTTATTTGATGGTATGTATAAAAATATGATTAATTATATGATGACACATTTTTTATGACCTATGAGGACACGTATTGGATATATAATAGTGATTAGAACTGGACGTTCAGTTTTGTTTTCGTGTTTCTTTGAAATTTTGTGTTTGGTTCGGATCTTTGTGAATTTGGTTCGGATTTTGATAATCAATTTATATTATTGTAAAATATATGAAATTCATTATATGCTTTAAAAAATTTAAAATCTATAAATAATATAATATATTACATATTAATTGGAGTAATATATGTCAGAGTACCTAACTTAACAAATATCAATGTTTTAATTTATTATTTTATAATTGACTTCGTAAATCTAAATATACTACACAAATGGGGCTATATAAAAAAACATACACGAATGGACATGTAATTTTATAATATCTTTAAACATGTTTTTGTGTTGGTACAATGTTAATCAAACAAAAAAAATATGAAATACATACAAAATGTAAATGCAAGATTAGAGATCAAACCAACTCATACACACCCAAAACCATAATTGTTCATAAGAGTACCATTACATACAAACCCAACACCATATAAATTCATTAGAGTTATGTATAAACCAAATATACAAGACTAGAAATATAATTACCCAACATACAAACCATAATTTTTTATGGACTATAAAACCGATCGTTATTATATTGATTATTTAACTGATCAAATAATTTGAAATGATATCGATTTTACCGCTCAACGTAAAATTCTTACTATAATGTTTATGACTCACAACATTTTACAAGCGTTCATGTTACATAACACAATGATGAAATGCATATTTAAACAATAAATAAAAGTATTTAAGATAGAGCCATTAAATTTTTCATTTTCTAAAGTTTGTATATATTATAAAACATATATCCGTGCAGTTGCACGGATCAAGATCTAATAGTGTGTAAAAATATGTGTAATTAGTTACGAAAAACAAATATTTTTTGTTTAAAAATGAACGGGGGCACGGATCAAAACTTTAGTACAATTTAAACGTTCTGAAAAGCCTTTTTACAGAGATTCGTAATTTATTTCCTTCCACCTTATACAACCGCATGCATTGCATTTTACTAAATTTTTTTTTAGTAGAACTTATTAAAATAACCAATTATATTTTGTTACTTTTCCGTAAAATGAAGGAATACACTTGAAAGAACAGAAACACAAATCCTTCTCCTTGAATACCAACTTGTCTCGGCAGAGACGATGACATGTATGAAAAATTGGCCTAGAAGCACCACTGTTTGAAGCTATCTGATACTTGAGACCGTTCACTTTAATATTATGTCAGGTTTCATATATGGATAGTTTCCTAAGATGCACTTAACATGTAGAGAGATGCGGCAATCAAAACATATGTAGAACCATAAATTCTCGTGTATTTCTTCTTCACAAACGTCACACCAAGAGTATGGTAGCCTTTCCGTTAAAAAAAAAAAGAGTATGGTAGCCTTCACTACAAGAAAACATTGATATTCTGAGGGAAATTCCGAGGGAAAATGATTTCCTCGGAAATTTCTGACGGAATTCCGAGGAAATGTTGTTTCCTCGGAAAATTCCGAGGAAATTCCGAGGAACATTTGTCCGTCGGAATAAACCGACGGATTTTTCCAAATTTCCGAGGAAATTTTGTAGCCGTTAGATAGCCGTTGGGGTAGCCGTTGGGTGATTTCAAAAATTCCGAAGAAATACCGAGGAAGGGGTGTTTTTCCTCGGTATTTCCTCGGAATTTCCTCAGTATGTCGGCAGAATTACATCTATAAATACAGCCACCCCTCTTCCTCTTCATTCACTCCATTTCTTCTTCTTTCCTCCCAAACACGAATTTGCTTTCAAAAAAACATGTCTTCTTCAAATTATTATCGTTCTTGGATGGATCAACCTCATTTGGATCCGAACACGAGATTGCTTACGAAAGAATATGAATAAGGTCTAAAGGAATTCATGGGGTTTGTTCAACGACAACCGGAAGCCGAAACAGGTAAGTTAAGATGTCCTTGCTCTAACTGTAAAAATAGAAAAGTTATTAAAGAGTTGGATGTTTGGACACATATTTATTTAAATGGGTTTACACGAAGTTACAAAATTTGGTATCATCACGGAGAAACTGATTATGAACCTGGTAGTACTAGCGAACCTCAGCCGGTGGTTAGATTAGAAGAACCAATTAGAACGAATGTAGATTATGGTGTAGGTACTGAGCAGATGGTAAATGATCATTTTAGAGAGGAAGATTTACCCAATGCAGAAGCTAGGAGATTTTATGATATGTTGGATGCTGGAAAGCAACCATTGTATGAAGGTTGCAGAGATGATCATTCAGCTTTATCATCTGCTACAAGACTGATGGGCATTAAAACAGATTATAACTTGGCTGAAGATTGTGTGGATGCGATAGCTGATTTTGTAAAAGGTGTTCTACCTGAGGATAATGTAGCTCCAGGTTCATACTACGAGGTTCAGAAACTCGTATCTGGTGTTAGTTTACCGTATGAGGTAATAGATGTATGCAGCGATAACTGCATGATTTATTGGAGGGCAGATGAGCAGCGAATTACATGCAAATTTTGTGGGAAGCCTCGTTACAAAGATACGAGTGGAAGAGTTTCAGTGCCACATAAGAGGATGTGGTATTTGTCTTTGAAGGAAAGGTTGCAGAGGTTGTATCTTTCGGAACGCACAGCGCAACGAATGAGATGGCATGCGGAGCACTCAACAGATGGTGAGATTAGACATCCATCATAAGCAAAAGCGTGGAAGCATTTCCAATCTTTGTATCCCGACTTTGCATATAAAAGAAGAAATGTCTACCTTGGATTATGTACTGATGGTTTCAGCCCGTATGGGAAGAGTGGAAGACAATATTCTCTATGGCCAGTCATTGTTACACCATATAACTTACCCCCAAACTTGTGCTTGCGACGAGAGTTTTTGTTTCTCTCCATACTCGTTCCCAGACCAGAGCATCCTATGAGGTCACTTGATGTGTTTCTTCAGCCACTAATATATGAGTTGCAACAGCTATGGGCTCAAGGTGCTGAAACATACGATATTTCGTGTAAAGAAAACTTTCAAATGCGGGCAGTACTAATGTGGACAATAAGTGATTTTCCAGCATATGGTATGTTATCTGGATGGACAACGCATGGGAGGCTATCATGTCCATATTGTCAAGATGACACAGATGCTTTCCAACTAAAGAACGGAAGAAAAACGTGTTGGTTTGACTGTCACAGACGATTCCTACCACATGATCATCCATACCGTCGGAGTAATAATTTGTTTAGGAAGAACAAACAGGTGTTTTATGGTCCACCTGAGGAAGTTAGTGGGGAAGGTTTGAAGACACAACTAAGAGATTATGGTGCAGAAAGGACGCCAGACGTTGGTGGACATGAGCATTTTCCGGTAGATGCTGTTGGAGATCTACATAACTGGCACAAAAAAAGTATTTTCTTTGATTTGCCATACTGGGAGCATCATCTGCTAAGGCATAATTTAGATGTCATGCATATTGAGAAGAACTTTTTTGACAATCTCATGAACACGATCCTTAACGTTAAAGGTAAAACAAATGATAATTTGAAGTCAAGACTGGATTTAGTCGATATATGTGCTCGTCCAGAACTTCATGTTGATGAGAATGGTAGGGCTCCTTTTCCCATATACCGACTTGATGCAGAGGGGAAAATGCATTCTTTGATTGAATTTCAAACGATGTGGAGTTTCCAGATGGTTACGCATCTAATTTGCGTAACTGTATCGACAGAAAGGAAGGAAAGTTTATTGGCTTGAAAAGTCACGATTGCCATGTGATGATGCAGCGCCTCCTTCCGTTTGCCTTCAAAGAACTATTACCACGAAAAGTTCATGAAGCAGTTGCAGGGATAAGTGCTTTCTTCCGCGATTTATGCAGCAGATCAGTGACTCTTGAAGGTATTACAAATTTGAAGACTAACATAGCCGTGATTCAGTGCAACCTTGAGAAGATATTTCCTCCCTCATTTTTTGATGTTATGGAGCATCTTGCTATTCACCTGGCAAGAGAATTGGAACTTGTGGTCCTGTGCAGTATAGATGGATGTATCTGTATGAACGGTATATGTTCCATTTGAAGAAGATGGTGAAAAATTTTAGTAGGGTGGAAGGTTCTATAGTAGCACAGATGATCAACCATGAAATTTCGAACTTTGCGGAGCACTACTTTCCAGCAGAAGTTCAGACCAAAAACAGAAGATCTGCTCGGCATGATGATAGAGGCGAACGGGCAACATATCATGTTCAGGTTCCAGACATTTTCACCGATGTTGGACAACTTAGTGGAGTACCAAAAGACCGTCGACTTACTGAGCACGAGCGAAGTCATTTGCAGACATATTTGCTCACCAACTGCGAAAATGTTCTTCCATATGAGAGGTAAATTTATTATCTTTATAAAAAATATTTTAACAATTTGACATTTAAATCTTAATTAATTATATTACTGTCATCATATGTACATGATTTTCATGGAACAAAAGCGGTTCGAAGATAGATACACCACAGAGGCGGAACTAGAAGAAATGAAGCAGAGAGAATTTGCTGGATGGATATTTACTTATGTGAGTGCCTTAAACAAATTAAAATAACATTTATCATTTATTTATACTTATTCATATTTATTGATATAACTTACTTATGTGCTATTATAGGTGTCTGATGGTTTGGCCAGAGGTGAAACATTTGACGATTGGATACGCGAGATGGTGGTTGGCCCAAACTGTGTTGTGAAGTCATATCCGAGATTTTGTACTCGAGGATATGCATTTGCAACTGAAAAGAGGAGACGTTCGCGAACCACCTATAATGCTGGCGTTTGTTCTGCATCAGGAGATGATGTATACTACGGACACATACATGAGATTTTGGAAATCAAGTATTTGGGCTTGCTTGGATTGCGCTGTACTGTTTTCTATTGTGATTGGCACGACAACACTCCAGATCGAGGTGTGAGAACAGATGCATATGGTGTTACATCAGTACATTCGAGGCGAAAGCTGCAATATTATGATCCTTTCATTCTTACTTCTCAGGCCGATCAGGTAACTTATTGTTGTTAGAATTCAGAATGATTGATCATAATTTAAACTTGTACTAATATTTTTTTAAATGTAACAGGTTTGTTATATCAAGTACCCACGGAGGCGGAACAGAGATGATCCATGGGTTACTGTTACAAGAGTCAACCCGAGAGGTCGAGTTCAGGTAACTTCAGAGCTGGAAGACCCACTGCAACCAATCACAACCGCCAACTTAAGTGCAGCAGAAGATGTAGCGGAAGGTGGCCTTGTAGTCGATTTGACCGACTTCGCAGAGGAAGCCGTCGTTCACGCAGAAGATGAACCAGTTATTGGAGAGTTTCACCAAGATCCAGATTCCGACTCATCTGGTGATGATGACTCGGAACCAGAGTAGTTTTTTTTTTTTTTTTTTTTTTTGTATTTTCCGAGGAAATTCCGAGGGAAACTAGGGTATCCTCGGAAAAATTCAGGGATTTGATTAAAAAGTGGTTTTCCTCGGAATGTCCTCGGAATATTCCGAGGACATTCCGAGGAAATGGTGTTTTTCGGTCAAAAAATACCATTTCCTCGGAATATTCCGAGGACATTCCTAGGAAAACCACTGATTTTCACCATTTCCTCGGAATCTCCTTGGAATATTCCGAGGACATTCCGAGGAAATGGTGTTTTTTTACCGAAAACAACGTTTTCCGGATTGAATAACAATTATATAATCTTCATTATGTGTCTTCACCATATTATGAAGTCAAACTTTGATGTTTTACAGAATAAAAAATACTTTTACGATTGCTTGAACGGAAATCACACAACATAAGATAAACACTTATACACTTTAACAAACGTAAAAGGAAATACTTACAAATGTTTTTGAAATTTTTTTATTGCATGGTTTATGATCATCTATACAAAGTATCCTCAATGGTATGCATTATATTTGTATTAGAAATGAAATACGGAAAAAAAAACGGAATTTGAAACCCCAAATTGGTATGGTCCTCGGAATTTCCTCAGAATATTCTGAGGAAATTCCGAGGGAAACTGTATCCCTCGGAATATTCTTACCCGGGAAAAACCAAACCGCTTGAAATATTTAGAGACACGCGGTTAGGTTTTACATTTAATGATTCCGACGGAATACCGAGGACCAGTGCCGTCGGAATCATTAAATATAAAACCTAATCTCCTTCTTCTTCTTCTCCGCCGCAGCACTCTCCTCTCTCTCGATTTATCTCGCAGCAACTCTCCTCTCTTTCAATTCTCTCCGTCCTCTCTCAATTATCTCCGTCCTCTCTCCTACCCAAGCCCACATCTATCCTCCACTTCAAGAATCATGTAAGTTCTACCCAAATCTCTTATTTTTTCTTTTTCTTAGTGTTTGTGAGATTATAATTTTTGATTTTAGGTTGTTAGATGAATAGTTTCGGATTTTAGGTTGTTAGATGGATAGTTTAGGATTGAATTTAGGATTTTAGGTTCTTGTTATGGTTTTTTTTGGAATTTGTTTTTGTTTTGCTTATAATTCAACTCGTTTTGCTTTTTTAAAAACGTTTTTTGATTTTTAAAAACGTTTTTTTGATTTTTAAAAACGTTTTTCCATTTTTAAAAACGTTTTTCAAGTTTCCAGTAATAATAAAAAGTTTTTTAATATTTTTAAAAAATTTTATAAACCTTTTTTCTTTATTTATAAATGATTTTAATAATTTTTCTATACTTAAACTAAATTTTTAATTATTAAACTATTTTTTGTAATTATTAAACTATTTTAGAAATTTTTATACTATTTTTGAAATTATTATACTATTTTTGTAATTTTATAAATATTTTTATAATTATTAGTTCTATTTTGTAATTATTAAAACTATATCTGTGATTTTTAAAATATTTTTGTTAAAACTGTTTTTGTAATTATTAAACTAATTTTGTGATTATTAAAACTATTTTTGTAATTATTATACTATTTTTGTAATTATTAAACTAATTTTGAAATTATTAAACTATTTTATTAATAATTAAACTAGTTTTATAATTATTAAACTATTTTTTGTAATTATTAAACTAATTTTGTAATTATTAAACTATTTTTTCAGATATTAAAACTTTTTTTTACCTATTAAAGCTATTTTTATATCTTTAATTTCAGGTCTTATGATGATGATCAGAGCCGACCTCCTCGACAGCGTCGTGCTCGTGGCTCGGGGAGCAACTCCGTTCAGGATTCCCCATCGCCCCGCAGCTCCTACCATACATCTCCCTCTCCGTTTCCCGACGCTCCTTCTGGTTCCGGTTCTGCACCCACTATTCCGCCGAATTATCAGGGTCCCCCGGAATTGGTGAGGGTTGCGGAGTATGTTCGACAACCGGGTCGTGACCGTCTTCCGTTTCTCGTTCCGTATCCATCTGGACCGGGTCAAACCTGGTTCGACCGTTCCTCGAACGGGATCAGCGGATTTATCAACCGTATGATGTATCTGGCTTTGGACGTGGGACATCCGACTTTCACCGACTTCCCTGAAGCCAAAAAAATCTTGTGGTTTTAGCAGTTTGCGGTAGATATTCTAATTTTTTTTTAATTTTATTTTTAATATAATTTTTCTACTAATTAATTATGTATTTTTTCAGCAAGAATTCAACTGGAATTCCGATAACACCGCGTTTATCTATTACCACTTCGTGCATAAAGCTATGGTCAACTACTCGTATCAAATCCACGAGTGGAAGAAGAAGTGGCTAATAGATCAGGTTTTTTTCTTAAATTTTAAACAATTTTTCAATTTATTAAATTATTTTTTTATTCATCTAACAATTTTTTTTAAAGGTCCCAAAGTCGGTAAACACCACGGTCTGGAATGAGTTGATTGTGCATTGGACTAAGGATGCGACGAAATCGACTTCTTCTACCAACTCCACCAACCGCAAGAGCGACCGTAAAGGGAAGGGCGTCTTCAAGCACAACTTAGGTGCTCAGTCCCAAGCCACTCTGAGGGATCGCATGGTAATTTTCTCGCTTTTTATTCTATTTTTAAAGTTTTGCAATTTTTTTTTCATTGTTTCTTCTAATTACTAATTTTTATATTGATATCAAGGTGGAAGAAAATCATGGTGAGCCGGTTGATGATTTCTCCCTAATGAAGAGGGCGTATACCAACAAGAAGACCGGCGAGATTGAAGATGGGCTTGTGAAGCAAGTCGTCGACCTCATCCACACTCAGGTGGAAGAGGAAGCGTCTCAGCTGCAAACCGACGACGAAGAATCGACGGGTACCCAATTGCCTCACGCTCGGATCAACGAAATCGTTGCATCAGTAAGTTCTTTTATAAAATTTCAGTTCATCTTAATAACTATTATTTACATTTGCCTATATTCTATTTCAGTCGGTTCCAAAGAGGAAGGGCCGATTGGTCGGTTTGGCTCGTCGGTCCCGGTCGGTTTCGTCTTCTGCTGCACCACCGCCTTTTGTTGATCCCGAAGCACTTATGGGTCAATTGCAGGACAAAGATAACCGCATATCTGCGTTGGAGACCCAGATGGCGACTCAACAGGCGCGCTTCGAGCAACAGTATGCGAGCTTCGAGGCACAGCAGGCGGGCTACGAGGAACAGAGGAGGCTGAACCAGCAGATGATGGACATGATGAGGACGTTGCACCCGAACGTCCAGTTCCCGACCCTGCAGAACCCGAACCCCCAGAACCCGAACCCGAACCCGAACCCGTAGATTTTTTTTTTTCAAAAATTTGTAATGTTTCAAAACTTTGTAATGTTTTTTTTAATTTGTAAGATTCTGAACTTTAATTTTATATTTTCGAAATTAATTTTCTAAATTTAAAATTTTTATTTTCGAATTTATATTTCTAATTTTTTTTTTCAAAATTCCGAGGAACGTTCCCTCGGAATTTTCCGAGGCTTATGTTCCTCGGAAAATTCCGAGGGAACCTTCCTCGGTTTTTTCCAAGGACTATTCTGAGGGATGGTTCCTCGGAAAATTCCGAGGACGACTCCCTCGGAATATTCCGACGAACAGCTCTCTCGGAATATTCCTCCGCTTCCGAGAAAGTTTGTTCGTCGGAAAATACCGAAGGCGTGTTCCTCGGTATATTCCGACGACCATTCCGACGACTGCCTATCCTCGGAATCTCCTCGGTATATCTGTCCCTCAGAATTCCGTCGGAAATTTCCGAGGAAATTCCGAGGAAATGACGAATTCCGAGGAGATTTTTCCGAGGGACAAATTCCTAGGAATTTGTCCCTCGGAAAACCCATGTTTTCTTGTAGTGATTTCTCTTCCCCAACTTCCCTGACTCTTTTCCAGCAGTTGTTTCTTGTAGTGTTTTGTATCAAAGTATAGGTACAGTGGATGGATATCATACTTAAATCTGACCACTGGAGGTAAGTTCAAGCATTTGAAATCAAAGGAGGAGTCTTCACATTTGGTACAAGCTGCCACAGTAGTTGAATATTCATGGCAACCACAACACATGTATGACTTTGTGTTACCATCACGACTTTCGAGTCTAAGATAGAGAGGGCATGTGTGTGCTGTATGGTTGAATGGGTTGGTAAAGGAAGCACACTTAACATCTATTTCGAACCAACAATCTTCTTGGCAACATCTATACATAAAACCACAAGAATCTTGTTTGCAAACAGAACAGGTGAAAACCCCTTCGAAGTAGAGGTTCATTTGGACCTTTAGGGTTAACCGATGGCGATGTAACGGATGATCCATCTCCGGTGGAAGGCGAGCACATTCTTCGTGGAGGGCAAAACTGCATTCCCTGCAACCCAAGTAAGTTCCCATATCAACAGGAAGTATACATGCTTCACATAGCTGCCAACATTCTCCATCGACAGGGATTTTCGATAAGCCATGGTCATGACTACAATGATGTACTTTCTCGGCATCCATCTCTTCTATTGAATAAACCACAACATCTTTAGAACTACTCCTTTCCTCAAGTTCTCCTTCGATATGATCTATGCCATCCCACACGTTGATATTTGTCGCACATGTTGAATGGGCAACATAATCATATGTTTTGTCAATACAAGCGTATTCTCCATAGCCAGAACTAAACCGTCCCTGACAAATTCCACACTTGGCCGCATCATCAAGTATATGAAAAACGTGAGAAAGATAATGTGAGTGATGTGTGAGTTTTATAACCCTCGGTAAGAAGATGCAACTTCTGTGGACAAAGAAATCGCATTGTAAATATCCGAACATATCAATCTCATCTGGACGGACGAATCCACAAGCATCACAGCCGAATGAGTGTTTTCTTCGAAGATAAGTGAGTGAATGCTCATGAATTTTTGGATATGTTATTGTAAGACAATCTTTGTGAAAATGGGATTCACATAGACAACAATAATAAGTGATTGACCCAAACATGTCTCCACAGATATCGCGTCTGATCCATAGACTATCGCATGTATATATACTTTCTCTAGAACTTCAATCACAAGATAATAACTCAATATAAGAAACTCATATTATTAATCTCTTGAGTAAACTATCTCAAAACCTCAATCTCTCACAACTCATAAGTTATGCAACATCATATGCATCTCCTTATATATAACTCACAATTTCCTAAACCCATTAGGAATCACAAATATATATTTTCTTATTCTATAACTCAATAGAATTATGTAACTTGCATCTCAAGTTATTTCTCAAGTTTCCTTTTTTCATCAAGCTTAATCCAACATTCTCCCCCTTAAACTTGAATTCATCTTCACTCACATTTTGAACTCCAATAAATCTTCTCGTCTTAAACTTTAATTTTCTCAATGCGTTCATCACAATATCGCTTCTTTGTTCACTCACGGGTGCATGCCAATGTAACTCTTCAATCCATATAGCTTGCTCCATAGCTTCAGTCCCTGCCATGTTTTCAGCTTCACATGACGGTAACACAACAGTCTCTTGTTTTCTTGAATCCCACGCAATTGTTCTTTCACCATCATAAAATATATGTGCCAAGCTCTTGTCATCAACTGAGTCAAGTTTTTGCCCTCTACCAATATCTCCAACAGTAGGGTCACTTATCTTCATTGCATCTCTACCAATATCACCAACAATTGGTATCTCATCAATTGCATGTATCTTCATTGCAGTTTCACGAAGCTCTTCTTTGTCCAATTCATCAGCCAAAATTTTGACAGCACTGGAGAGACATAATTGCATTGTTTGACTTATAGAGTCATCACGCAAACTGACACACTGCCGAGTGAAGAACTTCTTCTTCCATATCCTTGAGATACTGAAACCACTAAAATCCATATTGCCAACAAACAACTGTCCTTGTTCAACGTTTCCATAAACCTTTATACTCACAGTCGTTTGCTGATCCTGATAAGTCGTGAACACCGGAGACTTCTTTGTCATAGCCGTGTTCTTCGGAAAAACATTCGTCATCACGCCTTCCACCGTCTCGATACTGAGGCTCAACGGTGCAACATCAAGCAGAAGATAATTTTGAGTTTCTTCTCCACCTTCACCACTTAATACACTACTTTGAACCGCAGCACCATAAGCTATAGCCTCATCATGGTTAGTCCCTTTATTATGTTCCTTGCCGTAAAAGAAATCTTTTAGCATCTCCTGAATTTTACTTCCTCCAACAAGAACTATCTCATCTAACCCCACATCTTTATGAGTTTTCTTCTCTGGCTCCATTGTTTTCTTAAACAAGCATGAGTTGCGAAAACCAAGATCCTCAGCTCCCAATCCTGATGCAATGGCCTCTGCTTCAAGCGCACTTATGTCCAATTTATCCTTCTTCTTTGCTGACGACTTGAGGTCTTCAAGATTATTTGTCGTTTGACCCTGAATTCTGATACGCAGCTCTTCCAGCTTCTTCTCTGCTTCACCATGAGAGTGATCCCTTCCATCCATAAATATCCCCTCATCAGTAGTGGGCTCATGCTCATCATAATGCGGAAGTATCTTCTTTTCTGCCCTGAGATCAGGATTAAACTTATCACCATATATTCCCTTGGCTGCTTCAGAAGCTTCGTTTTGGCGCTTGTGTTCTCCAATTCTCACATTCTCCAGCATGTCAGTCTTATTGTTGACATCTCCATGGGAGAAAACTCTCTGATCAATTAGTGGCACAATAAGTGCTCCACCGGAATGACAAACACAATACACGTCACAGTTCTTCTCCGGACCACAGTCTTTCCGCCAGAACCTTACAGGTTCTTTCTCACACTTCTCGTTCTTCTTCTCCATCACTTGTAAGACCTTCCTCAACGACTTCTCAAGCCTCAGCCTTATCTTCCTCCCCTTGGCTCCACTAGTAAACGCAGCCGTTTCAGAGTCATTTACTCTCTTCCTCTTGTTCGAAACATCAACCTTAAGAATGACTTTGTTCACATCAAACAAACGATTCTTCTCTTTGCTAGAACCTGCTCCATTAAACGCCGCCGTTTCGCGATCTTTCACTCTCTTCTTCTTCTCCGAAGGATCAATAATGGGAATGACTTCAGTCCCATTAAACAAAGCCGTTTCACCATCAGTATTATCCTCACCTTCATTTGTTCCTCTATTGTCAAAATATTCTTTTATTTCTGCAGGTTCGTCAGTCTCATTCTCGCCCTTGTGGCTTTTCTTACTATCCTTAAATCTTACCATATCCTTGTCTTTGTATGTTTCCTTCTCCTTGATCAGTTTATCCACCATCCGCAGCATGTTATCAGCTTCTACGGCGATCTCTCCCAGGAGAGTACCACTGTATTTCCCTAGATCATTTTGTTTGGTGGTTGCTTCAGTGAAACAGAGGACAAGAGAGGTGAAACATCTATGACACCGAGCGTAAAGAGTGTCTTTAGAGACTTTATGATCAGCTTCTTCTCCAAGTAACTTAAATATCAAAACTTTCATCCCTCGCCTAGTTTTGTCATCTTTGACCTGTATAACACTAGTGAGTAGCTTCAAGAATATATCATCGGTTCTATCTCTTGTCGGTTCAGATGAAACTCTCTGAAGACTCAAAGTGACCGAATCTTCAGGAAGAAGAAACTCATCAAGACAGGACACAACGATATTTTCTTCATCTTCTGACCATGGAGCAGCTTCTGAGTGCTCCAAACATGACATCACTTCTTTATCAAACGATATAGCAGCGGAAACCTTGAGTAAAGCTAAGATCTCGATGATGTTTACATCGACCAACTTCTTCTTAATCAGTATCTCGTCTACTTTAACTCTGTTTTCAACAAAGAGCGTCATGGAGTTAAACGGTGAAGGTTTCAAGAGTAAACCTAACTCTTTCATCCTCCTAAAAACAGCTTCTGCTCCATCAAGATCTTTGTTCCCTAACTCCAGATCCAAGCTACTATAACTCATTAGATTCACCATATCTGACATCTTGCCTGTCCCTGGACGTTCATACAACAGGTAACCCCTCTTCCAAGCTTTCCATATACTTTGATAGTACTCTTCACATATCTCCTTGGAGTCCATAGCCATTATGTCAAGATTTACAATGAACTCAAATCCAATGCTACTCCACAGATTTATCATATGCATCTTCCAGTTAGAACTAGAGCTGTTTATCAAGTTCTCAGCTTTCTTTAAGGCAGTCTCTGAATCCTCTCTTTGTATCTTGTCCTTACTTTTCTTCTTAGGTTTTTGTGATGTATTTCCCAGATCACAATCAACAACATGCTTTCTCTTTCTCGTGTCATCATCATCACTTGCTTCAAAATCACGCTTCTCAACACTTGCTTTCTTCATCTTCTTTGTTACTTTCTTTCTTCTTTCGAGAATTTTCTCGAACACTTGGCAGGCGTCATTATCCATCTCTGTCTTTGAGCTGTTATCCTCTAGATCACCCTTCTCCTGTTTTTCGTCATCTGCTTCAAACATCTTCTTCTCCTGATATTTCTTTGTATCCTCTTTTCTTTTATGTTTCTCTTCAAAACGGTTCAGAAGTTTACTCGTCTCTTTCAAACTATCCATCAAGCTGGGCTGTTCCAGATGCTCCCTCTCTTGCTTTACGGATATACTGAACCGACTGAGTAATCTGACTTTCAAATCATTCCAGCTACTAAACCTATATCGTGAAATCTCATCTCCATACCACGACAGAGCATCACCTTCAATGAACCCACACACAAACTTTCTTTTGAAAACAGTGAAGTTGTGAGCTGCAACCAAAGCGTCAACCAAAGCGTCGATCCACTCATCCCATCTCTCCGGATCATCACCATAGAACATCTGAACATCAATTGATCCCATGGCTCGTCACAAGCTCTGATACCAAATCTAGAACTTCGATCACAAGATAATAACTCAATATAAGAAACTCATATTATTAATCTCTTGAGTAAACTATCTCAAAACCTCAATCTCTCACAACTCATAAGTTATGCAACATCATATGCATCTCCTTATATATAACTCACAATTTCCTAAACCCATTAGGAATCACAAATATATATTTTCTTATTCTATAACTCAATAGAATTATGTAACTTGCATCTCAAGTTATTTCTCAAGTTTCCTTTTTTCATCAAGCTTAATCCAACATTTTCTTGAAAAACATGACGTGTGTGAGATCCTTCAAGGATATCATATGTGTCATATGTCTTCTGTGGTCTTAGAACAATATCATACATGAGTCATAATAAAATATTTATACAAAAAACTACAACTTTTATATCACAGAAGAAAACGTGTTACTTATGCATTCTTTGTTTTTGAAAATAAAAATTAAGTATGGGATTTTAAACAAAAAAAAATTAAGTATGGGATATTTATTTGTGCTTGTCATTTTTGCAAACGAGACATGCTATTTTTTATGTATCCTTCCAATTTTATTGAATATCTATCTTTATATTTTAATTATTTTACCGTTTTTATATTTATTTATAGTTAAAAATAAATTAAAATGAAGAAATATCACATCCGGTGCTTTTAAGTAACATTAAAAAAAACTAAAAGTAATATTGAATTATAACTATGACCGATTCCAATAAAACACTAAAACAATAAATTTGGTGTAGTTTCATCCTTAACAAAAATGAAATCATCTCATTAAATTTAGTGTTTTGTGAAATAGTCTTACACAATTAATACTATCAAATATTAGAATAATATGTTTTATAATTTTTATTTAACTATAGGTAAATTGGTATGATTGATAGTTTTATTTATTATTAAAATAAATATATGGTACTACTTTATAATTTCCATTTTATTTTCAGATAACTAAATATTTATAACTATTTTATTTCTAATTATAATTAATAATAAAAATAAATGAACATTTTCAGTTGTACAAAATTATTTTAAAAAAATTGTCCTTTAGTTTTTAAATATATATGTTTTTAATTTCAATTACTGTTTTACATAAAATAAATTAACTAATATATAAATAAACTTTGAAACAACCAGTGAAAATATAAAATTACCAAATTTTATCAAATAAACATATATTCTAAAAGGCATAAAATACAATACCCGTAAATTGCAAATAATTAATGTATAAATTATTAAAAGTAAATCATTAATAACATATAATAATATGTTTGATGCTATGGTTGGAGTTTTGCAGATGAAAATTAAAGTTGGCAAATTTGGTGTGGTTTAGAGTTTCGTAACACGAATTTACCTCTGCTTCAGCCGTGGTCGAAGTACGCCCATTTGTTTCACTATTTGATGTCGGTGTCGCAAGAAGCCTAAAGCTTCAATATGTAGCGTTATATGATAATATCTACAAATATTTCATTATAGCTTTAGTCTTTAGGGTTCGACCCTCCTATATATATTACGTATGTTTGGGGTTTACGTGTTCAGTGTTCTCAATCATGTTCCGAACAAAGTAAAGTATAGTTCTACGTCTTCGACAAAAGGCAAAGTCGATATGCGTTTTTGAACTCAAGACAAAGTCTATATTGATGCTTTATACTTGGACTTGCGCTATTCTACAAATGGCACATCTGTTTTGTTTTGTTTTTGTTCTAGAGTGAATTGGGCTATGTTTAATGGGGTTTTCAGATTTGGATTTTCTAATTTCAGTCTGACGAAAATATTATAAATAAAAGACAATACTAAATTTTCTGCGACAAATTAAAAAGAAAAAGACAATACTAAATTTAAAATATTTAATAATTCTAAGATTCTATCATACAATATATATATATATATGACAATTTACAATATATAATATATATACTTACTTTATAAATATTATGATTTAATTCTTTGTATTTTCCAGTTATATATATATATATATATATATATATATATATATTGCTTAGATTTGCACCTGAAGTATATATCTGAATATATAATTTATAACAAGAAACTAAATTTATTCCTATTTTTCAAAACGCATCTATCTATACTATTATTTGTGAAGTGATTTTTAGCAACTGAGCTCTCATGTTAAAAGTTAGACTAATTAATATCGTTAGATTTAACACAAAATATATACTACTATTTGAGAAGTGAATTTACTTAGCTGGCATGTTCTCCATTTATTTGTTTAAAATAGGGATAATTTGCAAAATACCCTATTTAAGATTTGAAATTTGAAAACTGCATTTTCTGTTTTACTTTTTGAAAAATACACTTCCTTAATTATGAAATGACTTGTTTACCCAAGATATTCCATAATTAATATTTTAATTCGAAATTAAAATATAAATTCATAATTAATAAAAATAATATCATTAAAAAAATTTGTTTAAGATAAATATGTGTGTTGAGATAAATATGTTATTTTATCATTTAAATTTTATAATAACAAAGATAAACATGTGAATTATTATTTGTTTTGACTTTATCATGAAATTTATACATATTTTTATTTTAGTTTCTTCAACTTATATAAACAAGAAAGGAATTAGTTTGTAAAAAAAAAAGTTAGGTTTGGCACTTTGTCGCTATAAATTTTCATCTTCCTTGAAATTGTTATCTATCTAAACCAAGTAAATTCCAAGATTGTGTGTTCACATATTAGACATCTCGTTGGGACGTGAAACCTTCTGATGTGTTGGCATTGCATAGGACTCTTATCATATTTTTCAGCATCTCTGGGTTCGATCCAGAGATGTGTGGTGCCTGCAAGGCATCTTACAAGTGTTACCTCAAAATCATTCATTAATAACAAAGTATAATGTCACATTTCTATCTCACTTCCAAATTAATATTCACGCATAATCTAACCTATAGTGTGAGAACAATAGATCAATGTTACGTATATATTATAGACTACTAGAGAGAGTGAAAGAAACGAATCCAATCATGGCAAGAGACGAAGAAATGGTCAGCTCCTTGGGTTCTATTCCAGTAAGGATACTTGTGGGACACGACATTGACGTAGTCAAGAAACACGTTGTAAAGTTGTTTTCTCGAGTAGGTCACGAGCGGCCGGTATAGGTAATGAACCACGTTGGCGATGCTGACGGGGATGAGGAAGGTGTGAGCCTCGTCCGGGTGGCTAGCCGCAAATGGGCTCATCCCTCTCTCGATCTCATCCATGAATTGACCTTCGATGTTGTATATGCTGTTCATAGGACCCAAGTGCACTAATATGATTAACTAATAATGTTTCAACTAACGATTAATATAGATTTTGTAACGATATTTTTAATCAATTTTTAAACAGTTTTTTTTAAAATTTTTAAACATTATATCAGAAATAGAGAAATATCAAGAATGGGCAATTATGTAAATTTATATATAAATAAGTGTATTTTTCAAAAAACTTGAATAAATGTGTACTTTTCAAATTTTATTCTTATTTGAGTGTATTTCTCAAAATTTTCCCTTTAAAATATGTCATGGCATACATTTTTTTAAAAATAATAATTTTACTTTAGTATTAAAATACTTAAAAGGGGTATCTAAACAATAATAATAAATTCGATTTATATTTGTTTGTTCTCTTGATTTTTCTCATGCTTTTATTTTTATTCTTACTATCAAGTTGTGAGAATAACACTTATTTGTTATTTACTTTGTACAATTTAATATTTATTTTTATTTCTCAAAATATTTTTATTGGGAATGAAATTATCTTATAAAAATATTTTCAAAATATCTTACTCCAAAAGAGAATATTTTGAAAATAAGTTCCTTTAAAATTATTAATTTTTATTTACAATAAACTCCTTATATTTATGAAAATTCAAAATTAACTATATTTACTTTTAAATTTTCAAGAGTTTCACAAAATTATAACTGTTAAAATAATATTTTCTTTAAAAGCTATTATGTAAAAAAAATGTGATCCTGTTTTTTATAAAAGCTTTATTTTCCAAAATTATTTTTCTTAATTATAATTACTAAAGTTTGAAAGTTAAATAACCGTTTGAAAATAACAAATTATTTAATTTGATCATTGTTTAAAAATTAATTTAATAAGGCTGGTTGAAGATAAAAACATATTTTTTTAAAAAAAAATATTGTTATCCAAAATTAATTTTTTTAACTCTATAAATTTTAAAAATTAGAAAATTGAAATATTCGTAAATAATATAAATTTAATATTTTATTTATATTTTTGATTTTTAAACTAATAGTTCATTTATTAACAAGTATCTATAAAATAATTATGTCCGTATGTGCATGCAAAAAGATTAGTTTATATTTTTTTTACAAAATTTGAAGTAACATAAATCATAATTATATGATTATGTATATAATTATGATTTAATTCTGATTTAATTGTTATCTATTTATTCTCCCTTTTTTTCCTCTATTGTAAGTAACTCAGCTCTGTTTTAACCCTTGTTCGTATGAAACAATATCAAGAGAACCAAAGCTCTTTGCAGCATCGTCCTTATCATGTCTCCTTGTTTTTTCACACCATGTATGAACAATATTTCGGTCATAAGGTGTGTATCCGTGTCGTGAGGCGGCATACCTAGAATTCCAATCGAACCATCATGTCTTCTCATTATCCGATTAGAATGGGAAGTTTTACGCGTGAATTCTCTCTGTTGCCACCACAGTGGGTATGTCTGACAATCATTTCGCCGGTTATAAGCCAAAAAGTCAACACGTCGTTCATAAAGGTGATCCCGGTTTCTCTGTTTGCTCAGAAATGGCTGACAAGATGATTGTCTTTCGGAAGTTGAACTCGAGCAAATACTCCCATACGTTCCGGTTGAGATTGAACTCCGTTGAGATTGGACGGTTATTTATTTAATTATTTAGACAGTTAATTAGTGATCAAAAAAACTTCTTTTGATCTATTCACAAAAATTCCATATCTAACATAATAGGTCCAACCAATCAGGAGCTTGTTAATTTCATTATTCCAGTATTTTATACGATATATGCATTTGTTTCCATATTATAACTAATAATTATATATAGATATGTATAGTTTGGAACACAAGCTAGGTTTAACGCAAGAGTCTAACCGCCATGGAATCACTGCAGCAGAAGGAACATCAAACCATCCTTACAAGATCTTCAAACTCAACTAACAATGCTGGAAACTACTCAGAACCGATCCCAGTTGATCTCATTATCGAGATACTCTCGAGATTAACGTCGAGATCATTAGCAAGACTTCGTTGCGTATCTAAGCTTTGGGCTTCCACACTCCGTAGTCAAGATTTCACAGATACCTTCTTGGCAAGATCTTTAGCTCGGCCTCACCTCTTGTTCGCCTGCGGAAGCGATGATGACAAGTTGTTCTTCTTCTCCTCACCTCAGCCTCAAAATCGAGAGAACTTCTCTTCTATAGCCGCCGCCAACTATCATATGAATTCTCCATGTGAACGGTTCTATAATGTTAAACATGTCAATGGTTTGGTCTGTTTTAGAGATAATATGTTTATGTGGAAGATATGTAACCCTAGTACCGGACAGTGCTTTACTTTACCTGAAATTAAGACACACAGGCGTTGGATGAGAACCTTTTTGGGGTGTGATGCGATTGGGAAACAAGTCAAGGTATTGACAATAACAGGGGAACAAGGAGGAGATGCCATCTCTGACCAGCATCAAGTTTTGACATTAGAAACTGATAAAATGTCATGGAGAACAGTTGAATGTGTCACACCTCATTTTCCTATATCTGGTGGTGTATGCATTAATGGTGTTTTGTACTACAGATCAGCTACCAAAAATTCAATGATTGTGTGCTTTGATGTTAGATCTGAGAAGTACACGTTCATTAGAGTTCCCATGGGAGCTACTAAAACAACTCTGATAAACTACAACGGTAAATTGGCTTCACTTATGATGAAATGGTCTTATGGTTATGATGCTGAAGCAAGTACAAGCTTTGACATGTGGGTTCTACAAGACCCTGAAAAACAAGAATGGTCGAAGCATGCTTACAAGCTTACTACAGAGGCTTGGATTGAAGGTAGAGAGGACAAGTTTTACTCTGTTGGCATGACTGATAAAAGTGAAATTTTGTTATTTCCAGACTATGTATCCGACCCGTTTTATGTTTTTTACTACAACCTCGAGTGGAAAACTATCAGAAGATCTGAAATCAGAGGAATGCGAAAGTTTAAGGGTAAGCAAGTTTTCACTTTTCCAGACCATATCGAGGACGTGAAGCTTATTTAAGTGTTTTGGGATCTTAAGTTGTCTCATCATAAGGATTGTAGTAGAGCCCTAGCTAATCTTTCGACAGCTAGGTTTGCGTACTAGATATTACTTGTCTTTGGTTTGTCTTTGATGTTATTCACTAATGGTTCGTACACTATGGAGCTGCAACAATCTTTATCTTTCTGAAAACTCTCTATCAAATCACAAGTTCTTAGAAATATTTCTGAAACTCTTGTAATAGAGTAATATATATCTGTAATGTTACAAGAAAGATGCTCATTTGGTAAATGTTTGCAAATGTTATATTCATCTGGACAGTGTATATATAGTAATATAGACATGTGTAAATGTTATTCATATCATTGATCCTATCTTATACTACTTGAAAATGGCCGGAGCTTTCTTCCCCTTTCCCTTGCCTTTTCCTTGTAATGCTGAAATCCAAATCAGTAGTGCAAGAAAGATTTTTACACAGTCTTGGATCATGGACGCTACGTCCACAAGACCTACACAAGAAGACAAAGGGATGATATGTAATTGATTGTTTTCAAGACTTTAAAGAAAGATGGTTCTCATACACGGTCTCGTATTCACTATTTTCAAGATCATCTTGATTAAGAATCAAAACCAACATTAAGTGCTTGATGATGTGCTGCAATGAAATCATCGCCATGACTCCATTCTTAAGTGAGCCGATCTTACCCGTGAGTGGAGAGATGAGCCAAGGTCATCTCCAGTTCGGGCCAGGAACTCTTCCAAACAAACTCTCTACCACTTTTTATCGAAGAGAATGTAAGTGTTAGAACATGCAAAAAAAAAAAAACAAATCATCTCGTGATTCATTAGGTTCGCCAAAGGAGATGTAACTTTGAGAGAGACATTAAAAGTGCATATTCATTGTTCAATCTGTCCTGGTTTGTTGATTATTATTTGAGTAAAGTCTGTTTAAAAGATTATTTGCCAAGATCTCAATCAAAAACCATGGCATGTGAAACGTCAGGGATGACAATTGAAGACAAGAGCCATAAAAGTAACTATTTTCGTTATTTAAATATATAAATATGATATTAGTTGGCCAACAATTTTGCTATCCTAGCTATAGTATTATAGTATATATTAGCTGTGTAAAGATGAAGAGCTGAACAAAGAAATTCATGACACGTTGACGAGACCAAAGTCTTAAACTAGCAATTCATAGAAAGATCGAGAATCATATTTATATTATTAAGTTTGTTTCATCTTGACGGGGGATAAAAAGAAGAGAGGACTGTGCAAAGGCATGATCCATGCACCGGTTTGCAACCGTTTATGTTGTTTTCTCCTCCAATAAAACACAATGGGGTTGGTAAACGATCTAGAAAGCCATGTGTCCAGAGTTTTGTCGAATTATTTGCTTTTGGACCGACCTTATCCCCCTTTTAACCGTTGGCTTTAGTGCCTCAGAGTACTTTTGTTTTATCCTCCTTTACAATACAAAACTAAATACTGTTGCCAAATGAAAGCAAAATTAACTACTTTCTCAAAAGCTAAAGGTATGTATGTAAGGTAACGGTTAGAGGGTAAATCTTCTGGGTGAAATAAATCAAATGATTAGCTATAAACTATTGAGTTAGTGGTATTATATGCATGCAACATATACTATAATATTTCATATATAATTGCAATAGTTTAATGTGAAAGAAAATGGTAGACACGAAAGGTGGTGTTGTTATTGGTGGACCATCACGTGGTTTCGGTTTTAGCTCTACCAGCAAGGTTTGCGATTCAGACCGCCTGTGTTTTGTTGTCAGTGTGGCCCTTATGGTTTGTTCCGGTTCACCAAACCCCCACATGTGATACCTGACTTTTAAATTGTACATAGTATTTGTCATGCATGTCTCATTCCGTTTTGAAAAGATGCTAACAATCGATCAAATTCAAAATAATGATATGTTGTATCCCTAATCTTTTTATACGGCAATGCTAAAGACAAATGTTATGTCATTGATGATTCGTTGGCCGAATATTCGGAATATATATATATATATATATATATATTCACACTCATGCTTGCACTATACTCTTCACTTTATGCAAACGATTTGAGTGATTGGACTTTACTGAATTTATATATGTTTTTAACATTTCACGACAAGGAAAAACAGGTTTCCGAGTTTGGAATTCTGAAATAGAATTTTATAGTCTTCACAATCCCTCATCTGTCATCTGTGTCCCAACGAGTTCAAATCTGAATATTTTTTTTTAACCAGTTGAATTTACCCCCCCCCCCCCCCTTCTTTTTTTAAACAGTAGCGTGTCTTTTATTTTTCCTAACTCTTACCAACAGTTGATCCAAAACATACATTCTTCTTTTCTTTCCAAAACATATCTAACTAGCTTTCTATTTCTAAATGAATTTTGGTGAAAAACATATTCTTTTTTTATGCATAATCATTTTTTATTCAAGGATGTAAGAGTAAAATAATCTGTTCATTTTTACTCATTTCGTGTTTACTATAGTAGTATTCCTCTTTTTTATAATATCAATAGTTTTTTCATAAAATCATTTTTCAAAATTTTATATAATTTAATTAATTTATAGTGATAGTTTCAAATCATAAAATGAATTTATTAAATTATTACTGGCTTACAGTTATCTGAAATAGTGAATCAAAATATTTAATTAAATTTAATATTTTTGTTAATAAGCGAAACCTTGAATATATATTATTTATAGACCAAAAAGGGGTTAAAGGTAAAAAAAAAACCCTATTTTAGATATCAATCATTTACACTGGTTCTTAGAAGAAAATTACACAGAAAAAAAAAGAAAACTAAAAGGAAAAAGTGAGCTACGACAATAATTGCCTTACAGACATGTTTCTCCCGAAATTAAAAGAAAACTTATTTTTACAATATTTTCAGCATTTTTTCTTGACTAAAAGAAGTTAAAAAAAAAGTCAATAGGAGCACTGAAGTCTATGATCTCTGTCTCTAAGAATCCCATTGTACAAAGCCATCCTGTTAGCTGGCATGTCGTTTCTACAAACCGAACTGGCCTTCTCCAGTTCATCCCCCTGTTCAGGTACGATTCTTCGCAGATGTTCTCTCTTCCGATACTCTTCACCGTCCCCTTTCGGCTCCTTCACATCCTCTGAAAATTTCACCTTCTTCCTCTTCTTCCTCTGTTTCTTCTTTTCCTCTGCATCCACAAAACAAGAAGTTCAGAAAAGAAAAAGAAAAAAAATATTCTAGCCGGAGGATGACTGGAGAAGACAAAAGGGTACCTGAAGAAAGACATGAACGGAGTATCTGTTGATCTGATGTTTGGTTACTAGAGAATTGGCGGGAAATCGCCAGAAACAGAGCAGTGGTTGAGAAAACCATGGCGGTCGCGATCACGACGCCATGAGAGCAGCTCAGTATACAAGCCATGTTTGTATTAAGATGGGATCAGAGAAGAGATTCCCTCTCAAGATTGAAAGAGAGAGAGATGAAGTTTTGAATTTGCACTTTTTAACTTTAATTTTCTTCTGAGAAGAGGTAGAGCAGAGGGGTTGTTGATCAATGAATGAGTTTAAAATGAGAGCATGTGTGTGTTGCAGAGAGATTGGTCGTACGTACCAACAACGTCACGCAAAAAGTACTGCTTGAAATTGAACGGTGAGAGATCTCTTCTTGGGTTTGAAATAAATTAAGGGGATAAAGTTCTGACAATAATTATAAGTTTGGAGTTTCTTTGTGTGCTGTTGGAAAAGGTAGAAAGAGTGTGAGAAATTGATGTTTGGTTTTGTCACAGGCTCAAAAATCAAGTGAAATGAGCTTATAACTAGATTCACTGCATGTATTCATTATTATTAATTTTTTTTTGAAACACTCATGTATTCATTTATTTTTTTTTTGGTAAAAATGTATTCATTTATTTATAAGGTAAAATATGCTAGAGCAACTCCAACAGTTAGAAACCAAACAAGTTTCTAATTCTTTTAGATCCATTCGAATATTTTACCATCTTTAATTCGGGTATGGTATAATTTTTGGAAAAAAAATCTAATTTTACCATAAATTTGATATCACTTTTTAATCTAGTTTATAATTAACCATTTTTATAAATATTTTTATGATGAAAAATAACTAACCCTCCTAATCATTTATATTTAGGAATTATTTATTAAATTTTATAAACTAATTTAACCCCACACTTAAATATAAAACCTGAACAATAATCACTAAATTTTAAACTCAAACTTTAGGATATTTTTAATTAAGTGTATTTTTGAAATTAATCCAATTCATAGAATTTCAAACAATTTCTCATAATTTTTCAGATTGAATTCCGTACGAATCTACAGATTTGCTATTTTGCTCAGCTCTATTAATTAGTCTATTATGATGTATAAGAAAATGTTACTAGTTAACTGTGGAAAAAATTTAGACAGAAATTTAGTCAGGTTTAGCCCATAAAACTAGCGGATAAAACTATATACAGTGAAACTTCTATAAATTAATAATGTTAAAATTACACCAAAATTATATTTTTTATTAATTTATAGAGAAATTAATTTATAGAGATACTAATTGAACCAAAAAAATCAATTTGGAATTATGAAATTATATTAATTTATAGAGATTTTTAGTGTATATTAATTTATCGAGTATTAATTTAAAACAATGGCATTTTTATAATTTCAGAACCATATTTTTGTTCTATGAAATTTATTTATAGAACAACAAACATTAAAAATACAACTGGAAAATATATGGTTTGTAAAATATATTGATATTTTGCAAACTTTTATTTTGAGTTTTTGAATATAAATATAGAGGAATCACGTTTTGTCTTTGGATCGTTACAAATATATGGATCTGTTATATGCTTTATTTAGTTACTAGATACATTTGATACGTTTAAAACAAGCAACTTCAAGATAACTAAAAATCAAGGGAAAATAGATTGAAGATAAATATAGCAAGAGAAAAACATTATTGATGCAGAAAGATTCTAAAGAGTTCAATGAATCTCTTCCACTCAGTTTTGGTTCCATCTCTCTATCAATAACCAAGCAGAATCTGGCACAGGCTGTTGCCACGTTTCTTATTTCAAAACCTAATTTTGCCGCGTTTAAAGAGTACTAGTCAAACTGTATTTCTTTCGAAGCTTCATGGTAGTAAAGACTAGACCAACTTCTCTTCATTCTTGTGCTTTAGTACTTGCATGTTTCCGTGTTCTACATAACTTTCAATGAAGCCATTTGTGGTCCAGATGTTGGAACTCATTAAATTTATATCTAAAATCCTTGTTAATTGTGATTGGAGTGAATAATTTGTGAATTCAATAATGATCTATCACAAATAGATTTAGCAAGAGATAAGATTCTTAGCATCTATCGTTCTCGTACGGCAACTTGTCTTTTGGACATTTAGTACTTTAGAGAGATAGATCACCAGAAGTTAAAAGTCTTCAAAAGTTTTTAAAGAACCTAAAGAGCGAAAGAGATTGTCACATGGGTTGTTTGACTGTGATGTCCTAAATAAAATCAACCACACAAGTTTAGTTCATTCTTTCCTTCAATTTCCACGACTAATTCATGCAATACCAATCCTACTAGAAACGACTGAATCCATTAAACATGTCTTTCTGGGGTTGCATTTGTAGACTGTGTTGATTTTACTAGGTACTCTATGATGATTTTACAGTCTCTAAAGATTTCAAACCAGCTTTTGTAGACTTGTACAATTGCGCGGAAGGGTGATCCAACTCCTCACAACATCCAAAACCAACTACTAAACGTAAAAGTGTACTAGCTATTTCTTATGATTTTAACAAATTTAATCAAACACTAAACATAAAAGTGATTATAATAAAACCATAGTCCAGAAAATTAAAAGACATAATAGATAAATTCATAAGAAATTAGCATCAAAATAATTAAGTACCAAAAGGCACAAGACTACATTCTCTCCAAAAACCTTAAGAGTGCGAACGAAAATTAAAAGCATAGTGGTGAAACATCACACCAGACGATATTATAATTTATTAGTTACTAAAGACAATGAAGCTAAATGGTTTTATTACTAAAGCTATTGCAGCAGAAGAAAAAGAGGAGAGAAAGTTATTTATTACCTATAGATAGATACTGCCATAGAGCCTTAGGTTGTAAGAATCGGAGGCAGGTAATCAGATTTAGTACCGAGGATACGAGCTTTAGTGTCGGGGAAGCATTCGCATCCAGGAAGCTCAGTGATGTCTCCTTGACTAGCAATACCAATGGGGTAGCGAAGTAGATGGCCAGGAAGATCGTGTTCCAGTGACTCACTTGCGTAAAGATCCCAATACTTATCAGCAATACGGTTAACTTTCTGGACACATTCTTGGCTCGATGGATCAAGGAAAGTTTCATCCAGCATTCCTAAATGTTCATACCATAATGACATGCGGAATCCGTGGATATGACCTCGAGCTGGTTGTCTTATTGAGAGATGATATGGTTGATAACCTCCCATCGCTATCTCTGAGTCTCTTGCACCATCCATTGATCTCTGGTTTATATTTGCGGATCCAATAATAATGTACTCATCATCAACTGCAAAATGAGAGGTTAATGCATCTTGTTTATATTGGAAAAATAGAGAAATATCTTTTTATTCAAAATATACAGATAAAATATATTGGAAAAACATTTAGGATTTTGAATAATTTAAAAATGTTAGTTTTTAGTTAATGGTATTTTGAGTTTTCGGTGTGCCATTTTTGTCATAATTTCTTTTTGTTCTATCTAAGGGATTTACCAAATATAAAAAGATTATAAGTTCTTTTGTAAGAGTTAAAACGCTAACCGATCATCATTTTAGTATGAACATAGATCATGAAGCGGCGTGCTTCTTGTGCTCGCATATAGTCTGAGCCCGGTTCAGGTTTCTCTGTAGGCACATACTCTCCATCTTTCTTGACCTCTCGGTTACCGAGACAGAAGAATGTTAGATAATCTCTTGGATCCTCTCCCTCAAGTCCCTTCTCTCTAAGTGCCTTGATCACATCTTTGTACATCATCTCCATTGTTCTTCTCTGCCAATCTAATATAGCTTGCACTGAACCACTATCAGGAAGCCCTTCAGGCCACATTGGAACAACAGCATAAACCTTAAACTTCTCTCCAGCTTTGATCTTGCTAACAATCTTCAGTGACAGCTCCTTTGGAATCAAATGCAAAGCATTGATCTCCTCAGGTTTGATTCCATCTGCACTCCAAGCAAAGGAGCTTCCTAGGAAGTACTGGTTTTCGATGTAGATGAAGTCTTTAGCTCGTCGAATCGCGTGAATGTATGCATCTTGAATACTCCTATCAATGATATTGTCTTTACCACTCACCAGACCTGCTTCTGCTGCAGCTTCAGGGGACTCAGGAAACGCAGCAGCTGCTCCACCATCGATTGATCTAAAGAGCTGAACGTTCCATGAATCATGATCTTCCGAGAAGAGAACAGGAGAAGGAGGGATGATGATATCGTCAAGGTCTCTTATCTTAACAAGAATGTCTTTGCCACCTTGTCTACTCCACCTCTGCTCAAAGTTATACAAGACATCCCATGCAATAGGTCCTTCAAGGCGACAGTGAATGTCATGCCACGGCTCTCTAGGACCACCTTTGGTTATCGCTGCGCCGGTGAAGTTCGGCTGATGGAAGTCATCGTGATGCGCAGTGTCCAGTGTCCTGAACAAGGAGTGAAACGGTGTGTCGTACCTTCCATCACAAAGATCAAGACCACCAACGAAACTCACTATCCTTCTTGATTTTGTACTTGCTGATCCAGGCATCTCACTGTCCACAACCACAATCTTCTGGTGATGAGTGAACATAGTTGAGACTTGCAAGTTCTGAACAATGCTTCCACCATCATCAGGGTTACGAGGACACAGAACACAGTTAACGTCGGTTCCTCTGAAGAAATTAGCAGTTTCTTCATCATGAGTAGCCATAAGTCCACCTTGTTTCAGCAGATCAACTGATGTTCTATCATCCCAAACAAGCAAGATCACTTTAACACCTTCACTCGCCTTCTTCTTGAGTATCTCACCAATAGTCACATCTCCTCCTTCTTTAGGCCTCCTTGAGTCCCTCACCAAAGAGATCTCAGTGTAAACAGACCAACCAGTGATGTAAATCAAATGCTTTGCATTAGTAATGGCATCAAAGATATCCTCCCAACACCGGCCTGCCTCATAGTGTTTCCCTCCAGCTAAAGGAATCTTGGGGACAAAGTTTCCAGGGATATGAGCATCTTGATACAAAGAAACTTTGCATCCTCTTCTCTGAGAGAAGAAAGTGTAAGGAACTCCAGGGAACTTAGCACTTTTGATGCCACGGTTCCAGTTTTTATCTTTTTCAACACCAAAGTACTGAAGCTTCACATGGATCTTTGACTCTCCTTCAATAGGTTTCTTCTCAGTGTCTAGTATCTCAACCCATCTATCAACTTCCTCTCCGTGGAGAATATCTTCAACAGGGACATAACCTCTTCCTATCAACGTTGCACCGATGGGATTATCGTCTTTGACAGTGAAGATAACATGCTTAGCCATGTGACCACAGTAGATATGAAATGACTCGTGCCATTTTGGGCTTTTTGGTTCGTTTGTTATCTTCCTTGTTCTTCCAACTCTAGCTTTCTCTAGATCGATTGTAGCGTATAGCTGAGTTTCTCCTTTGCCAACACCAATCTTTTCTTCTACATTTGCTAGCATCTGAAAACATAAATAAAATAAAATCAAAAATATTTTTTTTTGCGAATTTATAAATCTTTTCTTTAAAAGTTATACACTATAATACAACGGTCATATATTGTACATGTAGATTCTACACCACAGATTTGGTTATCCAAATCATTCTAGGTTCTTTTAATTTGAGACAATACCTTTCCTAAGAAACCTGATCTGCCTCCTGTTGTAGCATGGAGAGCATCAATTTCATAGATTGTAGCGTGTAACCTTCCATGTAACAAGAACTCTTCCATTGTTTTTCACCTATAAACAATTCAAACACATCAGTAAAAAATAGTATTTGTTTTTCCTCACATATTAGTAACCAAAACAAATCTTGGAGACTTGGACATTAGAAAGGATGTTTAATTGCTTATACTGTCTTAAAGTAAACTGACTAATACAACTCTGAATAAACAAAGGATCATGATCAAAACAAGATATGACCACAGAGACATTCAAGAAGGTAAACAAATCTTGATGTTAGACAAAGACCCGTAAGAAATCAAGAAGGGGTGTTACCTTTCCAAACTTTCAGAGATTGAAGAGATGAGAGAAACTGGTTTGTTAAGAATTTAAGATTTTGATCCGACAAGAAAGCTCTTTGAATGAGAGCTACTTTGTGTGTATGGAGCTGCTGAATATATTATGTGATATTAATAGAACTTGAAGCAAAGAGCAAACGAGATTTACAAATAAATAAATTACTAAAATATATTTTAAAAAACATGTAGATGTAACGGTATGTGACCATTCAGCTCCAAAAACTACGCGTTGTGAGTTTAAAAGACATGGTCCAAAACAAAGTGATTTACCGATAAACAATGAAACTAAGCGCTTTTCTATCTCAATGATTTTAATCGGTCCTTCTTTTTTTGTGACACATGATTTTCTTTTAATTATTGCAGAATTTTACATAACATCTTATTATATAAAGCTTGGTTTCAAAGTTACTAATTAACAAGATCGTGACACATATCAATTATATATTTAAGATTGTGACATGTGTTAAAAAATTAGTTTTTACATAAAAGTTACTAATTAATAAAATCGTGACACATGCTAATTGTATATTTAAGATTGTGACATGTGTTAAATAATTAATCTTTACATAAATAGTTAATTAATAGTATTTTTCCTTGGTGTGCAAAAACACAAAAAATAGTATTTTTCCTTTTTAAGTTTAAAAACAACATTGTAAACAAAAAATAATTAATAGTTAATAATTAATCTTTACATAAATAGTTAATTAATAATATTTTCCTTTTTCAGTTTAAAAAAAATATTGTAAACAAAAAATAAATTTAATAGTATTTTTCGTTTATAATTTTTAAACAAAATATTCTAAACCAAAAACAATTTCATACAAGTAATTATTTGATATTATTTTCGTTTTTTATATCCAAAAAGGAAAATTAATTCCTTATTTACGAAATATTATAAAAAAAAAAAATTCCATACAAGTAATTATCTGATATTATTTTCGTTTTTTATATCCAAAAAAGGAAATTGTAAAAGTTACAAGAAAATAGTTCCTTTTTTACAACTCCCTTTTGCTTAGAATTCTAATAAGGAAAAAAAAATACTTA
The DNA here is from genome assembly GCA_026261945.1 of Hirschfeldia incana. NCBI lineage: Eukaryota > Viridiplantae > Streptophyta > Magnoliopsida > Brassicales > Brassicaceae > Hirschfeldia > Hirschfeldia incana. The sequence goes on from JABCMI010000019.1 coordinate 1,587,533, forward strand.
GATTATTATAAAGCAATTGTATATTTAAGATTGGGAAAAAAAATTCAATATATATATATATATATATATCTTATTATATAATGTTTGGTTTTCAAATTTACTAATTAACACGATCGCGACACATGACAATTTTATTATTTAAGATTGTGACATGTGTAAAAAAGGCCTTTCATAATGTTAATTTTCCTTTATTAAAATTCTAACTATAAAAGTTAAAACAAAAAAAAGAATTTTATTTTATTTTAAGTTAATATTAAAATAAAAAGATTTACCAAAAAAGTCATAGTAATTTTAATTTTACCAAAAAATATTTCAAAACCGAATTGTGATTATCCTTTTAAAAGATAAACCTAAAAAAGGAAAAGACTATTTTATGTTAATTATCCCTTATAATAAAGAAAAGATAAGTGAAAAAAATCCTTTTTAAAATATTTCTACTCTCATAATGCTATTTTTCCTTTATTCAAATCTAATTAAAAATGTCATAATGAAAAAAACAGAAATATTAGATAGTAATTATCCTTTAAAAAAACATAACAAAAAAGTCAAAGACTGATTAATGTTAATTTTCCTTTATTAAAATAATAACAATAATTAGAAAGATCATAACGCAAGAGGAACTATGATTATTCACATATATATATATATATAGAACTAAGATCTTTCATATTTTATCACCAAACATAATTATTGATTCAAGAAAAATATAAGATAAAATTCAATATTCTTTTCTTCTTATAAAGCTATGGTTGATCGTGATCATAATGACATATTTTAATTGTTAAGTTTCAAATATTTTTTTAATAATTTAATGATTTTAAACAAATATTTTCATATAAATAACATTTTAGTAATTTTTAAAACGTGGGTTTAAAAAACGTGAGTTTAAAATAATTATAAGATACAAAAGATATTTTAAGATGATTTTGTTACGAATTAAAATATTTTAAAAATATTTTTTTCATAAACTTATTATATCAAGCTTGATTTTTCAAAGTTTTCAAAATCGTGACACATGACCATTATACGTTTAGGATTATAGCATGTGTTAAATAACAATTTTTCTTTTTTAAAAAAAATAATTAAAACTTAGTTTCATCTTTGTAAAAAGTCTTAAACAAAAAAATGTAAATAAACAAATATTAACACATAAATAATAATCTATTTATAATATTTCATTTTTCAAACGTGGGTTTGAGAAAAATTGTTTTTGTTAGCTGTTTAAGATAATTATAAGATACAAAAATACTATAAGATCACAACACATGTAAATTATATATTTAAGATTATGAGATGTGTTAAAAAAATCTTTTTACAAAAATTATACCATAAGAATTTTAAAAGTTAGTTTTTTTTTCAAAAAGTCTTACACAAAAAACTGTAAAGAAACAAATATTTCCATATAAATAACTATTTAATAATTTTAAAACGTGGGTTTATAATAATTATAAGATACAAAAATGTTCTAAGATAAATTTTTTTTACGAATTAAAATATATATTTTAAAAAAAAATCTTATAAACTTATTCTATAAACCTTGATTTTTCAAAGTTTTCAAAATCGCGATACATGAAAATTATATATTTAGGATTATAACATGTGCTAAATAACATTTTTTCTTTTCTAAAAAAAGATAATTAAAACTTATTTTCCTTTTTCAAAAAGGTCTAAAACAAAAAAAATGTAAAGGAACAAATATTAACATATAAATAATAATTTATTTATAGTATTTCCTTTTTCAAACGTGGGTTTAAGATAAATTGTTTTTGTTAGCGGTTGATGATAATTATAAGATACAAAAAAATACTGTAAGATATTTTTGATACAAATTAAAATAATTTTTATTATAAATATTTAATAGTATTTTTTCATGTTAAGAATTCTAAACCAAAGAAAGCTATAAAAAATTGTGTAAGTTAAATAAAAATGTATTGGGTTAAAAAATTATAAAGCCTATAAAATTATTTTAATTGTAGTATTCCTTTTTTTTAAACCTTATGTCAAGGTCGAATAAAATATATGAATTTAAGATAATTACAAAATCAGTAAATATTGGTTTAAGATGAAGAATTTCTTATTAACAAAAATAATTAGAAGATGAGCTTTTTGTTATATAATCTTTGGTGCCCAATGTTGCTAATAAGCATTATTATTATACATGGTAATTATATATTTAAGATTATCATATATGTAAAATAAAAAAAATTAACTTAAAAGACATTCTTATAAGTTTTACTATGTAATCTTTTTTTATAGTTCATTTTAGTTAAGGTGTTATAGTGGAAGGTAGCATCAAAACACAATGAACTCAGGAAATTAACTAAACTGAATTAGTTTAACAAAAAGTTTTTGTCGTTATTATAAAGTGAGAAACAAATTATTTTAAAAAAACGTGTTAATAAAAATAATAAATTAAAAGCATAAGAATGTGTATGATGTTCTCTTCGACTCGATTGACTTGAATCAAATTTCTAATTTATTGTACGTCACCTTATTTGATATTTTTGGGATTGAACTTGATTTAAAATTTTTGCTCTATATTTTTTTACCTAACCCTAAATAAGAAGTTTCTAATACGATAGTTACAGAAACTTATATACCAACCAAAATTACATGAAGACACAAATTTTATTCTTTAAATAAGTTTTACACAATATATATATATATATATATATATATATATATATATAAATGCTACATTTGCAATAGAAAATTTTCTATTTTTTATGTTTATCATGCATCTAATTGAAATATCAATCAAAACTCTAATAACTGTTTCACTATAATTACATAAATTTATAACAAACCAAACTTATATGGAGATACAAATTTTTATTCCTTAAATACGTTTTACAAAATATATATATATAAATCTTACATTTGCAATAGAAAGATTTCTAATGTTTATGTTTATCATACATGTAACTGAAATATCAATTAAAACCCGTGCATCGCACGGGTCCATACCTAGTATTCTATAATTTAAAATTATATGACAATTTATATATTAATTTCCGTGGTACTTTAAAAAATTCATTTTGACTCGGTTTGGTTAATTATGCTTCTCCAGGCAAGTTTTGATTGGTAACCGTTTGGTTTAGACCAGACCAATTTACCGAACATAACTGCCTAATGTAATAAAAAGTCATAAGCCTAACTTGGACCACAAGTTTGTCCGAAACTCTCTCTCAGCTTCCCATTTTCCCTGATTCGTCGGAAATCATTCTATCCTCAAACCTCAACCACAAGACCAGCGATCAAAGGCGCGTTATACTCTTTTCCAGAATGGGGAAGAGACCGCCGAACCCAACAGACATCGAAAACGGACTACCACCATTACCACCACCAGCTCGACCTCCGTTTCGCCCTCCCGTTCCCGTGCCATGGTACGCATGGCTCGTGCCTCTCATCTTCGCAGCCAACTTCATCACATTCGCCATTACAATGTATGTGAACGATTGTCCCGCGAGATCAGATGAGTGTCTATTATTTGATGTCCTTGGAAGGCTTTCCTTTCAACCGATGAAGGAGAATATGCTTCTCGGTCCTTCTATTCCCACGTAAGAAATTGATGAACAATTAGGACAAGAATATGTTTAGGGTTATATACATAATAATGGAAGCATCCTTGTTGTTGATTTTTTTAGGCTGAGAAGACTTGGAGCACTCGAGAGGAGACTTGTGGAGGAAGGTGAGAGATGGCGTCTCATATCTTGCATCTGGCTTCACGGTGGACTCCTTCATCTTCTGGCTAACATGATCAGCCTCCTCTGTATAGGAATGCGTCTTGAGCAAGAATTTGGATTCTGTAAGAATTTTTAAAACCCCTCTATATTTTTGTAAGTTTGCTTTATTCTAAGAAAGACATTTGATGGAAATTACAGTGAGAATCGGAGCTTTGTATGTTCTCTCCGGTCTTGGTGGAAGCCTTGTGTCTTGCTTGACAGATTTACGAGGGGAAAGGGTATCAGTAGGAGCATCTGGCGCCTTGTTCGGGTTACTAGGTGCAATGCTCTCAGAGCTGATCACAAACTGGACAATATATGAAAATAAGGTTAAAGTTTATCATCTTCAACCTTAATGGTCAGAGTCGATCCTTGTCTTAATATAGGTCCCCAAATTGTTTTAAATTTTTTTGATTTAAATTGTTACTAAATTTTTTAAACCCCCTCCCCACCTCTCCTAAATCTCAGGACCGGTTTGGTTTACTGTACATTATTGAAAGCTGATCTTAATGACTTTTGCAGTGTACCGCACTTATGACACTGATCCTGATCATTGCACTGAACCTAAGCGTTGGATTCTTACCACGTGTAGACAACTCTGCTCACTGTGGAGGGTTCCTAGCAGGCTTCTTACTAGGTTTTGTCCTTCTTCTCCGTCCGCAGTACGGATACGTAAGCCCCAAGTACATTCCTCCTGGTTATGACATGAAACACAAGAAATCGAAACATAAGTGTTATCAACACATCTTCAGGTTTACATCTCTGGCCATACTTCTTGCGGGGTAAGTTCACAAAAAGACTCGATGAACCATCGTCCAAGAAATACGTAAATGATAAACCTTTACATTTGCTCTGCAGATTCATTGCGGGATATGCTAAGCTTCTCAGAGAACATACTGTAGGGAGCGATCCATTCAGGGATGTCAATTAGCATCTTGTAGCCAGCACCACGGATGACACATTCGCTGTAAAAGATCATTTCACAAGATCCCATGATTTTTTTTCATATTTGAAACAAATATCATCAGAAAGGTTTATATATGTGACGATTCAAAAGTATTACATATGTACTATACATGTTCAAAAGGCTGTTGTAACTATACAATCTGTATAAGAAAAGCATATATTAACTGTAGGAAACATTTTTCATATCTAGTTTCTGTTGTAGGCTTAGCAAACCAAGATCACAATCAATGATGTATTCTTAGGTCTCACATGAATCAGGCCGACCAAACATAGGCATAACGGTTGTTGGCAATATATTCATACGGAAAATCCCTTCACACATCTGCAAAAAAAAGTGTTTATAAGAGCATCTCCAAAGCATTGAATCTCTATTCCAAAATAGATTTTAGAATTAAAAAGTCCACTCTACTTCATTTTTAAACTCTGTTAAACCGGTCGACCATTGGTCCAAGGCAGCCACACTCAACTGACCCGGCAGTGCCGTGCCTTAAGTGTTACCAAAAGGGCTTTTGCCCTGACCCCCAAAATAAATATTTTTTAGGACCCCCAATTTTCTAAAAATATTTAGTAGTATATTGGTTTTACTTAATTGTTTATCGGTTATCTATGTTCCATAGAGAGTTGTTTTTTATTGGTTGTTCTATTCCGGTCTGGTTACCCAGACCACCTCAAGTTTGAGTAATAGAATGGCCTTTCGACGTCAAAAAAAAAAAAAAAAAAAAAAAAAAAAATTTCTGGTAGATATTTTCCAAAAAAAATTTAATTTATTGTCACTTTTCCAAATTTCAAACAAGAAAATATTGTTGTATATGTCAAACTTCTAATAAAAAAAAGGAAAAAAGTGTGAAACCTTTATAGATTCCTAAATATTTTACATAGAATCTCATATCAATCTATTTCTCAAGCTAGCACTGTCTTTTTTTCTTTCTTCCTTCTGTATACCAATCCTATAATTTCATCTGTCGCCACATCTTCAACTTTTGTATTAAGGTATTTATTTTCTTTGTAGAATTCTACTGTAACTATCTTTGTTTGTCAGTTTTTTGAAGTGGTGAATTTTATTGTTTTAATTATTAGTTTCAGAAAATATGTCACCAAAGAGAATATATCTATCGAGAGCTCAAAAAGACAAAGAAAGGAGAAAGTTGATGCATTGATGAGATCAATACAAGGTTCCATGGACAGATTTCTTGTACAACCAGCAAATCTTAATGAATCCGATAGAAGTAGTGATGAGTTTGATGATCCAATGGAAGATGAGAAGAAAATAAATGAGGAGAATATTAATGAAGAAGATGAGAAGAATAAAGATAATGTTAACATTGACATTGACATTGAAGAGGATGAGAGTGAAAAGGATAATCATGATGTGAATGATCATCAGGATAGTACAGATATAGGCATAATTTTAGATATTTATGATCTTGGAAATTGGGGAGAAGTCAAAGCTGGATTAAGACTTGTCATGGTTGAAAAAGGTCATGCTCAAAGACTACCGAATGATTTTGTGTTTCCAAGAGAGAAGGCAAGTGGTCGACATTTTTCTCATGCATACTATATAAGCTCTCTGAGTAATGGAAAGAAGCAAGACAGACGTTGGCTAGTTTATTCAAAAACATTAGATAAAATCTTTTGTTTTGTTGTAAGTTGTTCACTCGCAACAACAATCCCAGTCACATGGCATCTAAGGGATTCAATGACTGGAAACATATTTTGGAAAGGTTAAGGCACCACAAGACAAGTCATGAGCATATCAAATGTATGAACCAATGGATGGAACTTGAATTAAGGCTGCAGAAAAACCAAACAATTGACAAGCACATTTAAGAAGAACTCAACAGAGAGAGAAATCATTGGAAAGATGTCATGGTCAGAATTTTTTCACTGGTAAAAACTCTTACTAAACAAAATTTAGCATTCCGTGGGGGAAACGAAAAGCTAAGAGTAAATGGCAATGGAAATTTTTTAAGCTTTATTGATTCAATGGCTGAGTGGGATCCGGTAATGAGAGAACATGTTAGACAGTTTGAAGATGGGGAATCTCGTTATCATTATCTCAGCAACAGAATTCAGAATGAGTTGATAGCAACGATGGCTGATGAGATCAAAGGTATTATCATAAAAAAGATTCGAAGTGCAAAATATTTTTCAGTCATTGTTGATTGTACTCCAGATATAAGTCATCATGAACAAATGACTCTTATCCTTCGATGTGTTGATGTTTCGGCAGCTTCAGCTAAGATAGAAGAATTTTTTCTCACATTCTTGATAGTTAATGATACATCTGGAGAAGGGCTTTTCCGTGAGATTCATAATGTATTGGTTTCTCTTGATTTAGATATTGATGATGTGAGGGGACAAGGATATGATAATGGATCCAATATGAAGGGAAAACATAAAGGAGTACAAAAAAGATTCCTCAATGTTAATCCATGTGCATTTTATACGCCATGTGGTTGTCACAGTCTTAATCTTGCTCTTTGTGATATGGCAAGCACTTCTGAAAAAACCATTTCGTTTTTTGGGATAATCCAGCGTATTTATAATGTCTTTGCATCTTCAACAAAGCGGTGCAAAGTTTTAGAAGATAAGGTGGGAGGTTTGACAGTGAAATCTTTATCACAGACTAGGTGGGAAAGTCATGTTAATTGTGTTAAGGCAATTAGATTTCAAGCTCCAAAGATATAAGATGCTTTAATTTATATAGCAGAGACTACTGATGATCCGAGTACACAAACCACTGCTGAGTGTCTTGTTACAAGCGAGACACATGGGATTGGAAATTATGAATTCTTTTTGTCTGCTGTTAACACAGTAAGCAAGAGTTTGCAGTCAAAAGACATGAATATTGAAGTTGCTGTTTCCCAGTTGAAAGGACTTGTTTCTTTTTTCGGAATTATAGAGAAACAGGCTTTGAGAGTGCAAAATCTGATGTTAAACAGATTGCAGAAGCTATGGAGATTGAAGCCATATTCCCATCGAAGAAAAAGTGTGTCATCAAAACAAAAAAGTTTTTTGATGAGAAATCAGAGTTAGTTGATGATCAGTCTATAGATTTATCTCCAGAAGAGAGCTTCAGAATTTCTTATTTCCTTGAAGTCATGGATCGAGCTATTTATTCTCTTGAAACAAGGTTTGAGCAATTTCAGAAGTATGAACAGACATTTGATTTTTTGTTTGATTTGGAGAAACTGAAGTCAGCAAGTGAAGATAGTTTGATGGTATCTTGTACCAATCTTGAAGCTGCTTTAAAGCATGAAAATCATTATTGCAAGATGATTTGTGTTTTGAACAACTGATTCTAAAAGAGGCTTTGCCACAAGATTGCAAGAGGCCTCTTGAAGTTTTGAACTTCTTAAAAGGAAGAGAAGTGTGCTATCCAAACTCATGGATTGCTTACCAAATATTATTGACGATTCCGGTTTCAGTCGCCACTGCCGAAAGAAGCTTTTCCAAGCTAAAGTTAATAAAATCTTATATACGATCAACCATGTCACAAGAAAGGCTAAATGACTTAGCAATCATATCTATAGAAAGAGATTTACTTAGGAATCTAGATTATGAAACTTTGGTGAAAGAATTTATTGAAAAAGAGGGAAGAAAAATTATGTCTTAGTATTTTCAAGTTATTGTTTAGTTTCTTTTTAATGTTTTCAAATATATATTATACCTTTTGACATGAATTTTTTTATAAGAGTCCCCATTTTTATACTCGCCCCAAGCTCCATGAAACCTTCGCATGGCACTGCTGACCCCTTAACTCAGCCGGAGCTGTTTGTGTGTATATATATTGAACAGAATATATGTACATGTCCAGATGAAATACATTTTAATTCACGAATTAAGCATTTTTCCTGTAAGTCAACAATTCGGACGCCGATGTAGATAAAAAAATTATGATTTGATAAAGTTTCAGAAATAATTTTTTTAGAACTTTATAATAATTATTTACGGATACTATTTTATAGATTTTTATATATATATATATATATATATATATATATATATATATTTTTTTATTTACATGTATACATAATTAATACCTTTATATATTCGGGTACTCCATGGACGTCCCTGAGATGTTGGAGGTCATAAACATTTTAGCAAGCTTTTAACATTTTTTTTTCTTTACAAATTTGGAGGGTTTTCAATGTAATTTAGAAAAAAAAATTGGAGGGTCCTAACCCAATGTTGTATTTTGCTATGTTCAGAACCGTCTTTGGGTATCCAGTCGACCCGGTTCTTTTGAAATATAGAAATCATTTAGGTATTTGAAGATTTTGGTACGATTGCAGTTTTAGAATTTTGGTTTTGTTGCGGTTTGGTTTGGTTTTCCGGTCTCGTTTTTTTCCCGAGTTACTTACGTGTATTTATCTACTAATATCAATGTTCTAAAAATTGCTAGATAGTAGTTCAGTCTTTTATAGACGATTATTGTTTATACGGATGCTTAAAAATTTGTTTTGCTCATACTCGGTTTGTCGATTAGGTGGTGCCCAGATCGACTTTAGAACACTGATTGATATTTTGATGTTTAATCAATAAGATCTTAGAAAATAGCCGAGTCTACTCAGTATAGGGGTAAAGTATTGCGACGTCACAATAATGTGTAATCAACCACGTCATCAAAATGTATCCAACCAAAGATGTAAACCACGTCACTGAACCGGGTCTTGTTTGTAAACCGGTTCTCTGATTCTGGGAAAAAACGCCTTGACAGTTGACACTGAGACCTTCCACTTGACACTGAGAGACTCATCTTCTCCTCTGCTACGCTTGAAACAAGCTTCGTCTCTGCGATACTTAACTATCCCGCCGAGAATCAGAAAGTCAAAAAGATGGGTCAGAACCGTCAGCTTCTCACTCAGGCCATCAGTCTTGGTTAGTTCTTCGCTTCCTCGAAGTGGGGTCCAAATTCAGATTCTTTTTGACCGTAGTTTGATTAATTAGCATCAAGGGTTACTAGTGCTAGATCTTGAGGGCAAATGTGGTTTAACGTTTTCGTTAAAGTTTGAGACTCTATTTTGTTAAAGTTTGAGACTTTATTTTGTTTCACAGTATAACATGATGACAAAGTGTGGTTGTGTGTGTGTTGTAGGGATGAGAGTTACATCTGTTTTGATCATATTTAAAGCTTTGATGTGTGTGACTGGCAGCGAATCTCCTGTGGCTGTTGCTCTCTCTGAAAGTATGGAACCTGGCTTCAAGAGGGTACTATAGCTTGACTTTACTATGCATTATTACATTGTGTTTACAGATGCTTTCTGAGCATAGTCTAAAATCTAAATCATAGTTGTATGGTTCTGTTAGGGAGATGTAGTGTTCTTGCACATGAGTAAGGACCCTATTCGAGCAGGAGAGATTGTTGCTTTCAATGTTGATGTAAGTTTCTTCCATCTTCTTTATTTTTTTTGTCTCATTATGTTTTTTTTTGTCTTGGTGTCTTTAACCAATTTGCGTCTCCACAGGGTCTTGATATTCCCATTCTACATCGTGTCATTGAGGTATGACTTACTCAATTTTCATCAAATCTCTCCGTTATTTTATATTGTGAAAGTGAGCTTGATTCACATTATAGGTTCACGAAAGGGGGAATACAGGAGAAGTCGATGCTTTGACTAAAGGTAATGCTGCTTCTGTTGATTTTAAATTTCACCTTTTGACTGTTTTTCTTAACTGTTTAATTCTTCAACACTACTCACATGTTCCACCCCTTTCTGATAAAAAAAATATAGACTTCTCTATGCTGAAGGGCAGCAGTGGCTTCACCGACATCACATAATGGGTCGTGCGGTTGGGTAATAATTCCATTACAGAACTCGTATGTGTTTTTAAATGTTAAAGCTCTATCGTGACTCATAATAAGGTTTTATCTTGTTTCAGGTTCCTGCCTTACGGTGGATGGTTGACTATCATTATAAAAGAAAAGCCTGTCATCAAGGTACACTAAAAACTCACTCTTTTGATCAAAAACCTAAAATGATTTTTTTTAGTCTGTTTGGTTCTGTGACTTGAGACATTTTGCATATTTTCTCTTTCTAGTTGCAGTACATTCTCACAGGGGCTTTCGGTTTACTCGTTATCCGAAGTTTGATTGAGTTCTTTGGAAAGGCATGGACTCTCTTTTTGTCACCCTTATATGGTCATTTAAAAGAGAGGTCATTTTGTGGTTTAGACCACTTTAAACAGTAGAATCATACGCTAATGTTTGTTGTTATTCACCACCTCAAAATGCATTGTACATGAACAAATGTTTGCGTCTCAACTCAAGAGTAGAAGTAAGAATAGAGTCAGCAGTACAGCTCAAATTCACAGAAGCAATCAAGCATAGCAAAACCTCTACCAATTGTAAAAATCATTTTTTATCAACTTTCCAGAGAGCGTTCTTCAGCTCAGCGCTGAGGAGTGAGTTCTGCAAATGCTTTTCTGCTTAGGAACAGAGTATTATTATGCATCTGTTTATTTGTTTTGAGTTGCTGCAACAATTTTATCCATGTTTCTAAAGTAAGTAGCCACATACGTGTCACTGTTGATGGATACATGATAATCCAATGCAGCTTTAGTGTTTCCATGCATCCCTGGTGAAATCCTCTTGGTTAAGTAAAGCAGACTTTGTGAACACGAATCCAATGGAGCTTTTGTGTTTCCATGTATCCCTGGTGAAATCCTCTTGGTTAAGTAAAGCAGACTTTGTGAACACATTTGCACGAATGTGAATCATTTCATCTCCATTAGACCGTCTCGAGCTGCTAAGTATATGTTTGTGCTTGTTGGCCACAACATAGGAACTCTGCCATTGCCGTGCGAGTACTTTAGGAGGCCTAAGGCCAATTTTTTAAAACAAAATTTGTTTATAAATTTTAATACAATAATAATTTAAAGTTTATAACACATACTTTGTCATAAAAATATAGATAAAGTCTTTTATATAAATGTCATTTTCTATATACACAAATTTTCTTATAAAAGGGTAGGAAAATGACCATCTCTGCCCACCATGGTTCATTGTTGAGGCAATTTAGCATATAGGCTTTTGATTTTATTTATGTAAATTAAATAAGAAATGGATGATATTATTATACGATTAGTTTATAACAAAAATACCAGAAAACCAGAAAGTTGAATAAACAAAGCAATACAAAAAGTTAAAACACAACCTAATTAGTTTGTGTTTACATTGAGAACTCAGGCCAACGTTCCTTCAGTTATTCCGTTTATAAATTCTTTGAGCTAGGGTTGCTCGGGTGGGTCCTGCCGGCCGGGCTGCTAGGATTGTTGGTGGCTGGACTCATCCCAAGAGTGTTTTTCACAGCGTCAGCTGCTCCTTGTGCCATATTTTTCACTTGGCCACCTGTCTACACTCCAAAAGTGACAATAAATATGTCAATGGGGGTATAAGCCAATAAACCATGTCAATATCATTCTCATTAATCATAATGAAAAAAAAAAGAAGAGAATAAACCTGTTGAATGACAGAAGAGGCCTGTGAGATTAGGGAAGGATTGTTCTGATCATGTTCTGCGTGTGACTGTGAGTGAGTGTGGTGATCATCAACATTCTGACTCATTGCGTGTGATACTTTGTCCAAGTACTCTTCCTTCTTCAGCTGTAATTTTTTAAAAAAATATATAATACCTCAAAAAATCTGATGTAGAAAATTGATTAATGGTCAAAATTCAAGAAACAAATAAATAAATACATAAATAAATAAATAAATACAGATGTACTTCAGACCCGGTCCAAAACATATGCAAATCAAAACATAGTCTTTGGTTTCAAATATATTTATTCAACTTTTAGAAGAAAATTTTGAAAGTTTTCTACATATATATATATATATATATATATTAAAAGCATATGAAAAATGTATAATATGAGCTCTTAAAAACCCCAGCGAGGAAAGTTTACAAAAGCTCCAAAACTTAACCACCTAAGTTAGTATCAACTGCCAGACCAAAAAAAAAACAAACGGCAGGACCAAAAAAATTACACATCTCCTAACAACACGATCAAGAAGAGAGAAAAGTAATGTTGAAGAACAGATACTGAGGCAGTTGGGAGATACTCGATTTGTAATTGATGTTGTTTTTGGTTTCATAGACTATAAAAACTGAAACCTAACTCTTGTCATCTTTTGGATACTCGATTTTTTTTTTTGGTTTGAATAAAAAAAGAAAAAAGATGTAATATACTCTTCGACAATGTCCTTTTGTGTTTCTGTATGTACCTGAACTTGACCGGTGACTTCTCCGGCCTTGTGGCTTAATTCTTGGCTTGACGACATCTTCTTTTTGGATCTGTTAATGTCTTTAGTTAAGATTGTAAATTGTAGAATATGTGAGCGAATTGATATGCATCAAAATGGTATTTATACAGATTCAAAAGCTTTTTTTAGTAAAATCCTGGATCTGAGCATACACGTCGAAATAATTTGACGATTGATATGGCTAAATTTTGTGGAGATGATTACTTATCGGACGTATTACCCTAACGTTGCTTGGTCAAGGAGTGGAGGAGGATATCTTAGCTTTTCTCCTTTTTTTTGAAAAAAAATCAATCATATTATTCTTTTAAAATAATATTTTTATATTATTAAAAATAACCCCATCCCAAAACAGGGCATCAGAGCATAAAGCATCAACGAAATCGAAACAAAATTTGGTATAGTCGAAGATGTCGCAACGAGGCTTCAGAGAGACGACACAATCGGGTTGCTAGGGACAACCCCGGGCTCAACTTGTTCCGCACTAGTAACCCAGATTAATCCAACTGGGAGCATAGCATCCCATTCCTCTTCCGCTGTCGTTTATGCTCTGTCCGATAAGAAGGAGACTGTACCTGAAGACTATAAGCTGGGTTGATAGGGAGACGGTTCGGTTGAACTTGAATGTGGGGGAAAAAATATAATCAGTGTGAAAGAAAAATCAAATAAGTGTGAAACAATTATAAATTTACCTTAATCAAATACTTATGTAACTAATGGTTCGTGGTAATATCATTAACGTTGCTCTATATCATCTTTGGATCCGTGTGCTGCAAGGTTGGCTAAATTGGAATGCAAAATACAAGTATTTTAAAAAGTCAAACCAATGACTAATGGGGGCCGGCCGAAAGAGCCGATATATGTGATTGTATTTGTATCACTATCTCATCAGCTATTTTATAATGAACCATAGTTTGGATCATTAGACTCTACACTTTATAATAAGATTCACATGCTGTGATAAACATGTAGAGAGAAATGCATTTTCAGTTTAGCTCAACAATTAAGAAGTTCGTTGGTTTTGATATGAAAAAGTTGGAAAAAACCTTAAAATAGCGGTAAAGGCCGTTGTTGTTCAGAAAAAAAGAAGCATTAAAGGCCTTTATTCATGATCAAGATTCCAACATGGACAAACAAAAGAACAAGCGACAAAATAAATCACAAAACAACGAACCATGAACTATATAACCCCCCGCCCAAGAAACCCACCCATTATACATTATACTATCTCAAGTTATTTGTGGTCGGCCATAGGGCCTATATTGCTAGATGCATGGCAGTCTGTACTGTTTAGCGTGAGCCCTCTAGCCCTAGCCTTGTTGTGAGCCATTGAACGACTTCATTCAGTTCTTTTGGAACAGTGTAGTGACCAAGTCTGCACATTCCCAAGAACTCTTTACAAGTATGTTCAAACAAATGATAAAATCAAATTATTTTTGCAACTCTTATATAATGTGAATACCCTTCGTATGGCTTAAAGACAGCTTGTCGAAATCCAGCCATGCCAAGAGACTGCGCAGATTTCTCTCCAAACCTATAGGGAACCAAATCATCGGCTGTGACACAAAACAAGAACTAAAGATCAGTTTCTCGCAGTCATTAGTTAAAGCAAAAAGAAATGAATACATGTAGATGACAAAAGGACTTTTTACACATATATACCAGTTCCATGTGTAAGTATGATTGGTAACGATGCAGCACGCCTTGCAGCCTCATACGAGCATTCTATTTTGTTCCTTATGCTCCTGTTAAGTTTAGGCGTCTATCAGTATGGAAAATAAATAAATATACGTACATTAAGTTAAAACAAAGGAAAGTTCACACAACAAGAAGGCTTGAAGAATAATTACTTCCAACCAGGAAGCCAGCCGCTGAGTCCTACAACAGCTCGTAGGTTAATAGGGTATGTGTGGCCAGTTCCATAACGTCCAAGAGCATAGCAAGTGGCAGAGTAAAGAGATATCGCTGCTCCCATACTAAAACCTCCTATCCCCACTTTAACTATAAATACCAGAAAGAAAAAAAATAAAAGATTTCAGCCTAATATATATAAATGGTTGGTATTTTATAATCTAAAAGTAGGTTATGTCTCTTGCTTACCATCTGCTGGTTCAGAGGACAAAAGGTTAGCAATATGTGAAGCTGAGGCATCTAAACCTTCCAGATCATCATGACTGTCCTCAGAAATTTCCCCAATATCAAACCCTGATAAATATACAACCAGTTTTCTAAGTTTGCAATTCTAATTTTAGTATTTTACATATAGATGCATCAAAGGATGTTTATTGAAGATTTCAATCAAAATACGTCTAAAATAAAGCCAAATCATCTTACAAGCAGTGCAGGTATATCCACCAAGACTTGAAACAGGACGCGTAGGAGCAGTCGGGCAAATCCATTTAATCTGTGAATAGCACCATATAATTAAATCATTCTCAAAGTGGTTTTGGAGGATTCATTATAAACTATGTTTAACGGATTCTTACATTTGGAAGATGCAAGCTTTCCATGAGCTGAGATGAGCTGCGATGAAACAGAGACAAGGTGAGCAACGCATGGACGTTTCTTTCTTGGAACACAACTTTCATTACTTGTTTATCTTAGAGGTCTTTCTATTTCTATCTCTTACACATGGACGTTTCAGTAGATAGTTGTTTAGATTAACAAATAAAACATAGAATAATGTTTTCTCATGTGAGACCAGAAAATTGTCTTGTTAATATTTATCCAGCAATATAACTAAAGTCAGCTAGTGGTCCACCCAGAGCCGTAAAATAAGGTATATACAACCTATTTTATCAAAAGCTTTAATGAACTTAACACAATATTCCTATTAGAGAAGACATTTGAGAGGAAAGTTATAATGAAAAAATCTATTAGTTCTATGCGGCGCCAAAACATTTATATATACAAATAAATCTTCATGAAGATAAAGTAAAAAGACGAAGCAGAAACAAATTTTGTAATTGTAAATTGTTATTAGAGAACATGCCAAAATTCAACTTTAACCAAAAAAATTTCCGTCCAATTTGATACATCCAAAAGTTGAAGCTTTTTAAAAGATATTATAACTTGAGACATCAAGAATGAGTTTAGGCTTCAAGAATTGCTCTGATCTTACCAGACAAAAATCTTTATAATACAAACAAGCCATCTGAAGAGTGTTACCTAGAGCCATTGTCACCAAGACCATGAAGCCATACTAGAGTGGCTTGGTGCTTTCCTTTAGGCCTCACAACATAAGTCCTTCCAAATTCATATCCCCTTGCATTTCTACTACCTTCGAAGATTTTAGCAAATACAAAGTCAATAACCAGTATGAAGCAGATAATTTATTTCGTTCTTTATGATAACCCGAGAATTCTCAGTCCGGTACCGAAAATAATCTCTGTAGAAATGGTCTAAGAGAGAAACTTGATCATAAGAAGCCTCACTAAGATTTCAAGAAAACATATAAAATGAACAATATCAAGAACGGAGAAAACAAACCAGAAGCCATGCTTTGATGAGAATAACTCATTGTTGCTGAAAGGTAATCCGAACACCCTACAGGTTGTGTAGATATTCTTTTGAGAGCTTTCAAGTTTCAAAGACAAACAACAACTGATGATAAATATATGAGAAGGCGATGTGTTTATATAACCAAATTAAAGGGATGATGTCGAAAATGTGGAATAAAAGAAAACATGTGAATCTGAATCATTCACTATGGGATGCTCAATGTGCACAACAGCTAAAAAACTACTAGAAAGGGAATGGAAGGACATAGCTATAGAAGATGCGTCTATTGAAAAGGAGGGTATAAAAAGAGAATCAAATATGTTAAAAAATAACTTAATTTTTTTTCTCAATACAACAATAAATATATATATATATATATATATATATATATATATATTATAGAAGCATAAGGAATTATTAAAAAAAAAACAGGAGATAGCTACTGGTTTTAACACACAGGCGATATAGACAGAGAATCAATGCCTTGTGTGCAGTGGTGGAGGAAAATATAAAAGAGAAAGAAAAACAAACAAACTTTTCTTCCTAGAAATATATTAATTCTATACATACTAAAATGTATATTTACTTGAAACATTAAGGCATAATCCAAAAATGAAAAAGAAGACAAATCTCATTCTTCAATCATTTATTTTATGAAAAATGATGTGATCGATGGATACCCATTAGCTAGAAAGCTTGCCAGAAAATTCAGCAAAAAAAAGAAGAATAACTTAAGAGATTTTGATTGCAATTAAGGGATTTGTTTTATCTAAGAGTACTTTGATATATATATATATATATATACTCCATGAGATCTTGATGTATTGTAATGATTACAAGTATGAAAAAACATAAGAGACCAACCTGGATTTTCAGGTAGGGTGAACAAGATATTGATGAAAAAGACACAAATCTTTTTCATCAATTTCAACGCATTGATCATTGCTGTGATCTGTTTGCCATTGTTAATGGTTATTGCGCAGTGCCCACCATTAGGTTCAAATCGTCTGGGTTTCCCAGTAAGAGTGAGTGAGGACTGAGGAGCCCATTTCTCCCAAACTTTTAGTTGAGTTTTAAAAAAAATAAATCTAAAATTCGTCTAACTCTTTTATTTATTTGTTTATTTATGATCAATAAATATTAAAGTTCTTCTTATGACTAAACCTTTCTGATATATGAAGTGGAATGCTTTAGTCTAGTGGTTTATATCTGTTAAATTCATTTTCACCGGAATCCGGTTTCTGAAAAAAAAATGGAATTTTCTTATAGGTTATGTATAAATCTTTTTTTTTTTGTTTAACCTGGGGGTATCCCAGACCCAGAGGCCCAGACTAATCCCCAAGGGGAAGGAATGCCCACGGATAAACGCCCCTCCCAGTTTTTCAAATGGGCCCTAAAGCAAGCCCATATCCGTGTGGTGTCCAGAGCAGTTATGTATAAATCTTGTTATATGGATTTTTCATCATGCCAATTGCCACAAATCGCTTTCTTTCATGATGTCATGTATTACATATAAAATTTATGATAACCATCGGTTATGTACGTACACCTGTACTTGTCATGGATCGACGTATTATATATGGAAACATACTGTGATCGTTAAAAATTCAGTTAAAAACAATACTGTGATAGCTTCTGATTTTAATCTCACTGCAAAACTGTAGAACATAACTTGGTTTGGTGCGTAGAAAACTGATCATAAAAGTATTTCGAATGATAGAAAGTAATGTACATAGTCAAATTAGTTTTTATATATTAACAGTCGTCTGTGATAATAGTTGACAGACAAAATTCATCAAACCAAAAGGAATATTTTAATTTACTTTCTTTTACAAAATTTTGTTGGATTAAATAAAAAATTATTCTATCAAAACTTTTTAACATTAGTTATGTCTTTTTAATGTATGGAAATTGAATTCTAATTAGTTAAATACTAATTTTTGGAGTCGAGGAAAGTATATGACAAAACATAGATGCAAGAAAATTAAGGCTTTTGAATTTTAAATTGTGTCAAATTGAATGAACGGTTGGTTGGATGTACTTTGATTTATACGTGTGAAACCTGAATTTGGAAAAACAAATGTTTCGGAAATCAAGGTCTTGAAAGAATTAAGATAACACACTTCTATGCAAAACTGATAAGTTATGATTACATTTTTTCAAGAGAAGGAGAAGTATGTGGAGGTGACCTGAAAAGGGAATAATATGAAAGGTGAGTGGGTCTGAGCACATACCACCACAATGCATGTGTCACCTATAGTCTCCACTCTTCATGGCCCAATCACCTATCACTTCCATTTTCCCTAAATTTATTAAAAATTGAAATTGATTGTACAAGAATTTATACTTATTGCAATCAGAATAATCAAAATGTTTGTTTAGTCAGTTAATTAGAACTTAGTTGTTAAAATCTATATAAATGTGAGAAATCAATTAAAATAACATAATGTTTAGTAATAACAAACACAAATATATAATATACTTAGATACACCAAATGATTGCATTTTAAATATTTCCTTATATCTCTTTCCAAGCATATATTTATGGAATGATTACTATCTGAACATATGGTACTAAATAGATTATGCATATGATACTGGTATGTTGGACTAATTAATAGCTGGAAATAATTATGGAAATGGTTGACAAATTATCAGGAACAAGAAAACATTAGAGGAATATGACATTATCATTCAACTAAAAATGGAGGTGTCATATTAGATTAATCAATGGAATTTCCTTACAAAAGTCAAGCAATTTGCAATTTAAATATATCTGTACACTGAACTTTTTCGTATTAGCTTTTGTTTGTCAACTCTTTTCTTAAAAAAAAACTTCAGTTGAAGTGAAGAATCAGCCGAAACTAGAAAAGTAAAGTTCAAATTTTATTTTAGTTTATCGTTTAACTTGATTTATAGTAGTAATTAATGTTTTGTTAGAATTGCATGAAATTTGAGAATAAGTGATGCTTTCGGCACAGTGTTTTAACTCCCTAATGGTATTGAAAAGGTGCATAGTGTTTGTTTGTTCATAGGACTAAAGGGCAAATTAAAAGCCATTATAAGTTTATGCGTTTTCGTTATGGTAATGACACTCGCCTGACTTTAATAATCTCATAGACTCTCTTTTCTTATATAAAAAATCTGTAATACAAAGTAGACAGTGAACTTATATCCATCACTATGTTTTCTTACTCTTCGTTCAAATTTGTTGATGAACATGTAAATATAGTCATGTAAATATAGTCCGGGATTTTATGGTCGAGTGGTAAAAATTGGGCATGGATTTCAACTCATTTAAGGTTCCATCCATCTGATACACTAAATTAAGTTACTTTGATATTGAACACCGAAACCCGTATCCAAAAAGAGAGTATAATCGTAGGATGCATCTCTTTTAGAAAATTAGTTTTAACTCTTTCATACGTTTATAATACCCTCAAATTTAAAATATATAAAAATAACAAAACATTATAGAAATGTTAACAAAAATATTATATAAATACAAAGTTAACAAAAATATTATATAAGTACAAAGATGCAATATTTCCCAAAAAAACCACTAGGGGTTTAATTGCTTGTTATGATTAGGTAAAAGATATTGGTAGTCATGCGAGTCGATTTCTGTGGTTCCTTCGGGTTGTTTTGTTTGAAATTCACTTAATTCAGGTCAATTGAAATCTCGCCGAAATGAAGTGAAAAAGTTTTGGTTTGGTTTTCGGTTAACTCGGTTTCAAAATTTCTACAAAAGTTTTTGGTTTAAATTGATAAAATTGGAAAAAAAAAACTCGGTTAAGATTACTTATTTTTAGTTTCAATTTTAGTTAGTTTAGTTCAGTTGAAATTTTAGGTTAAGATCAGTACCGTTTGAAAAAAGAATATTCTTTTAGAAAACATAACTAATTGATTACCAAACCGAACCAAACGACAAAAAAAACCGTATTTTTAGTTGCCGAACTGAACCGAACTTTCTAACCAAACTGAACTAAAAAAAAAAAAATTGGTTCGGTTTAGGATGATAACCGTTGGCCTAGAACATGGCTGATTTTTTTTTTATCTTGGTTCTTTATTAGTTTCTATTAATTAGGGAAAAAGAGGTAGAAAAAAATCAGTATATTTACTTTAAATATGGAAGATCAATCGAATAAAGTTTTTGCATCAACTTCATACCAAGATAATTTTCTTCAAAAAAGAGGAGACTGGACCAATGATTTTGATTATTTAATATCTAATAAGTTTAACAGAATTCGAAAATACTTGAATTCTGAATATATACTATAAAATTAGTTGATTTTAATAGCAATATGTCTATTAATTATTTTTACTGTAATTTAAGATTGTTATAAAAGCTAATGTTTCTATTTCTTAGTTTTATCTATAATTTGTCTCGTAAATTCTTATAAATTATTTATTAATCAGATATTTAATTTGCGGTAAGCTAATATATATATATATATATATATTACAACAGTTAATCAGATAAATTTTGTGTCAGATAATTTGTATAAATGTTAAATTCAATAATGGAAAAAAATCTTAGATCACTAGCTCAACCCATTTTACTTTATTTTCTGTTTTTTTCCCTACCTATCTACGCTATTACAAAACCAACAACACTGTAGGCTTAGAGCTTTGCATTAGTTTAAGAGTATTAATGTGTTATGCTTAGTATATGTCCCAATCGAGTAGACGTTAGTGAACAAAAATAAGGTAGCTAGGGTTCCTACCATTTATACGCTTAGTTAACCTTATCTACGCTAAAGAATATTACTAGTACTTAAGCACATTCAATACCTTTTTATGCTTATATTTGAAAATATACTGTTTATATGATGAAAATTATACTAACCTAGAGTAGTCTAAAGGAAATTGCAGGTTTCAACATGAATAACTTTTACTGGGTATTTTTATATATTTTTTATTACCGTATCAATTTAGTCTTAACTATTTTTTTTGAAAAATAACTAACTATTAAATTCAAAATGAAATCATTATTGACTCAAATTATAGGTTTTTGAATCAGATACCACCGCTGAAATTGTGGCAAAAATTAACTAAATTCTGCTAATTTATCAGAAACCACACATATGGGATCTGAACTAAAAAACTATCACTACAAGAAAACACCCGGATTTCTGACGACGATTCCGACGGACAAAAAAGTCGTCGGAATATTTTGACGACTTTCCAACCAATTTCCGACAAAAAGGAAAAAAATGCAGTCGTCGGTATTCCGTCAGTAATTTCTGACGGAATACCGACGAAATCATGTTCGTCGGAAAATTCTGACGACATTACGACGAACTTTTGATAATATACGGTTCGTCGGTATTCCGTCAGTAGTTTCTGACGGAATACCGACGACATTTCGATCAACATATATAACCGTTGTTGTCGTCGGAAATTAGTCAGTATTTTCTAACGGAATACCGACGACTTGAGGTTTAAGTGAGTTTTCGAGAGGTCGTCAAAATGTCGTCGGAAAAAACCGACGACATTCCGACGAACGTGGCTAGTTCGTCGGAATGTCGTCGGTTTTTTCCGACGACATTTTGACGACCTTAATTTTTAAAAATGTTAAACATCTAAATCTATAAGTTTAGATGCCAAAATTATAAAAATAACACATATTAAGTATTTAGTATAGTATTGGATCATAACCGTTCAAATACAACAACTCGTTAAAACATTTATATATGCATATCATTCTTTTCATAACATCTCATCTTAACATTCATATACTTATACAATCATATTCATATAATCTTACACTTCAAAAATGTTTTTGTATAAAATCATGGTATAAAAACATTTTTTCTGTTAAATCTTTATGCAAATACTATATATATTATCAAACATTTGAATTTTGCATTTAGAAATTTGAAATAAACTCCTATACCCTAAAAGGTCAGAATTTCGTCACAATTATTCGTCAATATTCCGTCAGAATTTTTTGACGAACCATTGTCCGTCAGAATTTTTTGACGAACCACTGTCCGTCAGAATTTTTTGACGAACCCGTGTCCGTCAGAATATTTATTTAACCCGGGAAAACCAAACCGAGTTAAAAAATTTCGCGAACCGCCTTTCTAATATATTTATGGATTCCGACGGAATACTGACGAACCCTTGTCCGTCGGAATCCATAAATATATTACAAACCCTACATCTCTCTCTTTCTCGCCGCAAAACACATCTCCTCTCTCCCTTGTTTCATCCGCCCCCTCTCCTCTATCTCTCTCAATCTTCTACTTCGATCTCCTCTACTCAATCAATCTCCTCTCCTCTACTCAATCTCCTCCCCTCTCCTAGAGATCCTCCCTTCCCGGCGCGCCCCACCTCTCGCCGCCGCATCCAACATCGTCCGGAGCCATCCTCAGTTCCTCTCATCTCTCTCAATCATGTAAGTCTCTCCTCTTTGGTTCATGTTTAGTTTTTAGGGTTTTGGAACTTAGATCTCGGATTATAGGTTGTTTTGGATAGTTTAGGATGTATAAGTGGTGGATTATTGTGTTGATCTTGGTTTCTAAAACGTTTTGATGATTTAAATTTTTTTTTTTGATTTTTCAAAACGGTTTTCATGTTTTAAAACGATTTTATGATTTTTAAAAATGTTTCTATGATTTTTTAAAACGTTTTGATGAATTTTAAAAATGTTTTTTTGATTTTCCTAAACGTTTTTGAAGTTTTAATACGTTTTTTGTTATATAAAAACGTTTTTATGATTTTTTAAAACGTTTCTATAAATTTTTAAAACGTTTTGATGATTTTTAAAAATGTTTTTTTTTATTTTTCAAAACGTTTTAGAAGTTTTAATGCGTTTTTTTATTTTAAAAAAACGTTTTATGATTTTTCAAAACTCTGATGAATTTTAAAAACATTTTTTTTTAAAAAAAAAATTTTGAATTTGAAAAACGTTTTTAAACATTTTTTAAACATTTTCTTAATTTTACAAAACGTTTTTTATTTTTTCAAACATTTTTTTTTAATTTTAAAAATGTTTTTATGATTTTCAAAATATTTAACAACTTTTTTGTATTTTGGAAAATTTTCCATGTAGGATTTTTTTTTTTTGTAAATATATAAATGAAAACATTACAAATATAAAACATTTTAAACTTTTACGTATTTATCAAATTTTATTATTTTTTCAGGTCGGATGATCTTCCCGTCCCTACTCGGCAGCGACGGAGTTTCGCAAGCAGTTCCCGTATGTTCCATGCATCGGGATCGTCCCAGGAACAAAGAGATAATGCAGAAGCTGAACAAGTTGATGATAGCTTCGACCTCGACTTCTTAGTTTGTTTCTGCATTTTAAAACTTTCAGAATTTTCCGACGCCCTTTGTTCGTCGGATTCTTGGTATTCCGATGAACTCTGATCTCTTGTGAGGGCATCGGTTAGTCGTCGAAAGTTCGTCAGTATTTTGTTTGTCGGTGTTTGTCAGAAATTCGTCGAAATTGTCTGACGAAATTCCGACGAATTTCAAATTCCGACGAAATCATACCGACGGACATGTTCGTCAGAAATTCGTCAGTATTGCCTGATTCCGACGAATTTCTGACGAATTCGTCCATCAGAATCCCTCTGTTTTCTTGTAGTGTATATATGTAACATCTCCATTCTCCACCGACCTTATTTTCGTAATTGATTTAGATTTGATAGTTAATAACATAATTTATATGAAATAACCTTTTGACTAGGATTAAAATCTGAATGATGTTAAAATTGATTGGTTTGGGTACTGTCGGATTGGTAAGTAAGCCCATGTTTGTGATTCTTTGGATTGGTTTGGGAGCGGCGGTCTTTAGGAATCTGTAGACACCGTGCATTCATGGTTTTGAGAGTGTCTTTCTCTCGGTTTGTGGTAACTGATGTGCCTTCCTGCTCTGTTCCTGTCCCCTGTATGAACTCGCCTTATTGTCTTCTGATAAGCCTCTAACGAGCTCTTTATCTTGTATTGTATCTCATTATTTAGATTTAATTATCGTTGTATGCTACTAGTTTATTTAGTAAAATCTGTCGAAAATATGAAGAATGGTACAATAAATTTAACATTTTACAGAAGAAAAAAAACATATGACGAAAGAAACAATAGTAAACACTATTAAAATTCGTTTTCATGTCATGGATGCAAATTCACTCCAAAGAAAGAAACAATAGTAGACACTAATCAACAACCATATGTGTGTTTGGAGCAATGCTAACAGACCAACAAATATTCCCTCGACTTAAAATATACTCTTCAAAAAAAAAAAAAAAAATATATATATATATATATATACATAAACTCTTCAAAATAATTATACATATGAACAAAAAATTAATGAAAAGGATACTTGGAAGTGAGAGCAAGCTGTGTGGAACTTTAAAGAAGTATATATTTGGTGATTAGTCTGAAATGGAAAGGGAATAGAAACTCCAACGTTTGTTTTCTTGAAGTTGGTTTTCTTATGAGTCTTTTGGAATTTTATTGCGGAATTGATTCTTGAAGCATTTTTATATTTTCTTGGTAGGTTTGGTTGTGGTTTCAGACAGTGGCAAAACAAATATATTTTTTCGTGATGTAGCTAGTTTGAATGTATAGTTTAGCAAGTTTCCAATTTTTTTATATCCAAACTAGACCAAAAACCAAACCAGTTTGAATCGAATTGTTCTTGTTTTAATGGATCTTAAATAATCTTATGTGAACTACCTGATACCTAAAATAAATGATCCAAATCGAATGTCAATGCCTAATTAATGCTAAACCTAAAAAATATTGCAAGCGATCATCTCAAAATTTGTTATTTATTCAAATTTTGTTAGCCTTAGAAAAATCATAGAGGAAGCTTTTTTGTGCAACCAGAGAGGAAGCTTTAGGAATACATCTTTGGTAGTGTTGGAGAATAAAAACGACCTTTGATGGTAACGTCGAGTGTTCGTGTTCTTCATATTCGCCCTTTTTGTAATTATTATAATAAATAGAAAAAAAAAGAAGTTTGATGCTGATTTAGTTAGTACTTCACCAATTAAGGAATAAGGTCGTGAGAAAATATGAGTTTTTTCCCTTAAAAATACTTTTATCGTTTGGTTTGGGCATCTACGTTCGCTATCGCTTGTCTTATTCATGATCTCTTTCCCAAAAAATAAAAGAAAAGTGACGTCGAATCTGGCTTCATTGCCAATATTAAAGATATTACTTTTATAAATTTTGGACGATGCCAATTAAACCACCAGGAACCAGGACAATATTAAAAAATTTAACGCTCTAAATGCATTTTATTATTTTTATGTTTTGCAGTTTTCATCATTCCAATGTTAAAACATAATTTCATTCACGGTTACATATCATAAATAAACTGTGTATTGAAGACCTGATGTTGTAGCTGTAAATTCGATATTTCAGGTTCTACAAGATTTAGATCTGTAATTTTGGAAACACTCCCACAATTTGTTCCTAGGCCTTAACCCAATGAAAGTATAAAAGATCTACGTTGAGGTATATAAATATGGTCTTTGAACCAGTATTTCAGTTAGTTTTTTCTTTATAAGTATTTCAGTAAGTTGAATGGCATGAAGCCAAATGTCAAATGTGTTTATCACAGCCGGCTTAGCCAATGATATTTGCCATTTTATGAAAGAATTATTTTACTGGGAAGTTCAGCAACTTAAAATATTTATAAGGCTTTCTACCAACCACCGGCCCTGAGGGGAAGCCATGGAAGCATGCGCTTCCGCCCGGTTTAAAATAATTAAATTTTCGGCCATCATTTTATAGAGTCCTTTGTAGCACAGTCGGGTAAGCATGTACGATTATCCCTAGAGGTGAAGGGGTTATTCATTCACCTTCAACATTTTGATACAATTTTCCTTTTTGTAGGCTTCCGGCCCAACATTTTTCAGAAAACGAAGAAACATGCAAATCCATTGTAAGAACTCGACAAAAAAAAAAAAAATTAGCTCATATACCATCATATCCCTAGACATTATTTAAAAGTGATTTTAATACAATTCAATTTTACAATCATGTATTTAGCACAAAAAAAATTTACAAGTTCATTAAATAAATATAATATGATATATTAGAAATGATGACATGACTTATGAATAAATGTGACATGAATAGTTATATTTATTGATTATTTATATTTATATAAAACTTTTACGAATATGGTAATAAACTATACATCATTACTAAAGTAAATACATTCAAGATGACATTAAAACTACAATTATAAAAATATAATAATATTTTACAAGTTTGAAAACATTATTTATATTTTCAATTATATTAAACAAATTTTCCATTTTTTTACTATTTTTGGAAAAACAAAATTGAATCGTAATATTATTAACTTCTTTTATATATTTATCATGTTTTGAAATATGTTTAGTTGAATTTCTCATAATCATACATTTTACATAAATTGTTTTAATAAATTTTATACAAGTTGACTTAATATATTTTATCCAGAAGAAATAGATAAAAATATATCTATGATTATTATTTTAAAAATATAGATATATATTGTTAAATATATTTTAAAATAAACAAAATTGTTTATATCATCTTAGTCTTATGTTCATATAAATCAAAATTTATATTAACATATTGGTACGCAAATAAAAAATATAAATAATAATAAGATTTTATTTTTAAATATAATTTTGATTTAAAATTATTATTGCATATGGTGTAGGAAAACACCTAGTAGATATTGTTTTTAAAGTGATTTTGACACATGTTCTCTCCACAATTATTTTTAGTAAATAAATGTGACATAGTATACTAGAAATACATTTATTCAAATATGACATCGAAATATAAATATATTAATGTTTTAAAATTTTGAAATATTATTAATTTCTGTTTTAATAGTTAACAGTTTTATTACTAAATATATTTTCAATTTGTTTTTTTTAAACTATATATTTCAATAGTAATATGATTAGTTTCTTTTAACTATTTATAATGGAAATACTGTTTATTTTTACTTATTGATAATTATACAAATTTACATCAAATTATTTTTATTAATTTTATGCAAGTTGATTTAAAATATTTTTTTCAAAAGAAATATATAAAAAATTAAAATTGGAAAATACACACATATATGTTCTTTAATATAATTTAGAATAAAAAAATTATTGTATCTTAATTTTATGTTCAGTTAAATCAATATTATATCAAATATTGGTAAGAAAATAAAAAATTTAGAATAATAACAAAAAAAATATTTTAAATTATAACTTAAAATTTAAAAGTTTTATTACTGCACATGGTGGGGGGAAACACATAGTATATTATAATTTAAGAAGAGAATATTTTTTTTTTTGGAAAATATCAGTTTATTTACTACTTTAAATAATATGTCACTGGGAGAAGATGGATTTTAAAGGTGAAAAATTGGTGAAATTTCTATTCTATCACAAGTCTGATATCACTTTTCATATTTCATATTGATGAATGACTATTTTCATAAATACCATAAATTCGTATAACATAACACTATGCTATTTTTCCTAAATATTTATAAAACATATATAAACCAACCCCAACCCTAACCTCAATCCCTTAGTACTAAATTCTAAATAGTAATCAGTAAAATCAAAACTCAAATGTTGGTACATTTTTTATGGTGGTTATTATAAAAAAAATAGTACTTAACCTGTGGTACTTTTAACTTTAAAAACCAAAAAAAATCACACTTCAGAACTATAAGCACATTAAAAAAATAGTCTACGCAGGTAGATGGTTAAAAGACCCATGAAGAAACAAAAAAGAACACAACTAAGATTTTGAATGGACTATCAAATGTGAATTATGGAAAGAAAGAAACACAAGGCTGCCCTAGGAATGGTAAGCCTCTGTATGCTCTTATTGCTGATGTCCAACATATCTCTATAATATTATTTGAGAAGTCAGTTTCCTATGTGTCACGCTCACGTTAACTTTCACAATGGTTGATTACATTGATACCCTTAATGAATTAAACAATATTTAAATACTATTATTCTCTTTTAAAAATTTTCCAAATAACAATATAAATAAAAAGGAAATATTTGTAAAGTATAAAAAACAATTTTAAAACGAAAATATATGTATATATAATATGATTTCATAAAAAAAGAAAGTTCACAAAATAGTAATATTTTATTTGAAAGATATTTTTAAAAAACATAAAATATATTTTTGAAGTAATAAAATACTTTTCTTATATCTATATATTCTTAGATGAAAAAAATATTTATATACGATGTGATTTCATAAAAAAAGGTTCACACATATACTCTTGATATTAGGAAAAAAATAAGTATTTTTCTTTTAAAACATAATTTTACACAGAGTGAATATATATTTTCAAAGTAATAAAATTGTTTTTATATATCTATCTATTTTATTAGATGATTACATAAAATAACTAAGTAACATAAACTGATATATGTCTAATTGACATAAAATAATTTATTATTAGTATTTAAAATATATATATATATATATATATATATATATATATATATATATATATTTAATTTTTCATATATTTAGTTGACTATAATATCTTACATTTACAGAAAAATATAAATTATATTTTACTTATATAATATAATTTCTCAAAAACAAACACATTTTTACTACATATTTTAAGAGATATTGAAATAAATGTTCATTTTTACTACATATCTAAGACAACAATCAACATAAATGCAAATAAAAAAACTAATAAAAAATATTGTAGTTGAATTTTAAAAACAGAAAAAAATTACTATATCAAAATGATAACTAAATCGACTATGAAAACAACATAACCTATTAGATATAAAATATCTAAAATCATATGTATAATTAAATTAATATAAAATTATTAATGTAAACTATACAAACAAATTATAAATTAATATTAAAATAAAAGTAAATGTCATTCAATTATTATAATATATTTAATTTATAAATATTATGTCTGTGCATGAGCACGGAAAAATCACCTAGTTTGAGAGCTAAAACTTGAATCTTTGTCCAAAGCTTAAAGGATTCTGCTTGCAGCTCTACTACGACCTGCAAAATTTTGAGTAAATACATGAGTGAAATCAAAAATGTCTTCTCTTTTTATCCAATGAGTGAAATACATGAATGAGATCCAATTGAGTGTGTTTTATTTGAATTTGCATCTACATTCAGATGCTTGTTAGTATTTTTTTTTAAATACATCTTTATATTTAACAATGTTTAGATCTTAATCATACATTTATTATATGTACTACAAATCAAAATTCATGTACTTTTGGCAAGAAAAAAATATTGCAATTTTGGCAGAAAAATATGATTTTGCGGTACATGTGACAAAAATGATTTTGCGGTTGTAGCAGAAAAGTGATTTTGCGGTTTTAGCAAAAAAATTATTTTGCAGTTTTAGCCGAAAATGTGATTTACAGTTCTGGTAGAGAAAAGTGATTTTGTGGCTTTAGTGGGAAAAATGATTTCGCTGTTTTAGCAGAAAATTCTGATTTTGCAGGTTTAGTGGAAAATGTGATTTCGCTTTTTGTCGGGAAAAGAGATTTTGAGGGTTTCACAAGAAAATTTGATTTTGTGTTTTTGTAGAAAAAATGATTTTGCGGAAATTTCTTTTTTACAATTTTTGCAGGAAATGTAAACATTTTAATGGAGTGGGGGGGGGGGGGGGCGGTTATGGAAAATGTGATTTTTTTTTAAAACAATTATTTTTTGCTTTTTGAGAAGAAAAGTGATTTTGCACTTTCTCAGAAAAAAATGATTTTTACAGATTTGACGAAAATGCGATTCTATTGGTGAGAAAAGTGATTTTACGGGGTTTTCTAAAAATATAATCTTGTAAGAAATATTCTTTTTTTTAATATGCAATTTCATGATATTAATTTTAGAATGATCATTTTAAAAAGTTATTTTTACCATTTATCTTTTTATACCGAATTAGATGCATTTGAATGTTCCATGAAAACTCACTCTTTACCTAGGTGAGACTTTTTAAAAATGTAATTGGGTCATATGGATGTTATATTTAATGCATAAAACAAGCATTAGCTTGCATCTTCACCTAGATAAATCACCTGAATAAACAATGTAACAAAATTGTTGTCCGAATAGCAAAAAAAAAAGATCTAGTTTAACAAGTTTATTTACATTTGATTCCTATGTACCAATACATTTAGATAATCTTTTTTCATGAAGATTTTGTATACTCTTGATAATAGTAATTAAATATGATGTTAAAAAAAGAAATGCGAGCTCAACAAACTAATAAAAACTAAAAAGACCAACCTCTCTCTAAAACCAAAAGACTACAACTTCTCTCTAGATTTCTGACCAACCCTAACTTCGGTCCTGCCTCTCTGGTGCCGAAGGCTCTCCATCTCTTTCCCCCTTTTTTTTTTGCTTTCTCCCTCATCGACTTATGTGTGCTGATATGCATGTTACTCTGAGTTTGAAGGATTCTATCGGAGATTCACTGTGCGACGCGACGGTATTAGGGTTCTGCTCTTGGAGCAACGGCGAAGCTCACAGAACGGCGTAAGAAGAGAGGGCCAGCTCTTAGGGTTAAGGATGAGTCAGATCTAATTATCTCCTTTTTAGATCCCCGACGACTCCTTGCCGGTGAAAGCGTGTGACTCGATGTGACGCCTCCTCTATCATAGATCTTCGTTCCTCAACAGCGGTGAGATATACAAAGGAAAGAATTGAAAGGACAGCAGACAGAGCTTTGTCTTCCGGTCTCAGGAACGACGTGAACCAGGCCAGCGATGAAGGAATCGTCAATCGGAGGTGTCTACCTACATTCAGATCTTTAGGGACCAATAGTTAGTTCAAGTTTAATTTTCTCAGTTTAGGTTGATTGTTAATTGTGTATGTAACTGCTCTCGAGTCATGAGGTCGAATGTAAGGTCAATGAGAAGAGTTCACTTCGGGTCTTGGAGTGTTTGTTCTTCTCAATATGGTAAAAATGCAGTGATGGTCAGCTAGGTAGCATTGGATCCATCTTCACTGATTCATGGTGATATTACTATTAGACTACACCATTGTATTGGTCTAAAGTCTATTGAATTAGTCTATGTGTACCTGTGAATTAGATGAATGAATGCGATGTTTTTTTTTTAACGTCTGATTAATTATGCTATTACAATGAATGCGATGTTAGAGTTTAAAAGAAAGACTAATAAGAGCTAAAAGCTCAATCAAAACCCATGTGTTCTTTTTTTTTTAAATGGCCCAATAAGAAGAATAACCAAAGAAGAAATGTCCAAAACCGGCAATAAACCAGAAGCCAGAACAGTTCTTTCACGTCTTTGTTTGTACTCTTAAAGACTCAAACGACTCTTTCACGTCAAAAATAATCAATAGTTTTGGTCTTTAAGAAAGGTGCAGATCGAAGACAATTGACGATAAAAAGAAAGAGCGTTTCACGCGTTTAAACTGATCCATCTCACTCAGATCACTTCGTTTTGATGTAGTCTACGTTTTGATTGCATAAAACCAAACGGCTCTTTCACGTTATTTAAATAAAAAATGTTTCTTTTGAAAGAAAGTGCAGATCAGGACACTGCAAATTGACGATTTAAAAAAACGTTCCACGCGGTAAGACTTATCCATCCCCTAGAGTCGCAATCAAATACGTACGCGTCCACGAATCTCCGTGGAAAGCTTAATAAAAGCATATCTAACGTACGAGATCCTCTTTCGCTTCCATCTGTTAAATAAACCGCATCGTAGCAGATCATTTACATCAAATTATTATATAATTCGAAACCCAAAAGATCTAATTTTATCCATCTTCATTCTTTACTTTCTTGCATTTCACCTTAAACAATGGCTTCCATTGTCTGCTGCAACGCTCCATTCACGATCCGAGCATCTTCCGGGTCCGGGTCGATGAAAAACCCGGATCCAAACCGCAAGAAAAACGTTTCTTGGTGGGCTCCTCTCTTCGGCATACCCTCCGAGCCGGATTACCTCAACAACATCGAAACCTCCTCCTCCTCCTCCTCCTCCGTGGCGGCTCCGGAACCGAACGGGTCGGGTCAGGATCCGGGTCAAAAGCTTCGTCGTCGCGGTTGTCTTACCGAGGAGAAAGCTAGGGAGTTGAGGAAGAAAATCGCAGAAGCTTCCACGTTCCACGAAGTTATGTATCATTCGGCGATTGCGTCTCGGCTTGCTTCTGATATCTCCGGTCGGGTTAAGGATTAAAGAAAACAGATCCGGGTCGCTGTTCTTCAGATCTAGAGATCAATTTGTCGAATCGAAATGTTTCCTGTTTTAGTTGTTGTCGTGTTTCAGACCATCTTTCTGTCGGTGCTTGTTTTTCATTAGAACCGTTGGATTGGGTATTTGTCTCTTTTGTTTGTTGTAAATGCGTGTTCTCAAGAACCGTTGGATCGTTAGTTAACTTAAAATTAATTAATTTCTGTTAGTTTCTGTTACTTTTTTTTCTTTTACCTTCACAAAGCCGTTGGATCTCTCATCTCTCTCGCGTTGTGAGTACTAATGTGAGCAAAATATTTATGTCTTGTGATGTTTTTTACTTGTAAAACACTAGTCAAAAGACTTTTCTTTCTTTGTCTAATTCTTCTTGGAGCCAATGTTCACTCAATAGTTTTTCGCCAAGTTAGCATAAAGATGTTCTTTTTTTTCACCTAGTTTGGTCATGGTTCTGCGGATAATCAGATTTCTGAAGTAATTATATTAATCAAAGGTTATCCTGCTTTACACCCTCATGGACCAAACATTAATTCACTGGATTGATTAAGAACATTAATGTTTTACATTTTTGAGTGTTCAAGTTATGTTTGTGATTTATCCTTTGCACTGTTTCACATAGTCAGCTGGTTATATCAACTTAACATTGATCTGCAAGAATTTAAAGCGGTTGTAAGTAAATTCAAAAAGAAAGCTCCTACTTCTGATCTTCAGGTTCTCCGGTTGGCTGTGGACGGTGTCACTGCCTTGACCCGACTTTTACATGATTGCAAAGCCTTAGTCTCTGGCCAGTTGGAATCAACAGAGTGAGATTTGCACCAATAGGTGTTATGGAGGTTGGTTACGAACAACATTCTGATCTTAAGGCATCAAGTGCTCCAAGCTTCACTTGAGACTCACTCCAGTTTGATTTTCTTGGTGGTTTAGAGATAGTTTTGTAATTAATCTTGTTTTTATTGTGGTCGAGTTTAAGTGGTTCAAGAGACGATTTGCTTTAGGTCGTAGAGTAAATTTGTAAATTTGTTCTCATTGTAGTTACAAGAGTATAATGGAGTTTGATTAGGTAGCATAGAATTCATAGACGTATTCCTATGTGATACTAGATCGCTTCCATTGTCTTACGGTTAAATCTCTTGAGGTTTAAATCGTTTATAACAAATTCAATGTTGGATGATGAAAGTTTGAAGTCGAACCCAAAAAAAAACTCCCAAGTCCTAATTAGAGCCAAACAAAAATGCTAACGTTTTTTTGGGTGAGATGGGATACATAAAAGTAAGTCTAAAAATATAGGGTCACTGATACAAGACTTGCAAAAATATAGGAAGTAATGTGAAAAACAAATACAATTGATCCGTGTCTTTCAACAATACCCCCAAATCCCTAAGAAAAGGGTTACTTCTCTACTTCTCTCTTCCTCTTCTTTCGTCTCTGAAATTTTCTGGAAGCAGCAGCATTCAACTGTACCTCTGCAGATTCGATCAAACTATATTAGATCCGGGATTTTCCTCCCATTATATTTGTTTAAAACTAGAAAAAAAGTTTCGATTTCTCTAAGAGTAGTTCGTGTTTGAATCGCTTGAATTAGAAAAATAATATTCAATCTGAAAGTTCTTGGTTAGGGTTTGGTTTTGTGTTCCACTGTCGTGTCGGATTATATATATATATAAATATGGATAAGAAGAAGGTCGCCGTTCCACTTGTATGCCATGGCCATTCAAGACCTGTTGTTGATTTGTTCTACAGTCCAATTACCCCCGATGGTTTCTTCCTCATCAGCGCTAGTAAAGGTATAACTGCTTTAGATCTTGTTACAAGAACTGGTTCATGATGTTCTGTTTGGTTCGCTTTATCAATAGATTAGCTTTTGACATTTGTGCGGTACGAACTGAAAAAATCCTATTCTCTGTAGTATGTGTTAACATGCTTGACTTAATTGAATTTTATGTATGAATTTGAGAATAATCAATGTCTTTTTGGTGCGCTTAGATTCACATCCAATGTTGAGGAATGGGGAGACTGGAGACTGGATTGGTACCTTTGAAGGTCATAAAGGTGCAGTGTGGAGTTCTTGCCTCGACAACAACGCTCTACGTGCTGCTTCTGCATCTGCTGATTTTTCTGCGTACGAGTTAAAACTTGTTTTGGGTTCCATTTATCATGTGGTTTTCTTATTATGTAACTTGACCTATAACTTGAGTATCTATTCGTTCAGGAAACTCTGGGATGCGTTAACAGGAGATGTGCTGCATTCTTTTGAACACAAGCATATTGTTCGAGCATGTGCTTTCTCAGAGGTTCGTTTCAAGTTATTTTACTCTCTATTTCTGTCTTCTAGTATATATGCAGTTTCGGTTTTTCTACATAGACATAAGCTCTTTTATATCTCTGTAGTTTGACTTGAGTGACCTGTTGTGGGTTTAGGTTTGTTATGAAACAGCTTTCATCTAGCATTTAGGTTTGTTAGTTACTTTGGTGTCTTGGTGATACTGCACTCTCCTACTAGATTGTACATTCGCACTATGCTTATATGCATTACTTACTAATTGATTGCAAACTTGTTTCTCTCTCACTGCCAGGATACAAAACTGCTGATCACTGGAGGATTTGAGAAGATACTCCGTGTATTTGACTTGAACCGGTTGGATGCAGCTCCCACAGAAGTCGATAAATCTCCTGGATCCATCAGAACTCTCACATGGCTTCATAGTGATCAAACTATATTAAGTTCTTGCACTGATATTGGTGGCGTGAGGTATGAACATTATTGAAATACACATTATTGCATAACACTAGACCTGATTTGATTAAACGACATGTTTTGTTTTTCATTTTGTCTAACTTTGATCTTATACAGGTTATGGGATGTTAGGAGTGGGAAGATTGTGCAGACATTGGAGACAAAGTCTCCTGTGACCAGTGCTGAAGTGAGCCAAGATGGGCGATACATTACTACTGCTGATGGGTCGAGTGTTAAATTCTGGGACGCTAACCAGTAAGCTTCTCATTCCATGAAGAGAATTAGATATTTATTATAAAACCACCTTTTTGTAACAATCTCTCTCTATCTTTGTTTCTTTAGTTTTGGACTAGTGAAGAGTTATGACATGCCATGCAATATTGAGTCTGCATCTCTGGAGCCTAAGTCTGGTGAGAAGTTTGTAGCTGGCGGTGAGGATATGTGGGTCCGAATGTTTGATTTCTACACCGGCGAGGAGATTGGTGAGTCACTCTCAAAACATTTTACACTTATCATATTCGAAAGGTAGTTCTTTTAAAGGATAAAGCAAAAGCTCCTCTGAGCTCCTCTGAGGTTTTGGATTGTAGCCATATTTGTCAAGTGACACATAGATAAATAGATTCATTGATTGATTAAGCAAAATAGCTTTATGGTTTCTGATTGTTCCTTCTATCTTTGTATGTGCGTAGGATGCAACAAGGGGCATCACGGTCCGGTACACTGCGTGAGGTTTTCACCGACGGGTGAGTCTTATGCCTCGGGATCTGAAGACGGAACCATCAGGATCTGGCAGACGACACCAAATCATAGCGTGGATGAAGTCGCTAAGAAGATTGAAGGCTTTCACATCAACAAAGAAGGAAAACCCTCCGCAGAGAAAGTTTCTGATGCTTAGTTCGAAAAGCCTTTTCTCTTAGTTCCTTGATTTGCTATGTTTCGTGTGTGTTTGTGTGTTTCCTCCTGACTTGAAATATACAGAGAACAAAAAAAACACAAGGACCATTCCTCTTACCTTTTAGTTTTCTTGGATCTTTTTCGTTATAATACAAAACCTTGGGACTTGTTGTGGAATTTATGATATAATGTGAACTATGTATGGGCTTGGGCCTTTTAGCTGTAATAACCAAGGTAGTTGAGGGGTAAAATCGTCATTTAGTATACCATAAACCGTCTTTCTCGATCTCTTTCTATCTCATCTATCGATTCGCGAGCTTCTTCGTTCTTGTTCCTCATCTCTGGTGCGATCTATCTATCTCTATCTGAGCGCGCTGGTGGAAACTAACTTTTGGCGGGAAGATGTCTGGGAAAGGAGCGAAAGGATTGATAATGGGGAAACCTAGCGGTAGCGACAAGGACAAGGACAAGAAGAAACAACCAATCACCCGCTCCGCTCGAGCTGGTCTTCAGGTTAAAAAAAAAACTCCTCTAAATCTTATAATTAGATGGTCGTAAGTCGCGGATCGATTAGATTCTGAGCTAGATTTTGATTTATTAGTTACATTGTGATACGAGATTTGGTAGAAATTGATTCAGTGAGCAGTTTGTGGTTGATGTGATGACTAGTCTTCGTTTTGGTACTCAAGAGTAGTTCTATGTCGTAACGACAATTTTAAACGAAGAAAAAAGGCTTAACTTGGTGTCGTTGACCATCTTTTGGTGTTGAAGCTTTCTTATTGGTGGATTCTAGCAATTGAGATCTGAGTTTTTCTATATAGGACTACTAGTCATGGTTATACTGTTTGTGAGTAGTTTTAAGATCGTAACCGCAACAACAAAACGCTGAGTTTGATTCATCAATGTGTGCCTCTTATTAATTTGGTTCCTCCTTTTTTTTGGGTGCAGTTCCCTGTAGGTAGGGTGCATCGACTGTTGAAGACTAGGTCCACTGCTCACGGAAGAGTTGGAGCAACCGCCGCTGTTTACACAGCGGCGATATTGGAGTATCTGACGGCTGAAGTTTTGGAGCTGGCGGGTAACGCGAGCAAGGACCTCAAGGTGAAACGTATCTCCCCCAGGCACTTGCAGCTTGCGATCCGTGGAGATGAGGAGCTTGATACCCTCATCAAGGGTACTATCGCGGGTGGTGGTGTCATCCCTCACATCCACAAGTCTCTCATCAACAAATCCGCCAAGGAATAATAGATTTCCTTGCTGTGTTGTTTGCTTCTCTGTTTCTTTCTTTTGAGTATTTACGAGAGTCTGTGTGTTTGATCAACGACGCTAGAGAGAGAGAGACTCTTTTGTTAGGAATCGTTTGTTATTGTTTCATCAGGACCTCTACTTGGATGATGCCTGTCGAGTTATCTATCTTTATGCCATATGTATTCAGTGATTATCTAAACATCCCCATTTCTGACTACATTCTGCTTTGTTTGTATCCAAGTAACTTATCATCCTTACATGGCTATTTTGTCTTGCTTTCAAAGTTCTGTTCCTCTTACAATACCTGAAGAACACAGCAATTGCAGGTGTAGTAGGACACTCTTTGTGGTGTGGCAGATGTCTGCATCCAGATATTGCTACGAATCTCTGTGATACCAAATTATGTGATAACTTGCTTGAACTGAAACGTTGGTGTGATAGAAGTATGAAGAAGTATTCTCTCAAAAGCTACTTCTTTTGATAAGCTATCGTTTATCAAAGCCAACCCTTCGATTGTGATCTGTAGCCTGTAGGCAGTGTTTAGCAACAAGGGTAATCGTTAGTGGCAAGTAACAAAGAGTCATAACCTTCAAAAGGACCAGATTCTTACACCGTACAGGCTTGTGCTCTTTTGTCGTCCCTAAAAGCAAGCAAACCACCATATATCGTCATGGCCAGCGAGTATCCATAGCAATTTCCATAAAGCTACCACGACCTGAGCTAGATCAAAAACCGCAGATGATAGTAACAAGACAGACATTGTCCACGAGATCTTGATATAATAGATATTTGGATTTCTTCATTCAGCCATAAGATGAGTGTTCACAGTGAGAACACAAACTTGTTTAGCCAAACACAATAAGGTTACTATATCTACTGAGTTTTGGTAAAGTTGCATGTTTTAAGAGGTATGGATCTAAGCAAAAGCCGCTTGAAACCTACATTGGTGATGAGTTGTGTACATTGATATACTCAGTTGTCGATTGTATTATGTTTGTTTGTATTTCGTCCAAATCTGAAAGTTATCTGATCGGTTCGGTTCTTTACGTACTAAGGTTCATTTTCAAAGAGATATAGCCATATAGGATAGGATAATCAGTTCAGATCTTGATACAGGATAGGATAATCAGTTCAGATCTTATGGGTTAGATCCCAATGATACTTCTGTTGGAAGTCATGGGCGTTGACTTTGCAGAAAAAAATATGAAGAGTAAGTCAATGAGTTTACTCATAAGCTTTGGCTCCAAGGAAATGAAAGTTTCAGGTTTAGGGTCTTAAAACATTTTCCTCTCTCTTTATTTAATTCATTTGAAACAGAACAAACTCTAAAACTACTCTGTTTCTGCAGCGGGTCGGTCATGTCACTCTCGGGAAGTATCCAAAATGGACTCCACGACCAGGGGTCAATAAAAACGACAGCGAAATGTCACATAAGAATGATAAAATACCAAGAAGTTTAAGAACAGATGAAGAGTTAGGTATGGAAAGCTCATACAGACTGAAACATGCTCACCATACTTTGACAGAACGATTTTAAAAAGGGACGCGTAAGGACTGGATCAAAGCCATTTAAGCCAACCCTTCCGAAGATTCTTCGTACATCGTTATTGGCGGAGCTACGCTACACGGAAGTTTTAGACCAAGTTGTTCTTGTGTGCTTTTGGTCCTTTTTGAAAACAAAAATAATAATCCGACCTGCCGGAATCGAACCAGCGACCTAAAGATTTGCTGTCACAGACTACAGTCTTCCGCTCTACCAACTGAGCTAAGGTCGGATGTTGAATTTGTATCACATCTAAATGTTTATATTTTTTATTTATTTACTATCGATAATTAATTCATTTTGATTACCATTTTCCAATTATGTTTATGAAGACTCATTGATTACCAATCAAGTTTGATTAATGATTTTCTATACCAAAAAATACTTATGCGTTTTCCTCCAGTTATAAATATATTATTGTTTTAAGAACTGAACAATTTCATGGGCATAATATATACGTGAAATCTGCGTCTATCATCATCATTCAAAAGGGAGAAGAAATTTCTATCAGTTGCAGTCTGATGCGTGAGTTTTCATATGGCGAAATCAATAACTTTGTTACCTAAAACTCTCTGAAGTACAATATTATACCTCCCTATAATATATTTTACCTCAGTAATTTCCCAATTTTAGTTATTAAAAATATGATATTAAATTTAATTAGTAGAAAGAGAGAAAATGATTTTATATTTATTGAGTTTAAAAGAAAATCAATTACGTACTAGACCCTCAAAAACAATTACGTACGTACACACACACACACACAAATTACAAAGAATAATGGAGGTTAGAAATCCTCGTAAAAACTTGCTGTCTAGCTCTTCTATCAACTATCGATAACTTGGTATAGCATGAGTGAAATCAATTAAATTAATTAATCATAGGAAATTTTAGAAAGAATATGTGCTTGAGTGAAGCGTTTGATTTGGAGTTAAAATAAAATTCTGCAACGCCTAAACATCTTCATCTTCAGTCTCTAACTCCACCAACCTCTCAACGATAACATCCGATGCAATTGTAACAACCTCCGATAAATTCCTAAAATGTCCAAGAAGAAGAAGAATAAAATGTGAGTTTAATCAGAAGTTTTTATATAACATTTGTTTATGTAAAAATGTTAAACTCAAAAATTACGTACCCTTTACAGGAATCGAACGTAAGCCCAACGGTATCTTTAGCTTCTTGAAGAGCCCATCTAAACCGTTGTATTTCATTATCAGAACATGTCACCTTTTCGATCATAACATCGAGTTGTGAAGGTTTGATGTCGCAAAATATCGGTATGACCCTTTTCTTTGACTCCATTATAAGAGAAAGCTCGTGCAAACAGAAATAAGAATCGCAATAGTTTGGAGAAAACACGGTTACAGCGACTTTAGAAGTGAGAATGGCGCGGTTGATATGATCAAAAAGCTTATCTCCAGGCTTCATGTTCTTGCTATCCAAGAATGGACGTAAGTTACGGGCATTAAGATTGTCGTAAAGCAACGTTGCGATGTTTCTCTTTGTGTCCGATCCTCTGTGGTTTATGAACACATCATGCAAAGCGTTTGGTTTGGTTGATGATGAAGAAGAGAGAAGATTGAGGAATGATTCGTTGTTTAGTTGAATGGACGATTTGGATTTCTTCATGAAGTCAAAAACCTTAGAGATCATGATTTTCTTATGTGTGATGAAATTAGACAAGATCGTTTTGGGATGATGAATAGGAATTTTGTGGTGTGTGTTGGTAGGTGCAGTTATGTATTTATATGTATGAGGTTGGAAGTATAACTGTCGTGAATCTCGTGATTTAGTGGGCATGAATAGGAGAAGACAAGAAGAGAAGTGGTGGATTTTGAACAGTACAAGAGGAATGTTTACCAGACGTTGTCCGCGTCAGGAGAAATTGTTTTGACTAGTATACTGTAAATCAGTTTTGACAGGAAATATATCATAAAATGTGTATAATTTATAAATTCCCACGTCCGAATATATGATCATCATAAAGTGTATAAAAATTATGTTACAAGACCCCACTATTCTCAATAAGACTTTGTCATATAAAATTCAAATAGTTAGATCTGTACTCCTTTTGTTTTATATTAGTATCGTTTTAAACATGTTTTTCTTGTTACTTGTCGTTTTAGAATTTCACTGCAACTTTTAGATCAATATTAATTACAAACTAGATGATAACATGTGTCCTGCGCATGTTGAATTTTTTAAAATATTTTGTATTTAAATATTACAATTAGAACATATTTTGTTATCAATTTTTTTTTTACATTTGATTTAAAGTGGACATTCAGATATCATTTGGTTTGATTTAGTTTAGTTCGGTTCAGTTATATTCCGATATTTTATGAGTTTCTGATTCGGATCTGCGGGTTTGGTTTGGATTTGGACTCAAATAATTCATTTAATTTTTAAAAATAAAATTGAATTCATATATACTTTAAATTACTCAAAATATAAAAATAAAAATTATTTATAACATATAAATGTGTATAATGTAAGCGAAAATACTTAAAATTGACATACAATTTGGTTTAGCTTCAATATTCGGATAAGAAATCAATAGATATTTGAAGTATTGGTATTTTGAGTATTATTTAACTATTTTAAACATGTATTTTTAACTATTTGTATATATTTCAAAGTATTTTGGACAACTTAATAACATCTTATATATTTTGTATATTCTTTTGATATTAAGTTTTTCAAATAATTAATATATTTAAGTATATAAATATGGTTTGGATATATTCGATATCCGAAATATTTTGTTTTGGATCGGGTTCCGTTCTAAAAAATAACATCTTATATTTTTTTTTGTAATTTATAGACGTTTTAAAAAAAAATCAAAATATAACATATATGAAAAATCTAATTTTTAATATATGCTAAATGTGATTTTTTAATAATATAAACTTAAACAAAAAATGTCAAGGATAAAGTTTTTTTTATCAAACATGTATGATTTATAATCATTAATTATCATATATACGTTAATCATATTAGGTAATTTTGTAGTTTTAATTTAAAGTAAGAAACTTCCGTAACTTTTATTTAAAGAAATAATTTAAGATTACTAATTAGTGTGATATTAGTTTAATAAAATGTATAATATATATTTGTATGAACCAGCTTATTTTCCCAAGAATTTCTAAGAATCATCCTAGTAATGACACGTGGCTACAAAATATGTTGTAATGTTCCATGATTAATATATAGGGGATGCATTGATTTTATAAATAATTTCATTTATTTCAAACATTATTAGTTGAATATGTATAATTAATAAGAATTTAAATGTATTTCAGTCATTTTTTTATGAAACGGATGGAGTAGTTAAGTAAACTTCTTATCTCTTGATAAAAAAATCTTATTTATTTTTAAAAGAAATATTTAGTTAATCAGTTAATTATTAGGTTCTAAATAAGTAATTTATTTTTTAAAAAAATTTAGAATAATATTTTAATCAATCATAAAAGTTTAGGACACGATTTTTTTCATGTGGTCTATATTACATTGAGATAATAGTAAATTTAATTCAGTTTTAACAAAGAATGACCTAATAGTGACATATAAAAATTATATCATATTTCAGAATGATAGAACATAATGAATATGAATTGTATATTGTAGAGTACTTGATAATCTAACGTCAAGATATGTGTATGCTAACTTAATAATTAATAGTTTAATAT
The DNA here is from genome assembly GCA_026261945.1 of Hirschfeldia incana. Lineage (NCBI taxonomy): Eukaryota > Viridiplantae > Streptophyta > Magnoliopsida > Brassicales > Brassicaceae > Hirschfeldia > Hirschfeldia incana. Next base: position 1,630,308 of record JABCMI010000019.1, read on the forward strand.
ACAATAATCTAAAGTAGAATCATGTGTGAATGTAAGTTTTTTTTTTTTGACTAAGTGTAAGTTTTAAAGACGAATTAAGAACAAGAAAGGTTTTAATCTAAACTCAAACGGCTTTTAAGATTTGCACCCGATCAATAATAACACAGTGTAAGATTAGGGGAAGTAACCAATGATAGAATATAATAAATATGATTTGTATATTGTAGAGTACTTGATAATCTAACGTCTAGATATGTGTATGCTAACTTAATAATTAATAATTGAATATACAATAATCTAAAGTAGAATCATGTGTGAATGTAAGTTATGAAGACGAATTAAGAACAAGAAAGGTTTACTACTTACTAGACGTTGTCCGCGTCTGGAGAACCAATAGTTTATCTTTAGTAGTTTTTTTTTTATGGACAACATCTCTAGTAGTATAAATATAGTTTTGACAGGAATTATACCATAAAATACGGAACATAGTTTATAATTTCTCAGGTGCGAACATATATCACCATAAAGTGTACAAAAGTTATGTTACAAGACCCACTACCTATATCTGAACAAAAATTTTTCATGTGAAAATTTAAAAGTTAGAGTGTAGTTAAATAAACTTCTTATCTCTTGATAAAAATTCCTATTTATTCAGAATCAACATTTAATTAACCATTAACTACGTTCTAAATAAATTCTTTTTCAAAAAAAAAAATGTTCTAAATAAGTTGTTTGCATTGTTTGAAAATTTCAAATAATAATTTGATCAAGCATATATATAAGTGTAAGACATTTTTTCATGTGGCAATATTATATTGAGATGAAATTAAAATAGTAAACTATAATGTATATGATTTGTATTTTGTAGAGTACTGGACAATTTAAAGTATATATTGTGTATGCTAACTTAATAATAACAATTTAATATGGAATAATAAGTAAACCATGTCTGAGTGTAAGTTATGCAGAAGAATGAGGAATAAATTATCACAAAAAAATGAAGAATGACGAATGTTTTACCAAAAAAATGAAGAATGAAGAACAAGAAATGTTGGGTAACTATAGTATTCGTTGAAAGAGGTTTGACCATTTCCCGTCAAAGAAGCTACCAATATGGTTGAACTTTCGTTTCCTCTTCTACGAATTAAAAGAGAAAGATCGACATGACCACTTACTATTGTTAATTTGTTGTTGTCCCTACTGTATACCGAATAGTATCACGAATATTTCCACTTGTACATGTCTCATTATATATATTATATTTTGTAGAGTACTGGATACAAATTGATCCACTTTTAGGGCAAGTGGAGTCCACTTCGATATATTTATTGAGTACGAGAGTTTGTCTTCAATTCATGCAAAAGGTTCAGAAAGAGCCAATAAGTCCTTGTCAAAAAGGAAAAACTTGATTGTTTAAAAGTGATTAATAATATTCACATTTCAACAACAAAAATATAAGTATTAATCTCCGATGATATGGAGTAATTAATCATATGGAGTGATGTCAAAAAAAAAAATAAAGTTCATATTGGTGTCAATTGGTTTGATTGCAGACAACATCGATAATGGAAAAATTATAATCCCTCTGTTTCATATTAGATGATGTTTTACATCAATGCACACATATTAAGAAATCTATTTGTTTTCTCAAAATAACATTAAAATATAAGTTTCATTATAAAAATAAATATTAAAAATATAATTGGTTACACTGTTTTTGATAAAGATAAAGTTGCTTAGATATGTGAAAACATCATCTATTGTGAAACTACAAATTACACCTAAAACATCATGTAAATTGAAACAGAGGGAATACAGTATAGTACTATAGTTGAATTTATCAACCTAATTAACAAGTAGCTATCGTTAATAATTTGAATTTACCAATTTATTTTTCTTTTCATTTATAGTTATGTTGTAGAAAAAAAATTCACACAGTCTATAACTGATTTCCATAGCAAATCAATATATCTATATATATATTGAAAAATGAGACATGTACAATTGTTTGGATTTCAACATAAAACGCGATTACAAATATAATACCTGGTCGGGTAGGATCTTGGTATTTTGGACGGTTGAATTTGTTATATATATGGGTAAAGTTCATATGCTTGGAAGTTGGAACAACCAGTAATAGAATAAAAGACTCGTCCACAACTATGTTATAACCCAAAGAGTGTTATTGGACCCTTGACAGTGTGATTTACGCTATTGAGTTTGCTCTGAAATACTAAAATGGTTAACATGCTTAATCTTTGTTCAGATGGAAAATATTATTCTCCCCCAAGACCTAGTCAGATGAGCAATGTGACTAGACAAATACTCTTGTTAATTTCTAGGAAAGGAATTAGGATGGTAGTTCAAGATCTCATAAGGATCTAAGACCTAACCGAGCATTTAGAGGAAGAGTTCGAAGAAGAAAGCTATCCGCTAGGTTGGGAGTAGAGCTTAATCCAGTGCTAGTACAACGATTGCATGACATAAGGGCTAAATAAGAGATCATCTCCACTCCCGTTGGTGATACCGTCAAACTCTGCCTGTCGATCTTCTTTTCGGGAATATGGCAACCCTATCGTAGGGAATGCGGCCTCCTTTCACATGTTTTGGCGGATTACTTATGTAAAATCATACTATCAATATCATCAAATCAAATCGTAAATTTCTTTTTTCTCATAAATGTGACATGCATTTGGGTATTCCGTACTAATGGCCTCCGCCTTAGCGTCGAACATATGTCGTCCTCTAATTGGTTGGAATAACAGCTACTCTCATGGTAAGGTGATAGTCTTGTGGGAAATGAGGTACGACACCCTATATGAGTCAAGTCAGATCGTTGGTAGTCTCGTTGTATGATGAGGCGTCCCGAACAAGTAAATTTGACTTTGTAGACCTTCAGAAGGGAGAGAATACATATCGTCTATCAAAGGGTTTTGATCAACACTTAAATTAGACATCATTCATGGAAGATATTTTTTATATTCTGTCAGTTGATCCGGTCAAATCCTGATAGTAATGTATTTAGTGCTGTAGTGTGGATCTTTTTCCGAAAGACCACTAAACAGTCCAACTGGAGTTTGAAATGATTTACAACTATTGTCAAAAGTATTTTCGAGTTCGAAGATGGTTTATTCCAAAGGTATAAGAGATTATCAACATCTAAAGATCCCCTTTATCGATACTTTAACAAATCTAGTAGTTATATACCCCATATTTTTCAAAATAATGTAATACTCACTCTGTTTTATAATTAATGTCATTCTAGCTGTTTTTCTTGTTACACAAAAAATGTCGTTTTATAATTCTAATGTAAATTATACTTACTTTCAACTGAAAACTAGAATTCTAATCCGCGTTAAAACGCGGATGAAGTTTCTTAAGTTTTGAATATCAACATATACAGACTTTTGTTCATGAGTTTGTAAAATTTCAAATTTTCTTTTTATGGAGTCATGTTGGAGTTTTTTTTTTAATAGTGTCTAATTTGTAAAAGATCTTGATCTTTTTTTATAAGTGAAATATATTTTTGTATGAAACTAATTTTCAAATTTGTAATTTGCAGGTAAATATACATAATTAGGTGTAAATTTTAAGGAAACTTACATTGGTGATCATGACCAAAATGTCGACTGATTGACATACGTGGGTATTGATTTTATAAAAGTATGACTAATAATGTTGTATTGACCAGAAACGATGTGAGAATTTTGTAATTTAATGACATTTTTTTGTTTAGCAACATGACGGACCGAAGTTATTTTTGTTTGGTATGTAACTGGTTAATATAAGTCAGTTATTGTATTAGGAAAAACTATAATACTGAAGGGGAAATATTGTGTAACTGAATTATAGAGAATGTATATCTTGTGTAACAGAATTATAGGCCCAATGTTATATTTATTTCTAATGAAATATGAATAAGTCCAAAATTTAAATGACAACATTTATAAGTAGATAAAAAAATGACTATTTTAATAGAGTAGATTAATTGCTGTTGATCAAAGAAGTGTAATTAATAACAATTTGCATATATTTCAACAACTTTCTTAATTTGTGTAAAAAATTTCGGAGTGACAATTATTCAAAAACGGAGAGAATATATTTTAAATTTTTCATACATATTAATAAAATATATTAAATTTTAGTATTAAATGTACATTTTGTGATTATTAATTTCCTATAATTCTAAATCAATAAAAACTCAGTGCATGCAATTAATTTTATTGAATTTATGACTAATCATTATGAGTTGATAATAATGCACTAGAAATATAAAAATATAACATGCATATTTATGAAACATATGAAATATTAGTTATGATAGTAATTTCTCATGAGCCATTGAGCTACTTGAAGTACCATTTACAAAAATTTGAGAGGGTTCTCCAGGAGAAGCTTCCTGCCTGTTCCATTGCAGCAAAGCGACGAGTAACTACAACGACCACAATAGTAGATGTTGAAGGCCTGGTATGGTTAAGTCATATACAGTGACACAGTTGTTTTTGCTGATGTATAACATCCTTTTTGTGGTAACTCTCAGGGTATGATGAACATTAGTCCTACAGCTGCGAATCTACCGGCCTGGCGTCCTCCATTGCTACAGTAGATTTCAACTATTACTCTGAGTCTGAGATACCTTACTCTTTGAGGAATACACTCTGTATTATTCTATCCAAGTATTAAAGGAGGAATATATATTTCATGGATCCAATGGGCCGAGTGGACATGAATATTTCGGTTGCTCTGTAGCTGTGTAATCGTGGTGTCTGACTCTTGCAGACTTTGTACCGAATGTTCATTGTCAATTAATGAAAGGATTGAATTCAGGACTTTACTATGGCCTGCCACACAGAAGTTACTTGATATGGACTCTTGCAGACTTTGCACCGTATACATTTTACAAACTATGATATTTTACAAAGACAATTGCTTATATATTTTGTGACGGTTTTCAAAAGTACACTACAATATATTTTTGAGCAAATCTCTTAAGTAGCAGAAAATATGATAAAATAGTATTGTATTGACTATTCTCTATAATCTTGAAAAATCTAAATTGTTAGTGTAAATTTTGATCATTGTGTTGAGAATCTCCAAAATATATGAATTAATTAATGGATAAATAAAATTATACCAAAATTTAAAGGTTTTACTAAATTCCAAAGTCTAAACCCTAATCATTAAATATAAACTTATTTTCAGAAAACTTTTGGATAGTGTTACTGAATTTTATATATTTTTGTTAAATTTGTTTTCGGCGTTTGTTAAACTATATAACCATTTACGTTATTTGATTATATAATACTTAGCCGACAAAAGTTACATTCTTTCCACAAATACGCAGAGAATCCAGTCACAGTGGAGACAACGAAACATTTGTTTATTTTGACTGTTTTCTCTAATGACCACGCATGGTCATTTGAATAAATCCAATCGTTTGATAATACAGCATACGTAATTTTCACAAACACTCTTTTCTACAAGACGATGAGTCAACGGATGCTTGTCCTTTGAATTACAGACAGAAAACTGGATTGGGTCAAAGAAAAAAGAACCAAAAACTAAACATCAAAAAGCAAAGGAAATTAACAAACCTATTTAGACCCAGACAACTTGTGTTTATTATGCCAAATACGACTCAAACAAATACGACTCAAACAACTAGCACGTGGTAAATATGACCCCAATGCTATTTTAATTGAAAAGACCTACTTAAACCTAGTTAAGTCAGCGTGTGGAACCGTTCAGTGGACTCGATATGTTCAGTAATACAACATCGTTTTGCCTTCTCTGACACAAATAAGTGATTAAATGAACCTTTTAACCCTTCTTCCCCTTTTCTCGGCGACAAATACGAGCCATTCGACCTAAAATTCTAAGTTATGGGAGTATGAGAGGTTAGGGAAACGGGAAGAAGAATCAAGTGTTACTACGTTTGATAGAGCTGAAAAAAATATAACTTCTGCAATTAGAAGAAGCAAACAATGAGATCATCTCATCAAATTTATGTTAACTTTTATGTTCAATCAATGCAAACAAACGTGGCCATCAAGAAATAAAGTAACAAGTACGTGTGGTATACTCAGTAGCGACGGCATTTTCATCACCAAAACTTTACAAAAACGATATGAGCCAAGACGGAAACCATCTTGACATCGCTGCGCTGCAGAAGTAAACAGATCTAGTCCTCAATAACAGCTAAAAAAAATACAACCGGGCCAATGCTCTAAACATCGCATAGATATAGTTGGACTTTTCTGTCACAATGGGCCTATGGGTTTATGGGGCGAGCCCAGTGTAACTCGTCAAAGATATTTAAAACCCTAACCAACAACACACTCACGCTACTCTCTTCCTCCATCGTCCTCCTCCTCCGTCATCAAGCTGAAGAAGATTCAGCAGAGATGGTGAAGCAGGAGAGGAAAGTGAACGTCTCCGGCAAACCGAAGCACTCCCTCGACGCTAATCGCGCCGATGGGAAGAAGAAAACCACCGAGGGGCGTACCTCCGCCACTGTCCGCCGTCTCAAGATGTACAAAACGAGGCCGAAGCGAACTCCCGGCGGTAAAATCCTCAGCAACGAGTATCAGTCCAAGGAGCTTCCCAACACGCGGATCCAACCCGATCGTAGATGGTTTGGTGCGTTTTCGTAAAATGCTTCATATACTCGTTAACTGAATCAATTTGAAAGCTTATCTGCTTTGTTGAATTTATTACAGGAAACACGCGTGTTGTGAATCAGAAGGAGCTCGAGTACTTTAGGGAAGAGATGAAGACTAAGATGTCGAGTAACTACAACGTGATTCTGAAGGAGAGGAAGTTGCCTATGTCTCTTTTGACTGATAACAAGAAGGTAATAAAGGTTTTTTTTAGCTTTGTTTCGATTAGGTCTCATCAAGTTTCGGTCTTTGAGTCTGTTTTGTGCTGTTGACTGATAAAGGTTTAAACTTTAATTTTTGATTCTGTTTGTGTTTTTTTTTTTGTAAAGCAAACGAGAGTTCACTTGCTTGATATGGAGCCGTTTCAAAACACTTTTGGGAAGAAGACAACGAGGAAGAGGCCCAAGCTTGTAGCTTCTGATTATGAAGCCTTGGTGAAGAAGGCATCTGAGTCTCAGGGTAATAAAATTTAATTTTTTTATTTGGAGTTTGTTTTGTGACGAAATGATGTATTTATAGAAAGTTATGGTTTTGAATGAAGATGCGTTTGAGGAGTTGAATGGGGCAGGTCCTTCTGGTGAAGGAGGTGAAGAAGGAGACGGGTTTAGAGACCTTGTTAGGCATACTATGTTTGAGAAGGGGCAGAGTAAGCGTATCTGGGGTGAGCTTTACAAAGTCATTGACTCCTCTGATGTTGTTGTCCAGGTATAATATCTTGATTTTCAGAGACCTAGCTAATGCAATGAGACTCCTTTGTGTGTTTTCCTTACCGGTGTGTTTTGTATGACAGGTTTTAGATGCTAGGGATCCACAAGGGACTCGGTGTCATCATTTAGAGAAAACTCTGAAAGAGCATCACAAGCATAAACACATGATTCTTTTGTTGAACAAGGTTAGTTGTGTTCCTCTTTTGGAATACTCTGCTAGCTTTAATTTAATTGACTGGTGTGGTTGACAAAGTTAACTTACTAGGTATCTGTTTGTCTTTTGTGTGTGTGTGTGCTTTTAAGTGTGATCTTGTTCCGGCTTGGGCTACTAAAGGATGGTTGAGAATATTATCAAAAGAATATCCAACGCTAGCATTCCACGCAAGCGTTAACAAGTCATTCGGAAAGGTAATTTTATCGATTCTACATGCCTCTGTGCTCTATTGATTTCTGTTTGTGAAGCTTTGTAATCAACATTTTTTCTATATCTTTGTTCTTGTGATGGCTTATTTCAGGGGTCTCTTCTCTCGGTCTTAAGGCAGTTTGCTCGTCTAAAAAGTGACAAGCAAGCCGTATCCGTGGGGTTTGTTGGGTATCCAAATGTTGGAAAGTCATCAGTTATCAACACATTGCGTACCAAAACTGTATAACCTTGTTTTGTTAGTTCCTATATTAATTATCTGCATAGACTGCGAGTTTACTTGTTCTCATTTTTCCATTTTTTTCTCTCCCACAGGTTTGCAAGGTTGCTCCAATTCCAGGGGAGACCAAGGTTTGGCAATACATCACACTCACCAAGAGGATTTTCTTGATTGATTGTCCTGGAGTTGTATATCAGAGCCATGATTCTGAAACAGATATCGTCCTCAAGGGAGTGGTATGTTTGTACTCGTTTCTTTCGTGTATTTACATATTTGTGATACCTAAATGCTTGAAAGATTTGCTTCACCTTTCGTCGTGAAAGTTGTCTTATGTAAACCTATGATTGATTGCTTGGTTTGGTATCTACTGTCTGGTTCTTTACAAGGAATGCATTACCTTACTGATTCAATCTTTTCGATTTATAGGTAAGAGTTACAAACCTGGAGGATGCATCTGAGCACATTGGAGAAGTCTTGAGACGTGTCAAGAAGGAGCACTTGCAAAGAGCCTATAAAATCAAGGACTGGTAAGAGAAATTTCACTTTTTATTCTTCTTCATGCCTATTTTTAGAGACAAAGATAGAAATTTCCGGTTTCCCTATAAACAGGGAGGATGATCATGACTTTCTTCTACAGCTATGCAAAGCGTCTGGCAAACTTTTAAAGGTGTGTACACAATCGGAATTGGCTGCAGAATTTGCTTGATAACTTAAATCTTACTATGTTTTCGTAGCACTGACGTTGAACTTGATTACTTTGTTCAGGGTGGAGAGCCTGATTTGATGACAGGAGCAAAGATGATACTCCATGACTGGCAAAGAGGTCGCATACCTTTCTTTGTACCACCTCCTAAGCTAGAGGACAAGGCTTCAGAAGTAGAATCCGAAGTCACAGTACCAGGTATTGACCAGGAAGCTATTGCTGACAACAATCAAGCGAGTGCTGCATTGAAAGCCATAGCTGGCATCATGTCTTCACAACAACAGAAGGATGTTCCTGTACAAAGAGATTTCTTCGACGAGAAAGACCTCGAGGGTGATGATAAAGCAGAGGAGTCGACTGAAGCAGACGAGGAAAATGGAGGTGATGCTCCAGAAGATCAGGACTTGGTCTCAGAAGATGGAGAGGAAAGTGAGAATGATTCAGGTGAGGATGTGGTGTCAGAAAATGAAGAAGATAACGAGTAGTGAATTATTTCAAAGTTTTTGTTACCTGTAGCTTGTCTTGACTCTAAAGTGAGGATCCTTATTAAACTATTTATGATTCTTAGAACCAAGATATTACCCGAAATTTGTAGTTAGAAACGTGACGGGTGTTAAAATTCTTGCATGTGTCCGAATATGCAAAAGCTTCGTCCATCATAGTCATAGTCCTTTTTTTTCTGATTTGTGGCCTTCTTGCCATAACGTCAACTGTGGAATGCCACCACCAATGCCTTCCTTCATCAGCATCTAGGGCCTTCACCACAGGTACCAAATGCGACACCACCAGGTCCAAAACTGTAGCCTATGCTGGTTGGTGCCCTTTCCAAATTTCCGCAGCCATTGAAGTTAAATCACTAAGGGATTAATCTTACGCACAACTCCATGTTCAAGGTCAAACTTGGGAAGCTCATGCTCTTTCTTGCCTAACTCAGTGAAACACTGTCCTTGACCTCTAAAATTTAGAAAGTCAATTCAAGGTAGTAAAGCCTATGAACGTCAAAGTGAGAATCTTATTAGACCATTTTGTCATTCACAAAACCAAATTTATTAGAATGATGTCTTATACTGACACCAAAGTTCGTAGAAAGAAAGAAACATGACTAATAGTTAAAAAGACGATTGCATCTATGGCAAGGAAGATGCAACAGCTTGCCTCATTATATTCGTGGTCCATTTTATCTGAATTTCTTCCATTATGCCCTAACTTCAACGGTGGAAAGTAGCCACTGTAAGTGGGTGTGATACATAGAGTACTGTATCAACAACTATGTCACAAAGTACTATACATGAATACAGAGAATTTCTGTGCAGAGAATATATATTTACAAGATTTCTTTGAAAGTGAACTTACAAGACTCATTCAAACAGAAAAAACACAAGATTCACACGTCATAATGTCGAATACAAAACTTTAAAACCTTTTCTTTTCAATCTTTTGTGTTTCATTCACCATACAAGTTATAAAATCCCTTTTTGCTAAAAATATTTTTTTTTTTTCTGGGATGAGCTCATACAAAGCTCATCACAACCTACTTATACTTAGTATTTTCGTTGCTGATACCAGCTAAAGTCCCCAAAGAAGATATATTTTCAAATCTTCCTTTATGGAATATTTCCAATTCTTGTACAAAGTCATTTGGACATATTGCCTCAATGAATCTCCATTCTCCAAGGTACATATCCTCTTTAGCCTTCCAATAACCTTCAGTTTAGTTCCATCTCGACTCCATATCCAATCTCCAAGCCAACCACTTAGCTCCAACTTGATCTTGTCATTCTTCAGTCTTGCTGTAGATCCTGATGTAGATCCTGCTGCACTTCCAACTGATACAAGATGTGCATAAAAACTTTCTATATTCACTAACATGAACTCTACATCTTCGCTCACATCATCCAACCAACACTCACTTCCAATGACTTCACGTAGTACTTTCACCTACACATTGTACGCCATGATGTTCTCGAACTTCTCAACACCTTGGATGTGCAAGTTTATCATCCCATGTTGACCTCTAAAACTCATTCAAAATATGCACTTACAATTTTTCCCCTTTTGAGTGGATTTTAAAATTGAGACATCACGATCATGATGATCTCTAAATGTATAGCAGCATGTCTTCCTCACATCATTTACTTTTTGAGATAATATCTGACGCACCTGCATCAGCGACTTCATCAGAGTAAGACGATTGACGTCTAAAAGGTTATTAAAAAGACAAAAAAGCTTAAAAAAAAGCTATAATGGAATTTTTTTTAAAAAAAAAAGCTATAATGGAAAATATTAGTTTACGTTGGTTCATCATGAGGTTCATTTTCTGAATTTTTACTTTTTTTTTTGTTAATTGGCGAGAAAGGTTCTGGAGAACAAACGAAAACCATGTTAAATCTAATGTGGCCAGAACTCAAACTCGTGATGGCGAGCACTTCAGTCAATGTTCGTTTATCACCAAACCACGAGATCCGATTAAAAACTGTGTAGGTTGAACTTTTTAAAGTGATTGGGCTCACCCTGAAGGGCCACCTCGCCATAAATCCTCAAAGATTTTTTTAGCTAACCTAGTATCACCCCGTTATTCTTGAGTATCGAACTGACAATCTCGGATAGTCGTGTATGAGAAGAATTTCATGAACCACTAGGCCACCATATGCTTCTCTTTTACTTCTTTTTTCATTAGGATGATTTTACTTCCTTGACGGTATTTCTTCAGATTTCTAAATATATTTTGTTGGACATGAAATTATTAGGTAAAACTCATACACTAAATATGTATAAATGTTGTATGCAAATCCTATTATATTTAAACATATAGAGAATTTTACCATATTATTTAGTTCTCTTTTGTAGTAATTTATTTAAACAATGGATTAAAATTAGCTATAATTATAAAAAAATTTAAATGTAAAATTTATGTTTTACATGATTTTTTTCGTAGCTATAAATTTACTAGGTGTTTGGCCCGCAGATACGGACATAAATACTTTATAATTACTGATTAATATATTCATTACTACATAAAAATATAATGTAAATTATTATTTATGTTTTTATCTAAAAATTCTTATGGCTTATAATTTTTTTGTAAATTCTAGTGTATATTATAGTTTTTAGGAATTATTTGTTTTTAGTGTCATCTTTTCAATTATGGATATTTAATTATGTGCTTCTGTTTTTTTAATTTATATTAAAATACTTTTCAGATAACAACGCAATATACATAGGAATTATATTTATAGATATTGGATAATATTTATCATTATTAATTATAATCAATTATCTAATAAAAATATAGTTTTATTTTGTGCTTATTTACTAATTTTATTCATTAAAGATATAAACGATATTAACCACTCTAACTTTTAACGTGAAAGCTCATCTGCGAAGAATTACTTCGCAAATAATAGTATATATATATATATATATATTATGTCTTATAATTTGTTTTAAAAATCATTTTATATGATAGTATATATCAGGAATTATATTTTTATTTTAAATATATTATATTTTCAATTATATAAAATTAATAATTTTAATTGATGAATATTTAGTTATGTTTTTCTCTCTTTTAGGTTTTAACTTTTTATTAAAATATTTTTTCAGATAACAACACAATATATATGAATTTTATTTCTATTTTAAAATGTATTTTTAGATATTGGAAAAATCTTGTCATTATTAATTTTAATACATAATCCAATAAAATTTTTTAAAAAAATTTGGGTTAATTTATATTTTATTCATTAAGAATATAAATGATATTAACCACTCTAACTTTTAACATGAGCGCTCTGTCGCGAAAAAATCACTTCGTAAATAATACTATAGATTGTTTTGAAAATAATTAGTATGATCTATTAAATATACAACAAACCCACATATCAATACTATTAAAACAAAATGCTTTTTTTTGAGGTGACCTTCAAGTTTCAAAGTATTTACAAGCAAATGCCATTGCATATTTTTAAGATATGATTTTCATTTAATTGATTTTAATTATTTCCTCTTAATTCCTCTTAATTCGTTGCTTTAGTATTGATATTTGTTTTTTTAATACCAATCCTCCTATCATGGACACAATTGTTAGCTAGTTCAAAATTTTTTTTTAAATAAAAATATTTCTATCAAATAATTTTTTATCACGAATACAAATATTTTAAATACAATTTTTTTTTTAAATACCAATCCTTTTACATTTTGTACTTCAGTAATGTCTGTTACAATTTTTTAAAACATTCCTATAATCATATAGCAATCACATTTTATAATCGTTATTAATAATAAGCTCATATTGCCAATATTAATTATGCTCTACTGAAAGTTTTAGTATGCACGCAAATTATGAATATTTAAATTCAGATAATACTATATTCATGTAGTTTCTAATTATTGTTTATACACCCGATTTTTTAAATTATAAAACCTTTTCTTATAATTTTGTAATTTGTATACGGAATTCATAATTAAAGAAAATAGGATGTATAAACAATTAAAGGATATCCCAATTGAAAATAGCAATCAACAACAACATTACAATCCAAACAATAATCTGATATAATATCTTAACTGGTTTAATATTATATCATATATAGAAACAAATAATAGATTGATGTAATTTATAAATTCTAAAATCGTTTGTATGCATAGAATATTCCAAGGTTTAGCCACTATTAATGCTATTTATATAATTATCAACGATTTACTAATGTTAATTTGATTAATAACGAAAACAGTTATATAAAATCTAAACAACCTCATATAATATTCCCAAGTATACAGTTTTTTGTAGCTATCTTATTTAACAAATTCTACATCGTTGAGTTATATATATATATATATATATATATATATATATCACGTCCCATTTTGAAGTGACCACTCAAATACACATCTCTATTGCTCAAAACTTTTAATCCTTTATATTGTTATGGAATCCATGCTCAAGTTAAGCAACTTAAGTGAGGTTAAACCTTACAAATCGGCATGGAACTTTGCAGTGAAAGTCATTCATATATGGGTATCATTCAGTCACCAGTTTGGTGCATCGCTTGAGTTGGTTTTAGCCGACAAACATGTAACAAACACAACTCTCTTTAGTTGAATTTGATATGTTTAATATATTATCTAATTTTTCATAATTTAAACAAATGTTTCAGGGTGTCAAAATCCATGCCATTTGCAAGCAACCTCTTATGCAAAAATTCGAGAATCAGATTGGTGTTGGGGAATGGAAAGTTATTACCAATTTTCATTACGTCCAGTTTGTGGTACCAATCGACCCACCAACAATTTGTTCAGAATGGAGTTCATGAACCACACTTTGGTAACAAACTATAATTTCCAAAATGGGGATGACATGTTCTTAAATCTCCATGCATTTGGCACCATTCTAAATAGTTCACATGACATTCGTTTTCTTATTAGTAAGTATTATTTGCTTATTGAGTGTATTCGATATTGTATCTATATTCATAAAATATTTCACTAATATCAATCCACAACAGATGTGATTGGAGTAATCTCTGACTTTGGAGGTCACGATATTGGTCAAGCTGGAAGGAAAGAAGTCTCCAAATTGGAGTTCACTCTTGAAGATATCAAGTAAGATTTTTAAATATATTTTATAATATTTATTTTTACTAAATTTGTTTACTTTGTATTATTATATCAGCAACCATCGCCTTCAGTGCTGCTTATCTGGTAGATTAGCTGATCTTATGATGAAGAGGTCAAACCCAAAAATGGAGATGTTTGTTTAATCAGATATGGTAAAATCGGCAAATACAACGGTATGATCATTTATAATATTTTTTCAACGTTTGTTTTACATGTAAAATTTAGTAAAAATAGTATCTTATTTTTTTTCAGATGAATGGAGAGTGTCCAATGCTTTTCATTGTACCGAAGTGTTTATAAATCCAAATATCAAGGAGGCTCAATCCCTTAAACAGCAAGTGTCAATATTTTTTATTGTGATATAAAACGCACGTAAAATATTCTTAACTATTAGAAATATTACCGGATTAAACCATGTGAATTATGTTGTTTTTAAATTTGTCAGGATTGGTGTTGATAACACTACACTTGAAAAGGAGAGACAGAACATTGAGAAGATTCCAATCCAGGAAAAGCGCCTGAGATGGTCGCAATTTCCTTTCGTATCCATTCAAGAGATGAAGCGATCTAATCAGGTATGTTTCTCTTCACCAAATTTCGATGGTTTTATGATATTCTGATTTTTATACATTTTTATGTTTTTGTAGGCTGGTTGCAGAGTAGTTTGCTCGGTTTATGCAGTTGATACCTCGGATGGATGGTGGTATTGTGCTTGTGATGTCTGCGAGAATAAGGTTTCGAAACCCCTTATTGTATTTGCTGAAACGGATGTTGCAATTTGGTGGTGTGATTTTTGTCAGCCTAATGTTACTAAGGTTTCACCAAGGTTGTACTTTAAATTAATCTTATATTACTTACAAATAATTATTATCTCTTCTAATGTTTTCATTTTTTTTTCTACTTTATATACAGG
Organism: Hirschfeldia incana; assembly: GCA_026261945.1. Taxonomy (NCBI): domain Eukaryota; kingdom Viridiplantae; phylum Streptophyta; class Magnoliopsida; order Brassicales; family Brassicaceae; genus Hirschfeldia; species Hirschfeldia incana. The sequence continues at coordinate 1,645,526 of JABCMI010000019.1, forward strand.
TACAAGCTTGATTTGCTTGTGCAAGATCAGACTGGTGAATCCAAATTCACACTTTTAGACTCAGTTGCTAAAAGTGTTCTGAACAAATTTGCATCCAAAATCGTGAATGTCTCCATTGACAAGGTAATATTATATTATTCATCTTAATATATAATCAATATTAAAATATTTTTTGGATTCGATATGTATTAATTTTTTTTTTTGTATTTCACAGATTGACGACCAAGATATGTTACAGCTGAGATTGTTGATATGGTTGGGAAATCATATGGATTTGGAATTTTATTTGATGAAAACAACAACTTCCATGCAACGACCACATTCAATGCATTGAAAGTTTGGGGTCTCCATGATGCTATATGGAAAACAACCAAGTGGCTGCACAAGAGCTCTGTTTATTCAAGGAAGAAGCAGTGCACAGATGTGAAGAGGGTTGATAAAGTGTCTGAGTCCTATCCAGGTTCCATGTTTTTAGTTTAGTGTTGGTTTTATGTTTTACATTTGGAATATTTTCTGTTTTAATGGTTTTTAAAATTTTGAAGATTATCTATCGTTTGTTTGAATTTTATTCAATGAATTTAATAAATTTACTTTTTAAATTTTATAAATATTTTTTCTATCATCGGAGCTGAAATAATCCCATTTGAAACAAATATATCAATTTTTAACATGTTTAAAATATATCATTAAAAAAATTAATCAGTCAACAATCCTAAGAAATTTCATTCCTTATCAAATTTTGAATAATGTATACCCGCAAAAATATTGTTTTAATTCCCTTTATTGAAAAAGAATGTTCCTGAAGTGAAAATAATATTTTTAATACACAAGTTATAAAATATAAAATGTTAAATAGAAATAATTTGTAATTTCTAAATATTTTGATATAAAATCTCAGAAGTTCTTTTAAAACATAGAATATCCAAATAGCATTATAAATTATCATAACAGAAAACCAAACCGTTATATTGACTATAATATCTAATGATATATTAAAAAAAATATTTAAACCATTTACTATCATAAATAATATCCCATCGGATTTACAACTATCCCAACAGAAAACAAATTAATATATCACTATAATATCTATCCATATATCATATTGGATATTCTATATTATTAGCATACAGGATATACCTTTTGGATATAGATGATTGTTTTTATAATTTTTTATATATCTTATTAGTTACAACTAACAGATATACGCCATGATTTCAGTTTCAACGTAAAACCTCAACCAGAAAATCAAAACAAATTTATAAACTGCTTCACATGTTTTGAAATATATAAAAAATTGTAAAAATCAAACAAAGATTTCTTTTCAGAATTAAATCGTATATTATCTTAACAGATGGAACACGATTAAAATCTAACATCTTACTATATATATGGCCATATTCCTCTTCAAACAAACACATCTCTCTTTAGTTACAAACATATTTCGACATTATGAATTCAAAGCAAAAGGTCGTTTACGTTGATGAGATTCGTCCATGGAAGACAGCTTGGTTGATTAAAGCCAAAATGCTCCATACCTGGAAACCATCCAATGCAAAATTTGGTGAAAGTTTGGAGATTGTCTTTTCTGACAGTAAGGTATGTATATAGTAAGATGATCTCATTAATGTTGTTTCGATAAAGATGTATGATCCATACTAATCATATTTAAATTTTTATCATAGGGATGCAAGATTCATGCCACATGTAAGAAAAACTATCTTAAATCATTGGGAGAACAATGTAAAGTTGGTGAATGGAAATCGATCTATAACTTTCAAATGAGTGCAGCAGGCAAGCATTACCGACCAACTCAGCACATGTATAAGATCACTTTCATAAACCGTCCGATTACGAAAACGATGACCTTTTTCTTTCTTTGGCAACATATGATGCTGTTATGAGTGGAAAATTGAACAACGATATCTTAATTGGTATGGATCATTTAATTATTCTTATTGTTTAGTATTTGTATGATAATCTTATGTAACTCATAATGTTTCACTAATTTTACCAGATATTGTTGGACAAGCTATTGAAGTCGGAGAAATTCAAACTCTCCAATGTGGTGGGAAGGAGAGAAAGAAAATTGAATTTCTGTTGCGAGATATGAGGTTAAACATTCCATATTTTCTTAATCCTTTTTAAGTATTCATTAATTTTATCAAAAATTTTAAATTATTTTTAATCTTGAATGCTTAGTGATGAACGCATACCATGTTGTTTGTGGGGAAAATTTGCCGAGGCCATGGAATCTCATAGGGAGGAATCACAATTTGGAGTTGTTGTTTGTCTACTTCGATTTGCTAAGATTGGAGCATTCAGAGGTATCTTAATTAAAAATGTATTCATTTTATTAATGTTTAATGAATACTAATCATTTTTTTCAGGTAATCTTCAAATATCCAACGGTTATGATTGTTCACAAATGTTGTTCAATCCTAATATAATTGAAGCGAAGCAGCTGAGAGAAGTGTAAGTTTTCTAATAGATTTTATTTTTTATTATGTATATTTTGTTAGAATAAATATATATTCTAATAATTTTTTTTATCATGCATGCAACGTGGTTTCTGATATAATAACAATAACATGAGCATTGTCGAAACAAGTGAGGAGGGCAGAGAGATGGTTTCCCAAACCAACAATGTAACCACACAGATTCAGTCAACTTGGAAATCTTATGAAGATAAAACTCTATCTGAGTTACTGTGTTCCAAACAAGTTGTCATTATACTCCATATAAGTTTGGTCAATTTTTTGTCATTGTATTCACAAGTATTAATTCCCTTTTTTTTTGATGCAGGTTGACAAGTGCAAGGTTGTTGCTACCATCAAAGCTATAGACACCAACTATGCATGGTTCTATTTTGGTTGTGATGTGTGTCAAACCAGAACTTTTAAAGTCCTTGAGGAAGAAATACATCCTGCCATCACTACCCAGCCTTTGTTTTGGTGTGTAAAATGCAACAAGAATGTTCTGAATGTTACACCAAGGCAATTACTTATATTTCTATTCCCTGAGTGTCTATCATTATTATTGCAATTTCGTCTTATATTATTGTTTTGTGATTAGGTTTAAGCTCCATTTGATTGCTAAAGATGATTCAGCTGAAGCAAATTTTGTACTTCTAGATTGGGTAGCATTTCCAGTTTTTGGAGTTAAATCTGAAACACTTCAAAACGGTTCTTTGATGAGGTAATTTTTATCTATTAAAACGAAATGGAAAATATGATATTTTAGTTTTTCTGACCTAAATTCAAATTAGGTCGAAAATCTTGAATTGCTTCATGATTGTATTCAAGAAACTGTGGGAAAGACTTTTAAGTTTGGTGTTATACACGAAAACGGATCTGAAAGTTTTAAAGTTCTTAAAATGTGGTCGGTTTACAACACACTCATGATTCATTCTCAACCTGACACCGTGTCTGATAAGGGAACTGCATTAACATCAGCTTCAGAGGTATATAACAAATTATAATTTATTGTATTTATCTTAGTCTTTTCTAGGTATATAACAAATTATAATTTATTGTATTTATCTTAGTCTTTTCTTAATATTAGCCTGAACATGACCCTATTGCTTTAGTTTAAGCAATTGATAGAATTTAATTTACTAATATATATTATCTACATTATAGGCTTCCCTATTGACTTATAGGGATGAGAGCAGTAACCAGAATGCAACTCCTGCTAAGCGATCAGGTGATGACATTGTCGACATTACTCCTGCTAAGCGATCAGTTCATGACATTGTGGACATTACAGACAACACTTCGACTTCAAAGTCCCGCCCTCTCAAAAGTATCAAGATGGAGAAGATGAGCAGTGAGGAGCTTCGTCAGAAGAACAAATATTTTTTTTTTAGTTTCCAATGATTAATTATCATCTTTAGCTGGATTTTTAATAAGCGTTTTCCATTACGCATTTGTTTTATTTCTAGGAGTATTCATGATTTTATCTTTTAAACAATATCGTTTGGATCAATTTTTCTAATAATATAGTCTTTTGTCCCTCTTAATAGTATTGATTCAAAACTATAAAGAACCGATTGCAGCCACATAATCCACTAAAACATGTTTAAAATGTTTTTGAACTCATGTTTCATTCCCTTTTGAAACATTCCATCTATAGCACTAAACTATTAGAATCAAGTTAAAATTTATAAACAATAATACTTTTTATATATAAATGTTGACCCATATAAATAAATCAGCAATAATATCAAATCATAAATTTACCTAAATGGTATATCATAAACATTTATTGAATTTGGGTCATTGGTAAAATATGTTTATAACATATAAACATATATATTGTTTTTTGAACTCATGTGTTATTGTCTTTTGACACATTCGATCTATAGCAATATAATATTAGAATCAAGTTAAAATGAAAACATTTATATTATTTATATAAAAATGTTTTATGATAAGTCCATCATCACTAGTATTAAAGTTCAATTTAGCTCATGGGTAAACATGATACAATATTTATGCATCCTATAAACATGATTCAATATTTCACATTTTATATGTCAAAAATGTTTTTCTTTTGCACTAGGAATCAGATAAGTTTCGTAGAGCATCCCTAAATATACATATTTTTTTGAACTCATGTGTCATTCCCTTTTGACACATTATATCTATAGCAATTAAAGGATGTGAGTAATGTCCAAAATTTTGCTACTTTTATAACAAGGATTCAGAACTTTAAGTGATATAAAGTTGATGATACAATGACACAATGACACAATGACAGAAATAGTGTGCCTTTGTGTTCTCAAGAAGCATGCACAAGAATCCAAAGTCGTGAGCATGCTATCTTTAACACGTTTTACTATCAAAGGTGACAAACCAACTCAATATTGATCCAATCTCGATGCTATAAATCAATGTTATAGCTATATCATAACTATCTATAACCTAAAGCTTTCATCTCATACTCATCTTCCACCATCACTTTTATTTACTTCTCTTTCTACACAATGAGTCTCTTTTAAAAAAAACATTCCACAAAGAAAGCCATTTTGATCTCTCCCTACTTCTTCTCTCTTTCTTTTTGATCCAACAAAAACACAATATTAACCATGGACTCAGATGATTCTGTCAACAATCAAAACCTTACAATGACCGGAGATAACAGACTCAACGACGATTGGACAGACCCGGATCCTGATGGCTATTACCAAAATATAAGTTTGAGACTGTTTTGTGCGGATCCAATCCAGATGGTTACTAAGCACAGACAGTTAAAGGATCTTTGCTTGGCTAATGGCAATCCCGAAGCTCATTATATCAAAGGAATATTTCGATACTTCCTCAATGACGACCATCAAAATGGGATTCATCATCTAAGACAATCCTCAATCCGCGGTTTTGAAACAGGTACATATCTTTATGCTTTGTTACTTCTTTCTTTAGGTTACTATCGGAGGGGTAAAAAGGTGTTCGATAAACTCTTTTGGCGCCATGATATCTCACCTCCAATCTCTGTTGGCTAAGAATCAAAAACTCACTCTGTGATATCCGTATTGAATGGACCACTGATAACTACACCAACTTGGTAAATCTTCAACCACAAGCCAACTGCCATCCTGTTGATAACATGGACAAAGTATGCAATGGATGTTACTACTTCAAGAGGCTCTACAAGTTCTATAAGTTTGCTACTGAGGATGACTAATAAAAGAAGCTATATGTGCTTTCCATGTTGTTCTATGCAATATTTCTTTGAATTTGTATTTTTAGTTATTTGTCTATGTAACTTCTTTGCTTCTTTGTTTTTTTTCTTTGTCGTGTCTTGCATGTTTAATTTGTAATGTCGAAATCCTTTTAATGAAGAATAATGTTATTTAGTCTTAAAAAGCCTTTTTAATTTTCATTGGTTTATATAAATTTAATAAGCATATAAAAAATATCGTGGATTTTTAAAATTAACATAGAAAATTTTATCATCAAAAATATTTAAATTGTCTTTTTATATTTATCGTCAATATTTTTTGGTGATATGTAAAATATTATTGTTATATATTTAACAAACATAATCTTGAAAAATCTTAACTATCAACATGGAAACAAATACTGTATATGCTAAACAAGGTTTAGCGGTGGTGAGTTTGTTTCACATCTGTAGTTCATGGATAATCCAAAGAAAGACGACACAGGACAAAAATCCTCTGATCGACCGTTTCATAATAGAAAATGAAGACCAGTTAATGATGAGAACGAAAATATGCAGAGTGGGAATAAAAAAAGACGTCCCACAACAGGAGCGGTGTTTCAAAACATCACAAACATGGCTCGAGTTAATTGTAAATATTTTGATATTCTCCACATTATCTATTCCATAGTTTTTGATCCAATATTGTACCTCGAGTGCATGTTTATTATGTTTTTTTGTGGCACATTATTTGCAGGCAAGAAAGGGAGGGCAGACAATCATCCAACTTTTAAGAGAGGAGTACAAAGAGATTTATGTTGTGAGTGTATATCAACGAGATAACAAAAAATTTATCTATTCATTGAACCAGATTATTATTTACAAAACCTATTAACCTATGATCTCTATATTTTTTACAGCTATAGATCTCAATGTTCTTAATCCTCTAAATAGGCAAACACCCGTAAATAAAATTGTCAACACTACTCAACGAGATGATTCAAGTGAGTGTAAATGAACAATATACTAACAAGAGGATCACATTCGATATTTTTTTATTATTTATAAAATTTATATATTTCTTTCTATATGTCCAACAGCTATAGACCTCAGGAAGATCAAAAATATATTAAGGCAAACACCAGTAAACCAATCTAGCAGTATTATACGAGGTGACCTTCAATCACAGATCAGCATATCAAATCGTCGGAATTCAGCCAGCTTTGAACAGCATGAAGAAAATAATTCTTCTGGTAACCTATTATAAAGATGTGTCTTACATTAGTTTTTTTTTCATGAACCTAAGATATAATATATTTACAGCTCAACTACCGATTTTAACTGCTCCTAGCGAGTTCTTGACACCAGGCAACCGATTTCCAGCAAATCCAAGGAATAAAGATCACTTTAAATACAATGATAAGACTCCTTACTCTCATCTCAGCATAACGCCAATCAATCAGTCTTTACCTTTAAACTCTGTTTGTGGCAGGATGTTTAGAGACCTCACAAACACACCTCAAAGTGGTAGAAATATAACACTTGTTTTTCAGTCGTCTGGTATATCTTATTCCAGTATTAACCAGCGTTCGCAAACTTCATATGCCGCTTCATCGAGTATGTTTGAGTTAACCCATATTCATTAAATATGTTTTTATGTGAAAACTTACCACTCTAAATTTTTTATTTTGGTTTCAGGTAAACATCTACAAGACAAACATGGGTTAACTCCTGATAATAATGCCCAAAGTTCAAATTTTCATACCATCCCTATTGAGCCTATGAGGTTATTTGGAACGGGCTATGTAAATCACAATGAGGGTATTTATTTTATTTGTATGAATAAGTTAATTTATTATAAATTGATTTACTCGAGTATTAAATTTTTTCGATCACAAAGTTTACTTTTATAACAATATCTTATTGTCGATATTTTTTTGTAGCTGAAGGACATTATAATCAGGAATATGATATGAGCAGTGAAGATAGTGGGGCATCTTCTAGACTCTCATCTCATTCGGAATATATATTCAAGGACATTGTTTCAGATAATTCAGAGAAGTTTGATTTTAGCGTGTTATTTCAATAACTAAAGCTCGTGCTGCCAAAAGAGAGGCAAGTAGAACTAAATCTGCTCAACCAGAACGCCTGAAACATTTTGGTAACAAACAGATCCAAATCAATATTGGTTTATATGTTTTACTAATATATCTTCTGGACATGTTAACTAAATCATTTTTTTAAACAGCATATGCTGATGAGGGAAATCCAACTTTCGAATGTCAGTACTATAAGGCAAAAATGTGGTATGGTGAACGTCTAGACCGTAATACGAACTCTAAAAAGCACCCTGTTTTCTCACTATGTTGTGGTCAAGGACAAGTAAAGCTGCCTATGTTAAAAGAGAGTCCATTAGTTATTAAAATGTTGCTCTACGGGAAAGATGATAAAAGTCCTTACTACCAGAGGAACTTAAGAGCATTGAACATGCTGTTTTCATTCACTTCTCTCGGTGGCAAAGTGGATCGATCCACTTCAAATGGTGTTGGTCCAAAAACCTTTACACTGCATGGGGAAAACTATCATTTAATGGGCAGTATGAAACCAAACTTTGGAGATCTGGCTAAGTTTGCTCAGCTTTACATCGTGGACATTGAAGCTGAGGTTGATGATAGATACAATGTTATGAGGTACAACACATAATATTTTACATTATGAGTGTGTATCATATTTTTTCCTAACGTGTCATAATATACTTTTTTTTCAGCAAGTACAACTCAGAAGCAGATAATACGAGGAAGAAGGAATTGCGAAAGGAGATCATTGAGGATATTATCAAGGTTCTAGACGATGTAAATCCCTATGTGAAGCAGTTTCGCCAGGCACGTGAGAGATTGAGCTTGGAACCCAATGAAAAGTTTCATATGAGGATTGTGAGCAGCCGTGAGAAAGATGGAAGGACATATGATACTCCAACCGCTTCAGAAGTGGCTGCTCTTATTCCTGGGGACTTCAATTTGGAGATGGACAGACATGATATTGTTTTGGAGGAGAAACAGACGGAATGGTTAAAAAGAATTAGTGAGATACACCCATCTAATCTTGCTCTTCAGTATCCTCTTATATTTACATTTGGAGAAGATGGGTTCAGACTCGGAATTCAAAAACGAGTTTCTCCTCAAACTGAAAAACTGAAACGGAAGGATATCAGTATGGCCATTTGCAAACACTATGGTTTCCCAGATCTGTTCATCACCTTTACTTGCAATCCTAAATGGCCCGAAATCACAAGGTTTCTGAAACAGCGGAATTTAAATGCAGAGGATAGGCCAGAAACAGTTTCTCGAGTGTTCAATGAAGTTGTATTCACTGATGATAGATTTAGCTGTCAATGAGATTTTGGGAAAAACATTGGCATGTAAATTTGATATTTTATCTATTTATACTATATTATAATTTTGTAAGCAATTTGTGCTTGTTATTATTTTTTTTTGTATGCAGCGATGTATACTGTTGAGTTTCAGAAACGTGGATTGCCGCATGCTCACATATTGTTATTCATGCACCCCAGTGCTTAATTGTCTACGACTGACCATATTGACAATTTCATTTCAGCTGAAATTCCAGACAAAGCTGGGGATCCGGAACTATATGAAGTTGTTAAAGACATGATGATTCATGGCCCTTGTGGAGTTGTCAATATGAAATCACCATGCATGAAAAACGGAAAATGTTCGAAACTGTATCCAAAGCCGTTTCAAGAAACAACTACAGTTAACAAAGAGGGCTTCCCAGTTTACAGGAGACGGGATAATAATCGATTTGTTGAGAAGAAAGGGTTCAAGTGTGACAACAGATATGTTATACCATATAACATAACACTCTCTCTGAAGTACATAGCTCATATTAATGTAGAGTGGTGTAATCAGTCTGGATCTATCAAATACTTATTCAAGTATATCAACAAGGGACAAGATCGGATAACTGTTGCAGTTGAAGCACCAAAAGAAGGAGGAACTGTGGAGACTAATGCTGTAAATCGGAAGAAAACCGATGACTCATAGAAAAATGAAATTAAAAATTTCTTCGATGGCAGGTACTTTCTTTAATATATATGACAATTCAATGCTTTACCAACTCATTTAGAAGAGTTTATGAATTGATTCTTCTTCTTTTTTTATCTGACCGAATTTTCATGTTTTCCTATTTTACAGATATGTGTCTTCATGTGAATCTTCGTGGAGAACTCTAAAGTTTCCTATTGATTATAGATCAGTGGCCGTTGAAAAAATACAGTTCCATTTACCAGGGAAGCAGACTGTTATCTTTAAGGACAATGACACATATGACGAAGTAACAAGCAGTGTGCTGGTACAAGATACATATCTCCTTGTCTGGTTTGAGTTGAACAAGATCAGCTCGGTTGCTAGAGAGCTAACATTAGCTCAGATTCCAACAAGTTTTATTTGGAACAAAAAAGAGAGGAAACTGCAAGAAAGAAAAAGAGGTTTCAGCATTGGGAGAATTAATTATGCACCAAAGAAGATTGACGAAGCTTATTATCTTAGAGTGTTGCTGAATATCGTCCGTGGACCTACATCATTTGAAGACATCAGGACGTTCAACCATGTTCTATACCCTACCTTCAAGGAATGTTGTTTTGCTCGTGGACTATTGGACGATGATCAAGAATACATTGATGATATTATTAGGTCAAGCTATACGGAAACGGCATCCTTCCTGCGACACGCATTTGCTATTATGCTCATGTCCCTGACTTTATCGTTTCCAAAAACTGTTTGGGCCAAAACATGGGAATTTCTTTTAGAAGACATACAGTATAGGCAGAGGAAACAACTTAATCGACCAGGTTATTTTTTCTGGCATTAACCTGCTTGCATATTTCTTAGGCGCCAGTAATACAACCCCTTACACCATTCTTATTTTTTAACAGGTCTGTGTCTAAGCGATGCTGAAAAAAAAGAAGGAGCCCTATTGGAGATTGAAAAAATATTGAAAAGTAATGGATCGTCGCTGTCGAATTGGAAAACAATGCCGCAGACCTTCAGAGATGCTGCTGATAATCAAAATGTATTGATTCTTGATGAGCTGAGCTACAACCGGGAAGAGTTGAGGGAAGAACACGACAGGGACATGGCAAAGATGACAGATGAGCAAAGGAAGATATATGAGGAGATTATGGATTCAGTTTTAGAAAAAAAAAGAGGTGTTTTCTTTGTTTACGGTTTTGGTGGTACTGGAAAGACGTTTTTATGGAGATTGTTATCGGCTGCTATCAGATCCAGGGGTGAGATTGTTTTGAATGTAGCCTCCAGTGGTATTGCTTCTCTTCTGTAACAAGGAGGAAGGACTGTACATTCCAGATTCGGAATACCAATCAACCCTGATGAGTATTCTTTGTGTAATTTGCCACCAGGGACTGACGCTGCTAATCTGGTTAAAGAATCCTCGCTGATTATTTGGGATGAAGCACCGATGATGAGCAAACATTGTTTTGAGTCATTAGACAGAAGCTTGGCAGATATTATGAGGAGTACGGAAAAGAAGCCATTTGCTGGGAAGGTTGTTGTATTAGGAGGTGATTTCAGGCAAGTACTGCCCGTTATAAATGGAGGATCCAGAGCTGAAATCGTGATGAATTCTCTGAATAGGTCATATTTGTGGAAAGATTGCAAAGTTCTAAAACTAACAAAGAATATGAGGTTGCTGTCAGCTGGTCTAACTGCAGAAGAGAAGAAGGACCTTGAAGAATTTCCGCATTGGATATTTGATGTTGGAGATGGAGTAGCTGGTGAACCTAATGATGGTGATGCGCTAATAACTATTCCAGATGAGTTTCTGATTATGGATGCCAATGATCCTATAGAAGCTATCAGCAAAGAAGTCTACGGAGACCCTTCATGTCTACAGCAGCAGAAAAATCCTATTTTTTTTTCAAGAGAGAGCAATTCTATGCCCGACTAATGAGGACGTGAACAATATAAATCAGCATATGTTGGATAGCCTAGGTGGTAAGTACACATCCATCACTAATCTTCTTTCCGTATGTTTTAATATTAGTTGATCGATTTTTTTAATGTACATGAGAGGAAAGAATCTATTTGAGCTCTGACAGCATTGATCCATCTGATACCCGAGCCGTTAATGATCAAGCGCTTACACCCGATTTTCTTAACAGTATCAAGGCATCAGGTTTGCCAAACCACAGTCTTAGGTTGAAAATTGGATGCCCTGTCATGTTGCTTAGGAATATTGATCATGTGGGAGGATTGATGAATGGAACTAGGTTGCAGATCATAGATATGTCTGATTTTTGTGTTAATGCTCGAATTATTACAGGAAAGAAAGTCGGGGAAGTTGTTTTGATTCTTAGAATGTCTATTACTCCATCAGATACGAAGTTACCATTTAAGATGAAGAGAAGACAGCTTCCAATTTCTGTGGCCTTTGCTATAACTATTAATAAAAGTCAAGGACAATCTCTCTCCCATGTTGGCATTTTCCTACCCCGGCCAGTGTTTTCCCACGGACAGCTCTATGTTGCTATATCTAGGGTCACATCTAAGAAATGTTTGAAGATTCTGATTGTTGACGAAGAAGGAAAGCCTCAGAAGCAAACAAGAAATGTTGTTTTCAAAGAGATTTTTGACGATTTCTGAATTTTTTTTATATGGCATTTGTTTTTGTTTCAAATATTTTTTTCAGCTACAACATATGCGTTTTGATTACCTTCATGCAGTTTGAATTTTATTTAACGTTCTGAATACAGTTCTATATTGAAGCAAATGCGATGATCAACTAAGGATACAACAATCATCAAATTATCATGGCGGTTCCATTTTCCTGTCTATCTAGACCCAAGATAGAAAATAAATTTTTCTTACAAATATTTTATATTGTAATACTGAACACTTGCACATTATATATATAGTATAAATTTGTATGTTATAGAACACAAAAATCAACTCAATTATGTTACAATAAATTTTTTGACAAATCGAAATAGTTTTACACATAATTATATAAATTAGTAAAATTTATACAAAGTATACATTAAAAATAATTTTCAAAACCGAGAAACATATCCCGACCTCATAGAGGGCGGATCAAAATCTAGTTTTATATTATAACTATTTTATTGTTTACATATAATACTTATATCTACAATGATTTTAGGGTAACCTACCACTTTTTAATAATAAAATATGTTAAATATATATATATATATAGTTGGTGTATTTGTGTTCTACCTTTCGTTCACTTTTAAATTCCAATATTTTTAACATTTTCATTTTTTAATCTAAAGTTTATGGGTTTTTGGCTGACCCTAGACTCGAATAGGTTATCCACAACTATCAGATCAATGCTGCAGCTTAGGCCACTTCTCAATGAGTTGATGCAATGCGCTATTGGTGATGGTGAAACTGCGAGTTTCTGGTATGATTCTTGGACATCTCTTGGTCCATTCTATGATTCCAAAGTAGACTATATAAACTATGTGAGGTATATATAAATAATTATTTATATTAATTAGGACATGTTTAAATATAAATAAATTATCAGTGCTTATTCTTATTTAATTTCATATGTAAACAAAATTATATTCAAAAAATAATAACGAAGAAGAGGAGCAACCAACATTGACCAGAACAACTTAGAACGCCGAGAGAAGCATCCTCACAATAGGAAACTTATAAAACGATCTATAACAAATAACAAAACATCTCACATGAGAAAATGGTGACGAAGAACAAGAACATAAATGTGAGTAGTTTTCCGGTGATGGTTAGAACCACAACATACCGGAAAAGTAAACAAAATGAATAGATGGTGATGGCTCAATGTCAAAATATAGGGACAAAGCACAAAACATCTAATAAATATAATTTTTTATCCTGAAACTAATAATCATAGAATAAAAATGCATAAAATGTAAAGCTATTAAAATTCAATATGCTTTACATCACGGACTCAACCCAACACTAATAAATATTATTATACACACAACAACAACAAAAAAACACATAATATATTAACATATCACATGGTACTACATAACAATGATAACATGATAAAAATACAAAATAATGATCTTAACAAATAAAAACGACCACACACGATTAGTTAATAACATCATCTAAAAAATCAAAATTAACAACAATATAATAATATATAATTTATTAATAAGATCATCTAGAAAAATCATAATTAACAATAATAAAATAATATTTTGCATGAAGCACGGACACATCCCTAGTGAATTTATACAATAACAATTTAATAAATATTTGTATATTTTGCATCATATTCATTTAGTTTTAGATTATGAAAATAAACTAAACAAATCACATTAATAGGATAATAAAAATTATATTTTTCTGTAAATGTTACATTTTTTTTTTATTAAAACGACTATAAATCAATAAAGCTGTTAAAATTCTCACCTTTAATTTTTTATATCTAATGTTCAAACATATATGAACAAAAAATAATATTTAAAAATTATTTAGATTAAATATATATATATATACCATATAAAAGCATAAGTATTTAAATTTTAAAATTTGCATTGAACAAGTACTGAAAGTTTAATATTTTACTTTCATAATTTTTATTGAATCTATAAAAATGATTATAAATTACTAAAAGTAATATAATTTCCAATTGAAAATTTTGTTATTAATGATTTTAATTTTTTCTTTATATGCAAAATTTTATTTAAGAAATAATATATTAATAATATAGTATGTATCTGTGTTAATATCATTTAAATTTAATCATACAATATATAAAATAAAAATGATTAGATTGTTTACCATAAAATGATTATAAGTAAATAGCAATGGTTGATTTGATTTATATGTTCGCATCATTTTAAATGTATATGTAATAATCGATGACTTCTTAATCATTTAATATATTTATTTATTTTTATTTTTATAATATATAGAAGAGGTGAAGAAATATGAGCACGGAATAAAATTTTGAATATTTTAACCTAGTACAGTTGTTACTATAAAATTGGTTGACTCGTATAGTCGTATTGCTTAGTTGTACGGGACTAAGTCTTTTTTTTAATAATTTGGTATATCTTGACATTCACCGGGATGAGATCTATACAAACGACGAATGTCCGTATCAGCCTATATTATCGATCCGAGTATGCATTGGTCACCAGATGTAGAAATCCAAATTTTATTTTTTATTTCTAATAGCTAGCGAGATCCGGATCTGTACTAGAGCCGAAGCTTATTTAAGTCTATTGGGTCATTCTCGCTTGTTTACGTGACTAAGTCATCTACAAACAAAGTCAAATCTATTCGGATCATCCTTTGTCAACTTGTGTTTTCTTACAGAAATACAATATTTTACTGTTCATAAATACCCAGTTAGTTGAAATATAAGTTAGGTTAGAATAGGTATCATGTTAGTTTTCTTAATTTTTTGAAAGAAAATCTTGAACGTCATTGACCTCTTGTAAACGTGTGTAAGTAGTCATAATCTTTTGCCCGCTTGTGTTATTTCTATAGAAATGAAAAATTTCAGTGTCATACCCTGCTTTATAAATACCCACCCACTTGCTTTTAAGTGAATTATATAGATAACAGATCAAAACCAAAAATATGAGTTCAATCTTCGAGCTCAACAATCTGGAGGAGTTAACGTTGAATGCACAGCAGATACAAGATAATTTATTGAAGAAGATACTTACACTTAACAGCAACACAAAATACCTCCGACGGTTTCTTCATGGAAGCTATGATAAAGAACTATTCAAGAAAAACGTACCGCTGGCCACTTATGAAGATTTTAGGCCGTACATCGATGGTGTCGCGAATGGAGAGTCTTCAGATGTTATTTCGGGTGGGCCCTGTTGGGGAAATAGAAGCGAAACACGGCGCAGCGGAATACAACGGTCGTGTTTCCCCTGACCTTGTGAGAACCTGTGAGGAAAATACTTCGACGATAGCAGGATATGATAACTAAATGAGACAAGCAATTTTAACGTGGAAAACTTCCTCGATGTGAGAAGGAAAAACCACGGGACCGTAGTCCACTCAACAATCCACTATATAAATGTATGTGAGTACAACCACGTCCTCCCTGTTCAACAACCTGAACAGAACAGAGACACTAGCTTCAAAGAGCTATCTCCAACACAGGAACAACAACAACAAGAGAGCAACACAAAGCTTCAAAACCGGCAGCAACCAAATGACCTCAGCTCACAAGGATTCCGGCAACCAGAGACTAATCCCACCGTACAAATCCAAGATGAACAAGTCAACAACACCTCTGCCAAATCTCAGCTCAATCAGAGAAGATCTCACCGTCGGATTTACCAAACACTCAAGACAGCACTACTGAAGAACTGTTACGACCAGCTTCACCAAAACCCAGACAACATAAGATCCAACCGTTAGAATCCAAATCCCTTCGGTGAACCTTTAACTCACTGACTGAAGAAGCTTCCCACAAAATATCAGCCCGATCAGGATCCGTTTGACCCTCCAAACCTGCCTTGACAAACCCAGACGAAATCTGCCTTCTTCTCTCCTTTTCTCTCTTTTGTGTCAAGAGTCTTCTTGAGTACTCTTCTTTCTTTCTTGTATTATGTCTGCTGTGTAATCTCTGATGTTCAAACAATTAGGTTAAGAGACTTTATATAGTGTCTCACTAACCCTAATTACCTCAAGGCCCAATACTAATCTCATGGACTAATACCAATGGCCCATCACCACCAAGTTTGGTTATCACCAACCAAACCCATTGGGTTTCCTCCATCTAGAAGGAACCCAACAAACTCCCCCTCCGACTAGGTGGAGGAAACAGTCATTTCGGCTATCCCTCGGCATACTTCAAGCTTCCCCCTCGGCAAAGACTTAGTCATCATATCAGCTCCATTATCATCCGTATGAACTTTTGCAAGTTCCACTTCCTTAGAAGCAACCACATCGCGTATCCAATGATACCTTCTCTGGATGTGTTTCGACTTCGAATGAAATGTAGAATTCTTCCCGAGAC
This sequence comes from Hirschfeldia incana, assembly GCA_026261945.1. NCBI lineage: Eukaryota > Viridiplantae > Streptophyta > Magnoliopsida > Brassicales > Brassicaceae > Hirschfeldia > Hirschfeldia incana. Next base: position 1,662,233 of record JABCMI010000019.1, read on the forward strand.
AAATAGCGCTTTGACTATCACAAAGCAGCTCATACTTTTCTTGCTTGAAACCGATCTCTTCACAGAAGTTCTTCATCCACAACAACTCTTTACAAGCTTCAGTTGCAGCAATGAACTCTGCCTCAGTGGTAGATAATGCAACACACTTTTGCAACCTTAACTGCCATGCCACAGCTCCACCCGCAAACGTTACCAAGTAACCCGAAGTAGACTTGCTAGAATCAACATCTCCAGACATGTCAGAATCAGTGAAACTGACCAGCAAAGGCTTCTTACCCCCAAATGTAATCTTCAGATTAGAAGTCCCTCTGAGATATCTCAAAATCCACTTCACGGCATTCCAATGTTCTCTCCCTGGATTGGAGATAAACCTGCTGACAACTCCAACGGCGTAGGCTAAATCCGGTCTTGTACAGACCATGGCATACATCAAACTACCCACTGCAGAAGCATATGGAACCTTCTCCATATCTTCCTTCTCCGCATATGTCTTTGGACTCTGTTGACTGCTCAGTCTTAAGTGTGGTGCAAGAGGAGTATTCAACACTTTAGACTTGTCCATGTGAAACCTTTTAAGTACCTTTTCAATGTACTTCTCCTGAGACAAGTGAATCAGCTTCTCACCTCTGTCTCTAACAATTATCATACCGAGAATATGTTTCGCTGGACCCATATCTTTCATGGCAAAGGACATTCCGAGCTGCTCCTTTAGCTCCTTGATTTTGTCCATGTTCCTGCCCACAATCAACATATCATCGACATACAACAACAAGATGATAAAATCATCCTCACCAAACACCTTCACAAATACGCACTGGTCTGAATCAGTCTCTGCATAACCATGCTCCCCCATAACAGACTTGAACTTCATGTACCACTGCCTCGGTGCTTGTTTCAATCCATAAAGGCTTTTCTTCAAGCGGCAAACCAAATTTTCCTTGCCCTCTTTAACATAGCCTTCCGGTTGTTCCATGTAGATCTCTTCCTCCAAATCACCATGAAGGAAAGCAGTCTTCACATCCATTTGCTCAACCTCAAGATCAAGGCTCGCTGCCAATCCAAGAACAACCCGAATGGATGACATCTTCACAACAGGAGAAAAGATTTCATCATAATCAATCCCCTTCTTCTGGCTGTAGCCTTTCACAACCAGTCTAGCCCTGTATCTGGGTGGCTTATTTCCATCTTCATGCTTAATTCTGTACACCCACATATTAAGCAAAGCCTTCTTGCCCTTAGGCAATTCCACCAACTCAAAAGTGTGATTCTCTTCAAAAGAATCCATCTCCTCATCCATGGCTCCAAACCACAGATCCTTGTGTTCATCCTCCAAAGCTTCATAATAGCTTTCAGGCTCTCCCCCATCAGTAAGTAAAACATACTCACTAGGATCATACCTTGTCGACGGTTTGAGACCCCTCTCGGATCTTCTCACAACAGTAGGTTGGTTCTCAGCAGCTGGTGTCTCACCATGATCGTCACCATGATCACCATTGCCATCTTCATGTGCGGGAGCATCTGCACCGGGTGTATCATCCTGAACCTCACCATGGACTGATGTAGAAGGAGTAGCCTTTATATCGATCAAACCTTCATAAACAGGAGTTGGAATTTTGGACTTATCAATGTCCTTAATCGTTTGATCTTCCATGAACACAACATCTCTGCTCCTTACGAGCTTCTTCTCAACGGGATCATAAAATATGTACCCGAACTCATCCTGACCATAACCGATGAACACACACTGCCGCGACTTCATCTCAAGCTTCGATCTATCAGTCTTAGGAATATGAACAAATGCCTTACACCCAAAGACCCTCAAGTGACTGTAAGAAACATCCTTACCAGTCCAAACTCTCTCTGGAACATCACCATCCAATGGAGCACTTGGTGACAAATTCAGCACATGAACCACCGTGTTCAAAGCTTCTGCCCAGAAAGTCATCGATAAGCCTGACTGTGAGATCAAACATCTCATCCTCTCGACAATCGTCCGGTTCATCCTTTCAGCCAACCCATTCAATTGTGGAGTATAAGGTGGCGTGAACTGATGCCTTATTCCATGCTCTTTGCAATAAGCATCAAATGGTCCAAGATACTCTCCACCATTATCACTGCGGATACACTTCAGTTTCTTCCCCGTTTGTCTCTCAACCAATGCCACAAAATGCTTGAAATACCCCAGCACCTGATCTTTCGTCCTCATAGGAAATACCCACAACTTCCTTGAATGATCATCAATGAAAGTCACAAAATATGATGCGCCGCCAAGAGATCTTGTCTTCATTGGACCACACACATCTGAGTGTACCAAATCCAGTACCTTGGGTTTCCTAGAAGGCGCAGAAGACTTGAAAGATACCCTGTGTTGTTTTCCCGCAAAGCAATGCGAACACTTCTGCAGGTGCAAACCAGAGATTCCTGGAATCACCTCATTCTTAGACAACACAGCCATTCCCTTCTCACTCATGTGGCCGAGTCTTTTATGCCATAACTCCATGACATTATCATTCTCCATTGCATTAACAGCATCCTTGGAGACCTTAGCCTGCATCCAATAGAAAGATGAAGACTTCTCACCTCGAGCCACAATCAAAGAACCACGAGAGAGCTTCCATTTACCACCACCGTGCAAACTGAAATAACCCTCATCATCAAGTCTTCCCGTAGAAATCAAATTCATCCGAATGTCGGGAACATGCTTAACATCCTTAAGCACCAGCCTAGTACCAAGACTAGTCTCCAAGCAAATATCACCAATGCCAGCAACCTGAGCCATCGCATCATTCCCCATCTTCACGGAACCATAATTACCCGTAGTATAGGTAGAAAACAAATCCCGCTGTGATGTTGCATGAGTAGTAGCTCCACTATCAATCACCCAACTGGTGTCCTGGCATGTGACATTAATGGCATCACCCTCAAGAAGAATGAGAAACTGATCTTCGGTGACGGTCACCCGATCCACCTTTTCTTCTTGACCTCCTTGCTGCTTGTTTTTCAACTTCCAGCAATCCTTCTTCATGTGCCCTTTCTTATGACAGAAATAGCACTCCAAATTTGCAAATCTATTAGACTTGCTCCTGCTCCTGTTCTTGTCACTCTTGGGACCTCTACTTGTACTTCTCCCCCTTGACTCAGTAACAAAGACATCTGAACGCGAACTGCTAGCATTCGACTGCCTTCTTGCTTCCTCATTAAGAACACTGTTCTTCACTGAATCCATCGAAATAACACCTTCCGACGCGGAGTTACAAAGAGACATCCTGAAAACTTCCCAAGAATCCGGTAAAGTACCGAGAAGCCATAGACCGTGAATCTCATCATCAAACCTGATGGCCATATCAGACAGCTTGTTGAGCAATCCCTGAAACGCGTTCAAGTGATCTGTCATCGGAGTCCCCTCCTGATACCTCAGCTCAATCAACTTCTTGATCATGTACATCTTGTTGTTTCCGGTCTTCCTAGCAAACAACTGCTCCAGCTTCTTCCACAAAGAACGAGCATCTGTCTCAGTCTCAATATGATGCAACACATTATCATCTACCCACTGCCTTATCAACCCACACACTTGGCAATGCTGCAGCTTCCACTCTTCATTCGTCTTCTTCTCAGGTTTCTTCTCCTCGAAGACTGGAACATGGAATTCTTTAACAAAGAGCAAATCCTCCATCTTGCCCTTCCATAGATGATAATTAGCACCATTCAAGCTTATCATCCTGCCCATATTCTCCATCCTGCCCATATTCTCCATCGTTCTCACAAGCAATAATAACCTGAAGTTATCAAACCCAAAGCTCCAAAACCAGGCTCTGATACCACTTTGTTGGGGAAATAGAAGCGAGACACGGCGCAGCGGAATACAACGGTCGTGTTTCCCCTGACCTTGTGAGAACCTGTGAGGAAAATACTTCGACGATAGCAGGATATGATAACTAAATGAGACAAGCAATTTTAACGTGGAAAACCTCCTCGATGTGAGAAGGAAAAACCACGGGACCGTAGTCCACTCAACAATCCACTATATAAATGTATGTGAGTACAACCACGTCCTCCCTGTTCAACAACCTGAACAGAACAGATACACTAGCTTCAAAGAGCTATCTCCAACACAAGAACAACAACAACAAGAGAGCAACACAAAGCTTCAAAACCGGCAGCAACCAAATGACCTCAGCTCACAAGGATTCCGGCAACCAGAGACTAATCCCACCGTACAAATCCAAGATGAACAAGTCAAAAACACCTCTGCCAAATCTCAGCTCAATCAGAGAAGATCTCACCGTCGGATTTACCAAACACTCAAGACAGCACTACTGAAGAACTGTGACGACCAGATTCACCAAAACCCAGACAACAGAAGATCCAACCGTTAGAATCCAAATCCCTTCGGTGAACCTTTAACTCACTGACTGAAGAAGCTTCCCACAAAATATCAGCCCGATCAGGATCCGTTTGACCCTCCAAATCTGCCTTGACAAACCCAGACGAAATCTGCCTTCTTCTCTCCTTTTCTCTCTTTTGTGTCAAGAGTCTTCTTGAGTACTCTTCTTTCTTTCTTGTATTATGTCTACTGTGTAATCTCTGATGTTCAAACAATTAGGTTAAGAGACTTTATATAGTGTCTCACTAACCCTAATTACCTCAAGGCCCAATACTAATCTCATGGACTAATACCAATGGTCCATCACCACCAAGTTTGGTTATCACCAACCAAACTCATTGGGTTTCCTCCATCTAGAAGGAACCCAACAGGCCCGTTACTAGATTCTTCGGAAGGTACATACTTTTATCATTATGATTAATGGATCAACAAAGTTCTGTCGTTAAAGTTGCTATACTTATATATATATAAAAATATATAAATATATATATTAACGTGATTTTTAATGATTGTGGACCTCGTTGTGTGTAGCTCTGGAACTTCAGGAGGAAAACAGAAGATATTTCCTGTGAACGATGAGGCCATTCAGCAACTGGGATACGTTTTGGCTCTACGCTCCCTTGTTGTGTCCAAGTACTTTCCATCTCACACCAGTCAACTAGATTCTACGTTTCTTATACGTTAAAACTCTATAAATTAATAATACTGAAATTAAAATTTAATTAATTTATAGAGTAATTAATTATAGAAATTTTATTTTTTAGATTCATATAATTTAAAATATATCTTGTGTGAATATAAGAAAAATGCTTTATTTTATTATTTATGTATCGATTAAATTTTATATATACAAATTTTATATTATTCTTATTCGATATACAAAATATATATCATAGTTTTAATAATTTAAAATATAAAATAATATAATAATATCAATAATAGTAGAAATATTTAAAAAGCTAAAGATAAACTTCAATGTGAATAAAACAAACTATACATTATATATGGTTTATAATTGTATTAATTTTAAATTAATATTGAGATTATACCTTCAAATAAAAATTTTCCAAAAGATCATTCTTATTATTTTAATTGTGCCAGTTTCACATTGATTAGTGTATAAACTATTAGTTTACAGAGTTTTTAATATATATATATATATTAACTTATTTGATAAATCTAAACTTTTATTCAGATCTCAGTATGAATATGATGGATTTTTCTATATTTTAATAGTATTTGATTAAAAATATTTTTAATAATAGATGTATCTATTTATACTATTATTTAGAAATTGATTTTTTTGAAACATATCTCTTACATTAAAATTTAGAGCATTTAATATCGTTTATACCTTTAATAAATATGAATATAAATTACTCACAAAATAAAAACGAATTTTGATTTTTTGATTAGACAAGTGATTAAAATAATAATAAGAATTATTCAAAATCTAAAAATATATTTTAAATTAAAAAAGTTAGAATGGTTAATATCATTTATGTCCTTATTGAATAAAACAGATAAATTAGCACATATATTCGATAAACTGGTAAAATTAATAATAATAAGAATTATGCAAATACATAAATATCGATTAAAGTAAAAATAGTTGTTATATATGTTGTGTTATCTGTAAAAATCTTATAATAAAGAGTTACAATTAATAAAGAAAGGCACAAAATACATAACTAAAAATTATTTACATCCGAATTTGCGGGCCAAATACCTAATTAACAAGTAACTGCTATCATATAATCATATTAATATTTCTAATAAATCATTATATATTGAGTTACAAATGATTTATTTTCGTTTTCACCTTTTATTTTACAAAATCCACTAATTTTTTTAAAAATAGTTTAAGTAATTATTATGAAAATGATCTGGACTGAATCTTGATTTCTTTTTTTTCAAACCAAAATGTATCTGAACTTAACAACAATTAAAACATGAAACTAAACCAAATTTAACCTTATATAATTTTCGAACTATTATATACAATATAAATGATAATAAACTAAGATTTGCTGTTTGAAAAATTTCATAAATACACTTTTTTTGATACCACAATTCAACTATACCACTAATCAAATGATATTTTTAAAAATACCACATATGTTAATGTGTAAAAGACTCAATTACCCTCACCTGCGATCTTCAACAATTGGATGTATCTTCTCTCTCATCTAACCTGCCTTCATCGAGATTCATGGATTCATCGTTGTTTCCGATGAGACGACGACGTGACGAGATTGAGTGATGACGACGGCAACACGATGACGGCGACACGACGACGACGGCGAGGACGCAATCGAGTAAGACGACGACAATGAGAGGACGACGGCGGTGAGGTCCTCGACTCATTACAGAACCGGCGACCGTGGACCAGTGAGGAAGTGGAAGAAGAAGTGGGTTCACGTCTCTCCTTCCTCGAAGAAGCAAAACACCTCCTCCTCCTCCTCCATCGTTAACAGTGGTGGTACGGCTTCGGAGGGATCTCATTTGTTGTTCTTTAAGTGGGCACCGTTGTCTCAGGGCGGAAGCAGTGGTAACGAAGATGGTAAAAGCAAGATTAATTCACCTAGCGATGAGCCTGTGACGGAGACGACGGCAAGGCAGAAGAACCTCCCCGGCGGAGATTCAAATACGTGCCGGTTAGTTTTTTCTTCTAAAATGGCAGAACTTATGTTTCGAAAGATGTTTGGAAAACTCTGGAAGGTACTTTCACATTATCAGGAAGACCTGACCGTGTTGATCTTCTTATAAAGTCTGTAACCATCCATTGCGAAAGCAATAATCAGTTTGAGATAACACTGACATATTGAGATGTTAAGAAGCTGTGTTCAGTGTTTTAATATGTTTCTTCCGCTTGCCAGAGAAGCAGAGACTTCTGTCCATCAGCTCCTGAAGCTGATCACCACATCAGCTCATGAAAGAGTACACAAAAACCTAACGAAGCAAGTCTCTGAAGAGGGATCAATCAGAAGATGCAGGGCAACAGTTAAAATCACATGCTTAAGTACCTTGTTTGGCTTCATCAACGCCTATCTGTCTTTTACCTCTCTTCCCTGAGAATAAGTGCTTAGGTCGTAGAGTTGGTATAACTCTATCACTTGGTATAACTCTATCAGCTCACCACGTCGTGCATTCTTGTCTCTCTTTTTGTGAGAGCTATTGTGAATGATACTTTGAGTTTCTTGAAGAGTGGGAAGAAAGTTTCTGGTTTGAGAGACTATGTGTTTGAGGATTTGCAGCAGCTTGTTGTGTATATGTTGGTGGAGAAGATAAGACTTTATAAGAGATCAGTTTATAAGGCTTTATGAGGAATATAAGGAATATAAGCAACAGCTTATAAAATCAGTTTATAAGGTTATAAGGAATATAAATAATTTATAAATATTTATAAATCATTTTTATAGATTTAGAAATCATATAAACTTTTATCAAGAATATAAAGAATATAAGCAGCAGCTTATAAAATCAGTTTATAAGGCTTTATAAAGAATATAAATAATTTATAAATCATTTTTATAGATTTAGAAATCATATAAACCTTTATCAAGAATATAAGGAATATAAGCAGCAGCTTATAAAATCAGTTTATAAGGCTTTATAAGTAATATAAATAATTTATAAATCATTTTATAGATTTAGAAATCATATAAACCTTTATCAATAGTTTATACATATATATATATATATTCCTATAAATGATTTATAAACCTTTATAAAATCACTTATAAAAAAATATATAAAATATTTATAAGGTTTTATATAATCATTTAAATAATTTATAAGGGTTTATAAAACATTCATAAAGTTTATAAAAACATTTTATAAAGTTTATACACCAATTTATGAGGAGTGTATGAGGGGTTTTAAGTGGTTTGTAAATAAGTCTATGTCACTTTTAAAACTAATATTAATATAAATAATTCATTTATAATATTTTATAAAATCAGTTTATGAGGGGTATAATTCATTTATAAGACTTTATAAAATCATTTTATAAGATCATTTTATAAGGCTTTATAAGGAATATAAATAATTTATAAAACAATTAATAAGAGTTTATAAAATCAGTCTATAAGGTTTTCTAAATAAATTATGAAAGTATAAATAATTGATAAATGATATTTTTAAAGATTTAGAAATCATTTTTGAAGATTTATAAAAGTTTATATATATATTCCTATAAATGGTTTATAAACCTTTCCAAAATCACTTATAAGATCATCCTGACCAAAGTATATATAAACCATTATAAATAACTTAGAAACCATTACAAATGATCTATAAATCTTTAGAAATTATTTATAAAACTATATAAATCATATATAATTCCTTATAAATAATTTATAAACTATTATAACTAATATATAAATATTTTATAAACCATTATAACTAATTTATAGTTATTTTATAAAGGTTCATAAAATATTTAAAAAGGTTTATAAAACTATTTACAAGAACTTATAAGCTATTTTTAACTAATTTATTGTATGTGTGATTATAGAATTCATAAATCATTTTGTTTATGATTTATATCATCTTGTAAGTGTTTATAAGAGCTTTTTCTTTTGTGTCGATGGTTTTAGGAAATATTTATAAGATTTGATCAAATATATATGAAATATAAAATCTATTTTACAAAGGTTTATAAATCTTATCTAAAATTTTTTAAATATATTTTAGAAGGGTTTATAAAAATATTATAAAACTTTTAATCTGTATATAAGGGTTTATAAAAATATTATAAGAGTTTAATATTCTTCATAGCACAATTAATAAGACTTTATAAGAGATTATAAAATCAGTCTATAAGGCTTTCTAAATAAATTATTAAAGTATAATTCATTTATAAGAGTTTATAAAATCAGTCTATAAGGCTTTGTAAGGATTACAAATAATTTATAAATGTTTATAAATCATTTTCAAAGATTTAGAAATCACTTATAAACCTTTATCAATATTTAATATATATTTCTATAAATGACTTATAAACCCTTATATATTTATAATGGTTTATAAAACAATTAATAAGATTTTATAAGAGTTTATAAAATCAGTCTATAAGGCTTTCTAAATAAATTATTAAAGTATAATTCATTTATAAGAGTTTATAAAATCAGTCTATAAGGCTTTGTAAGGATTACAAATAATTTATAAATGTTTATAAATCATTTTAAAGATTTAGAAATCATTTATAAACCTTTATCAATATTTAATATATATTTCTATAAATGATTTATAAACCCTTATATATTCATAATGGTTTATAAAACAATTAATAAGACTTTATAAGAGTTTATAAATCAAATAAAAGAGTCTATAACCATTTAGAAAGTGTTGCAACTAGTGTAAGGGACAAGGCAAAGATTCAATCAACACAAGATTGTTTCTTTGACGTCTTATGATCTCACGCTTCGCAAAGATTGTGATCAAGAGGCGATTTTCAGAGAAGTAAGTCTCAAAAACTTATATTATAAAAACCAAGTATCAAGAGAGTACATACGATCTCTTTATATAATCCTAAAGATAACTTGAAACAGGAAAACTAACTTAAACAAAGATAGGAAAACTAACTTAATAATTATCTCAAAATAAGTAAAAACCTAAAACCAAGAAAAGGAAATCATAGCAATCGGTGTACTCGCTACATCAGAAAGCCTTATAAAACAATTTATAATGGTTTGCATAATAATTTATAAGAGTTTATAAGGGTATGCAAATAATTTATAAGGGTTTATAAAAACAATTTATAAAGTTAAAACACCATTATAAATGATTATAAAACAATTTATAAGGATATGCAAAATCATTTGTAAGAGTATATAAACCATTTATAAAGGCATATAAAACATGTTATAAAAATATAAATTAACTATTTATAAATGTTTATAAGAAAGTTATGAAAGTTTATAAATAATTTATAAATGAAATGTATACTACTAATAAGAGTTTATAAAAACTTTATGAAAGCTTATATTCAATTTATAAAGGATATTATAAGAGTTGTATAAGTTTATAAATCAACTAAAAGAACCCATAACCATTTAGAAAGTAAACAATTTATAATGATTTGTATAATAATTTATAAGGGTTTATAAAAGTATGTAAAATAATTTATAAGGGTTTGTAAAAGTAATTTATAAAGTTTATGCACCCTTATAAATGATTATAAAACAATTTATAAGAATATGTAAAATTTCTTAAGAGGTGGAACCTTGCTTGATGTCGACATGTGCCTCAGAATCTGCCATGTATCATCAGTTACAGAATGTATGACAAAGCATTGTAAGTACATTAAGAAATTCAATCTAAAATTAACATTACAGTTTCAACTTCACAAAGCATTTCACCAGGAGCCACTTAATCAACTTCTTTCTTCAGCCACTTGACAATATCACCTTCTTTCTTCATTACGAGCTCACTCCACCAACAGCTTGGTCAAAGTAAAGAATCATTGGAAAATAACCAGATTCAGAACAGAAAGTAGTGAGCTTAGAAGAAGAGTCGTTTAAGCACCCAGCTCCTCCAGATATATTGATACGGGAACCATGTGAAGGCCACAGGAATCATTACAAAATGATGTATAAACATTTATAGCTGAGTAGTAAAATATTATTAATGATTAAGAACTTTTATAAATAATTTATATGCCTTTATAAATTTTTATAGCTAATTTATAAATCTTTATAAAATAAGTTATAAACCCTTACATAGCAAATAGCTATAATCTCTTCTCATATATTACCTAATCTCTCCCATCCACATTCAACTGCAAGAACACCTCTAACTGTCATAAATCGTAAAGGATGTAGTCACTTCATCTCCAAAGAAGAGGTTCAGGTAGAGATCTTGCATTACCCTAAGGGATGTTCTGAATACCGGCAGTGCTTCGTGACGGCATGAGCAACAAAAAGAAGCCACTGATGAGACTAACTCCCTCACAAACAAAGACATGGATGAATCTGCAAATGGGATACATGATATTATAAAATTCACTAACAGATCTAGAAATTTACATACTCCCACCATCCCGAATCAATAACTTATAAACTATTTAAAAGGGTTTATAAAATTATTTACCAGAACTTATAAACTATTTACAGTATCTGCAGATAAAGCTAAATCAAGAAGATCCACTAGGTTTATGGACTATTTTCAAAAATCTAACCTTTTTTAAAATCATTTAAGGATTAACTTAATCGTTTATAAGGGTTAACAAAATCATTTTTTGTCATCTCTGGATTAAAATTTAAAAATCATGTTAAAAAATTACTGATTATAACTCCCCTTTATTTATAAGAGTTCATAAATCAATTCAAAATGAGTATACAAATATTTATAAGGGTTTATAAATCAATTTATAAAGGTTTATAAATCAATTTATAAGAGTTTATAAATCAATTTGTAAGAATTTATATAATCATTTAAGAGTTTTGTAAGAGTTTATAAAAAAAATTATAAGAGTTTATAAAAAAAATTTATAAGAGTTTATAGAAACAGTCTATAAGGATATGTATAACAAACTTGAACTTAGTTTTCTACAAGGCTTTTATAAGGATTATAAATAATTTATAAATGTTTATAAATCATTTATGGAGATTTATAAATGCTTATAAATACTTATAAAATATCTACAAGGGTTTATAAATAATTTCTAAGAATATATATATATATATATATATATATATATATATATATAATAATTTTAAGCTAATCTATATTATCTTGCATGTTAGAAACCTCTTATAAGGATTTATAAAACATTTATAAGAACTTATAAATCATTTATAAGGTTTTATAAATATATTTATAAAAGTTTTAATCTGTATATAAGAGTTTATAAAAATATTATAAGAGTTTAATATTCTTCATAGCACAATTTATAAGATTTAATAGATCTTTTTCAAGAGTTTATAAATCTTTTGTAAGAGTTTATAGATCTTTACAAAACTTTAGAAGTAAATATTCATAAAGCTATTATAAGTGTCTATAATTCTGTTATAAATGTTTGAAAATTATTTATAAGAAATAAAAAATTATTTATAATGGTTTATAAAACAATTAATAAGACTTTATTAGAGTTTATAAAATCAGTCTATAAGACTTTCTAAATAAATTATTAATGTTAAGAGTTTATAAAACCAGTCTATAAGACTTTGTAAAGATTACAAATACTTTATAAATGTTTATAAATCATTTTCAAAGATTTAGAAGTCATTTATAAACCTTTATCAATATTTAATATATATTCCTATAAATGATTTATAAACCCTTATAAAACCACTTATAAGAATATACCACTTATAATAATATACAAAATATTTATATAATCATTTATAAATATTTAGAAAGGTAATTCATTTATAAATTCTTAAAAAGTCATTTATATCAATATATAGAAACTTTATAAGAATATATTCTTACAATTATTTATAAGATTTTATGAATATATTCTCCACCGTTTCTTTGCTTATTAAAGGACATTTTTCTTTTACAGTTGTTTTTATAAGACCTTATAAAAAGGTATAATCGAGCATTGATAAGTAGTTTCTAAACCTTTAAACTGTTATAATCAATTGTAATGGTTTATAAATCATTTATAAAGATATATAAATCGTTTATAAAGTTATATAAATCATTTCTAAAACTATATAAACGTTTTATTAGACTATATAAACTATTTATAAACCTTTAAAATGATATATAAACATCTTATAAATGATTTATAAATCATTATAAATGATTTATAAACCATTACAAATAATTTGTAATATCTTATAAATAATTCATAAACCCTTATAAGAAATGCATAAACCCTTTTAAATGATTTTAAATTGTTTATAAATTTTTATAAATAATATAAATTCTTATAAATATTTACAATGCATAAATTAGAAGTTATAGGACCAAAGTCGAAGCTTCCTAAAATATCAAGGACTAAATGTGCCACTTGGAGAACCCACTTGAACAGGTGCTGGTCTACACGCCATTGTTCCCAGCTTGTTATTCGCTGTATGGCCAGTGAGCTCTACCAGAATGTCGATTTTGTCTTCTCGGACCATACTTGCAATCCTTTTCTCATCTATTCCGTATATATCTTTACACACTCCACCTTTCTTCAACACTTTATCCCTAAATCTGAATGTTTTTGCATCTGCCTGTAAAGCCATGAGAGGGAAAATAAATGAATTGCTTTGACATAATATATATTAATCTACGGAGAAGTTTTCACAATAAAAAGTATACCTTAACTACCGCTGAATAAACCACAACTCTGTACTTTGTGTAATCATGATGCGTGAGGGGAGATTCAATGAAATAAGAAACTGAATGAGTGAAGAAGTCTGGGGAGATATAGCCGATGGTGATAGGTTGCTCTGGATTTTTAGGATTATCCCACGAAGTGTACTGTGGGTGTAATCTTGTGAAACGCGAACTCCAGTCTCTGTGTTCATAAGAGTTTCTCACTGTTAAGCCCCATAAAAGTAACAGAAGAGAAATCAAAGCTAGTCATAATGTATGTTCTCTAACCTGTGAGCCTCATACAGTTTGTCATCAAGTCCTTCATTAATGTAGTTCATGACAAGCAATCGGTTCTGGCCAGCATTGCGAGAATCTGGATCTAATCTTAAGGCATTCCTCATAAGCATCAATCGCTGCGGTTATGTTTCCAGCGTCTCTGTAAAGAACACCTACATTTGAATCGAACCATGAAACTGGTTATAACAGAAACTAAACAACACTTGGGACCTCGTAAAGAACAGAAGAGATAAACCAAACCTAAGTTATTAAAAGCTTCTGCGTAAGTGGGATTTGCAAGGATTGCCTCCTCTCCTCCTCCTCCTCATCCTCTTTTAAAAAAAGAATGGTGTGAACACGCTGCCTCATGATCCTATAATCCTTAGCACCAGGCTCCTTGACCTGCTTCAGCAACACGCTCATCTCCATCATCCTCTACTTGATCCCATCCACAAACCCCCTGCTATTCCTATTCTCCTTCTCAATCTCTTTGATCATGTCGTCGTACTCGTTCATCTCATTGACCATTGCGACTTCTCTGGGACCTAGCCTGCTCATCACGTCGCCGGAATCAATAGTGCTATCGGAAGAAGGATTGTTCTGATGGCCGACGGAGACGCAGTCAAAATGCTCCTTGTATAAGAAAGTGGACCACATCGATTTGTGATCCCAATCGAGATCGTCGGTGCTACCACCGCCGACAAAGGATCCTCTTCCCGTCGGGATGTCCCAGCCGTTTTCGTCGCATGGTTTCTCGGAAAATGCTCGTTTTTTTTTTTGAGAGATTGGAGGATTCTAGGGTTAAGGGAAAGCGAGTGTAGGCGAGGGATGATGCTCTCGATCTATCAAAATGAAGATAGAAGATCTGGTGAACAATCTCAAACATAAACACACACGTACGGATTAATGGAGAAGGTTAATAGATACCTGAGAGTAGAAGATGGAGGTGGATACAATCACTGATCTCACAGTCACCGATCAGATCAAAATCTCCGGCGAGAGAAATTTATTGTGTGGGAAGAAGGTGAACAATTTAGGTTTAATTATTTAAGGGTATAACGGTATTTTGATCACTAAAAATTTGATGGTATAGTTAGTTAGTGTATAATTGAAAAGTGTTATTCTGAAAATGATATTTTTGACAATTTCTCTTTCTGTTTTTATAGAAAATATGAATATTGAAGTTATTGCTTCGCTTGTAAATGAATCAGTTTAATATATAACTAAAGGTAATCCGAGAACAATATAAAAACAGAACTAAAACCAAACAATTATATGAAAAATTACATTAGTCCTAAGTGTAGTTTTTTGACAAGTGTCTTTAAATCTAAAATTCATATATAACAAAATGTAAAGAAGAATTTAAATATAATAAATATTTGTGTATTCCGTGTTTCAAAAGAAAAATATCGTGTATTGCATTCGTAACTTTCACCACTAAAACAGTATGATCTATATCGTTTTGTTATAGGCATTTTAGTGACAACGGTTTCGAGCAAGGAAAGACACTAGAGTTTCATTACACTAAACCTGAATCCACAACACCTTCAGGCATACCCGTTGTTTCAGCTTTTACATGTTTTTTCATGAGCGATTACTTCAAAAATCGGCCATCAAAAACTCAATACACAAGCCCCGACTAAGTCATATTGTGTCTCGACAACAAGCAAAGTTTATACTGTCATCTTCTATGCGGTCTTTCCCAAAGAGACGAGGTTGTGAGAGTTGGTGCAACTTTTGCTCATGCATTGGTCCGAGCCATTGATTTTCTTGAAAGCAACTGGAAGGAGTTGTGTAGTAATATCCGATTAGGTCATGTTAGCGAGTGGATCACTGACCTTAGCTGCAGAAGCTCTGTCTCGGCTATTATTGGAGGACCCAATCCCGAGTTGGCTGATCTCATTGCACAGGAATGCAGCCACAAGTCATGGGAAGGTATTATCACACGACTTTGGCCCAAAGCCAAAATTATTGAATGCATTATCACAGGACAAATGGCTCAATACATTCCAATATTGGAGTTTTATTGCAGCAAACTACCTCTAGTTTCCACATTATATGGGTCTTCTGAAAGTGTGTTTGGGTTCAATGTGGATCCTTTATGCCAACCACAAGACGTGTCCTACACGTTCGTGCCCAACACCTCCTACTTTGAGTTTCTTCCTGTTGATCATGGAGGAGACATGACCAGCGTTGTCGATCTTGTGAATGTCAAATTAGGGTGCTCCTATGAACCTGTGGTCACAACTTGTTTCGGCCTAAACAGATATATTATTGGTGACATTGTAAAGGTTACTGGATTTTACAACAGCACACCTCAGTTTATGTTCATACGCAGAAAGAATATGGTTTTAAGTGTAGAAGCGGAGATTACAACTGAAGAGGACATTCTAAAGGCTTTGGCTCGTGCGACCTTCGTTCTCGAGTCTTCACATTTAATGTTAATGGACTTCACATGCTATGCTGATGTCTCCACCTTTCCAGGTCACTATGTCTTTTACTGGGAACTCAAAGGTAAAGATGTCAACGACGTTGTTCTTGATGAAAGAGCAATAGTTGGATGTTGCTATGTACTAGAGGAATCGTTTGATTCCACTTACAGACTTAAGAGAAGAACTGGATTAATTGGGGCCTTAGAGATAAGAGTGGTGGAACAAGGAACATTCAATTCTCTCACGGACTATTTCATCTCCCGAGGTAGTTCGAGAGCTCAATATAAGACGCCCTTATGCATCAACTCTTTGGAAGCCTTAGCAGTTCTTGAAAATAAGGTTCTTGCACGATTTCACAGTGTAAAATCATCTCCTCTCGACACATAGTTCTTTGTATTTTGTATGAATGTGGGATCCCAAATGAATATTTTTATGAAACAAGTGATATGTAACGTAGATCATTGGAAGATCCTTAATACTCCGAATTCAGAATTGTTGCTTTACGTGAACCTCACGCTCTATTCAATCATATTGTAAAGCCCCCGACGAAACATCGTTAATAGGCCCACGTTCGTCTCTGCGGTCAATGCATCAATCCTCTACAATGGCCGCTAAATTATTTTGGGAGGTTTTTACTAATCAGTAATCACCTCGTGATCTTATCTCTATCTCTGTATTTTTCATCAATCGTATGATATTGTAACCACATGGTGGTGGGCTAGTGGTCTTGAGGGAGTTGCGACCCCAATACGGACCCGGCTTCGAAACCCCATGTGGCCACCCGGGCTAGCGTTAAATCGCAAGAATACGTGGACCGCCGTGGGCCTCGTGGGATTAGTCGGTTGACCTCGGTCGCCGGACCCCCACGGTTATCAAAAAAAAAAAAAAAAAAAAAAAAAAAAAAAAAAATGATATTGTAAATCACAGCAGATAAATCAGTAATTATTAAACTATTTCAGTTCAAACATATTTTAATGCCAGAATTCTTTATGAATAGTTTGCCAAAAGAATAAGGAATTTGATAACAGTCCAATCAACTTTGTAACCTTATCCACATGCTTCACCATGTATTGAAATCACAATGTTACACACATGCTCTCACTGAAGACGTCCCTGATATATTGGAAACCCTAGACAGTAAGAGTTTTCAAAAATAAAAAAATTTACAAATTGGGGCCTTTACTAAGTTAATTTTTCTGAAAATTTTGGGAGCTCTGGACCAATGTCTCACTTGGCTGTGCTCAGAACCATACTCCAAATATAAACCCATCACTTATATTTTCTGCACCGAACTCATTGATATAAAATATCAAGCAAATCAAACTGGCTCTACTTTAGTTTCCTTCATATTGGAGCATATCATACAAGTAAATAATAAAAAAATGACTAAATATAATATTGTGCAGATGATATATTTTACTATTTACTTAATATATAAGTTCAGATGATTAATGAATTATAAGATTATGAGAAATAGGTTTATGTAGATTATAATAGGCACATTTTAAGAAGTTCTCGTATTTTTCTTAAAACTGTAATTGAGTTGAAGCTGTTTTTGGTATTGACTATTTGTTCGGATTTTATTTGGCACAACTGAAATTATTGTGGTCGAAATTGGCACTTTTCATCGCATATCAAAACAGCGTAGTTTTATTTTGTTTATAGTTGACTAACTTCTGTTAGAGTTATTGTAAATTTATACACGTTTTAAGTTCATGTTTTTTTGAATTATAATTGAGTTAATGACGTATTTGACACCAATCATTTGTTTATGTCGTATTTGGTATGACTGTAATTGTTGGGGTTAAAATTGTCACTTTTCACATCATTTCACCAATACACACAGGACGCACAATAAAATTACTTGTTAAAAGGAATCAATCCCTTGAAAAAGTAGATAGAATAGCCACGGTTGTCCCCAACACATTTGACTCGGTCAGGATCAAACCCGACTTATGGTTTCAATGATGTCACCGCTGTACTAAAACACTGCAGCAGGTGCTACCTAAAGAACCAAAACCATATGATCACTATTCAACAGCTTTTGGGAAAAAAACAAATTGAGTTACAGACTTAAACAAAAGAGAGAGAGAGAGAGAGAGAGAGAGAGAGAGAGAGAGAGAGAAAATACTGTAGATTTGAACATAATTTGCATGATTTATCTTCGAGAATTGTTTAATTTTGCTCACGTTTTATTCTGTGAAATGATTCACTAAAGGAGATAAAATAACATAGAAGTATAGTGCAAGCAGAAGCAATGGATTTTGACAAAAGAAGTTGCAAATATAAATAAACAGACTCGAGAAGAGAAAAGAGTTTTTTTTTTCAAAAAAAAAAAGAAGAGAAAAGAGGAGCTACATATTTAACATGATTACCAAAAAAAAAAAAAAAAAAGGAGGAGCTTCATTAGTTTGCATATACACGAGCTTCATTACTTTCGATGGATAGTATCCGATGACTTGACCCATTATACCTCCGCCTCTGAAGATAATAGGTGGTTGGGACATCCGTTACGGAGTAGCGTTCTACGATGACTGGCCCCTTGTTAAAGTCGATCTTGTAGAATTTAAACCTACCCTTGTACAGAACGTCAAGAATGTTTAGTAAGTCGTCCATCTTGCGACATTCTCCGCATTCCTCGGCAGTGAACATGACCAGCGCTGGGAGTTCAGACCTCAACACAAGTGAATCCCATTCAGATTCCGTTATATTTTGTACTGCATACATCGACGGACAGATAGAGAGTTAAAAATGGATATTTAAATTTATGCAAGAATTAATAAATTTAAATTAATTGGTTAAATAACCCTTATCAGGCTTAGCGGAATAGAGAAAATCACCGTTAATGTTAGGTGGTAAAGGTGGTGACACTGTTGTCTTGATCAAGTGATCTGACTCTGAACACAACCCAACACTAAACCACAAACACATCAGGCACGTAACCCACATGGTGGAAAGGGGTGGCAATTGCAACAGGTTAAATATAAGAAAATGATTTTTAGGCTGCAAGACATTCTTATAACCAGCTCATTTAGTCACGTCATCCTTCACTTGCACCTCTAATCTGGGTTCGATTACCCCTACTGCACCATGTTCTGTCCATTTTTGATTTAAATTATTTATATTTTGGGTTTAAGTGTAAATTATGACCCAGGTTAAAAAAATTCCTGGGTCCGCCGCACGTTAGCAGTACTGCCAAACGGAAAAGAATCCTAATTTGCTCCATCGATACTTTTGGATCTCTCTCTCTCTATGTATGTCTCTCGACCTGTGTTGAAAGTCATGAGAACAAGGCCCTTTAGTCCTGTTTTATAAGCGCCCACGATTTGCTTTACATCTCACACATTATTTTAGTTTATTTACTTGTTAAAGAGAAGTACACGTTTCATTCACTTCCCCGAACCCTGAAGCTTCTTTAAAGTCGCAGCATTGTGTTATCAGCGTATAAAAATCACCACATTTTACGCCACAATGTCAATTGTAACATATTGATATTATCTCTTTAACGAAGTATTTTGGCCATTTTGATCTTTAGAGTCTCTATTTGTGACAAAAAAATTGGTACTATCCTACGATATTTCTCAACTACTTCAGTATGTTTTTTTTTAAATCTAAACAATATTTTTATTTTCAGCCTCAAAATAATATTTATTATTAATAATTCTTTTTTGTAAAACATTACCATTTAAACTCTAAAATTATTGTTCATGGGTTAACCATTAAAATCATTTACTCATTAATATAAATGAGTTATAAAGTGAACCAAAACATTTATCAAATAGATTGGTTTTATCCATTACCCATATAAGTTTTAAACCATTTCAATATTGTTTGGTTTTGGTTGGTTTATCCATTTTGACACCCCTAGGTATCAGTATAATAAACCAATGTGTTAGTTAAAATGAGCGTATGACACGTAAAGAAAAATACTTCTCAAATATTATAATTTTAACATCAACCATGTTGAATATTTGGTAAACTTAAAATGACGCAACTAAACGTTTAATAAATTAGAAGTGGAATTAAAATAACATACAAAATGCACATTATATAAATTTAAAAATGATGACTGGTACGAAGTAACATTGGCTAAGATAATTAATATTTTTTAAAGTATCATTCGTAAATATGAATATTTATAAAATGAACAAAGCATAATAAAATTAGTAAATATTTTCCTTCTATAAAATTAGAAGCCGTTTTGCAAATTATTTATATGCAGTTAAATAGAAGATGGTTATGTTATTAGAGATAAATTATTTTATCAAAGGGGGCCTTAATATATATACATATATATATATATATATATATATATATATATATATATATATATATATATATATATATATATATATATATATATATATATATATATATATATATATATATATATATATTATTTTTGGGTGAAACTGGCTCCTCTTCCATATATATATATATATATCTTTTGTGGATTTTTATTCTTGAATTAACGTACTATATATATAGTCTATATTTTCCCTAAACAAATATAGTTTATATTTAAGAAATTAACTTAAACTATTTTCATTTTAAATTCATGTGGATAGTAGGTTATATTATCCAATTTTCTAATTTGTTTACAAAATAATAACAAACTTCTCAGACATGTATGTAAAAAATATTTTTTTCAATTCAATGCCTCAAAACAAAATAACAGTTAGAAGTTTGGCATTATTTGGAATGTTTATCTCAAACCATTCAAATTTTGAAAGTTATATATACATATATTGGATATCTATATATTATTATTATTAATATTATTGTTTAAAATGGTATAAATGATTTGTTATGTTTCAGTCAAAAGTTTTAAGCCAAAACTTGTAATGCCATTAATGGCTATTATTAGATCCATTGAATAATACAAAAGAAAATCTAGTCTTGTTTATGTCAAGATGAATTAAGCTTAGATCTCAAGGCTCTTATTCTTCTTGTAGAAAGACTTATCGTGTTGAAATCCTTTTAAATAGAGACGCTCTCTTATATTGTTCGTCACTACAAACAATCAGTATATTTGTTATCTCAACATATTCTATCAATATATCTCTTCTGTTTCTTTACACCGATCTTTGTTTTTCTTCTTTTATTTTGAAAGCTGAGCCACCTCTCAATCCTTATCTGTCAAAGGTATGTGCCGATTTGTTATTTTTCTCTTTAATATATAGTTCATGTTGAGCATGTTATATAACTTACTTAGCATGTTTTATTATTATATGTGTATTTATTTTGTAAATTGTGATTTAAATATAAATTTCAGATTTGATTTTCTCTTATCTCTGTATTTTGTCTTAATAATAGTCCAACCAATAGTTGATTATCCTTTACTTTTTGAAACTACTTTTCCAATTTTTATTTTCAAAATTTAAATATTTTTTTTTATTTTATAAAAATTTACGCCCTAATTCCAAAAATCTAAATAAGTGTATATTTACCTCTTTAATGAAACATTAAAATGGTCTTTCGAGTCTATATTTGTGAAAAAAATATTTAGTGTATCCTAGGGTGTTTCTCAACTACTTAAGTCTGTATTTTGAAAATCTAAGCAATATTTTTATTTTCAGCCCCAAAATAATTTTTTTACTTAATAATTATTTTTTGTAACACGTAATAACCATTTAAACTATAAAACTATTGTTCATGGGTTAACCATTAAAACCATTAATATAAATTAGTTATGGAGTGACCCAAACCATTTATCAAATAGATTGGGTTTATCCATAACACATATAAGTTTAAAACCATTTTGATATGGTTTGGTTTGAGTTGGTTTACCCATTTTAACACCTCTAGGTATCAGTACAATAAACCAATGTGTTAGTTAACGTGAATGCGACACGTAAGAAGAATATTTCTCAAATATTATAATTTTAACATCAACCATGTTGAATAGTTTGTAAACTTAAAACAGCGCAATTAAACATTTCATAAATTAGAAGTGGAATTAAAATAACATACAAAATACACGTTAATATAAACTTAAAAATGATGACTGGCACAGAGTAACATTGGCTAAAGTAATTAATATTTTTTAAAGTATCATGCATAAATATGAATATTTATTAAATGAACAAAGCATAATAAAAATTAGTAAATATCTTTCTTTCATTATCTATAAAATTGGAAGCCGTTTGGCAAATAATTTATATGAAGTAAAATAGAAGATAGTTATGTTATTAGAGATATTTTTTTATTAAAGGGAGCCTTTATATATATATATATATATATATATATATATATATATATATTTGGGTTTTATTCTTGAATTAACGTAATATATATAGTCTTTCTTTTCCGTAAAAAAAATAGAGTTTATATTTAAGAAATTAAGTTAACTTGTTTTCATTTTTTAAATTCAAGTGGATGGTAGGTTATATTATCTAATAGTCTAATTTGTTTACAAAATAATAAAAAACTTCTCATACACGTATGTAAAACATATTTTTTAATTCAATGACTCAAAGAAAAAGAGCAGTTAGAAGTTTGGTATTATTTGGAATGTTTATGTCTAACCATTCAAAATTTGAAAGTTATATATACATATATGGATATAGATTAGTATTATTATTGTTTAAATGGAATATAAGATTTTTTATGTTTCAGTCAAAAGTTTTAAGACAAAACTGGTGATATCATTAATTGCTATTATTAGATTAATTGAATAATACAAAAGAAAATATAATGTTGTTTATAATTCAAATTTTAGACGGTTAAGATGAATTAAGCTTAAATCTAAAGGCTCTTATTCTTCTTGTAGAAAGATTCTATCGTGTTGAAGTCCTTTTAAATAGAGAAGCTCTCTTATGTTGACGAACAACGTAAGAGATCATTTATAATCAAAAGGATTTCAACAGAATATATTCTTTCTACAAGAAGAATAAGAGCCTTTATATTTAAGGTTAATTCATCTTAACCGTCTAAAATTTAAATCATAAATACAACTAGATTTTCTTTTGTATTATTCAGTGGATCTAATAATAGCCATTAATGGTACTACCAGTTTTTCTTACAACTTTTGACAGATACATAAAAAATCTTTTGAAACCATTTTAAACAATAATATATATATATATATATATATATATATATATATATCCATATATGTATGTATATAACTTTCAAAATTAGAATGGTTTGAGATATACCAAATAATACCAAACTTATGACTGTTCTTTTGTTTTGAGTCATTGAATTTTAAAAATCTGTTTTACATACATGTACGAGAAATTTGTTATTATCTTGTAAACAATTTAGACTATTGGATAATATAACCTACTATCCACATGAATTTTAAAATGAAAATAATTTATTTTTTTCACATATAGAGTATATCTTTATTAGGGAAAATATAGGCTATATATATTACGTTAATTAAAGAATAAAAATTCACAAAAGATATATAAGAGGAGCCAACTTCACCCAAAAATAATATATACATATTAAGGTCCCCTTTGATAAAATAATTTATCACGAATAACATAATCATCTTCTATTTTAATTCATATAAATAAGTAGCAAAATGACTTCTGATTTTATATATAATGAAAGCAAAATATTACCTAATTTTTAATGCTTTGTTCATTATCTAAATAAGAATAATTTAAGAAATTATTAATAATTTTAGCCAATGTTACTCGTACCAGTCATCATTTTTAAATTTATATTAATGTGTACTTTGTATGTTATTTTAATTCCACTTCTAATTTATGAAACGTTTAGTTCAATTCTTTTAAGTTTACAAAACAATAATATTACAATTTTAATAATATTTTAAATTTTAAATTTCGATTTTGTTATTTTATCATAGATCATATTAATATAAAACATGAAAATATATTAAAACATTTTAAATATAGACTATATATTACATTAATTCAAGAATCAAATTTCACAATATATATATATATATATATATATATATATATATAACAAAAGAGCTAATTTACCCTAAAATATAATTAATATACTAAATGAGCATAAAAACAATCATAGATCATCAAACATATCAAACTGATCTAAATTCTAATACTCCAAATCAGAAGTTCAATTGAGTCAATAACATATTATCGTTTTATATTTAGTTGTTATACATGAAAACTACAAATTGACTTACAATTTATATAAGAACATAAAATTAATTTAATTTTACAAATATTCAGATGCATATATTTTAAAAACAAAACTTATTGGTTATTAGTTTTACAACCTCAAACCAAGGAAAATTTCATTTTTTATATTTATTTTCTAAAAATACATATAAAAATTATACATATATTTATAAATAAATATACCTACGTAAAAAATTAACTAAATACAATTGACAATATTATTCAAATATAAAAACAATAAATTATGATTTAGTTCACAATGAAAATATAATTATATATTTGTAGATAAGACTAATTATTATTTATTAAATTAATAGTTTTGTTTTAACTTAGGGTAATTATATATTTTTAGATAAGAATAATTATTATATCAATGAAATTTTTATTTTATTTATGGTTAATTATATATTAACAAAACTAATTATTCACTAAGATTATAAAATTAACCAATCTAATTTTTAAAGTGAGGGTTCTGTTACGAAAAATTACTTCATAAATTTCTTTTTTTTATCATCTTTTGAAGGGTTCTTATTAGGCTTCTCATCTTATAGCTGGATCTACTATAGATTATTGTGCTATCATTTAGTGGATTTGTTCTTCCTCTCTTCTGTTCTTTGATGAGAAATTGTCAAAAATACCACAAGTTAAGTACCACTTTTCAAAAATACTTTCAATCAAAAATTTACTAACATTTGAGTTTATATTTTAGTGATTAGTGTTTAGGATTTAGTTTTAAGAGGTTGGGGCTGGGCTTATATATATTTTATGAATATTTAGAAAAAATATTTTAGTGTAATTTTACCACAAATCTAGGATATTTATGAAAATAGTCATTCATTGATGGTAAAATTGAAAAATAGTACCAAACATGTGTTATAATTGAAACTTCTCCTTCTTTGATTGGGTTTTCTCTGTTGAATTATGATTACCCGTCATCATATCTTATATGGGAAGTATATGTAAGACGTCAAGTCTTTGTTGGTATGTTTATTGATTTAGTTAAGATACCATCAAAGTATGTGTAATGCTAAAGTTTATGAGCTAGATCTGAGAATATACTTTCCATACGGACTATTTGTCTTGATACTTTATCCTTTTTGAACATTTGAGTATTGTGAGAAAAAGGTAAACCTAATAAATAAGCTCAATACCATTTTCAAATGGACTAATTAATTCTCGATTTCTTTGAAAAAGAGTATTGGTTGTTGTGGTTTCAAGGAATTAAGGAACTCACTTTTAAGAAGATTTACAAGTCCCTAACAATCTATACCACAAGAAAACGAGGACTCTAAGAACATAAGCAGCGATTAAAAACCAATTTAGTTTCTCAATAAAAGTAAAATAATAACATTTATATTTATAACTAAATTTTAATTTATTTTAAAAACTTCTACCACTAATAATGTCAAAGTTGTAGAAAAATCTCTTATCTTTCTTGTAGAAGTTTTTCTGTGAACAATATATTTTCAGGATTCATTATTCTCTCTCGTTCTTTTTCAATATATTTTTGTTATTTTTATCACTAGAAACCTATTGAGGTACTAGCACTAAGAACATCTGCAATGCTAAGACCATACCTGACACACTCTCTTCTGAATTATATTAATATTTTACTATAATTTATTATGTAATTAAAATTTAAAGTCAACTATTAAGTAAATGACACATGGAGAGCTGTGTTCTTATCCTTGTGTGTAAATTGTTCTCAATGAATAATATGTTCTAGTCAATTTTTTATCTCTCATACTTTTTCATTTTTATTATATTTCTTATGTGATATGCTCTAATGCTGCCATAATGTTTATTTTATAGACTAAGACACAATTTCAAGTTATATTTCTTATTTTATTTATGTTTTAATAAAATTTTAGAGATATTATTTTTGCTTACTTTAGGATTAATGTCTAACGTTTTTAAATTTCTGTAGAGCAAATAATATATCATCGGAAAGCTATGTTCAAAAAAATAAAATAATATATTATCGAAAAGGAAGAAAGATTTTTTCAAAGTTAGAAGGAACAAACAAAATAATCATTAAAAAAACTAAAAAACTACACATGGGTTATTTACAGTGATAATATAAGGTGGAAGATATGTTTCCAATGAATTTTTATATCTAATGAAATTTTCTTGTTGGTTTTGGAAAAGAGAAATCAATCTTTTACGATTATCTTAAGTAAAAAATTTAAGCTTTCTTTTAAAATATTATTAATAACCCTCAAATTTTTTTTCATGTTATGTATAAAATTAAAAATTTTATTGATGAATATTTATTTAATTGTTTGATCTGTTTTTTAATGTTTTAACTTTTTATCAAAATATTTTTTAAGACAACAACACAATATATATAGAAATTATCTTTTTATTTTAAAATTTATTATTTAGATTTTGGATAATTCTTATCATTAGGGATTTTATTTTTTTGGTTATTAATATGAATTATTCATTAAGAGTAACATATACTTTAACCATTCTAACTTTTAACGTGAAAGCTCCGTTGCAAAAAGCACTTCGCAAATAATATGCTAGATCTCTATAATATTATTTGAGAAATCGGTTTCTTACGTATTGCGTTCATGTTAACTTTCACAATGGTTTATTAGGCTGGTACCCTAAATGAATTTAATTTATTATTGTAAAAAAATCATATAACCAATGTTAGTCATCTTAGTTAAGCCTGTGTTTCCTTTTTTTTACATATTTACATATCTTACTACATTAGTTAGAGATTGATTTAATATTATAGAGATTAATATTAGTCACCTAATTAATAAAACATGTGTTTCCATTTTTTATTTACTTATATATATATATATATATATATATATATATATATATATATATATATATATATATATATATATATCAAACTACGTTATTTGATAAGATAGGTATGAAAAAAAAATCCTACATTAGTTAGGAATAATATATTTTCTAATAAGTATACAATTTCCTATTTAAATTTCTTTTTATCAATTTTATGCATTTCTTACATATAACTCATAATCCTAATATTATTACACGTCTCCAAATCTATATAAATATACAACTGATTCTCTTAATTCTAAACTATTAAACTATCAACAGAAATTTAAGCTGAGAAAAAAAATTATTCATAAAAAACATGTATTTTTTTCCTAGAAAACAATTCCTTTGGTTTCCATTAGAGAAATTCATCCAGCTTTGAATACATGCAAGGTCAAAGTGAATATCATGAAGTTTTGAAGACAATATATAAAAAAAAAAAATCTATTGAAATGGTTTTTACAGATGATGAAGTAATTTTAAGAACTCGTGTTTTTCAATTTATGATAATCATATAGCTATAGAAATCAATATTTTATTCTAAAATTTAGGAATTATCTAATTTTTTATTTTAAAATATATTATCTTTCAATTTAAAATTAAAAATTTAAATTATGAATATTAATTTAATTATTTGATCTGTTTTTTAATGTCTTAACTTTTTATCAAAATATTTTTTCACATAACAACACAATATATATAGGAATTATCTTTTTATTTTAAAATATATTATTTAGATTTTGGATAATTCTTATCATTATGAATTTTATTTTTTGGTTATGTATACAAACTATTCATTAAGGATAACATAGACTTTAAGCACTCTATTTTTTAACATGCAAGTTCCGTTGCGAAAAATCACTTCGGAAATAATAGTATAGAAAGATTTAAAATATTTATCATTATATTTTCTTCACGTATATGTCGTAGGATAAATTGGTAGTGTTAGATCTTTACAAGAACTTAAGTCCAAATGAAAGATTTACAAAACTTTATATATCTATACTTAGAGATACAAGATAAACTATAAGTAACAATTTTTTTTCGGTAAAACAGACGTAACTGATTTCTAGGTATGTTCTTCGGATCATATTTTAGACAAAAAATTTGATACTTTTGAGTATTTAAATACTCTCAGGTATTTGTTTTATGTTTTTAGGTATTTTTTGGGTCAAATCCTACATGATCCAAATCCGACAAGGAACCGAACCGAATCCAAACCAAAAATTCTAATTCTCCATTAGGTCCAATTATTTAAGATCTGAACCAACCTGAACCTAAAGCTGAAAAGACTCAAACCGAATTTGAACCGATTAATTTTAATTACCCTATCTCTATAATATAATATTATTTAAGAAGTCAGTTTCCTATGTGTCGCGCTCACGTTAACTTTCACGATGGTTGATTACATTGATACTCTTAATGAAAAAATATTAATTTAAATAATATTATTGATTTATGGGATAATTTGCAAAATATCTTATTTAAGATTTGAAATTTGTTAACTGCATTTTCTATTTTAATTTTTGAGAAATACACTTTTGTAATTATGAAGTGACTTTTTTATCCAAAATATTTTAATAATCAAGATATTAATAAACCATTAGTGTTTCTTAATAATGAATTAACTTTTTCTGTTTTTCACTTTGTCTTTCACGTTTTTAGATGTTTTTATTTAGGTTCTCAGTTTGCTTTTCTATCTAATAGCATGTGTGTTTTTTTTTTTTAACTCATGAGAGTACGTGAGCTACTCTCTCTTATCCTCTCCTCTTTAGTCTCCAGTATACATACTTGAAACACATTTTTGTTAGTTCTACAACCCAATGGTTCCTGAGATTGTTGTGAATTGGCTACGGGGTAAAACATAAAGCAACTTATCGGCTATGTCTTTGTGATGACTGAGAAATTTGAGTTGAAATATGTTGATATTTGTGGCAATCAATTAGAGAAACTTTCTGTGCCACTAGTGTACTTCTGCATTGGTTGTAAAATAAATTTCTTATATAGCTTCTTATTGTTTCTCAACAAACATACTTTTGATCATTAAGCATACACACAAAAAATTAAATCTGAAAGGAGAACAAAAAATGATTTTCTATTAAGGATCCTGCAAAATCGCAAGTGCCTTAGATGTTATGTAGATATATCAGCTCCTACGTGACTCATTTATTTGCTTTGAACCCGAGCATAGCCTCAAGAACCTGTATCCTTTTGTTTAGTCTAGAGAGTCTTCTATAAAGAGTAATTGACTTGGTTCTCGATCTGCAAGGGGTTCCCAGTCTGTAACAAAATTGAGGTTAACAATGTGAACATCAGGTTACTGCATCCTCTAATTCACTACAAATGTATAACTGTTAATGAAATGTATCAAAGTCTGAAGAATCATGAGTAGCCGAATTATTGATGGAGGCTTATGTGTAATTCTCCATACAAAGGGTCACTAGATAAACAACCATCAACATTTTGGTCAAATGTAAACAGAAACATGAATCTAATCACAATAAGAAAGAGTTATAAAAAATTATGGTAAGCTTTGGTCGAACAAGAGTACAAGGCACGAACTTTGCTGCTGCAATACTCGAGTGCTTATGCAAGATACAAAATCCACTCTCACACACATCGACCATTTCATTTAGATGGCTATCCCCTGCGTATATCATCACATATCTACCAAGACTATTTCATAACAATATAATGATTTTATCAGTGAGACAAGTCAAGCAAAATCAGACCAAAAGGCAAAAATTTCATTTATTTCCAAACCGAAATTGACGAGCATGAGCTAAGGCAATGGCCATCAATGAAAGTGAGCAAAGGATTCCAATTTATGAGAGCTCATACATGAATTTGACAAGTATAAAGCCAAGCGGATGTGAAGCGTTTAACAGAGAAAGGAACCCAGACAGCACATGCCTAAAGATGAATCGACAACGAAGAACAATATGACGGCACCGGTGGCGGATCTTGAATAGCTGAGCGACCTGAACATGATTTTCCTAAAAAAATCAGAACTTTTATCAGAATAAAATAGAATCAGAATTAGAAACTAATATTTGATTCATGAAGCAACAAACTAATATTAATGAGATGAGAAGAAGAATCTGTGAAAGGAGAAAATGATTTCAGAGATGGAGAAGATACTAGAAGGAAGGAGACGAGAAGACAGCGTCTTGGTTCTTTATTTTTTTTTAAATAATAAAATAATTTTAAAAATGCTATAGAAAGATATGAGAAACCTATTGTGTAACGATATTTTTTTAATCAGTTTTTAGACAATATATCAGAAATAGAGAAATATTCATAATGGGCAATTATGTAAATTTATATATAAGTGTATTCATCAAAAACTTAAATAACAATATAATTTTCAAATTTTATTCTTAATTGAGTGTATTTCTCCAAATTTTCCCTTGATTTTTACTTAAATTCCTTTTTAATATTTTCCAAAAAAATATCTAATAAAAAGGAAGTATTTATAAAGTTTAGAAAACGAATTTAAAAACAAAAATATATTTATAAATAATATAATTTCATTAAAAGGAAAGCTCACAAAATATTAATATTATATTTAAAAATATTTTAAAATAACATAATAAATACATTTTTTATAGTAAAAATATATATTTTCAAAGTAAAAGAAATATTTTTATATATCTATCTATTTTTAGATGATTATATAATATAATTAAGTAACATAAACTGATATATGTTTTATTGACTAAAATAGTTTAAAATTAATCCTATTGAAATGTTATTTGTATTTCTTATATTTAGTTGAGTATAATATTTTTCAAACACAGCAAAAATATCTATAAATTATAATTTACTTATATATTATGCTTTCTCAAATACAAACACAATTTTTACTGCTTATTTTTAGGAAATATTAAGAAAACAAAAAAAAAATAATATATTTTCTCAATATGAAATTTGCTTTTAAATTTTATGTTTTTATGTTTGTGGAACTTAATATAACCATAATCAAAAGGCATAAAATTATATAAAATTTATAAAAAGATTTTAGCTATTGCAATATTGATATATGTATGTAACTTCCTAACACAACATCATTTTGTTTTCTAATATCATTAAAAAACCAAAAAATTAATTTTATACACATTATTAAAATACATGCACATTTAAACGATAAATAAAATTAATTTGACTTGGTTTAATTATAATAAAACTAATTATACTTAAGTTTCAAATTTGAAAGAATATATGTCACTTAATATACTCACAACATGAGTGATTCGACTAATCCAACTTATATCTAAAATCACGAATTTAACTATAATAAGAAAATATAATATTATAATAACAATAATTTATTTTATAACTATAAATTATAAAATTACTCAAAACACATTAACAAATGAAAATAAAGTATTAAACAGTGATAATTTACATATCTAAGACAACAACCAACCTAAATGCAAATAAGAAAATTAATCAAAATATTAATATAATTAAAATTAAAAATATTATAGTTAAATTCAGAAAAATAGATGCAATTTAAAATATTTAAGAGATAATTAAATCGGCTGTAAAAACAACAAACCCGAATAGATATAACATATCTAAAATTATATGTCTAATTAAATTAATATAATATTATTAATATAAATAATGTATTAAATTATAAATTAATTTAAAATTAGAAATAAATAGCAATAAATTATTATAATATATATTTACTTTATCAATATTTATACCCGTGCATGAGCACGGAAAATCATCTAGTTAGGTCTTAATATCTAAGACCGAAAAATTCTGATCCGCCGAGACCCGACCCCAAAGGATCCAGATTCGACGAGTCTACCCAACCTAAGGACCTGAATGTCCAAGCCTAAGGGATGGGATGAGGGGACGAGTGAGTTGGAAAGACAGCCAAAACGACTTGATCATTAATCAGATACGAATAGGGTTTAAGTGAATATCTATTCTACTGCAGGTTCCATAGCGTAGACTAGGCCTGGGCAACCGGGGGACCATCCGGGTTTCGGTTTTGAATTTTCGGGTTTACGAAAATCAGCTCTATTCGGATATTGAAAAATATCGGTTCGGTTTCAGTTCGGATTTTGTAACTTTGGTTAAAAATGGTTAAACCCGAAATACTTATGGATTTCGGTTCTTAAACTGTTGTTCGGTTCTTTAACACTAATTTGTACTTGGTTTGACTCAAATAAGAACCATTAAGCACCAAAGATCTGTTAGTTTTTCGTTGTTGTTCCAATATTATTATGTCGTGAAAGAGTTAGTATTTGTTTGGACGACCATAAACAACAAAGAAAGTAAAAATATGCTATTTATTGTTCATAGTCTTATGAGGTTTGTTTCTTCTGAATCGAGTTTACATCAACAAAAACATGTTTGTTTCTTCTATATCGAGTCTACATCAACAAAAACCACAACTTGGTCTTGGTTTACAAAATTCGATTGATCTCTCCATCTGCAAAAATATGTACATTGAAGATGAAGAAGTTCTACCAACGTTGCGTTCAAAATTCAGACACATAAATAGATGCATTCAAACTCATAACATATGTGACACAAAGTGGCTGAATTATACATAGGGTTGTGTCTAGATTGGGTTTTGGATCTAATCAATCGATTTTCGGGTTTTAAACCGATCCGAACCGACACCCATTATAACACAAACACAGGAACCATTCGGTTTATTAAGAAGATCCGAATCCGATCCAAACCGGCTTAATCAGATCGGGTTCGGTTCGGTTGATCGGTTCTCGGATTTATTGCCCAGCCCTAGCATAGACAATCGTAATATTGATGTGGGGAGTTATCCACGTTGCAGACAGATATTAAAAAAGTAATCGACCTTAGTTTGATTACACAAATAGACAATAAAACGGTCCATTCAGTACAAAATTTTGAAAGCAAGATGTGCATATTGTGGACTAGGATAGGCTTCTTTCGCGCATTAAAGATTCAATTTTTTCAACATCTTCAGGTGTATCAACTCCATGCGCTTCATGGTCCACCTTTATAACCTGTGAGACAACCACACCTCTCAACCTTAGTGCCTTGAATTACAAGTCTCTCTTATTATAATCTCCGAGCAAAGAGTCCATTCTTTGGGTCGATATATATATATATATATATATATTTTTTTGTTTCTTTGTTTACTTTTGGGCGATCATAATAATTGGAAAGGGTTATGTTACCTTCATCTTATAGCCATTCTCAAGGACTTTGAGCTGCTCTAGATCCTCTTCTAACTGCAATGGCGTTGGTTGAAGCTCTGAATATACTTTCAGAAACTTGGAATCAAAGCTCTGAGACCAAAAAAAAAACACAAACACATAGAGATTCAAATCATAATAGAGAAAGTGGATCACATAATAGAATAAGAGAAACTGAACTGCTCTCAGTACCTGAATCCCAAGATGAAGCATATAGGGGAAGTCTGGATTGACTCTACCACTCCTAAACCGCATAAAAACACAAGTGAACCGGATTACAAACGAGCTTACACTTCATTTTTCACCAATACACACACAATAAAAAATTACTTGTTGAAAGGAATCAAGCCCCTGGAGAAATAGATAGCATAGCCACGGCTGTCCACAACACATTTAACTCGGTTAGGATCAAGACCGTCTCCTGGCTTCAGTGACGTCACCGCTGTGCTAAACACTGCATCAGGTGCTACCTAAAAAAACTAAAACCATATGAATACTATTCAACAGCTTCTGAGAAAAAAAAACTAATATTAAGGAGACCTGAAGTGCTTTGACAACACCGTCAATAATGTCAGGCTCAATAAGTGGTTCATCTCCTTGAATGTTAACAACCACATCGTACTCCTTCTCCAGCTTCTCTAGTGCTTCGTTGCACCTTTCAGTGCCTAATGCAAAAAACGATAGAGAGCTTAAACTAAAAAGAGAACAAAACCAACTTTGGAGGGTTTAGGAACTATATACAGACCGTTTCTGCAAGACTCTGAAGTCATGATGACATCAGCACCGAATCCACGACAGCAATCCGCGATCCTTTCATCATCCGTGGCCACAACTGAAGTTAACGATCATAGAAGTTAGATCCATAAAGTAGACATCTTTTATGTTTTTAATCTACATTAGTTATTTATTACCAACGTGATCAAGCGTAGAGGCTAACTTAGATCTCTCCCAAGTTCTCTGTTTTGAGATAAATAAAAAAGGGAAAGACTTTAGAGATCCAGATCGAAAGGTGGTTACTTTAAGACAGAGAGATTAGTGTGGATTAAAAGGAGGGAACCTGGATCATGGGTTTGCCGAGGATTTTCACGAGAGGCTTACCCTCGAACCGCGAGGATGCGTAACGGGCGGGTATGATTCCGACAACCCGGCTCCGGAATTTTCTGGATCGACGATCCAGATACGAGTGAGCGCCAATCGCCGCCGCAGCGATCGCCGTACCGGCTAGGATCCCGTGAACAATCCATGTCTTCTGAGAAGATGAGGAGGAAGAAGAACACAGTGCCATTATTCAAGCAGGCAGCTTCACTTAGACTCTCCGTTGAGACTTGTCGGTGAAGAGACAGTTTGTTTGTTCTGTTGAGAAATAAAACCGGTGATCGAGCAAGAGTGAAAAGAACCGGTCTGGACTGGTTTAATTAGACTCGGTTTGTAAAATAATGGACTTTTTGTGGATAAAGCTAACTAATGGATGTTGCTCAAAACAAAAAGCTAAATAATGGATTCCAATTCGGAAAAGAAAGGTAGATAAAATTCAATAATGATTAATTCCTGAAAACAAATTAAAATTAAAAACATATGTACAAGAAAAATGGGAAAATTCACTTATACCACTTTGGTGATACTATTTTTCATGTTTACCACCAACAAAGGTATATTTTCAAAAATACTCTAAAATTGCGATAAAATAACACTAAACTAATTTTTCAAAAATATTTATAAAACAAATATAAACACAACCCAAAACTCTTAATACTAAACCCTAAACACTAATCACGAAAGCCTAAACTCAAATGTTTATATATTTTTGATTGAGAGTATTTTGAAAAGTGGTACTTAACTTGTGGTATTTTTGACAATTTCTCCCAGAAAAAGTTAAAATAAATTCATTCAGTTTTAAACTAAAAATATATGGGAAATTGTCAAAAATACCACTTTCATGATACCACTTTTCAAGTTTACACTAACCAACTTTACCACTAAATTTTTAATTGATAAAGTACTTTTATGCCCCTGTCTTCTTCCTCGTACATCTCACGCGTCGGAGCTCAAAACGCATCGGAGCTCGAAACGCTCGCAATCCCCACTTGCTGTCAGGTATCGCCGCTGTGACCCCAGATCGAGTCGTGGTAGCCTGTCTAAAAGCTCTGGAGTCGTTGCCTCTGCTGAAATTCTCGCCGTGAGTCGCCATGGAAACTCTGGAACCGTCGTCAAACTCGGATGTATCTCTCATTTGCTCGATCCGCCTTACACTCAGCTCCGTCTTATTCGTCGTGCTCAGCTTAGTCATGTTCTGGGTCGAGCTCGTGCTCCACCGTCGTCAGTAGTCGCAGTCTTCTCGTTACGGTGAAAGCACGAAGCAATAATGGTGGATTTGAGATGTTTTGCACATCTGGTCCTCCTTCTTTTGGATATTTACGATCTGACCCCATAACTATTCGATCATCAAGTTTCGAATTTTTGTTTGATTCTGCATTTTGTGTGTTTTTTTTGTTGTAAAGCAAATGAGAATTCACTTGCTTGATATGGAGCCGTGTCAGAACACTTTTGGGAAGAAGACAACGAGGAAGAGGCCGAAGCTTGTAGCTTCTGATTATGAAGCCTTGGAGATATTTGTTTCTAATGTATGATGAGACTGTGTTGGAGATAGATTGAAACGTTTCAGGCTTGGCTGCATACATTTGAAATCTTTTTTTCGAGTTTGTTGTAACGAATGATTATTATTCATTGAAAGCTTTTATGGTCTTATTTTGAAGATGCGTTTGAGGAGTTGAATGGGGCATGCCCGTCTGGTGAAGGAGGAGAGGAAGAAGATGGGTTTAGAAACCTTGTGAGGCATACTGTGTTAGAGAAGGGACAGAGTAAGCGTATTTGGGGCAAGCTTTACAAAGTCATTGACTCCTCTGATGTAGTTGTCCAGGTATGTCTTGATTCACGGACCTAGCTGATGAAGGAGAGATATTTCTTTCTTTTTTAGCTTACCGGTTTTTATGTTTGACACAGGTTTTAGATGCTAGGGATCCGCAAGGTACTAGGTGTCATCACTTAGAGAAAACTCTGAAAGAACATCACAAGCATAAACACATGATTCTGTTGTTGAACAAGGTTGGGATATTAAGCTAGCTTTAGTGGACTGTTCCTGTTGAGAAAGTTACTTGCTGTCTATTGTGTGTTCTTTTAAGTGTGATCTTGTAAACCATTATAAGATGATTCAAATATTTACATATCCTTTATAAAAAGTTTATAGATTCTATATAAATAATTTATAAACCCTTATAAAATTTAAATATTGTTTTTATAAACCTTTATAAATGATTTATAAACCCTTACAAAGTTATTTATAAGCACTTATATATATATAGTTAATAAATTCTTATGAATACATTTTACAAACCCTTACAAAATGATGGTTTATAAACTCTTATAACTTATTATTGATTTTTCATAAAACCTTATAAAGTTATTTGTGTACACTTCTAATCTATTTATAACTTTTTATAAACCCTTATAAACTTATAAATAGTTTATATAATTTTATAAATGATGTATAGATTCTTATAAAGATATATAAATCTCTTATAATGGTTATTTATAAACTCTTATAAATGATATATTTGTTATACCAAGTACAAAAAAAAGCGATTTGTAAAATGTATTTGTTATAGTTTCTATAAATTATTATTTATTTTAACCAATTTATAACTTATAAATAATTATAAATTCTTATTTGTGGGTACGTTTTGATAAGAGTTTATAAATGATACATAATACCTTTTAAATTTTTACAAAGAAAATACCAGTTTATATACATTTTTACATTTTATAAGAGTTTATATATGTACAATAGTCTGGTTTGCTCACACGCCTTCCTCTCTCCATTGTCTGCGTTGAGCACTTAAGAGCATCACTGTGTTTTCTTTAAACACACTACGCATTGGTAAAGAATTCCAATGCATGGCTATGAGAACAATACCCTTTCTCCATCACATATTTCCTCAGGTCTATTTCTAAATTGCTTCACCATTCTCAATGAACAGCTTCATGAGCCTAACAACAATGTCTTTGGAGCCAAACACATACAGCAAGACATGAATCTGGCAACATAAAAGGACAAAATTTTATAAAGGTTTATAAATCATTTATAGGAATATATATAAACTATTTATAAAGGTTGATAAATAATTTCTAAATCTTCATAAATTATTTATAAGCATTTTTAAATTATTTATAATCCTTATAGACTGATTTATAAACTTTTATAAAAGAATTATACTTTAATAAATGATTTATAAATCTTCATAAATGATTTATAAACAATTATAAATTATTTATAATTCTAATGTATTGATTTTATAAAATCTTATAAATGAATTATAATTTATTAATATATTTAGAAATCCTTATAAACTGTTTTGATAACCAATTATAAATAGATTTATGAACTTAATGAATAGTTTTATATATATGATTTATATATTGTTTTATAAAATTTATTAAAAGAATTATAAATAATGGTTCATAATTTTTTTTATAAACTATTATAAATGGTTTAAATACAAAACTGCTTTTGTATATTCATATGATTGGTTTTATAAATCTTTATAAACAACACACATAAATAAGTTTATAAATCATTATAGATCCCTCCTTCTTGCAACACAATTATTCAATCAAAGAATAGATAAATAGATTGAAAGACGGATCATACCAAATGATGTATTTTTTATGAATGATATCTAGACTTTAGGGACTTTATAGAGGTATAAAAAACAAATTTCTTACAGATCCTTTATAAAAGGTTTATAGACTCTTTATAAATGACTAATATGCCATTATAAATGGTTTCTAAACTTTCTAAAAACTTTTATGAGCTTTATAAATGTTTTATAAACCCTTATAAATTATTTACATATCTTTATAAACCTTTTAAAATGATTTGTATAAACTAATTTATAAAGATTATTAACTGATTTATAAAGAACGAATTTAGAAAGGCTTATAACTAATTTATAAGGGTTTATAAAATGATTTTTATAAACTAATTTATAAAGATTATTAATAGTTATATAAAATATTTAAATGATTTTAGAAACCTTTATATTTTTTTTTTATAAAACCTATATAAACTCTTCAAACCCCATTGAAACCTTTTATAAACCCTTACAAATCTTATATAAACTTTTTATAAACTTATTTAAACCCTTTATAAACCCTTATAAATTCTATATAAAATCTTTATAAACATCTTTAAACCATTTCGGTTTAAAGTCCAACACTTTGATACACAAGATTAAATTCATAAAGCTAAAGAACACGTGTAAGCTTTGTAAAGAGATGATGATATGCAGAAGATTCTGAGGCATATGCGGACAGCAAGCAAGATTGAAGGAAGTCCAGAAGGTGCTGGCTTCTACTTTAGCAGCTCAAGCTTCTGCCTCCGATGCTGTAGAAAGCAAAGAGAAGGAAAAGAATTGGCTCAAGTTCTAGAAACATGGCAATCTTGAAATAGTTTTAACAGATATTTCATTGTTATCAAGCTGTAAGATTGGGGGAGGGGGGGGGGGGGAGACAAGGAAACCTTCTTGATTATAATTGCGTTTACACAGTAGAACAGTTATGCCAACAATACATTCCTCTCATAGTCTTCTATGTGTTCTAAACTTCTAATGAAGTTATATATGGTGGAGAATGGCCAGTAGAAACACTAATTAAACACTAATACCTTCACAAATGATTTATAAAATTATTTCTAAGCCTTTTAAGTTATTTGTTTTTATCAAAGCCTTTTAAGTGATTTATATTAAATAAGATCCTAATAAATTATTTTATTTAATATATTCTAATAAATGAATTATAACCCCTTAAAAACTAGTTAATAATTTAGACAAAAAATTTCTACAAATCCTTATAAATGTTTTATAAAACCTTATAAATATTTTTATTAAGTCTTATAACTTATTTATAAACCTTTATAAATATTATATATATATATATATATATATATATATATATATATATATATATATATATATATATATATTATTAGAAATGTTTATAAACCCTTATAAATATTTTATAAGTATTTATAAATCTTCATAAATGATTTATACACATTTATAAATTATTTATAATCCTTATAAAAGTCTTGTAGAAAACTAAGTTCAAGTTTGTTATACATATATTTATAGACTGTTTTTATAAACTCTTATAAATTGTTTTTATAAACTCTTACATTACTCTTAAAATGATTATATAAATTCTTCCAAATTGATTTATAAAATTTTTATAAATTGATTTATAAACTCTTATAAATTTATTTATAAACCTTTTATAAAATATTTTTTAACTTCTACAAACATATATAAACTTTTATAATTGGTTTCAGAATCCCCAAATATCTGTCAATGCTAAATCATCTCAATACTCAATTATACTTTTTTATAAGGCCTTATTAAAAAAACTGTAAAATAATGATGCTCTTTAATAAAAAAAGAAATGGTGGAAAGTTGGTTAATTAGGTGTTTTATAAACTTTTATAAATAGATTTATAAACCTTCTAAATTAATTTATAAACACTTATAAATTTCCTTATAAATCGCTTATAAGTTCTGGTAAATTGGTTATAAACCCTTCTAAATAGTTTTAAAAACCTTTATAAATAGTTATATAAATATTTATATGTGTTTTTTAAACTTTATAGATGGTTGATAAAAAGTTTTATAAGCTCTTATAAAATTAATAAATGGTTTTATAAACTCATATAAATGATTTATATACAAAAATAATTCATATATCCATATGATCCTTATAAAAGCCTTGTAGAATACTAAGTTCAAGTTTGTTATACATATCCTTATAGACTATTTTTATAAACTCTTATAAATTGTTTTTATAAACTCTTACAGAACTCTTAAAATGATTATATAAATTATTACAAACTGAATTATAAACTCTTATAAATTGATTTATAAACCCTTATAAATTTTTGTATAAACTCATATGAATTGATTTATGAACTCTTATAAATATAGGGGAGTTATGATCAGTAATGTTTTAATATGCTTTTTAATCCATATAAATGATTTTATTAATCCTTATAAACGATTAAGTTAATCCTTAAATGATTTATAAAAAGGTTTATAAAATTCTTATAAAATCTTCAAAACCCATTAAAATCTTTTATAAACCCTTACAAATCTTATATAAACTTTTTATAAACTTATTTAAACCCTTTATAAACCCTTATAAATTATATATATAATATTTCCAAACACCTGTGAGTGGTTTTGTGAACCCTTTATAAATATATAAAAGTTTTTATAAACCTTATAATATATTTATAACTTCTTATAAACTATTATAATTTTTTGTAGATTGTTTTATAAACTCTTATAAATATATATCTCTGGACAGAACAACGATGGAACCAATCAAGTTCAGGAACCCTAAGGATCTCTCAATGCGCAAGCATCTCAATACTCAATTATACCTTTTTATAAGGTCTTATAAAAGAATCTGTAAAAGAATGATGTTTTTTAAAAAGCTTGAAATTTTGGGATGAATTTAAGCAAAACTTACGGGAGCTACAAAGCAGTTTCAAGATGTTCTTTCTGCGAGATTAGAGGTTAGATTTGTAGTTTTTGACTTTCTGACATTAAAGAGTATCTAACTGAGATATGCTTTGTCTTCCTGCAGAACATGAAGCCTCATGAATTTCACCGGAGTCTTGGTTTGAAGCTTAAGCCAATAAAGACTCGGGTTCTCACGACCAAATGTTAAATGAACATTTCTGGGATATCCTAATAATGGCGAGAAGGCAAGCAGGTTCAACACGGCGTGTAGGAGATGGTTTTACAAATTGATTTATAAGAGTTTATAAACTGATTTATTATTTTATAAACTGATTTAGGGTTTATAAGGTATTTTTTATGATTTTTATGTTTTATATGCTTTTATATGGTTTATATACTCTTACAAATGATTTACATATCCTTATAAATTGTTTTATAATCTTTTATAATGGTGTATTAACTTTATAAATTGTTTTTATAAACCCTTATAAATTATTTGCATACCCTTACAAATTGTTATACAAACCATTATAAATTATTTTATAAGGCTTTCTAAATGGTTATAGACTCTTTTAGTTGAGTTATAAACCTATACAACTCTTATTACACCCCTTAAAATGATTTTTTTTTCAAATCCTTATAAATAATGATTTTATAAACCCTTATAAATGATTTTCTAAACCCTTATAAATAAATTTAAATATCCTTATAAATGATTTATAAACTCTTATAAAATCTAGTAGTGCTTAAATTAGACTTTTCATTTGACCAAAATTTTATTTTACAATGTTACTATAACTAGTATTTTTTTTTGAATATAAGCTTTCATAAATTTTTTATTAACCCTTATTAGTAGTATACATATCCTTTATAAATTATTTATAAACTTTCATAATTTTTTGTAAATATTTATAAATGTTTTATAGATTTTATAACATGTTTTATATGATTTTATAAATGGTTTATATACTCTTACGAATGATTTACATACCCTTATAATTTTTTTTATAATCTTTTATAATGGTGTATTAACTTTATAAATTGTTTTTATAAACCCGTATAAATTATCTGCATACCCTTATAAACTATTATACAAACCATTATAAATTATTTTATAAGGCTTTCTAAATGGTTATAGACTCTTTTAGTTGAGTTATAAACCTATACAGCTCTTATATGCACCCCTTATAAATGATTTTTTAAATCCTTATAAATAATGATTTTATAAACCCTTATAAATAATTTTATAAACACTTATAAATAAATTTAAATATTCTTATAAATGATTTATAGACTCTTATAAAATCTTGTTGTGCTTAAATTAGACTTTTCTTTTGACCAAAATCTTATTTTACAATGTTACTATAACTAGTCTTTTTTAAACACTAGTATTATAAATGGGACAATGACGCCTTATGCATTTATTAACAAACACCAATTGTGTTGCACATTGTAATAAGCAAATATACATTTGTTCAAAAAAAAACAAAGAGGTACCCAACTTCAAATCTCAGGCTGCAGTTCAGGTTTTCTTTCTTTAATGTATCGACCAACACCAGTGATGGTTCTACCAGTTCCAATACCGGCAACCAATATATCCACCTTGCCTCTTGTGCCATCCCATATCTCAGGACCAGTAGTCTCGTAATGAGTCTGCATATTCTTTTATATATTAAAAACACTAACCAGGAACCAGAGAATCTCACAGATTATCAAAGTGATACACAAACTAAATGCCAGGGAATATATGCAGTACTCAAAGGTTGATACTCACTAAAATATGTTACAGAGAGAGAGAAAAAAAATGTGGGAAAAAAGATTATAGCTCTATGCAGAGTTGTAAGGATTTATAACTTATTTTATAAAGATTTATAAATTAGCTATAAATTTATAAAGCCTTATAAATTATTTATAAGAGTTTTTAATCATAAAAAATATTTTACTTCTCAGCTATAAATGTTTATACATCATTTTGAAATGATTTATAAATCAATTATAAAGATTTTTTTTTGTCGGCAATCAGTTATAAAGATTTAAAATGAGTCTTATACAAGATTATCACCCCTTAAAACTAGTTAATAATTTAGAAAAAAGTTTTCATCAGATCCTTATAAATGTTTTATAAAACCTTATAAATATTTTTTATATATTCTTATAACTGATTTATAAACCTTTATAAATAGTATATATATATTCTTAGAAATGATATTTCAACCCTAATAAATATTTTATAAGTATTTATAAAGATTTATAAAATCTCCATATTGATTTTTAAACATTTATAAATTACTTACAAATGAACAATCTAATGCAATATATACATCTAAATGCATCCCAAAATGATAAAAATGAACTAAAAAAAGTGTTAAAATGCAATAAGAACATGAGATATAAATTATTTATAAATGTTCATAAACCCTTATAAATTATTTTCTGAGTTATATAATACTTTATAAGGAGTTATAAGTTTATAAGGGGTTATAAGTTATAAAATCTCTTCATGAAATTAGTATTTTCTGAGTTTTATAACGGTTTATAAGGGGTTAAAAGTTTATAAAGAGTTATAAGTTATATAATCTTTTCATGAAACTAGTATTTTCTGAGTTTTATAATACTTTATTACGGGTTATAAGTTATATAATCTCTTCATGAAACTAGTATTTTCTGAGTTTTATAAAGGTATATAAGAGGTATAATGTTATATAATTTCTTCATGAAACTAGTATTTTCTGAGTTTATAAAAGTTTTTAAGGGGTTATAAGTTTATAAGGGGTTATAAGTTATATAATATTTTTATGAAACTAGTATTTTCTGAGTTTTATAATAATTTATAAGGGATTATAAGTGCATATGGGGTTATAAGTTATATAATTTTTTCATGAAACTAGTATTTTATAAGTTTTATAAAGGTTTATAAGAGGTTATAAGTTTATAAGGGGTTATAAGTTATATAATCTTTTCATGAAAACTAGCATTTTCTGAGTTTTATAATACTTTATAAGGGGTTATAAGTTTATAAGGAGTTATAATTTGTAAAATCTCTTCTTGAAACTAGTATTTTCTGA
Organism: Hirschfeldia incana; assembly: GCA_026261945.1. Taxonomy (NCBI): domain Eukaryota; kingdom Viridiplantae; phylum Streptophyta; class Magnoliopsida; order Brassicales; family Brassicaceae; genus Hirschfeldia; species Hirschfeldia incana. The sequence goes on from JABCMI010000019.1 coordinate 1,706,347, forward strand.
GTTTTATATAAGTTTATAAGGGGTTATAAGTTATATAATCTTTTAATGAAACTAGTATTTTCTGAGTTTTATAAAGGTTTATAAGGGGTTATAAGTTTATAAAGGATTATAAGTTATATAATCTCTTCATGAAACTAGTATTTTCTGAGTTTTATAAAGGTATATAAGAGATATAAAGTTATACCTCTTATATAATACAATGTTTTATAAGCTCTTATGCAATTTATAAATGGTTTTTATAAACTCTTATAAAATGGTTCTTATAAACTCTTATAAGCTCTTTAGTGCCTTGGTGTTCATCTCACTACTGAGTGGTTTCAGAACTCTGAGTTAGAGGAAAAGCTTATAAATATATTTATAGACCTTGTAAATTAGTTTATAAATACTTATAAATAAATGTATAAACTCTTATAAATAGCTTATAAGTTCTTGTAAATAGTTTTATAAATTCTTTTAAATAGTTTTATAAACCTTTATAAATAGTTATATAAATATTTATACGGTTTTAGAAACTTTTATAATTTTCTTATAAACACTATATAAACTCTTCAAAACCCATTAAAACATTTTATAAACCTTTACAAATCTTATATAAACTTATATAAACCTTTTATAAACCCTTATAAATTCTGTATAAAATATTTATAAACACATGTAAGTGATTTTTTAAACTCTTTATATATTCTTATAAACCATTATAAACATTTTAAGCATTTTGTGATGACTTAAAAACAAAACTTATGGAAGCTACAAAGCAGTTTCAAGATATTTTTGTTGTGAGATCAGATGTTAGATTTTTAGTATTTGACTTTCTGACATTAGAGAGTACCTAACTGAGAGTGAGTTTTTGTTTCCTGAATGATAATTGTAATCAAGTGATTTATAAAGGTTTATAAGCTGATATATAACTTTATATATTTTGAACATCTATGAATCTTTTCAGTTTATTAAGAGTATTGTCATGACAAAGACTATGATGCAACAATCAATTTTAGGTGTAAATTATTTATAAAAGCCTGTGAAACTTATAAATCATTAATAAGACTTATCAATCATTTATAAAGCCTTATAAATCATTTATCGTATAAAGGTTTCAAAATAATTTAGAAAGGTTTATAAAACTCTCAAAAACTTTATTTAGTCTAATGAAAATTGAATTATATTTTACAAAATAGATTTCTAAACTCTTATGAGAGCTTATAAATCAGTTTATAAATATTATGAACATATATAAATAATCTATAAATGTTCATAAATTATTTTATAAGGATTTATAAGACATTGTATAAACCATCTCTAAAGTTTATAAAGCACTTATAATCAGTAAGGACCAATCCACATTTCAAAACTGTACAGAGGAAAGACTTGGCTGTATCTACAAAACCTGATTGAGCTGACATTATACTGCCGCCAGCCTATATTGTAACTACATTTTACAGTCTTGAATCAAAGTATAAAGCATCTGCAGCCATCTCCTCCCCCATTAGGTCCTTCAAACCACCCGTCCCATCCTAAGTTCAAAGGTCCCTTGGTCCTGCCACGACAGCAGAGCATGTGTTAGCAACCAAATATAACACAATGAACAAGAGTTAGAAGCAACTCACAGTGGCAAGAGAGGATCGGGTGATTTCTCGATGACAAAAAGCAGCCTGTGAACCAATTACAATATACGAGTTGATCACCCAATCTCAGGTTAAGAAACGAAACGAAAGAAAGCGTAGACTGAGATTCCGGTCACTTACTCACGGTTGATAGAATATCTGTCTGGCCAAGCGCTTCCAACTCTTTCTGGATAATAAATAGTAAGCTATTTTGTTATCAAATAGCAACGGGAAAGATAAGATACAATCCTCAGACTGATAAGCAGATCATATGAATGAGAAAATTAAAAAGCAAATCATGACTATGATCACAAGTATATATATAGGAAGAAATGATCCCTGAGAATAATAAACGGACTTGTACAGTGTCTGGTCCAAAATCAAGTTCCATTGTAGAATAAACATGATATCAAAAATCAAGGGAACGTGCTCTGATTTCGAACACATGAGCCATCTCTTAATGATAATTATCTGACTAACATCGAGCAAGTGTGGAGGATTAGCTAATAGAAGAATCTTTACCTCCGAGAATCTGACTTCCTGTTCGACACGACCAAGCTCAGCAAGGATCATGTGCTTACCGTGTGCATCGCCCACAGATACACCTTCCTCCACCGTTTCCTCCATCTCAATTCAATTCCACGCTACTAATGATGCTCTCGATGCCGATTCTCACCCACTCGCATCCTCCTCTCTCGCAGAGTGTGAGAGAGTGAACAAGTGCTGGAGAGAGTGAATCTCGTTGAGGAACAAATCCTTGGCTTCTTTGCTTTGTAGATTCCGAGGAAACTCCCAACGGACATGGCGGATCTAGACGAACTGAAGATAGATCGAGAAGATGAGTTGAAAATAAAATAAGGGCAGTATAGTAATTCACACATTAATGAATGTGGTATTTTTGAAAAGGTGTTTTAATTAGTGGTATAGTTGATTAGTGGTACCAAAAAAAATGTATTTATAAAATTTCCCCAAAATATATATTTAAAGCTCATGGTTATTTTATTTATATCATAATCTGTAAATTAATTATTCGTAAAAATAAAATATTTAAATTAAATTTTCGAGTTTACACTACCAAAATAGTCATTATAAAATCATAGGAAGATAAATATTCCCAATTACATAAAATATTTTGCTTCTGAAACTTTCTGGAAAGTATTCTAGAATTTTTTTTTACTGTAAATTTACTATTTTCTCAGAATTTTTTTTCTAATGTATTATTTATTAGAAGTAAGTTACCTAACCCTAAAATAAAATAACTAACTAAACACAATCAAACACTTTATTAAATTTAAAATCTTAAAACTAACTGAACATAAAAAAAATTCATTAAACTTAAATCAACATATATGTCAAATTTATTTATTTTTAAATATATTCTAAAATATAACCTTAAAAGTACAAACAATATTATATCATATCATATGATACGGAACCCTAAACCAAAGATATTATAACTCAATCTACATTCCCTCGTCTATATTGAAAATAAGAGAAAATTTCACTTATACCACTTTAGTGATACCACTTTTCATGTTTACCATCAACAAATGAACATTTTCAAAAATACCCTAAATTTTTGATAATATAACACTAAACTAATTTTTCAAAATATTTATAAAACATATATAAATCCAAACCAAACTCCTTAATACTAAACCCTAAACACTAATCACTAAAGCTTAAACCCAAATGTTTATATATTTTTGATTGAGAGTATTTTTGAAAAGTGGTATTTAAATTGTGGTATTTTGACAATTTCTCTGAAAACAATTTCATTTTACTAAATTTTAATTTATATCATTTACAAATTTTTATAATTACATATTTAAATATTTTTCCCATAAAATATTTTTTTATAAGTCTATAAATTATTTTTAAAATCTACTATACAAAAATTTTCCCACAAAATACTTACAAAACTATAGCAGACTTTTCGATGTTAAGTTCATAAAATGCATATTGGTATTTTCGTAAAAGTATATTTTCTTGAATAAATACCAGTATTAATATCCTTAGATCAATTTTATACATCATTATTATCATTTTGTAAAATAAGCTTTGTAATTAAAAATAATAAGTACTCTTTATTTTAATTGTTTGGTACAGTTTTCTTACAATTTAAACCTAAAATAGTAAATATTTATTTGCTTGAAGTTTTCTATCGAAACTTAATAAAATTGTTGTATTATTGTACTGCAAAACAATTAAGTAAAAAGTTAAAAATTGGTTTATGGCATAATAGTCTCTAGGCACTAGGCTTGAAATTATTATCCGAGATTCGGATTCGATCCGAGATTCGATCCGGATCCGTTCCGAAAATCCGGATATCTAGAGGGGCCGGATCCGAATCCGGATGGTAAAATGTTGAATCCGTGCAAATCGAATCCGGATCCGGATATCTTGATTTTTTACTCCGGATATCCGGATCCGTAATTTTTATTGATAATTATTTCAAAAAAAATATATATATATATATATATATATATAAACTAATTTTATTTACTATATTTTTATTTCTATACTAATATATATAAATTTATACTAACTTTGTTATAGTATACATAAGATATAAATAAAAAAGATAGTACATGTTTTTATTTTTTTCACTTATTGTTAATATTCTATATGTTCTAATGTATTTTTATTTATTTTAAGGATCTAAATCCGGATCCGGATATCCGTCGGATATAACAATTTTTAAAAAGATATCTGAAATCCGGATATCCGAGAATCTCAGATCCGGATAAAGATAGCAAAAACATGGATCCGCCGGATACGAATCTGGATCCCGATACCATAAAATATCCCGAATACCCGAATCCGTTCCAGTCCTACTAGGCACTGATGGTCCATGAGCAGCGACCATTGTTGAAGTCTTATTTGACATTAAGCTAGCTGTTCAAAAAAAAAAAAAAAGACATTAAACTATAAACTCAAAAATGAAAATTAATAATTAAAAGGGATAATTATAAAAAGTTTATTTTTTTTAAAAAGAAAAGAGATTGAGAGAAATCTTGATTCTGTTAGGGTGGTGTGTGTATAGATATATATACTACGGCACGAATGAATGGAATGTGAAGAGACCCAAAAAAAGATATTATAATCGCGAGGCTTCTCTTTCTAGTTGTGAAACAGAAAGAATCAGTCTTTAATCAATGGAGCCTGACGTAGTGGAGATTGCTCCTCCTCTGTTCCCTTCTGGTTCGAGAACTCGGAAACCTCGAAAGGTTCCCACCTTCCTCTCCTTTTTTTTTAAGTTTCCCGGAAGTTAAATTGGTTTAACTGTGCTCAATTTTACTGATTTACCTGGAAAAAAATGTGAACGTTTGTTCTCATACGGTTTCGTTGATGCGTGATGAATCATATGGTGTGTTTATGTGGTTTTTCTTTTTCAAATGTGTTTTTTTTTTTGTTTTTATCCGTTTCTGATGAATCATTTCCACTGAGTAACAGATTCTTTTTTTAGGTAAATATAGATTATGTGGTTACTCTTTAAGTTTTGTTTGGTCTGCTCACGTTTACTATGCCTGTACTGATTCTCTTTGCCTTTGGACTGACGTGTTTTTGTCTTATCCGTCCTAATGAATCATACTTGTCGTTTTGATTGTCCTCTTACTGTTTCTCTGTCTTGGTTTGCTTTTGAGTGTAAAATTTTGGTGCTTTGATCTTGCTGTAGGCTGGAATTCCTGAAGTGATCGATGTGGAACAATATGAATTCAGCAATGGCGGCATTGCTAATAATGCTAACCTTGTCGACAAGAAGAACAAAGGGAAGTCTATACAAGACGGCTCCTCTTATGATCATTTTGCTGATGTAGAAGAAGTGGTGATGTCTACTACACAACCTTCGTGGTTTCCGAGTTCTAGCAGCTCAAGATCAAGAAGAAGACATTTTAATCGTGATGCTTCTGCTAGCTCTTCTCGTCCTAGAGCAGCTGTGGAGGTTGTTTCTTCAGCTCAGGCTACTTTTCTGAGGGAATTTAAAAGATTTGACACTGTTGAGGATTTCTCAGATCATCACTATGTTTCTAAGGGGAAAGCTTCAAAGCAGGTGATGGTTTAATTTGCTACATTCTATAGGATTAATGTTACTTTGATATTTAGCTGCCTCTTTTTTTTTCTTTTTTTTAATATTATTAGCACTCAAGGACTTGGGTGAAAAAGATTCAATCAGACTGGAAGATTCTTGAGAATGATTTGCCAGGTTTGGTTTTATATACCAATGCACATCATCAATGCTTGCTATATTTCTTTTTTTTTTAAGTTTCTTTTGTTGCAAACAGAGACAATATCTGTGAGAGCATGTGAAACAAGAATGGATCTTATGAGAGCTGTAATTGTTGGAGCTGAGGGGACTCCTTACCATGATGGTCTCTTCTTTTTCGATATCCACTTCACTGATACTTATCCTTCAGTGCCTCCAGTAATGTCCTCAAACAACTACTTTCTCAACATGTCTTATATTTTTTTTTCTTTCTCCTTCTGATGACTTTTGATTTGTTGGTGACACAGATGGTTCATTACCATTCCGGTGGGCTTAGAATAAACCCTAATCTATACAATTGTGGTAAAGTATGCTTGAGTCTTCTCGGCACCTGGAATGGTAACGCTAGGGAGAGATGGCTTCCACATGAGTCCACAATGTTACAGCTCCTCGTCTCGATCCAAGCACTCATCCTGAATCAAAAACCCTACTTCAACGAACCTGCCTACGGGATGACCAAGGGGACTCCATCAGGCGAGGCTCATTCCAAAGTTTACAGTGAGAACGTGTTCATACTGTCGTTAAGGACGATGGTTTACAGCATGAGGAAACCACCGAAGGTAAAAGTATCATCATTACTCAATATAAACTTTATTTCGCCATTTGGAATGTTTTGTGAAACTGTTGATGTAATAATGAATCTGCAGCACTTTGAAGAGTTCGTTCGCAGCCATTACTTTGAGCGGGCTCACGACATAGTGAAAGGAAGTAACGCTTATATAGAAGGAGCTCCTGTTGGTTCTATTGTTAAAGGAGGTGTCCAAGACATTGAGGAAAGTCGTGGGAGTGGGTCCACGAAGTTTAGGACCGAAGTGGCTAGCTTTATGAAGACAGTTGTGGAAGAGTTCGTTAAGTTAGGAGTGAAGGAGCTTGAAGCTAACTGTAAGAGAAGCAGAATATTGAGGTGAGCCAAGTCCACCAACTATTTTCATGTGATTTAATCATCTCCAAGTAGAAGGAACTCATCTTCTTATGAAACATTTGTTGACTTTTTTCCCAGTCTCATATGTGATGTTTTTTTTTTGGAAAAACTCATATGTGATGTTAGCATTTTGTATTTAACTGATTACTTTTGGATTTTAATTTTAATCTTTTTATTAAATTTCTGTCAACAGGTTCCGTTTTTATATTTATTGTTTTGTGGTTGTTGGGTGGTATATGGTGATAACATCAAAGAAATCTCGAATATTGGACGCTGCCTCTCATCTAACACCGACGGAGTAGGAAGTCCGGATTTTCTCTTCTTTCTTTTTATTTTTATTTAAATATTTGCAATGTGGACAAGTAGTTTATAATTATTTATTTAGGTTTTAATTTTACGTTTATGATTTCTGATTTACAAAGTTGAGATATTTCAAATCAAAACACAAGAATCGTCGAATGTAGCCGTAGATATAGGTTGTTGGTTGCTATTTCTACTTTACCGCATTGCCAGACTTGAAGAAATACCTGAATTTAGATATATAGGTAATATCTGAAACAGTGTTCCAAAAAAGAGTAATTTCTGAAACGAAATCAGAACTACTATTCAGAACTATAGGTAATTTTACTGTATTTTTCAGATAATTCATATATTTTAATATATTCAGATACATTTGTGTAGTTTAAAAAAAAAGGATCATTTCATATATTTTATATTTTGTAAAATTCAACAGAAAGTCGATTATGATTCTATCCAAAAATATAAAATACTGATATAGAATATGAATATAATACTTACCAAAAATCTAGTTTTTTTTGTCGACTCCAAAAATCTAATTTTAAAATTAAAAATAAATTTTTATAGGAAATATTCTAAATAGTTCAAATTTAAAGTATTTTTAATTGTGTAATATATAAATATTTTATGATCTATATTTAGTATGATATAATTTTTTATAAAAATATAATAATTATAAACATGTTAATGTATTTTATTTTTAAATAACAATCACAACTTTTGATAATAAAATTTTAATGGTTAGTTATAAATACTTATTGCTGTTTTGATGTATTATTTTAAAAAATACAGCAAAACCAAAAATTGAAATTAATATTTATAAACCAAAAACTTAACCAAATGCTGAAAATCAAAAACGAAAACTTCAGAATCCAAAACCAAAATCTAAAAACTAACGATCATCATCTAAATGTATTAGCAGCATAGTTCTGTTACCAATTATAATATCAGTACCACAACTTTTAGACGGTGCTCAATCAAGCTTCACTAGTGAAAAATATTAGATTAACATTGTTTCACAATACTTGGAACAAAATCAGTGAGCACCATTCAGAAGAAAAACAAGAGTCAATGACTAAATCAAATCAAAGGCAACAAAAAGCTTCACTATGTTATTCGTATGCTTATTATGTCTCTCATAGACTTATCCTGCAACTTTTTGCCGCATAGATTACATGATCAAATGCATAATCTTTTTTTTTTTTTTTGAGCAAATGCATAATCATTCCCACAATTAACCAAATAGATATTTGTTTCTCCGAGAAACTGTAGAAAATGCAGAACACAAACAAAACATGAATGACCATCATCTCTGACAAAGCTTAAGACAAAACCCAGAAACAAAATTTGGGAAGACGATAACAGATTATGAACTACTTATAAAACCCAGATTCTTAATTATATAATAAAATACTATTACATACCGTAGTCTCTGCTCCAAAGAGCAATACAATACCAAACACAAACCAAACAGTAGCCTCTGCTCCAAAGAGCAATAATACAAATACCAAACACAAACCAGACACAAAGACTTTAAAACAAAGAGAAACACACTGCAATAAACCCAATTAGATTCACGCACAAACTCCTTTCTACCAGAAAAAGGAGTAAAACTGCGTTATTGGGGCTGTTCCGATATTCAATATAGCATTTTTAACTTCAGCTTAGGGACCCAAAACACACATATATAATAACCCCCAAACCTTTTTTTTCTCACTTTCTCAGACGAAGAACATAACGTTCTCAAGCTCCTTGTGCAGCTTGAATATTGCTTTGTCCTCCAAACTCAGAGAAGAGAGTGCAGTGGCCAGTTGGGGTGGACGCGCTCCACGTGGCTGCCTAATGTTCTTCTCCCGTGAACTCGCCTCGTGGTACATCCTACCTCTAAAGGCGACCATGTCCGCATAATAAACTGGAGGAACGAGAGAGACAGGTTTGGTGCAACGAGTGAAAGTGAAGCACATGTCGAAGATAAGCTTCTGCATCTGATCTGAGGTGAACCCGAGTTCGTCCCAAAGAGCATAATAATGAGTGGGCTTGCTTGTCCCGATGCCTCCATGGTGACTGCAGAGGTAGAAATCGTACTCAAACGGGTGGATGACTTTGGTATCGACCACCGTACCTGAAGGAACATTCCCCTTGTCACTTCCGTCATTGGGTGTGGCAGGGAAGAAACGGGTTTGATGACGTTTCTGTGCCACGATCACTGTTATCTTGGGGAAGTAGTTGTTCCTCTCAAAAGTAAGCTTCAAATCAAGCAGCTCAACGTTAAGAACCATGTCGAACTGACCGTCACTGACACCGTCACGGAAGATGATAATCTTGTTAGGGCGTTTCCCGGTGGCCTGAACATGAGCTTTAACAAGCTCAAGGCACGTGTCACCAAATCCTTGAATCTCCTCTTTCCTGTGAGGCTGTGCGATGACTCTAGCTGCGTAACGGTTAGCTTCAGGCCAGTTCAGAGTGCCCACAACAGCAACAATGGAGGGGCTCATCTTGTCTCGAGCAGCTGGATGGTTAACATCAGCACCAATGAACATGACCTCATCCCCTTTGTTGAAGAATGAGAAAGTAGTATCCATCAGCTCAACGTTACTTCCACCAACTTTAGCATTGATCTTGAGGGCGAGATTTGCCCGGTACTGGTCACCTCCTCTGTTGGCGGAATTGGTCAAGAAACACTGAGTCACCAGACCAAGTTTGGTCTCGGCTATCCATTTGAGAGTCTTGTACCCATCAACCTTACCAGACATAGCACACAGAATAAGAGTTGGGCGAGCGCCACCATGCTTATGATGAGCTTCGTCGATCACTTGTCGAAGCAGTTCCTCAAGACCATTAGCATTAGAAAGCAAATCCATTCTTGCCGACTTGTAAACGATGGGAGCTGCCAGCTGCATCCCAAGCGTCCCACAACGATTGATAAGTAGCTCCACAAAGTCGCCACCCATCCTGAAGTTGTTGTTCCTCTCAGAGGCAGTGAAGTCAAGAACAGCCCAATGCTTCACAACTGATCCCCTCGTCACTCCCTTCTTCATAAGGTTCCACTGATTGTTCTGTCTCGGATTAGGTTCCTCACGCACAGGTCTGCCTCTCTCCGCCAACTTCAACGCCGGAGCCTTGAGAACACGACCTTCCACAGGTGTCATCTTCGTATCAACTTTCATTCCAAAGTTGCCAGTAATCTCTCCACCGCTAGGACCATCACTTGACTCTATCATCTTGAGTATGTTCCTCTGCCTCTGCTGTGGATTCACTAGCGACAACTTCTTCAACCACAAGGCTGAATCTTTATCCAACCCTTCCTTTGGATAAATCTGTCCTTCAACCAAAACGCAAAACTCCATAGGCACCAAATTTTGCCGTCCGTTTTTACCCAAATCCAAGCACGGAATATTCTTGTGAACAACGTCTTTCCCATACTTAATCCTGAAATACTCAACAACAGTCGTCTTCCTCGGCGGCTCAATCCCCTCTTGATCGATAAGATCAAATGTCTCGTCTCTCGTGTTTCCCTTACTCAGTCCCACAACGGTGAGTTTCTGTTTGTTCTTCCGGTGAGTGACAGTGACTTTCAACCCAATCAACTCATTCTCCACATCGCGTCTGTTGAACTGACGCTGCACATCAGACCAGCCGAAGTAGAGCTTCAGATACTCAATGACAGACATGGACTTCCTGAACGCCAGCACCGAGTAGTCCAAGCACAGGGACAAACCCTGCGCGGTCGGCTTCAGAGCGTGCTTGTACCCTTTAGCAGCCGCAACACCGAAACCAAAGTCCTCATCCCTATCACCCCCACGAGTGAAAAAGCTTTTACCGACGGTGATCATACACTTGGAAGGATGCTCCTTCATCACAACATCCATCCCTTGCAACACGTCACGAGGGTTGAGAGACGAACCCCCTGACATGTACTCTTTCAAGTCACGTAGCTTGAGCTCGTTCACCTGCTTGATGGTGAAGGTATAGCTCCGAGCTCTCTTATCATCTTCCGTCTTGGGGAAATCCACCTTGTAGGAGCCAGTAGGGAGCTGAGCCGCGCTGAAGATGTTCTTCTGACCGTCGTAGGCAGTCATGGCGAGTGGGAACTCATCGGGGTTGTCGGAGAACAACTTGTCTCTGACCATAGAGAGCTCGAACCTCGATATCTTCTTGGTTGGATTCTCTCCTTTGATGTCGACATCGTAATGCAGTATGACGCTCTCGGGGTCGATGTGGACACGGAAGTGGTTGACGAAGAGGTTCACACGGCGAACAGCTACAACACCTCCTTTATCGGGACGTTTGATTGGTACTTTCCTGTCGGAAGAAGCAACTTGAACCTTAGAAGAAGAAGAAGCTTGAACTTGTTGTACAGATGGCGGCCTCGGATTCGTCATTTCAGGACCTGTCAACATGAAATCGATCATTAATCAAAGAAACATTCATCAAACGCTATTGACAAACTCTAATAGAAAATGTTCCTATGTAAAATCAAGTTTCTAGTATAACTGCTATAAATTAAAATAAGGTTTCCTATGTTAATCACAGAAACTAGACTAATTGACTAATTCTAATAAATATGTTCCAATGTAAAAATCACGTCCCAGTAATTACAAAGAGAACCGTAGAAAAGTTTTTATAAATTAGGTTTTATTGGGCATACCACGAGCAGTTGCAGATACTGTAACGGTTGACGGAGAAGAAGAAGGTGAAACCGCCGCCGCCGCAGCATCAGGGACAACCTGCGGCTTACGACTCCACGCGCCTCTGCCTACGCCACCTGCCGCGGCGGATTGACTCACTACTTGAGCCTGCGACGGTTGCTGAACCACCGGTGGCGGCGGTCGAGTCTGCTGCTGCGACTGCGCCCCACGGCCACCGCCGTGGCCCGGCGGTGGTCCCCACTGACTCTGGCTTCGGACATCCTGTTGACTCCGATCGTATCCTCCGCCACTTCCACCGGAACTCTGTCCACGGTTTCCGAAATCGCCACCGCCTCGCTGGGAGCCACGGCCGCGATCTCCTCCGCCGCCAGCTCCGTAGCCACGGCCGCGATCTCCTCCGCCGCCAGCTCCGTAACCACGACCGCGATCTCCGCCTCCGCCACCGCGGCCTCCGCCGCCTCTGCCACGGCCATCACCACCACGACCTCCTCGGTAACCACCACCACCTCTCTCCATGTTGATTGGATCTGATCGGGAAAAGACTCTCGGTACGATTAGTAGAGGAAACTTTCTTTTATGTTATTTTTGCTTTTTAACTTGTGAACTAGCCTTGAGTCCGAGAGGGGTCCTTTATAAAGGGAACAAGGACAAGTGTGTGTGTTGGAGAAGTTTTATTAGCTTAGCTCGTAAGGAGTAGGAGGACTTCTCAACTTTCCCGAATGTTCCTCGAAATAAGTGGAAAAACAAAAGAGTTGGGGGTAGTACAACCGTCTTTAACTTTTTTTTTTTTTTTATTTTAAAGTAAAAGTTAACAGTTATTAATTTGTGGTAATATACTTGGGCCAGAGGAAATGTATTTTGTTCAAAGAAGCCATTTATCAAGTCCAATATTAAAAAAGAAAAACATACTCCGTACTGAAAGGTAAAGCTAAGAAAAAAAAAAACTCTGCTCCATCATGTCCCCGTTAGATGATTAGTCTTTCTTCTTCAACTTATCCTTGTGCCGACTAGTGAAAAACGTAACCTCCGATATATGCGAAAAAATCCCTGATCCTACTGCCAAAAAAGACATTAAAATTATAGCATAAAAGATAAAACACAACCTGCTCTCAGAGAAAAAAAAATCTAAATTAAAATCTAAAAGTAATTAATCAAACACAAATGTCAACAAAGTTTTTTTTTTTGTAACTTAAATGTCAACAAAGTTCATCAACCTAAATCATACATTTGATAATTACTTATCAGTTATAATTCATAAAAAAAACTAATTATCATAAATTTCGGCAAAACTACATAAAACTAATACTTGGAGATACTTAAGATGAAATGAAACAAAAAATTGGTTGATTTGGCTAACCTCGATGATTGAGTATGAACCATAGGTGGTGGTTTCAGTTTATTTTCAAGCTCTTTGACTCCTAACTTAACGAACTCTTCCACGACTGTCCTCATAAAGCTAGCCACATCGGTCCTAAACTTCATGGACCCGGTCTCTCTAGTTTCTTTAATGACATAGACACCTCCTTTAACTATGGAACCAACAAGAGCACCGTCTATATAAGAATTGGCTGCTTTCACTATATCGTGAGCCCGCACAAAGTAATGGCTACGAACAAACTCTTCAAAGTGCTGCACATTCATCACAACTATTAACAGTTTTCAAAGATGTGAGAAACTCAAAGTTTTTGAGCTTTTGACTAGAGTCTTGATATTTTACCTTGGGTGGTTTTCTCATGCTGTAAACCATTGTTCTTAACGACAATATGAATACATTTTCACTGTAACCTTTAGAAATAGGTTTGCCTAATGGTGTCCACTTGGTCCACTCGGTGTGAGGTTCGTTGAAGTATGGTTTTTGATTCAAGATGAGTGCTTGGATTGAGACAAGAAGCTGTAACGTTGTGGACTCCTGTGGGAGCCACTTCTCCCTAGTGCTACCACTCCAGGTATTGAGAAGATTCACTCATACATAACCAGAGTTGTATAGATTAGGGTTGATACTAAGCCCACCAGAATGGTAATGAACCATCTGTCACCAACAAATCAAAAGTTCAATAATGATCAAGGTCTCAATAACAGTTCACATGTTGAGAAAGTAGTTCATGAGGACATTACTGGTGGCACTAAGGGATAGGTATCAGGGAATCGAATATCGAAAAAGAAAAGACCGTCATGATAAGGAGTCCCCTCGGCTCCAATAGTTACAGCTCTCATAAGATCCATTCTTGATTCACAGGCTCTCACAAATATTGTTTCTTTTTTTTTTTTTGCAAAAGGAAGAGTGAGTTAAGAGCATTTAAGAGATGCGTCTCCAAAACTATCATTCTACTTAGCAAAAAAGAAAAACATTTAAGAGCATACACACTAAACCTGGCAAATCATTCTCTAGAATCTTCCAATCTGCTAAAACCTTTTTCATCCAAGTCCTTGAGTGCTGACAAGATAAAAAAAGGAGGCAGCTATAAGTTACAGTATGTTTAATATCAAAGAAAAAAAAACACTTGAGATGATAGAATGTAACCGTCAACTGCTTTGAAGCATTCCCCATAGAAACATAGTGATGATCTGGGAATTTTTGAACAGTGTCAAATCTTTTAAAGTCACGCAGAAAATTAGCTTGAGCTAAAGCAACCTCCACAGCTGCTCTAGGACAAGAAGAGCTAGAAGAAGCATCACGATTAAAACGTCTTCTTCTTGATCTAGAGGCTCTTTTGCGGCTCGGAAAACCCCTAGGTGGAGTAGTAGACGTATCTACTTGTTCATCAATATCCATCGACATCACGCCATTATCCAAAAGACTAAACGGGTTATGGTCACAAAAGGAGCCATCTTGTACAGCCTATATACAACAAGATCAAGCAGCAAGCTACAACTTTATAAGAAAATCAAGACAGAGAAACAAGTGATACTCCGTAAACTGTAAGAACACAATCAATACGAAGAAAGCAGAACCCTAAAACACACAGAGACGTCATCACGCATCAAGGAAACCCTAAGAGAACAAAAGTTCACTTTTTTACAGATAAATCAGTCAAAATAGGGTCGACGATCTATTTCCCCACGAGAACTATCATATAGCATCGAAACTATGACCTCGTGCTAGATCTCCATGAAATAAAAGTTCTAGATATATTTCTCCCGAATTGATAGTTTAGAACTTAATTACCCATAAACCAATGATTTGAATTGGTTTACTTATTTTAATTGGTTTATTTTAAACCAAATGATTTTAAATCAATTAAACCAAAAAATTAAAATTTTCATATATATATATATATATATATTATATATGACATGTTATTGATTCTTTTATATGTTACATATTAAGTAAACTTTAGTATCTAAATAAAGGACTTCAATTTTTAAATAAGTTTTATAGATTAATTTGTAGTATATGATTTTATTATTTATTTATCTATATATAGTTAATTTCTTATAATATTTAGAAAATTGAAAATAAACTTTTATTTTGTTTAAGTGGAAATAATATATCTATATATCTATATATATATATATATATGAAAAATTTAATTTTTTTGGTTTAATTGATTTAAAATCATTTGGTTTAAAATAAACCAATTAAAATAAGTAAACCAATTCAAATCATTGGTTTATGGGTAATTAAGTTCTAAACTATCAATTCGGGGAGAAATACATCTAGAACTTTTATTTCGTGGAGATCGTGGGGAAATAGATCGTCGACCCGTCAAAATAAGCACAGTTAAAGCAACAAAACCATAAACAAACAGAAATTACAGTACAAGCATAGTAAAGGTGAGCAAACAAAACTCAAGAGTAACCAAAACCCTAAACACACAAAGATGATCACACACTAAGCAAAAGTTTACTTCGTTCCAGGTAAATCAGTAAGAGATGAAACCTTTATGAGTTTCCGAGTGATCTCCATTGACGAACTTCCCAGAGAAGTTGGGATTCTAAAGTGATAATCTTTGTTCGGTCTCTTCGCATTCATTCGCGCCGTAGTCAAATATTTCTCTCAATAGTTTTTTTCTAAAAACAAATTCTTTAATATTAACCTCTGATGATGCGAACACTTTTGGAGTTATATTTATGTTTATTTTTCTCTGATATTCACAGGTCTTACCAAATCAAAGGGGAGACTAGGATAATCTTGAACAAGATTACGCAAAGAAAACTAATTAAATAATTAGTTTTAATGTGATAACGTAAATATAGCTAGGTTGAATGGCAGCTTCCCCAAACATCAAATATCCGCCTGCTTAGCAATCAGAACTAAATCAGTGTCGAATCCTTATGGAAACTTATGAAATCTTGATTTCAAAACGCTTATAAAATAAGTTATTTAAAAACAAAAAGAATATAAATAGAGAAAACAGCCATTAAAACTCTAAACTTTCAAATTAAAACCAAAAAACTTTCGACTCATGTTTGAGCAAAACAAATCACCAACTTTCAAATATTGGTCATTTTAAATCTCATATTTTGTTGACTCGGCCATTTAAGAAACCCGATTAGTCAACTATTAAATCCGACTGAAAAATAAACACATGTTAACTCTCTAAACGAGATCATTTTAAAAATCGATTAAAACATTGATCAAACGACGCGACGTCTATTTGCTTCTGAAAACATTTAAATATCTCTTTCGCGAAAGCAGAGCCTCAAATCAACTTCATCTTCTTCAATATGGTTTCGCAAAAAAGATGTTTTAAATGTTTCAGACGGGAAAAAAATTGTTTGATCAATGTTTTAATCAATTTTAAAAATTATGTCGTTTAGAAAATTAACATGTGTTTATTTTTTTAATCGATTTTAACAGTTGACTATTCGGGTTTTTTAAATGGCATAGTCAACAAAATATGATGATTAAAATGACAAATATTTGAAAATTGGTGATTTTTTGGCTCAAACATGAGTTGAAAGTTTTTTTGGCTTTAATTTGAAAGTTTAGATTTTTAATAGCTATTTTCTCAATATAAATATGAAAATATTAAAACTAATATCGTATATCTCTTCTTTGGATCTTTTCTTAGCTGCATTCACAACTTTGCTTTACTAATACAAGTAACATTCAATATCTTGTGTTGGGATTGAGAAATCTCATATCCAACTCTTTATTATCCGATTAGTACGATATTGTCCACTTTGGGCCTAATTGGCTAGCCCGCATGGATTTACTTTTGGTTTCCTTCCCAAAAGGCCTCATACTATTAGAGTTGAACATCTTCTTATATATTAGATACTCCTTGTCTAATTCTCCGATGTGGGACTTAGATTGACATCTCACATTATTCCCCTCAAGCTAAGGACCACAACTCATCTCTTGCGTGTTTCCTAATCGCAGGGTTTCCTTTGAGAATGTATCTTTCTTAACATCTCGTTTCTTTGAGAATGTTTCCCACAACTTCACAGGTTCCAAGATCTTCTGACATTTCTGCAATAGACCTTCTTTTTTCATCTTCTACCCGTTCTTATTTAAAGGGTATTTTGGTCTTCTTGCATCTCTTTGTCAAACCTGACTCTGATACCAATTGTTGGGATTGAGAAATCCCATGTCAAACTCTCTATCATCACATTAGTACGATATTGTCCACTTTGGGCCTAATAGGCAAGCCCGCATGGATTTACTTTTGATTTCCATCCCAAAAGGCCTCGTACTATTAGAGTTGGACATCTCTTTCTTTATATATTAGACACTTCTTGTATAATTCTCTAATGTGGGACTTAGATTGACATCTCACATTCTCTCCTTCAAGCTAAGGACCCCAACTCATCTCTTGTGTGTTTCTTAATCGCACGGTTTCCTTTGAGAATGTATCTTTCTTAACATCTCGTTTCTTTGAGAATGTTTCCCACAACTTCACAGGTTCCGTGATCTTCTGACGTTTCGGCAACAGAGCTTCTCTTTCTTTTTCTACCCGTTCTTACTTAAAGGGTATTTTTGGTCTTCTTGCATCTCTTTGTCAAACCGCTCTGATACCAATTGTTGGGATTGAGAAATCTCATGTCCAACTCTTTATTATCCGATTAGTACGATATTGTCCACTTTGGGCCTAATTGGCTAGCCCGCATGGATTTACTTTTGGTTTCCTTCCCAAAAGGCCTCATACTATTAGAGTTGGACATCTTCTTATATATTAGACACTCCTTGTCTAATTCTCCGATGTGGGACTTAGATTGACATCTCACATCTTGTACTTCTGAATCACTCATTTTGTGATTGTGTTTTATTTTTATTTTTTTGCTAAGAATATGAATTGCATCACTTGAATGAGCAGGTTGTGTGTTACAAAAGTGTTAAGGCAGACAGGCAATCACGATGGCAAAAAAGTTAAAAACAAAGTGAGAGCCCGATTTAAAAACAGAGAACTAGTGAAACTGAAAAAACCGACTAATACTCAATAGCGAGTCACAGCTGCAAAAAGCCCTTGAAGGCTTTCCTGTTTCTTCGAGCAAGGATGATATCCTTGAGTTGTCTGTCCAGTTTTTTAAACAAAGCCGCCGGTGAAGAGGAGACGTTGTTGTGAAGTCTGCTGTTGCGCTCTGTCCAAATGGTGTAAATGGTTGCTTGAGAGGCTAAGCGACGAAGGGTTAAGGGACTGACAGAGTCCCTATCTCCCATCCAGGTAATAAACGCCAACCAAGTGTGGAAGAAGAATCTCCCATACCCTAGACGCCTCAAGATTAAGGTCCAAAGGTGCTCACTAACTTCACACCTAAGGAAAAGATGATCTCGGTCTTCCAATGCTTGATCGCAGAGGCAACATGATTGCTGGACTGGCAACATGATTGTGATTATATTTCACTTGACCCAAAACGTTTGTAGCTTCTTTTTTTTTGTCAGGGATTTGAATTTCATATAAATATGAGAAGAGTTTGTAAAGCTTTACAAAAGAGATTAAAACTACATGGGAAGCACTTTGGCAAAAAGAATAAAAACAAAATGTAACCCATACAGAGGAAGAATTTCTAGTCATTCCTTAGCCAGGATAGCATAAGGTTTTTGAAACTCTTCTTGTTGTTTTGTTTCCCAAAGATTGTATTTCTGATGTGGTGATCAATGAGCCTGTAAATCGTTAGAGGAGAAGTTGAGATTCCGTCATGTAGGCGCTTGTTCCGTTCTCCCCAGATACTGTAAATGGTTGCGTGAGCCACAAGTCTTTTGAGTATCAGTGGAGCAGTGGAATCCTTGATAGATAACCACTCAATAAAAGATGTCGAAGTGATAAAGCAAGAGTGGGTATATCCCAATCTTCTGAGAACCAGCACCCAAACCTGTTCACAGATTTCACAGCGTAAGAGTAAGTGGTCTCGAGTTTCTGGTGCTGAGTCACATAGACAGCAGTTCGATGAATTCCCAAGGCCCCAGCTTGCAAGCCTTACTCGAGTTGGCATTCTATCATTCTGTGCAATCCACATGAGGAAATCATGACGTGGAGATGCCATCTTGAACCAGACACCGCTTGCCCAAGTGACTGAAGGGGCTCTGTTTCTAACCACCTCCCAAGTTCGCGAGGCAGAGTATGTTGGTAAATAATCGCCATCAATGAGCCAGTAAAACACATCATCAGCAAGGGAGGTAGAAGGCAGTTGAATGCCTGTGAGATGAATTTGGAGATTCTCTGCAGCAGGTGAGCGAGCACCTCTCATTCGCCATCCATTTTCATCACAGCAATCAGCAACTGAAGTGAACAGAGGAATGGAGAGTTCTCGGGGACCAGTTTCGCCAAATATGTCAATTAGGCGGCCTAGAGGAGTCCAGATGTCCCACCAAAAACTTGTATTTTCACCGTTTCCAATCTCTGCTCTCAGGAAGTTTGTAGCTAAATGTCGCAGGTTCAAGAGAGATCTCCATGTTCCTGAGCCCGCCTTTTTAGCATCTAAACTCTATAGGTTCTCATCTCCAATCTTGTACTTTCTAATCCATGAAGCCCATAGAGAAGGATTAGGAATATATAACCTCCATGTTAGTTTTAAGCACAGGGTCTTATTCCAGATTTCCAGATTCCTAAAACAGAGACCTCCCTCACGCTTAGGTAGACAAACTGTACTCCACGCAATCTTCGCCACACCCCGGTTTGTAATATTCCCAGTCCATAGGAAGCGAGAACACAAACTCTGAATCTGTTTCAAGCATCCTTTAGGCAAAACAAAGGCAGAAGTCCAGAAGTTTATAGTTCCATAGATAACTGAATTTATCAATTGAGCTCGGCCAGCGTAAGACAACGTTTGTAGCTTCTTGACCTTGGTGTTTAACCATTTTCCTTTCCAGAACAGTTTCATATTCCTTCGCCAAAATACCAGTCAACACATAAGGAACCTTTGGAGAGGTTGAAACTACCAATCATTTCTTTGAGCTAAGAAACGTGGAACACATGATGAAAGAGAGAAATTGGAGGTAACTCCACTGTATACGCTACCATCCCATATTTATCAACAATCTTCAAAGTACCAAAGTATTTGGGAGTAATCCTCTGGGATCACCACAGATTTTTGGCGGTGCGGTTAAGGCTTGACATATGCATTGAGCGTTAGGTACTAGACAATATTTAGAGTAACACTTTGAAAGCTAAATAAGTCCTTCCAGAATCCACTCAAAAACACAGCATTTTTATCACTCATAATATCCATGTAACTTGAAAATATTATCCAAGAGAAACTCTGAGCCACAAAAAAAAAACTGAATATGAAGGTGACAAAGCAATGAATTCTACTGTCTTCATCAGTCGATCAACCACCACCAATGTAACATATTTACCATGAGAAAAAGGTAATTCGTATTTGTCCAAAAAAAAAGAAGGTAATTCGTATATGTAATCATGTGAGATATCAGTCCAGATTTCTTCTGGAATAGGTAAAGGTTGGATCAATCCCTGATAAGCTGATGTGTCATATTTGCACCACTGACACACTTGACATTCCTTTGTGTACTTTTTGAATATATTGTGACATGACCCTTCCAATATAACAAAATCTTAATTCGCTGATGAGTAACAATCCAACCTAAATTACCACTACTACCTGACGACCAATATAATAACTGCAGTACTGAGTTCTTGGTAGCAACATTCAGAGGAACCACAATTTGGCTCTTCTCAAAATTCATTGAGATCATGAGTTCTTCGCAAGTGGATTTATTTGCACTTCGTCGATCAACTTCCTTGATCATAATATCATTCTCATAAGCCTCTTGAATTTTACTTCAAAAAATCACACTCCAAACCCGACATTGCACAAATGTAAAATCTCTGAATCATCAACCCGAGATATAGCACCCGCATGCATTATATTTACATTTGTGATATACTGATATTGTATCTCATAATCAAACTCACGCAACTAGTGCCAATTCACGATGTGTCTCTAGATCCAGTTACTTGGTGAAGTACAACAAAACTAGTGCCTATAATCTATTCTTTTGTTTGATTTGAAATCTTGCAACTTAATAAATCAAAAATCGTAAACATAAAAAAGAAACCTAAAACCTTAATACATAATTATAAACCACTTGTTCACACAGTAAGCTAAAAAAGAAGTCAGGACTGCTCTAGTCCGTCTGTGTTAGGCGAGTCTTGATTACTTGCCTTCCATGCTACCACGAATCACCAAAGCAATGAAAAAAACAAATATAAAAACACCACCTGTTGACAGAAGAAAGAAAAAATAAAATCGAGATTAAAATCTAAAAGTAGTTAATCAAATACAAATGCTAATTGAAATGTATTTGATAATTACTTCTCGATTTCTCAATAATAATTCATAAAAGGTTAATTATCATAACATTATGGCAAAAATTAAGACCTTATATCCTAATACTTGGGGATGATTAAATAAGGGAAAATAACGTGAAACAAAGTGGTTGACTTGGCTTACAGCGATGTGTGTTAGTATGAACCACAGGTGGTGGTTTCAGTTTATTTTCAAGCTCTTTGACTCCTAACTTAACGAACTCTTCCACAACTGTCCTCATAAAGCTAGCCACGTCGGTCCTAAACTTCATGGAGCCGGTCTCTCTAGTTTCGTTAATGACATGGACACCTCCTTTAACAATAGAACCAACAGGAGCACCGTCTATATAAGCATTGGCTGATTTCACTATATCGTGAGCCCGCTCAAAATAATGGCTACGAACAAACTCTTCAAAGTGCTGCACATTCATCACAACTATTAACAGTTTTCAAAGATGTGAGAAACTCAAAGTTTTTGAGCTTTTGACTAGAGTCTTGATATTTTACCTTGGGTGGTTTTCTCATGCTGTAAACCATTGTTCTTAACGACAATATGAATACATTTTCACTGTAACCTTTAGAAATAGGCTCGCCTAATGGTGTCCACTTAGTCCACCCGGCGAGAGGTTCGTTGAAGTATGGTTTTTCATTCAAGATGAGTGCTTGGATTGAGACAAGAAGCTGTAACATTGTGGACTCCAGTGGGAGCCATTTTTCCCTGGTGTTACCACTCCAGGTATTGAGAAGACTCAAGCATACATAACCAGAACTGTATAGATTAGGGTTGATATTAAGCCCACCGGAATGGTAATGAACCATCTGTCTCACCAACAAATCAAAACTCATCAGAAGGAAAAAGAAAAACAGAACACACTGAGAAAGTAGTTGTTTGAGGACATTACTGGAGGCACTGAAGGATAGGTATCAGGGAAGTGAATATCGAAAGCGAAAAGACCGTCATGGTAAGGAGTCCCCTCGGCTCCAATAATTACAGCTCTCATTAGATCCATTCTTGATTCACAGGCTCTGGCAAATATCGTCTCTGTTTGCAACGAAAGAGTGAAGTTTAACAACAAATAGGGGAATAGAAATGTTGCAAGAATCAGTATATAACACCAAACCTGGCAAATCATTCTCTAGAATCTTCCAGTCTGCTTGAACCTTTTTCACCCATGTCCTTGAGTGCTGATAAAGATAAAGATAAGAAAAAGAGGCAGCTAAATATAAAAGTAACAATTAATGAAACATTAATACCAAAGTAACTATTAAAGAAACAATATCCTATATAATGTTATCATCACCTGCTTTGAAGCATTCCCCTTAGAAACATAGTGATGATCTGAGAAATCCTCAACAGTGTCAAACCTTTTAAAGTCCCGCAGAGAATTAGCTTGAGCTGAAGAAACAACCTCCACAGCTGCTCTAGAATGAGAAGACATCCCCACCTCTACGTCAGCTGGCATATCCTGAGAGTTTAGTAAGAAAACACTCAAGAAAAGCCAAAACCCTTAATCAAAACAAAACCCTAAACTCATAGATGATCGTCACGAATCAACGAAGCCTTAAAAGAACAGAAGTTCACTTTTTTCCAGGTAAAATCAGTAGAATTGAGCTAAAACGAATCTATTTCAACTCAGTAAAACTGTAAGAACACAATCAGTGATTCATCAGGAACGGATAAAAGAAAACCCATCAGCGCAAAAGCAAAGAAAACAGTATATAAGTTATAGTAAACAAAGAAAAAGATAATCAAACTTTCCTAAATCAAAGCAAAAACAGATATGATCACCGCTCGTTAACAAACCCGAAGAGAACAAAAGATAAGTTTTTTCCAGGAAAATCAGTAAATTTGAGCACAGTTAAACAGATTTAACTGTACAAAAGGACAGAAAGATGGAACCTTCCTCTCCACGGCAGGCTCCACTGATGAACTCAAAAGAGAAGAGTAATAATCTTTGTTGGGCCTCTTCGCTTTCATTCGCGCTGTAGTGTGTGTATATATATATATATACTAAAAATTTAATAGGAAATTGTCCTAAATAGACAATTTTTAAATTCTTGTCACAAAATTAAACCTTAAAAAGAAAAGTGGCCAAAATGTTTCATTTAATATGTGAAAAAATCATACTATCCTAGATATATAAATACAAATACAAAAAAAAATATAGTTTCAAATTACATATTGTCAGATTCAAAAAAAATTATAATATTTTTTTGGGAACTTTTTTTTTTATTTTTTTTTATTTTTATTTTAAATTTCTTTTTATAGTTCAAAAATAATTTTTGTACTATTTTTCAAATTTTTATTTTTAAGTTTTAGTTTTTATTTTTTTTATTTTATAAAATTTTATACTTTAATCTCAAAACTCCAATTCTTAACTCTAAACTATAAGGTTTGAATTAGTTAACCCAAGGGTATAAGTGTATATATTTACCTCTTTGGTGAAATATTTTAGTCATTGTAATCTTTGGATCTATATTTATGGTGCTATCCTAGTCTTTTTCTCTTTTCTTTGATTAAACGAAATAAACCGATGAGCTACAGCGGATCTTATATGTACTGATATTTTCCTGCACAGTAGTTAAGGTTTTAAATTTAAACCATATTTAAAAAATAAAATTACGTCAATATTTTAGATTTTGTTATTTTTTACCAATTTTTTAATATGCTTTAGTTTTAATTTAGTTAAACCTAAAATTAAGATAAAATCATATTTTGATTTATTTAAAATGGATATATTTTTCATTAAATAATAATTTTAGAAATATTTTCATTTATTTATTTTGGTTAGTATATGTTAAATAAATTTGTATAAAATTTCCTTAAAAATGATATGAAAGTTTTTATAGTTATCAAAATATAAAATAAAATAGTATCTCTAAATTTTAAAATTTATAAATATAAATAGGAAACAAATGGTTTTACGGTTAAAAGTTTATATTTAAAAAATTGTATAAATTTTATAAATCTTAAAATTTTTGTTTAGTAATAAAATTGTATGATCATAAAAATAACTAAATAATATTTCAAGATTTATAAAAGAGTTTATAGTTATTGCATTATTAATATCATATTCAAAAAAAATCTATTTTATGATGATTATGAGTTATTCCACATTTTAAATAGTTTACAAAAAAATATCAACAGTAAATGTAATTTTCATGTCATATTTTATCATTAGTCATATCAACAATTCTAGCATGTCATGTTATTTTTTTCTTAGCAAAAATTACTGTAGAGATAACATATGTTAAATCACTTCTGAAATAATGTATAAGGGATATTGTAATCAAAAGAGAAGAAGAAGCGGAAGCAAGAAAGCTTGCCACACAAGAAAAGAAGAATGAAGGAATGGAAGAAGAAGAAGCATCCAACGTGGACAGCATGAACAAGAAGTCAAGGTGAGTGGGTTGTGTAACTAGAAGAAGAAGAATAAGAGTATTAGTTTGGCTAAGCAAACTAAGTTATGTGGTTAAGTTAGTAGAAGAGTTGTTGGAGTTGTTAATGTGTAAGATAAGCTAGCTTGTAAGAATAGTCTAGTGTCTTAGGGACAAAGACTAGAAGGAAATGTGCAAGTGTAGTAAGTAGAGAAGTCTATGATAAATTGTGTGTGTGTGGTGTTGTAAGAGAATGTATCCAATTCAAATAAAGAAAAGAGTTGGAGAAAGAACAATGTAGACGTACAAAGCTTCCTCTCTTCTCTTACAAGAACAACAACGTGAGACTGTGAGAGTCAAGAGAGTGTGTATGGTTGTGTGGTGATGATACACAGGTAAAGAAACGGAGAGAGTGAGTGAGTACAAAACAGAGAGTGTTCAAGAGAGGAACAAAACAGAGAGTGTTCAAGAGAGGAACAAAACAGAGAGGCCAAGACAAAAGGAGAAAATCACAACAGATATATAGAAACAGGGGTGGAGATTTCTCTCAATTGCTTTTGTAAAAGGTCTTTTCTTATTTAAAAAGTTTAACTATGAATTTCCTTTTTTTTTAAGTTTATGGTTCAAATGGATTAAAATCATACTAGGGGATTGATCCCGGTCTATAAGTGGGGACAAAAATATTTACAAAAAACTAAATTTAATATTTTTAGTATTTAATGTATATTTATATTGTTTTAGTTAAGGCAGGTATATGTGAGTTAATTGTGATGTTTTAACATACTCCCTCCGTTTACGTTACGAATAAGTGTCACTCCGACACTTTTCACACAGATTAAAAAAGTTGTTGAAATATATGCAAATTGTTATTAATTACACTTCTCTGACCAATAATATTTGAGATAAATAAAATTATTTATAAAATTAATGCAATTTGCAATTAATTTTCAGCTGAAAATAAATATAATTTGCATTGGAGTTGTAAAGTGACACTTTTTGTTGAACATGAAAAACAGCTAGAATGATACTTATTATAAAACAGAGGGAGTATTAGATTTTGCAAAATATTTAACTTTGCCATGACATTTGTTTTTAAAATTATAATTATTTTAGTTTGGTGTAGTTAGTTTTATTGATTGTATTGTTATTTTTAGTGACAATAGCATATTTTATTCTGGTTTATTATTAGGATTTGTGAAGTTTTTAAAGGAATAAATTTCTTATAAAATCTATAAACTAAAAACTGAGAATAAAAATATTTTTTAAGACTAATCTAAAATTGCATTACTTAAAATATAACAGTACATTACAAAGTTATCAACTGAATTGAAGTGTTCTCGTCTAAATCAAAGTTGTTAATCTAAAACACTTTTTTTTTTGAAAATATACATAAATATAAACTGCATATTTGGTTTTCTTCTGTGAAAATTATATAAGTCGCATTCTAAATAAAAATCTTGTATGTGGCAGACTAAAAATTAAAAACTAAAAACATTTAGATATTAGATATTCAAACATCAATAAACTAATGTATTTTACAATACTTATATCATTCGAAAGGTTTACTAATACTATATTTATTATTATTTATCATCCGATACTTGTGTCCAAATTTACAAAAGCTGAGAAAAAAACAAAAATTACTAAGGGTTTTTTTTCACTTACAATTCTAAAGCCAGTGAAAACCTTAATTTTGGGATATGTGAAATGTGATTTTCTTTCGATTTTTTTTTGTCTTCTTGTTTTTTTATTTGGTCATTATTAATATTTAATTGGCTCAAAATTTTTCAGAAAAATTTAGGGAAACAAATTTTGTTATATCATTGATAATGTTTATATTACATCAAAACCCTTAGTTCAAAATAATAATTAGGACAACCAGCCTCCAAACAACCTCCCTAGCAGATTGTTTTAAAAAAAAAATTATGACCAACGTGAATTACAGTTTATATATACAGTAAAAACTATATAAATTAATAATGGTGGGACTCTAGCATTTTATTAGTTTATAAAATTATTCGTTTACAAACAAAATCCATTTTTATACTTTTCTATATTAGGAAATATTTTTATAAAATAAGACAATAATTTTTTTATCATTATATTATATAAATTTTAGAAATTTGAATATAATATTATATTTATTATATGATTTTCTATATTTGAAATATATTTCATAGAATTTAAATGTTTTTCGGATATAATTATAATAAATGTTACCTAAATATATTGAAATGTAAAGAAACTATATAAATGAACAATAAAATGTTTCATTTGTAATTATATAAACTGTATATATAAGTTATTAATTTAGTGATTTTTGTTATTTTATGTTATTAATTTAATGGTTTGTGTTATATTTGGAACTAACCAACTCGAAACCTTTAAATATATTAATATATCATATGTATTAATTAATGAAGTATTAATTTATCGAGTTTTTACTATATACTAGGTGATTGGTCAGCACCCTGTGTGGACGGATAGAGGCATGTGTTTTTAATAATGAGACAAATTATATATGAATAAAAACATAAAGTTAAGATATCTAATGAGGAAAAATAGACAAAGCTTGAAGTCACCTTTTGGAATAAGAACCTTTGGAGATATCAGAAATTCATTTTGATGTTTAACAAAAAAAAATTATTTATGTTCATGGTGTACAAAAACACTTAATATTATTGTAATTCTCAAAAAAAAATTCTGGAACTTCACTTGGAGAATCATCAGCTTTTAAAAAAATTGTGTGATAGAAACTATTTTTGAATAACTATATGACCATAACATCACCCTCAGTTATATTGTTTCAATTTTTTTGATGAACTGAAGCATGAGTTTTTTTTCATCTAGTTGAACATTTAAAAGTTATGCGTTAAAAATAAATAAATGATAAGAGTAGCGTCAGAACAAAACAAATAGTTATTAAATATTATTACAATTGTAAATATTAGTTGATTACAATAAAAATAAAAGATAATTCTGAGTTGCAAAAAGTTAGTAATATCATTACTTCTTTATCAACGAAAACCATTTCAATGATGTTTCATGATTCTTTGCTGTAATTTCTATTGAATTGGCTATGATATTAATTTTTTAAAAGATATTCAAACTATATTTCATAAAATCGTTTGCAATTATTATGATATCAATATTTGAGATAAGATAAATTATTAATATCATCAATTAACTAATTAGAATCAATAATGTAAATTATATTAAATCAAAGTAATAAATTTGATATCAACTTGCAAGTAATTCATACTCAAAATAAGATAAGTTATTAATGTTTTATATTATTTAAAAAATGAGAAAATTATTTTTGACCGATGACATTATAAATATTTTTTTGTCAAAGTATATTTATGAATGACACGTCAGCAGAAGTCATTAAAGCGACTTCTCAATTAATATAGAGGTGGATGAGATTCCAAAATAGATTTTATAAATTAATTTATGTATAAGTGATTTACAACATTTTATAATGATTTAAAACATATGATAAGCCAAGATAAATAATTTTATAAATGTGTATATAACTTTTGTAAATGACTTATAAAGCATGTATGAACTTTATTAGACGTAAATATTTATAGTAATAATGTATATACAATTATAATGCTTTATATAAGAATATAAAAGCATTGTAATAGTTTATATAAAATATTTTTAGTTTACTATTTTATGTATTTTATATATATCAAAATTGATCACCATTATTACTTTTTGACAATTTCAAAGATTAGTTACCGCATCTTTTTTTTTGATAGTTTCACAATTTCAAAAATTAGTTATTATTTTTTTGACAGTTTGAACGATTTGTTGTATTAATTGATTATAGACTTATCTTTTATTTTTAGATCTAACTAAAATAAATAAAAATTGAGAATCATTGACCAATCAAATTATTAATGATTTATAAAAATATATGCAGATTTGAATTTTTTTTTAATATATTATATAGTGTATAAATATTATAAATAAGAAATCAATCTTTATTAGTCTTTCCATAATTTGAAAATTAATTTCCATAAGTTTTTATTTGGAATATTCTTTAGATTATTTCTGCAAGTGATATTAAATGATCTTAGGGGAGCTTATATTATTGATGAATTGGGAGAATTCTAGTTTTTGTTCAAATCTCTCCTTATTGTATCTAGTATTTATAAAAGTCCTACCAAAATCATGCTTATTGAATTAATCATTTGTTCAAACTCTTTCAAATCTCCCTTTATTGAAAAATAAGGATTTCACTTATAATATTTGCCATGAGTTATTTAGAATTATCAGATAATTGGTTTTATAGACAAAATTCATTAGAAACAAATACCATATAACCCCCTATATATCAAAGGAGAAGCATTTTTAAGGCTTTCCTTAATTGAATCTAATTGAATTTCACCAGAATGCATGAGAAGGCTGCATTCCTTATTTTGTACACGTGTCAGTTTGTGAGCGATTTTAAGAAAAACGCCACATTTATTGTTGAGGTTTGTTTCCTTTGTTGATTACATTGCATAAAACTTTGACGTACAATTTTTTTCACAGCTTTTTTTTTCTCTATGTCGTGTACAGTGGGGATGTTTAACGACTGTGTTGTTTAAAGATGTTGAAAGACCTATCAATTTGATGCTATCAGGGCACAGAAGCTTTGCGGAGGAGGATGGTCGCTTGGAAACAGCTCGAGAACAATGAAGGGATTCCTCCAAAGCAGCAGAGTATCATATTCTGTGGGAAATAAGTCGAGTATATTGGCTTGAATACGATTCGGTGGGAAACAGTTTCAGAAGCAAGAGAATTATCTTGGTTCGTCACAACTCTCCCACGGAGACCTATCAATACAAAAATATTAGTTGCAGAGACAAGGAAGCTATCAGCTCGCGGAGGATCCATCGGAACACAACGACGAGCACAAGTGGAACTACTGGCGACGTTCGTTTGCTCTCCATGTTCTCTCTATCGACCCTTTAGCCCGGAGGTTTTATGTTGGCTTAAGGATCTCTAGACTCATATTACTTTTATATGAGGCTGTGACGAAGTCAAGTTCATCTTCAATGAAATTTTTTAATGTATATGGGATTTCAATATTATTATTAATGTTAAGTCTATCATCTATAAACATGATACAATATTTATCTAACCGATAAATAAGTAATGATCCCATATTTTATATGTCAAAAAGGTTTTTATTTTGCAGTAAGAATAAAATCATTTTCGTAAAGCATATATATTTCCCATTTTGAACACATTTGTCATTCCTTTTTGAAATATTCAACCTATATCAATAAAATATGAGAATTCAGTTTAAATTTTGCTACTTTTAGTGATGGATTCAGAACTTTTTTTTGATATAAAATGGATGACTCAATGACACTATGACAAAAAATAGTATTTCTTTGTGTTATCAAGAAGCATGCATGGAGAAGAATCCAAAGTCGTGAGCATGCTATTTTGTTTGCTTTTGATAAGCTTCATGACAACCATACTCAATATGGAGCCACTCTTCTCCATATAAAGAGAACGTATGTGAATATCAAGAATCTGTAACCTAAATTCAATGAGTCTCTTTTAAAAGTAAAGTAATATCAAGAATCTCTAACCATACTCATCTTCCACCATTACTTTAATTTACTTTCTCATTCTACACAATGAGTCTCTTTTAAAAGGGCTATTCCACAAAGAAAGCCAATTCGAACTCTCCCTACTTCTTCTCTCTTTTATTTTATTCAACAAAAACACAATATTAACAATGGACTCAGATGATTCTATCAACAATCAAAACCTTACAATCACCGGTGATAATAGAATCGATGACGATTACTCAGACCCGGATCCTAATGGCTATTACCGAGATCTCAGTTTGGGACTGTTTTGTGTGGATCTGATCCAGATGGTTACTAAGCACAAACAGTTAAAGGAACTATGCTTGGCTAATGGCAATCCCGAAGCTCATTATATCGAAGGAATATTTCGATACTTCCTTATTGACGACCATCATCATGGGCTTCATCATCTAAGACAATCCTCAATCCGTGGTTTTGAAACATGTATCTATCTTTATGCTTTGTTACTTCTTTTTGTAGGTCACTATCGGAAGGGTAAAAAGTATTTCGATAAACTCTATTGGCGCCACGATATCTCAACCTCAAATCTATGTTGGGAAAGAATCAAAAACTCACTGCGTGATATCCGTATTGAATAGACGACTGACTTGGTCAATCTTCAACCACACACCAACTGCCATCCTGTTGATACCATGGCTTTAGTATGCAATGGATGTTACTACTTCAAGAGGCTCTACCAGTTCTATAAGTTTGCTACTAAGGATGACTAATAAAAGAAGCTATATGTTCTTTCCATGTTGTTCTATGCAATGTTTCTTTGGATTTGTATTTTTAGTTATTTGTCTATGTAATCTACTCTGCTTCTTTGTTTCTCCAGTCGCCATTTTAGATTAACCGTATTTTTTTTCATTATTTTGTTGTCCCAAAGGTGAGAATCAAAATTATGGTCGGTAAGATGATTTTGTTTGAAATGTTTCACATCACTAAATTTAGGTTCGGGTGCATAGAGGAGAACGATTTGTATGGATTCATATATTTTGTTAATGTTGTTGTGGACGTAGGATGTTTTGCATGCAAAACATATAAGTGATAAATACATTTAAAAAATTTTGAAAACAAGCTCACGTTATTCGAAAAATCGAATTCGCAAACTTCCCTTTTAAACCATTCGCAAGTATACTCCATAACTATTTCTTACCATCGAACTGTATTCGACAAATCAAAGAAAATCCTATTTTTTTGTACATAAAAATGGGTATGCTTGGTGCGCAAGGTTAATAATAAATAATTATTTCCTAATTACGATATTTGTATTAGGTTTTCCTAAGAAGGCATAGGAATTATACATATATAAATACCAACATTGAATCCCTCTTCGTCTCCATCTTACAATTAAGAAACCAAGAAACTGAGTCGACGTGAGTAAAAAAAAAGGTGTGATGTTTGACAGTGTGCGTGACTTGAAACCTTCCAAGTCATCTTGGAAAATAATGGTTAAAATCATCCGACTCTGGAAGTGTTACTCTCGGCAGAACTATATTGATAGTATCTATATGGTGCTACTTGATTTCAATGTAAGTCCTTTGTCGTGCTTTAGTTGTAATATATTAACACATCAACAAAATGAATTTAGGTTTCGGATTATAAAGTTGAGAGTAACACTTTATTTTTATGTACACAGGGTGATTCGATTCATGCTACTGTGAATGGTGATTTGGTTGACAAGTTCGACGAGTTCATCGAGGAAGGGGACTCGAGGATATTCACCAATTTTTCTCTTTCCCAATCAGGAAACTCTTATCGATTTACCAAGCATCCTTATAAACCTGTAAATGTGATGAGTAACTGTGATGAGTTGCCATACAGACTGACATGTTTTAAACCTGTAAATTTTCGTGAAATTCTCGACGGTAGTTTGAGTCCTGAATACCTTATTGGTAAGTTTCAATTTGTGTCATATATACTTTTAGTTTATTTTGAGAATTATATGGTATTGACTTTTTATTGGCCAAGTAGATGTTATTGGTCAGGTTGTCGAGATCACTCATGTTGAAATCGTCTCACTTAATGGGAAGGATACATAAAAGATGGAAGTATTGCTGAGAAATGCCGAGTGAATTGTCATATATTACATAGTATGGATAAGTCTAACTTTTGATAATGATCTCGGTTTATGTACTTTGCTAAGCACTATAAGGTTTTTTTATTGATCTAACAGGAATGTCAGACTTCCATTGGTTATATGGGGAAAGGTTGCACTTGATTTAAGTCAAGCAATTCAACTTCTTAGTGATAATACTCTAATTTTTGTATTGAGGTTTGGCAAGATAAATGTATGGAAAGGTAATCAAATCGTTTACATTGATAGTTGCTCATTGCAACAATCTTCTTTACTCATATAATATTGTGAAATATAAATGTATTTTTCTTCTCAGCTGATCAAAGCGTAGGTAATGCGTTCAATGTGTCCGCAATCTCGCTTAACCCATGTATGAAAGAGGTTGATAATTTTGCGAAATTGTAAGATTGTTGTCACATAATACTTTGTAATTGTTATCCATATTTTTGTATCAATCTTATTACATCATTCATTATATTTTTTAAAAAATATTAAATCTAGGCTACCAAAGGTTAAATTGTCTTTGGCAATTGTCCCCTCGAAGCCGCTTTCTATGGACTCCATGATAGGAGGCGAAGAAGAATTTTTCGTTCATACTCAGCACAAAACCATGGCTGAAATTTTGGAATCGAGTAAAGTAATAAAATTTCTCAGAATTTTTTAATATAACTAAGACGTTATATTTTCCACTTACCATATTGCGGCGAATTATTTTCAAAGGTGGAGAGGTGTTTTGTAAGGTGTACCATAGTTTCCATTGATAACCAAATGGGTTGGTATTATATGAGTTCCAAAGTCTGCGGTACAAAATTAGATATGTTGCATAATAACTTTTATCCAGGAGGAACCTTTGAACGGGATAGTCGTTGTATGATCTATTGTATTGTTTGCAAGATGCTCAATCCTAAAATGAAGCTAAGGTGCGTCGAAAATCCCCAACATCTATTTGGTTTGTATGGGATATGTAGTGATGTTATAGTGATTATGTCTATTTTTTTTTGACATTATCATATACTATAGGTGCAAGTTGCATATGGTTGTGCTTGATAATACTTCCCACACCAAGTTTTTGGTCTTAGACGATATAGCACTCCAATTGCTCCAACAACCTTGCTTTCATCCAACTACGCATACGACCAAAGAAGTATGTCGTATAATATAATGTTTTACATTGTGAAGACTATGTGTAGACCTTTGACATTTGAGTACAACTAATATCATGTTCGATTTGCAGATCCTTGAACCGAATTCGGTTCTCCATGATATATACTGAGTATGTGCTAACTTATTTTATATATTAGCACTTACAATATACGAAATTCGATAACATTAAAAAAATATCAATGTGCAGTTTAACTCAAATAAGGTGTGTTGCAAATAGATCCTATCAACACAGGATTGCTTCACATGTAAATGTTTTAATTTGTGTCCTAAAGCTTTGGCGAATTGTGAGGGATAATGGTAGGTTTTATTTATGAATATGAGTAATTCTTATTAGTAATCTTCCCATAAAATATAGGTTTCAGTTGCATATCTTTATTGTGGATTTTTGTAGGTCGTTTCAGACATTTAACAACTGTTGAAGGTTGTTCGGATATTTTATTTGATCCTCAGATTTCTCAAATACAAAGTTACAGATCAATGTAAGTTTACAAGTATTTTAAAATATACTACTAACAAATAGTCAATTTACATTAGTATATGATAATAGTATTGATGGATATTTTTTCCTTTCAGTATTCTATTCCGGGCATTTTGATTTGACTTAAAGAGAGTTGAAGACTTTAACATAATATATTATTAAGTTTTAATTTTTTTTTGGTTTTAATTATGTCTTTTATAGGGTGGATTGACACTCAATTGTTTTAGTTGCTTTTTTTTATTTCGTGGCTTATATTTCTAGAACTATATTTATTTATTTAACTTGGTTATTTATTTATATTTTTAAATTATACCCATAATATTAACCATGCAACTCCATGTTATGATATAGTTTTTAAATGACGATATTTTATACGAAATGATCATATACTAAGTGAACACCTATATAACATCGTAAACAAATAATTTAAATGAATCATAACTTTGGTTATACCTACCGACCGCGTAAGGTATACCTTATGTTAAACACAATCATAATATATAACTTCAATATTAATATAAGTATCTTACTCCGCGCAAGGCGCGGGTTACTACCTAGTGAGATGGTATTTCAAAATGAATAAACAAAATAATTGTTTTCATCTTTTTTGTTTAATCTAGCGTAGTCTTCTCCTCTTCATTATCATCATCATCGTACATCTCTGTCGTGGACATTTATTGATTGATCATTTTGAGTATGTGTTCCCTAAGAAACAACAGCCAGGACAATGGAGGAGGATCAGCTAAGACAATTAAAAGACATACTTGATCTGTTTGACATGGACGAGATGGAAGCTTAACCATTTTAGAACTCGCGGCACTTCTCTGGTCAGTCGGTCTCAAACCATCCGGCGACAATTACACGTTTTACTAGCAAGTATGGACATAAACGGCAACAGTTTGGTGGAGATTTATGAGCTCAAAGGGATTCATTGGGTTCTGAACGAA
This sequence comes from Hirschfeldia incana, assembly GCA_026261945.1. Classification (NCBI taxonomy): domain Eukaryota; kingdom Viridiplantae; phylum Streptophyta; class Magnoliopsida; order Brassicales; family Brassicaceae; genus Hirschfeldia; species Hirschfeldia incana. Next base: position 1,741,440 of record JABCMI010000019.1, read on the forward strand.
GAGATCCTTATCAATTCAGAACAGCGACACCATATTTTCAAATCTTTTGATAGAGATGGTAATGGATTCATCAGTGCAGTGGGTTAGCTGGACCCATTGCCAAAACATGGGACAATCATTGACATATAGAGAAATAACGAGGATGATCAAAGAAGCTGATACAAACCGTGAAGTTGTTCTTAGCTTTGGTGAATGTACTTCCATGATGGCTAAATCTGCTGTTGATTAATTCGGTTTAAAAATTATCATGATCGTACAATTTCTTAAAGAGATATTGATGATTTGATAGAACATTGATATATAAACGAGAGGAAAATAGTCTTTTTTAGATCCATGGATAAAAACTTAGGGGAAAACAGATGTTCTTGAAACATGAAGGGAAACAAAACAATATAATGAAATCTAGAAGACAAGCTCATCTTGTTTCATTCCTTGTGACGAAGAGAACTTGTCGCCGAGGTAAGTCTTGAGCTCTAGGACTGTTTCTATGGATTTGATCAGATCTGCATCTATGGTTTTCTGGTCTTCTTTCTTCTCTTGTGGGATCTCCTTCTTCTCCTAAGGAAACGAAGAAAGCATAGCACCCAAATAAGTTGATTGTGTTGCTAACCTCTTTGCCAGCTTCAAAGAACTCAGCTTCTCCTTTTTTCTTCTTCTTCTCAGAAACCTTTGCGAAGCACTTGTTAGGGCATGTTTCTTTTCTCAGCTAACCTTGTTCTTAGCTCTATTAGCCTCAAACTGGTCAGACATGTTAATGTAGTGAGGGCAGAGAAAACTAGTGCAGAAAGTAAAATAGACACAAAGTTTGTTAACGGGGTTTGTTTCCTACATCCCTGAGACCTCGTCCAGATTTCATTGACTTAGAACAAGGAGCAACCTACAATTATATGGTACAACACACAAACTAGTGTTTACCACTCTTTTCTAAGAAGCAATCTACAAAGATTAGGAATAAAGCACGCGTGCATAGATCCCATATGACGCATCATAGCACACTGTCTTCTACAGCTGCAATCTTCACAGATCTCTTCAATGAAATCGCCTTTGCTAAACTCTCCCTGAGTCTAGACTTTGATCTTCCCACTTCACGGAAGTACTTCACCAAGTACGTCAGCACTGGACACACCCAATGACACCAAACACTTGATCACCCAAGCATACACACAGCTCACCACGAGGTACACACGATAACTAACTCCATCACACAAAACGCCAACACCAAGGCTACCAAACTAAGTTTACATCAGACTCCATCGGAAACTACTTCAGACACTGCTTCGACACCAAGCAGATAACACCAATATACAATGCGATCCTCTCTCTTTCTTCTATGAGGTCTATATTTCTCATAAGGCACGTCCCTCATTATATAGCAGACTAAAACTTGCTTTCCAAATGTTCCACTTGCTCTCCAAGTCTTTCCAATACACATAAGTCAACTTTCCATTTACCTTAATGGAAAACTTGATCTTCAAGTAACTTCCTTTTGCTTTATGGAAAACGTCCATATGTCTTCTAACATATATCTTCTTTCCTTTTTTCTAAGATACACGCTTGATCTTCAAGTCCACATGACTCCAGCTCAGCATTTTGACTCCATATGGTCTTCACCACTCAACACGACGTCTGCCTCAGCAACTACGTCATCGACTACTACAGGGTTGACATTTTACATCAACAAGAAAAAGTCTTCTCTCTAGCCTTCTCAGACTTCGATTTATGGATACTTTCCATCGGAAACGCTTGTTCTTGCAAGACAATTTCCTTAACTTTCATATACGTGTCATGGTACACGTGCTTGTCAATCTTCTTGGGCTATACTTCTTAAGAAGACGCCTCAGAACTCTGATCCTCCTCATCCAGAACACCTAATGGCAACCTTGCCTCCGTTGTACCTTTTCTCTTACCGTAACCAGAGTGACGTCCCTTACTTTTAGCAATCTTACGGCTAGCTATGGAACTTGAACGGATCTTTGTCTTTGTCGACCTCCTGATGATGAAATCATCCTTAACAAGCTTCCTTATGTTTTGGCGTGAATTGGCCAAGGAGATATCATTACAAGTATAATTTTTATTTTATTTCAAAATTCTACCAAATCCCTCATCAAAATCTCTATTAAAATTTTTAATTCCAAATAGATTCAACCATATCCCCCACCATATAAGAAATCCTAATATTTTTCAAAATCTTCAGTACAATAAGCCCCCTTAATTTTTAATAGAGATTTCAAATCAAAACAAAATAATTGATTAAAGGCACTGGTTTGGTTGCTGATAAAAAAATAATTATAAACTCCTTGTCCACATAATAAAGCTAAAAAAAAGGTCAGCAGTCAGCACTGCTCTGCTCCGTCCGTTTTAGGCGAGTTTTGATAACTTGTCTTGATGCTACCACGAAATACCAACAACAAAATAAACAATACATAGCATACTAAATATAAACACACCCTGTTGACAGAACAAAGAAAAAAATTTAATCAAGATTAAAATCTAAATTAGTTAATCAAACGCAAATGCTAATTTAAACGTACATTTGATCATTATTTCTCAGTTTCTCAATAATAATTCATAAAAAGATTAATTATCGAAAATTTACGGAAAAAATAAGACTTTATAACATGAAACAAAATGGTTGACTTGGCTCACCTCAATGTTTTAGTTTGATTCACAGGTGGTGGTTTCAGTTTATCTTCAAGCTCCTTGATGTTAGAATTAGTGAGTTTATGAAGAGATTAAGTCAAGAACATTGATGAGAATCATAAGAGAGAGTGAGTGAGAAAGAGAGTAAAGAGGAATTATATTTCTTTAATTTTATTGTCTTTACATACAATGATATTTATAGAGGGGGATAGTGGAAACACTCCACAGATCTGAGTTCTAACAGCTATATTTTTGAATTTGTGTTCACACCTTAAAGTCAACACTTTCCAACAGCTATATTTTCGTATCAATAACTCAGTTGTTGTTCCGTCATAACTCAGCCGCCTCACGTCACAACTCAGCTGTGTCATAACTCAGCATTTTCATGTCATAACTCAGCCTCTTCATGTTATAACTCAGTCGTTCCGTAACTCAGCCAGTTGTTCCCTTTGGTTCTTCATGTATATAAATCAATACTTATTGCTTCATGTCAACACTCCCCCTCAAGCTTGACCATGTGAAACAAGTCAAGCTTGGAAGCCATGAAGCAATCCCTCATTAAAACCTTAGCTAGGTAAAACCCAATGGGATAAAAACCAAGCCAAGGAAAAAGAGTAGATCACTTCATGGAGGGAGATTAGTGACATGAGAGATCTATGAGACCCATTCTCGGATGAATGGACTCATACACCTTAGTACTTGCTGCCTTTGTGAAGATATCAGCTAGCTGGTCTTCACTTCTTGTGTAGCATGGAAGGATCACTTGCTGCTCCACTGCTTGTCTCACCTTGTGGCAGTCTATCTCTATATGTTTTGTTCTCTCATGGAAGACTGAGTTGGATGCAATGTGTATTGCAGCTTGGTTGTCACAATGCATGGTCATAAGAGTGGTGATCTCAATGCCCAAGTCTCTTAACAATCCTTTGATCCATATGAGCTCACTAGTTAGCTTTCTCATGGACCTGTATTCTGCTTCTGCACTAGAGCAAGACACCACCTTCTGCTTCTTGCTTTTCCATGTAACCAGATTTCCTCCAAGGAATGTGCAATAGCCTGTGGTCGATATCCTATCGACTCTATCTCCAGCCCAATCAGCATCACAATAACCATCCATTTCAGTATTTTTGTTACATGCCATCCATACTCCTTGACCAGGTGCTTCTCTTAAGTATCTCAAGATCCTCTCCACCATTTTCCAGTGATGTATCTTCGGGGCTTGCATATGCTGGCTCACTTGATTTACAGCAAAACATACATCTGGCCGAGTGATAGTGAGGTAGATGAGCTTTCCAACCATTCTTCTATACTTGCTGACATCAGTGAAGGGAGTGGCATCATACTCCCCCTCTCGCAGCACCTTGTAGCTTTCTTCCAATGGTGTCTTGGCCTGTATATTTCCAAGGTTTCCTGCCTCATTTAAAATATCAAGTGTGTACTTCCTTTGGGATAAGAAAAGCCCCTCCTTGGAGCGGCATAATTCAATCCCTAGGAAGTACTTTAACTCTCCCAAATCCTTGATATCAAAAGTATTTTTAAGAAAGACTTTAGTTGAGGAGATACCTTCTTGATTACTACCAGTGATGATGATATCATCTACATACACCAGGATGACTACAATGCCTTGGTTGCTGGTCAGTGTGAAGAGAGAATGGTCCGCTTGAGACTTCACGAAACCTCTCCCATTGAGTGTTGTACTCAACTTGTGGTACCACGCTCTTGGAGATTGCTTCAGGCCATAGATAGCTTTCTTTAGTCTCAAGACATTTCCTGGTTTCACCATGTCTTCTAGGCCAGGAGGTGGTCTCATATACACTTCATCTTCCAACTCTCCTTGGAGAAAGGCATTCTTTACATCCATCTGCCATAGATCCCACTCCAAGTTGACAGCTAGTGATAGAAGAATCCTTATAGTGTGCAGCTTAGCCACTGGTGCAAAGGTGTCTAGATAATCTTCACCATAGACCTGAGTGTACCCTCTTGCCACTAATCTTGTCTTCTTTCTCTCTGGCTTGCCATTAGTTCCATACTTGATTGTATATAAGAGTCGGCTGGTTACTGCTTTCTTTCCTTTGGGAAGTGCAGTCTCAAACCATGTTTCATTCTTAACCATGGCTCCTATCTCATCTCCAACTGATGCTCTCCATTCCTTATGTTGCATCGCCTCTTCATATGTCCTTGGAATGTATTCTTGATCCAATTCACTGATAAATACTTGATGCCCCTCTGGATAGTGAGCAAGAGAGCACACAACACTGATAGGATGAGCCACAGCCTCAGCATTGAAGTAGACTCTTGTATTGATCCATTGTGAAGGCTTTCTGATCCTTGTACCCCTTCTCAAAGGTTGTATCTGCTCAGGTTCTGCTTCATTCACTTCACTTGGTTCACCCATTTGTGTCTCAGCTTCTGATATCTCATCTTGATCATGAGATGTTGAGCTTTCTTCAGGTGGAGCTTGCGCAGGCTGCTCAGTACTATCACCCCCTTCAGGATCGAGATGAGTGATCTCAACATCCTCCACTGTCTCTTCTACAGCTTGTGTTGGAACCTCTCTGATCGGGGCTGGTGATTTTTGTAAATTGATCCCAAGCCTTTCCATAACAACTCTCAGATTATTGGCTCTGTCAGAGGCATATGTGGATAGATCCTTGAGTTCTTCCCAACTCTTCTCAGCATAATACCCTTTAGACTCCATGAACTTAACATCCCTTGATACTAGAACTCTTCTGGTCTCTGGAACATAACATTTGTACCCTTTCTGATGTGTAGAATAGCCAATGAACATTGCCTTTGTGCTTTTAGCCTCTAGCTTGTTTCTTAGCTCTCCTGGAATAAAAATAAAACACACACACCCAAACACACGCAAATGATCAATAGATGGTTTAGTTTTGTTCAGTACCTCATATGGTGTGGAATCAAGAAGGACTCTTGTAGGTGTGCGGTTGATTAGGTAAGTGGCAGCGACAACTGCATCTCCCCAAAATCTTTTAGGTACATTAGTGTGAAACATGATGCTCCTGGCCACCTCCATTAGATGTCTATTCTTTCTTTCAGCCACACCATTTTGTTGTGGAGTGTAAGGGCAACTAGTTTGTTGTATGATTCCATGGGCAGCTAAGTGTTGTTTGAAGGCTGTGCTAGTATACTCACCACCATTATCTGATCTAAGAATTTTAATTTTGACATTAAAATGGTTAGTGACATAATTATGAAAGTTTTTAAAAGCTTCTAGCACCCTATCTTTGGATTGCAACAATGTGATCCAAGTGTATTTCGATTTTTCATCAATGAATGTCACAAAATACTTGTGTTGTTCTCTAGATGCACAAGGAGCAGTCCACACATCAGTATGAATTAAATCAAAGCAATTATCATAGATAGTCTTGGATTTGGGAAACACACTTCTACAATGTTTTCCTAAGATACAAGCTTCACAATCACTCTTAAAATTAATGCTAGGAAACATGATGTTCAAGGCATGAGAGTGAGGATGTCCTAATCTAGCATGCCACATTACATCTTTAGGGAATTCAGAAACAGAGATAAAAGCACTAGATAAATCAGAAGCTGGTCTTGTGTCCTCAAGCAAGTACAAGTCTCCCTTGGTAACACCTTTCCCAAGCAAATTATTAGAATCAATATCCTGAAAATACACACTGTTAGAAGTGAAAGTAACTTGACAATTCAAATCAGTGGTGACTTTCTTGACTGATAACAGATTTGAGGCAAAAGTTGGCATATAAAAAGCTTTCGATTCTTTATCAAATAGCTTAAGATCACCTACACCTTTTATTGGAATTTTATCTCCATTTGCTATCATCACATTTCCTAAGGCTGGTTCAGTATTTTTAATCAGGCTCAAATCACTAATCATGTGATGAGAGGCACCAGAGTCAATTATCAAAGGTTTAACTGATTTTAAAGTATTTAAAATATTTCCAGCAGTGTGAGAAGCATTATGAGAGATACCAAAAGTTCTAGGGATACCAGATTCTTTTAAGGCCTTGATGAGAGCCTCCATGTCTGACCTCTTGAGGAACTCATCTGGATTGGTCCCTGGTGTGTTGTACACTGAGGTTGATGCCATAGCACTTCCTCCACCATGGCTGCTGGTACAGATTGAGTTTGGAGGCGCTGGCTCAACACCATCAGCTGAGAAGTTGGCTCTTGCATCTTGGAACTGAGTTTTAGTCTTCTTGAACTTGTTTGGCTTAAGATGGGGATGCAAGATCCAACACTTGTCTTTTAGATGGCCCTTCTTCTTGCAGTGATCACAGATCAAGCCCTTCCTATCCTCTTGCTTGTAGGCAGCTTTGTTAGCTACCATTCTCTCAGCCTGGTGAGCCATGTTCAAGTCTTTCTTGCTTCCAAATAGGCTCACTGACCCTTCTTCCTTCTGGATTTGTGCACACACATCATCTAGATCAGGTAGCTTGTCAGTTCTTAAGATGTGCTTGATAAGCCCTTCATAAGATGTGTTGAGAGTGAGCAGCATCCCAAAGACTTTGTCTTCTTCAAGCCTGGCCAGAAGGATATCAGGATCCACAGTGTGTGGTCTCAGTATCTCCAGCTCTGCCCAAAGAGATCTGAACTTGCCAAAGTGAGGTTGAAACTCCATATCTCCTTGGCTGAGACCATTGAGAGCTTTCTTTACTTCAAAGACCTTAGTTAAGTTGGAGACATTTCCATAAACCTTGTAGAGAGTGTCCCAAAGTTGTTTGGTAGTCTCACAGTATGAGTAAGACTCCATGATTGCTGGTTCAAGAGAGCTGAGGAGAGCTGAGAGCACCATGAGATCTTCTTGACCCCATTTCTCTTCATCAGCAGCTACCACTATCTCTTTTCCATCTCCTCCTTGGACAGCTTGTTTTGGAGCTGCATCTGTTGTGGCATACTTCCATAAACCTTTTCCTCCAAGAGCTCTCTTCACCATCCTTGCCCAGAAGAGATAATTAATCCCTTTCAAGGTCACAGGTATGTTGAGATGTTTGTAGTTGTTGTTTTCTTCCATCTTTCTTCCAAATCACCAAGAACAGGAGAGAGAATTTTAAAAAGTGAATTGAAACAAGAACAAAGTGTTTGCGGAAGTAGAAATAGGTTTCAAGAGCTTTGTTGCTCTGATACCATGTTAGAATTAGTGAGTTTATGAAGAGATTAAGTCAAGAACATTGATGAGAATCATAAGAGAGAGTGAGTGAGAAAGAGAGTAAAGAGGAATTATATTTTCTTAATCTTATTGTCTTTACATACAATGATATTTATAGAAGGGGATAGTGGACACACTCCACAGATCTGAGTTCTAACAGCTATATTTTTGAATCTGTGTTCACACCTTAAAGTCAACACTTTCCAACAGCTATATTTTCGTATCAATAACTCAGCTGTTGTTCTGTCATAACTCAGCCGCCTCACGTCACAACTCAGCTGTGTCATAACTCGGCATTTTCATGTCATAACTCAGCCTCTTCATGTTATAACTCAGTCGTTCCGTAACTCAGCCAGTTGTTCCCTTTTGTTCTTCATGTATATAAATCAATACTTATTGCTTCATGTCAACACTTGACTCCTAGGCTAATGAACTCATCCACAACCGTTTTCATAAAGATAGCCACATTGGTCTTAAACTTCAAGGACCCTTGGCTAGTTCCTTTAACGATGGAACCAACAGGAGCTCCTTCTATATGTAAGCATTGGCTGCTTTCACTATATCGTGAGCCCTCACAAAGTAATGGCAACGAACAAACTCTTCAAAGTGCTGCGCATTCATTGCAAAGAACAGTGTCAACACAAACCAAGAAAGCTCAAAAGTTTGACTAGCTTTGGTGGGTTCCTCAAAAGTTTGACTAGCTCTATAGATATATTACCTTTGGTGGGTTCCTCATGCTGTTAACCATCGTCCTTAACGACAATATGAATACGTTCTCACTGTAACCTTTAGAAATAGGCTGGCCTAATGGTGTCCACTTGGTCCACTCCAAGAGTGGTTCATTGAAGTATGATTTTTGATTCAGGATGAGTGCTTGGATCGAGACGAGAAGCTGTAACATTGTGGACTCCTGTGGGAGCCATCTCTCCCTGGTGTTACCACTCCAGGTATTGAGATACATAACCAGAATTGTATAGATTAGGGTTAATACTAAGCCCACCGGAATGGTAATGAACCATCTGTTCTCACCAACAAATCAAAAGTCATCATCATCAGAAGAAAAAAATAGCAGAAGACATGTTGAGAAAGTAGTTATTTGAGGACATTACTGGTGGCACTGATGGATAAGTATCAGGGAAGTGAATAACGAAAAAGAAAAGGCCATCATGGTAAGGAGTTTCCTCAGCTCCAACAATTACAGCTCTCATAAGATCCATTCTTGATTCACAAGCTCTAGCAAATATCATCTATGTTTGCAAATAAAGTGTGAAGTTAAGTACCAAATAGGGGAAGAGAAATGTTGCAAGTATTAGTATATACACCAAACCTGGCAAACCATTCTACAGAATCTTCCAATCTGCTTGAACCTTTTTCACCCAGGTCCTTGAGTGCTGATAATTTAAAAAAAAAAAAAAAAAAAAAAAAAAAAAAAAAAGAGGCAGCTAATTGTTACAGTATGTTGAAAAGCAAAGAAACAAGCCCCTGCGATGATAGAATATTGTAATTCTAACCTGCTTTAAAGCATTCCCCATAGAACCATAGTGATGATCTGAGAAATAAGCAACGGTATCAAATCTCCTAAAGTCCCGCAGGAAATTAGCTTGAGCTGCTTTAGGACGAGAAGAAGTGTTTCTACTTCTCATGCTGGCTAAACTCGGGAACCACCAAGGCTGATGAGTAGTAGACATCCCCACCTCTACATCATGAGAGTTTAGTATATACTTCCCTTTGTCCTTCTTATCGAAGCACCAAACATAAACAAACAAACAAATAAATCAATACGACGAATATGATTCACTAGGAACAGATAAAACAAACCTCATCAAGCCAAAAGCAAAAAGAAACAGTAGAAGCGTTGTAAAACAAAACTCAATAAGAACCAAAAACCACATAAACCCGGATACTGCTAAACTTGTTGGAAAACGGCGAAAAGGGAAAAAAGCTAGTTTCCTTTTTTGGAGCACGAGGTGATCTCATTGGCGACTAGGGTTTTGAAGAGTTCGTATCACGGTAGGGTTTCCGACGGCCGTCATGGCATCGGAGGGGTCTGAATCGTCGGCATCGCCGGTGAAATACTCGTCCAACGGTGAGGGGAAGGATCTGTCTTATGCAAAAGCAGTGAAAAACGGAACATCTCTCTCTGAGCATGTTCTAGACAAAGAGATAATTGGGGGTACGGAAGTTGTGAACGTACCAGATGAAGTGATTGAAGATACGGTGCCTCTCTGGGATGACCTACTGGAAGGAAGATTCCTAGCACCTGCTCCACATGTTGCGAAGATTCACATTATTGTGAATAAAATTTGGCCTCTAGGAGATCAGTCTATAAAGATCGATGTCTTTCCAGTCAATGAAGTCACAGTCAAGTTCCGTATCAAGGATATGGCTAAAAGAAAACGAATCCTGCGCAGAGGAATGTGGAATATTGCCAATGTACCTATGGTTTTATCTAAGTGGTCGCCGGTAGTTGAAGAGGAGGAGGAAGAGGAGATTAAAGTAGTACCAATGTGGATCACCATGAGGAATGTACCTCATAAAATGTTCTCATGGAAGGGTCTCGGTTTCATCGCCAGTGCGGTAGGCAAGCCAAAGCGTTTACATCCAGACACCATACTGTGCACAAGTTTTGAGGAAGCAAAGGTGTTTGTGGAAGCAGACATGACAAAGGAATTGCCAACATCTCACCGGTTCAAATCAAAACTAGGAGTTGATGCAGAAGTGAATTTTATCTACCCGTGGCTCCCTGATAAGTGCACTATCTGTTCTAAATGGAGACATACACACAAGGCTTGCAAATCAAAGATCCAACTGTTAACAAGGAAAGAGAAACCTGCCACAGTTGATAAAGGTGCAGTTCCTGCAGAAGGAGTGAAGGAAAAGGACTTTGTGAAAAGTAAAGCATTACGAACAGAGGAAGGAGAAACAGAGAAAGAATCACAGAGGGAGAGGCGTTCTGAAGAAAGTCGACTAGAAGCTAACGAAAAGGAAGCAAACGATTCGCGTGTGGTAGAAGGAAACTCGACTCCCTCCCCAGTCGATCCTGTGAAAAATTGGACGGAAGTCTCCCCTTCAAAGAGGGGTCGTCTAAGTACTAAGCCAGCTGAAAACAGTATACATGTGGTTTCACCCTCTCGCTTCGCAGTATTGTTGGGGGAAGATTATAGTAATGAAACAGAGGAGAAAGAGAAAACAGAGGACACACTCGGTTTGGATACAAGGGAGACTGAAGAAGGAGAAATCTTGGACTCAGTTGCAGATGACCTGAAAGAAGTATCAGTTGGTGACTCAGAAGAGGTAACAGAGGTTGTCTCAGAGGAAGAAATCGAGAAAGACAAACTGGCTGATGAGAACTTGGAGAAAGCAAGAGGGGTAGAACATACTGGACGTCCACCTCGACCTACTATCCCTCGGTTATCTAAAAATCAAATCAGATCATCAAAGAAACTCGCTGCCTTAAGCACGAAGGAATCTCTTCCGAATGCAGCAGGTAAAAAACGTAACAACAAGAAGAAATAATATGTCAGGGTTCTGCTGGAATGTTCGAGGTTTCAATAAATCAGAAAAACATTCTGTTGTGAGGAAGTGGATTCAGGAACAAGGATTTCAGTTTGGTGCGTTGCTGGAAATGCGAGTTAAAGAAGGGAGGAGTCAGACGATATCAACCTCAGTTTTTCAAGGTTGGAATATGCTGTCTAACTATGAACATGCCCCGCTTGGCCGAATATGGCTAGTGTGGAAACCGGAAGTTCGCGTCACGCCGGTATATAAAACTGATCAAATGATCACAGTCTCAGTTGCTCTGGAAGAGAACGCTGAAGAATTTTTCTATACATGCGTCTATGCCCGTAACTCTGAGCAGGAGAGAAGAGAGCTATGGTGTGACTTAAAAACTCATAAAGACTCACCAATGTTCAGCCAAAAGGCTTGGATAATCAATGGGGACTTTAATGAGATTTTAGACGCTGAAGAACACTCGATGTATGGGATAAGAAACACAACTTCACAAGGAATGGTAGAGTTTCAAGATGCAACTAGCCATTGCAGTCTGTTGGATTTAGCTGCGCATGGTCCACTCTACACATGGACAAATAAAAGAGAGGAAGGTCCTATATCAAAGAAGCTGGATCGAGTGATGAGTAATGATCTCTGGCGGGGCTCTTATCCCCAGTCATACTGTGTGTTCGAAGCAGGAGGGTGCTCAGACCACCTCCGTTGTAGATTTCACTTGTTCTCAGCCTTGGACCGCCCTAAACGGCCTTTCAAGTTTGTGAATGCAATTGCAACTTTAGATGGGTTCAAGCCACTAATGGAGGAGTACTGGCAAGACACAGAGCCTATTTTCTTGTCCACGTCGTCTCTATTTCGTTTCTCTAAGAAGCTTAAAGCTCTCAAGCCAAAGATAAGAGTGTTGGCAAAGGAAAAAATGGGAAACCTCTCTGTTAAGGCAAAGGAGGCTCATGAGAACTTGTGTATGTATCAAGAGGAGAACATCAGGAACCCATCTCGTGAAAATTTGGATCGAGAGAATAATGCTTATGCACGCTGGGAGCTGGTAGCGAGATTGGAAGAAGGTTTTCTTAAACAAAAATCCAAGCTTCACTGGCTTAATGTAGGGGATAAAAATAACAAAGTGTTCCACCGAGCAGCTACCGCGAGAAGTATTAACAACATGATCAGAGAAGTCAAGTGCAGAGATGGTCGTATTGTTAAGAAGCCTGATGAAATAAAGGCAGAAGCAGAGGGTTTTTTCAGAGAGTTTCTTCAGCATCGCCCTTCAGATTTTGAAGGTATTGAGGTAGAAAAGCTGCGTGAGCTACTACCATATCGATGCTCTGAACAGGAGCAACACAACCTCACAAAGGAAGTTACAGCAGAGGAGATCACAAGGGTGTTGTTCAGTATGCCAAGTGACAAATCACCAGGGCCTGATGGTTACACTGTCGAATTCTTTAAAGCGGCTTGGCCAATCATCGGTCATGAATTCATTCTCTCGATCCAGTCTTTCTTTGTGACAGGATTTCTGCCTAAGGGAGTGAATACTACAATCCTAGCTTTGATACCGAAGAAAACAATGGCTCATGAGATGAAAGACTACCGTCCGATATCGTGTTGCAATGTTCTCTACAAAGTTATCTCAGAACTAATAGCTAACAGACTGAAGATCACTCTACCGGACTTCGTTGCTCTAAATCAAACGGCGTTTGTGAATGGCCGCCTTCTTATTGAGAATCTCCTACTTGCTACAGAGCTGGTGAAGGATTATCACAAAGACACTGTATCCGCTAGATGTGCTTTAAAGATTGATATTTCTAAAGCCTTCGATACGGTTCAGTGGAGTTTCCTCTTAAAAACTCTCGAAGCTATGGACTTCCCACCAAGATTCATACACTGGATCTCCTTGTGTATCACGACAGCATCGTTCTCCGTCCAGGTAAACGGCGAGTTGGCTGGATACTTCCAAAGTGAAAGAGGTCTGAGACAAGGATGCGCGCTGTCACCATACCTCTTCGTAATCTGTATGAATGTCCTCTCGAAGCTTTTGGATAGATCGGCCCAAGAGAACAAAATGGGATATCATCTGAAGTGTAAGAATCTAGGTCTCACTCACTTGAGTTTTGCTGATGATATAATGGTTTTCACTGATGGGAGAATCAGGTCCATAGAGAGCATTGTGGATGTGTTTAATCACTTTGGAAAGTTCTCGGGCCTTAAGATCAGTATGGAGAAAAGTTCCATCTACTACGCAGGGTTATCTGATACAGAGACAACTCTCCTAGAGCAAAGATTTGATTTTGAGTCTGGGAAACTACCGGTGCGTTACCTGGGATTACCACTTCTAACCAAACGGATGGGTAAAGAAGACTATGGGATTCTCATTGAAAAGATTATAAATCGCATAACCCATTGGACGAACCGTTTTCTTTCTATGGCCGGAAGACGTCAGTTGATCGGCTCTGTTCTTCTTAGCATTGTAAACTTTTGGATGGCTGGTTTTGTCTTGCCAGGAGCTTGTCTGAAGGAGATAAATAGCATCTGCTCTGCATTCCTGTGGTCGGGGCCTTGTTTAAATACACAGAAAGCTAAAGTTTCTTGGGAAATAGTGTGTAAGCGGAAGTGTGAAGGAGGCCTTGGGCTCAGGCCATTAAAAGAAGCAAATCAAGTAAGCTGTCTGAAGCTAATCTGGCGGACTGTCTCATCTCAGTCATCATTATGGGCGCAATGGACTAGGATGAATCTGTTTAAGAATGGCTCTTTCTGGTCTATAAATGAAACCACTACAAAAGGTTCATGGATGTGGCGCAAGCTGGTTAAACTTCGAGATAAAGCAAAGGACTATCACAGAGTGCAAGTTGGAAATGGTAAAAATACTTCATTTTGGTTTGACTCTTGGTCAAGTCTTGGCAGGCTTTTCGATCTCTTTGGCCCCCGTGGTTGTGTTGATATGGGAGTGCCAATAAACAGAACAGTTGCAGAGGCATTAAATAGTCGCAGGAGGAGAAGACACAGAGTCGAAGTGTTGAATGAGGTTGAGACAATTTGTGAGGACCAAAAGCAGAAGCTTACAGATGCTGAAGATATAGCTATATGGAAACAGGGTGAAGGAAAGTACAGAGCAGATTTCAAGACAAAGGCAACTTGGGACCTCATACGTAAGGAACACGCTTCGGTTCTGTGGTGGAAGTGCATATGGTACAGACATCACACACCGAAGTATGCTTTCTTACACTGGCTAGCTATCCAAAATCGTTTATCAACTGGAGATCGAATGATGACTTGGAGGGTCGGTGCTAACTCTTCCTGCGTTTTGTGTCAACATGCGGTGGAGACTAGGGACCATCTATTTTTTGAATGCAGCTATTCGTCTGAAGATTGGTCTCAGCTGGTGCGGGGGCTGATGCAGAATTCGTTCACAACGCAATGGTCGGAGATACAGACACAACTATTAGACGCTAATGGTGGATTGCTAAAAACATTCCTTATGAGATACACTCTGCAAGTGGCTCTCTCCCTCATCTGGCGAGAACGGAATGAGCGTAGGCATGGTGGAGCACCTATATTGGTGAGAGTTTGGTGAAGATAATAGATAGACACGTGAAGAACCGATGCCTCTCGTTGAGACAATTGGGAGACCTGAAGTACAATAGGGCTTTGACACTGTGGTTTGCCACTAGATAAAGTTTCCAATTTGTAGACAAATTTGGTTTTTTCAAAATTCAGTTGCACTAGTTGTAAGAACAGTTGTTTTCTTTTGAATAAATTTAACATATATTCAAAAAAAAAACCACATAAACCCTAAATCAAAATAAAACCCTAAAACACACATAGATGATCATCGCGCATTAACCAAGCCCTAAGAGAACATACGATCACATTTTTCCTGGTAAATCAGTAAATTTGAGCACCGTCAAAACAGTTTTAAAGGACAGAAAGACGGAACCTTTCTGTCCACGGCGGGCTCCATTGACCAACTCATAGGAGAACAGCGTTTCAGTTTTTCAGAAGAGTAATAATCTTGGTTCGGTCTCTTGGCTCTCATGCGCGCCGCAGTATATTATAAAACAAGCGTGAAGATTTCTCTCAATCGCTTTTGTGAAAGATCTTTTCTTATCTCACATTTTTAAATGTAATTTTTTGAGTTAATGGTTTATATTAAAATCATCTCTAAGGCCTATTGATGTTAGAGAAAACAGCCATTAAAATCCTAAACTTTTAAATTAAAGCCAAAAAAATCTCCAACTCATGTTTGAGCCAAAAAAATAACCAACTTTCAAATATTAGTCATTTTAACCCTCATATTTTGTTGACTATGCCATTTAAGAAACCCAAATAGTCAACTGTTAAAATCGGTTAAAAAAATAAACGAATGTTAATTTTTTAAACGGCATCATTTTAAAAATTGATTAAAACATTAACCAACCGATTTTTTTCCGCCTGAAACACTTAAAACATCTGGCTTTTTCGTGAAACCAGAGTGAAGAAGATGACATTGATTTGTGACTCTGCTTTCGCGAAAGAGATGATTTGAATGTTTTCAGTAGCAAATAGACGTTGTTTGATCAATGTTTTAATCAATTTTTAAAATGATGTCGTTTAGAGAGTTAACATGCGTTTATTTTTCAATCGGATTGAACAGTTGACTAATCGGATTTCTTAAATGGCCAAGTCAACAAAATATGAGGTTTAAAATGACCAATTTTTGAAAGTTTGTGATTTTTTTGACTCAAACATGAATTTGAGGTTTTTTTGGCTTTAATTTGAAAGTTGAGGGTTTTAATGGCTGTTTTCTCATTGATGTTATTAACTTATTTTTTTATGTATAATAATGTTTAAACTAATTTCATTTATCTCACTAGTCACTACTATTATTTCTTTTTCTAAAAACAAGTATTACTATTTTCTCTGTATATGTAGGAGAAAAGGATAACTCGTTGTTTAGAGAAATATTGGACAAAACTCTATATATATATATACATATGTGTGTGTGTGTGTGTTTTGGAAATAGCAAATTGCTGATAGATCTCTTTAAAATTGAAAGTATTGACTTGATTGGTTGCTGTTGTGATTTAATTTATTTTCGCTATTAAATTTATGTTATGTATGTTTTGCCGGTGTACTATTTGGATATGATTTTTTTAATATTAGAAACCAAAAAATATTTTAGATATGATTTTTAAATGAAAATATAATTGTTAAATATCAATTAATCTATCTATATTTTATTATAATAGTAACTACAAATGTTGTGCAAAAGCTATAGCGGACCATTTCATTAGTATTAATTATTCTCATTGATAAATAAAATATATAATATTTATATAAATCTTAGTAATTTATCAAGATATCAATGATAAATTAATTTTAACTATAAGTTAAAATTTTATTTTTAATTATAGCAAAATCTGTTGAGAAAATATAACGAAATCTTATAAATGTTCTTTTTTTGTCTCGTTATACTTGACTTTTTGGAATAAACGTTTTGGAAAAAAAATAGGGTAAAAACGTTTTGGAAAAATTTAGAGTAAAAACGTCAAAATCTGTTGAGAAAATATAACAAAATCTTATAAACGTCAAGTTCTTTATATGACGTTTTGGAATACTTTTTTGTCTCGTTATACTTGACGTTTTGATAAAAACAATGCAAAATATGTAACAAATGACCATATCTTAACTAATAAAGTTGCTTTTTTTCTCTCCATAAGGGGAAAAATAGACACGTGGCACTCCAATTTTTTACTTATAGATCTGGGCTTATTACAGTTTTCATGGCCCAAAGTGAGTTTCTTTTCATGGCTCACTGTCTTCTTCGTCCTAGCTTAACCCTTCCTTTACCCACCTCCAAGATGCTTTTCAATGTAACGCCTAAGACCGAGATTTATGGCTTTGTTACTCTCATCTCGACTTGAGTATCATTCTCAGTTTAAGTCTCTGTTCTTTTTCTTTTTGTTAAAGCGGTTTTGTATCGTTATCAGATTACAGAGAGGCTTCACGATGCTCATGGATTCCACCGAAGAGGACTCTCAGGCGCTACTCCTCGCAACCAATCCCGTAAAGGCTTTCGTAAACCTGTAATCTTACTTTCCTTTGGCCTCCATATCTTTCTCTTCTTTGAGATGAAAAAAAAAACGTGTTTATAGGTTAACTGATTTTAAAGACGGAGAGGAATGACACAGAAGATGAGCCTCCTGCTAAATGGAGACTTTTCTCCACCGTTGTTAAGGTACCCTAAAAACTAACATGACTTCTCTTAAGAAAGTAATACATCCTCAGTACTAGATCATACGAAGTGTTTTTTTTAATTATTATTGGAAGACTCAGGTTGAAGGTGAAGATCAAAGTGCCAAGAAGCTAGATGGTCAGCATAGTGGACGTTGGTACCAGAGGCATGCCGAACAAAGAGGGACCAAGAAGGTAACCAATATCCACCTTTTTTTACAAAGAACTCTTTACTTAGTGGAGATTGCATTTACCTCAATACTATTAGTCGCTATGCTCTTACATGTTGCTTGAGTCTGCACCAAGATATTTACTAAAGAATGACGATCCTAAGATGGTTAATGGGACAGAAGAATGCTGGGTAGTCTCCTTCCTTTAAAAATCTTTTGCTTCCTTTCTTCTTAAATAGGTTCTTAACACTGACAAAATATAGTGTTATGAGCAATATATAGAAGATAAATAATGGGCATACACCTATTTTTCTTGTGCAGCTTAAAAGAGAAACATCGACACTGAAACCGGTTAAACATCTAAATGTGGTCGAAATCATTGAGCTATATAAGAAGCTTATACACTTTTTTTATCTTATTAAACTCTAATAATTTTACCGTGTAAACTTCCCCATGTGGTGTTGGGGTGACCAGGTTTTGGCGAGCAAAACGAAGATCTATATCGTTATTGAGCTTGTCAGTGGAGGTGGACTATTTGAAAAAATCGTAAGAAATCATTCCATATTATTTTACTCTAACTCTTTCACCCTGTTTGTTCTATACCGCTGCAAATTTTGAATCTTCATGTTTTTGTATACTTTGTCATAATCATGAGGGTGGTAGTTCGTAAAATTTTGATGTCACAAAATATTAAGAATATAGAGTTCTCATACGTACGGAACTTTAACATGAGTTTCTTCCTTTTTTTTTGCTGTTCTTTCCACAAATGTCTAAATATTCTATGTTTTCCTCTGTTCTTACTAATGCCATTATTGGATAGGAACCATACAATAGGCCTAGCATGGCTATGCTTTTCTCTTTTCTTATTAGAAAATGTATTTTATATCCTTCGGGAAGCTAGGGAGCTTGAGAAGCAACTCAAACAGATCACTAAGGTGAAGGAAGCTGTGCGAGACCAAGATTTTGAGAAGGTATTGTCTTCGAGTTTGTCTTACTGTCTATAAACCCAAGATTAGTGTTTATATTTCCCTAAGTTCTTCTCTAACAGGCTGGTTCTCACTATGACCAGAAAATATAACTTAGGGACGAAACAGCTGCTATTTTAGCCAAAGGCTAAGAAGTGCGCAAAGATGAAACTGAAGCTGGCGATGAAGGAGCTTAGGATCTACTGTCTCTGAATCTGAAATCTAACACAATGTCTCCTAGGCAGGAATCCCGGTAGATCCTACATTTATATTTTGTTTAGTAGTATTTTTTTCATGCTGCTTGATCCTACATCTAAAAATCACGATGGGTGGTGTTTAGCAGAGAACAGATTTGCAAATTATGCATTTTTAAAACTTACTAATCATTTCCTCTTATTTTTTCAATTCCTTTCACCAATTCTTTTTGTTTATTTGTCTTTTAGTTAGTTCTTGACTTTTTCAGGTATAAGAAAGCTTTATGTTAACTATTGATACATTTCACTACCTTTACCTCCTCGATCGATACATTCAAGTCATGTTAACCCTGATCTACATAATAACTAAAATTTGGTGACAATACAGGTCATACATATATCATGAATGGTGATCACAAAAATGGAAAGAATGGAGACGACATCACCGGACTGCAACGGTGACAGATCAATGGCGACAAGGATGGATCTGAGCTGTCACAGTGGTGAGTCTTTTTTGACACAGTGGTCACAGTGGTGACTCTAATGGAAGTTGTTGGAGCAAGGTGGAGATGATGGAGTCCAAAGAGAAGAAATAAGGAAACAGTGATGAAGAACAATTTCAAAATGAGTTTCTACAAGAGTTTGTTTTTGTATTTATGAAGCCACATATAACAGATTGAAGGTGTATTCTTATAATGATCAGGTCAACAAAGCTATAGTAACTATTGTTGGTGTTATCATAACTGAGACAAAGCCATAAGATAAGAATCCTCTGTAAAACCTGCAATTTAATCCCAGAAAAATAAGTTGGTGTAAGCAATTTTGAAAATGTTGTGGCCAGAGTAAATGAAGACAGATCATGATCAAGTATTAATGCAGTAGCTTGTATTTATGATCACCACAAAACCAGAAAAAATGCATTCAAGCTGCTGCATATATATATACTGTATATATATATATATATATCCAAGCTGATGCATAAAAATACGAAGAAGTCAGACACTAATGCTTAAATACAAACTTTCTTAAAATAAATTTCTAATTTACTTCCTTCATATACACGCCACGCCTTGAATTGTCCTACTTTACACGGATTCTCTCATCACCACAAAACCAGAAATAAGTAAACCATTTCCTGCTACTACATAACATAGGATGACATTAAGATGCTGCACATGATAACATCATATAAAACAACACAAGCAATTGAAGTATGTTCTTTGTCCGTTTGACATTGTAGATTTTAAGAGTAAGTTGTTATCTAATTAAAGTATTATTTTCGTAGGAACTGAAGCGATGATGCACAACAGAAGTAAGCTGGATCCTTCCGAAAGAAGTAAAACAATGAGTAATTTAGAAGAACAAAGGGAGCTGAACTTGCAAAGACATGAGGACATGTCCGTTGCATTAGTTTTTCTTTTTTTCAAGCTCAACGAAGTCAGAGCACTCCAAGTCTTTATTAATTATAGATGTAGGACTACGTGTGGTGATAGAGGATGACTCTTTCTACCACAGACGAAGCTAATTTGTTCCAGGGAGCTGTGATATAATCAATGGACCAAGAATTCAGCTTGGCAGGAGATTGGTGATACTGAAAATTAGATTATGTAGTTCTGTGAAACGCTCCGGAGTCGGGATGCAACAAATTCTCTCTATACTTAGTGGAAGAGAACTCAAGGATAAATGGATAATATATTACTCAAGGATTCCACTGCCAGGATCTCAAATCTTGAAACGTGAAGGACGGAAGGCGCATTTGTATCCAATTTGGTTCATTTTAGTTTTCAGATAATAAACGGTTACACTACATTTTACTACATTTTAGATATTTTAGCTAAATTACATAAACCAATCATGTTATAGCTTTAATATTGACTCACCCGCCCGCGAACCACTAGTTTACCCTAAATTTATTATACTCCAAGAACTTTACGACATGATAGTCAAGTAATAAAGAAGGTTATAAAAGGTATTAGAATGGGTGCCTTAATTTGTGTGAAACATCCTCAAACGTCAAATAAAGAAAATCAGATGGAGTATTATCTAATAGAAAGATTTTCTATTCATGTCTTTCAGTTTTGGACCAATCATATCCTAACACTATGGAAATTGAAAAACCATAAATGTCTTCTTCTTTGAATAGAGTTTTTCTTAGCCAATGAACTTGTGGCAAAAAAGAGCGGTAGAGTTCTGTTTTTTAGCTTAAGAAAACGATAGAGAAGTTGATAAATAAATATCCATTCAAGTTCAAGAATGGAACACAAGATGGGTTGCTCTCTTTGCCACTGTGGGCCAAATGTAAAACTGGAGTTTCTTGGAAAGCATCAAGTTAGAGGCGAGGTGCTGCTTGGGTGGTGAGAAATAATAGTAGAAGAGCATTTTCACTTTGTTTCAAGCATCCAAGAGCTCATATTCAAGTCTTACAATGGGTGATTGAATGCAAGATTGATCTCAGAAGGGATAAGGTGATATTTGCTACGGAAGATGCTTGTTTAATTTGGTCTCATTGATTGGTGGCTGGTATATTTTGTTCTGCCAAATGTTTTACTGATGGCTGTGATGGGGGAGGTTTGTGTTTGATCTGCTTTTTGGTGATATCAGCCTTAGAGAATTGTTTTTAGGGTTGGAGATGATTGGTCTTTGTGACTTTAGACTTTCTGTTTGGGACTAATATAAAACAACTGGTGGAAAATATATACATGCTATTTAAAGCAAGAGAAAGCCATATTATTTTTTTAATGAAAAATAATGTTAGGGAACTTCTGAATTTTCATAGAGTAAAACCAAATAAATATTCATGTTATTTTAAGCAAGAATTGTCTTGTTATATTTTATGAAAATATGTTAGGGGAACTTGCGGTTGGTAGTTTGAGTACGATCGGGGGAGATGAGACAACTAATAATGATAAGGAGTGTCAGTGAGAACGTGGTGATTTATATATGTTAGGATTTGACTGTAATGAAGCTTCTTACAAGTAAACAATGTCATTGCCGGCCATGTGCACGATTTACCCACTAAAGTAAGCTAATAGTGCGTGTGCAAGACGCTCATGAAACAACCTGTACAATCATATTATCCTACAAATGGGACGAAAATAGGCTATATATATACAGTAACCATATGTTTACGCTTTTTTTTCACAAATTGACAAGAGAATAATAAATATAATACTGTAATATGTAATCTAAAATAAGAATCTCAGATTCTCCTTTCAGAATGAGTTTGAATGGATTAATAGGACTTACACAGCATATATACAACAAGACATTAAAAATAACACAATATATTTTTTTAAACAGACGTTTAAATTCTTTGATCTTCTGAATATGTGAATCCAAACTATTTATTGTTTGAAATCGGACAGATGTTTTCAGTTACCTTTATACCAAATCTGAAGATGAAATCTTTTTACTTATCCCACAAGTTAGAACAAAAACTAAATACATCATCAGTCATACTTTTCTCTCCATGAATAAACAAGAAAGAAAACCCAAGAGATCCCCAAAGTTATGTCTCCAAGAGCTTGTTTAGGCCATTCATAAGCAAGATCTTCAATTCTCCACTCGAAAAAAACCCTCCACGAAGCCATTAACACGTAAAGAATCACAGACCCTCCAGCGAAGAGGCAATGAAACTCTCTGTCCTTCACGAAAGACACCATGAATAATATGAACCCAATGGCAAAGAGAAGCAAACCAGAGAAAGACTGAGAAATCTGAATGAGTAGCTCATCATGTGGCGTTGATCCTTTGAGTTTGCTAGCAATCTCACTTCCTGGTCCGAAGATGGACGCTTCCTCTGTGTAGAACATCATCAGGGTTCCACTTGTTAGAGCTATTACAGAATGGAGTATACAGATTACACGAAAGAGAGATGGGTTCATCAAAGTTGCTGTAGTCATGATGAAAAAGAAGATACAGAGTTTGTGGGTTTGTATGAGATGGAAGCAAACGCTGATTGTGAGTTAAAAGCGCAAAAAGGAAAGCTTTTTTGTTGACAGGATCTTGCTTGTTTAGGAAATGAATGAAGGAGGAAGGTATCGACTTGGCTTTTGGGAAGAGAGATGATCTGATTTTGGGATTTGGACTTTTGACAGATTCCATGATTTTGATTTCTTTAATAAGAATATAAATAGGTTTTTTGGGTCACTCTTTAAAGAATTTTATTTTCTCTCTTTTAGAAAAGCTAGACAAATTCATATCCCACGTCCGAACTTATTCTTGATTATATGATTAAATTAAAATCTGGAGTAACTTATTGTTTATGAGAGAAAACGATTGAGTTACAATTTATTTTGGCTATTTGAACGAGTAGTGTTTTCACTATTTCACAGACAGTAATCTCTATATAATAACTATTTATGTTTACTAATATTTTACTTTTTGTTTACATATAGTAGTATATTAATAATTTTTGCTTGGCAACAAAAAAAAATTAACCAAGTTGTCTTGTACGAATGGTAATAGTTAGAACTTCCAGTTTTTGGGTTTGGTTTTCTTTGGCCACCTAGACGTGCTTTTTAAATGGATCAGTTTGCATGTCCAAATGCAAGATCTCCCATGATTAGTTTTTCGATCTAGAAAACTTTTGAAATCTCCACTATTATCAAAAGACACTTGCTAGAGAACATAAATTAACATTACACATGTTAAAACACAGTTTAGTTACGTTTTACTTGAGCATCTGTTATTAACTTACTTTTAAAATATAAATGCATAGTTAAAGTATAAAATATCAGTATAACACAAAAATATAGTTACATAACACCATTACAAGGAAGATGCAAAAGAACGGGAAAGAGAAAGAAAGGCTCCCGTTTCAAATAGTCTTAGCGGGTGATTTCAACGAACTACTTAATGCAACAGAGAAGGTTGGTGGAGCGACTAGACATGACTCCACGTTTTGGGATTTTCGGAATATGGTGGAGAACTGTAAAATCAAGGAAATCAACAGCTCCGGGAACTGGCTTTCGTGGGCTGGTAAGAGAGATCAAGCCTGGGTTCAGTGTCGGTTAGATCGCAGTTTTGGGAATGATGAATGGTTCCAATTGTTCCCCAGAGCTCACATGGAGTATTTAGAGATGATAGCTTCAGACCATAGACCGATCTTCATAAAGTTCACGCATGAAGAGAGAGAGATGGGTCGTGGTCGTTTCATCTTTGATAAGAGAATAGCAAAACAGAAAGGTGTGGAGGAGATAGTCAAGCTTGGTTGGGGCACTGATTCTCCTGAGAATAATACTCCATTATTAGAGAGAATAAATAAATGTCGGCGAGAGCTCTCGAAATGGAAGAGGATCACGACTATAAGTGCAAGGAGTAGAATTAAAAGAATCAAGGAAGCGCTTGAGAAGGAAATCTCGAAGTTAACTCCGAATTGGCAACGTCTAAAGATGCTGAAGAGAGACTTGAGTCGTGCATATCGTGATGAGGAATCCTTTTGGAGGCAGCGCAGTAGGATTAAATGGCTTAAACTTGGGGACAGAAACACAAAGTACTTTCATCTCTGTGCTAAAGGGCGTAAGACGAGGAATAGTATCCTAATGCTCAAGGATTCTAATGGCAGGGAAAACTTCTCTGAAGGATCGAAAGGTAACATCGCGGTTGATTACTTTCGTGAGATTTTTTCGAGCTCAAACCCCTGGGATTTAGAGAGCCTGTTTGAAGGGTTTCAAAGTAGAGTATCCCCTGCAATGAATGTGATGTTGACGGCTCCTGTTTTGGAAGAAGAAGTAAAGCATGCAGCCTTTTCCATTAAGGAGGACAGTGCTCCGGGAGCAGATGGTCTGACAGGGACTTTCTACAAGCGATTCTGGGATATTGTAGGTCCACATACGACTAGAGAGGTGCAGAGCTTCTTCTCAACGGCGGTTATTCCTGCTGGCTGGAATCATACCCAAATTTGTCTGCTCCCTAAGGTCACTAATCCATCGATGATGACTGAACTGAGGCCCATCAGTCTCTGCTCGGTGCATTATAAGATAATTTCTAAGATTCTCTGCAATAGATTGAAGAGATTACTACCTGAGATTGTGTCGGATACCCAGGGTGCGTTTGTCAGTGGACGTCTCATTACTGATAATATTTTAGTAGCTCACGAGATGGTACATGCGTTGAGAACGAAAGAGGGGATCGACAGTGAGTACATGGCCATCAAGACAGATATGTCCAAGGCATATGATCGAGTTGAGTGGTGCTTTGTGGAGGTCCTGTTGGAAAAAATGGGGTTTGATAGGAAATGGATCACATGGATCATCTCTTGCATCAGCTCTGTTACGTACTCTGTGCTTTTAAATGGCAGAGAACATGGCTTCATCAAGCCGGAGAGAGGAATTCGTCAAGGGGATCCTTTATCCCCATTCTTGTTCATTCTATGTGCGGAGGCGTTGGTAAGTACTCTAAATCAAGCGGAAGCGGCGGGGAAACTGAATGGTATACGGCTGTCACGAGAAGGTCCGATGGTGCACCACTTACTTTTTGCAGATGATAGCTTGCTTTTGTGTAAAGCAACGGCTGAAGAAGGCGCTGAAATTGTTAAAAGGCTGAAGCTTTATGGTGATGCATCTGGTCAGCTGATTAATACTTCCAAATCCTCGCTTATTTTTGGCTCCAAAACTCCTCCTCATGTGCGTGATGTGATGAAGACAGTGTTGGGTATTACCACAGAGGGGGGTGAAGGATCTTACTTGGGACTTCCTGAATGTTTCAGTGCCTCTAAAAGCAATCTTTTAAGCTTTATTCAGGAGAAAGTACAGAAGAGGCTCCGTGGTGGAGGTTCAAAGATTTTATCACAGGGCGGGAAAGAGATTATCTTGAAGTCGGTGGCGATGGCTCTACCGGTGTTTGCGATGAGCTGCTTTAAGCTTCCAAAAGATCTCTGTGCTAAACTTACGAGCATTATGACTGAATTTTGGTGGGGAGGTTCAGCTGAGAAAAAGAAAATATCTTGGATTGCTTGGAAGAAGTTGTGTCAACCTAAAGAGCTTGGGGGAATGGGGTTTAAGGACATAGGTCTTTTCAATCAAGCGTTGCTGTGTAAACAAGCCTGGAGGATTTGGTCCAATCCCCATTCGCTGCTAGCCAGAGTTATGAGAAGTAGGTACTTTAAGAATGGAGATTTTCTAACCTGTGCGATTGGTAACAGACCATCTTATGCTTGGAGAAGCATTCTCCATGGCCGGGAACTGTTATCTCAAGGTCTATTCAAACGGGTAGGCAATGGAAAAGATACACATGTCTGGTATGATAATTGGCTTCTCATGCCTACTCCTAGACCTCCACGATACAGAACAGACGAGGTGGACCTTACCCTCAAAGTTTGTGACCTTTTGGATGAGAGATATGGTACCTGGAACGCTGCGAGGATTCGCCATTTATTTGTGGAGGAGGATGCTAATCATATTTTGGGGATGAAATCGAACATTCAACGGCCTGATACAGTAATTTGGGGTTTCAGTAGAAGTGGGCACTATGATTCCCAGAGTGGTTACAAGCTTTTGAACCTCCTCCCCACGATAGATAACCCACTAGCAGCTCCGAATCTGTCTCCCATTGAGAAAAAGCTTTGGTCTAACTTGTGGAAGGTAAAAACTTTACCTAAAATAAGGCATTTTATGTGGCGAGCACTAGCTGGAGCTCTAGCAGTGGCTGAGAGGCTGAGGTATCGAAGTATCAACGTTGATGTCACTTGTAAGATGTGTAATGCAGAGCCAGAGACAATTAGTCATGTCTTGTTTCACTGTCCAATCGCGAAGGAAGTATGGAGACTATCTGGCTTTCCCACCCCACCGGCTGGTTTTTCTCGGAACTCTGTTTTTCTTAATCTTCATCACTTGATTGAGACTAGCAAGAAGGGTCGTCTGGATGAGAAAACTTGCTTGGTATTTCAATGGATTCTATGGCACCTGTGGAAAACAAGGAACAGATGGGTCTTTGAGCAAACTACATCAGGGGCAGAGGAGATATGGGAAAAGATTCAACTAGATGCTGAAGCTTGGCGAGCCGCTCACGTGCCTGACAAGGAAGATGTGGAATTGTGCTCGGAATTAGCATCTTTATCGGGTTGGCAAAAGCCATGCCCAAGCTTCATCAAATGCAACATTGGTTCATCCTGGATTGATGTAAACAATAATTGTGGTGTAGCTTGGCTGACTAGGGACCATCAGGGCGCTCCTCTAGCTCATAGTCGTCGCTCTTATTCTGGAGTAGCAACGTCTTTGGAGGCAGAGTTGTTAGGCTTCTACTGGGCTGCAGAAAGCCTTTCCACTATGAGGTATGGTCAAATAGTTTTTGAATCATCTTCTTAATTGGCTGGGGAAGCAATTCTACAACCTGATAATTTCCCTCAATGGAGCGACCTTCTTGGTGCCATCAGAGAGAAGTTATCGTTACTGAGGTTGTGGTCCATCGCTTTTGTCCCTAAACATGCTAATAGATGCGCTGATGCCATAGCACTTAGTGTCACTCGTGACCACCGTTACTCTTCCTATATTGCCAAGGAGGGTCCTAGTTGGCTTCTGCAGCTAATTAATGAAGATGCGGCTGGAGCGTGGAATGTCTACTAGTTGCAGCTACAAATGTCCTTCATACTGTTTTAGGCCTACATCAAGGAACTTCTCGCAGAGAAGATCATGGAGTAGGAAGCCTTTCAGAGTCGTAGCTAGTTCTTATCATTTATGTCGTTTGTTTTTTTGTCTTTCTGTTCTGAGCTTGGACACCTACTGGTATCCACCATGCTCCTTCATATTTGTTCTTGACACTACGTTTTCTATAAGTTGATCACAAAGCGTTAAAACAAAAAAAAAGGATCAATGATGAATAACATTTACACATGTCTATAAATACATGAACATTTGAAAATATTTACCAAATGAGCATCTATATTCTAACATGATAAGATAGATATTACTCTATAACAAGAGTTTCAGAAATATTTTAAAGAACTTGTGATTTGATAGAGAGTTTCAGAAATATAAAGATTGTTTTGGCTCCATAGTGTATGAATTATTGAACAAGAGGATAGATGAATAACATCAAAGACAAACCGGAGATAGGTAAATATCTAATAAGCAAATTAAGAGCCTAGCTATAGAAAGATAAAAAAAAGCTATAGAAAGATAAGGGCTCTGTACAATCCTTATGTTAAGACAACTTTTTTTTTTGCTAACTTGCAAATAAATGATTAAAAGGTTTTTACAAAAAGCAGAACCTTAAGGTTGGAACACTCCGGCAAAATACGAGAAAAAACAGAGTGAACCAAAGATAATGGACTAAGACAACACAGCGAAGGATATTATCTTAACCATAAAAGCATCAGAGAAGAAAATCTTTTCAGGTGTCTTCTAGCCGAAATACCATTCCGCACTTCCCTTTCAAGGCCTTGAAAGACAACATGAGCGGGCAGAGAGATTTGGTTATGAAGCAGATTATTTCTTTGTTTAATTGTTTCCAGAGATGATAGATTGTTGCTTGAGATGCCACTCGACGCAAGAGAGAGAGCGGGCCATTTGATGCATTTCGAATCCAGCTTAGTAGCTCTGCCCAAGTGACAATCTGAGGCCGTGGTGATCCGCATCTCTGAAAAACATAATACCAAACATCTCTGCTATAGTCACACGCAATAAGGAGATGATCTCTATTATCCACTTCCTTCGAGCAGAACAGGCACATTGGGTTGATGTTCATGCCCCATGAGAGAAGTCTGGATTTAGTAGGAAGCCTATCAAGATTAGCAACCCACATATTAAATGCATGCTTAGGAATAGCCCCCTTGTACCAGACGATGTCTGCCCATGGTTGCACGATCTCACGTGGTCTCAGCACATTCAAGAGACGTCCAGCACTAAAATCTTCCATTGTTAAGACAACTTAAGATCCAACATTTACATAAGCTTCACGTCCTCTATATGGTCTACAGAAATGAAAACTTTCTTACCCTTAACATTTGGCATTCCTAGGATTTCAACTCTAAAAACATAAAAGTGTGGGTTACTTTGTTCCGAAATAACACAATTTCATTTGTACCAGTGACTCCAGTATAGTAAAACTTAGTCTTCTATAACTTCATTTTTTTGCTAAGAGTCTATAACTTCATTTCTCGACATGAAACTTTCGTTGATCCAAAATTGTACTGCTCATATCTAACATCAAACACATCATTACTTCCGTTTAAGAAACGAATTTCGCTAATGCAAACCAAGCCATTGACATGTCTAACATTATAGAAACATTCACACGGCAAACTCATATGAATATATGATAGCTGGATGCTATGGAAGACGAGTTCTCATCTGTATTTTGAGGCTGAAGTGGTGAGAAAAAGAAGAACAACTTGCTATTATTCTTTCCGCAGGCGAACAAAAGCTGAGGTAGAAAAGAACAAAAACTGAGGTAGAAAAGAAGATCTTGTCAGGAAGGCCTCTGTGAAATCTTGACGACTGAGTATGGAAGCTCAAAGTTTCTATACACAACGACATCTAGCTATAGATCTCGTGGGTAATCTCAAGAGTATCTCGATAATGAGATCATCTGGAATCTGTTCTGAGTATTTTCCAGCATTATTAGTTGTTTGAAGATCGCGAAAGGATTGTTTGATGTTCCTTCTGCTGCAGTAATTCCATGGCGGCTATACATTTAGCTTTAAACCTAGCTTGTTTTTCAAACTATATTTATATCTGTACATTGTTGTACAAAAGGTTTTTGGATATAAAGTGGATATTATTGTACAAAATGTTTTTTGGTTTAATACTTCACAATTTTGCATTCAGTTTGAAAACTATATTAATACTTTTTCTTAAAGTATTTTTTTAATACAATTTTACATTTAATTGGAAAAAAATTGCAACATTTTCATTACGCCATTGCGTCGGTGTAAGCAAACATTATGGGACCTCAATGATCCTCCACAATCTCACTCTCTTGTATTGTTCGTGTAGCTCAAGGTGTTCTTAAGATATGAAGGCGTTTCTTCGTCAACAAATATGTAGAAAGGGACGTAACAAAAGATCAAATTGTTTTTTTCTTGATTATTTAAAGTCTAAATAGTATATTACCCGTTCCTGTCGTAAGGCAAATGAAGCATTAGTTTCAGGCCACACTTAAATATTTTGTTTTAAGAGCCACATTATAATTCTATATTAGTCAAGTTATCACACATTCATTTCTTGTGTTCGATGGTTGTGCTTAAGAGATTTACTATACTTACTTAATTACATTCTTTGGCTATATTTATTTTCCTTTTGGTTTTAAACACATATTTTGTTTCTTTTTTTACATTGTTAGTATTGTTTTATTGAAATTTTATTTGTGTTCATATTCTTGTGTGATATTCTTATGCTTTAATTATTTCTCTTTTATTTTTCATCATACAACATTTTTCTAACTTGATTATGGCTAGATATATTCTCTTTATATATTTTAAACATATAGTTGCTGTTTAATATAAATGTTTATATGGTTTTCTTCTATCATTTCTTTAGAATTTAAAACTTATAAAAACCAGAAATATCTCATTTTTATTAGTTTAAAATAATTAATTATATCAAAGTGATTATATATCTTGTAGAAAATTAGAAAGGCCAGTTTCAAAAAAAAAAAAAAAAAAAATTATAAAGGCCACAGTTTTTTAATTGCTTTAGGCCATCATATTCTTAGGGACGGCACTGACAGACTCGTTCCTGTCATAAGGCAAATGAAGCATTAGCTGGCCACACTTAAATATTTTGGTTTAAGGGCCACATTATAATTCCATATTAGTCAAGTTATCACACAATCATTTCTTGTGTTCGATGGTTGTGCTTGAGAGATTTACTATACTTACTTAATTACATTCTTTGGCTATATTTATTTTCCGTTTGGTTTTAAACACATATTTTGTTTCTCTTTTTACATTGTTAGTATTGTTTTATTGAAATTTTATTTGTGTTCATATTCTTGTGTGATATTCTTATGCTTTAATTATTTCTCTTTTATTTTTCATAATACAACATTTTTCTAACTTGATTATGGCTAGATATGTTCTCTTTATATATTTTAAACATATAGTTGCTGTTTAATATAAATGTTTATATGGTTTTCTTCTATCATTTCTTTAGAATTTAAAACTTATAAAAACCAGAAATATCTCATTTTTATTAGTTTAAAATAATTAATTATATCATACTGATTATATATCTTGTAGAAAAATAGAAAAGCCAGTTTCAAAAAAAAAAAAAAAATTATAAAGGCTACAGTTTTTTAATTGCTTTAGGCCACCATATTCTTAGGGACGGCACTGAGTATATATATACACATGTCACATACCAAATTCTTTGTTTTTGATAAAATGTTAAAATTTATTCAAATAAAAAAAAACCTTCGTACAAATAATTGCTACTGTGTTATAGAGTTTATGAAAGAGAAGATTTTATGAGATAAAATCATTTTTATTGGAAATGCATCGTGATGCAAATGACACTTGGAGTGCTCCCTCGTAAACTCCTCCGCTTGATCCTTTTGTTGAAGCAACCAACTGCATCATGGAACTAGTCCATGTGATGAAACTTCAGCTTTAAAGACGTCTCCCTAAAACCTCTAGCGTCTAACACACACCAAAAGCAGATCAATGCACAAGAGAGTAAGGTGATGAAGATGACGCTTTGCATATAACAGAGAAAAGAAGCACAACGAAACAGAAAAGATGAAAAAACAGAGCACCCAAACACGTTTATCCAGTTCACACATGTTGACTAATTAAGGTCGCCAAGTCTAGCCAGGATAACATGCTATCCATCCTTCCCATAAGCTTGTAGACTTCCTCTCCACGCTTCTTCTTGATGAGAATCAAGATTAAGGCTTGGATTTGGGTTTTTGCAATGAGCCATAACTCATCGGTAACAAAGTCAGTCAACGTAAGAAACATGAGCAGAAGCAAGATTCGATTCCATATACATTGAAGTTAAACGTTGATGGTTTAAACATATCGAAATCATTGTCAAAACCTTGTCCCAGTGCATTTTTATTATACATTCATCTTGTTTTACTATCCTACATCTAAATGTTGAAAAATAAAACTAAAACACATGGGTTAGTAGAAACACAAACATAATAAATCATATAAAAAAAGTAGTGTTTATTATTCATATGGTTGATGTATGAATATACATATAACTAGAGTAGCCGTCTCAGAGAGACAATGGGCCCAAATGTGTTGTATTGTCTAAATTGGAGAAGACAAGTCCACTAAGTTTGGCTGTAGTCATAATGTGGATTATAACATGTTGTCGATGATGATAATTAATTGATGGGGTAAGAAATAATATGTTGATTATTGTGTATCTAAAACTTAAAATATTCTTTTTATCAAATATCAAATCAATCATGTTGCCATAAAACTGAAGTTTTGTTTCAAATAAATATCATTGAAGTGTTAGTCCTAGTTTGTATTAATGCAAATAATGAGAATAATAATACATATAATGGTAAGAAATAAGATTTTTGTTTGATTGTGTTTAAACTAACACTACTTGACCATCCATTGCAATTATTGTTTTCATTTTTGTAATAGAAAAAATCGATTATAGAACTGTTTTCTGAAGCCAAATTCATTAGTGCAGGGAATATGGAGATAAACAAGAATATTTTATGTTTTTTCCTGGTCAATAGAGGAGTATAGTTTATTAATGAAACTGGAAGCGAATACGAAAAGACTTAACGTCTCTCTCTTTCGTATACGACGACTCGGGTTTTACTTATTTTCCACAAAACTTTCAACACTCTCGTCATACTTGCTTGAAATTTCAAACTAAATATTTACTCGATTTACTTTAAGCTAAATTATTACTTTCTATTCGCCAAATAAAATTTCCATTTGGTTATCTTTTAGTTTCAAGATACATCATACATCAGTGATCAGTCCATCGCTTCTAAAAGATCTTCTGATATCGCAGTTTTTTTTTTTTTGTTTCTTTCTGTTATATACATAGTTATTTAGAAAAGGTTTTTTTTTTTTTTTTTGACTAATATTTAGAAAAGGTTTCTAGAGCAGTATACCATAACTTTGAATTATATAGTAGGTAGAAATAGAATATTTAACTAAGGAAATATCTGAAGAGAAATTCGGAAATACAAAAAAAAGGTTCAATGTATGATACTAGAGATGATGTGTGTAAATTTAAGTAAGAAAGAACATTCATTCATTTAAACATCTTTTAAATGTAAGATTCCATTAAAGAAGGAAGTAAATATTGATTTTTTTATTAAGATACATCTGCCTCAAACAAAATATGAAAGACATACTTATCACGTAGAGGGATTTGATTAGTTTTCTAATCTATGATTATTGTGTTAAAACAACCCGTGTTTTTGACGAATCAAGAATGTCTTTCCCAGCTTCGATTTCCAAAATGAAAAAAAAAACAAATTCTTTAGCTATTTTTGTCTCTTAGACGATATTTTACTGTTTTAATAAGTTTTTTTTTGCATATTTGAACTCACCTCATAAATATACGGTGAAAATCTTTAATACGGAATATTATTATTTATCTATTTAAAAAATTAGACTTTTTTCCCTTTTTATTTTTTTTTTGCAAAACTTGTAATTCACCATCTTACTTCAACATCTCTCAAAATCTCTCCGCCCCCTTAGATCCGTTCCTCTCCCAACCAGCCTCTGTTAAACCCCTTTTGATTTCTCTCTCTCTCTCTGAATTTTCACAGCTTTTACATTTTTGCTTCTGCTGTTTTAGTCCTCTCTCTCTCTCTCTACAATCTCTATAGAAAAAGGTAGTTGCTTTACTCAGACAAGTTCATAGTTTCTGAGAATCTTTTGATTACTTAACACGAATCATAAGTTCCTGAAACCGTAGTCTTGATCTTGGGCACATTTTGCAAATTCAAGGAATAAAAATCACTTTTTTTTTCCTTTCTGGGTAAATCTCTATAGTCTCTAGGGTTCCCTTTAATTTTAACACTTTTGTTGTTGTTGTTGTTGCTGGTCTGGTTCTTTCTTTCATGTGGGGGCCCACTTGATTGATGAGTTTCCAAAGTAGATTCATTGCTTCCTAATCTTCCGGTATATAGCACTTGTTGAGTGAGTGAGATTGAGCAATGGGTTGTGTTTGGTGTAAGCCTTCTTCTTCTGCTATAGAAGATAGCAAAGACAGCAGCCCACCAAGAGACCGTTTCTCTAACAAGTCCTCTTCTGAGTATAGAGTCTCAAGACCCGTTTCTTCTTCTTCTAGAAGAGAAGACCACCCTCTTAGGAGTAGGACAAAGGAACAACAGCAGCCTGATGCTGTTGTTAGTGTTAGTGTTAGATCCAAGCAAGCTAGTGTTTCCCGTGGTGAGAGTTTGAG
This sequence comes from Hirschfeldia incana, assembly GCA_026261945.1. Classification (NCBI taxonomy): domain Eukaryota; kingdom Viridiplantae; phylum Streptophyta; class Magnoliopsida; order Brassicales; family Brassicaceae; genus Hirschfeldia; species Hirschfeldia incana. Next base: position 1,775,601 of record JABCMI010000019.1, read on the forward strand.
TAGTAGTAGAAGGGATCAGAAGAATAAGAAGAAGACAGAGAATGCTGCTGCAGCAGCTTCAAACTTCCCAATGGGTATCACCATAGCTAAAGGAGTTGAAGCAGAGTACGTAGCTGCTGGCTGGCCTCCTTGGTTGGCTTCTGTTGCTGGAGAAGCTATCAAAGGCTGGGTCCCACGCCGCGCCGATTCCTTCGAGAAGCTTGACAAAGTAATCTTCCTTCTTTATTGGCATGTTACCAAATGTAGAAACATTATCTTGACTCTTTGGTTTTATGCTGCAGATTGGGCAGGGGACTTATAGTAACGTGTATAGAGCTAGAGACCTGGATCAGAAGAAGATTGTTGCTTTAAAGAAAGTCAGGTTCGATAACTTGGAGCCTGAGAGTGTGCGGTTTATGGCGAGAGAGATCCAGATACTGCGCAGGCTTGATCATCCTAACATCATAAAGCTAGAAGGCTTGGTTACATCGAGAATGTCTTGCAGCTTGTACCTTGTTTTCGAGTACATGGAGCATGATCTAGCTGGACTAGCCTCCCATCCGGCCGTTAAATTTTCCGAGTCACAGGTTAAATGCTACCTGCAGCAGCTCTTACGAGGACTAGACCATTGTCACACTCGTGGCGTGCTTCACAGGGACATTAAAGGCTCCAACCTTCTGATAGATAATAGCGGTGTTCTGAAGATTGCTGACTTTGGCTTAGCTAGCTTCTTTGATCCTAGTCATCAGACTCAGCCTTTGACTAGCCGTGTGGTGACGCTCTGGTACCGTCCACCTGAGCTTTTGCTTGGAGCGACTCGGTATGGAGCAGGAGTTGATCTGTGGAGCACTGGTTGCATTCTTGCTGAACTATATGCAGGCAAGCCTATCATGCCTGGTAGAACCGAGGTAATGTTTGTTTTTTTTGTTTGGAATCTCGTTGAGAGACTAGTTCTTTAAAATGGTTATGGTGTTTGACAGGTGGAACAGCTGCACAAGATTTTCAAGCTGTGTGGCTCGCCTTCAGAGGACTACTGGGTGAAATCCAGGTTGCCTCATGCAACCATCTTCAAGCCTACACAGCCGTATAAACGCATAGTTGATGAAACGTTCAAGGAGTTTCCTCAGCCAGCTTTAGCCCTTCTTGAAACTCTGCTTTCGGTTAATCCAGACGATCGTGGGACCGCCAACTCAGCGCTTCAGAGCGAGGTAATCACAGCTTGTTCTCTGTTCTTATGTTTCTTGTGGCCTCAAATTTATTATTCTATTTTGTTCTCAGTTCTTTTCCGCTAGACCTCTGCCGTGTGATCCTTCAAGCTTGCCAAAGTATCCTCCAAGCAAAGAGCTTGATGCTAGGATGCGTGATGAAGAAAGCAGAAGGTCTGACATCATCTTTTAACTCTGCAAACTTATGCTAGATTACTAGTAGTGCTCTTTAAAAGAGGCTTGAATCTTTCTTGCTCTGTGTGTGTCTAGGCAAGCTGGAGGAAACAAGGGTGACCAAAGACATCAAGAAAGGAGAGGAACTAAGGACTCTCGAGCCATCCCTGCTCCTGACGCTAATGCAGAGCTGGTTGCATCTATGCAGGTATAAAGAATCTGATAAAACTTAATCGATTTTTCACTGATTTAGAATGGTTTTAACTGATTTGAATCGCTTCCTGTTATAAAACTTATCATCTCTTTTGACGTTAAAGCTTCTTTGCTCACACTCTCTCTCTTTACTTGCAGAAGAGACAGAGCCAGGCTAATAGAAGCAGAAGCGAGAAGTTTAATCCACATCCTGGAGAAGTTGCATCTGGTTTCCCAATTGATCCACCAAGATCATCATCTCAAGCATTCGAACCAAACAGAGAATCTCAGGGAAACATTATTGTTCCTCACAAGAGAGCTTCACATTCGGGTCCACTGACACGTAGATCTGCTTCAGCAAAGGGTAGAAGGAACTATCAATACCAAGATCCCTCTCAGAAAGTTTCATCCACGGCTGCCGATTACTCGTCGATGCCTGGCTTTGCTGCTACAAGAACTGGTGCATCGCAGCAAGAGACTTGCAGAGGAATGAACCGGCTTCCAGGTTCCTTCAAGGAAGCCTCTGAAGAAGCAACCCATGAAGAGAACGGTAGAAGCAACAAGAAAGACCCTATTCTTGTAAGTCCTCCAAAAAGTTCATCCTTTCTATTTTTAGTAACTACCAAACTAACTTTGATTGTGTGTGTTTTTGGTTGAAGTTGGGTTATGGATCAAAAGGGCACAAGATTCATTACTCGGGACCTTTGGTGGTTCCATCAGGAAACATGGATCAGGTGCTGAAAGACCATGACCGACACATCCAAGAAGCTGTGAGGAGAGCAAGAATTGATAAGGCTCGAGTTAAGAAACATCAAGCTGAAGAAGCATCGAGCCAACAAGTGTCAACCAATCATCCCTCATCTGTTTCTAGCCGTTGACCTTCTAAGTGGCATAAGTATATTATCAAACCCAAAAATATAGAATCTCATTTGCTTGAAACTAGTTAACACGGCGTATTTGGAGTGAAAAATAATGTAATTTTATTGATTGACGATCATAGAATCTAGTCGTGTCACGTTTTGGTTTCATGTAATGTCATATTATCTTAGCGATGTGTAGTAGAAACAGTCTATATAAATTAAAATCTTGACGAACAAAACCCATAAAAAATATTACTGCTCGACTTTTTTATATAAAGATATTGAACTCTTGTTAATCTGATCGTTTCTCGGTAGTTGAGACATCTTCTTGTAGTTTCTTACAATCGTGCATCCTTGACTAGTCAGTACTCAGTAGTCATGCTTTCTTTTTATTTGGGTTTTGACCATGTGGATGGAAACCTTTAGAAGATTTGTTTCCATCTTAGTAGGCAGCAGTACTATCTATTTTTAGACTTGAACTCATCAACTTACGTCAGGGTTAAGTGATTGTATTTTCATTCTTTATTCGGTAGTTTTGAGTTAAATTAATAAAAGAGAAAATGTTTGTTTTCTTCATATTCCTTGTTTTTGGATATTCCTTTGAACATAAGACGCTGAAGCACTCGGATTACAATCTCGCAACGATGTGCGAAGCTAACGCAAGTGGCGAGCATGGTTCCACCTTAATGAATCAATGGCATAAGGTTTCTTTGTTCAAAATCCACAACAACATACTAGGACAGATCATATCAAGATCAATATCAGTAATGAACCTAACTCATAAAAACATGTACGTTCCATAAAGCAGTGCCATGATGATCGATGATGTATGAAAACATAGTCGGTATTATGATTTTAAGGTCAAAGATAATTTTTTAAAATAATTTAATCAGAATTTCTTTTTAAAACAATTTGGAAAATATATAGCTTCAATTGGTAGAACATAAAATAATAGCCGTATGTTATAAAACCACAGTGCTACAAAATATGTATGTTATTACTAATACACTTACTAAAAGATGTATAATCTATAATATCTTCTTATTATAGAGCACTATACAGTTCATATACAAAATTATCATATTACATTATTATATAAATAATGATTTATATATAAATAATATATACTTTATTGATTATATGTATTTAATATTTTTATTTTTATTGAAATTCCACCAAAATTCTGTTATCGCATTTGTTAACTTCTTGCATAACAAATAATTATGTTTTATTTAATTATATATTAAATTATATTTAATATTAAATAGCATTCTCATAAAAATAAGAATTTCTTTAATTTTAAAATTAAAGATAAAGAATTATACATATTATATAATTATTTTATTTTATTTTATGTAAGTTTATAATAATTTATTTATTAAAGCTTTAAAAGGTAAAAAATATAATATAATAATTAAAAATATATTTTTTTTTGGACATCTGGACACCAAATATTAGATAGTTGTAGAGCGGATCGAAACAGAAACTGATTATTAGGATAGCACATATCAGATCACATCTATATTATTGAAGATGAAGTACACTTTAGAGTTGTTTGAAAACAAAGATAGTAGTAAAAAATATAATATTGTTTGGAAACATAGATAACACTATACTAAAAAATAATGTGATTAATTTGAATTATATAGATCATTATGATCCAAAATGCAATTAATATTTATTCTTAGATTTTATATAATTGTTATTAATTTGTTAAAAAAACATTAGAATTATTTATAGTTTCATTTAAGGGTTTTTTGAATAAATAAAGTACCAAATATAATCTATATAATATATATTTCGTATTGTTACTTTCTGTTTTCATATATTTAAATATTTTTCCCAAAACTTCTTGATATATAATTTAACAAATACATTATAAATATAAGTTATTCACTCATAATTTATTCTGTGCATTTAAGAATGATACATTAGTATTAAGTTAAAATATTAAATTACATAAAGTATATATATTTGTAAAATTCTTATTACAGTGTTTAAAGTTTGCATTATTTTACGGACACTCCTATAACATGACATAAAATACGTAGCATGAACAATAATAATAATAAAACTGAAATCGTAAATTTTTAAATTTCTAAAATTTGTATATATTAGATATATATTGTAGGAATGTACAAGAATTTCTAAAATTTTAAACATACATCTGCACAGTTATGCGAGTAAAGATCTAGTATATTTTTAAAAATCTAGATATTCTTGTACATTCCTACCTATTTTGTTTTTTAGATTTGGAAAACTTTGTAATCTAATTATATATCAGAAAAATACACGTGGCCTGTTCCAAAACCCTTCCAAAACATGTGGTTTTGTTTTTTCGTGCTGGTACTGTAGACTTGTCTCAATCCATTCCATGGAAATAAAACTCCAATCTGCTAAATTAAAGGCTCCCACCAATACATTCTCTTCCATTCACCAAAACAACAATAATACAAACAATTTTGTTTTCTTGTTATTCAAATCGTAGTACCTTTTTTTTTGTTAGGTCTTCAACCATTATCGTTCTCATTCTCATTTTATATATCTTCTTTCTGACATTTTGTCGACAACTTGTTATATGCTTATTTGTTTTTGTTCAGGTATATGTACATCAGTACTTGTAACATGCTTAGATTTCATAATATAGGCTTACAGAAAATAAATAGGAAGTCAGGATTACAAAAGTCAAGCTGTGCTTGTTATTTTGCCTGATCATTTTGTTTAAACACACCACTGATATCTTTTTTTCTTCTCAAAAGTACACAAAAATAGTGGTAGTGTGTAGATTACAAAGAGTAATAGTACAATTTTGGTAAACTATGCAGAAATTATAGGCAGCTTTGTAAATTCCCCACAAAAGTCTTTTTATCATTATTGACCCTATATTTTCACTATTTTACATATTTGGAGCCAAAACGATTACAAAAAAAAAGGCTGAGCCTTTAACGTTGTGTATATTCCATTCCTAGGTCGTCGTTTCACCACGTTGCTTGCGTGGAAAGAGAGAAGGAAGAAGAGATTCCAATTGAATAAAAACCCTCACTATGAAGTAAAATCTCGTAGGCCCAAAAACGAACCGAACTGTGTGCTTTAAGCGATGTGTGTGGTTCCAGTTTCTCGGTGCCTCTTAAACCCCAAACTACTTCTTCCTTCTTATCTTCTTCTCCTTCCTCTCCTTTTATTGCTTCTATAGTTAAGTGGTCGAGAACCTTCCCTCTGTGTTTGTCTCTTTATGTCATCAAAGGTTGCATTTTTATATCTGAGTTTGGTCTTTTCTGTCAAAAGGGTCTTTTAAAAATCATTCCTTTCTATCTAAATCTCTTTGCTTTTTTAGACATGAAGTATTATTGGTAAGTATTGGTTTAAATCAAAATCAAGACATGGAGGGTTCTTCAGAATCTAACTCTAGAGGATTAAACACCTCTGGTGTTTCAGAGTTCTTACCAGCTGAGAGAATCATCATTGCAGACCGTTCTAAGTCCTTGTCTCACATTGGTTATCTCAGAAGCTTACACAAAGAAGACAGTAGTTTCAGAGTAAATGATGATGACTCTGGTGTGAGGCCTTTGAAATGCGAAGACGTTAGCTTGCGTCAGTGGCTAGACAATCCAGACCGATCCGTGGATGCGTTCGAGTGTTTTCATATTTTCAGACAAATCGTTGAGATTGTGAATGCAGCTCACTCTCAAGGCGTTGTTGTTCTTAACGCTAGGCCTTCTTGTTTCGTCATGTCTTCGTTCAACCGTGTTTCTTTTATAGAATCCGCTTCTTGTTCCGATTCCGGGTCTGATGAAGAAAGGGTCAAGGATACAACAACAACAAGGAAGTCTCAAGAGGAGTTTCAACCTTTTCCTATGAAAGAGATCTTGGGGATGGAGATGAGTTGGTATACGAGTCCTGAAGAGGATACTGGTGGTTCTCCTAGTACTTATGCTTCTGATGTTTACCGTCTTGGTGTTCTTCTCTTTGAGGTTTGTGTTAACAATATATGTTTTTTGTTTTCTTGAGAGAACTTATCTGATGAATGTTAGCTGTTTTGTGCAGCTCTTTTGCCCTGTTTCCTCAAGAGAAGAGAAGTCAAGAACCATGTCTAGCTTAAGACATCGTGTTCTTGCACCTCAGATACTTCTCAACTGGCCTAAAGAAGCTTCTTTTTGCTTGTGGTTACTGCATCCCGAACCTAGCTATCGACCATCCATGAGGTGATTCATTCTCTCTTTAATGCTTCTTTGAGAAAAGTTTCTTTCCTTATTAATAGAGTTTTCTCTCTCTGTATTACTGGTGTGCAGTGAGTTGCTGAAAAGTGAGTTTATCAATGAACCTAGAGAGAGTTTGGAAGAACGTGAAGCTGCTATAGAGCTAAGAGATAGAATCGAGGAACAGGAGTTACTTCTTGAGTTCTTGTTTCTGATTCAACAGAGAAAGCAAGAAACTGCAGACAAGCTGAAGGATACGGTTTCGCTTCTTTCTTCAGACATCGATCAAGTCCTGAAGAGACAGCTGAGCTTGAAGCAAAAAGGAAACGATGTCCTTTCTTTCTTGGTCTCAAGAAAACGGATCAGACAAGGAGCTGAGGGAGCTGGAACAGAGGACAATACCATTGAGGATACTCTAGAGAGCACACTTCTTGAAAGCTCTCGGTTAATGAGAAATTTCAAGAAGCTTGAATCTGTCTACTTTGCAACAAGATACCGACAAATCAAAGCTTCTGCTGCTGCTTCTGCTTCTGCTGCTGATAAACCAATTGCCAGATACTACTCAGCGTTGAGTAGTGATGCTAAAAGCTCACTGACACAACCATCTAAAGATCATACTAATGATTCTAGACAAGGAGGTTGGATTGATCCATTCCTAGAGGGTTTATGCAAGTATCTGACTTTCAGTAAGCTGAGAGTGAAAGCAGATTTGAAGCAAGGAGACTTGTTGAACTCAGCTAACCTCGTTTGCGCAATTGGGTTTGACCGTGACGGGGAGCTTTTCGCCACGGCTGGTGTCAACAAGAAGATCAAGATATTTGAATGTGAGTCCATAATAAACGATGGCAGGGACATTCACTACCCTGTGGTGGAGCTAGCTACCCGGTCTAAGATTAGTGGTATATGTTGGAACAGCTACATTAAGAGCCAGATTGCATCAAGTAACTTTGAAGGCGTGGTTCAGGTTAGTTCTGTTTTGGTTGAAACTTATGCTATTTTGATATCAGTTAATGGCTAAAGGGGGATGAGTATTGTTTGTTAGGTATGGGATGTTGCAAGAGGGCAGTTAGTTACAGAGATGAAGGAGCATGAGAAGCGTGTATGGTCCATTGATATATCAACAGCAGATCCAACACTGTTAGCGAGTGGTAGTGATGATGGTTCTGTGAAACTGTGGAGTATCAATCAGGCAAAACTCTAAACTAAAACCAACATGTACTTAAAAACCGGATTTGCCAGAGTTTTTAGACCAGTACTTCAAAGGGTTGTAATACATTTGTTGACGGTTGAATTTGTTTTAATGTGTGTTTCAGGGTGTCAGTATTGGAACAATTAAGACAAAGGCAAATGTGTGTTGTGTCCAGTTTCCATCAGAATCTGGTCGGTCTTTAGCATTTGGTTCAGCAGACCACAGAGTTTACTACTATGATTTAAGGAACCCCAAGGTTCCTCTCTGCACAATGATTGGTCACACCAAGACCGTAAGCAATGTCAGGTTTGTAGATTCATCAACACTTGTGTCATCTTCGACGGATAACACTCTGAAGCTATGGGACTTATCGATGTCTGTTTCTGGTGTTAATGAAGCGCCTGTTCACTCATTCATGGGACACACTAATCTAAAGGTACCTATTGATCTGTTTGGAAGTTTGCCTCATTTCAAGCCCTATATATTTTTTTAGATGATGATAAACACATTTATGTCCTTGCATTGTGTTTTAGAACTTTGTCGGATTATCGGTCTCTGATGGCTATGTAGCAACAGGCTCGGAGACTAATGAGGTATTTCTACTCTCACTTCAATGATAAAGAAGAAAGATGAGGAAACTTTGATCCCATAGTTGAATATAAATGTGGACTTTGTTGGTGCTTCACTGGACAGGTTTATGTGTACCACAAGGCGTTCCCGATGCCGGTTTTGTCATACAAGTTCGAAAATGTAGACCCTGTGTCGGGGCTCGAAGTAGATGATGCCTCACAGTTCATATCCTCTGTCTGCTGGCGCGGACAATCGTCCACTTTAGTTGCTGCAAACTCCACCGGTAACATCAAGATACTAGAGATGGTATGAACCAATGCGATCCAGGGTAAAATAATAGTTTTCAGAGGTTTCTTATTCTTGGTTTGATTGGTATAGGAAACAATTTTGGGAGAGAGTGAGTAGAGTAAAAATGGAAACATTGTTGCTATTGTGTATTTGTGTATAGAAGAATAAATGATCTTTGTATATGTATAGAGTACTTGTTTTGAACCCTGATTAAACCTGTGAGTAACTTGACATACAAGGAAGCCTTCAACTTATTCACACTGATTCTTTCCTGATTTAGTTTCTAACATGTCTCCATGGATACAAATGTCTTGACCATCTTGAAATTCATAACTTCAAACACAAGACAGAGTTCAAAGTTTATATCTTTTGATCTCTTTGTTGACTTGAGTCGTAGGAATCAAAAAACATTCTACTATTAGTTTTGTTGTAGCTTCAGATAGTGTATACATGGAATGAAAGGGGAACTTACCTCACGTATTAATGTTGAGAAACCTTCTGATCCAGCCGGAGTTTTTCATCTGTCTTTAGGATGCGAAACCTTCTAAGAGGCTTCTTCTTCCTTTAGCCGAGGAGGTTTCAGAAACGAACGGAAAGCTATGGCTGTCATGAGCTTAGCACCTCCATGGCTCGTTCTGAGACAAGCGTTTCGAACTGTCGCAGCTTCTTCTTCTTTTCTTCACCCAACTTACAAACCTGTAATAACGAATCACACTACTCTCTCTTCGTCTCCTCTCCGACACTCAGGTTCATTTCCCCATAACTTATCTTTGTTCTGTTATGTTCTGTCTCTAAGTCTTGACTTTTGGATTCCAACATCTCTTCATTCTCATTAATTTGATTCGTCTTGGTGACATTTAAATAACTAATCTTTGGACATTTTGGAACTTTCAATTGAGAGAGGATGCTTATCATCAAACTAACTGTATGAGCTTGAAGTTTTTTAGTTAATTAGATTCATTCAAAAAGTTGTTTGCTTGATTGTAACCCAACTAAGAAAAATCGCAGCTTTGAGAAGATGCCACGTTGCAAAAGCAATGAAAGGAGATGTAGAGCTTCTCCTCAAAGGAGTTGGAGACCAAGCTGTTGCTAAGGAAGTCAAACACATCCTTGAAATGGTACTCTCCCCTTTCCAAGTCTCTCTCTCTCTCTGTTTCAATCTCATTCTCTTGCTGTTGGTTGTATAGGCAAGACGAGCAACATCAAGAAGAGAAGTTCTTCACACAGACTTTCTCACACCACCTGTTGTTAAGGAATCAGTTTCAGTCTTAGGAAAACTTGCTGACGTTGCTGTCGTTGCTCAGGGAGGTTACCCTGAGGTCTGAGATTTTCACCTTTTAAGTATATGTTTCCTCTGAGATCGTAAGCTTAAAGTTGTAGAATCTTCTTTTTTTTGTCTGTTAGGCTGAGCGGTGTAGGATCTCGGTTGGACATCCTGATGTCTTAACCAGTGATCCAGATATAGTTGCAGCTTTGAGGTACAACAACAACTAGTTAACATGACTTGTTGAGCTTTTGTTCTTTGTTCTGCGTCTGATTATGTTTTTTTTTTTCTTAAGTATCACAGGGAATTTTGGGTTTCAAGCTTGTTCTCATGGGGACTTCCTTGGGGCGATTCTTGGCACTGGAATCACCAGGGACAAGCTGGGAGATATCTTAGTTCAGGTTATTTATATCATCTGAATTGATTCTGTATTAAACAACATTCTTCAGCTCCTTTAACATTGTTTCTTTTTGACTTTGATGTCACTGAAGGAAGAAAAAGGAGCTCAGGTCCTGATAGTTCCTGAACTAGTTGACTTTATTGTTACAGCTCTCGACAAGGTAAACATTCATACAACCCCATTAACCAAAATCTCGCTCAGCAGTACTCTTGACTCTATGAGTGTATCTTTCATAGGTTGGGAATGTTTCTGTAACTTGTAGTAAGATACCTCTGCTTGCTCTTGAGTACGAACCTCCTAGGTATGATTCTTTTAGCTAGCTTCCTCGTTGCCTTCAAAAAGAGTTTCTGCATTGGATTGATTCTTTTGTTTTTGTTAGGACTAATACCTTCAAAACCATTGAAGCCTCGTTGAGAATTGATGCAGTAGCTAGTGCTGGTTTCAAGATTTCTCGGTCTAAGCTAGTTGATCTGATTAGGTAACTTAGCTTTTCTTTTCTTTTGGATTTTACATTGCATTCTCATGTGCTTGCTGAGAAAGAAGAGATCATTCGTCTTTCTTGTTACCCTCGCAGTAGTGGCGACGTTCGGGTTAACTGGGCAACTGTTACCAAGAACGGAACCGCGGTTAAGACTGGTGATGTTGTCTCTGTTAGTGGGAAAGGGAGACTCAAGGTGAGTGGAGTTTAGTTAGTATTTGGTTTCAAAAATGTTAATTATTTTTGTGTTAATCGTGTGTGTTTTAAATGCACAGATTGGAGAGATTAACGAAACGAAGAAAGGGAAATTTGCAGTTGAAATCATCAGATATCTTTAGAATGAAGTTGTAACAAGTTATCAAAGGATTATTCTTTATCATAAACTCATATACTTGCTTTTATCTCTTTTCTTTTATTTGTTGACATTTTGTAGAATCGTTTCAAAGTTCATACGAATAAAGTTAATCTTAATTTTTTTTTTTTTTGTAATGTATAAAGCTAAGTAGTAGATCAAATCGAACACCTACTTTTCTTTCTTCTGTCAACAGGTCCGTTATTGTACTTTTAGTCGGATGGTTTGCATTTTCCGTTTAAACCGCACGACTTATCAACTCCATCAACTCTACAACATATTAGATGGGCTTTCAGTAAACCCAATTAATTCAAATTTCGAAAGTCCAATGAAAGCCCAATAAAGTCGATTAATTCAAATTTCAAAAGTCTAAATTCTCTTACGCTCTCTCTCTCCGTCGGGTATCAGTATCACACACAACGTTTCATCTCTGCGACGCTTACTCACTTACTTCGTTCAATGGCGAATTCAAACTCATACCTAACCACACCCACTAAAACCCCATCTTCCCGCAGAAACAATCCTCAGTCTCAATCGAGAATGCAGTCATCTCACTCCCAGGATCCGGCCGCTTCCGAGTCTAGGTCGCGATTCGAAGCCTACAGCCGTCTCCAAGCAGCCGCCGTCGCCTTCGGGGAGAAACTCCCGATACCGGAGATAGTCGCCATTGGCGGTCAATCCGACGGCAAGAGCTCTCTCCTCGAGGCTCTCCTAGGTTTCCGATTCAACGTTCGCGAGGTCGAAATGGGAACGCGCCGTCCCCTGATTCTCCAGATGGTCCACGACGTGTCGGCGTTAGAGCCTCGGTGTCGATTTCAGGTAAACGAATCTCTCTCTATCTCGTAACTATCTTCTTCGTTTGCTGAGTCGTGTGTTTGAATTTGATTTGGTAGGATGAAGATTCGGAAGAGTATGGAAGTCCGATTGTTTCGGCGACGGCGGTTGCGGATGTGATTAGGTCGAGGACGGAGGCGCTTTTGAGGAAGACTAAGACGGCTGTTTCGCCGAAGCCGATTGTGATGAGAGCTGAGTATGCTCATTCTCCTAATCTCACTATCATCGATACTCCTGGCTTTGTTCTTAAGGTTTAAGCTCTCTCTTCCTTCTTCTGTTTTGATTTCCGGTTTAGAGTTTGATCCAATCTTGGTTTAATTTTAATTCGGTTATAGTTAACCAAATAACTGAATCCTGCTGGTCTAGTCTGTCGTTTGAGTAGCTTGTAACGCTTTTGTGTGTGTGTGTGTGCAGGCGAAGAAAGGAGAGCCTGAGACTACACCTGATGAAATTCTGTCGATGGTGAAAACATTGGCTTCTCCTCCGCATCGCATTCTCTTGTTCCTTCAGCAGAGTAGCGTGGAGTGGTGCTCTTCTCTGTGGTTGGATGCTGTCCGTGAGATTGATTCTAGCTTCCGGAGGACTATTGTTGTTGTCTCCAAGTTCGATAACAGACTCAAGGTACTAATAGAATCTTTTGAAACACAATCACTTAAGTTGTACTAATAGAATCTTTTGAAACACAATCACTTAAGTTGTACTAATTTTGAGTATCCAAAACTTTTTTGCAGGAGTTTAATGATCGTGGTGAAGTTGACCGTTATCTCAGTGCTAGTGGGTACTTGGGGGAGAACACTCGTCCGTACTACGTGGCATTGCCTAAAGACAGGAGCACGGTGTCAAATGATGAGTTTCGTAGGCAGATAGCTCAGGTAGACACTGAAGTTATAAGGCATTTACGAGAGGGAGTCAAGGGAGGATTTGACGAGGAGAAGTTTCGTTCGCATATTGGTTTTGGATCTTTGAGAGATTTCTTGGAGTCCGAGCTTCAGAAGAGGTACAAGGACGCTGCTCCAGCGACACTAGCTCTGCTCGAACAGCGCTGCTCTGAGGTGACTGACGATGTGCAGAGAATGGAGATGAAGATTCAGGCTACTTCTGATGTTGCTCATCTCAGAAAAGCAGCAATGTTGTACACGGCTTCTATTAGCAATCATGTGGTAAGTAAATTTCCAAAGTATAGCATTTTTTTTTGCACAGTCATATTTTGAAACGATAAGTCTCTAGTAAATGAGTTGAGAAATGCACATTGTTTTGTTTTTTTTCTTGTTAAGGGGGCATTGATTGATGGAGCTGCAAATCCAGCACCTGAGCAGTGGGGGAAAACAACTGAGGAAGAACGTAGAGAGAGTGGAATTGGAAGCTGGCCAGGCGTGTGTCTAGATACTAAGCCGCCTAATGCTGTTCTGAGACTCTACGGAGGAGCTGCTTTCGAAAGAGTGATTCATGAGTTCCGCTGTGCTGCATACTCAATTGAGTGCCCTCCAGTGTCAAGAGAAAAGGTACACTTCATCTGTGTTTTAGTCAGATCAACAACATTTTTATACTTCCCCTGTAAACTCAAAGTTAGCCTCATTTGTTCAGGTAGCAAACATTCTGCTAGCTCATGCTGGGCGTGGAGGTGGTAGAGGAGTAACAGAAGCTTCAGCAGAAATTGCTAGAACCGCAGCACGGTCATGGCTCGCTCCTCTTCTGGACACAGCCTGTGACAGGCTTGCCTTTGTGTTAGGAAGTCTCTTTGAAATTGCTCTTGAAAGAAACCTGAACCAAAACTCGGAATGTAAGAAATCGTTCAGATGATCCTTGATCTCTTTTTAAAATCTCATTTATGCATCTCATGAAGTCTCTTTGATTGCAGATGAGAAGAAAGCTGAAAACATGGATGGATACGTCGGTTTTCATGCTGCTCTACGGAACTGCTACGGACGTTTTGTGAAGAATCTTGCGAAGCAGTGTAAGCAGCTAGTGAGACACCATCTTGATTCAGTGACCAGCCCATACTCCATGGCATGCTATGAGATGGACTACAACCAAGGAGGAGCTTTTGGATCTTATTACAAACCTAACCAAGCCTCAGGTAGTGGTTCGTTTTGCTTCGAGCTCTCTGATACAGGGCGTGATGAGCCAATGAAAGATCAGGAAAACATTCCTCCTGAGAAGAGCAAGGCCCAGGAGACAACACCAGGGAAAGGAGGAGAAACATGCATAACAGTCCCTGAGACGCCATCACCAGACCAGCCATGTGAGATAACGTATGGTTTGATAAAGAAAGAGATCGGTAATGGTAACCATGAAGGTGGTGGAGCCAGAAAAAGAGTGGCGAGAATGGGAGGAAGCAGGAACATAGAGCCGCTTAGAATTCAGAACGGAGGAGGTGGGCTTCTGTTTGGTAACACGGACAACGGAGTGAAATCAAGCTCTGCTTACAGTGAGATATGTTCGTCAGCTGCACAGCATTTTGCTAGAATACGTGAAGTACTTGTGGAAAGAAGCGTAACGTCGACTCTAAACTCAGGGTTTCTAACACCTTGGTAAGTTTTACTTGTTTATCGCAAAAAGAAGAAAGTTTTGGTCTGATTTGATTTTATTGATTGGGTTTGTTAATGCAGCCGAGACAGGCTAGTGGTTGCACTTGGAGTGGATCTGTTTGCAGTGAATGATGAGAAGTTCATGGACATGTTCGTTGCACCTGGAGCTATTGATGTGCTGCAAAACGAACGTCAACAGCTTCAGAAACGTCAGAAGATTCTCCAGTCTTGTTTGACTGAATTCAAAACCGTGTCGCGTTCTTTGTAATAGAAAGATGAGAATGATCATTGTCCCTAATGATGTTTCTGTAATCAGGTGAATATTGTCTTGTGGCCTGCTATTTGAATATTGATCTTTTATTTGAAGGACAAGTTATTTGAAAAACGATATGGATGGGGTTAGGGAACATTTTAAATGAAATATTGGAAGGTTCGGTGATACAGATATAATACTAAACTTACCTGTAATTTATAACGGTGTATATGTAATGAACAAAAGTACAGGAACCACTTGGTTTTGTTACAGGAACCGGTTGGTAAATGCAAATACAGAAACTAATGGTAATGGGCAAAAGGCAAAATTCTTTAAAAATACGCGGATTTGAATTTTTTATGCTGAAAAAATACACAAATTTTTTAGGCTTTTCGAAAAATACACAAACTAATTTTGATTGTTTATAAAATATATGAACTTTTGAATTTTGGAGGTTTCACACATCGATTTTAACGGTGTTAACTCTGATTAACAGAATATTAAGACGCCGTTAGACGATGTTAACTCTGATTCACAAGTTTATGTATTTTATGGACAACCAAAATTAGTCTGTGTATTTTTTGAGAAGCATAAAAAAATAGTGTATTTTTTAAGTAAAAGAAATTTAGTCCGTGTATTTTTAAGTAATTTTTCGAATCTTTTAGATTTAGACATTTTAGCCGGATTCAAAAACTTGAACCGGAACTGACCCAAAAATATTCGATTCAAAACAAAGCCGACCCAATAAGTATTTATAATTATAGATGTGAATCGATTCATGCCCAAGAAAAAATATTCAAATTAGATCTAAGATATTTGAACCCAATAAGTACTTATAATTTTTTGGTTCGGGTTCTAGTTGATTCTTTTTGGACATGGATCGATTCACATCTATAATTAAACTATCATTAAATTTTTTTTTTAATTTTTGGATCTGTATCGAATCCGGATATTTAGCCTCTGAATATGATATGAAATATCCAAACTCCATCAAATTTAGTCGAAATCTATCATATATATCTAAAAATTCACAAACAACTCTATTAATGTTTCTGTTACAAAAAAAAACTAAAAAATACTGCAGGAATAATAACAAAAATTGTTAACATAAAGATATTTCGACTAAATTATAAAATAAACAAATGTAAAATAGAACACAAGCAAATCAAAGTTTTGGAAACACATGTTTTTAATGAATTGGTTCTTGTCGGATTGAATCTATTCGGCTCGATTTTATTAGGTCCGGGTCTATTCGGATCAGTTATTTCGGTTTCAATTTTATCGAGTAGAAGAGTTTTGGATCCAACAAATATTTGTAAACTTTCGGCTTGGTTTTGGACCAAATATTTCCAGGTCAGTTCTGGTTCAAGTTTTTGAATCTGGCTAAAATGTCTAGACCTTAAAGAATTTGGAAAATTTTTTACACAGATTATTTTTTTTTGCTGAAAAATTATATGAACTTTTTAGGCTTCTCCAAAATACAGATTAATTTTGGTTGTCCATAAAATATATGAACTTTTGAATCAAAGTTAACGTCGTCTAACGGTGTTTTAATGTTTTGTTAATCAAAGTTAACAATGTTAAAATTAGGGTATAAAACCTTCAAAATTTAAAATTTATGTATTTCATAGACAACCAAAATTAATTTATGTATTTTCTTGGAAAGCCTAAAAAATTCATGTATTTTGTTAGCAAAAAAAATTCAGTCCCAAGACAAAAAAAAAAGAAACCAGTTGGCAATAGACAAAGATACATGACCGATTAGTAACAAACAAACAAATAAAAAAGAATCAAACTCTTTGGTGTTTTTCTTTTCTCTTTATTTTATATTTTGTTTGTCAAAGTGTTTATTATGACGTAAGAAATGAGAAGGAGAATAGATAGAAAAAGAGCTAAGCTGGATCGCACAGATGGAAACAAAGAATCTCTGAAGAAAGAGATGAAATTCCCATAAACGAAGGGACAAATCTTGTTCCTCGTGTGTTCGAAAGTAATATTATACAATAGAATTGAAACTGCGTTTTTTACAGTCAACAAGGCGAATCGATTCAAAGATTGTTGGTACTACTAATCTACAAAACATTGTTTTCACAAGCACGCAAAGAAAGATGTCTAGTATTGTTGTAGTCTTGCAGGTTAGTATTGTTGAAAGATTATACTGTTATGTCAACCTCTGATGGGCTAATTTGCGAGAATTTTTTTTTAAAAAGTCTCTTACATGTGTATCAGTTAAAAAAAAATCTCTTACCTGTTTAACAGAATGCTAAGATAGAATTAGATGGAATAGTTGAGCTTTTGTTGTTTTGAATAACTCACAGATTAATTCAGTGCATTTGAGGCTAATACTAGAGAGATCACAATATTAATATTTGTTTACAACCCTGAAAATGTTAAACATAAATTAACATTCAATAAATTAACATTCAATAAATTAAAAAATATAATAAATAAATGTAGATTAAAATAAAATATAACATAGCATAATTTAAAACTAAAATACAATTCATCTATCCTTTTTCATTTAAAATTTTGGTGTGTATTTTATAATATTACAACTAAGGGACATTCATATTTAGGATATTAATTATAATATTTAAATACATCAAATAATCTTAAAAAGAGACGAAATCTAAATCAATAAAAAAATAAATGGTATATATATCGTGAAATCAATTTTCCTTTCTTTTTTTTAAAACATGAAAAGATTTTAAAGGAACCATCGATTATTATCTTATTATTCTATCGATGAGTATCATATTTTGAACTGATCCAATTCGGGACCCAAGAAATTTATTAATTTATGTGTTTGTTAATTCATAGAGTTTATACTATATATAATAGCTTTATATACATGGAATAATTAAATATAGCAAACCACTCCTAAAGAATTTACCAAAATATCAAAAAAAATATCTGACGATAAGAATATAAATAATTTTGTTTTCCTGGCAGATACAAACAGATCTTGAAATGTGGCAATAATACAATTGACATGAACAAAACTTATATAGTTTGGATTCTAAAGAAAAACAAAGGCATCTTTTGATACTCGAGTGTGGGTTACGACTTACGGTCCTACGGATAGTTACGTCCTATGGATAGTTACGTCCATTTTGTTTGGTAACGTCTAAAACGACGCGGAGGAACGAAGGAAGTCACGCAGAGAAGAATCTTTACTAAAACTAGAACTATTGTCCGCGCTACGCGCGGAAAATTGCCTTTCAACATGTTACTATTGATTTTGTTGTGATAATCTTAAAGGAATGTTTAATAAGTGGTTTTAGGTATCTCCAAGTGAAGGTGATTGTCCAGCGATGAAGTTTGATAGTAGTCTTTTACAGGAAGTTTTGTTATTCAAGTTGTGATATAAAGTAATCTTTTGTATATTAAGCCTACTAAATGTGACATCTCCTTAACTCACATCTCGCATTATCCTTCTCAGTTTCCTCTACTTCCATTGTAACTTTGGCCTCGAGAGTCAGACAAAGAACGCAAAAAATATGTATTTTGACAATATACTCAGTCCGCTTGAATATTGCCTTTTCATCATTTTTTTCTCCACCATCTGCATCTTAGGACTTCTCTACTCTTTGTTTTCCACTCATCTCTTATTCTCCTTGGTCTATTGATAATATTGAGATTTCTTGACCTTGCTAGAAGTAGTTAGTTTAAGAAAGTTACACTATTAGTGTTACAACTATTGATAATATTCAGATTTCTGCAGCCTTTATTAGTGTTAGAAAATTACAACTATGTGAGAACCACTGTAGTGATTGAAGTCCTAAAAGAAAACTGTAGAGAAAGCTTCTTTCTTTGGTAATATTGTAAGAGAATTTGGTGGATATAAAGAGTGGTGGTCACATAGTTGAAGGAGGCTTGGAGCTAGATCTCTACAGACTTGGAAGGATACTTTTACTTCTTGGTGGTGTTAGTAATAAAGTAAGACCTCTATTTTGGCTACCCATTGTCTTCTCTCGTCAATATAAGTGAGATTCCTCTAAAATCTACTGCAAGTAAAGTACAGTAGGTTTACATTAAGCTTACTATATTTAGAGCTCAATGGTATAGATAACTCAATAGTCCCAATTTCTACACTTGTAAATTTTAAGGTCGAAAAGGTTGTCTCATTATTCTTGCTGGGGTCATGCTACTTCTTTTCAGCACCACACCGATAAATGATAATTTTTTTGAGAGATATTTTATTATATAATTTATATGTTAAACCTCAAGATGTTAAAGACAAATATTTTGATTATTTTTTTTTGGAATATCAATAATTTATATTTTATTATATAATTTATATATAAACATAGTTACAGTTTTACTAATGTTTTAATAATCATGTTTAATTTTTTTAAGAGTTAGAATACTCTATATTTATTAAATTTTTAATTTTTATTGTTTATGTATATAATATATTTTTTTATACATCATCTGATTAAATTTTAAGTTATTATTTAAAGAGTAGGTTAATTCCCTTAATTTCATATACATATATGTTTTCATAAATGTGTAATTATTTTGATTATTGAAATCAGCAAATTTTAGACTCTATTAATATATATATATATATATGTACATAAACTGGAATAACATTATTCAAACTATGTATATATTGGATATAAACATGACTAAAGTATTATTTCATAGCCATCTTATTGTTTATTTTTGAAACTTTATTTATAGCCATCTTGAGTAAAGATAAAGTAATTTCTGAAAAGAGGAAAAAGGAATAATTATCGTTAGAAAGAATTTAAGGAACAAAACGATATATGAATGAGGGAAGGCTATTGAGTATATTAATACATGAATGAATATACGGGCTCCTTATGATTAATAATTAAATTAATAGTGGTGTTTCCGCGCTTCGCGCGGATTGTGTGAATTTTAAGTCGTTAATTTGTTAATTCTATTGGGTTGTTGTAGACACATCAAATCGACGGGTAATCAACACAGTTCATATGGGGAACCTGTCGCAAAATGATAAAAACAAATATGATCAGATCATAACCTATCTTACAGCATGAGAAAACTGAATGAATATAGTGACTTACATCACATTGTAGGAAGAAGGAACGATATACATTCTCCACAAAAATTGCTACCTAAAGCTTCTTATTTCAAATCTGGAAGCAGCGTAACATTCTTCTTCATAACCAAGCTGTTATATGTAAAATCTTACTTTCATTAATATGAATTCTACATTTGTAGCAAAAAAGAAGAACATCCTTATTTGGGATGCTTGCCAGTCTTAGAAGTTTGTTTTTGGTTAGAATTTGGAAATTTATAATTGCTAGTCTTAGAAGTTGAGACCGCGATAACTTACAAATCCCCGTTTACAAAAAAATAAATAACCTACAAATCCGTTTAATAAATTCCTAGAAGAAATTTTCTCAATAGATATTATTTCTTTTAACTTAAATATCTATATTAATTGGAAACAATACGATTAGATTTTTATTCCAGTTTTTCCTATTCTGATTAGTATATCAGCCCTTGACTCCCAGTTGATACTTCTACGTAATGTATGTGTAAGTATATGCAAATAGAAGTTTCTATTTGGAAATAATTTAAGATTTATAAAAAATAATTGTTTTGTTCTCTTAAACTTTCATTGACCGCTGACCATAACACATTTCTAATTTTCTTAAAAAAGACAAAAATATTATTTTATTCTCTTACATTTGTTGGATATAATAATCTTTTATGATATACAAACATGTTTCATTTCTTTGTAATAGTAGTACGTGGCACATTAGTTTGCAAATCATATATTCTTTACACTATTTAAAACGTTCACAATAAAATAAAATAAAAATATTTTACGTTCTTTCATTGTTTGTTGTACTTTGTTATTTTGTTCCAGCGTAGGTGACGTTTACAATTTTTACAAATCTGAGTGTGGTCATTGGTCAAGTTATTATATCAACCATTTGCTGTATCAAAGATATTTTACGTTCTTTCATTGTTTGTTGTACTTTGTTTTTTTTTTTTTTTTTTTTTTTTTTTTTTTTTTTTTTTTTTTTTTTTTTTTTGTTTAACCTGGGGGTATCCCAGACCCAGAGGCCCAGACTAATCCCCAAGGGGAAGGAATGCCCACGGATAGACGCCCCTCCCAGTTTTTCAAATGGGCCCTAAAGCAAGCCCATATCCGTGTGGTGTCCAGAGCAAGTTGAAGTAGTTCCCTCCGGCGTGGATCGAACCCCCTACCTGGGTGCAGGCGGGGACCCGTCCTAACCATTGGGCCAACTTGTCCGGACGTACTTTGTTATTTTTGTTCCAGCGTAGGTGACGTTTACAATTTTTACAAATCTGAGTGTGGTCATTGGTCAAGTTATTATATCAACCATTTGCTGTATCAAAGACATTTCTAATATAAAGCCAAGTTAGAAAAAAGAAGAAGACAATTTTAATACCAAATGCTCAAGCTTTCGTTTTCTTTGAACAACACCAAATGCTCAAGCTTAACTTTTCTGAAAAACGGCTATCTTCCCTCTCCTTTTTTATCGTGTATTGTTTTTTTTCCTTAATTTTATATTTTTATATGAAGAATTTCTTTAAGATTTTAAAAAAAAAAAAAAAACTTTTACGAAATAAAATATTGATTCTAGTTTTCTAAATATTTACAATCAATATTATTGATATTAGAATGTCCATATTTCCGAATCCAAAAGTCTAAATTAAGATAAAATAATCATAATGTATTTTTCCTTACATCCCTGAGATTCTTCTGGACATCTATATACATATCTAACTAAACTCACGTGCTTTTATATGAAAGCGCGTGGAACCGACTTCCAAACTCTGTATTTTTGCTCTTATTACTTACCACTTATCTGGCTCTCTCCTTTGAAACCATATCTTATCTTGCTCGTGCCTGATAATGACGATGAACGAAGATCGACGGAGCTCATCTCTTCTTTCCTTAACCGTAATTTGCTGATTTCAAAAGTGAAGACACAGCTCGCTGATTTCTTTGATTTTGCTGGCACTTCTTCAAGCTAAAACCCTACAAAAGTAAATAAGTACAGACAGTCGGACAAATCAATCTTGATGTGTATTACAAAACTACAATATATATCACTGGAGCTCATAGAGAATGTGTTACACAAAATTAAGCTCACCCGTAAGTTGTAATTCTCCTGTTAGAGTTGGCTGTATCAGATCAAGTTGTTGACCTATCTTCTCAGAGTAGTCCAACCTGAAACCACACCTCACTTTTCGTACAGATTGTTGCACCAAAAAAAAATTTTTAAAAGATCTGCAAGGCAAAATAGTTCACCTCTAGGCCTAAATGCCAAAATTGCTCCTTACTATTCTAACATTCAAGTTTTCATCGAGCATCTTGACCTCTTCAGAAAAATTATTGAAACAGAGATAAAATCATGAGAGTTTGACATAAAACTTCTATAACAATTCTTGTACTTAAGCAATGTGGTTTCAGAGAAATACTTCAACTGTCAATGCTGACATAGGCAGAATATGAAGACATGTGGCTTTCACATATGTACAAAGATTTTTTGAAATATCATCCCATCCAAAAGATTGCAGTATCCTTTTGCTTGAAGCATTAGCAAATATCTTAACCTGAAAGGTTGTAAAATTTACAAAGGCAACTCCACCTATTCACACACGCATAAGGTTGTAAATTTCACAATCCCCAGATTTAAACCACTTATAACAGACAAAGATTCAGAGTAACTCATACACACCTCTTCTATGATCATGTTTGCCGTCTTTAAAGCCATATTCTTAAGCGATTTGTTCACACCAGAAGCATCAAGCCCGTGCTTGAACCTTTTCTATGAATCCATGAACCTAAAAAACAAAATTTTCACCGACATCAGTTGATCACCGACAAAATTTTAAATATTAAAATATCGGTTGTAGCTTAATTCACACCGCCAGTTAGTCATGTGGACAAAAGGTTGAGTCTCCGTTTTTGGTAATCAAACGGAGTATATAATTTTGATAACCAAAAGATCAGGTTCTTACAGTCGGGGGGTTCTTCGAATTAGGCACGCCGATCGAGAGGCCGGAAGAAACACCGGTCTTGCCGCTGGGTTTGGTCAGACCGGAAGAGACAGACGCTTTGCCTTTGGCTTTCTTCGAGTGGGGATCGCCGTTCGAGAGGCCGGAAGAGACATAGGATGTACCGGTGGGCTTAATCGGTTCGGATAAGGTGTCAGCATCAACGCCTTTTGGTTTCTCCGACCGGGTTTCTCCGTTGGAACTCAGTGCAATTGCGATGTAGTAATGAGAATGTAGAACAAAATCTGATCGAAATAAAACTCAGATCCAAAGTTTTATAAACAAAATCTGAAGGAGTAAAACAAAGTGAATTCATTAATGAGATTAAAGAGAGACGAAGTGGAGGAGGTATTGATATTCGAGAATAAATCATGAAACGGAAAAAAGAAGGGGAAGAGCCAAAGGTTCCCGATGGGGAAATTAGGGTTTGAAGATCTGAAGAAGGCAAGGTCGATTCGGATTAATCTCGTGTATCCGTCTCTCGATTATGATGGGCTCTGTGGCCCAACATCAATTAACGCCAGTTTATTTTTTTAAAAACGGGAAGCCCAACTGACGTGTCAAATAAACAGCTTCCTATTGGTCGATTTAAAGTGATGACGTGGACACCCTAACTGATGATCTTATTTGCCTTTTAATAGAGTAAGATGATCGAACCATTGAAAAAACGTTTGAATGCAAGCAAGATGCAGTGTATCAACCCCATGGACTTATTCTATATGGCTGAGATCCAATAAAATAAATAAATATTCAGTTGTCATATATTCTAATGTTTGTGGGATTTAAAAGATCTTCTTTTTGGGGTGTCACATTTTGAAATCTTGTTTTTACTATTATATTTAGATAGTCCAAAACTTAAATGTCAAATATTTTACTAGTCAAATGCAACATAGCGCTTTTTTTCTGGTCAGAAACAAAAAGATTAGCAGGAGCATCATGGGTGGTCCGAAACAAGAATATGGACAATTCCTCATGCACAGCTGAAGGTCATATACTCAGGTTGATTCTCTAATCTTGACCAAAATGAAGAGTTGGAAATGAACACTTGAAAGTATGAGAAGTCTGAACCTCGATAATTAAAGCGCTAAGCCAAGAGAATGACCGGCATATTTGGGGAATTTGGTGGTCTTACTGGATCTTGTCAAAATAGCTCGAAGTGTAGTAAAAGAACTGCGTCTAAAGTCAAGAAAAACCATCACAGCCTCATTGGACATCAATTTGAAACACTGAAATACAACAATATAATGGAGCTTTCAAAATAGCTCGAAGTGTAGTAAAAGAACTGCGTCTACTGTCCTATTTTAACGATGAGATGATAACTGCCGTAGTGTAGTAGTCATTGGTTTTGCTTTGTTATTTTATCAGCAGGATGTTTTGCTCTGCTCTTACGTGAATCTTATTTTGTCTTTAAACTTTGGATTGTTTGCTTGAGTATGAATGAATTCAAGTAGAGGAAAAAAACATTTTACCAAAGAAGCTTTCAAGGTGAATTAATTTTATTTTACTCTGATATATAAAATTTCAATTTCTAAAAGAAAAAAGAAAATCATTGAAGCGTAATGAACTATTGTTGTTCCTTATTATTATCCACTGGTTATAAAAAGTCCTTATGGAGATGTGACACATGGACATTCTCAGAGTCCATTTATACCACATTAGACCATTTTCACGAAAGTCATGATTGTTTTTGTACTTGGACTTACCTTCTAATTTGGATGTTGCATTCAAACATTTTGTTTTGGTATTTATTATTTATCTACATAAAACTCTCGTTTGGAAACTTGCTAGACGCAACGCGTTCGGTTAATCCAGACCTAGCGATTTGCAACGTATTCGGTTAACACCTAACGAGTTAACATCAAATTGGGAAAAAAATGAGAAACACTCAGGAATTTTTTTTTGAATTATTTTCGATTTTGTAATTACATTTACCATGTTTCCGGAGGAAAGCATAGGAAGTAGTGTAGTCTAGTGGTTGTTATATGTCAACATTGCCTAACAAATCTTGCGTTCGAAGGCAAATATCATCTTTTTCGTTGATTTTGTCTTTTCTAATAAGTGAGGGTAAACATATCATTTTTTCTTAATCCCCCTTCTTCTAACCTGCAACCCAAATTCTTCAATATACTTCTTCAAATTTTTGATGATTTTCTTCGTTTGAATTTTTTTTCTTTGTTTTCGATGATTTAAATTTGAAAAACTCAGATTTTTCCTCGAATAACATAGAAACGTCACAGAGCATGGCGCTTCAACACCGAGAAATTGACTGAAATTGCCGCGTTTTAGAACAAGGGATGAAACATTTGGATGCTGAATTATCTGTTTTAATTTTATAATAGCACTAGAATGCTATTAAATAAAAAGGCTAAAAATATATGATTTATTTTATTAATTATGAATTGCCTATTGTATTTGAATAAAAATTATATTTGTAACAAAATATAGTTATTACATTTGGTGAGATAGCAAGATTTTGTGCTTTTGTCAAAAAAATTCAGATTCACATTTTGAAAGAAAATATTATTTTGTGGTTTTGAAAAAAAAAATATTTTTCGTAGTTTTAGCTGCAAAATTCAACTTTTTGGTTTTAGATGTAAAATCCATTTTCGGTTTTGACGGAAAACATGAGTTTACGATATTGGCAACAAAATTTGATTCCACGGTTCTGGCGGCAAAACTCAGTTGTAAATTTTTGACGGGAAAACATGATATTTGTGATTTTGACAAGTTTTTGTAAGGTTTTGGCGGAAAATATAATTTTGCGAGTTTGGTAAGAAAACTTAGTTTTACGGTTTTCCAGAAATATATGATTTTGAGATTTTGGTAGAAAACCTCAATTTTATATGTTTAGGTACAATTATAATTTTGTGGTTTTAGTAAAAATCTCAAATGTATGATTTTAGTAGGAAAAACATGGTTTTGTGGTTGTAGTGAACATAGTTTTGGTTTTGGAGGAAACATTTTAGCGAAAATATAATTTTATGATTTTAGTAAAAAATCTTGATTTTAAGGTTTGACGGGAAATTGATTAGATAGGAAACATAATTTTATGGTTTGTTTTTAGGTAATTTATTTTTTTTAATAGATATTTGATAATGCTAATAATTTATATAAAATTAGATAATTTATATTTGTATCGATGAGTATTTAAGTTCTTTTATTTTAAGATGCTAACTTTACTTCTAGATTTTATATTTTTTGCATCTCAAATAGCTAGATTTTTTAGATGTTATAGGTTTTAGTTTTAGATGCAATTATAATAATAATGTCCGAATAGCATTTGTGCATTTGCATCGAGAATCAAAAACGAGGAGGGCCTAAACCAAAAAACGAACCAGTCGTTTATACATACGTATATGTTTTCTCAAACTAAGCTAGCTCAAATCGAATTCAAAACCAAATTTCAATCATGTTTAATCAATGAAGTATCATTGAATTAAACATATTTTTATTTGTTTACCAGTTTTATAAGGTTTATAAACCAAACGAAATACACTACAACCGTAACCTAATAACTAATCATCTTACTGGACCAAACCAAAGCGAAAACTCTTAAGAAACTACATATTCATTTATTTAGAAACAACAAATACAGCTTTTGGAAAACAAAAGCAAAAAAGCTAAGTTGCATTAGGGAGATTTTGTCAAACCTTTGGGTCTTGTCTCTTTCACTAACCAGTAATTCTAGTATTCCAGTTTCAGTCAGATTTTTTTTTTTCTTTTTTTTTGATCAAAGTTTCAGTCAGATACATATATAATTCTACACCAAAAAAACAAGACAACAACAGTAAAATCAGAAGATGACAGAGTTTGAGTAAGCCAGTGTAGAGAAAGTAAAACAGTTATCTGTTTGCTACAACTCGTTTAACTCATAGATTCAAAGTTACATTCATTTGTTCAGTAACTCTATTCATAGTTTTGAGGTTGTGGAATCTGTGAGTTATTGAGTTCTCCACAACACAACACAACACACTGTTAAAGACTAAACTGAGAGACATCATTACTTTTAAACAGCTAAAAATAACCTTAGACATCATTATCTGTTTGCATCAACCCATTAATTAAAGTTATCTCATTGTTCTATCTCGATCTTTCAATCCGTAATTCCCCACTTCCACAGAGAATCTTTATACAAGCAGTGGTGATAATAAATCCTAGCACAAAAATAAAGGGAATCCTTTTATAAGCATCTACTCTATTTTTGTCCTGGTCCAGACACATCTAACATACGTCATCAGCTTAGGACATCAAATAAACACGATCAAAAGTAAAACAAACAAGAGACCAAATCCTAAGATTTGAGTCTAGCAAGAGAAAACTCAAGGTTTGCTGAGGCAAGAAAATGAATTCAAGAGTCACACAAATTATTGATAGGACTTTTGTTTAGTTCCTAAAGAACAGAAGAAATTGTTATGTGTTAAGTCCATGTGTAAATTCTGGACCATATGTACTAATGCATACAGTGGCAAGCCAATAAAAACATTTAGGCAACAATTGATATATTCAATAAAACAACCAAACAAATGAACATGTCATACTTCTAACCTCTATATACCAAAATCTATAATTAAAAACAAACAAATGAAAACTGTCCGAGACATTTTAAAGGTTTCTATACCATATCAATCTATCTATTTTTCTTTCTTTTCCACCATTTTTGTTAATCTTTCTGAGCTAGCTTATACGTAATCGTGCACTTATTCCACCAGAAAAGCAAACAAGAACACAGTGGTCCATGACCCAACTTTACTTCACCTTTTAAACACTTCAAAATGCTTCAACCTCGTCAAAAATATCACCAAGTCCCATAACATTTCTTAGGCTACAGCAGCTTCCAATTCCCCTTCAAGACTAGAGCCTTAAAGCCACAGCCAAAAATGGAGGGTAAAAAAGCACAAGGACGAGGGTATCTGAAGAAGAATGCTAGTATATCAACTTACCTTGTGGATGAAGAATTAGAGAGTGATACGGACGGAGAAGAGGATCGGAGAGAGGACGAGAAGAGGAAAGGAGTGGTTAAAGGATCTAGCAGCGACCGTGTCTCATCGAGGCTTTGTCAAGTAGATAGATGCACAACTGATTTGAAAGAGGCTAAACAGTATCACCGGAGGCACAAAGTGTGTGAAGTTCATGCAAAGGCATCTTCTGTCTATCTCGCAGGCGTAAAACAACGCTTCTGTCAACAATGCAGCAGGTCCGTACCATATACACTTTACCCCTTCAGCACGCTTCTGCTGAGTGTTATTAGCCACAAGGCTGGTTCACAGACAAGCAATGCGGCAGCCCCAACCCAAAATAGTTAGGAATCCAGTTTTATATTTCTAATTAAAAATAGCAAAATTTAGACTGAATAATATTTATTTCTGTTTTCATCACAAAATTTATAAAAATTTATTCCTAATTTTGCTAAAAATTATTACCTCTAATAAATATTAAATTTAAAATCCAATATTTTTGTCCTAATGCCCATAGAAATGTTGAGTTGATCCCTGATTAGCCAAGCACATGTTGGAACTTTTGAATGGGTTGAAACAGGTTTCACGAGCTCTCAGAGTTTGATGAAGCTAAAAGAAGCTGTCGGAGACGCTTAGCTGGACACAACGAGAGGCGGAGGAAGAGCTCTGGTGAAAGTCTTGGAGAAGGGTCGTCGGGTGGTCGAAGAGGATTAACTGGCCAGGTGATGCAGAATCAAGAAAGATCAAGGGTAGAGATGACACTTACTATGTCAAACACATCATTCAAGAGACCACAGATTAGATAAGATAGAGAAGCTGTCTGCTCTCTCTCTTCTGTCATCTAAAATATCTCCTATTATCTGAAATTGTGTTACTTAGTACAGTATCAAAAATCAGCTGAGTCATGGTATTTGACTCCTGGTTTGGCATAGAGAAATAAGTAATAACTACTGCTCTTCTATGTATTCCTGTGATGGATGGATGATACCTATTCCAAAATGCTAAGACTTTTGCTTAACCATGATTCTACACAAGTCTAGTGTGTCATGTATGTTTTGAAGATGATGTGTTATATTAATTGCTAATTGGTAAAAGGTTTTCAATACAGATTCGAGTAAGGGGTGTGCGTTATCCAACAGCACAGGAGACACTGAAGTTTCAGAGCCACGAATGAGATATCCATCTTAGCTTTTCATTGCAAAAATCTTCCTCTGAGAGATACTTCTGTTGCAGATTTTGCCTAGCTTCATTTCTTAATCTAGTTGATGCCTCGATGGCTTCTTGGTTTTGGTAACCACCGTTGACTATTATTAGTTAAAATTTCAAAGTCTATAATTTGAGTGGGGGTAGTGTAGTAAAGTAGAGAGAAACAATAAGAAAAATTGAGCTTGAAATGTAATAAAATCATAGTGCTTTGCACAATATTAGCTTCGTTTCCTTCTCTCATTCAGACTATAATCATATAGTGGAGCACAAGTTCGAATTTCATCGACTTTTGAAACAAAGGTTTAAATTCGTCAGCTTGAGCTGTTTTTTTTTTCTTCAAATTCGGACGGGTATTAAAACGAACATAGCCGTTATCTTATGTTGGAGAATAATTTAACATTTCTCCATAAAGTCTATCGAATAACAGAATTCTGCCCATTGACATCAAGAGCCCGGTCAAGATCAGCTCAGCTAACTGATAGATTAGATAGATCGGCTTGAGAACAGATTCGGCTTAGCTTTGTGGTTGATTGATTGACCGACCCAACACCAGCTCAACAAGCCTTGGGCTCGAAAAGCCCATAAAACACGGGCTCAGGCTTCGGCCTTTAGAGCGAACAAGTCCTAAGGCGATTAGGCGAATGAAGGAATAAAAGAGTTGAAACTATAAAAGAACGAGACATGAGAAAGAGAAAGGAATTCACAAACAGATATTAAATCACTAACATCAAGAGGTTTGACGACCAATTGAACCTCTTTGTACGTTTGTGGGTGCTTTCGACAAAGCTCCGATCTTCTTTCTTTTCCTTAATCTTCCGGTAATCAACTTGTTAGTTACCAACTTACTGATCAATAAAACGTCTTTGAAAAACATTTCGAATCGAATTTAGTTTCCTTTCAATCAACATAACCAAACTCGGATTCAATGCTATCTTAGTGCAAGCAAGGTTGTAGTCCTGGATTGGTTTGGGCCTATCTGATGGCCCATTAGGATGGTCTACTTTAAACAAAAACGCTGCGAACGGGTCGTTGAATAGTAACTTGGGTCGGATCACATTGTTAAGGTGTTTTCATGGTTACAAGAAAATAATAATAAATCAAATCAAATCGAGGAACATTCGTAAGCGACGACGAGCACTTGTTCTCGATCTCTCCTTGGTGCTCGGGAGAGAGAGAGGGAGAGAGATCATTTTCTTGTTGAAGACTGAGAAGGAAGACAAAGGAAGAAATCTGCAAAAATTATATTTAGAGCGATTTCTTCTCCTTCGTCGAATATTATAAGGTAAATCTGAATGCGATCCTGTATTTTGTCCTATCGCACACAAATCGATTAACAATTGAAATTGAAAAGGGATCATTTTGCTGTGAGAAGTCTCCGATGTGTAAAGATCTTCTTTGTCTAAAAGCTCTATGATGCGTTTCGATGATTAAATTTTAGTGTGATAGATCTCAAATTTTTGTTTTTTGTTTTGTAGTGAGGGAGTGCGCTGTATAATTGTTGAAACGTTGACCCATTTTGTTGGAATTTGATTGCAAGGTGACTTTTTTTTAATAGGTGTGGGAAAATGGATGATGTATGTGGTTTACAAGAGGCAGCTGGAGCCAGATTTAGCCAGGTTGAGTTGATCGGGAGAGGTTCCTTTGGTGACGTCTACAAAGCGTAACTATCTCTCTCTCTCTCTCCACTTTCCACTCATTATGAGATTGTGTTACTTTAAATTTTCTGCTCAAGAACAGAGTTGTACTGATACATGTGCTTTCATCTGACATGTGCATCTTCTGTAGTATTATTTTATCATCCAGCATTACCAAAATAGGAGAGCACCAATCTGATCCATTGTGTTTTGACATTTCTTGCTAGAAAGACACTGAGAGTTGCTTTGTTTGTTGATATCATTTGAAAAGGCAGAATCTTTGTGGAATAAACACTAATCTCATTTCCAGCCCTGTTCCGGAGAATCTGAGTGGCATTCGATTCCGTCTCTCGTATAAGGATTGACTAAAACACAGTGTGTCTGCCTTGTTCTTATCTTGATTTTTTTTTTTTTTGCATCTGCTTATCAGGTTTGATTCGGAGCTTAACAAAGAAGTTGCCATTAAAGTTATTGATCTTGAAGAATCGTAAGTATCTGCGTTTTATTATGTGATTTTCTAGCTATCATCTACGCGGTCTTCATTTGCTCTTTTAAATAAGTATAAAATTGATATTTGATTTTATCCGCAAAAAGTTATAGTTATCCTTCCCTCAAGGATACCATAATGATCAGTGTCCTTTACTAACTAGACCTTTTACTTCATATCTGACAGAGAAGACGAGATTGAAGATATTCAGAAGGTATCTCTCTCTTGGATTAACGTAAATGATTATAATTATTAGCTATGCAGGATCGTCGTGCTCACCTTGGGTTATTAACCGCAGGAAATTTCAGTATTGTCACAATGCCGTTGCCCATATATCACGGAATACTATGGTTCTTACCTCCACCAGACCAAATTATGGATCATCATGGAGTATATGGCTGGTGGCTCAGTTGCTGACCTGGTACGTTATTTCACTCCCTTGCTGAGTTGAGAAATACAATTGTGTTTGTATGGTGATGCACACATCTCTGTGGATTTCTTATTCTATACTTATTGGTGCAAATTGTAATCCTCTTTAACAATATTGCGACTGTAGCTACAACCAGGTCATCCGTTGGATGAAATTTCAATTGCTTGTATTACGCGGGATCTACTTCATGCTGTTGAATATCTCCACACTGAGGGAAAGATCCACAGAGATATCAAAGGTTTTGTTCTGATAATTAATATATTTTAGAATAGTATGCCTTTTCTTGATCCAACTGTGTTCTCATCGCTTATTGCATGACAATTTTCTTTTTTCTTCCTGTTTTGCAGCCGCTAACATTTTGTTGTCCGAGAATGGTGATGTTAAGGTATGCTCTACTTCTGAAACTTAATTCATCAAATTCGTGAAATTTTATATGTCCGAGTGTTTAGTTGCACTGCTGATCTCCAACTTCATTCACACATCTCAGGTTGCGGATTTTGGTGTATCTGCACAATTAACCCGGACAATTTCAAGAAGAAAGGTGCTCATCTTATTATGCTTATGAAACTCCTGGTTCATTATCATGTTCTTTCTTCATCATATATAGTGCTTTTGTTCGAGGAATTAGAGTTCTCTTTAAATAGGCCCCCATTCACTTTTCCACCTTTGGTTTAGTGCACTTTTAGTTAGAACATGTTGATAAATTTATCTCACAAGTGGCCCCGTTAAAAGTGGTTGAAAAAAAAGCTGAAGGACATAACTTTTATGATGTCTAGCTCTCCCCTGTGATAGTTAAGTGTTAATATGGAACTATCTTTGCCACATTTACTAATAATATACAATTGACAGACATTTGTAGGAACGCCATTTTGGATGGCACCAGAAGTTATTCAAAATTCAGAAGGGTATAATGAGAAGGTGTCTTTTAGCTTCCTTACTTCTTCTAGCTTACCCAATGTTCTGCCTCTTCATGCTTTTTAGCCTTTCTGATCTTTTGTCTGTCCTGTTTTTGGATTGTTAAATCGTATCCAGGCAGATATATGGTCGCTCGGAATAACAATGATTGAGATGGCAAAAGGAGAACCTCCCCTTGCTGACCTCCATCCTATGAGAGTGCTTTTTATCATTCCCCGGGAAAGCCCTCCTCAGGTTTCATAGTTTTAATATTATTTTTGGCATTATTTAGGAGACCTAATAGTTCCACATGTCTTGATTGCGATATTTAACTTTTTGTATTTCCTCCACAGTTAGATGAGCATTTTTCACGTCCTTTGAAGGAATTTGTTTCATTATGCTTGAAAAAGGCTCCTGCTGAGGTATTAGTAGTGCAGTCTCTAACCTTTATCGCCAGCTGTGGCATATCGAAATCTCTTATACAACTCTTCCTTTATACTTTCAGAGACCAAGTGCCAAAGAACTTCTCAAACATCGATTTATAAAGAGTGCTAGGAAAAGCCCGAAACTTCTCGAGAGAATAAGGTGTGATACTTGTTCTAGTCATGTTGATTTATGACTCTGCTAATTTGCTTGTGTAACAATAATTTGGTATATATATGGTTTTCCACTAGGTTTTTTTTTATGCTCTGCCTTATGTCAAAAGAAATTACAGAACAGGATGAATTTTTATGCTGTCCTTTTATTTGTTTGAAGAGAGCGACCAAAATACCAATTAAAAGAGGACGAAGAGACTCCAACAAGTGGTCCGAAATCTCCAGCTGATTCATCTGGGACTGTTAGAGTGGCTAGAGATGACAGAGGCCATGGAACTTCTGGAACTAGGTTGGATCAATGATCTACTCTTGGGATTTCTTCTCTCTTTCTTTTTAATGACAATGTTGAGAACTTGTAATTGCAGTTTTCAGGGAAGAACAGTCAAAAATGCTGGGTGGGATTTTAGCATTGGGGGTTCTCAGGGTGCTGGAACTGTTAGAGCTTTAAAGCCTCCACAGTCTAGGGAAAGACGCCAAGAAGTTACTTCTTCACGAGCCGGTAGTGGTAGTCAATTGTCTTCCACTTCTGGTGCTACAGTCCGCGAAATCTCTGAAGGAGGTTTTGTTAAAAGAGATTCCTATCAGAACGACTTTCAAGAAGAGGTAAGATCCTTTGCCCCTTGTGTTTCAAGTTGCTTGGTTAACCATTTTCACTCTGATTTAAGCTCTTTTCACTTGGAGGATTATGTAACATGGGTTATCTATATTTATTAAAAGAATAGGAACTTGGTAGATTATACATTTCTCAGCCTTGTCATTCTGAATTTTAGGATGATTCATCACTAAGTGGTTCTGGAACTGTTGTCATAAGATCTCCCAGAAGCTCTCAATCATCTTCAGTATTTCGTGATCTAAGCTCTGGGGTATTGGAAATTCTTTCTCTCTTTTTCTCCTAAAAGCAAGTCTGTATGCTCTTTCTTGGTCCCTTTTCTGCTGTTCCAACTAGTATATCTGATCCCAGCTCTGTATAGTCTACCAGCAGGTATACGTCTTTTGATGATGCTTCTACAAGTGGAACTGTTGTTGTGCGCGGACAGAATGATGACTCTGGATCACCTCGAACACCAAAATCTAGACTAGGGCTTCAAGAAAGAAGTTCCAGTGCCTCTGAAGATAGCATAGCAAATCTTGCAGAGGTCGCTTACCTTGATTAATACTTCTATCTTTCTAGTTTAGCTCCCATGTTCTTGCTCATTCAGTCAATTCAATATTCATTCTTCTTACAGGCGAAGGTAGCACTTGAGGCAGGTTTCAGAAGGGGCAATGCTAGGGAAAGACTAGGTAATGGGAAGGTTAACAAAAGAAGGGAACAAGCAAAAGATAGTGCTGATCATTTGAGGTTAGTTTTTTTTTGTGTAAAGTATATACTTACGCTTTCAGCTGATCACATGCTTTTTTCTTTTATTTCTGACCTGAAATGATTATGCTGCAGAAGTTCCCGCGATGATTCTGATAAACAAAAACCACTCGTAAGATCACAACAAGTGAGTGATGATGAAGATGAGTCTGAATTGGCGTCATTATCTGCATCATTGTCACTATTGCTCTTACCATCCCTGAAAGAGGTGAGTTACTTTATATAATCTACGAACATTGGGAAATCTTCCTTGTCTCAATAAACTGCGAATGATGTAGGCTGTTGGGGGTGACACTTCAAAAGGATCAGTTGGACATAGAGTTTCGAGAGCCTTAGTGAACATGGAACGCCAAAAGCCTGGTTCTTCTGAAGCTTTTATCGCCAAACTGATTGAGCAGTTGGGAAGGTGAGGGGAAGCTGTAGAAGAAGAAACACACACACAGAATTGCATAGATTTATCAGTCATCTTATTTGTCAATATTCCTTGGAAATTGTCATGCAGTTCAAAGGAAGTGTCAGTGAAAGAAGTGCAAGACATGGCGATCCGTGTGTTCGGTAAGACGGTGAACAATGATGCAGAAAACAAAAGAAAGCAAGCTAGCAAAGAGTTTACGTCCAATACCAACGTTAGCCCACTTGGAAGATTTTTATTCTCAAGGTTTGGCTGATGATAAGCATTGTTTTCTTCCTAAAAAAAAATCGAGATCAGATTGATAGCTTTGTTTTTCTTCTTTCGTGTTTGCAGATGGCTAGGCCAAACATCACGTGATCTTAACCCAAGTTGAGACATGGAGAGAACATAAGGCTGGTGTTTGTGTTTGTGTGTCTTGACAATTGGTTGATGCATTGAATTTTGGTACTTGTGTATAATTAATTTGTTCAGCAGAAGATGGATGGGTGTATTTATGAATTTTATGTTTCTTTTTATTGGGATCTTTAACTTTTATTTTTATATTCCTTCCTGTTTTTTCCGAGAGGAAGCATATTCTGAGTTGTGTAATTAAGGACTTGCCTTAATGTGTGCAATCACTCTTTTAACATTCTTAGTTGGTTCATCAACTCGTTGCTATCACTCTTCTTCCTCACACCCTTATAGTTTTTTTTTTTTGTAAAAGAATATCTCACACCCTTATAGTTGTGTGTTTCTTTTACTGCAAATGCAAAACAAGAGATAATTTGGGTGGTTTGGTTGGATAGAATTCAAGTTTGGCTCATGTCAGCGACCAGGAGAACCTTTGGGACAAAGTGATCTCTTATCTTGAGAGGTTAATCTCCAACGACTTCTAAATTAAAAGGGTATTTGGTTAGAGAGGTGAGTGAAGGTTTCTCGTCTTTCATGTCTCGTTTACGTTATGTGTGGAACATTAACACTCCTTCATTTTTGTTTGGAACCTGAGAACGCTGTGAAAAATAGCTGCTTGGTGTGCTGTCAACTTTGTGCAAAAGGTACAGGTTTTTCGTCAATATGTAGCCCCTCTCATCTCAATAATAAGAGATGCAGCTATAAATCTCAAAGAGATCATCTGGGAAAGTGATAAAAAAAAGTAACATACCATAAAGTTTGGGGGGGGGGGTTTCAACAGCGCACAAATAAAGGTTGAAAACCTACAGAATTGATGAAGGCACAACAATGTGAAAGCTAGCCATAAAAAGACAATCGGGTGTAACAGATCGTAAAATCTAAAAGAGTTGTATGTTCATCCTGAATCAAGTACTTAGTCACCTCGTGAATCAAGTACTGAGTCACCTCGTGTTGTACATCGCTAAATGGTAAATTAATCTATTTTAAGCTTTTAAATTCAATCTAGAGTCAGCTGATTGTGAGTTGTGATTCGTGTTTTATTACTATGCTGAAAGTCTAATGACACATTATTAATTCACGAATGTGCTTGATGTTAATGGGTTTGGATGAGAGATATTAAAAATTGTAGGTATACAAAGGAGAGGATAAAAAAAGAGGGACTGAAATTGCAATAAATCAAAACAGTTGATCGAGGTTTCTTCGGTTAACGGAAGTAGTGGGATACAAACCCTAGAATTTCTCCATCGTGCTTCAAGAACATGTCTCATTTACGTTGTGCCCCAACTCACACAACGTTTCTTGTATTGAGTTCTCTGAGAGATAAAATCAAATTTAGTCGGGGCACGTGATCCCTCGTCGTAACGTACATCTATACATGTTTGTAATATGATATGTATTTTAGAGTTCTAATGGAGAAAAAAAAAACGTGCACAACATTCAAATAAAAAGATTGATACCTAATCAGGGAAGAAAACTTTAAAAAAAAGGGAAGAAAACTTAAAATAAAAACACATTATCAAAGTGTTTTTCCTGTACGTACTTTCTTTTTCAAAGTTCCATAAGAGCATCAATATCGGTTGGACGATATTGATGGTCCTTAAAGACAATTAATGTAAAAGAATCATATTTGTAGTGAAGGACAATTGTTAAGGATTTTAGCAAAATTTAATCAATATCGGTGGGACTCTAAGATAGTCCTTAAGTTAATTTTTTTTTGAATAATTAAGTTGAATAATGAATTAGAAAACAAAATATCATAAATTTAACAGAAAATTTCAAACATTTATTACATTCCATTACACAGAAACATACAAATTATTTTTTTTTTAAAAAGCAAACAAACATTAAAAAAACAAACACACATTTTAAACATTTTATTCATTTTATAGAAACTTTAAAATTACATATAATCTGGAATATGACTAAATTTAGCCCATATATGTTCAACCAGATCTTTTTTTAATTGCTGATGAGTATGTGAATCTCGAACTTCTTTCCGCCGAGCAATTGAACAGCCGGATTTTGTAGATTTTCTAACCTTAAATGAAAATTCCTCATCTTGAAATTCTTCGATAGTGTTTACATCTTTTTCATCTTCGATAATCATATTATGAAGTATGATACATGCCTTCATAATATTTCCCTTTTTTTTTATCCCATAACTTAGAAGGATTTTTGACAATAGTCCATCTTTCTTGCAAGACTCCAAAGGCACGCTCTACATCTTTTCGAACTTGTTCTTGGGTTATAGCAAACTTTGACTGCTTTTCAATTTGTGGTAATCGAATAGATTGAATAAAAGTTGCACATTTCGGATATATACCATCTGCTACATAATATGCAAGATGGTACTCTCATCCGTTGACATAATAGTTTACTTGTGGGGCGACCCCGCTAATAACATCATCAAAAACAGGTGATCGATCAAGAATATTAAGATCGTTCATAGTATCTGGAGCTCCAAAGAATGCATGCCATATCCAGAGGTCATAGGAAGCAACAACCTCCAAGACAATTGTTGGTTTTCCGGTTCCGTGTGAATACATTCCTTTCCATGCGGTGGGACAATTCTTCCTTTCCCAATGCATACAGTCGATGCTTCCAATCATCCCTGGAAATCCACGTTCCTCGTTCTCATATAGAAGTCTTTTCAGATCCTCCAGAGTGGGATGTCGTAGGTATTCATCGCCAAAGAAGGAGATGACTCCACAGGTAAAGTTGTCCAAACTGGCACGAGCTGTTGATTCAGAAAGACGGATATATTCGTCTACCATATCGGCCGAACTACCGTATGCCAATTGTCGAATTGCTGCTGTACATTTTTGTAGAGGTGAAAGGCTTGACCTTCCGGTTGCATCTTCTGAATAACTGAAATAGGGCATTTCGCTAGAGAGACGATTGACAATACGGACGAACAATTCTCTCTTCATGCGGAACCGCCTCCGGAATATACTGTTAGAGTATGTTGGATTCTCACTAAAATAATCATTCCAAAGCCGGTTGTGGCCTTCTTTTCGGTTTCACTCTATATAAATATGATGTTTCCCCTCTTTTGGAAAAGGATCATAGTTGTTTAAAAAATCTTCAATGGGGTTAGGAAAATCATCATCATCATCATCTCTATGGTAATGATAATGGGATGAGGATGCCATCTTCTGATTTTTGTGTTTAAAAAATTAAGAAACTGTATTTTTTTTGGTGAATTTGGTAAGGAAATAACGAGAGCCACTATCTCTGCATTTTAAATGACAAGAAGAAGGTCATACTTATAAAAAATTGATTCTGTAAGTCTGTGAGTTGCGTGATGAAAGAAACAAAGACATGTGATTGTTAGTTAACCATCAGCAACCTATGGCGTCCATCAGCAAACTACCTACTTAAACATAACTAACACAGCCATTACAGTTGCTACAACGACCAGACCACCTAGTATGACTTCAAAATTCTTATCGAAGGCATTTTTTGGCTTTGATAACTCACTGACAGTTTGCTCAAGCGCAGCTAACTTAAACTTGGTATCATAAATCAACTCTCTTACCTCCTTAACTTCTGAGTCGTAGTGACTAACACCCGCAATAAAATCAACCTTATTTTCCAGCAGGGCACACTGTGAAGCAAGTGCTTTGATCTCCTCTGTAGCCGCTACTTCCCACCACTTGTGTACATGCATGTCTCCATCGTCTATGTTATCACAGGTGTAGAACCTTCTTCCCGGTTTAGTTCTTGTGATTGAGGTCCTAACAACCGTTTCACCACCACAGTAGCATTCCTTGGGGAAGCCGAACTCCACCTCCGGCTGTGGAGAGTACTGAACAACAATAGCATTCCGTGTGGCTTCGATCTCTGCTTGGTCCATACGTATATATAGTTCTGTTGAGTTGTAACCACTATCTTCTGAATCCCGTAAACCATAAGACTCCGACTGAAACGGCTGCGTGTAACTATAATCCAAACCCATTGTTGGGGTCAAAATCGGTTAAGACGAAATCGATGTCCGAAGAGTTCGGACAAGATACGAAAGATGTTAGAGAAGCATTAGGAGAATAAGTTTCATTCTAGAAAACTCGGGAAAATGTTAAGACATTCCGAAATCGACTATTAGAAACATTCTCTACACGATAAAAATCTCCGGGAAGTAAAAAGAACGCAAAAAATCGCACAAGCCGAAAGAAACGAGCGACGACCCTGGGCTGCCTCTAGGCGCCGGGCGCCTAGCGCCCGTGCTGCCTCTAGGCGCCGGGCGCCTAGCGCCCGTGCTGCCTCTAGGCGCCAGGCGCCTAGCGCCCGTGCTGCCTCTAGGCGCCGGGCGCCTAGCGCCCGTGCTGCCTCTAGGCGCCGGGCGCCTAGCGCCCGCGCTGCCTCTAGGCGCCGGGCGCCTAGCGCCCGTGCTGCCTCTAGGCGCCGGGCGCCTAGCGCCATGCTAGCTCGAGTTATCGGACGGCTAGTCTTCGTGCGTAAGTTCCAAGTTCTCAAACCGCCAGAAATCGAAGTTTTGCGACTTTTTGAAATCCCGCAAACCAAACTCCTTTTCTTTCTTCTAGTCTTCGGAAAACCCGTAAGACGTCAACGAATGGAAGAACTTCGTAGAAAGCGGCAATGGTTATCTAAAAACACCATTTTCCGCATATAAGAGCCGAAGATCTTCCGAAAGATCCAATGTCCGAGTAGGAGCGTTCTCTCGAGGAAATCGTAAAAATAGCGGAAATCCGAGATACGGCCCAACGGGGACCAAACATGATCGGATAACCATTTTACGATTTTCTAAAAAGATAGATACGACAGTTTGCGATTATCTTCCTAAACAGGATAAATGTCAAACTTCCAAAAAGATAAATGTCAAGTTTCCCGATAAACATGAAGGCCGACGAAAATGGAAAAAGCCCAGCTCGCGCCGGCCCGTCAGGAATATACCGTCATATGGGAGTATATAAGCAAGTCTAGGAGCAGAAGAAGGGGGATCCGAAAATCACAAGAAAAACTACTCTCAGAGCAACTTAGAACTTAGGCGTTTATTTCCTTTTTAGCGAGCTGCGACTCAATTAGGGTAGATCTAGGGTTTTGAGACTAGCGACGATCGACAGCTCTTACAGCCGCGATCTCGACCTATTATTCCAACGCTCTCCGCGAATTCGGAAATAAAATTCTTTCTTTTTGCTCTCTTTATTTTACGTATTCATTCTCAACTTAGCCTGTTTTAACTTTGTCATGCGTGGCCCAGCAGATAGCCGGGATCCTCGGGGAAAACTAGGTCAACTTAGTTTTCCTACATTTTTACTTAGCAATATTTGACGGTGTGAATTTCGGTTCCCACAGTTTGGCGCTAGAAGGAGGGGGATACACGGAATTATCTTTCTCGCAACTACGCACGCCCAGTTAAACATGTCTGCTAACGTGGAAAAAGACAAGCAAACGCACGACGGACCAGCCGCCGATGCCAACGCTGAGAAGACTCCCGCTGGAAACGTATCGACGGTCACTGCCGAGGTAAACACCGCGATGCTAGACCAGGTGAAGGAACTGTTCGCCACCGCCCAGAAACGGTCGGAAGAACAAGAGAAGCTAATGGCTTTGCTCGCTAAACAAGTCAGCACCTTAACAGCGAAAAGCAAACTCCCGCGCGGATCCACTAAGGTGAGGCGTGTCAGGAGACTTGACTTCGGAACTTCCGGAGACAAAGAAAAAGACGCCCCGAGAGAATCTCCGGAACTCATCCCTGATGATACCACTCCGGCGGGGCAGAAGAAAACGATGGATAATCTTCCACCTCCCGCGAGGGAAAACGAAGGAGTCGACGTCGAAAGAATCAATCTGGATATCAGCGACCAATCGGATCCGTCCGACGAAGACGCCGACGTCCACCACAGAAGGACCCGAAGTCAGTCGGCTCGACTGGCGGCAGCCTTCGAGAAACCGATGACGGAAGAGGAGGAAGACCTCTACTGGTCAGAGCAAGAGAGGCTAGCCGAAGACCAGACTCGGGCCTATCGCAGCCAGCGTAGACAGAGAAGCGCAAACGGCGCCAATAAGATCCACGATTTACGCGAATACATCGCGAAGACTGCAGCCGAGGTGAAAGCGGTAAAATCGCAGATTCACCACGCAACCAGCACCGCTCCCGAGATCGACCTGCTCCTCGAAAAATCGAGGAAGACTCTGTTCACGTCTCGAATCACAGACGCACGAGTCTCGGATCCCGGGAAAATAAAGCTTCCCACCTACGACGGAACCACAGACCCGAAGGCACACCTGCAATCCTTTCAGATTGCGATGGCCAGGTCTAAACTTCCAGAGCGGGAAAAAGACGTCGGCTGCTGTCTCCTGTTCGTCGAGAACCTCAGAGGTGCTGCGCTCGAGTGGTTCTCACGCTTGAAAAGAAACTCCATCGGAAGTTTTCGCCAGCTAGCTTCAGCCTTTCTGAAGCAGTTTTCCATGTTCATGGACAGGGAAACTTCCGATGTAGACCTTTGGAGCCTCATTCAAAAGGAAGACGAGCCGCTCCGCGACTACATAAAGAGGTTCAAACTCGTAATGTCCAGGGTAACAGGCCTCAGCGATAGAGTCGCCATCGACGCCCTGAGGAAAAACCTCTGGTACAAGTCGAAATTCCGAAAGTGGATTTCTCTGGAGAGACCGTGCACCATCCAGGACACTCTCCACAAGGCGACGGATTTCATCATCATGGAAGAAGAGATGAAAGTCCTGGCGCAAAAGCACGGACCGCAGAAAGCGTCCGGCAAGAAGAAAACCTCACGTAACGACAAGTACGTCCATCACGAGGGGGAAGACGTCCAAGGCGAGCATAATTACGCCGTCAACTCCGAGCAAGGGAGGACCGCCGGAAACTTGGACGCGGAACTCGTACAAGGACAACTCCAGCTGCGAGTTCCACCAGACGAGAGGTCACTCTACCGCCAATTGCAAAGTTCTCGGCGCTAGATTCATTACAAAGCTGCTCGCCGGCGAGCTAGCAACGGTGAGAAGCGTGAAAGACCTGCTCTTAGATTCCGACTGTCCGCCGAAGACCGACGGAGCCAATCCCGAGAATAACGCTCCTGGAACTCAATCGGGCGAAAAACGCGGACGAAGACAAGATGGCGAAGGAAACAACAACAATCGCCAGAGGATCAACAATCTTTCTTTTTGCTCTCTTTATTTTACGTATTCATTCTCAACTTAGCATGTTTTAGCTTTGTCGTGCGTGGCCCAGCAGATAGCCGGGATCCTCGGGGAAAACTAGGTCAACTTAGTTTTCCTACGTTTTTACTTAGCAATATTTGACGGTGCGAATTTCGGTTCCCACACCCATGTCCTGAAAATCAATAAAATGGCACATAACACACATTAGATAGCTTGAAAATGAGATAACAAGCTTGTAAATGAAACGATAAATAATACAAGAGATGATCATTAGATAGGAAGGAAGTAAATGAAACGAAAAATCAGAAAAGACATCATTTATCATAATATTAAACAACCCATCACATTACAGCATCAACCCATCACAAGAGACTTTAAAACATAATGCATAATCTTCCAAGACGCTTAACCGTTTAGTACATACCACACAAGAGACCTAGACGATGATAAAACAGCTTTTAATACATAGTACACAAGATAGAGACTTAATAGAACTTTTAAATCAGATAGATTGTTGAACTTGTAAACCTAGAACATCTCCACCAGCAGCTTGTTCTTAACGGTTTCTTCACTCACACTAAGTGGATCCTTCTTAGCTAGGAGAGTGTCTAAAATTGCCAATTTAGACAGTTTCTCCTTCCTCCCCAGTTCTTCCATCTTCCCCTCCATAATACTCTTATAGTCCTCACTAGCCTTTCCTTTTTTATTAGTCATGTTTGCTTTCGCAGCCTTCACACCTTCAAGGCGCATTTAAGAGTTCGAACTCATCTCACCCACAGCTGCGTTTGAAGTTTGGGAACCACCTCACCACTCTTTCTCTTTGAACCGGTGGGTGTAGGTATGTTAAGGCTTAACCACTTTTGCTCGTGCCGCAGGATACACCACGAGTGCTCGAGGGTGAACTTCTGACCCTGATCAGTGTGGAAGATTTGATGAGCCAGCTTTAGGACGTCATTGTCACTCTGACCGCTTGTGATTTGTCTCTCTGCAGCAGAGAATGCGGCACAGAACTTGTTGGTTTGATCATTTATTCTGTGCCACCTCTGCTTATAGTGAACATTCTCTATCTTCTCCTGAAGAGTAGCTGCAGCGAACTCATCAACGCGTTTCCAGAAGGTCTTTAACTTCATTGAATTACCGGCAATATGGTCTTTTGATGTGTTAAGCCACACACTTATCACCACCTCGTCGTCAGGCGGCGACCATTTCCTTCTCACCAAACGTTCCACAGGTGTGTCCTCAGGTTGGGATGGACCGTCAGACTGTTGGGAACTGAATGGGGGGGGGGATTTCAGACCCGCCAATGTCGACACTGGAAAGAAAACTTTCATAAGGAAAGTTTTCATGAACATTGTTATTCTGAAGGTTGTTAAGAAGCTCC
Organism: Hirschfeldia incana; assembly: GCA_026261945.1. Taxonomy (NCBI): domain Eukaryota; kingdom Viridiplantae; phylum Streptophyta; class Magnoliopsida; order Brassicales; family Brassicaceae; genus Hirschfeldia; species Hirschfeldia incana. The sequence continues at coordinate 1,819,273 of JABCMI010000019.1, forward strand.
ACATAACCAGAATTTTGGGTATATGGATTCCTTGGATCCATTGGAAGAAGAAGAGAATAGATTATAGTTCGCAAATAGAAGGGAAAGAGGATTTGGAGATTTTATAGGAGAAACTTTAACAAGAACAATAACTCCTAAACTAACTAACCATTATCTACATATGTCTAATCAGGAGTTATTATTAAACTACAACTACAAAAATATCAGCTCTAGATTAATGGATCATTAAATTTTTGTACGATAGCTATGAGCTCTACTTGAAACTACAACTACAAAACCTATAAATGGAACTACAATCCAACCAGACTAAACCATTTCGTTAAAGTAACTTCATAACCCAACTACAAACATGGCAATCTGGATCTCGAGGAAGGTGATGACGACATTACGAATCTTCCAGCGAGTAAAGGCAGGACGCAACGGTACACGAAGCTTTCTAGTAAGATGTCTTCGGATTATGAGCTGGAGACTGTGATGATCACTGCTAGCGACGAAAAGGATCATCAGAAGAAGACCAATGGTGGTATTAAGGGGTTTAGTTTTGAGGATAAGCGTTTGATGGATGACAACTGGGTCAACGAACCTAATTCAGATGATGTTTTGATGTTTTTCCGTATACTGGCAGTTTGTCATACTGCTATTCCCGAGGTGGATGAAGAGACTGGCAAGTGTACTTATGAAGCTGAGTCTCCTGATGAAGTTGCTTTCCTTGTTGCTTCTAGGGAGTTTGGTTTTGAGTTTACTAAGAGAACTCAATCAAGTGTCTTCATAGCTGAACGGTTTTCACCTTCAGATCACCCAGTCAATAGGTTGGATTTTCTAACTTAATCATTTGATGTGAATGTTTCTCTTTTTTTTAATGTGAAAATGTCTAATCATGTGGTGGTTATTTTGTATAGAGAATACAAAGTATTAAATCTGTTAGACTTCACTAGCAAAAGAAAAAGAATGTCTGCTATTATCAGAGATGAGGAAGAGCAGATTCTTCTGCTCTGTAAAGGCGCTGACAGGTTTGGCTGCACATATTGATCTATTATCAGTTCTTGTTGTAAGCAAACTCTAATTTTCTTTTCCTTAAAAAAACTGCAGCATCATATTTGACCGGTTATCAAAGAAAGGAAAAGATTATTTGGCACCTACTTCCAAGCACTTGAATGAATACGGTGAAGCTGGTCTGCGTACATTGGCACTCGGTTATAGAAAGCTGGATGAAGCTGAGTATGCAGCATGGAACAGTGAATTTCACAAAGCTAAAACATCAGTGGGAGCTGATAGAGATGAATTGCTGGAGAAGGTATCAGATATGATGGAAAAGGAATTGATCCTTGTTGGAGCTACTGCTGTAGAGGACAAACTGCAAAAAGGGGTATAAAGCATCATAATTCAATTGTGATTATTTAATGAAATAATCATTTTAAGCTTATTGTTATTTGTTTCACTTGATCAGGTGCCTCAATGCATAGATAACCTTGCCCAAGCTGGTCTCAAGATTTGGATTTTGACTGTTACTTTAACGAAATGGTTATGACTGAGATATTTTTACGGGCCAAGGTTGGTTCTATCGAGCAAAGAATTCAGAAGATGTCATGATGGTGGTGATGAATTTAAGAAGAAGCCTATGACCTTTGCATGCGGAATGTGAAGCACGAATATGGGCAATATAGTTCATGAAGACCTTGCAGTTCTCAAAAGTGGTGTTTGCGACAGATTGTTTTCAATTGGTGAAGATGGTATCCTCAACTGAAGAATGGCTAGTTTTTGCTACACACATGAAAGAGTTTTGCCGCAGTGAGATTTTTTTCCCTAATTTCAGAATATGACATATTCCAAGAGCGCAAAATACAATGGCAGACAAGGTTGCACGTGGTACGAAGAGTTCTCCTTCAGCTATGTTATTTGTCAACTTCACACATCCGGCTTGGCTTTCGGAACTGGTTTCTTAGTAGAGAGCATTGTTGTCAAAAAAAAAAAGAAAAAATATATTTAAAAAATATAATACTGTTCAGTAAAACATTTTAACATGCATGATTCAATTGGTTTTCTGAATGAAGACAATAGTATGTAGGATCATTTATTGTGTAGTATTTTCTTTTGACATCGAACGACTATTCTATTACTCAAAGAACTTGAGGTGGTCTGGATAACCAGACCGGAATAGAACAACCAATGTAGCACATATTCCTATGAAATGATCTAGCAGACTTAGCTAAAGAATCAGATATTCCATTTTGAGCTCTAGGGATGTGATTAATTTTGAACTCCGGAAAGCATAGCTGGAGCGTCTTTATCGCCTCCAATTCAGTTGCGAAACTTGACCAAGCTTGAGATTCCTTTATCATCGCTATTAGATCCTTGCAATCTGTTCCAAAGTTCTGACATGAGGAATGTAGAATCATGCTCTCGATCGCCCATCGTAGTGCCTCCTTTTCTGAAATTTTTGTAAAGATGAAAACATTAAACATGCATATCGATTTCGACGTTTCTCGTGATACTAAAAACAATATCGTTAAGCAATTTTATATTTTGGCGTTTTGTACTCACTGTGCTTTGTCTTGTTTAAGGTTCTTATATGAAGACATGTGTGCGTTGTTTAATTAGTTGATATACATCAGTGTAAGAGTACAGACATGCATTAGATGTTGATTTTAGAAGACACCACATGTCTTATTGTGGACCATAACTTGAAACGAGAAGGATAGCGAGTCTTATATATTAGTACTAAAAGGTTAAACACACAGAAGCAAGGTATGCATGCGGTATTCGTGCTTATTTGCGTTTGAACCAATCAGTATCGTGCAATACGGGGAATCCAATGGTAACATATCACATTTTCAAGGTAATGTAAAGCGAAACTTTTGAAACGTCATCTTCTTATTCTTTCTTATCGAGCAAGGATTTGCCAAAAGGGATATCTTTTCATCCACATTAGCTTTATATTATACCTTTTTTTGACGTTTGTTGTTTCAACTCACGCAAAGTTTGTGGCCAATTCGTTTACTTTCTCTTCAAGCTCAGAGAAATGTTTATTAAACATGAAGAAAGGAGATACTCTAACCGAACTACAGTGTTCATTTCTGAATTGGTTATTGCTTATTAAACCCCAGAGCCCAGAGGGACCACACATCAAGCAAATGCTTTTTCTTTTATTATCTCAGCACACATCAAACAAAAACTAAAAATAGAAAATCTCTACCAAAGTAGACCCTTGTGAGTTGTGATTGTCTAAAGAATCAAAACCAGACAATTTTATAGACCCTTTTCTTGGTCTATACGAACACATTAAATATACGCTATTGGAGCTGGAATTACAGCGGCTGCTGGCACCAGACTTGCCCTCCAATGGATCCTCGTTAAGGGATTTAGATTGTACTCATTCCAATTACCAGATTCGAAGAGCCCGGTATTGTTATTTATTGTCACTACCTCCCCGTGTCAGGATTGGGTAATTTGCGCGCCTGCTGCCTTCCTTGGATGTGGTAGCCGTTTCTCAAGCTCTTTCTCCGGAATCGAACCCTATTTCTCCGTCATCCGTTACCACCATGGTAGGCCACTATCCTACCATCGAAAGTTGATAGGGCAGAAATTTGAATGATGCGTCGCCAGCACAAAGGCCATGCGATCCGTCGAGTTATCATGAATCATCAGAGCAACGGGCAGAGCCCGCGTCGACCTTTTATCTAATAAATGCATCCCTTCCAGAAGTCGGGGTTAGTGAACATGGAACGCCAAAAGCCTGGTTCTTCTGAAGCTTTTATCGCCAAACTGATTGAGCAGTTGGGAAGGTGAGGGGAAGCTGTAGAAGAAGAAACACACACACAGAATTGCATAGATTTATCAGTCATCTTATTTGTCAATATTCCTTGAAAATTGTCATGCAGTTCAAAGGAAGTGTCAGTGAAAGAAGTGCAAGACATGGCGATCAGTGTGTTCGGTAAGACGGTGAACAATGATGCAGAAAACAAAAGAAAGCAAGCTAGCAAAGAGTTTACGTCCAATACCAACGTTAGCCCACTTGGAAGATTTTTATTCTCAAGGTTTGGCTGATGATAAGCATTGTTTTCTTCCTCAAAAAAAATCGAGATCAGATTGATAGCTTTGTTTTTCTTCTTTCGTGTTTGCAAATGGCTAGGCCAAACATCACGTGATCTTAACCCAAGTTGAGACATGGAGAGAACATAAGACTGGTGTTTGTGTTTGTGTGTCTTGACAATTGGTTGATGCATTGAATTTTGGTACTTGTGTATAATTAATTTGTTCAGCAGAAGATGGATGGGTGTATTTATGAACTTTATGTTTCTTTTTATTGGGATCCTTAACTTTTATCTTTATATTCCTTCCTGTTTTTTTCCGAGAGGAAGCATATTCTGAGTTGTGTAATTAAGGACTTGCCTTAATGTGTGCAATCACTCTTTTAACATTCTTAGTTTGTTCATCAACTCGTTGCTATCACTCTTCTTCCTCACACCCTTATAGTTGTGTGTTTCTTTTACTGAAAATGCAAAACAAGAGATAATTTGGGTGGTTTGGTTGGATAGAATTCAAGTTTGGCTCATGTCAGCGACCAGGAGAACCTTTGGGACTAAGTGATCTCTTATCTTGAGAGGTTAATCTCCAACGACTTCTAAATTAAAAGGGTATTTGGTTAGAGAGGTGAGTGAAGGTTTCTCGTCTTTCATGTCTCGTTTACGTTATGTGTGGAACATTAACACTCCTTCATGAAGGTTTCATGTCATTCATGTCTCATTTACGTTGTGCCCCAACTCACACAACGTTTCTTGTATTGAGTTCTCTGAGAGATAAAATCAAATTTAGTCGGGGCACGTGATCCCTCGTCGTAACGTACATCTATACCTGTTTGTAATATGATATGTATTTTAGAGTTCTTATGGAGAAAAAAAAACGTGCACAACATTCAAATAAAAAGATTGATACCTAATCAGGAAAGAAAACTTAAAAAAAAGGGAAGAAAACTTAAAATAAAAACACATTATCAAAGTGTTTTTCCTGTACGTACTTTCTTTTTCAAAGTTCCATAAGAGCATCAATATCGGTTGGACGATATTGATGGTCCTTAAGGACAATTAATGTAAAATAATCATATTTGTAGTAAAGGACAATTGTTAAGGATTTTGGCAAAATTTAATCAATATCGGTGGAACTCTAAGTTTGTTCTTAAGTTAATTTGTTTTTGGAATAATTAAGTTGAATAATGAATTAGAAAACAAAATATCATAAATTTAACAGAAAATTTCAAACATTTATTACATTCCATTACACAGAAACATACAAATTATTTTTTTTAAAAAAGCAAACAAACATTAAAAAAAACAAACACACATTTTAAACATTTTATTCATTTTATAGAAACTTTAAAATTACATATAATCTGGAATATGACTAAATTTAGCCCATATATATTCAACCAGATCTTTTTTTAATTGCTGATGAGTATGTGAATCTCGAACTTCTTTCCGCCGAGCAATTGAACAGCCGGATTTTGTAGATTTTCTAACCTTAAATGAAAATTCCTCATCTTGAAATTCTTCGATAATGTTTGCATCTTTTTCATCTTCGATAATCATATTATGAAGTATGATACATGCTTTCATAATATTTCCCTTTTTTTTTATCCCATAACTTAGAAGGATTTTTGACAATAGTCTATCTTGCTTGCAAGACTCCAAAGGCACGCTCTACATCTTTTCGAACTTGTTCTTGGGTTGTAGCAAACTTTGACTGCTTTTCAGTTTGTGGTAATCAGATAGATTGAATAAAAGTTGCCCATTTCGGATATATACCATCTGCTAGATAATATGCAAGATGGTACTCTCATCCGTTGACATAATAGTTTACTTGTGGGGCGACCCCGCTAATAACATCATCAAAAACATGTGATCGATCAAGAATATTAAGATCGTTCATAGTACCTGGAGCTCCAAAGAATGCATGCCATATCCAGAGGTCATAGGAAGCAACAGCCTCCAAGACAATTGTTGGTTTTCCGGTTCCGTGTGAATACATTCATTTCCATGCGGTGGGACAATTCTTCCTTTCCCAATGCATACAGTCGATGCTTCCAATCATCCCTGGAAATCCACGTTCCTCGTTCTCATATAGAAGTCTTTTCAGATCCTCCAGAGTGGGATGTCGTAGGTATTCATCGCCAAAGAAGGAGATGACTCCACAGGTAAAGTTGTCCAAACTGGCACGAGCTGTTGATTCAGAAAGACGGATATATTCGTCTACCATATAGGCCGAACCACCGTATGCCAATTGTCGAATTGCTGCTGTACATTTTTGTAGAGGTGAAAGGCTTGACCTTCCGGTTGCATCTTCTGAATAACTGAAATAGGGCATTTCGCTAGAGAGACGATTGACAATACGGACGAACAATTCTCTCTTCATGCGGAACCGCCTCCGGAATATACTGTTAGAGTATGTTGGATTCTCACTAAAATAATCATTCCAAAGCTGGTTGTGGCTTTCTTCTCGGTTTCACTCTATATAAATATGCGGTTTCCCCTCTTTTGGAAAAGGATCATAGTTGTTTAAAAAATCTTCAATGGGGTTAGGAAAATCATCATCATCATCATCTCTATGGTAATGATAATGGGATGAGGATGCCATTTTCTGATTTTTGTGTTTAAAAAATTAGGAAGCTGTATTTTTTTTTTGGTGAATTTGGTAAGGAAATAACGAGAGCCACTATCTCTGCATTTTAAATGACAAGAAGAAGGTCATATTTATAAAAAATTGATTCTGTAAGTCTGTGAGTTGCGTGATGAAAGAAACAAAGACATGTGATTGTTAGTTAACCATCAGCAACCTACGGCGTCCATCAGCAAACTACCTACTTAAACATAACTAACACAGCCATTACCATTGCTACAACGACCAGACCACCTAGTATGACTTCAAACTTCTTATCGAAGGCATTTTTTTGCTTTGATAACTCACTGACAGTTTGCTCAAGCGCAGCTAACTTAAGCTTGGTATCATAAAGCAACTCTCTTACCTCCTTAACTTCTGAGTCGTAGTGACTAACACCCGCAATAAAATCAACCTTATTTTCCAGCAGGGCACACTGTGAAGCAAGTGCTTTGATCTCCTCTGTAGTCGCTACATCCCACCACTTGTGTACATGCATGTCTCCATCGTCTATGTTATCACAGGTGTAGAACCTTCTTCCCGGTTTAGTTCTTGTGACTGAGGTCCTAACAACCGGTTCACCACCACAGTAGCATTCCTTGGGGAAGCCGAACTCCACCTCCGGCTGTGGAGAGTACTGAACAACAGTAGCATTCCGCGTGGCTTCGATCTCTGCTTGGTCCATACGTATATACAGTTCTGTTGAGCTGTAACCACTATCTTCTGAATCCCGTAAACCATAAGACTCCAACTGAAACGGCTGCGTGTAACTATAATCCAAACCCATGTCCTGAAAATCAATAAAATGGCACATAACACACATTAGATAGCTTGAAAATGAGATAGCAAGCTTGTAAATGAAACGATAAATAATACAAGAGATGATCATTAAATAGGAAGGAAGTAAATGAAACAAAAAATCAGAAAAGACATCATTTATCATAATATTAAACAACCCATCACATTACAGCATCAACCCATCACAAGAGACTTTAAAACATAATACATAATCTTCCAAGATGCCTAACCGTTTAGTACATACCACACAAGAGACCTAGACGATGATAAAATAGCTTTTAATACATAGTACACAAGATAGATACTTATTAGAACTTGTAAATCAGATAGATTGTTGAACTTGTAAACCTAGAACATCTCCGCCAGCAGCTTGTTCTTAACGGTTTCTTCACTCACACTAAGTGGATCCTTCTTAGCTAGGAGAGTGTCTAAAATTGCCAATTTAGACAGTTTCTCCTTCCTCCCCAGTTCTTCCATCTTCCCCTCCATAATACTCTTATAGTCCTCACTAGCCTTTCCTTTTTTATTAGTCATGTTTGCTTTCGCAGCCTTCACACCTTCAAGGCACATTTAAGAGTTCGAACTCATCTCACCCACAGCTGCGTTTGAAGTTTGGGAACCACCTCACCACTCTTTCTCTTTGAACCGGTGGGTGTAGGTATGTTAAGGCTTAACCACTTTTGCTCGTGCCGCAGGATACACCACGCGTGCTCGAGGGTGAACTTCTGACCCTGATCAGTGTGGAAGATTTGATGAGCCAGCTTTAGGACATCATTGTCACTCTAACCGCTTGTGATTTGTCTCTCTGCAGCAGAGAATGCGGCACATAACTTGTTGGTTTGATCATTTATTATGTGCCACCTCTGCTTATAGTGAACATTCTCTATCTTCTCCTGAAGAGTAGCTGCAGCGAACTCATCAACGCGTTTCCAGAAGGTCTTTAACTTCATTGAATTACCGGCAATATGGTCCTTTGATGTGTTAAGCCACACACTTATCACCACCTCGTCGTCAGGCGGCGACCATTTCCTTCTCACCAAACATTCCACAGGTGTGTCCTCAGGTTGGGATGGACCGTCGGACTGTTGGGAACTGAATGGGGGGGGGGATTTCAGACCCGCCAATGTCGACACTGGAAAGAAAACTTTCATAAGGAAAGTTTTCCTGAACATTGTTATTCTGAAGGTTGTTAAGAAGCTCCACATAACCAGAATTTTGGGTATATGGATTACTTGGATCCATTGGAAGAAGAAGAGAATAGATTATAGTTCGCAAATAGAAGGGAAAGAGGATTTGGAGATTTTATAGGAGAAACTTTAACAAGAACAATAACTCCTAAACTAACTAACCATTATCTACATATGTCTAATCAGGAGTTATTATTAAACTACAACTACAAAAATATCAGCTCTAGATTAATGGATCATTAAATTTTTGTACGATAGCTATGAGCTCTACTTGAAACTACAACTACAAAACCTATCAATGGAACTACAATCCAACCAGACTAAACCATTTCATTAAAGTAACTTCATAACCCAACTACAAACATGGCAATATGGTTCGAAAACTTTTACATTCGCAGCCTTATCACAATTTCTGATTAACTAGAAAAGATACAAGAGTTTCCATGTAGTTTCAGCTAACGTTTACATGAACATTCAATACCCACTCTAAAGCTACCAACTTTCCTTCAAACAATAACAAAGAGCAATAACTACAAAGCTATGACCTCTACTTAAATACAAATTTATAATACAATAACAAAGAATATTTTATAGTTAGCTATGAACTCTACTTAAATACAAATCTTAACCATTTCATGTTTCCTAACAAGTTTCAGAAACATATAAACAACTAACCTATCGACAAACAATAAGAAAGAAAATATGAACGATAATCATCATCATTCAATCTAGAAAATAAGCTTAATCAACATAACATATAATCAGAAAATATAACTAAGCTAACATGCGGATGAACTAGATCGAGAACGAGAGGTCATCACAATTAAAATCAAGGAATCGAAACAAGCAGAGGAACTAGATCGAGAACGACAAATCATCAAAAGTAAAATCAAGGAACCCAACAAGCAGAGGAACTAGGTCGAGAACGACAAATCATCAAAAGTAAATTCAAGGAATCCAACAAGCAGAGAAACTAGATCGAGAACCAGAGAGTAACACATACCTTTTTTGCTTGAAAACGGCGGGGAATGACCTTCGAGACAGACTAGGGATAGACTCGTGACGGATTCGTGAGGGATCCGTCAAGGATTTGTGAGGGATTCCTAGCCGATTCGTCAGAGATGAGTCGCCGTCGAGAGAGAATCAGAACACGGAGAGATCGATTTATGAAAGGAAACACGCGAGACTCCTACACGACGACGCCGCTTCATCTCTCTACTCGACAGGTGGCAAGGAAGGACGTGGTTTAGGCGACCTTAACTAAAGACATCCGGAAGAATAAAATCCATTTTCAATTTATTTTTCGGCCCAAAAACACTAAGGATCCAATATTTGGACGCCTATATTGATGGTCTAACGTTTTTGTATGTTTATTTAATATTTAATGAAACTGCTAGAGTTGGAAAGATGCAAAGGTAAAAAGATTTTTGAAATTAGTAACATAATTTAGCGAAAAAAATTAGTGAATAAAAGTAGATTCTTTGTTCATTCTGTAAGGAAAAAAATACTTATTTGCATACAAAAGAAAATCCCTTCCTACCTTTTTTGTCAAATTGTTTGAGCTTGCTTTCAAAAAAAATATCGTTTTTCCCTCCAAAAAAATTAGTCTTATCGTTTTAGCTTATTTTTGTTCGTATGTATAAAGCTTCAAAATGTACACGTACGCATAACGCATTAATATTATATCTGATTAAAGGACCTTTGTCACAGAGTTCTTTTAGGAAATTTATTTATCAAAAAACCATAGTCACACAGACTCACAGAATCAAAAACGGCGTTTTGTACCGCCGTTATCATCCACATGACTCGAGGCCGCACCAAAACAAACACACATACACTGATACACATGACCGCAGTTAAACTGAAGTTAATCTCAACCGACGTGTCTGGAGTGATTGCCTATATATGGCCTTCACATATATGACATCACCGCATGTTTTAACAGGTGGCATTTGGGCAATTCCAAATATTTTACACTTCCTTCACGCAAAACCCTTTATTTTTTTGGATTGTAGCCTAAATCTGTGACGTAAATGTTTTTTTGTTTTGACAAAAAAGTGATTTTTTTTTAACGTAAATGGTTTTGATTGCAAACCTTCTTTTTTGTTGCTAACTTGATTTCACACTTGAAATAAACAAAATATTTATTTCTGCTAAGAGTGTAAATTATGAGAGTGATATGCAAATGTATATATACAAGATGCACTGTGCTTGGTAGTGCCTGGCACCCGAGTGACGTGACATGAGTACAATTTGGTTGACTGGGGTATAATGTATAGGGGGAAGGGGCTAAATGTCGTTGATGATAAGATAAACTGATAAAGTGGTAAATGTAAAATATTAAACTTTTAGAGACATCGGCATAGACCTCGTCTACACGAAATCTGTATTTCAAGTCCACTTACTAGCTTTCAATAAAATAAAATAAAAGTCCACTTACACTTCATACGTTCCTGATTCTCAGCCGCATGCATTCATACTTTCCGAAAGTGAACCGTATATATGAATCGTATATTTTTATTTTCCGCGTTGATCAAAAAAACATTTTTTTCCGCATATTTTTGTTAGCAAACATGATTTATGCTATGTAACTGTATAACTACTAAACATACAACAAAAGTTGATTTTAAATTTAAAGGTTCGAATACAAAAATCTTATTTTAAATAAGCAAGTACAAGTACTTCAAGTTACTTGCATGTATCTCATATATGAAGAACAGGTACTTGATTACTTAGCAAAAAAAAAAAAGAATATTGATTAATCAGGTACTTTGGCAAATAATTTAATAAGTGGGGTTACAAGTATAGGAAAAATTCTGGATATTTACTCTGTCTCTGGTCCTAGATGGAAGCGTACATTAAATTCATGAATAAAACATTATATGATTAAAATTAATAGTGATAAGAATACAAACGTTTTTCTACTGGTTGTTTGTAGCTTCAACCTTTTTCTAATTCCAAAAGAAAATAATTAAGAGAACAGTAGGTTCATCCACGTGGAAATGATGATAATGCTGGCCGTTGGATCTAAGAGATCGTGCTTAACTGATGATACGTTTTGATACCCAAGTTAGGGACAAGAATTCTTCAATCAGATCTCACCATCCTTGTCTCTCATTGTGAATCCTCCTTAAACGTTACTAGTACTGTATTGTTTTAATCATTCCAAACCTTTTAATTAGTAGGATTAGTCTTTTAAGTTAATTTAATTTCTGCAACTCAGAAAGTCAAAAGGTATACCAAACTGTGCACAGTAGGGCCCATAAAAATGACATAAGCGTAAAGAAGTGTTCCTCACCGCAGCCAAAGGGTGGGGTCCTCCAACGACCGGTGAGAGTGTGCAGTACAGACACTTGAGAAGTATTTTTAACACGATCACACGACTGCCAAAAGTACTATAATATATTTTTTTTCTTATCGTTTCAAAAAAAAAAGTTATGACAAAAGTTTATACCTTCTGTTGCAAGCACATATTATCATACATATTAAGATTTTTTTTTTACTAGAGGCTTTACATTACGATCTTCCCATGTCAACTTATTTAACCATGTCCATATTTTATAAAACAGGTAATATATATATTTTAGAAAAGATACTATATATAGAAGAACGCACTTTCTCTTAATTTTTAGAAGACCCAGACGCGTCACTGTCTGCAGAAGCGACTTATTCCGCCGGAGGAGGTAAGTTAAGGTCCAGGTTGAGCAGCTGAGGTTTCTCCTCCTCGGCTTCATCCTCGAACTCAAGGTCAGACGACGCTTCAGACTCGCTCTCGGCCCCACACGTGCAGTAAACAGGACGTGCAGCAGGAGGACGTGCAGCAAGAGGACGTGCATCAAGAGGACGTGCATCAAGAGGACGTGCAGCAAGAGGACGTGTATCAAGAGGACGTGCAGCAAGAGGACGTGCAGCAAGAGGACATGCAGCAGGAGGACGTACAGAGAGAGGACGTACAGCAAGAGGAACCTGATGAGGATAACATGCGCCGCCGCTGCCGCCACCTAAGCCGAGCTGGAACTGCGGAACTGCTGCAAGCCTCGCCGCCAGGGGAGAGAACGACTGGACGGTTCTGGTTTTTCTAGGAGCACGAGTGTAACCGCTGCCTTTCATTTGAAGCTCAAGAAGTGTGGGGAAATTCGTCTTAGCGTTCGCGCCGCGAAGCTCACGTGCTGCGGCGTCGTAGGCACGCGCCGCGTCTTGAGCAGTGTCAAAGGTACCGAGCCAGACCCGGATTCTTTTAAACGGGTCTCGGATCTCGGCTGCGTATCTTCCCCACTGACGCTTCCTCACACCTCTGTAATGAACCTCTTCCGCATTGTTCTCGACAGGGTTCGGGTTGGGTTTCGAGCCACTCTTCGTCATGATAATCAAGAACAAGAAGTACGGTGAAAGTGTCTTGAGAAGCTGTCTTTTTATAGTGTGAGAGAGAGTAATGCCAACACTCCATTTAGGGACCTTTCTGTGAACAGTCAAAAAACCATTTAGATGGGTTATTACAGTGAACCGGTTTTTCTGGGTTGTCGTTTGTATTATCCACTTAAATATTATCCACGTGTTTACGCTTTTTTCTGGCAAAGATTCTTATTTTCTACCTCGAGTTTGTTTTTTAAGCATGTAATGCACAAATCACAGTAGGTTCAACGACATATGATATGACAGTACGTTCAGCGACATATGAGTACAGTTGATATTTTACTCATTTCAACTCAGTTACTGGTGTAGAATGCAATTTGGTATAATTTGGTTATCCACATTCCAACCTATTGTGTAAAAATCGAATATTAAAGCTACAATATCACATGACCACATTGTCTCAAATAACATTGGTAAACGTAATGACCAAATATATCTTTTAAACAGAAGAAAAACACAATGACCAAATATATTTATATCAAACCAAATAATAGGTTAGGATGAAAAACATTCATTTATCGAATAAATTGTCAAATATAACTAAAAAAGAAAATATCGTTAAGCCGGATAATTTTTTCGGTAAACGACAAACTCGATTGCATTAAAAAATTTATAGAATATAGAGACAAAAACTTTCTATTTCAAAGAAAGTTGTCGGAATTCGAAGAAAGTTGTCCGACACGACTACAAAAAGAAAAATTATCACACCGAATAAATTAACGGCTATAACGGCAAAGTTATTGAATCAAACAAATTATTAGATACGATAAAATGTTTTATACCAAATAAAATTAAACGGTTAGAACTATAACAGTAATATTTTATCAATAATTTTGTCATATACGATGACAAAAATATCATACCGAATATAAATTATCAGATTTAACGACAATAAAAACTGATATATTGAATAGATTATCGTATTTTATAGTTAGATGATGAACCAACATATATAGATGTTATTCTTATGTGATTATTTACATTAAATCTTAGTATAAATGAAATCATAGTCGAATAAGCATCAAATAAAATATATTGGTGAAATATATTCTATAAAACTTGATTCTAATGTGTTTTATTTAATTAGTTTAACATATGAGCTTATTTGTGTAATAACCAAAAAGGGGATTTGGTTTTAGAGAGAGAGAGAGAGAGAGAGAGAGAGAGAGAGAGAGAGAGAGAGAGAGAGAGAGAGAGAGAGAGAGAGAGAGAGAGAGAGAGAGAGAGAGAGAGAGAGAGAGAGAGAGAAAGGGAGTGATTTTGGATAATTAGTGTTGTGTTTTTTGTGGTTATATGGCCTAATTTCCCCATACATATATGTATGTATATATCCCTGTTCTAAAACGCGCCCGCGTTGACGGATTAAACGGTGAAAAAACGTTCGGCGGCTAGTAGCCGTGGCGATTAGCCATCCTCGGTGAAGAAAATCGGATCTTCAGAAAAATCTCAAAAACTTGCTTCTTATAACGTATAAATCAACTATACTATATAATAGATCCATACTTTCATCACAAATAGCAAGAGAAATGGAAAATAGTGATGAAAAAGACAAAAAAAAGTGTGCAGCCGCCTCTGTAAAACGCAGAATCAAAAAAGACCTAATGTAGAAGAAGAAAGGTTAATGATAATTTTAACTTTCATTAAAAGAAAAAAAATTAAATGGATGAAAAACATAATATGTGCCTCGAAACCGCGTCTACAGTGTACACTTTTGAGTCTCAGCCACTGAACCAACTCAATTTTTAACTATTGGAGACGAAATATAATATATATAGCTAATATATTCGAAATAGTCTTAAAATAAATCCCCGAGTACTCCCCGATTTTTTTCCGAATTTCTGATAAATCGCTAGGCCCAGGTCGAGCGCACGCGTAGCGCCTAGCGAAATTTTGAACATTGGTATATATTAATAAATAATTTCTGTTTAAGAAACAAAAAGGTTATATACTATGATATCATAAAAGTAAATGTTATATATATATTTCATTATATAAGTGTTGCTTTGTGATTGTTCACATACATAAAAAAACATGTAAACATTTTTTTTAATATTTTTACTAATTAATTACGGACATTTCTCTATTTTTTTTAATTGAAAACATTTCTCTAATTTATATAAGCTGAGAAACTTGTATGAGATTTATTTTAAAAGATATAAACTAAAACTGAGGTAAACAAGCTTTACAACGATGTTAATTTGTAAAATGGATAAAATACTATAATTTAATAAATACCCCTTCAGACACCTTTTCCAAAAACAAAAAACATCTTGAGACATATGTGTGCAGTCAAATTGTTTGCATCAACCAAATAATGGTCGTTTTCTAGGTTACTTTTTGGCAAAGTAATCGTAGTCAGTCTTCACAATGTGTAGTTGTGAACATAAACTATCATAAACATCTACGACATGGTAAAGATATGTTCACTGAAACTGAACAGGTAAAAAACTGTCCTACAAGTTAAAAATGCGGGAAATAAATATGGAATCCAGCTTATTAATGAGATGCAGATTCTGGCGTTAAACAACTACAAAACGACGCAGCGGCTCATCAAAAGCTGAGAAGTTTTGGGTACTTGGCACAATCACAAAGACGCGCGGCCCAGGAACCGCGTTTTAATGAAGCTCGCGTGCGACTCACGTTCTTAATGGTCCCACCACCGTCACTCGAGAGCCGTTTCAAGGAATCGCTTGAGGGAGCACTGAGCGTTTGACAGATCCCACGGTGACGTAAGCAAAAGCAGCCGCCCTTCCCTTAATAACTCAAACACTCGGTCCTACTTCTTTCTATTGATCACGTGGTTAGAGAGGAGGCAGGGAGAGACAAAACGAGTCCACGTCGATTTAACCACAGTTCTAACGATGCTGGTTCTACCGTTAATATTGTAACCTTTCTTCTCTTTTTCTGTGATATGACGGTATTAAATTTGACGGCCGGATAAGACGGCGACCGTGAGATTCTGATTATACTAATCTAGTTTGGTTAATAAGAGCAACCGCATTGGTTGGACTTTTTTGGAAGTCTTTAGTATATTTAATTAATATTAGTAGTTTAGGATTTTTGCTTAGGACTTTTATGAAAAATATGAATATTGGTAGGACTTGACGAGTGGTCTTTAGGTGAAAATTTTTATTTTAAAATTAAAAGCTAATAAATAAAAGATAATTGAAACAACAACAATTTTATTATTAAAAACATTTTATTACATTAAAAAGAAATATAGAAATAAAAACAAACACACAATTTATTTTATTCAATAAAAATAAATTATAAAATTACATAAAATTTGGAAGATATCCAAATTTAGCCCATATATTTTCAATCAAATCTTCTTTTAATTGTTGATGAGTATGTGGATCCCGAACTTCTTTTCGACGATCAGAAATGTTGTCTGGTTTTTTAGACCTCTTAACGGAAAATGTTTCATCTTGAAATTCCTCAACAGTACCTGCATCTCGTTCATCTTGGACTATCATATTATTGAGTATGATACATGCTTTCATAATGTTACCCATTTTTTCTTTACTCCATAACTTACAAGGATTTTTGACAACGGCAAATCTAGCTTGGAGAACTCCGAAAGCACGCTCAACATATTTTCGAACTGATTCTTGTTTCTTAGAAAACAGTGTATGCTTTTCAGTTTGTGGGAGTCGGATGGATTTAATAAAAGTTGCCCAATTTGGATAAATACCATCTGCTAGATAGTATGCCAAATTGTGCTCCGTCCCGTTGACATAGAAGTTAACTTGGGGAGCTTTTCCACGAATAATATCATCAAAAACAGGTGAACGATCAAGAATATTAAGATCATTCATAGTACCTGGAGCTCCAAAAAAAGCGTGTCATATCCAGAGGTCTTTTGAAGCTACCGCCTCCAACACAATAGTTGGTTTTCCGGTTCCTCGTGAATACATTCCTTTCCAAGCGTTCAGGCAATTCTTCCACTCCCAGTGCATACAGTCGATGCTTCCAACCATCCCGGGAAAGCCACGTTGTTCACCAATATGGAGTAGTCTTTGCAGATCTTCTGGTGTGGGCTGTCTAAGGTATTCATCGCCGAACAAGTGGATAATCCCGGCGGTAAACTCGTCCACACATAGTCGAGTAGTTGATTCACCTAGACGTAAATATTCGTCAACTGCATCAGCCGGACCACCATACGCCAATCGACGAATTGCTGCCGTACATTTCTGGAACGCAGAGAGACTTGGCCGTCCGGTTGCATCTTCTGATTCATGAAAATACTCTACTTCATTACAGAGACGATGCGTAATATACAAAAACAAGTGTTGATTCATTCAAAACCGAAGACGGAACAGATAGTGCGGATAAGTTGGATCGTCGCTAAAATAATCATTCCACAGTTTCTTGTGGCCTTCTTCTCGGTTTCTTTCGATGAAAATACGTGTTTTTCTCTCGTTAGGTTCTGGAAAAGGATCGTAGCTCTGAAAAAATTCTTCAAAAGGGGCTTCAAATTCTGCATCCTCATCGTAACGATAATGATAATGGGAAGATGAAGCCATTAGAATTAAGACGTGAGAAGCAAAGAGGGAATTGGGGGAAGATGAAACTTTTTTTTAGAAGAATAGAGGGATTTTTTTTGTATTTGTAAACACACCACACTTCACATATTTATAGTGAATCTGGTTCGAGTAAATGTGATACCCGTGACAAATCATGTTCTCGTGACAAATCACTTCACACTTCACATGTTTATGCAGTACCCGTGACATTTCTTGTTCATCTTGTGATTATATTTTGTCACCTTCTTGAAGAAACAAACAAAAGCATGTGACTTATGGTTACAAATTTATCAAACGTGAGTGAAACCAAATGAGTAAACTTCATACAAAATCAATGTTTTAAGTTATTACACCTTCATACAACAAGAGCTACCTGTTTTTAAGTTTACCTAATAATTTCATACAACAATAACACATACCAGAAGCACAACAACCATAACAAAAGTACCTAAAAAAAGAGTGCGATGCCACATATCACAAGCACAACAACCATAACACCTAGAACAAGTTCAAAGCCATTCCCAAATCTACCATATTTGTTAGCTGCGTGACACACCATTTTCTCAAGCCTAACCAACTTGGCATCCAACTCCTTTTGTATCTCCGTAACCTGGTTAATTTGTGTGTCGTAGTCACAGACATAGGATAGAGAATCAACCTTATCCGAGAGCTGCTCACAGTGTCTCTTGACGGCATTGATCTCCTCGGTAGCAGCCACATCCCACCATTTATGGACATGGCAGTCCCCGTCGTCGATGTTCGCACATGTATAGTACCATCTCCCAGGATGAATTCTTGTGTACGAAGTCTCCACAAGTGGTTGGCCACCACAGTAGCATTCTCTCGGGAAGCCGAACTCAACTTCTGGCTGCGGAGGATACAGAACTTGTTGCTGAGGTGGATACTGACGTCTTGCCGTTTCAATCTCCTTCTGGTCGAGCTGTATATTAAACTCGGTTTCATTGAAGAAAATGTGGCTTGAGTCATCGTCTGAGACGTGACCAATGCTTGATGGTTGCGTATAGCTGATCGGTGATCCCATTAAACATGCAGAGAAAACCACAACCTGCATAAACAGAGAGCATTGAGATAATTGAATAAGGAGAAGTAATAAACTGCAAGAAAACAACAACGAAGCATAGAAATTTTTATTTCATTAAAAAGGAAAGCAAGTACACAGTAGACAACAAAGTTCGAATATCAAATTCAAAGAAAACAATCAAGTTTAAACATAACATTGAACATTAGAAATACAGTTCCAGCAATTTATCCTTCACAACTTCTTCTTTCTCAGTTAATGGCTCCTTCTTAGCAAGGAGAGTGTCAAGAATTGCAAGTTTTGATAGCTTCTCCTTCATCACTAAATCATCTTTCCTCAGCTCCAACACAGTCTTATACTCCTCCAACGACTTTCCTTTACCTTGGCCTCTGCTAGCTTTTGCAGCCTTCACACCTTCTGGACGCATCTCAGTGTCACCAACATTGTGAACAGAAGCCTGCGAATCCTCCTCCGTGGTTTTCCTCTTACCACTACCAGTTGTTTTAAGTGTGGTAAGGCTTAACCATTTCTGCTCATACCTGAGCATACACCAAGCATGCTCTAGGTTAAACTTGGAGTTCGTGTCGGAGTAGAAGATGTTATGAGCCGCCTTTAGCACGTCCGTGTCACTCTGGCCGCTGGTTATTGCTCTCTCTACAGCAGCGTATGCTCCGCAGAACTTGTTAACCTGCTCATTAATCCTTGACCACCTCTGCTTACAATGCTTATGAGTGCTAGCATCACCACCACCTTTAGCATGCGGACTTGCTGCGTAGTATTCACCTACTCTTTTCCAGAAAGTGCCAACCTTTTGGTCGTTCCCAACTACTGAGTCCTTAGAAGTGTTAAGCCACGCGCTAATGAGAACCTCGTCACCAGCTGGGGTCCATTTCTTTCTAGAATTTTTTGTTGTGTTTTCAGGAACAGATGAAGGCTCGAAGGGTTGGGAATTGAAAGGAGTAGAAGACTGTTGGGAATTGAAAGGAGGCTCAGTCTGTTGGGAATTGAAAGGAGTAGAAGACTGTTGGGAATTGAAAGGAGGCTCAGTCTGTTGGGAAGTGAAAGGAGTAGAAGACTGTTGGGAACTGAAAAGAGAGACTTCATAAGAGAAGTTTTGATTATTGAAATTTTCTCTTTGACTGTTAAGCAGTCCTACGTAACTACGATACTGGCTATATGTTTGGGACATTTCAGGATTCTTTGCATCCATTGCAGGAACAACAGCACAAGAATGGAGAAAACGTTATAGAGGAGAGATAATAGAGAATGGGATAATTATAAACTCTGAATATTGGTACGATTTATAGTAGAAATTTAAGATGTAATAAGTGACAACCACCTATATTATCTACCAAAGTAATCAAGATTTATTACAGAACTACAACAACTACAAAGCTAGCACCTCTCGGATACAGTTGCATTAAATAGAGTAAAAGTGATTTAGTTACACAATTAGACATGGCTATGCGCTTTAGTTACAACTATTACAAGGAATTAGACATAGTACAACTATTACAAGTAATCAGACAAGGCAACCAGACATCAGATTCTAAACAATTTTTCAACTTCGTTTACGGTTTTACAAGTACAATTGAGTGATACGACAACTAACCACTACCTATATTCTTCAATTCTAACAATAACTACATGAAGAGCTCACATCGACCATTTATGTCTAACCAACAACTCCTTCTTTCAATAACCACTACACCTACAATCATAAATTACAACATTTACTACATGCTACATTCATCATCTCTTTGTCCACGGTTAAGAAAACAAAATAGAGGTCTACATTTCAGTTTAATCTAACAAGACATATCAGTTCAAGAAAACAAAAGAGTACATAGTTTAATCTAAACAAAATACTACATTTGCTAAAACTTATCGCTATATCATTACAAAAACACAATCAGTTCAATCTAACGAGAACTAATCTAACATAACACATCAGTTTAATCCCTTGTTCAAAAACGCGGTTAACTCGGCCGGAAACGCGGCGGTTACACGCTACACGGAAGCATACCGTGGCGATTTTAGTAAATTCGGTTGATTGTACGGAACTGTTCCAAAACTTGACTTCTTTTGATATTTTGTTGTCTAGAATCCTTTGATATAGCGTAGATCTATAGATCCAATGTGTAAACAAAAATTAAAAAGCAATAAATCAAAGGATTGGATGAAATTTTTTATGGTGGCTGCTAAATATTGCAGAAACAGTTAACCCTTAAAATTTGGGACAGAGGAAAACGATGAGAATATTACCATATTGCCACTCCGAAAAAGATAAATAGCAAAAATGAAGAACCCAGCCATTGAACCTAAGACCTGATGTGAATTAACACACAACAGCAACCACCAGACTACACGCAACCCTTTGATTATTCACAAAAGTGAAGAATATAACCAAAATTACTCGCCGATTAATCTTGGATTAATCTCCGCTTTTTTCATTACGCGCTAGGCGCAACCCGAGCGCACGCGTAACGCCTAGCGAGTTTCCGAACAAGGGTTTAATCTAACAAGACACATCAGTGGTCTATCGACCCGAGATAAACATAGAGAGAAAGACATACCTTTTAGAATGAAATCGGGAGAGATGGTGTCGGTCCGATTCTCGGTGAAGACTCGATCGCTGTCGCCGTAGACGTCCAATCGGGACCGAAGAGGAAATATATGTCAGCCGAGAGAGGGTCTACACGGAGATATTTAACGAAAGGGCTCTTCGGGTCCTCGTCGAAAAGGGGGAAGAACAACCTTGATCTCAATCGCCGTCGAGGTTAATCAGAGAAGAAGTGGTGAGAGATAGGAGACGGGAGAGGGTGTCGACGGAAATAATTAACGAAAGCTCATCGGTTTATCGACAAAAACTGGAAGATGTCGATTTGAGAGTCGCCGTCGAGAGAGAATAGGGAAAGAAGAGAAAGGAGAGATGTGAGACGAGAGAGGGTGTTCACCCTACACGGTTTCCATTTTCCAATCAAGTAAAGACACCTGTCCACAAGGACCTCTCTGAAAATATGTTAATTTGGGACTTTCGTGAGTAATCCTTAACAAATCTTTTCTTTTATCATTTTTTTGGGCCGAAAATTGCTTGGGACTTCCACTTAGGACACCGATGCGGTTGGGCTAAGTAGTTTAATTATTGTGGACGTGTTTCTCCCGTAACGACTCGGTCAACAGTCGACACTTAACAGATTAAAAAAAAAGCATCATCATATCACTAGACTATAGCATGTAATTGATTATTAGTCATGACTGAAACGCAGAATTCAAAAAGCTTCTTTTATTTTTGCATGCAACGGTTATTAGATTGATTAAAATAATGATAAAATTTCCAACAATTATATACTGGAATTATCATTATATACTCCGTCTGTTTTCCAAAGAGTGTCACTTAGACAATTTTCACACATATTAAAAAAATTAATAAAATGCATTCATGCTTTCATTAATATAACACACCCAACCAATATTATTTTAGATAAATGCATTATTTATAAGAGCAATGCATTTTGTAATTAGTTTTAAGCTAAAATGTTGTATAAATTACATTAGTATTGTAGAATGACACTCTTTAAAAACAAACAAAATCAACTAAAATGACACTTAATGTAAAAAAAATAGAGAGAATATGTGCTTTCCTTGCTTGTTACTGTGTTTGTATTTGCTTCAGTTTCTTTCTTTGTCTTCTCTTTGTAATAAGTTGTTTAATAACAACATTGTAAACTCTTTTTCAGAAAATGGTAAACTTAACATGTTACAAAAAAAACAGAGGGAATATAACTTTAGCCCTAGTATTAATTAGAGGAGGCCAAGTGGTAACTCTTGAGCACGAATATTACTCTTTGTGCGTTATCAATTCATACCAAATTATTTTGTTTGCGGTTGGCCACCATCTGGAATGTGAGATTTTGGAGATTTGTAACATTTTTTTATGAATCCTAATAAAAAAAATTCTAGAGTTTAGGATCGCATGACTAAATAAAAATCCTCCAAATTGTTTGAGGATTAGAGACAATGTTTCACAAGACTGGCCACAATGAGTTGGTGACACTGACACATTCGTCATATTTTGTGCTACAAATACATAGTAGTATACAGAGCGCCTTGTAAATTCAAATTTATTTAGTTACATAGATGGTTCAGAAGTAACCAAATACTAATTTACTTAAAAGTTAAAACACATGAAATGGTTGGATTCAAAACCAGCGCCGTTGACACTCGACACGATTTTACCAGCAAAGTTATTAAAACGACTTTGATCTAAATTTTTTTTTTTTTTTTTTAACCGAAGTACGATACCATTTCTGAAAAAGTTTGAAATGTTTTACATATTATCTAAGATGGAGGGACTAAGATATTAGACAATAAGATGAAACACATGTGAAGCAAGGTTTGTTTTTAGGAGGGCCTCATACTTGAACTCTGTCGAACCAAATTGAGAGATATAAGACTGTTGTTGATGGTTAGCTGTTGAAGTGGACTGTCTCTGCTGAGATGAGATCTCTTTGTCTAGAGCGTAAAGCTTGGAGCGCATCTGAAGAGTTATGTCTCTAATAACCAATGATGAAGACCTGGAGACATTTGAGTGAAGACGAAGGTTTCTTTCCTTCCAAATGTGGTAGATTGTCGCCTGGAAGATGAGAAGAATCACAGTTTTTATCCTTCCTGTTAGTTGCTGTGATGATAGCCAGCCAACAATAGCCTGAAGGTGAGAAGGGGGTTAAGCCTAGACATTCTTAGCAAACCATGCCAAACCTGCAATGAGTAGGCACATTCAAAGAAGATATGTGGTGTTGTTTCATCGCAGGAACCACACAACAAGCAGGTAGGAGAGACATCCATTCCCCAAGAGATAAGTCTGTCACGACTACTCATTCTTCCTCTTATAACCAGCCATGTGATGAAAGCGTGTCTAGGAATTCTTTTTTTATGCCAGACCAGTTTATGCCAAGGAATTGTTGGTGGATCAGGATTGAGACCACTGAATAACTTTGATAAAGAGAACTCCGAGGGTTGATCAGCCATAGAGTTTCTTCAAAGAAAATAGTCTTCATCCGTCGAGTGTGTATCCGGGGCCTGATCAGGAAGCAAGGATCGGATCAAGCGTAGAATTGGATGGCGAATTCGAGTTGAAATGTTCCATTCTCCATTGGTTACAATGGAAGAGACAGCTGCATCGATGGAGACACCAGTGACCATAGGTCCAGTCGGTCCTGCTAATTGATAAATTGGACCATTGTTAGTCCAATTATCCTGCGACTTTGATCTAATTTGGCCCTTATAATAAATATATAATTATTTCACAGACCCCAAGCCTATGTTTCTCTGGTTTCTATCAAGAACCAGTTATGGTGGTATATATGGGCTTAAAATCCACAATAATCAAATGTAATAGAGAGTATATTTTACGAGTGATTTGGTGAAGACCCTGAACCAGACACTGATCAAGGGGCAGCCAATACGAATATCTATGTTGTCTATGAGCCACATAAGCCAGAAACAAAGAGATATCACAATAAACAAGGATGTACGATATCCACTTCCACTCGCTTACATCCATGTACCAATGAATTTTGATTTCAGCTCCACCAGTGAATGTTTAACAAGACAACTTGGCCTTTTAAGAGTCCACACAAGTGAAGAATAAACCGTACGAGCCCAATCCTACAATTTGGTCCAACCGGTACATTTGAGTTCAAACAAGGAAAATAGTCTATTTGATTGTTCCGTGAATAAAGGTTTAGCACGATGAGATTCAGTGCCGGCTCTGAGCATGTGCTCAGAGTGCATTTGCACCGGGTCTCCTTTTTGCATTTCAATTTTACATAGGAAATTAGGGTCCTATTTTATAAAGAGCACATAATTTAGGGTCTTTTTTAAGTATTTATAGTAGCATTAACCAAAATTTTGAAAAAAAGTTATTCAGCACGAGGCCCAAATATACTCTAAGCCGGGCCTGATGAGATTCTATGACAGAAGTGGACATGAGTCAAGTATATGTTCACAAACCAGATGACGTATATGTTCACCATAAACGATGTCCATTGGAATAGTGAAGATTCGAGTCTAAAACCTTTTATCCATTCCAGTCCAAAAGATAGATATTCTGATGGTCAAATGGTGTTGGTTAATAAGCCCAAAACAGCCTACGTTTTACTAATTAAATAAAAAGTTAAAAACTTCTAACTACAATCTGAGTAAACAGTATATTCGGACTCAGTTGATCAAAGGCTTTCACATAGCTAGAAGGTAGAAACATTTTTTATTGCTGAAAGTTCCAGAGGCAAAATCAAGTTCCAAGCGTTACCAGGTGAGAGGAGAAAAGCTCAAACTGATTTTCTTTTTGAAAATATTATAATGTGAAGGAGACATTATATAATGTAATAATACCATTGTTTGCGGCTTAAGATTAGTGTCGTCATTATTATCTTGCTATTGATACGTACAAGCAGGGATTATTATGAAAACATTCTTCATTTGCACCTATTTCCGGATCTATCTTTCAAGAACGAAGAATGATATCAATTAATGCTTGAGTTTGCAACACGCATAAGATTATACGTTTTAGAGAGATTTATAACGAGAAAAGAGAAATTGACCAAATATTTTATATTCCTCGCTTTTAAGTAGATTTAAATAAAGATAGATTATATCTCTTTAGAACTCTAATAAAATACAATAATGTGTGTGTTTTTAGCTAAAAACTAAAATACAATATATAGTGTTAAAAAGATGGAATAGAATGTAGCTCTAAGGAGCTGTATTTTACTTTCGATGATAAGAATATCTAGGTTCTCAACTAATTTTCAGAAAAAGTAATACAGATGAATATCTTGGTTATTAATTTCATTAATGAAATCTCTGACATAATTTCATTTTCGTCTACTCAAATAACAACAACTTTTTTTTTGAAAGGAAAATATAACAACAACTTAGTTCTTCTGTTGTGTGCTAACAACTTAGTTCTTAACATAAATTAAACTCATTACCAGCAAATGTATGCATTACTTTATCTAGGCCATC
Source organism: Hirschfeldia incana (assembly GCA_026261945.1). Classification (NCBI taxonomy): domain Eukaryota; kingdom Viridiplantae; phylum Streptophyta; class Magnoliopsida; order Brassicales; family Brassicaceae; genus Hirschfeldia; species Hirschfeldia incana. The sequence goes on from JABCMI010000019.1 coordinate 1,844,913, forward strand.
CATGTTCAGGTAGTTGAAATAGTTGGGGTAGTTTGGTTTGGATGGTTGGAACTCGGATAGTTCTGGTCAAAATCTGGCCGAAATGAACTGAAAAGAATTGGTTCAGGTTCATTATTAGGATATTTCGGTTTTATTTTTTTTACTGAAACTTCTCATTATACACAGTATTGACATGTCATTTACTCATATGTGCTTCATCAACTTTTTAGTATCCACGTGATTCTATACAAACACAAAACCCTCAATGCCATGGCATATATCTATATTTATTAAAGCCATATTAAAATATCATACAATCTTATCACTAATTGAACCAGTTGTCAATGTCATGCATATAAAAACATTGCGGCTATGTGACGGAGATCCAGAACTCGTGATTATTGTTTTCTATCTAGTGATTTTTATACTTTATATATCATAAATTTTGTATTATTAACTACTATAATTGTACTATATCTCTGCCTATTGATGTATACAATCAGAGGATGGACAAAAAAGAATAGAAACAGAGAAGTCACATGGCTTTTGGAGGCCCTGACAGTGATTAATTATATTTTCTTAATTATTATGCATCCCTTAAGCAATCATAGCTCTGTAGAACCTTATTTTTCTTAGCTATGCCAAAATTAATTGTTTTACTTCTCATAAAATTCATTTCACTCTATTTAGTTCATTTGTTTCTATTGCTCTAGACTTGTGAATATTCTATCCTGGAATAAGTTCCAATTTTAGCCTTATTTATACCTGAAAAATCCTTATACTATTTTATGCAAAAACCAATATATTCACTCCAGATATATAATAAAAAATTGACAAAAATAATTGAAGAAAGGCTGCCCATGTGGGCACTTCCAAGTAATCTCCAGAATCGATGCTTCAAATACATTGGATGTTTACTAAACAACACATATATGAACAAACAAACACCCACAAAATAAGATCAGAAGACCCAATCTTTTTTACAAACACACAACTTATCTCTTTTTAGAATCTTTTGTATTCATTTTTTAAAACTTTCTCGTCTTTCTCTACCTTTTCCTAGTTTGAAAAGGAAATGGATCTTGTGAGTTCAAGTGAATTACTTATTGATGATCTTCTAGAAGATTACTGGTTCTTTGAGAACTTATTTACCAGGAGATCGAGAGCCTTAAGGTATTGTCACTCAGATCCTTACCCTTCTTCTTATTCCTTGACTTCTCCTGTAAAAATGGGAGATTCAGATGAAAGAAAGTCTCTAGAAGCTTCCACAGGGCGATGTTTGATCAGGGCAGCTTCTATAGATGGAAGAGAAGGAGGATCTGAAAATATTAAGGTTCAAGAACAGACACCAGTTGCGTCTTTCTTGCATAAGAAGGAACCTGTGGTTCTTCCTAACTCTGGATCTCGGTCGGCTCCAGGGAAGATTCAAGAACCTTCCACAGAGCGCAGTCTGATCCAGGCACCTTCTTTGCCACCTCGAATAGACAAAAGAGAAATGGATTTAGAGGCAAAGAAGATGATTAATAAGCTGACACGGCAGTTCTCTGAGAAGATTAGGGTTCTAGAACCGACGACGACAACGAGTGATCGTTTCTTGCAGAAGAAGAAAACTATGGTTCCAAAAAAAGGGAGTAGTGCGAGGAACATGAGAGGAGGCGGTAGTAGTAGCAGTGCCAAGTGTAGTTTGCAAAGAACTCAAACGATGCCAAATAACATTAGAAGAGGAGAAGATGAACTTGAAGATCAAGAAACTGACTCAAGAATGGGTTTCTTGATCCGTGAAGCTCTCGCAAGCTCACAAAATGTTCAAAAGGTAAATACAATGATCCACTCTTAATGTCAAAAGAAAATGGTTTTGAGGAATCTCAAAACTTTGAATCTTGAATTCTTGATGTAGGTTTCAGGCAATCAAAGGCAGAGACCACCAAGAAACTTGAGGTCAGAAGCAACTGTTTTGGTCAAACAAACAAGCCCAAGTCCCAAAACGCTGCGTAAAACGGTAAGCAGCATAGAAACAACCAAAGAGATTCAAGGTTATGATGACCAAATGGTCGAGCCACGTGTTGTGAACGGGTTAGCTACACCACCTAGGGTTCCCAAGGATTCGAGGAAAGAAATGAAGGATCAGATCAAGTTTTGGGCTCGAGCTGTAGCTAGTAATGTCCGACAAGAGTGCTGAAAACTCTTCTAATTACACTGATTAACTCTGATCTTGTATGACACTATTCCGTACAGATGATTTTATCTTGAACTCATATGTGTTTATTTTTTCTTTCTGATCCTCCTGAAATAATGAGATTCTTCTGTTTATGTGATGATGGTGTTCTTTTCTTTATTTTGGGCTAGAAGATATTCATGATTATCACGAAGAAAAGGAGATGAGAAAAAAAACACAAGAACATTATAATAATAAAAATTATATTTAAAACCAAAGATTGATAACATAATTTCTTACGAACAAGAAACATAATAATTCGTGATTTGAATGCGAATTATGCAGCGTTTCCTAGAAGCATTCGAGTTAAAATATTCATTCATTTTACCTAACATTACACGTAAAATACGTTGAATCATGTTGGGTTAAATATTTGTTTAAGTAGTAACGTGGAATAAGCTAGATTGAACCGGTTCTTGATTGCAGAGATCTCTCGTAAGACCTAAACAATGATAGATTAGATGCATTTATTCAACCACGAGAAGTTGATGTCACATGTAATATACTAATAACTGAGCATCCTTTGAAAGGATATACTCACGCAAAATCTGATACCGTAAGTATGTAATAGTTTGCATAGAGAAAATGATTCCATAACATGTGACCGTTAATTACGGACTGCTGTAATAGTATTTGTATTTGCTAGCTTCCAATAAACTTCTATACATTTTTTACTATTTTTGCGACCAAATCATCTTACAGAAAGAGAAACACATTTTAACTAACAGACAACTCTTTTGATCAAAAAAAAAAAAAAACTAACAGACAACTCTCACCAGACTTTACACGTTAAGTCGTTAACAGATGACAGAAACACCGTAGCTTAGGTCAAGTATCAAAGTAGAAAATGAAGAAACTACGACTTTTTTAAAGCATTCAGAAGAAAAACTAAAGTAGAAAAAATAATTTGCAAACAAGTAACCAGTTGGTGTAAAAAAAACAAAACAAGAAGCCATTTTTATTTCTTAATTACAAATTCTATTTTTACTTACCCTCATGTGATGACCATCTCTACTACTCCATCTATTTCTAATTAGACGAAGTTTTAAAAAGAAAATTTTGTTTCAAATTAGATGAAGTTTTGAGACTTTTAAGGTAAAAACTAATAAAATAGTATTACTTTTTCTCTTTAATCAAATGTTTAAATTACATTTTCTCTCTAATCAAATATTTTGAATAAAAATATATTTTTTCTTAATTTGTGTGTTTTGTACTAAAACATCATGTAATTTGAAATAGATGGAGTATGTATTAGTTTTATCACTCGAAAATAACTGATTAAAAAATAAATATTTAAGAAAATGGTAGATAGTGGATATACATTGGAGTTTCTTGTGTAAAAGAAAAAATAACACATCAAATATCACACAGAGATTAAATAATACTCTTTCTATTTCATAATACTTGATGTTTTGCATTAGTGCACAAAAATTAAGGAAACTAGATTTCTTTAAAAATATACTTTTAAAAATATTATTTTAAAATTAGTTAACTAATGAATAAAAAAGACTCTAAAATCTAATTGATTGAACAATTTCTAATAAAATTAAAGTCAACCTTAAAATTTCAAAACTTCATCTAATTTGAATCAAAATTATCCTTCTAAAACATCTTATATTTTGAAACGGAGGGAGTAGAACATGTAAAGAACTTTCAAAAAGGGTCATCATCATGAATCATCTTGTATACAGAAATAATCTAACTTTTGAGATGTGACATCTCTTTTTTTTTGTCTTTTAGAACAAGTGACAGTTTCCACTTTCCAGTATATAAATGTTTGGCCAATTCTAAGTTTGGTTCAATAAAACAAAAAAATTGACTAGTCACTTAGATTTTGCTTTTTCTAAAACCACTATCCTGATTTTGCCGTTGTCGTATTTAACGACTTTTTATGTGGGTTAACAGTTTAACTCATAAAACATCGGTAAATCATCACAATAACGAAGTTCATGTGGGATATCTACCTATGGAGCTGTTTTTTTTTTAATATAAGTCCTTTTCTTATTCATTCTCCTCTTCTAGAGAGATGCTGTTTTCGAATACAATAAGAGGAAAAAACATTTAAAAACAAAAACAAAGATATCGGCTTAAAGACAATAGATAAAGAGAAACATTTGTGAAGCAAGAAAAAGATTGATTAGAAACTCCGGTCGATATTAATGAAGGATGCTAGACGTCAAAATGTTGAAACCATGTGTGTAAATAGGACTCCGAAGAGGAAGCAGGCTGGAGAGAATTGCGAGCAGGTGGATTGCGATCTAAACCAAATAGTTTTGCTTTAAGAAGCACTTTTACCTCTTTGACAAGAAGCAGAGAATGTCGACTAGAAGAAGTGTGTAGTCTTGAATTTCTCTCTTTCCACAACACATACACAATGGCTTGAACCAGTAGGTTGCAGATAGTTCTCACTTTGCTGTTTGTAGAAAAAGTTGGGATCCACTGAAAAATAGCCTCGAAATCTGCTGGAATATTGAAATTTGAATGACTGAAGAAGGCATGCCAAACATCCTGAGAATAAGAATACCCAAGAAAAATATGATCACGACTCTCATCTGAGGAATCAGAGTAGGCAGGTTGGAGACGTCTCGGGACTCCATTGACGAAGCCTATCTCTGGTCGGTAGCCTGTTCAGAATTGAAACCCATGCAAGGAAAACATGCTTAGGAATACAGATCTTAGGCCATACAGTCTTGTACCACGAGACTGAGGGTGGAGCAGGGAACAAAGTCTCTCAATTACGAACTGGTGGCAAGCAAGCTCTAATAATCTGAATGACTCGATGACGCCTTCTAGGAAGCCTCCAAGAGCCTCCAGAAATCGCCTCTGCAACCTTTGCCATACTACTGATCCCTAGAACACGAGGTCGATTGGCTCGAGAGATGACAATTAATGGTCCCAAAGCTGTCCAGTTATCATACCAAAAAAGAGCCTCCTTTCCAAAATTATATAACAACACACAAACGGACGAGCAAGAGGTCTAAGCTTCATCAACCGGCGCCAAATCCATGAACCTGAATGGTCGAAATCAGCAGTCCAAAAATTTGTATCTGTGATAATATGCTCTTTTACCCAAACGACCCACAGAGAACCGGTTGCCGCAAGAAGCAACCAGAACAATTTCAGGCTTATATGGAACTGCTTTTGTCGCAGAGTTTTTGATTATTTATTAATTACATGCTTATAAAATGCTGCAGGATTTTTTAAAAAAAAATCTATTGATTGAAGCCCTAATGGAAATATTACACGGTAATTACAAGCAGATTTGACTAAAGTTCGGTACAACCACGAACTAACTAATTCGGAATCCGGAAGACTACATAGCCAAGTTGAGGATGCAGCTCCGGATCTTTCTTCATCCCCACCTTTAATTCTTATTAATCCGGCTTTGGAGCACAAGACATCCACTCTCTCCTCTGCTAAGCAAGTACCGTGCGCAAAGAAGCTCCCAGTGAAAGCATCAAGGAACCGAGACCATACCTTGATAGTAAAAGGGAACCCTTCTTCCAGTGATGTACTCACACGCCGGATCCTTCAGAACAAAAAACGGGTTGCAAGGGAGGCAAACCTTGACTCGAGCTTCAAAAACCTGCAAAAGAGAAGAACTGTGGTCTACTAAAACGACAAAGGAGCCAATCCGGTACTGGGATGACCACACTCCAAACAACTCTCGACATAAGATTGTGAAGCAAATTGCTTCTTTTTTTTCTTCCATGATACTAAAAAGTTGTCGAGATTGCTACTACATACACACTAAAATAACTTTTTGTAATTGGATAAGCCGACTAATTAGAGTCGCAACAAGCCTGCAATCGCATATCTTTGGTTCGTTCATTAGCCATTTTAGACTTTTAGTCTGTAGTGTTTTTCCCACGTTATGTTGATGGGCTTCTAAATGGGCATATACTATTTAATGCTTAAAGTTCAGCGAATAGTTATTTAGGGCTTTCTGTTTCTGTATTTTAACTTTCATTTTCGTGGTGGTATTAATCACAATATATTTTAATCTGCCATTTACTTATTTTTCTATTATAAAACCTGGTGACTCAAAGTTTCAAACGAAAAAAACAATATCACTTTGATTAAAAAATAGACATTGCACAATTCAACTGGATCTTTTCACTCATATTTTACACTATAACAAAATGATATCGTTTGTTTTTGCTTTATTAATCCAAACACAGAATTATGAGATAAATCTATATCTGATAGTTTGTTTTGTTAAATGAATTTCTTTTTCTATAAAATTAGATTAATGTTTATATATAATAGGCACAATTTGTATGTGTAATCCAGTTGATTCGTATATACCTTAAAAAGGAATAAAAGAGAGCATATTCTCTTCGTTAAGTTACAAAAAAAAAAAATTCTCTTCGTTGGTTTAAGACAGTCGAAAAGAATCTGATCCGAACTCTACAGTTGGAAGCAATGTTAAATGTGCTTCTTCTTTCTATACATACGTGGTATGGCTAATACGTATATATACGGCGTATGTCTAAGTTTCATTTTATAGCTACTTCTTCAAGTATAGTATTTCAAATTATTCTGCAAAAAAGTACATCAATTTATAGAATTACTAGATGATACCACTTCAAATTGTTCTGCAAAAAGTATATCGATTTATAGAATTACTAGATACCAAAAAGTAGACATTGTACAGGTGACGGGGATTTTGAGTAATATTGTTGGCATTAATATCACATACACTAAGAACGATGTCATAGATTTTAGTGTATGTCGATTTGATTCTTCTCCATATGTGTTTGACTAAAAAGTCAAATTGTACATCTTAGCTCGACGTACCATTGTTTGGCCTGCAAACAAGTGAACAACCTATGCTCTCTTGGTTTGTTTGAAAGGTAAACAGCATATCTTTTTTGTAACTTAACATAAAACAACATTTGAAAGGAACATTGAATAATATATTTTCTATTGGTTCAAAAATCAAAATTTTCTATGCAATTTTTATAAACGATTGTGCATCTTTTAAGATGACGACCCAAACCATATATATTACTTTTACAGAGAATAAGACATCTTCCGATAAAACTTGAACATGCGCTTTCCAAAAGTTACTACTAGTAATCAAGAAGTTTTATTCACTTGACCCATTAGCCATTGGTATTTTTCTGTAATTTTACTCCACATTTATCTCTAACAAGTTAGGTTATTGATAGAATTTTGAAGTTCGTTTATTTATTACAAACACACGGTTTAAACTGACCCATTTTAATAATGGAAGTTTTGGGTCTTATGCTAATAATTAGGGATGGCAATCAAGGACCTGGACCGCGGGCCTAGCCCGTAAAGGCTTGCTGCGGGACGGGATTGGGCCTCCATTTGATGAGCCCGCAAAATTGCGGGCCACGCGGGACGGGCTCAAAACGGGACGGGACGAATGCGGGACGGGCTCAAAACGGGATGGGACGAATGCGGGACGGGCTCAACCCGCGGGATTTTAAAGACCCGCAATCATAAGTCTTTATTTCTAATTAGTTTTGTTTTCAGTACTATAAATTGCTTTATTACTTTGTGAGTTTTTTTTTTTTTTTTAAATTGATGAGTTTTGTTTTTAGTATTGTTTAGTGGTGTTTAAAAAAAAAATTGGTTACAATGATATTGTTAAAGAGCTATTGCTTGTTCAAGAGCTACTGTTTGTTCTTTAAACGGCTCGAATTGAGCGTTTGAGTTAATACATAATCTTGTTTCTACACTCTAAGTTCAACAACTTGGTTGAAAGAGAAGAAGACCCTATTAGTATTAAGTTACTGTTGCTATGCAGAGACGTTGATTTACAAAGAATCAAACAAGGAGTATATTTGAAATAGTTGAATTTCACAGTTTAAATGGTTCTCACTTACTTCAAGACCATTAAACCGACGAGTGATCACATTGGATGTTGTTGCGATCGAAGTTTTTGAGCTCTCTTCAACTCCCTAACACAACTCTTCTACTTTAACATTCATGAAGGAAGCTAAAGAAGGCGTCCCGCGGGACGGCCCGCGAAGGCTTATAAATTTATGCGGTACGGTATTGGGCAGCCATTCGGAAGACCGCAGCCCGCGCGGGACAGGCCCGCCGTGATCCGCACGACGACGAGCCCGCTGCGGTACGGGACGGGACGGGACGGGAGAGCCCAATTGCCATCTCTACTAATAATCTTCTTCAGGTCTAAACTTAGTTTTTTAATATTTTTATTTAAAGAATAAACCTTCATATTAAATATGGTGAATCTTTTGTTTTGCTTAATTAAATACGGTGAATCTTCTAAGATGAGAACAAGGGAATCAACCCCATTACGATTTATGGCTACACAACGCTGTGAACAATCTAAACCAGACAACTGGAGAACAAGGGAACCAACCCCATTACACTAAATAATATTGAAGGGTGTTGCATGATGATTATTACTTTATAATATCAGTTATTACACAGCGCATTTGAGTTTTAATTTCTTGGATAAGATGTGGTTGTCTGGTTTAGATTGTTCACAACGTTGTGTAGCCATAAATTGTAAATTAATGTTTGGGCATAATTAGGTATCAAGCTGGTTCAGCAAAGAAAGCACATGCACTGGGGCGACACTTCCTTAAAGCTTTGTGTTAAGAAAACCAAACAATCAAATACTACATTTTCTTAAAATATATCTAAATGCAGAGATAAATAAATATTCAGTTATATATTTCTTAAGAAACTTGTAACAAAAACCAGAAGAACCATTTTGATGGAGTAATGGAATTTAATAAAATCATGTCAATTTGGATCATTTAATGAAGATAAAATTCTTTATAATTATTATTTTTTAACTTGATTAATAAATGAAATTTAATTCATGGTTGGCATGCTTCAGCAATCAGCTATGATGAAGACAAAAAAAAACAAATTCTAAGAATTAAAGTTTGTATTAATTAAAGTAAGTTGGAATAAATAACTATACTCTCTGTATTCAAAAGATTAATATTTTTATTTTCCATATTAATGTATGTTTGTTTATATTAAATTATAAAATATGAGTGATTTTCTTAGTAAGAAAATAAAGTTTAGACTGGTAAAAAAATCATATATATAATAAATCAAAGTGGTTTATGATTATGCCAAAGACTGGTAATATTTTAACGGCGACGTTCAGTTCTATAATTAGGACACTGTCTATTTCTTTTTAGTTTTTTTTTTATTTTATCAAATTCCTTTTTAGTTAATTAGAATTTTTTTAAAAGTGATGCAAAACTGAGAAACCAATGAAAAAAATAGGAAACTAATAAGGATAAATGAGGAAAAAATAAAAATAAAAAGCTTGTTCCGTCAGCGTGCGAGAAGAAAGGGTTAGAATCAAGAAACCGACGTCCCTCTCTCTCTCTCTCTCTCTCTCTCACCTCCCCTTCCTCTCTGCTTCTTCTGATCTCTCTCTTCTCTCTCTCCCTCCCTGATTAAACCTTCATAATCAGGTAATTATCACGTTTAATCATCACGATAATCGGCTTCCGAAGCCCTTTTCTTTCTCTCTTGTAATTCTCGAATCATTATTTATTTGTTTTTGGTGGGTTTATTTTGATTATTATAATGGTGATGATGATGATGAACTTTATGAAGAGGAAATTGCATTGTTCTAATGGGTTTGTTGGTTTTGAGATTCTGATCATCGAAGATTGTTGATAACCTTATCTGCATGTTTGCAGGGAGCTTTCGGATTTTCTTTCGATAAATTACAAGTCCTTTTTTTTGTCTTGTCTAGCTCGTTGCTGCCCCTTTAGACATCTCCAAGCTTTCTCCTTTTTTATGCTCTCAAGGTCTGATTTTTCTCTTCCTTCCTTCTTGCATTAGATGATGATGATGATGAAAATTCTGATTTTAGTTTAGGCATGGTGGGCTTTTTTTATTATTGAAAGTTTTGATCTTTATTTTCTTAGAATTGTTCTTAGCTTCTCATTTTTGATTTTAGTTCTACAGCTAAATTTGTTTTTTTTTTCCTTTCATGAAAATGATGATCTTGGCTTTGCCCTGTCATGAGTTTTGAGAATGCACAATGCAATGTGTTGTGAACATGTGCTTTTATATGTTTTGATTTCGTTGCTTAATACTAAAATCACAAGTTGAAATGTGCAGCTTAGCTTACAAACATGCAATATAAGCTTAGTTCTAAGTATCAGCCCTTGAGAAGGTGTAATGATGTTGCATTAGTTGATATAAAAATCTCGATTTCTTACTCAGTCTATACTTTCTAGTGTCATCATTATGGTTGCTGATTTTTCTTTTATAATAACTCATAATAACCTATCAGAGGCGAAAGTTTTGGTTTTTCTTGTAGTTGTAGAATTGTTCATGAAAATGATGATCTTGGCTTTACTCTGTCATCATGAGTTTGAGAATGCACAATGCAATCTTCCTAGAACATGTGTTTTGTGTGATTTGATTTCGCTTCTTAACTCCCTAGATTACAAGTTGACGTATGCAGCTTACAAACATGTAATATAAGCTTTGGCTTAGTTGTAAGTATCAGCTTGAGAAGGTGTTATGATTTTGCATTAATTGATATAAAAAGCTCAAATTCTCACTCAGTTTGTACTTTGTTGCGTCATCATTGTGGTTGCTGAGACTTTTTTTTTTTTCCTTCTTGCATTAGATAATAGTTCAGATCTTGGTTAGGCATGGTGGGCTAGTTTCATCTTCATCTTTTTTATGTATGGAAGTTTTGATTTTTGTTTGGTAGTTGTATAATTGTTGTACAGTTTTAATCTATATTTAGTGTTCATGAAAATGATCTTGGCTTTTTACCCTAATATCATGAATTTATGTTTTAAATTCGTTAGTTCATTCCCAAAATCGCAAGTTGACATATGCAGCTTACAAAGAGTGACATTGATTATGTGTAAATAATGTTGCATTGATTGGTTTCATTAAATTTAACAAACTTCAGTTTCTTACTCAGTTTAGACTTTGTTGTGATTGCTGATGTTTTTTTCTTTATAACTCAAAAACCTGTCAGAAGTTGACATATGCAGATTACATAGAGTGACATTGGATTATGTGTAACAATGTTGCATTGATTGGTTCCATTTTAATGTAAAAAAAAGCTCAGTTTCTTACTCAGTTTAGACTTTGTTATGGTTGCTGATGTTGTTTTTTTCTTTATATGACTCAAAACCTATCAGAGGGCTTATGCAGCAAGCGAAATGGGACAAAGAAATAGAACAGTAGATTTAGAAATGGAGCAGCAGCACCAATCTCGAGCCTCTCTCCAACCTGGACCTTGCATCCTTCTAAGCAGCTTTCCCCAACAACAACCTGATAATAATAACACCCTGCGTTCAATGGCTGCAAGCTTTCCTAATTTAGAAGCTCATTCTCTTCAAGACCCAACCTCCTATGACAACTCAGCAATGTTCTACGGACTTCCTCAGTACCATCAACTTCATCAGCCTGCTCCTCCTCCTCCTCCGAATTACTATGTTCCCTATATGGCATTTCAGGGTCCATCCTCAAGCAGTCAAGGTGTAGTTGGAGTGAGTTCTGATCATGAGTACGAGAGGAATGCTCACTTTATGGATCATACAAGAGGGGCGTATAAGAGAAAGAACGCCGAAGGAATCATACCTATGAATCATCCTCAGTCTTTAAGTACTTTAGCAGCTCCATTCAACAACAATACACCTGAGGTAATAGCTCCTTTTGGAGGCCCAAGGAGCAGACCAGGAGCTGCTGTTCCAATGAACCACCCTGTTCTTCCTCCTCCTCCTCCTAGCTTCATTCAAGGGAACTATCCTGGTCATCCTCCTTTCCCACCTCCTGGCTCAATCTGGTACGACCAACACCATGGAAGATCCGATGGTTCACCCTCGTTTTGGCCTCACCCACCTTACATGCAAGGTACCTACCAACCCATGAACTAACTCTTTTTTGAAGCTTTGAACTTTTGTTAGTATTTGATTATATCTATCTTTTGTAGCTGGTTCCATAGAGTCTAGTAGTAGAAACCCTGCAGCGTTCATGTATCCTCCTCAGTTAAACCCGAGGGACCATTATTTTCACCCTCCACCTCCTCCTCTTCCTCCTGTACAAGGAGTGAGAGGCCAGAGCGCCACATTATACCCTCCCATGGCTTCTTCACCCTCGTTTGGATTCCCTCCTGTGAACTTTGCTCCTCCTCCTCAGAACACAATCAATAGAGGTGGTCCCTCGGGTTCAGAGATGGGTCCGGTTCAACCAACAGGGTTTAGGATATACCAGCGAGATGATTCTGTACCTTTAGCAGCTCTTAGACAACACCGTGGAGGAGTTCCTCGGTTTAGAATGATGCCTGATGATGTATGTTAACTTTCTTTTTCCTCATTTAGTCCTTTTCTATAATATACTTTCATCGTTTGCTCAAGATTCTGATTGGTTACTCTCAATGTGTGTGTAGGAAGTTGCGATATTGGAGTTTGGAGACTTCCTTGGTGGTGCTTCTGGAAATAACCACATTGATCATCATCGTGATATGCGTTTGGACATCGAGGAAATGTCTTATGAGGTGACTCAAATCATTATTTCTTTACCGTTGTTTCTAATCACAGTTAGGTATGTAGCAGCTGCAAGTAGCTTTGTCTATTTATTATAAGAGTTAGGTATGTAGAAGCTATAATTTTCTGTGATCATAGTTAGGTTTGATTTGATAAACCGTGGGGGGTTTGAACAGGAGCTACTTGCGTTGAGCGAGCGAATTGGAACCGTGAACACTGGTTTGCCAGAGGAAGATGTGAAGAACCATCTGAAAACAAGAACATGTTCTGTAATCAACCGTGCAGAAGAGTCCTCTTCACAAACTAAAGATAGAGAAACAGAACCTTGCACAATATGTCAGGTAAAGAAAACATAGTCAAAGATCAAAAGCTTCTTGTAAGGCTTGAATTCTAAAAGCTCTAAAAGAGTTCTCTGGATTTGTGTATTTACAGGAGAGCTTCAAGAACGAAGAGAAGATTGCGACGTTGGATTGTGGGCACGAGTATCATGCAGGATGCTTGGAGAAATGGCTGGTTGTGAAGAACGTTTGTCCAATCTGTAAAGCAGAGGCATTGGTCATGGAGAAGACAAGTGTTTAATAGGGAAGAAAGAATGGCTTTTTAATCTATATATTGGGTTTATATATATATATATATTTATATAAAAGAAACTTAACAAGAAGAGAAGAAGAAGAAAACAATAGTTTGGGTTCTGTTTTCAGCTCAAAAAAGGATTCTGTAAATTTGTACTCTTTTTTTGTTTGTGCACATATTAATATGTGTTAATGGTGTCACTCTTTTTTCTATTTGGTTTCTTGGCTTATGTGACACTGAAAAAATGTACAGGCTAATATGCTTTATCTTAGGGCTTTTTATTATTTTATGTTTTCTTATTCGAATTGCTTAGGGTCTAAGATGATGTTGGAAAGATTCTATTTGAAGACACATGTCAAATTAAATTTTTTGAATCTATATGGATAATATGTATAGGTTGAATTCTTGCACTCTTTACAAGTTCATGTGTTATTGTATATGTCATGCAAGGTATCTTGGTAATCTTGAAAACACTATGTTTTGTATATTTTAAAATCTTGTATTTGGATTTGAAAGGTACACCAACCCTCTAGGGTGGTTAGATACTATATTTACCAATTCCGAACTGTTAAAATATTTATTACAATAAAAATTTAATCATGCATTTTATCGTCCAAATTAAGGTTTTATATTATGCAAGTAACGAGCTTTGCCGAATGTTGCATGTTCCCATCATTTAGCTGGGGTTCTGCTTGGATCCTTATTACCGTCTTGACCTGATTGAAATTCTCACTTATTTCTAGTTTGTTTTGGGTTTCTTCTCGTAAGATAGCTTCCGCTTTTTCAAGCTTTCAAATGTTTCTCGGATCTCTATCCACACGGTTATGTAATTTACTGTTCTTTTATATTTTCCAAATGTATCATAATATCCATAGGAATGCAATGATCGAACTAACATCTTGTATTTTCCAGAAAAAGTAATCCAGTATTAGAGTACAAAGATGATGATGGAAAGTTACTCGGATTCGATGGTATTTTCGAAAGAGACCTGACCTCTTGAGATGGTGAACAGGTTGGATTATGTATCACCCCAACGTGCACATGTTTGGTTGCATTGCATTCCTCTTGCTCATAGTTTTTTTTTCCCTACCGATAGATATCCTGATAAAGCATGCCATACAAAATGTTAAACTTCCAGGGGACATTTTATCTTCCACAAAAACTCATACAATCCAATTAATACATTCGGAGATAAATTGTCAAAAAATCTTATGCGATTTTTTTTTTCCAAAATGACTTCCCAAACAAATCAAGTCTTCCTGTACATTGTACAACTAATGGACTACTCCATATGATTGTTGCATCGTTATCTTCTCCCAATGAATGAAAAACCTTGGTACTCCATACCTTCAAAGTGAATCAATTTATTGATCCATCCATTCTAAACTTGAGTAATATTGAATCACATGTACCACCTTTTTGTTTAGTCTTCGCTTACTAACCGAGTAGCTTACAAATTTCTGACCTATCGAACGTTGTGAAAAAAATAAACTTCAAAATTAAAATCTGTGTAAACATTGTATTAGGTCAGTATCCTTGCATCATAGTGAATCTTCAACAACAAAAAATACAGTCAATATTTAGTAAACCAAGAATGTACCGTGTGTAAACTATTCTAAGTTATATATCTTGCTCCAATTCTGTCTGTGTCTTCGCACAAAGTTGAATAATTCTAAACTATTCCTACCATTCTCCAACAAACCTGTGTTGTTACTATCATTCTCTAACATACAAATGTTGTTTCTACAATTCTCCAGCAGACCATACACTTCTGTAACATAACCAAACTCTGGTCCGTAGAGACGACTTGCACATGCGGCTTTGAAACTCACCAATCTCAACATCTCCATATCTCCTGTCAACATAAGAATTTACCAACAATTAAATAATTAAGAAAAAAAACAAAACACGAAGACTAAATCTCTGGAAACAAGGTTGCATATAAAATGTACCGTTTATCTGTTCTGCCTCGAGCTTTTTCATTTCTTTCTCGAGTATCTCCGGGGAGAAATGTCGGTTAAGCCACCACTTAGCTCGAAGTGTCCATGATTTAGCCGTGAACATTCTAGGTGTCGGGTTGTATCGAACAGAGTATGTTTGTTGACACCCTTCTTCTCTAGCTCCGTTGAAGCATACAGACATTCGGTCTTCATCAACATTCTCAAAGAAGAGAATCAACATCTCTGCAAACTCTCTCCAGATCTCTGGCTCGGGGAAAGAAGCTTCTACATGCAATGCTATTATTTCGATTAGTGACTCTCTACTATACCCATCTGCAAATTAAAAAAAAGGGTATTAGAGACAGATTTAGTAAGGATTCAAAGTCTCAAGAACTATGAGATCCTAGTTTTACCTTCTTTTGACATATCAATAAGCTTCTTCAGGGTGGTTACACAACTAGGATCAATCTTTAAGATATCTTCATAGCATTTTGCAAGTTCGTCGCTGTTACTATGAAACTTCTCCTTCATAGCCGCCTTAATCCTACAATTGAGCAAAACAAACAGTACCCCCACTTCAGAAACTTACTAAGGCAGGAACCTATACTAGACTAATACGGACTGAGAGAGAGATCCTTTCTTACCTGACAGGTTTGATGTCATGTACTTTGCTGCACATCTCCTCAACCACTTTCATAGCTTCATCTACACGGCCTCCAATTAAGAGAAGCTTACAAGAAGAATTATAAAGAGAAAACATATAATCAGTCTAAGACATTCAAGCTTCTAAGAGAGAAACATTATGAGTTTACCTGTACAAGTGGATGTAATGCAGCTAACGATACATAACGGGGAGACTGCATAGTAAGCCGCAGATATTCCACTGCGTCCTTATAATAAGAATCATTGACTATCTTTCCATGGCAATCAGGATCCTCCGGCGGTTTCAAAGGAAGCAACCACGGATCCATGTCCCCTAACAAAATATAAAAACAACAGAAGCCATGAGAACAACAGACTTGCTGCACAGGTAATCGATTTGTAAGCACCAGTACTAACCAAGAATTTGAATAAGAGCGGGATCAAATGAAACTTCAGCTCTCAAAGACCCTTCGTTTTCTTCAGATGAGGCAGAGATTCGTTGTGGTTCAGTAAAGTGCTGAGTACTCTCCTCCAGTTTTACATTCTCCAGTTTTACCTTCACCCCCACAACTGACCCTGAGCCACGCATGGAAGCATCAGAATTCACTTCATTATTCCCGACAGAAGCCTCTGACGCGTTTCTAACAGAACCCGTAGACTCCACAGAGTAAACAGACTCGTTCCTGGGTGAACACTCAGCCACAACACCAGTTCCTGACTCCGACCTGTTAGATATGCTCCCGTCACTGCAGTCTACATCTTCCGGCTCCAACTCCGCTGAGTATTTACGACACCACAGCCTGTAGCATGTGATTCCTATATATAGATTGGTCCGTGGAAGGTTTCCCAAATCACGGCTCCGCATCATGCTGCCATAAGAACAAAATCAGCCATCAAAACTAATTCATTCAAGCAAGAACCTTATGATAACATAAGCATTCAAGAGCAAGCTACATGAATCCTAACAAATCTATTTAAAAAGACTGTACCCGATTGCAGCATACTCGGCCTCCTTGTCCATCCCATGCTCGAGGAAATGACAAATTTGTTCGAACCAAACCAGGAGCCTCTCCTGTCCAAATAAACCAGTTAAACACAATGTTAGCATCAAGCGTTGGAACGATACTCAATCAAAAGATAATTACAAGTTCTTCGCGGGCACAGTGTAAGTAGCCTACAACACAATCAAGTTATAAAGAATGAAAAAAAAATCTAAAAAAGAGGGACCTCTTTATGCTGTTTACCAATCTTCCCAATCCAAGTATCATATATTCTTGTAATCTCCTCCGCATTGTTTTTCTCTGGTTGCAAGTGACTCAGAATCTGTATTTGAGCCTGCAAAAACAAAAACATAAACCAAAGACAGGATCATGTAAGAACGGACAGAATAACAACAAACAACGCAGAGCACTAGTTCCATCATATTTGGACATAAACAAAAACACAAATCAGTAACAGGAACATGTTTACATGTAATAAACAGACAGCAACAAAGAACTAGTTTCGTCATTTTTGGAGCTTTAATAAAAAAGACAGAACCTCGTATTTGAGTCGGTTCATGGAAGGAGACGAATCTCTCATAGTCCCTTGCATCAGAACACTAAGCACGCCGCTTGCTTCTCTCCAGTTTCTCTGGCGAAGCATCTCGCTAAGGATCTTCGGCAATCGTTTGAGGTAATTGCTTCGTGTACTGCTTCGCTCGAGAAGGCTCAGAAGGTAAGACGGTTTCGCCACGCAGAGGACGGTGCTCTTGAACTTCTTCCTATCTACTACGGCGTCGTCGACGCGACGGCGTTTATTGTCTTTGACTGTTGTGATGTCGTCATCGAGAATCTCAGTCTTCACTACTTCGGTTTTCACCATTGCCTTGATGTAATCTTCGATTCGCGAAAATTAATTAGGCTTTGTCTCCGCCGAATCGAGATTCGAACGACGAGGTCATTCCGGCGATAAGAAAACTCTCCGACGAATTCCCGCGACAAGTTTGTTTATATATACGGAATCTGTGCAGATGATAAACCCTAAGGCTTAAATAAGTTACTCACTCAAAATTGGGCCATTTAAATGGGCTTTTCTAATTATTATTGAGGCCCAGTTTAGTTAAGACCAACCAAATTAATTTTGGGTTCACTCTCTCTTTTTTTTTGTCTAACTCCGCCATCACTCTCTCATCAACGCATTTATCTTTTTAAGTATGATTTTGGTCAACGTATATTTAATATAAAAGTATGGATTTCGATTTGATTTAGTATGGTATCTAATGTACTATCTACCATGCTGGCAAGTGTTGACTAGTGTTTTAATTAGAGGCCCGCCCTTGTGATCGGCTTAACACTACACGTGTCGCCGGTAAACAAATCCGGTAATAACGACTAACGACCGATTCTACGCCAGAAGCGCAGTTCCCTAATTGCCCTTCTTACCTACCTTTTTCTTTTAGCAGCCCATACCTACATTAAATTTTTTAATCGGCCCCAAAAGTTGTTAGATTAAAATTTTAATTCTTTAACTTTCTCATAAATATATTCGAAAGTTAGAAAAGGCATATTCTATGATTCGTATTTTTAAATTCATGTTTGATACTTTAAAATTCATAAAAATATGGCCAAATTGATGACGACCACCATACATGTTATCATATTTTGAGGTCATATGTTATTTTATTAGCTTAACCTTTTATAGAGAATATTACAATATCAAAATAGTGGGAGAAAAATAAACAAAAGCTGAATAATTCAATGTTGAATTTGAGGAAGGCCATTAATGTAGGGAGACTTTTATTTTGTCAATAAATACTTTGTTACTAGGTGTTTTGCCCGCTCATGCGGGCTTAAACATTTTATAATTATTAATTAATAGATTCATTAATAATTAGAAAACTATATGATAAGTTATTTACATTTTAAGAAATTATGATATATATTTTCATTTGAAAATTCTTACATATATATATATATATATATATATTTAAAAAAAATATTATTTGTATATTATATTAATTATTTATAATTAAATCTTAAAAAATCTCTCAATATTCTCTTGTCAATTAGAGACAAATGAAAACATTAGCTTGACTAATATTTAGTTACGTGTTTTCTGATTTTTCTCTAAATTTCAATTTGTTTTATTAATAAGTGTTTTAAGATAATCACACAATATATATTGTAATTATCTCTTTATTTTAAAAGATACTTTTCAGATTTTTGATGATTCTTATTATTATTATTATTACTAATTTTAATAATTGATTTAATTAAAATAATGTAAATTCATTTTTTGTATATAATTTATATATTAATAATTACATATCAATATATTCATTACTAAATAAATACAAAAATCTCTCATTATTTATATTTTCATCTAAAAATTCTTATGTCTTATAAGTTTTTGTAATTGTATTTGTACACTACAATATATTTAGCAATTGTATATTTTAATTTAAAATTTATTCTCGTTCAATTATATAAAATTAAAAATTTTACTTGGTTAGTATTAAATTATGTGTTTTTCTACCTTTTATTAAAATAATATTCAGATAATAACAACACAATAGTATATGAATTATATTTTCTGTAATATGTATTTTTATATTTTGAATAATTCTTATTATTATGAATTTTAATAACTTATCTAATTTTCTTTTAAATTCTTTTTTATTTTATGGCTGATTTACATAAATTATTCATTAAGGTTAGTATCGCTATTAGCCGCTCTAACTTTTAACGTAGAAGCTCCACTGCGAAAAATTACTAATTCTTACATATATATATATATATATTTAAAATTATTTGTATATTATATTAATTATTTATAATTAGATCTTAAAAAATCCCTCAATATTCTCTTGTCAATTAGAGAAAATTGAAAACATTTACTTGACTAATATTTAGTTACGTGTTTTCTGATTTTTTCTCTAAATTTCAATTTTTTTTATTAATAAGTGTTTTAAGATAATCACACAATATATATTGTAATTATCTCTTTATTTTAAAAGATAATTTTCAGATTTTTGATGATTCTTATTATTATTAATAATAATTTTAATAATTTATTTAATTAAAATAATGTAAATTCATTTTTGTATATAATTTATATATTAATAATTACATATCAATATATTTATTACTAAATAAATACAATAATGTCTCATTATTTATATTTTCATCTAAAAATTCTTATGTCTTATAAGTTTTTGTAATTGTATTTGTGCACTACAATATATTTAGGAATTTTATATTGTATTTTAAAATTTATTCTTTTTCAATTATATAAAATTAAGAATTTTACTTGGTTAATATTAAATTATGTTGTTTTTTACCTTTTATTTTATAATATTCAGATAATAACAACACAATAGTATAGGAATTATCTTTTCTGTAATATGTATTTTTATATTTTGAATAATTCTTATTATTATGAATTTTAATAACTTATCTAATTTTCTTTTAAATTCGTTTTTATTTTATGGCTGATTTATATAAATTATTCATTAAGGGTAGTATCGATATTAGCCGCTCTAACTTTTAATGTGGGAGCTCCGTTGCGAAAAATCACTTCGCAAATATATATATATATATATATATATATATATATATATATATATATATATATATATATATATATATATATATATATATATTTAAAATTATTTGTATATTATATTAATTATTTATAATTAGATCTTAAAAAATCCCTCAATATTCTCTTGTCAATTAGAGAAAATTGAAAACATTTACTTGACTAATATTTAGTTACGTGTTTTCTGATTTTTTCTCTAAATTTCAATTTTTTTTATTAATAAGTGTTTTAAGATAATCACACAATATATATTGTAATTATCTCTTTATTTTAAAAGATAATTTTCAGATTTTTGATGATTCTTATTATTATTAATAATAATTTTAATAATTTATTTAATTAAAATAATGTAAATTCATTTTTGTATATAATTTATATATTAATAATTACATATCAATATATTTATTACTAAATAAATACAATAATGTCTCATTATTTATATTTTCATCTAAAAATTCTTATGTCTTATAAGTTTTTGTAATTGTATTTGTGCACTACAATATATTTAGGAATTTTATATTGTATTTTAAAATTTATTCTTTTTCAATTATATAAAATTAAGAATTTTACTTGGTTAATATTAAATTATGTTGTTTTTTACCTTTTATTTTATAATACTCAGATAATAACAACACAATAGTATAGGAATTATCTTTTCTGTAATATGTATTTTTATATTTTGAATAATTCTTATTATTATGAATTTTAATAACTTATCTAATTTTCTTTTAAATTCGTTTTTATTTTATGGCTGATTTATATAAATTATTCATTAAGGGTAGTATCGATATTAGCCGCTCTAACTTTTAATGTGGGAGCTCCGTTGCGAAAAATCACTTCGCAAATAATAGTATAGATTTTTTCTTTGAGGTAGACAATATTTTTTTTTTAGGTGGACAATATTATAACAAACTTTTATTAAATAACGTTATTACACCAACAAATATGTTTTTTTTTTTGAAAAAATACACCAACAAATATGTTTATTTTATTAAATTATATACTGTATGTAAGAAAATAAATACGGTAAAAAAACGAAAATGGTAATGGGTAAAATGGTAAACAAACATACTCTGCCCTCTTCATCTTCCTTCCTTACAGCCCCACACGATTTATACACACTTTAGACACAAAACATATCTTCTGTAATAAAAGCTCAGATTATATATATATTCACATGTATATACTCATCCACACATGAACGTCATTCTCTGATCTTCTTTTCAAACACATCACCATGAGACTCAGATCTCTCTTCTCTTTCCTCTTCCTCGTCCTCTTCGCCTCGTCGGCTTACGCTCGGTACGTAGCCGTACAACCGTCTTCGACCGATCTCATCTCCGATGGAATCAACGGTGGAAGTCTCGACTCCTCCGAATCGATCATCAAAACCGTGGCCTCGTCTCCTCCGGCTGAGGAGAAAGAGGAGGCTTGTGAACAGACCTACGGGTTCATGCCGTGTACCAAGACGGCGCTCGGGAACGTGTTCTTGATTCTTGTTTATGGGTTTCTCATGTTCACGGCGGCGACGTATCTCTCCGCCGGAAGCGAGCTGTTGCTCGAGATCTTGGGGCCGGGTATCGTCGGTGGTTTGTTTCTTCCCATGCTCGGAGCTCTTCCTGACGCTATGCTTATTATGGGTATGTGAAAGGTTGATTCTTTTGTTGGTACTGTTTGAGTTTTGAGGGGTAAAAAGGGAATTTTTGTTAGTTTCTTGGTGATGGTAACTGAAAGTCTCAAAGGTTGGGTCTTTCTGGTTACTGTTTGAGGACTGAGATATAAAAAGTGAATCTTTGTTTTAGGTTCTGTGAATCATGTAGTCAGTGATGATGATGATACTTTGATGGTAACTGATGAACTCTTGTCTTGTCACCTTCTGTTTTTTTTAACCAATTTTTTATTTGTGTCAATAGAATCTTTGTTTTTAAATTTTAGCAAAATAAATAAAATAGTATCTTTGTTTTTTCTTTGTGAAGTTTTTTTTCTCTTGATGGGGGTCTCTTGAATTGTATTTTTATTTTGCAGTGTCTGGACTTTCTGGAGATGCAGCAACTGCACAAAGCCAAGTATCTGTGGGAATGGGTTTGCTTGCTGGCTCCACCGTTATGCTTCTCACTGTTATCTGGGGAACTTGCACTGTTGTTGGCAAGTGTGACCTTCGTGACAACATTGCCGTTAACAACCAAGATACGAAAGGCTTCCATCTTAATGGTAAACGAGAAAGCAGCTATATATAACTGTGTGGTCGTTAATGAACATAGAAAAGGTGAAATGCTAATAAACTGTTGTTTTGTTGTATATAGATTCTGGTGTAACTGTTGATGTTTGGACCAGCTATGCTGCAAGAATAATGGCTATTTCGGTTATTCCATTCGTCATTGTTCAGCTTCCGCAAGTGTTGAACTCAACATCTGGAAGACACTTGGCCGTGTTGGTTGCTCTAATCCTCTCTGTTCTAATGTTGATCTCTTATTGTGTATATCAGGTACATAGCCAACCACTAGACTTGTGTCTCTTTCTTTTTTCTCTTTTTTCTTGCTTTCTCGTTTATGAGATTATCTTCCTTGTTTATGTATATAGGTGTTCCAACCATGGATCCAAAGGAGACGCCTTGCTTTTGCAAAGCACAAGCATGTTATATCAGGAATCCTAAGGCACTTGAAACAACATGCTTTGGGAAGACTTCTTGATGATGAAGGCCAGCCTGATGAACATGTCATTCGAAAGTAAGTCAAATTTTATTTCAGCACTTTGTAAGGTACGTTTCACCACGTGCTTAATTTAAAGCTAATCTGTTTTATTAGGTTGTTTGACACAATTGATGCAAACAAGGATGGACACTTATCAGCTACTGAGCTTAAGGCGCTAATCATTGGTATCAGCTTTGAGGATATAGATTTTGACAAGGATGATGCTGTGGGAAGAGTTCTCCAAGATTTTGACAAGACTCTTGATGAGCAAATTGATCAAGAAGAGTTTGTCCGTGGGATTAAGCATTGGCTTATTCAGGCAATGGGAGCTTCTGGTCACTCTGGTCCTGATGCTGGTCCTAGAACAATGAAGTTCCTTGACCATTTCCATGTGGTGAGTACTGCTGTAAGCCCTTTTGAGCACACTTTATGGAGTTAAACACAATTGTTTTGTTTGGCAGCAAACAAAGAGAGAGCATGCTCTGTTGGGAGACAATGAAAATGGTGAGAATGATGAGGAGTCTGGTGAGGTTGCAGACCCGAAATGGATCACCATTAAAGCAGCTTTGCTGCTACTGTTGGGAGCAGCCATCGCAGCTGCATTTGCTGATCCTTTAGTGGACACAGTTAACAACTTCTCTGCAGCCACAGGGATCCCATCTTTCTTCATTTCCTTCATCGCTTTGCCTCTAGCCACCAACTCAAGTGAAGCCGTCTCTGCCATCATCTTCGCCTCCCGCAAAAAGATCAGAACCGCCTCCTTAACTTTCTCCGAGGTCTGTTTATTCTGTTATGAACGAACCATTTTCTTGTCTCGTTAAACACTTGTTACTAACACCATTTTTGTTGTTGGTGTGTGTGTGTAGCTATGTGGTGGAGTGACAATGAACAACATTCTGTGTCTCTCGGTGTTCTTAGCGATTGTCTACGTTCGAGGACTAACATGGAACTTCTCATCAGAAGTGTTGGTGATTCTCATTGTTTGTCTGGTGATGGGATGTTTTGCTAGCTTCCGCACAACCTATCCCCTTTGGACATGTTTCATAGCATACCTGCTTTACCCATTCTCTTTGGGCCTGGTCTACATTCTTGACTACTGGTTTGGCTGGTCATAGAGAGATTCCTCTCCTTCAAAGATTTGTTCTCTGAGTTTCGCTGTTTCTCTCTGCTTCTTCTTCTTGTTTTTGTTTATGGATCACAGAGTGTAGAAAACTCAAGTTACATTTCTGAGATTTGTTGATGTGTTTGAAACACTCTTATTAAAGCTAATATTATATATCTTGTTTCTTGAGTATATGTTCTTCTCCTTTCCATTTTACTATTGTTGTTTTTTTACTCATGGATGTTAGTATTCTACATTTCTACTATTGCTTCAACACTACTTTTAAAAATAAAGTTTAAATCACCTCACTTCTAATCTCATATACGGGCTGACGTTTATTAATTCTCTAAGAGAAAAAAAACAAAAAAAGGGTTCTTATTGTTAATGTACATCAATCGGGTTGCCTTCTAGTTCATAACAAAGCATAATACAATTGTAACGCTCCCGTAGCTCAGTTGGTTAGAGCGTTGGTCTTATGAGCCGAAGGTCGCGGGTTCGAGCCCCGCCGGGAGCATTATAAGTTTTTTTTTTTATTTAGAAATTTGATTAAAAAGCTGGTAACTTTTTAGTTTTTACCCCATTTCGAAACCTTTCTTTTTGCTATTTTAATATGATAATACAATTATGAAAAAGATAATATAGACGATTCAACAATCGATAATATTACATGTCTTATAAAGATTTACGTCTAATTGCATCACTTGAACCGTCTTATGACGATCCATATATGATCGTATTTACTTATATTATGTTAAAGATCTTTTGTAAGTCTTTTTTCCTTAGTCTGCATAATTATTTAACAAATTACTTTTCTAGGATCTGAAACTTGGATTTTCTATAATTTGCAAAAAATCGCATGACATAGAATTCAAATCTCAGATTTATGAGTAAAAACCTTTAAACATTAACCACTATAATATAGTGCTTTCACATTTCTTCTTAAACATTTGTCTTTTAAATTTATTTATCTATTACTACTGCAGTTTAACTTTAGTATGTCTACCACTTTCATTCCATTTTTAAATCAAAATTATGCTAGGTGTGAGTGGAATGGTTGGTCTGGACCTAGAGAATTAATGAAGACTCCAAGATTAATCAAGAAATATTCGAGATTTATTTTTCAAATAATTTCATTTATTTGTAAATATATATCATATATTTGCCTAACCCACTGCTTTATATGCTTGTTATTTTCCCAGTCCTCTCTCCTTCACATCTCTTTTGCTTGATGTTGGTCGTGGAAGAAGCTGATCAGATTTGTTTGCACGTCTTTTATACACTTTTTCTAAGACTTGAAACCTGAATTTCCTATCATCTGTAAGAAATTTCATAGTATAAAATTTAGATTTCTGATTTCATTGTAAAAATCTTTAAAGATGAACCACTATCAATGCTTCCACATTTCTTCTTAAGCATTTGTCTAAAATTTATTTATCTATTACTACTGCAGTTTAACTTTAATGTCTACTACTTTCATCCCATGTTCGGAATTAAAATTGTGCTAGGTGTGAGTGGAATGGTTGGTCTGGACCTAGAGAATTAATCAAAAATCAAAGATTAATTAAAAAATATTAGAGATATTTTTTTCAATTTTTTTTTCATTTATTTGTATACTAGATTTTGACCCGCGTTTGAAAAACGCGATATTTTTTTTCATTACGGTTCAGGTTCGGTTCTAATTTTCCAGTGTTTAGTTTTAAGAGATATAAAATTTGATCGATTATGTATGGATTAGAGATGCTCTGATCTGGTTAGTTTTATATATTTTGTACGCTGTGTCAGTTTTCGATTAAATTTCATTTTAGTTTAGTTTGGCATAGGCCTGAGCATTTTACACGGATCCAAAGATCCGAACAGGAACCGACCCAAAAATTTGGGTCCGGATCCATGCTAAGTACCTGTTGGGTTTTCTTTTGGACCCGCAGATCTCGGTTTGGGTACCTGAAGAACCCGCAAAATTATTGTATATATTAGATATGTTTAGGTGATTGAGTATATTTTTGGTGTTTCGAGTATTTTTAAAAATTTTGGGTTCGAGTTTTCGGGTATAGTTTTATGTCTCAGGTAAAATTTTAGATTTTCAGAAAATATAATTCGGGTATCCGGATAAAATTGTAGGTATTTTTGGGGTTTTCAGAGCTGACTTTGGATAAATATTTGGGTGTTTTTGCGGTTTTTCGGGTATTTTTCTGGTCTTCGGTTACACAAATATAGAAATCGATCTGTTATATATGTTCATTGCTGGAAGATTTTTTTATATATATTTCATGTTTGTTTGTGTTAGTCTGGTTATCGATTAATGTCTTCAAATCCTAAATACAAAATAAACACTTTTCTATTAAATTACAACAGCAAAATATTTTTGATAATCTTGTTATACCGACAGAAAAATCTGTTCTAATTTTGTATATAAAAGTTTATTCAAAAGATGCTATCTCGAATAAACCAAATACAAACAAATTTAACAAACATACAAAATGTACTTTACAGTTATTAAACATAATGTATGCTGTTGAAAAAAAACAATTTAAAATTTTTTTATTGAACACAGAATAAAATGATCATCATTTATGTCTAAGGGTTTACAGGGAAAAAATAATAATTATTCTGTAAGCGTTAGTTCAGTTGGTCGTGGAAAATAATAAAACGTGGATTGCTCAAGTTGTATATTTGTTTTTAAAAGTCTGCTAATTGTATATTGATAATAAAAGTAGTAAATTAGATTTGTTTAAAGTCCATAAATCGTGGAACATAACAAACTTTTTATTGAATATATTTAAAAATTAATAGGTAATAGCATTCATCTGTAAATATTTACAAAGTTTAAGGGGATGTGAAAAAAAAGTCTGCTGTTTTAATTGTATTGATATCATATATTTGCCTAACCCGCTGCTTTTATATGCTTGTTCTTTTCCCAGTCCTCTTCCCTCCACATCTTTTTTGCTTGACGTTGGTCGTGGGGGGATCCTACGGAAGTCTAACCCACTGCACTATTTTGTTTGTTCTTTTGCTTGAAGATGTACTTTGATAGTTTGCGAGGAAACTCCCAGTCCTTTATAGAGTTTTTCCATGACATTTACATATGAAAACAATGTTTGTAATGTACCGATATTACCTCTTTAATGAGATAATTTAACCATTTTTATTCTTAGAGTCTATATTTGTGACAAAAAAAATTAGTGCTATCCTAGAGTATTTCTCAACTATTTAAGTATTTTTTTTAAAAAAAAATTAAACAATAATTTTATTTTCAGCCTCAAAATAATATTTTTACTTAATAATTATTTTTTTGTAAGACATAATAACCATTTAAACTCAAAACTATTGTTCATGGGTTAACCATTAAAACCATTTACTCATTAATATAAATGAATTATGAAGTGACCTGAACCATTTATCAAATAGATTTGTTTTATCCATTCATCATATAAGCTTAAAACCATTTTGATATAGTTTGTTTTGGATTGGTTTACCCATTTTGACACCTTTAGGTATCAGTATAATAACCTAACTAGATTTTGACTCGCGCTTTGAAAGCGCGGGTTTTTCATTGTAAATAAAATCATTATTATGTCACAAAGTCATTATATCGAAGAAGAACCCTTCTCTAAAATTATATAAGTTAAGAATTAGTTTATATATAATTTTGTATGTATATTCTTATATAACTCTTTTAAGACCATGACATTTTACCGGATCAGTAAAACAAAACCAAAGTCCACCCGGAAATATAGCTATGGTTTAGGTCTCGGTGTAGGGAAAAGTTCATATTTGATTTTTTCTTCGACATGCGGTCACTGTTCGATTGCGTACCCGAGACCCAATTGGATATTCAAATTACCGTTTTGTGTATATTATGTATATTTGAATATATCAGATATGTATTCGGTATTTCTAATTTGTTTTCAATATTATGATTTTTTTTTTTAAGTTTCGGATCCAGATTTCAGATTATAGTTTCGGATCCAGATTTCAGATTATAGTTTCGGGTATAATTTCAATTTTTTAAAAAATATTTTGGGTATGAGAAAATATTTTTAGGTATTTAAGTTCCTTAGGTCAGATTTATAGTAATATTTTGGTATTTCGGGAATTTAAATATTTTTTAGGTATTTATTTATATTTTAAAATTTGTTTTTGTTTTTATTATTTTTAGGTTTTCGGGTACTTCGAGTCTTTTTGAGTCCTAGAAAACTCAAACTAATTTGGACCCGTAACATATCCAAAAATTATAGGTCTTTTATAGGTATTTGAACTATGGACCTGAACCCCAAGAAATCAACCCGAACGCGAATCAGAAAAAATAAAATTCGTAGTTAGGTCCAAATGTTTAGGATCCATAAAACCTAATAGAAGAGTGCAACAACCTAAGTAGATTTTTCAGAATAGTCCTCTTTTAATAATATATATTAAAAAAGATATAAACATTTGTTAGTTTTTCATATGCTTGAGCATTTCACTACTACAAAACCCAAATCAGAACATACCAAAAATTACATGTACGATTCAGTCAAATATAGGCTAAAATACCTATTAGATAAAAATTTCAACTACGGGGCTTATTTCGGGTCTATATCCTACCAGAGATCCCATCAGATATTTAAAATTTCCCAAAAAACTTGGATATATATGTTATATTGGAGTATTATATTATATATTAGGTATTACAAATACTTTTTATGTTTTGGGTTAGAGTTTGCAGTTATTGTATCGAGTTTATGGTAAAATTTTATATTTAAGAAAATATATTATTTGGGTAAATATTTTGGTAGTTTCAAATCCTCATATCAATTTTTGGAAATAATTGAGTATTTGAATATTTTTCAGATATTTTTTTAGTTTTAAAATTTATTTTGGGTATTTTTATGTTTTCAAATCTTAAATATTCGAAGATACCAAAATGTATATTTGAATACCCAAACTAAAGCTTGCATGTTATCCTCAATATATTAATCATGGAACATTACAACATATTTTGTAGCCACATGTCATCACTAGGATGATTTTTAGAAATCTTTAGGAAAATAAGTTGGTCCATACAAATATATATTATACTTTTTATTAAACTAATTATCACATTGATTAGTAGTCTTAAATTATTTCTTTAAATAAAAGCTACGTAATTTTCTTTTCTTAAATAAAAATTATGAAATTACCTAATATGATTAACGTATATATGACAATTAATGATTATAAATCATACATATTTGATAAACAAATTTGTATCCTCTACATTTTCTAATTTATATTATAAAAAATCACATTATATATTTAAAAAAAAAAACTAGATGAAAACTAGATTTTTCATATATATTTTATTTCAAATTTCTTTAAAACGTCTATAAATTACAAAAAATAGCAAGATGTTATTTTTTAGAACGGAATATGATCCGAAATGAAATATTTCGGATATTGAATAGATCCAAACCAGATTTATATACTTAAATATATTAATCATTTTTAGAATTTAGTATCTAAAAGAATATACAAAATATATAAACATCATTTTTAGAATTTAAGATGTTATTAAGTTGTCCAAAATAGTAGGAAATATATACAAATAGTTAAAAATTACATGTTTAAAATAGTTAAATGATACTCAAAATACCAATACTTCAAATATCTATTGATTTCTTATCTGAATATTGAAGCTAAACAAAATTTTATGTTAAGTTTAAGTATTTTAGCATACATTATACACATTTATATGTTATAAATATTTTTTTTATATATTTATATTTTGAGAAATTTAAAGTATATATGAATTTTATTTTATTTTTAAAAATCAAACCCGCTGGTCCGAATCGGATCGAACTCACAAAAAGTTGAAACATAACTGAACCGAACCAAACAAACCGAACCAAACGGTATCCGAATGTCCATCTCAAATCAAATGTAAGAAAATTTATTCATAACAAAATATGTTCTAATCGTAATATTTAAATACAATATATTTTAAAAAATTCATTCCGCGCATGGCGCGGATTCATCTAGTTGTTATATACTTTGGAACTTTTAGATTTTGAGAACCACAGTTCGATATAATGAACAATATATATAATTTTGGTATATTAGGATACATCATGAGACATATTTATAGATGATGATATTTTAGTATATTGGTTTTATACATATGTATTAATCTTTGGTCCACTTAGTTTACGTCCAAAAAATGATTTATAAATGTGTAGTCAAGTAATAATTAAAAGGTAAGTTAGTGAAATATTAATTAAAAGTTGTTAGGATTAATTAAACATATTGAATGTTATATAGTTAGGAAAATTTAAGGTAAGACCAAAAAAATAAGGAATTAAATGAAAAAGGTCCAAACAATTTTTATTGGTAGATTTTTTCAGGACTCATTCTCTTTTAATAGTATTTATGTGTTAGTTAACGTGAGCATGACACATAAGAAACATATTTCTCAAATATTATAATTTTAACATCAACCATGTTGAATATTTTGTAAACTTAAAAGAACGCAACTAAACGTTTCATAAATTAGGAGTGAAATTAAAATAACATACAAAATACAAATTAATATAAATTTAAAAATGATGAGTGGTACGGAGTAACATTGGCTAACATAATTAATAATTTTTTAAAGTATCATTCAAAATATGAATATTTATAAAATGAACAAAGCATAACAAAAATTAGTAAATGTTTTTCTTTCATTATCTATAAAATTAGAAGCCGTTTTTCAAATGATTTATATGAATTACAATAGAAGATGGTTGTGTTATTAGAGATAAATTAGTTTATCAAAGGGAGGCTTAACATATATATATATATATATATCTTTTGTGGATTTTAATTCTTGAATTAACGTAATATATAATCTATATTTTTCCTAAAAATATAGTTTATATTTATGAAATTAAGTTAACTTATTTTCATTTTTAATTTCATGTGGATAGTAGGTTATGTTATCCAATAGTCTAATTTGTTTACAAAATAATAACAAACTTCTCATACATGTATTTAAAACATAATTTTTTTAATTCAATGACTCAAAACAAAAGAACAGTTAGAAGTTTGGTATTATTTGGAATGTTTATCTCAAACCATTTGAATTTTGAAAGTTATATATATATACATATATTGTATATATATTATTATTATTGTTTAAAATGGTATAAAAATATTTTTTATGTTTCAGTCAAAAATTTTAAGACAAAAATTGTAATGCCATTAATGGCTATTATTAGATGCATTGAATAATACAAAAGAAAATCTAGACTTGTTTATGATTCAAATTTAGACGGTTAAGATGAATTAAGCTTTGATCTTAAGGCTCTTTTTCTTCTTGTAGAAAGACTTATCGTGTTGAAATCCTTATAAATAGATACACTCTCTTATGTTGTGCGTCACTACCAACTATCAGTATATTTGTTATCTCAACATATTCTATCAATATTTTTCTTCTGTTTCTTTACACCGATCTTTGTTTTTCTTCTTTTATTTTGAAAGCTGAGCTACCTCTCAATCCTTTTCTCTCAAAGGTATGTGCAGATTTTTTATTTTTCTCTTTAATATGTAGTTCATGTTGAGCTTGTTATATAAATTACTTATAATTTTTTGTTTATTATATGTGTATTTATTTTTGTTGATGTTATCACTGAGACTATATTTTGTAAAATCTGATTTAAATATAAATTTCAGATTTGATTTTCTCTTATCTCTGTATGTTATTTTAATAATAGTCCAACCAATAGTTGATTATCCGTTACTTTTTGAAACTATTTTTCAAATTTTTATTATCAAAATTTAAATATTTATTTTTTATTTTATTAAATTTTAAATCCTAGTTCCAAAATCCTAAGGGTATATGTGTATATTTACCTCTTTAATGAAACATTTTGGCTTTTGATACTTATAATCTATATTTGTGACAAAAAAATTTAGTGTTATCCTAGGGTATTTCTCAAATATTTAAGTATGTTCTTTAAAAATCTAAAAAATATTTTTATTTTCAGCCCCAAAATAATATTTTTACTTAATGATTTTTTTGTAACACGTAATAACCATTTAAAATATAAAAATATTGTCCATGGGTTAACCATTAAAACTATTAATATAAATGAGTTATGGAGTGACCCAAATCATGTATCAAATAGATCGGTTTTATTCATTACCCATATAAGCTTAAAACCATTTGGATATGGTTTAGTGTGGGTTGGTTTACCCATTTTGACACCCTTAGGATTGGGTTTATATCTAAGAAATTAAGTTAACTTGTTTTCATTTTTAAATTTAAGTGGATAGTAGGTTATATTATCCAATAGTCTAATTTGAAAACAAAATAATAACAAACTTCTCATACATGTATGTAAAACATAATTTTTTTAATTCAATGACTCAAAACAAAAGAACAGTTAGAAGTTTGGTATTATGTGGAATGTTTATCTCAAAGCCTTCAAATTTTGAAAGTTATATATACATATATGGATATAGATTAATATTATTATTGCTTAAAATGGTATAAAAAGACTTATTATGTTTCAGTCAAATTTCTTAAGACAAAACTGGTAATATCATTAATGGCCATTATTAGATTCATTGAATAATACAAAAGAAAATCTACTGTTTTTTATGATTCATATTTTAGACGGTTAAGATTAATTAATTTTAAATCTAAAGGCTCTTATTCTTGTTAATAAAATATTATATTGTGTTGAAATCCTTTTAAATAGAGACGCTCTCTTATGTTGATGAAAACATAACAGAGCATATATATTTAAAAGGATTTCACCACGATAGAGTTTGTCTACAAGAAGAATAAGAGCCTTCAGATCTAAGCTTAATTCATTTTAACTGTCTAAAATTTGAATCATAAACAAGACTAGATTTTTTTGTATTATTCAATGGATCTAATAATGGCCATTAATGGTACTACCAGTTTTGTTTTAAAACTTTTGTCAGAAACATAACAAATCTTTTTATACAATTTTAAACAATAATAATAATATATATCCATATATGTATGTATATCACTTTCAAAATTTGAATGGTTTGAGATAAACCAAATAATACCAAACTTGTGACTGTTGTTTTTGTTTTGAGTCATTGAATTGAATAGAAAATCTGTTTTACATACACGATGAGAAATTTGTAATTATTTTGTAAACAAGTTAGACTATTGGATAATATAACCTACTATCCACATGAATTTAAAAATGAAAATAAGTTAACTTAGTTTTTCAAATATAGAGTATTATTGTTTTAGGACAAATATCGGCTATATATATTACGTTAATTCAAGAATAAAAAATCACAAAAGATATATACAGAAGAGGAGCCAACTTCACCCAAAAATAATATATATATATTAAAGTTCCCTTTGATAAAATAATTTATAATGAATAACATAATCATCTTCCATTTTAATTCATACAATTAAGTTGCAACACGACTTCTAATTTTATAGATAATAAAAGAAAAATATTAACTAATTTTTAATTCTTTGTTAATTATATAATTTTAGAAATCATTAATTATGTTAGCCAATGTTACTCATACCAGTCATTATTTTAAAATTTATATTAATTTGTACTTTGTATGTTATTTTAATTCCACTTCTAATTTATGAAACGTTTAGTTGCTTTCTTTAAGTTTACAAAATAACAACAATAATATTACAATCTTAATAATAATTTTAGTTTTAGTTTTCGTTTTTATTATTTTGTCATAAATCACATTAATATAAAAAGTGGGAATACATTAAAACATTTTAAATATAGACTATATATTACATTAACTCAAGAATCAAATTTCACAAAAGATATATATATATATATATATATATATATATATATATATATATATATATATATATATATATATATATATATATATAAAGAACTAGTTTAACCTAAAATATAATTAATTTACTAAATGAGCATAAAAAAGATCATAGATCATCAAACATATCAAACTAATCTAAATTCTAATACTCCAAATGAGTCACTAACATAGTATTGTTTTATTTTTAGTTGTTGTACATGTAAACTACAAAATGAGTTACAATTTATATAAGAACATAAAATTAATTTAATTTTACAAATATTCAGATCCATATATTGTAAGAACTTATTGCTTATCAGTTATACAACCTCAAACCAAGGAACACTTCATTTGTAATTTATATTTTTTAAAACTATATATAAAAAATTATACTTATATTAATAAATAAATATCTGTAAATATATACGTAAATGTTTTAACTAAATACAATGAAAAAAATTATTCAAATATAAAACAAGAAATTATGATATAGTTCACAATGAAAATTGAAATAATTTACTTAAAATGACTAAACCAATCCAATTTTTTTATATCATAGTCATGTGTTTAATTAAGATAATAGCATAAAAACTAATCAAAATATTTTTGTACTTATTCTTCCTACATGTGTATTATAAAAAAAAATTAATTATGAAACTAAAGTAAAATATTTTTAAAATATTATAATTAAATATGTTATAAGTATTTATCCGTGCATGGACATGTGAGAGTCACCTAGTAATTTTTAAATTAATAGATTTAGTTTTAACTTATGGTTAATTATATATTTTTAGATATGTATAATTATTAAATCAATGAAGTTTTATTTTATTTATAGTTATTTATATATTAACAAATATAATTATTCACTAAGAGTATAAATAATATTAATTAATCTAATTTTTTATAGTGAGGGTTCTGTTACGAAAGTTTACTTCAAAAATAATAGTATAGATTTTGAAGGTTTTCTTCTTCTTTTTTGACATCTTTTGAAGGGTTCTTATTAGGCTTCTCATTTTATGGCTGGATCTACTATGGATTATTGTGCTATCATTTAGTGGATTTGTTCTTTCTCTCTTCTGTTGTTTGATAGGGTTTTCTCTGTTGAATTATGATTACCCGTCATCATATCTTATCTGGGAAGTATATGTAAGACGTCAAGTCTTTGTTAGTATGTTTAGTTAGTTAGTTAAGATACCATCAAAGTATGTGTAATGCTAAAGTTTAAGAGCGAGATCTGTGAGTGTAATTTTCATACAGACTGTTTGTCTTGATACTTTATCCTTTTTGAACATTTGAGTATTGTGAGAAAAAGGTAAACCTAATAAATAAGCTCAATTAATTCTTGATTTCTTTGAAAAAGATTATTGGTTGTTGTGGTTTCAAGGAATTAAGAAACTCAAGTTTAAGCAGACTTACAAGTCCCTAATAAACTGCACCACAAGAAAACGAGGACTCTAAGAACATAAGCAGCGATGAAAAACCAATTGAGTTTGTCAATAGAAGTAAAATAATAATATTTGTATTTATAACTAAATTTTAATTCATTTTAAACAATTCTACCACAAATAATGCTACAGCTGTAAAAAAATATTTTATCTTTTTGTAGAGGTTTTTCTGCTATCAATATATTCTCATGATTCATTATTCTCTCTCATTCCTTTTCAATTTTTTTTTTGTTATTTTTAACACTAGAAACTTATTGAGGGACTAGCATTAAGAGCATCTGCAACGCGAAGAGCATACCGGACACGCTCTATTCTCAATTATATTAATATTTTACTATAATTTATTTATGTAATTAAACTTTAAAATCAACTATTAAGTAAATGACACATGTGGAGCTGTGTTCTTACCCTTGTGTAAATTGTTCTCAAAGCATAATATGTTCTAGTCAATTTCTTATCTCTCTCATACTTTATCATTTTATTATATTTTTATGTGAGATGTTCGAATGCTGTCATAATGTTTACTTTAGAGACTAAGACACAATTTCAAGTTAGATTTCTTATTTTATTTATGTTTTAATAAAATTTTAGAGATGTTATTTTTGCTTACTTTAGGATTAACATATAACATTTTTAAATTTCTGTAGAGCAAATAATTAGATAATATATTATCGGAAAGGAAGAAAGATTTGTTTTAAAAAGTAAGAAGGAACAAACAAAAATAATCATAAAAAACAAAAAAACTACACATGTGTTATTTACAATGATAATATAATGTGGAAGAGATGCTGTCAATGAATTTTTATATCTAATGAAAATTTCTTGTTGGTTTTGGAAAGAGAAATCAATCTTTTATGTTTATCTTGAGTAAGGAAATTTTAAATTTTCTTTTAAAATATTATTAATAACCCTCAAAATAAACTTTTTCATGTAAAATATAGAAAATCTTTATAATATTATTTGAGAAGTCAGTTTCTTATATATCACGCTTTTGTTAACTTTCACGATGGTTTATTAGGCTGGTACCCTAAATGAATTTAATTTATTATTGTAAAAAATCATATAATCAATGTTAGTCATCTTAGTTAAGCATGTGTTTTTTTTTACATATTTACATATCTTACTACATTAGTTTGAGATTTATGTTATATTATAGAGATTAATATTAGTCACCAAATAAAACACGTGTTTCCATTTTTATTTGCATTTATTGATATATCAAACTACGTAATTTATCTATACTATTATTTGTGAATTAATTTTTTACAATCGAGTTTTCACGTTAAAAATTGGAGCGGCTAAAGTCAATGATATCCTTAATGAATAATAAGATTTGTTAATACATTATTAACAATAAATTAAAAACGAATTTTAGTACTTTGTTAATTATCATTATCTAGAAATAGTTTATATTGTGTTTATCTAAAAACTATTTTACACCATAATTATTTTTTTCTTAAAGAAACAAAATCCTTTAATAAATAACTAATTTTGTCAATATAGCTAACAATACATTTTAAACGAATTTCAGTAATTTTATAATTATAATTAACTTAAAGTATTTATATTGTGTAAATATTTTACATCATAATGTTTTAAAATTTTTTTAAAAAAAGATAAATCTCTATATAAATTGTATAAAATTTTATGTTACATGAATGCTAAAGTTTAATTTATGCAATAAAATTAATTTCTTCGAATAAAAAAGTTTCCCAAATTTGATATTAAATTTATTAAATATTTTAAACACATGGGCGTTTTCAAATTTATTTTACGTAATAAAAATATTTATTCTGTGATGAAAAACTATTTTATATATAAAAATTTATTTTTAATTATTATAAAATATTTTTAAATCATGAATATTAACTTATTTTAATTATTTTTTATTTGATAATCCATCTATTCATAAATATTTTAAAATAATTACGCCCGCATATGCAGACAAAACACCTTGTTTGATAAGATAGGTATAAAATAAATCTTACATTAGTTAGGAATATTATATTTTCTGATAAGTATAAAATTTCCTATTTTTAAAGAAAACTTTTATCAATTTTATGCATTTTTTACATATAACTCATAATCCTAATATTATTACATGTCTCCAAATCTATATAAATATACAACTGATTCTCTTAATTCTAAACTAGTAAACTATCAACAGAAATTTAAACTCTGAGAAAAAATGTTTTATTCATAAAAAAAACATGTATTTTCTTCATAGAAAACAATTCCTTTGGTTTCCATTAGAGAAATTCATCCAGCTTTGAATACGTGCAAGGTCAAAGTGAATATCATGAAGTTTTGAAGAGGATATATATATAATCTATTGAAATGGTTTTTACAGATGATGAAGTAATTTTAAGAACTCATATTTTTCAACTTATGCTAATTATATAGCTATAGAAATCAATATTTTATTATTATTCTATACTATTCCTAACTTATATTTTCATTATTTTATAGGTGAACCAGATTCATGCAACAACCACATGATTTGGTTAAGAAATTTGAAGATAATTAATAGAAAGCGAATAAAAAATAATTCATACATTTAAGATCAATTTTTAGATTTGTGATTTTAAACCAGTCAATATCTTTTCAAGAAATCTTTTTCTCGAACTATTTATGTGGATGTCTGTGAAGATTTTCCTGCTGAGTTGTCTGAAAAATATAATACTGATTTTATAGATATTTTATCTCGAACCATCATAAAAATGTGTTAATTGGTAGTCTTTCTTTTAATATGCAAGATTTATATTGTTATTTATATGATGTATTTAAAATCTCTCTCATTATAATTTCTTCACGTATATGAAGAAGGAGAAATTGTTAGTGTTAGATCTTTACAAGAACTTAAGTCCAAAGGAAAGATTATTACAAAACTTTTTCTTTGTAACTGAAGATTATTACAAAACTTTATATATCTATACTTAGAGATACAAGATGAAGTATAAGTAACCATTTTTTTGGTAAAACATAAGTAACTGATTTCTAGGTATGTTTACCTTTATACTACGTACATGTTTGCAGTACTTTGATTCGTTCAATATTTCACATGTTTTTAAATACAGTGGTATGCATCTACCATGCACTCTTTGAAAAGATTATGTGATTCAAGTATTTAAATATATTTTTTTTGTAACTTAGGCTTTCAGTATTTAAATATTTTGCAAAAATAAAACATTGTAACTAAAAAGCTTATAAATTAGATTGTAACTAAAATAGCATAAAAATACACAAAACATAGCTAAAACCAATTTAGATATTACACAAATTATTATATTTTAGTTTTCGTAAAATTCATGTCCGTCAGAAGAATCACGCAGTATGCTATATTTTAAAGGTATATATGTATATAAAGCGTGTTAGATAATGTCTGGATCATCCTATCTTGCAGAGAGTCCTAGCCCCGGTAATCAAACAATGGTCTCCAAATGTTTCGTCTAGGTTAGGTGTCGAGACTAGACCTCGTGGGCTAAGTAATGTATTTTTAGTTTAATAGTTTAGATGATCCATTTAAAAAAAGGAAAATCCCATAACAAATCTTGAAAGTGGCACACTTTAAATTTTGAAAGTGACATTTGTATCACAAAAACTTTTAATTTAGCTTACTTATTTACCAAAAACTAACTGACATGTATAACAAGTAATTGTGATGATGTGTCGGTTATTTCGAAAAAATAATTAATAAATTTTTTTTTTCAAAACAAAATAAAAAAATAAATAAATAAGAAATTGGATAACTACATAAATATTCAGAAAATTAATTGAAATTCAAAAAGTTAAATAAATTTCAAAATTTATATTAAATAAAAATACAGAAAAATGAATAAAAACAATAATATTAAATTTAAATACAGAAAAATCAATAAATTAATTAAAATTTTAGAAAATTAAATAAATTCATAAAACTAAATAAAAAATAAAAAAATAAATAAAGTTCATAAAATTATTAAAATTCAGAAAATATATATAAAAAATCTTAGAACATTATTTTTTTTGATCAAATGGTTTATTCCATCTTAGTGTTTGTTCACCTTAATTCATAAAGTTAAATAAAAAATCAAAAACAAATAATATAAAATTATACTACACAGAGTTAAAGAAAAAAAATAAAATAAAATAAGATTAGATAAAATACAGAAATTGAAAAAAATTCTGAAATTAAACAAACATTAAAGAAAAATCCCATTTAAAAAATTAAAGAAATTCATAATATATTTTTTAATCACAGGATATTTAATAAAAAAACAAACATATCATCTATGAAAATAACAATTTCAAGCATATCACTAATGATGATAGTGGTTTCTCATAA
Source organism: Hirschfeldia incana (assembly GCA_026261945.1). NCBI lineage: Eukaryota > Viridiplantae > Streptophyta > Magnoliopsida > Brassicales > Brassicaceae > Hirschfeldia > Hirschfeldia incana. The sequence continues at coordinate 1,884,686 of JABCMI010000019.1, forward strand.
AACCATTTACAATAACGTTTTGACATATCTATCCTTTTGAATGATGGTTTTCGAAAAAAAATGTTATTGGCTTATTTACCATCATTTTAATGATGCTGTCAGAAACTATCATTAGATATATGTTAAAAACGTTATTGTTGATGGTTATATAAAAAATCATCATCGTCATCAGTGTTATGTTTGAAATTTTTATTGTCAATGATGACATGTTTGTATTTATAATAAAACTCTTGAAATTAAATAAAATTGTTTTGTTAGTTTTCTGAATTTTCATTTAATTTTATGTAGTTCAATTTAATCTTGTTTATTGTTTTGAATTTTATTTAGTTTCTGTATTTTAATTTAATATAATTTATATTTGAAATTTATTTAATTAATTTTCTGAATATTGATGTAGTTAACCGATTTCTCTTTTAGTTTTCTGAATTTTTTAAAAGTTATTTATTTTATTAATTAATTAATTATTTTTCCAAAATAAAAACAAAACTTCATACGCAACGTTTAGGGGTGGGCGTTCGGGTACCCATTCGGGTTCGGTTCGGATTCAATCGGGTTTCGGGTTTTCGGGTTCAAAAATTTTAGCTCCATTCGGATATTTCTAAATTTTGGTTCGGGTTCGGTTTGGATCTTTGCGGGTTCGGTTCGGGTTCGGATAACCCATTTAAATAATTTTAAAATTTTAAAATTTATTATATACTTTAAATTTCTCAAACTCTGTAAACAAAATACATATATAAATTTGAATTGCATATGTCAAAATATATAAAATTAACATATAAATTGGTTTATTTTGAAAATTTCGATTGAGAATCAATAGATATTTTAAATATTTTTAGTGTTTTGAGTATACTTTAGCTATTTTAGACATGTATGTTTAACTATTTGTATATATTTCTTAAGTATTTTGTACTACTAAAAAGTATTTATATATTAAGAATGTTTTTAATATACAATAAATCTAAAAATAGTTAATATATATAGGTATATAAATCTATTTCGGATATATTCGGGTACCCGAAATACTTCGGTTCGGATCGGGTTCGGTTTCGGTTTTTTAAATACCAAAAATTTGAATCCATTCGGATATTTAGTCAATTTCGATTCGGATTCGATACTACTTTTTCGGTTCGGGTTCGGTTCGGTTCTTCGGATCCGGGTTTTTTGCCCAGCCCTAGCAACGTTGTATATGTCAGTTTTTAACTTAATGAACAAGTAAATCTAGTTGGAGGTTTTTTGTGATACAAATGTTACTAATATTAGTTGAAAAACTTCGAGATTTTAAAGTGTCTCTATGTACCGCATTTAGAGTTTATGTACCACTTTTAAAGTTTATGTACCACATTTAAATTTTTATGCAATTTTCTTATTTAAATAATGACTGATTAGGGGGAAAACATCCAATTCATACATTAACAAGGGGTCGCGGTCCCGATCAGTATATACATTCATACTCTGTGCTAAACCATACATAAACTCAAATTATAATCAAATTTCATACATCAACTAACCTTTTTCGGTAAATTCATACATTGACCGTGTTTCCGTTAAATATATAATGACGGAGTCTTACGTGGACTTGTAGTAGAGAAGGATTCGAACCCGGGTTACCCCCAACAATCCTTCCTCCTTTCGACCACTCTGCCATGTATGATTCACAATTATAATGTATCACATATACATATTTAATATTCATCGGTTTCAAATTTCTCAATAAAAACTTGATTTCGGTTGTGGTATACAGGGGATTCCGAACCCGGGTACTCTGATCTATCACATCTCCCACTCAACCACTTTGCCATGTATGCATCATTGTTTAACACATCACATATACATATTTACCATGCATCTGTTATGGGTTTCCAAAAAAAATGTTTTCTTTTGGATTAGAAAGGGATTCGAGTCTGGCTAAAAGAATTATTTCACCACATCCATCTGAGCAACATACAAATCTACATTATCACCTAATTAATCATATAGTTAAACAATAAGTATTGTATTCCGTGACAAAAAAAAAATCAATAAGTATTGTACCACTAATTAAATTCAAAATCTTGATGTCTTTTGGTAGTGTTCACATCAAATGAGGGTTTGTCGGTCAAGATATAATCAAGCCGAGCAGCAACGAGAACCTAAATTCAAATATAAATTATTTGGATTAAATATATATAAAAAATAAAACTTACAGTTTCCTATAATTTAACATTTGAGCAAAAAAAAAATTAAACAAAACATTTTGAGCAATTCTTACCAAACCGAATATATGTATATGTAATGCATTAATAGGATGAATCATACATGGCGAGAAGTCTTGTGGGGGATGGTTATTTTGGGGAACCCGTGTTCGAATCCCATTCTAGACCAAATAAAAACAATTTTTTTTCTGGGAACCCGGCACCAATGTGATAAATATGTATATGTGATGCATTAAAACAATGAAGCATACATGGCAAAGTGGTCGAATGGGAAATGTGATGATATAGGGAACCAGGTTTCGAATCCCCCGATGAATTTAAAATTTTATTTGGAAACCTGAAACCGATGAATGTTAAATATGTATATGTGATGTATTATACCAAAAAAACATTTATGGCAGAGTGGTTGACAAGGAGATATGTTATTGTGGGTTAACCTGGGTTCAAATTCATCTCTAAACTAGGTGAATACATTTATTTTTTTCAATAAAACGATGTCATTCTGGGATTAATTGCCACATAATCATCTCGTTAAGTCCACGTAAGATTCCGTCAATATTTAATTAACGGAAACGCGATCAATGTATGAATTTATCGAAAATGATTGGTTGACATATGAAATTTGAATACAATTTGAATTGATGTATGTTTTAGCACAAGATATAAGTGTATGTACTGATCGAGATCGCGGCATTTTGTTAATGTATGAATTAGCCGTTTTCCCCGTGATTATTAGGACCTGGGAAACGTTGAAGTGATTTTTGTTTTTCCAATTTGTTTTGTAGGAACCATAACTCAAAGCAAAATATAGAACTGCAAAACCAGAAAGAAAGTAATACAGATGCAGCAATAAGAAGAATCAACCACACTTCCAAAAGTATCATTCTCCCAAAAGGAAGAAAGAAGCCTAACATAAACTGCATGTTACTTTGGGAATGAACCAAAGAGCCTTAAACCATGGATTTATTGATGCAACCCAATAAAGGGAGGGAAGGCAATTATAACCGGAAAATTGGAGAAACAAACCGAGCCAAATCGGTTTAAATCATTGGTTGGCAAACTTAACTCCCTTCTCGATGGAAGACTTGAGCTCTGGCTTCAGTGCTTCCAACCCTTCCTTCTCAAAGTCTGAGAGTGGCCCTAAATCAAGAACCTCCTCCACGCCGTTCTTCCCCAATCTCACCTGAATCACATAGCCAAAACAATCACATTCATCAACTGAGTCACGAGCTGCACATTCTTTGTTTGATTTGATGCTCTAAGTTAAGAGGATTACCTTTGAGGCAAAGAAAGGAAGCTCAGTGATTGTGGATTGCACGTACGAGCATTCGACAACATCGGGAACTCCGTTGAGTCCCTTCAAGCATGCATCAGCGAATAGTGCTCCAGCATAGCTGGGATAACAATCAGATTAACAGATGTTAAGAATCAAAAAAGTGAGGACAGATACAAAAAGGGCAGAGCACAAAAGAATAACTAACGCCATTGACAATGTAGCAGAGCCTTTTCCTGCTTTCGCCTCCACAACTTCTGTACCTCCATCTTGAGTACGCTTAGTGAGGGCAGTGAGTACGTCGCCTGACAAGTTCGCTTGAGGAGTGGCCTACATTGTTTACAAACAGTGTGAATTAGTCAAACAAGTTACAAGTAAAGCATTCAACCAAACATAGAGAGGAAGTGAGAGGTAACTAACCTGAGAGAAGAGTGGGAGAATAGTAACCCCAGCATGACCACCAATCACAGGAACATTAACTTCTGCAGAGACACACAACAAGCATTCAAAGACAACAACCTTAAAACACACAGCTAAGAAATAGGAAAAGCTTATGATTAAAAAAAGACAACTACAAGACAAACCTGCAACAGGGACATTAGCTTTTCCAGCATAGAAAGTCTTGGCCCTAACAACATCAAGAGTGGTGACACCAAACAGCTTCTTCTCATCGTACATACCAGCCTTCTTGAATATCTCAGCTGCAATAGGAACAGTAGAGTTCACCGGGTTGCTGATCATATTCACAAGCGCCTGATTCAACACAACAAAGTAACTCCAAAGGTCACTCATTTGATTAGAGAAACCACAAAAGGAGACATCTTTACCCCTAAAAATCAACAACCATGCATCTGATATGAATGGGAATTGCAAAATGGAGAGGAGGAACTTTACATTAGGGCAGTACTTGGCGATGGCAGAGCAGAGGTTCTTGACAATACCAGCATTGATGTTGAAAAGATCATCACGTGTCATACCAGGCTTCCTGGGAACACCAGCTGGAATGATAACGAGGTCAGCTCCTTCAAGCGCTTTCGCCAATTCTTCATCATCTCCCATGTATCCAACAACCTATATGAATACAATACTGAATCTAAGTAAGCAACAGCGATGAATATCAAAAGACTCCAAATCTAAAGGGATGTATGTTAGGTGTACCTCAGATCTGGTGTTGATGTGACCGACGTCAGCGGCCACTCCAGGTGTGTTTGCGATATCGAAGAGGGAGAGACTTGAGACGAGGGGGTTGAGTTTCATGAGGAGAGCCAGTGGCTGACCGATTCCACCGGCGGCGCCGAGGATGGCGACTTTACGCTCGGGGACGGACCCGGAGGAGAAGCTACGGCGGAGAAGCGACTGCTTCGCCGAGGAAGAGGATCGGACAAGCATAGATCTGAACATTTTGGGATGGGGAGGAGGAGGAAGATCTTAAGAGAAGATATGTCTGTTTTGTGAAGCTCTGGCTGGCGAGACACTCGATGATGATCAGATATGTATTGACTCTCTCTGGTTTTAATGCTTTCATGTCTTTCTTTTTGGGGTTTTAAATGTTTAGGATAAGTTTGGGTTTATTTTGTGTAAAATTAATACTTGGCATACTTGTTGGTAATATTCAAAATAAGCTTTTTAGTTTAATAATTTAATTTGGTGTTCAAGGAAAGATATCTGGATTTTCTAACTTTGACATCATGGAGAAATGTTTTTATCAGATTAATCAGAAGTGAACAGACTATACATTGTAGTCTTTGTAGAAATTCAAAGACATTAGCTATTCAGTGTTTTAATTTTTTTAATCAAATCATGTTTTATGTGGTTATACAGGATATTATTCTCATGTTTCATCACCAATCAAGAACTACCCTCGTCATATACAGATCCGGGAGGGTATTCGAATTTTTTTAGTGGATTGATGGAATTTTATGGTTTTTATTGATATAAGTGGAGCTTTTAGCAAAAAAACAAAATAATCCAAAAATTTACAAAAGAAAGATTAAGCATGATCAAAAAATTAAATCAACCCCAAAATGGTTTATTAAACACTAGCAATGTATGTACAAAGTGTAACGACAGATTTAAATTACATGTTACAACGAAATGATATCGCCACTGTACTTCTCTTTTGCCACACCTCGGACGCACCGGATAATCGCCAAATAAAAAGGGAAAAAGAAAACAAAAACAGAGAGTAAAACAAGAAGACGTGGTCACAAATTAGAGTGAGCACACGATTCCTAACAACGACACAAAGACTAGTCTGTTTGTGGACACGAAGAGAGATCAGATCCAAGTCTTTGTCTTTAGAGAATATTTTACCCAAACAAAGCCATTAAAGGACGAGTGTTTCTGACACAAAACCTCAAAAGAACACTGAATAAAATCTCTTCATTTGGTATACATATCACACAGAATCATGATAGATTTGTTATCATCTGAAGCTGAGTTCTTATCAAACCAAGACAACATATATAATAACAAGAAACATTCTTCAAGAAGAATCTATCACGTATGGTAAATCTACTTGGAAAAGAGGAAAGGTAAAAAATACAAATATATCAAGCTGCTAAAGCAAAACATGTTCAGCACTTCTGAAATCTATGAATCAACCAGTGAAAAATGATTCACAGAGAAAACCATGTAGTGCCACTTTATTTATGTCAAGTATAGGATTCTGTAGGTAGGTAAACCCCCAAACAGATGTCCTCAAAGATCACAGACAAGTAGAGCGTTGTTGCTACGTTTCAGAAAATTGAAAAGGAACAATAACCAGGAAACAGAGTAGAGAAGAATACAGCATATGTTATTGAAAATTAACTAATCTGACAAACAAGACCATTCATCTGTCAACTAAGCCTATGAAAGAGAGAGAAAATACAGGCTAGACTAATCAGTCATAGAGTAACTAGGCACTCAGAAGCCAAGGGCACATTCAGTTCAAGTGCAGAGACAGAGACAGATGACAAAGCAGCAATACATTCATCAATCCAGAGATTTTTTAAAGACGCTGCAATCACGTAATCACCACTAAGCACAAAATGCACCTTCTCCCTGTCACAAACCTGAATCATTCATTCACAACTCAATTTGGTCATTAGCATTAACAAACAATTCGCTTCTAAAAAAACAATAAACTTTATGCAGAAAACAACTACTTTACGATCAACGTATAGAGCAGATTTGAGAAACATCACTTCTGCAGAAAGAAGCAAATGATGATGATGTTGGCTGCAGACAGACTAGCAGATTTTTATATTTATGTAATGAACAGAATACTAACGCCTAAAACAATTATAGTTTTAGGTTTACCGAACAATTTAACCAAAAAGGATAAATACATGAACCAATGCAAACAACATAAAGATACTCACACACTCAGGATTGCGCCAAGTAGCAAATATCACTGAATGCAAGCAAATAGCCCCAAGTGGACACATGAAAGAAAAAGCAGAGAACGTCTAGCTAGCAAACAAACCTAAGCACAGCAGCAGTAAAAAAAATACAGTGAAGAATAGGTAAAAATGAAAATGCAAGGACCCTGCTCATGCAAAAAAAGCTCTACAACTAGAATGATCAAGCCTAAAGAATAACCCAATTTAGAGAAAAGCAATCTCACCATTCAGTAATTTGGTGGACCGTTGGGGTACATTCCTCCAAGAGGAACTCTTGGCACTGGGGAGTTACCAACAGGCGGATGCTGTCCAGGATAAGCAGAAGCTGACGAATGCCCATAATGCCCACTCTCTGGATAACCACTACCAGACATAGAACTCGGCGGCATTCTATACGGACCACTTCCAGCACCTGGCCCACCATAACCACCACCCATTGATCCATAACCGCCAGAACCTGCACCACCGTATCCACTATAATGACCATATGCACCTCCATAACCACCTCCACCAGCAACACCACCACCACCCATAGAAGACGGTGCGGAATTCATGTGATGCGGCGGCGGTGGTGGTCCTCCAGAGTATCCACCGTAAGGACCCATCCCACCAGGTCCACCGTGACCACCAGCATAAGGTCCAGCAGGAGGTGGCACCATACCCACACCCATTCCATCTCCATGCCCTCCATGCCCAGCAACACCACCATCTTGTCCCTGCGGTGGCTTTCCTTTCTTCCCATCAATAGCCAACTTACACTGCAGATGCTTCCCATCAACAACCTTAGTAGGATCCGCAAGCGCCGCCTGAGCACCTTCAGGAGTCTTGTAAACAAACAAAGCAAACCCCCTCGACTTCCCAGTAACCTTATCAAAGCCCAATGGGCCTTCCTCAATATCCCCATAAGCAAGAAACTGATTCAACAACCTATCCGCAGGCATATCAAACGGCACATTCGCCACATAAATCTTCCTCGTCGACACATCCGAAACAACCCGAGCCGCCGCCGCCACGCCACTACCTTGATTCCCAGCCGACGCGAGCTGCGTGACCGTCACGCGCCCGTCGATCTTCTTCGACGGATCCTTTAACGCGAGTAGCGCCCCGTCCACGTGCCTGAACGTCACGAAACCGTACCCCTTCGACTTCGCCGTGACCTTGTCGAGGATCACGACGGCTTCCTCGAGGTCTCCGTAAGTCGAGAAGAGCGATCGGAGGCCTTCCGTCGTGGTCTCCGCCGCGAGGCCGCGGATGAAGAGCTTCCGCTGGGAGACGTCGGAGTCGGCGGTGGATCTGACGAGATCGAGGACGTCGGGGTGCCGAGCGACGGCCTCTTGGAGGATGTCGAGGAGCTGATCGGTGGAGAATCGCTCGATGATCTTGCGAGCGTCGTGCGGGGTTAATCGGGTTGAGATTGTGGTGGTGACGTGTCCGTCGTTGAGGAGGCCGTTGCCGTTCTCGTCGAGGCGTCGCTTCTTGAGCATATCCATGATCTCGAGGGAGGGGTTTGTGTGTGTGTGGAAGATGAGATACGTTTCGTCTCAATATCCTTAACCCTAATTGTGCGACAGAGGGTTACAGTAAGCGTGGAAGGTGTGTTGTATTTTTTAAGCGGGCTTTATAAGGCCCAGCCCAATTAAATTGTGATTAACTGATTAAGGTATAAGATAAGGCTCATTCTTGTTCCTTGGTCTCCTTTACCGTTTGTTTCTTTCTCCCGCTCGATTGCTGTCAGTTATGAAGCCAAGCAGGGCCGGACCAGAAATTTTATAAGCATATCATTTTATTTATGCTCTGTTCGTTTGATAGTCGATAGCCATAGCATTCAAATGTTGTTCATTTAGTGATGAACAGTGACTCGGTGAGTATTGATTATTGACTATGCGATTATATTTTTAAAAATTCAGCGGTAGATATGAAACAAACAACAATAGTGGTGTAACCGGTATCGCTTATTTGCTGATCGTTTATCACTTGCGATGCATAAACAAAAATGTTTTTTTAATTGAAAATCATAAACAAAGAAACATGTTTTAGTGTAAGTTTTAGTTTAATTTAGACCGCATTTAACATAGATTTTTATTTAATATTTTTCTTTCATTTCAAAATGATACATGTTTTAGAAAAAAAAATATTCAAAAATATATGTTTTATACATTTTCAATGTATTTTAAATTAGATAACAACGGTAGACTGTAAACTTCTAATAAATTAATTTTGTTGATTAACTCGTGAACGTGATGGAATAAAAGTTGTGAAAATAGTTAAACCTAATAAATAACATGTTCTTTTTTGTCAATTATGGTTACTTTATGACCGAAATCCTCAAACATAGGTAAGGAGGGGTCGAACCCCTAGGATCCGAAAGCAGAGTTCAGTTATCATTTGGTTACGAACGATCTGGCAATAAATAACATGTTTATAATCAAATTTTAATATGTTTTATTCGTGTGAAAACTCAAAAGCATAAACTGTCTTTGCTTATAACAATACCACCAATAAAAAACTGCGTAAAATAAAGAAAAATTAACTAACATTAAAACTAATAAATTTTATATTGAAACTGAAAATTTAGTATAAGTTGAAATTAAACAAAAAAAGTAAATCGAAAATGACAGTTATAAAAAAGAATTAGGGAGTATCATTTGGAAACGGAAGGAATATAACTTTACAAGAAAAAGGGAGTATGTTTTTTTAAGTTACAAAAAAAAAGGTATGTTTTGCTGTCGTACATTTGATTCTTGGATGCTTTGATCTCAAAAATCTCTCTACGTTCACTATTACACGGTTCTTGTTTTGCTGCACTATTGCATAGTTTTTTGTTTTGATGTTGTACATGCTGTTACTATATATAGATGGATCTAGGTGTGTTGTCCTTTTTCATTTAGTAACACTGCTCTTTGCAGCTTGGAGGAATCTACGGGATTGGCCATTAGGTTTGTGATAGGAAAGACCAAGAATGAGCAAAAAATGGCTGAGCTCAGAAGCGAGATCGCTGAGTATGATGACTTTGTACTGCTAGATGTAGAAGAGGAGTACAGTAAGCTCCCTTACAAAACGTTAGTGAGAGTGATTTTGCTTCTCTCTCTTTTTATTTTGCTTCTCTATGATGATTTTGGTAGATGTAGAAGAGGAGTACAGTAAGCTCTATTTTTGTTGTTGTATAGTTTGGCTTTCTTCAAAGCTGCATATGGGCTTTACGATGCTGAGTTCTATGTCAAAGCTGATGATGATATATACTTGAGACCAGGTGGTTATCTCTTATGATCGATCTCTGTCTTCAGGACAAACCTAAAAAAGTCTTGGCCTTTGTATGAACTTCCGTTGTTTTGTTTTCTCAACAGATCGACTCTCTCTGCTATTGGCGAAAGAGCGGAGTCATTCTCAAACATACCTAGGATGCTTGAAGAAGGGTCCAGTTTTCACAGATCCTAAGCTCAAATGGTAAGAAGGAGAGAACACAACTGAGAAGTAATATATATATTTTTAGAAAAATCTGATTTGAATTTAAAAAAAATGGAATTTCACAGGTATGAACCATTGTCTCATCTGCTGGGAAAAGAGTATTTTCTTCATGCTTATGGCCCAATCTATGCTCTCTCTTCTGATGTCGTAGCAAGTTTGGTTGCCCTCAAGAATAACAGGCAAGTTCTGTTTCATTACTTGACAGAAAAAGATAATATCGTAGTGTCATCTTCTCTTTTTTTGTGGTACTAATTTTTTTTTCTGCAACTGCAGTTTCAGGATGTTTAACAACGAGGACGTAACAATAGGTGCATGGATGCTAGCAATGAACGTCAACCACGAGAATCATCACACCCTTTGCGAACCAGAATGTTCTCCTTCCTCTGTTGCTGTTTGGGACATCCCCAAATGCTCAGGTTTTTTTGGAATTCCTTAAGACATAATAAATAGTATTAGTGATCTAAATCTCTTGGTGTTGTTCTCGTCTTTGGATCCAGAGTCAGTTTAATAACATAAACAAGCATTGAACTGGTGCAGGTCTTTGTAATCCAGAGAAGAGAATGTTGGAACTTCACAAGCAGGAAAGCTGCTCCAGAAGCCCGACTTTGCCATCAGATGATGAGTGATCTTTTTTTCACTTCTTCGACCAATCAGCAAGATTTGCTTCACAGAGGTTGCTCTGTTCTTTGGTTTTGTCTCCAATCTTAGAAGAGCTAAAGTTTTGATTTTCTTTTGTTCGTTGAGGAAGAAAGTTGGAGGATTCTGTCAGAGCCAGTATAGTCTTAGTATATAGACTCATATACCATATTTTCTTGTGGTTTAGGACGATGATCGACAACCATAATGAACCAATGTGTGTGGTCGATTTTGTTTGGTTTTTTCCTTTCATTAAACATCATTTTTATTTCATTTTTAGTTAAAAACAGAGTAACTCAGCAACAATTTTTTACTCCAATTTATTAACGCTAAACAATACGTACAAGTACTGAAAGCAGAACACTAAGAGTGTGATTGAATGTCACTTCTAGAATGAAATTTTAAGGTGAAAAATGTTTTACTCTTGGTTACTTTACAAAACTACCAATCAAATGAAAACATTTATTCATGATTTTTCTCTAATTACTATTTAAATAGAGTAAAACATTGATACATATTTATTCTCTCCTATCAAGAGTAAATATATTTACTCTACTTTTTCTCTTTTCATTTTTACCTTTTCTCCCATTTTAAATAGAGTAAAACATAGATACATATGTATTTTTCTCTTTTACTCTAAAAATAATCAATCATACTCTAATTAAGTTTGATGGATTTGTTTTTGTCATTATGTTCCACGTGGGATGGCTCGACCTTTGTGTCCTATCATGTGCTGAATCTAAAGAGCATTCATTATGATCAGTATCAGTCTCTGAACTCAACTCTGAATGAATTCACTTTTCTTTCCAAATTTTAAATTCTTCATAGTATATTTTATAGCATCCGTGAAAATATATAAGAAAAGTGTATGTACGGATCAAGATTTGAGGGAAGAATCTAATAAAAGAGTGGATGAAACCATTTGGGATTTCTGAATTTTCTTCGTTCTGCATCTCTATGCCTTCCTCTTTTAGACGATTTCTCAGTTTCACTCTTTTGGAACTTGCATTTTCTGGAAACTAATGATATCAGAATACAATTAAGAGTGCCTGATTTGGTGTTCGGATTTTTAAAAAAGAAGTTTATATAAAAGAAACTAAAGAAAGAAAAAAGGTGACTACAAAATCAACTAATTAGTTAAAAATATACGTGTAAATTAAAGTTTTCACAGTATCATAAGTTAATATTGGATTATGGGTGGTCTATGCACTACAAGAAAACAATTATTTTACGAGGGCCAATTTTCTCGTGACTTCATCGTAAAAGTGCAGTTAAGATGAATTAACGAGGAAACCCGTTTTGTCGTAATTCGTTTGTCGTTAAATATTTTTCTTCGCCAGTTCCTCGTTAATTAGCTAGTCAGATATTTCCTCGTAAAGACGAAGTAAACTATTCCTCGTAAATACCACGTGACGTATCCACGTAAAGACGTCGCTGACATTCCTCGTAAACCCCACGTAATGATTTATCGTAAATACCAGGAAAATGCCATGGAAAGTATTCCTCGTAATATTCATGTAAATACCAAGAAAATGTTTCGACTTTAGAACCTCGTAAAGACCTCGAAAACATTTCCTCGTGAATTCCACGTCCACTCTTCCTCCTTAACTCCACGTCCACTTTCCATGTAAAGGACTCGTAAATTAGCTTCGAATTTACGTGGTTTCTTATTTTTCATATTTTAAAAATATAATCAAAAATAATTACTAAAAATCAATTTATTTAAATAAATTATAAATTAAAAAAAATAATAAATCTAAAATTATTTATTTTATAAATAAATATGTTATAAGTTTTGCATTCATAAAAAAATAAAAGAACAATAGAAAAAAAACTAAGAAGGCTCGTGCATCGCCTGATAGAATTCATCGCTCCTCCTCGAAACATCATCCTCGTTATGTGGGATGGGTGCGGGTGGCTCGCCTGGAACAGGGTTTCCTTCTCGCATGGTCTTCAACAATGCCTCCCATTCCGGATTTGTGGAGGCTATCACGTCCAAAAAGCCCTCCACTCCACCCATACGAGCTGTGAACGAAGTTTTCGTCGAGGTCAACTCCGTTCTTGTCGAGGCCAGCTCATTTCTTGTCGAGGCCAACTCCGTTTTTGTCGAGTCCAACTCGGTACGTAGCTGAGAGACTTCGTCCGCCCGTCTTTGACCATAAGACGATGTCGCTCTCGGAACATCGTTGACATAACCAATCCCCATCGTACGTCCCTTTTTCCTCGGGGCAACCTTAAGAAAACAAAAAAATATAAATATATATATATATATATATATATATATATATATATATATATATATATATATATATATATATATATATTAAACTTATAAATTTAAAGTAATAATTTAAATTGAAAAAATTACCTCCTCGTAAATCTGATCCACCTCAGGAACGGATAAACTGACGGGCAATCCGTCGGGCGACTCCTGGGTCAGCTGGGTCTCACGCTCCGCAACCCAAGCTGCCACCTCGTTGTAGATTTGCTCGGACTTTTCATCTAGGAACCAGCCCGCCTTATTCATGTGGGTGCGGTCGTAAAGTTCGAGAAGAGTGGGCATGCGTCTCAACTCTTTGGCTTATAAACATTGAATAAAATTAGTTAAATTTGTTATTATATATATACATTAAAATAATAAATTAAAAAATTTAATTACGTACCATTTCCAAACGGATAGCAGCGTGGGATTTTTGACCCGTAGAGTGTAGCATTGCCCTACGGCCGTTCTCATCAACTGAGTTACGGGAGTTAGAGCAAGACTGGGCGACTCTCATGGAGTTCGGATCCTTCCAATAGGCGATGAGGCCATCCCAGACATCCGTGGTGAGCTCAGCGGGTTTGCCATTCACATAACCCTTCACGATCCAGTCACCCTTCCAGTTGGAGACCGTGTCCAGCAACCGTGGTTTCACCTTCTTGTAAAACGCTTGCCGCACCTTCTCCGTGACCCCCAAAGACCAATTATATTTTTGCTGCTAAAAAAATTAAATTAGTAAATAATTTATGAGAATTTAAAATTTTCAAAATTTAAAAATCAGAAAATAATAGAAATTAATTAATAACTTACACGAATTAACCTTTCATCGCGTCGGTTACGTCCGTTGCAAGCTTCCCGTCAACCCCAAACCTGAAAAAAAAAATATAAAATATTTTAAGTTAAAATTATTTATAAAAATCATTTAAAAATATAAAATAATTTAACTTACCACATAGTTTCGTCTGGTCGGTCGGGGTCTATGATCGGTAAGCCTTCTCTGCCTGGCATAGCGAGAATGTCATGTCCCCGATCCTGGATAGGACCGGCCGGACGGACTGTGGTGCATGGAGATGCACCAGTAAGGTCATATGACCTAAATACATGTGTGTATTGACCTAGAAGTAAGGTTAAGGACATCAGGAAGCTAAGGTATAGCTAATCCAAGAAGGATACAAGTGTAAAGGAGCTACACGAAGTGTATCACAGCTGGGTGATGCGAGCAAGAAGCTCAACCAGCTGGACTGAGCTCACTGGAGCTCAAGAAGAGTGTGTCAGCTCCCTGAGCTGGATGGACTAGCTCACTCAGCTGGGTCAGCTGGGGATCAGCTCAACTCAGCTGGACTGAGTGATCAAGTCTTGGGCGGTTGGGCCGGATCCGGACCGTGACCGGATCATGTGGACGACCCGTGTGTACCGATGGACCGGTGGGCACTTGGGATCGGACCAGGGGCTTGGGCAACCAGCCTAGGCTGATATGTGACGTGTCTAGGGGCAGTTAGGACTGTTAAGGACGTCTGGAAACTGCCATAGGCGAAAGGGTGTGATCTGGACCATTGATTAAATCAATGGCCAGGATTGAAACCGAAGGGATGCAATGGTTAGAAGTGGCCATTCCTTTTCTATAAAAAGGAAGGCAAGTCCGTGCCTTTGCAGGCACGCCAGGGACCCTTCTTCCTCCCTGAAACACAAAGAAAAACACAGAGAAAAGGTTAGAAGGTCGGATTAAACAATCCAAACCAGAAAGAGATGTGAAGGCAGGAAGGGAGCAGATTTGAGGGCAATCAAGAGGGAAGTTGAGGACGACCCTCTGGTGAGTTCTGATTATTGTTGGCCACGCCCCGGGCTTCCTCTACATCCATAGAAGACACGCAAATAGCCAGGAGAGAAGATGGATGGCCGGATTCCACTTCCAATGGCAGAGACAGCCTTGAAGGCAAATGTGTGTGGAAATGCAGTTTCAGGGGAAACAAAGGGGGAACTGATGAACGACCTTTGTATGATGATTGATCATGGATGATCACATCTTAGGCTTCCTCTGTGTCCTGGGAACACACGCAAGTGGTTAGAAGAGAAGAGGGAAGGTTTGACTCCACTCTCAAAGGCATGAACAGCCTTGAAGATGGATGCAATGCAGAAATTGTTTCCCTGGAAATCCCAAGGAAGGGATGATGGGTGCGACCCTGACTGAATCTTATCAATACTGGAAGTATGTGATAAGGGATTGATGGAGGCGTGCTTGGGAAGAGCATGGTCGGCCTGATAAGGTAACAGGTGTGGACTGAAGACCATTGGACATAGTTTGGTACACTATGGGCTGATCTGATCTTCCAGTTACACCTTATCATGTTTATACATTTCTTATTCATCTTATTTGTTATATCTATGATTGAGATTGATGATTATACATAGAGGTACTGAACCTTGGCCTTGGCCTTGGCCGGTTCATGGAAATCCTCCATGGCCTTGGTTTGGCAGCTAAGTCCGGATCTCATACTTCCTGATGGATTTATGGAGAACCGACTTTGGATTATTCTTAGTGGTGATTTATCATGAATTATCATGTATTTTAATTGGCATTTAGGCATTGATTTGAGGTAGTCACCCTATGGCCGGTTTGACTGAATTCGGGCGAGATCTATATGATCAAGACCGGTTCTGTGAATTCTGATTATGGGAATCTCTTAGTTGAGAATTATCAAGAGTTTACATGAATTTTAATTGATTTTTGGAGCAGGTTTGCTTGGGGTCGAAATTGCACCTAAGGGCATATTGGGGTCGGATCCTTGTGCTAGGCTATCTGATCATATGCTTGTGTGCTGGGATATATTGATCACTTATGATGTTAATCATAAGGAATGCTAGTTATCAACCTTGGTGTTGGGAGCTATGTACAAGGCATTGGCTGAGAGCCATGAGATGAGTATTGCCAATACTAAGTGGTGTAGTCCATTAGTATTGTGCTGGTGTACTTATATAAGGAAGGCCGTGTGTGATCTGATCATGGGCAAGGATGGACGACCTGATCCTTGGATGATGGATCAAGGCGTCTGATCTGGTTGATCAAAGGATGCACAGGTTGTAAGAGCAACACTAATCAGGTTCGGTGGAACATAGTTCCATGACTGATTAGGAAGTATGAAGACTCATCAGTTCTGAGTCATGTGGGGTGGTTGGTTGATTGACTTGGGATCTGATGGGCACTGTTAGTTCTAGTGAGGACTTGGTATGATTAGTCCTTAAGAGGACGTGGCCTGGTTAGTCCATGAGAGGACTTGGTCTGATTAGTCCATGAAAGGACTTGATATTATATCTTACAAAGTGTAAGGATAATGGGTGAAACATGGGCTGAGATGCGCCTGATGCTTACCAATGTTTATTGAAGACTTCCCAGAGGTTACTTGGTCAGTGGGGATGGTTGGCTGAATGACTAAGTAATCAAGGGAAGATGTTATGCAGGTATAAGGAAGTTGGACGAGTGGAAGGGGAGCTGGGCAAGGCTACCTCGCAGCTCGGTCAGCTGGGAAGGAGTTGCCGGAACCTCAATTGAAGTGGTTCAGCTCAGCTAGCTGGATGAGCTAGCTGGACAAGCTGGAGCAGCTAGTTCAAGTGAGTGAGCTTGTGGAGCTGAATGAGCTAGCTGGGTCATCTGAGGCAAAGAGCTAACAAGCTCCGTGGATGTGGCAAAGGTATGATCTAGCAATGTTGTTTAGATCTAGATAGAATGGTTTAGGGGAATGGAACCTCTGATTGTATGACTTGGTCTAGGTTCAGGATCGACCTTGGAGCTAGCTGGCAGTTGTGTTTACTGACCAGTAGCTGAGGTGAACTGACCAGCAAGTGTTAGATTGGTTATAGACCAATGATTGGTAGATATTATTCCGCTGTGCATAAGTTGAAAGGATTTAAGTTAGAAATTGACTAAGGTAGTCTTGAGTTAAGATCTGAGTTAGCCCTCACCTATGGGTGATGTTTTAAATAAAGGGCAAATTTAAAGAGGTTCGGTCCGGGTATGGACCGAGCGACGTGAGACTGCGACCGCGGCCTACTCGGCCGGGATCGGGTCTTACAGAGAATGTCCTCGACAGTGTACTGAGAGTAAGGGGCACTCGCCGGCACCTACAAATCAGCATGAACTGGATTTACGGGCATCTGAGGAGGCGGCACATGAGGAGCTGCCATCTGAGGAGGAGGAGCCATCTGAGGAGGCGAGACTCTGTGTGAATATTGAGTCTTGGGGACAGTCTCCTGCTGACTGCTAGAAGAACCGGGACCTGAAACAGATGGCGGGTCTAACCGGCTACTCGGTGGACCGAACATCTGTGCGTAATGAAGAGTGCGTTGATGACCGCGAATACTCTGAAAAAAAAACAAAATTAAAATCAACACTTAAACTAAAATCTATAACTAATTTATATAATAAAATATTCCATAAACCTATCTAAATTCTCTAAATGATATATGGTGTTTTATACATCATTGTATATATGTTTTCTAATTGGTTTTCAAGTATTTATCGAGTCTTTCTAGTCCTTTTCGAGTCATTACAGGCCTGGAGTTGGTAGAAGAGTGAAGAGAAGGTGCATGAAGAGAAGATGTATTTTTGGAGAAATCCTGGGGAGAACACTCAAGAAGAACAGTCCCGAGACTGTTCTCAAGCGGAACAATCATATGGAGCAATCCCGAGGTTGTTCCGCGGCGGAGATTTTTAAGGAAACTACACTTATTTCGGGATATGCCCTAATTACCTATATTTTCTCTCCCAGCTGCCTGTGGCTTTGATATAACTTCTTTTTCTATTTTTCTACATCATTCTACGTTATTTTTGAGGGAGAAACCAGACTCCAAGCTTTTCATATTGTGATTTGAGACTTTGTAAAGGGAGACGGCTCCATCTCTCTCGCCATAGAGAAGATTATCCTGAACCCTCTCTTTGTTTCTGTTATTTTAATGAAGTATTATTCAGTATTGTTGCTTGTGTTTTCTTGTGTCATGGCTGAGTAGTCGATTTGCTTAGTCTAGGGTGTTAGGGTGTTAGATCCGTGAGCTTGACATAAATAAGTTATAAATCGGTTGTCTTCATTCACTGTTGTTCTTAAAGCCTGCATTAAACTAGCTACTTAGTGCCTGATTCTAGGTTTAATCTATTCATCAAAAGTGTTATAGGTTGCTAGACATAACTTGAATGAGCATCATATCCCTGACCAGCGAAAGTAGATGTTAGGGTATTTTGTGAACAGATCGGACTTGATCTTAATGTTTGTCATCGTGTCTCAGTCCAAACGACAGTTTAGGTACTGAGATCGATTGACAAAAGGTGAAGCACCACGACAGTGGGCTGATCTATCTTAAGTGATCCGAGTTCTAGACTGTTCTTTAATGGAACTTGAATAATTGTTTGGCTCACACTTGTTTAACACCCGATCAAACCACTCTAGGCTAGCATTCTCTCTTTAGATTGAATTTACTTTTACTTTATTTTATTTGCTGCTCGTTACAACCAAATCAACCCCCCCATATTGTTTTAGCTAAGTACTGATCCCATAGAAGTAAAGTGTAATAGTTGGTCTCTGTGGATTTCGATCCTAAAGTGCTACATCGACATACCATTCGATTGTGGTAGTGTGCACATTAGGTTAATTGGTGTGCGTGAACACAAATATCAATTTGGCGCCGTTGCCGGGGACCATCTTTTTACCTTTATTTTTCGGTTATTTATTTAGTCTAAGACCTCTAACTTGCTCTTTTCTCTTTGTTGCAGGAGATCGCAAGGTTTAGAAAGAAAGAACAACAACAAATAAGGCCGACAAGCACCACCATGGGTGATCACGGCCATCAGGATGATCTCACTGCAGCAATGGCACTGATGCAACAGCAGATGCTTCAGATGCAGCAGACCATCCAAGCTCAGCAAGCAGCTGCGGAACAAGATGCTCAACAGGCTGCTCTCGCGCAGCAGGAACAGGCGGCACAGACTGTTCCAATCGGGCAGAGAAACCATCCGCGTAACCTTCCTACTACACGCTCTGCCATTGTTCCTCCACTCTGCACCAATCTGGACTTCGAGATCAAGCCTGCTTTGATCGCTTTAGTGCAGAGTAAGGTGTTCTCTGGTCTCTCTGCAGAAATTCCAATGGAACATATTGAGAGCTTCGAGAGAGTCTGCAACTTTTCCCGCGCGAATGGTGTTCCACCAGACTACATCAAGTGCATGCTATTCTCATTCTCTCTTGATGGAAAAGCTGCACGGTGGCTGAAATCACTCCCAACAGGTTCTCTCACTTCATGGGAACATGTCCGATCAGCGTTCCTGAGCCACTTCTACACTAAGACGAGAACTGCAGCATTGAGGAACAAGATCACCTCATTCAGACAGCTTCCTGATGAGCCTTTTTGTGACGCATGGGAGCGTTTCAATATCTATCGCAGAGAGTGCCCTCACCATGGATTTGATGATGATTACCTCCTGGGCATTTTCTATGATGGAGTAGACTGGAAATACCGAAGTTCTATGAACTCTGCGAGCAATAGAGATTTCATGACTCAGACCACTGCTGGAGCGTTTGAGTTGATTGAGAGCATGGCTGCTAGCTCTGCTGACGAGAACAATGAGAGAGATCGCTCCAAGGTAATTGACAGTGTTGGAACCCAGAAGATCGATGAGCTGACAGCTAAGATTGATCATCTACTGAGGAACAATCAGCAAGAGGTTTGTTACGCCAACGGAACAGGGTATGTACAGAACAACCAGGCACAAGGATCTGGATATCAGCAAGGCTTCCCGCAGAACTTCCAGGGTAAAACCTTCATCTTCAGTGAGGCAGAGAACAGGTTCGTCGCTCAGAATCAGAATTTGAATCAGCAACAGTTGCAGAACAACCAGCAGACTGCACCAGCGACTGTTCCGCCAGATGAGCTAAAAAATCTCAACTTCAGGTCAAGGCACTGAATCAGGTTACCACAGACATCAACACCAGGATGGACACCATGTTCACTAATCTGAATACAAAATATGATGCTGTGAACAGCCACATAGAGAGGATTGATGGTCAGCTTGCTCAAACCGCTGAAACTGTCAAGAGGCAGCAAGAAACCCTTCGTGGAAAGAGTGTGATGCACTGTAATGCAACAGAGCATAGGTGTGAGAAAGCTGTGGAAAAAGAAACAGAGCAGTTGTTCACTGAAACTGTCTCAGGCGCAGAAAAGAGAACAGAACAACCTGCTAGCTGTGTAGTGACTGCTCCTGACGAATCTGCTGAGACTCCACCAGTGCGAGTCTATGTTCCTAAGGTTCCCTATCCAACTCCACCACCACTGAAGGTATTGCCTAAGGTTGATGATCCTGGAAAGTTTGTTTTCCCATGTTCTATTGCTGGAGTATAATTTAAGGATGCTTTTTGTGACTCCGGATCATGCGTGAATCTTGTCTCAAAGGCGATTGTAGACAAGCTGGGCATTGCTGATGTTGAGCCTTCTCAGGTGACTTTGGCGTTTGCAAACTCCTCTACAGAAATCCCTTATGGCACCATTCGCAACCTTCCTGTCCAAGTAGGGGATTGTGTGCTTCATGCTGAATTTCAGGTTGTTGAGATGAAAGAGAAACATGAGATGCCTTTGATTTTTGGAAGATCATTTATGGCTACAGTGGGAGCAATCGTCGACATGCCTAATAAGAGAGTCCTATTTTCCAACATCAACAAGAAGATTTTCTACAAGGCTGTCCCAACCAGATCACAAATCCGATACTCCTCCAGCATCTTTGTGGATAGTGGAGAACAGCTGGAAACTGTTCAGAGGAAGAAGCTTGATAAAAAAGGTGAGATCGGAGAAGTCCTGGATGGAGATCCTCACGGTGATACCAAGGAACTCAGTGGGAATGCAAAGGTGAAGGAAAAAGTCCAAAAGAAAAGGGTCAAGGGCGGCCCTACGATGACTTTGATACCTCGCATGTGTGATGAGAAATCCATTGAGTATGAGGTAAAGTGTAAGGGTACCTCTAAACCTTTCTCTAAAGTCAGAGTTATACTCACTGATGAGCTGAAGGAGAAAGGAGAAGCTGCTGTGAAAGGGTTGTTGAGCAGAGTTTTGAAGCTGAACATGTTTGATTGTGGAGCTTGTTTTGGAACAAGCCTGGATGCTCAACCTGACTGATCCATGTCACCAAGTCAAGCTAGTGACTTAAACCAAGCGCTTAGTGGGAGGCAACCCACTGGTATGTGTAAATATAACTTGGTTTTATTTTTGTTTTGATTATTTTTCGTTTTAGTTATTGAGTCTCAGGTAAAAAAGCAGAAAAATCCGAGATACTGTAGCAGAACATTCTGGCGCTTGTTCCACCCGACTGTTCCAGAAACGGAGCATTTTGTTCTCCAGAAGAGAGAGCGGCGGCTCCAGATGAAAATCTGGCAACAGAACAAGTCTGGGGGAGCACGAGTTCCAGGTAAGTATCTCAACAAAAAAAATGTTTTTATTATTGTTTTCACCTCCTCTCTGATTTATTTTCACACCGAGACGTTGTGAAGTAAGTCTGGGGGAGGGTTTCGTCGTTTACTAACTCGTTTCTTTCTTTTGTTTATCTTTTGAGTCATTTTGAATAAGTTTTTAAGATCGAGTCAGTCAAAACTTTGTGGGAATTAGGACCTTATTCCGTGTTGATCACTAACCACCTCGTGCTTTAGTTATCTTATTCAGTGACCTTAGCAGTGGCGAAAGACACACATGTGGACCTGGAACACCCTGACATATCTCACTTGATTCTCCAGAAGTTCTCAGCCGATCAGGTTACACTGGGTAGACTTAACTCCACCTAAGTTGAACCTAATCTTGACTGAAATTCTTCTTGTTATGGGCACTAGATCAGGGAAACGAGAACTACACTCAGGACATCTTATCCTTTATATCCATCTTTTGTTGTTCCTGAGTGGCTAGCTCATCTTTAGCTAGTTCCCACCCTGCACCTTAGCCTTTATTCCACCTCCATGCATTTGTTTTTCAGTGTTATATGTGCAGATATGTGCAAAAAGGTCGGAGAGGAAAGGATCGACGCAGCCTCTTACTCGTTACTACTGCAAGTGTCGATCATACAGGGAGAACAAGCAGATTAAGGGAACAGTCGCTCCGTAACCAAACACCTGCGCAAGAACAGGAGTGGAGAACAAGAATGGTACGAATCAAAACCACCAGTGGCATCCTTATATCATATGTTACCTCCTTCTTCGTCACCTCACCATCTATTTATGTACTAGTATCAGAAAAAAAAAGAAAAAAAAAAAGAGAAAAAAAAAAGAAAAAAATATATATTTTGTTTTATTTAGTATTTGGTGATGGAGAAGGGGAAGAATTCAGGAAATATGAGCCACTGGGAAGGTCGAGCAGAAGAGTGGATATCAATATGAAGGGTTGAGGAACATACATATGAGCAAACCAGTCTGATGACTGATCCGGAGCGGAGCAGAGCAGTCGTTCCAGGGAGAGCAAAAACGAGTAGGGGCTGTGGACATCAATGGATCCGTCCTCTCTTGCAGTTTTGCGCGATATCCTGCATCCAGCTCAAAAATTGGTAACCCCTAAACATTTGAAGCTCCACCACTGAAACACTTAAACAGCCTGTTCCACACCTAGACCGTCTACCCTGAATAGTGCCTGTGATGAGAAGCTCACGCAACTCTTAAATGAATGTAGGGAGTTCTGTCTCGATAGTGTTGCTTTTTCAGGTTTGAGATGTAGAGTATGGAGCCGATTTTTGAACAGCAGTCAGTGGGGTTCTGGTAAGGGTGTGCTGTCCTAGTTTACTGCTTGTATGGTTCAGAGATTCGTGGTTAAGGTATGGTTGCTGAGAATAGGAGAGTTCCCACACTTTCAAACATTTCTTCCTGTTCTTGATACTTGGTCTTGTTCGAGGACAAACAAGGATCTAAGTCTGGGGGAATTGATATATGGTGTTTTATACATCATTGTATATATGTTTTCTAATTGGTTTTCAAGTATTTATCGAGTCTTTCTAGTCCTTTTCGAGTCATTACAGGCCTGGAGTTGGTAGAAGAGTGAAGAGAAGGTGCATGAAGAGAAGATGTATTTTTGGAGAAATCCTGCGGAGAACACTCAAGAAGAACAGTCCCGAGACTGTTCTCAAGCGGAACAATCATATGGAGCAATCCCGAGGTTGTTCCGCGGCGGAGATTTTTAAGGAAACTACATTTATTTCGGGATTTGCCCTAATTACCTCTATTTTCTCTCCCAGCCGCATGTGGCTTTGATATAACTTCTTTTTCTATTTTTCTACATCATTCTACGTTATTTTTGAGGGAGAAACCAGACTCCAAGCTTTTCATATTGTGATTTGAGACTTTGTAAAGGGAGACGGCTCCATCTCTCTCGCCATAGAGAAGATTATCCTGAACCCTCTCTTTGTTTCTGTTATTTTAATGAAGTATTATTCAGTATTGATGCTTGTATTTTCTTGTGTCATGGCTGAGTAGTCGATTTGCTTAGTCTAGGGTGTTAGGGTGTTAGATCCGTGAGCTTGACATAAATAAGTTATAAATCGGCTGTCTTCATTCACTGTTGTTCTTAAGGCCTGCATTAAACTAGCTACTTAGTGCCTGATTCTAGGTTTAATCTATTCATCAAAAGTGTTATAGGTTGCTAGACATAACTTGAATGAGCATCATATCCCTGACCAACGAAAGTAGATGTTAGGGTATTTTGTGAACAGATCGGACTTGATCTTAATGTTTGTCATCGTGTCTCAGTCCAAACGACAGTTTAGGTACTGAGATCGATTGACAAAAGGTGAAGCACCACGACAGTGGGCTGATCTATCTTAAGTGATCCGAGTTCTAGACTGTTCTTTAATGGAACTTGAATAATTGTTTGGCTCACACTTGTTTAACACCCGATCAAACCACTATAGGCTAGCATTCTCTCTTTAGATTGAATTTACTTTTACTTTCTTTTATTTGCTGCTCGTTACAACCAAATCAAACCCCCCCATATTGTTTTAGCTAAGTACTGATCCCATAGAAGTAAAGTGTAATAGTTGGTCTCTGTGGATTCGATCCTAAAGTGCTACATCGACATACCATTCGATTGTGGTAGTGCACATTAGGTTAATTGGTGTGCGTGAACACAAATATCACTAAACTAACCACCTAATCTAAATTCCCTAAACTAACCACCTAATCTACCCTATATTAGGAGAGGAAAGAGAGAGGCTTACCATATTGGAGAGGTAGAAGAGAGGAAATGGAGAGAAATGGGGAGACCTCGCGGCTTCGCGTATATATAAGATTAGGGTTCCTCGCCATTTCCTCGTTAATTAACGAGGAAAGCCCAAGGCCCGTGTTTCTGTTCCTCGCCATTTCCTCGTTAATTAACGAGGAAAGCCCAAGGCCCGTGTTTTTGAGAGGAGGAAATAGCGAGGCCCGTGTTTTTGTTTACGAGGAAATACCGAGGCCCATATCCTAAACCCCTAAAATCTCAAACCCCAAACCTATAATATCATCTTTCATATCTTCTACTTCATTTATTCTCAAACCATCATCTTTTCTTAATCTCCTCTATTTATAAATTTATTTTTTTCTTTTCAACATTTAGTTTTCCAAATAGAAAATACTTTAGAAACAACTTTTAAAATCTTTATATAAAATTTTGTAAATTTAATTTTTAATTTTTTTTGAATTAAAATATAAACATTATTTTCAAATCTATAAAACTTAACTCTCAACATTATTTTTGTAAGATTATCTAAAATTATAAATATGATAAGTTTCTATTGTAAATAAGAGATATTAATATTGTATATTTTGGATAAGATAAAATTTGGAAATAATTTGGATTGGTTTGAAGATATTTTGGTTTAAAGGAAGATTGTATTTGGAATATATGAAGTAGAAGAAAAGGAAGATATGGTTTAGGGTTTACGGTTAGGGTTTCGGATTTTAGGGATTTGTACATTTCCTCGTCACATCCTCGCCAAGTGACGTGGTATTAACGAGGAAAAGGAAGATATGGTTTAGGGTTTAGGGTTTGGTTTAGGGATTTGTACATTTCCTCGCCACTTCCTCGCCAAGTGACGTGGTATTAACTAGGAAAAGGGAGATATGGTTTAGGGTTTAGGGTTTGGTTTAGGGATTTGAACATTTCCTCGTTAAGTCCACATCATTTGGGGAGGAAGTGGCGAGGAAATGTGTTGACGTGGAAGCGAGTATACGCTTTAAATACATGATTGTTTCGATGTATCGTATCCCACACATTTCCTCGCCAAATGACGTGGCAATAACGAGAAATAATAAAAAAAATAAAAGTTTCCTCGTTACATCCACGTCACATGGCGAGGAAGTGGCGAGGAAATGTGTTGACGTGGAAATACCGAGTAAACCTTTTTCTATATATATGGGTGTTTCCCTTCCTATCCCACACAATCAGACAATATACTCATAAATTTGGGTTTGAAATTAGAAAGATTTGAAAAAAAAAGTGAAGAAGATATTGGAGTTACATATAGTAAAGCCTTGCGGGTTAGATTTGCGTAGGTTTTGCCATATGTGACTCCAGTATTTTTCTTCTCTTCTCATAATTTCAATACTTATAATCTGAATCTTTTTTTTAATAAAAATTATCTAAATAGTTTTATTAATTATATTGAAAAACAGATACATCAATTAGATACATCGTCATTCTCGTCATCACTAGAAACATCATCATTTTAATTAAACTCGTCATCAACAACTTTGTCTGTGGCATCGTCCATAACATCTTCATACTCTTCGTTATGCGGATCAATGAGAAGGATGTCATCAATTTGTTGTTGAGCTTGCTCGACGATATTTATATGTTCTTCTTGCAATGGTGGTTCTTCCCCACCAATAATTCGTCCTCGAGGTGTAACTTTGATCATGGCTAACCAATTTATTCCCGATTCTCTCATTCAAGGGTATGGAAGAAAGCTAACTTGGTCTGCTTGTGAAGCTAAGATGAAAGGCTCAAATTTGTCGTACCTGCAAAATAAGAAAAACGTAAATATTAATACATACATGTATGACAACAACAAATATTTTCTTGTACCTTTGTCCACCATTGACATCAACTACACCAAATTTGTTAAACCGGACACATCTGTCCACGACAGGATCAAACCATTCACATTTGAAAAGAACACATTTCAGCTTCAATATTCCTGGGAATTCCACTTCAATAATATCCGTCAAGATACCGTAGAAATCTATTTCACCTTTCACACATATTCCATAGTACTGGTCGTCCGCTGCCTACCATAATCATATGAGTGAAAAGTATAGCCTCGTGTGAAATACATCTGTGATGTGGTGACCTTTACACGTGGAGCTTGAATTACTTCATGTAACCACTTAGGATAATCTGGATCGTCTTGATAATCAACCTGCATAATTAAGAGTGTGATATTATACATTGAATGAAAAATTCTGAAAATTTAAATGTTAGAGTAATACCTGAGTCCTCAACCACTTAATAAAGTGTTGATCTTTTCTTTTGTCTACATCACTTGTAGATACCTGGGAATTTTTCTTCGACTTGAGATACAAACATGCTATAAAATCACAGAGTTTATGGAAATTAATATACTTATATGTATTCAAAAGTAAACCTATATATGTATTTAGAATTGTCAATATATGTTACCTTTCAAAATAACGCATCAAAGGATCATCGCAATTGAGTAGAATATAGATGTGTGCACTATGAGCGTCTTCTTCACTCGACCACCAAACCACTTTTAATTTTCCACCGAGTCGACCTATCTGGCTAAAGATGTCAGGAACACCACCATCATCATATCTTCTTGGAGCTCTTTTTCGAGTACGTACTTTTGACGCAAAGTAATACGATGTGAAGTGAGAAGTTTCTTCCGTCAAACTTCCCGCAATTATAGAACCTTCAACTTTCGCAAGATTTTTTGCTTTTCCCTTCAAATATTTCAATGCTCGTTCATACTGATACATCCATCCGTAATGTACATGTCCACGAAGTAATGCCTCATATAGGAGGTGGACAGCTAGGTGTTCCATGACGTCAAAAAATCCAGGTGGAAATATCTTCTCCAAGTTGCACAATAAGATGGAAATGTTCTCCTGTAGCTGTTCGACGACTTCTTCTTTAAGAGTGTGTGTGCTCAAATCACTGAAAAATGCTCAAATGGCTTGTATATATTCCAAATACAATGAAACACATTATTAGTCATATATAATAGCAAACTAAACCATTTTAAAATAACTCTGTTAATATATATATATATACCTGCAAGTGCTTCATGTACATTTGTTGGCAGTAGCTCCGCAAATGCAAATAGAAATAGTCGTTGCATAAAGACATGACAATCATGACTCTTCATCCCGCGGAACTTTTGACCTTTTTCAACACATCTTGAGAGATTTGAAACATACCCATCGGGGAACTTCACTTCTGATGCAACCCACTCGAACAACACCGACTTTTTTTCTGAAGACAATCGAAATATGGGAACCGGAACTTGTCCATTGCTTTTTATATGTAACTCACTTCTTGCGCAAATGTCTGGCAAGTCCAACCTCGATTTTATGTTGTCTTTTGTCTTCCCTGGGACATTCAATATTGTATTCATGATGTTCTCAAAGAAATTCTTTTCTATATGCATCACATCAAGGTTGTGGCGCAGAAGAAGATCCTTCCAATATGGCAACTCCCAAAATATACTCTTCTTGTGCCAGTTGTGATGAACACCATAAGAATCAGGCATATTATCGGGGACATGCCAATTACCACCATACGGAGCTGTTTTCAATGCTCCATAGTAATCGAGTTGTGCTTCAACTTGTTCTCCAGTTAGATATGGATGAGGTGTGTCTCTGACAACCCTTTTGTGTTTAAACAATTTCTTGTTTCTTCGGTACGGGTGGCCAGCGGGAAGAAATCGACGGTGTCAATCAAACCAACTTGTCTTTCTACCATTTTTTAGTTGAAACACATATGTCGTTCCATTACAATATGGAAAAGCTAATCTACCATGTGTTGTCCATCCAGACAACATCCCATAGGCAGGAAAGTCACTTATGGTCCACAAAAGCATCGCTCGCATCGTAAAATTTGTCTTCGTTGAGCAGTCATACGTCCTCACTCCCGTAAACCACAAATCCTTCAACTCTTTTATAAGTGGTTGCAGGAAAACATCCAGAGACCTTTTTGGATAGTTTGGACCAGGTATTAATATGGTCAAGAATATCAACTCCCGTAAATTGCACATCTCTGGTGGCAGATTGTATGGCGTAAGAAAGACTGACCACAATGAATATTGTCTCCCTGACATTCCGAATGGACTAAATCCATCTGTGCATAAACCGAGATACACATTCCGGCTATTGCTAGCGAAATCCGGATATACTTTGCTAAAATGTTTCCAGGCTCTTGCATCTGATGGATGACTCATCTCACCATCCGTCTGAGTATGCTCGGCATGCCATCTCATCTTTCCAGCAGTCTCCTCTGATTGATACAATCTTTTCAATCTATCTGTGATTGGTAGGTACCACATCTTTTTGTACGGTATCCTATTACGTCTCCGTCCTTGCGGCTTGAATCTTGGCTTCTTGCAGAATCGACATTCTTCTAACTTCTCATCAACTCCCCAGTAGATCATGCAGTTGTCGATGCGAATGTCTATCATCTCCGAAGGCAACCCAAGACTATAGACCAGCTTCTGAATCTCATAGTAAGAATCAGCAGACTCATTGTCTTTCGGCAAATACTCTTTAAACAAGTCTACCCATTCATTCATGCAACTTTCAGGTAGATTGTGATCCGTTTTTATATTCATCATTCTAGCAGCCAACGATAATTTAGAGAGACCTTCTCTACAACCACTATAAAGTGGCTGATTTGCCGCATTCAACATATCATAAAACTTTTTGGCATCTATGTTAGGTTCTTCATCTTCATCATGAGCTACGAATGCATCAGCTACCATATCATGAACCCTATCACAATCTATCATCTGCTCTTCCTGATGGTTATGTTCATTAACCAAATGATGATCTACCGGTTCTACCTGAAAGTTGCTATTACTACTACTAGCAGCTTCATTTTGATCATAATTATAACCTTCTCCATGATGAAACCAGATATAGTAATTTGGCGTGAAACCTCTATTTATTAAATGCTTCCAAACATTTTCACGATTTCCTAATTTTGAATTGTTGCATTTTTTTCAAGGGCAGAATATCTTACCGCTTTCTTGGGCAAGCGATGTAGAATCTGCTTGATGCATAAAAGTCTCCATCCGCGTAAGGTATTCTTTCGTCACTCTCCCGTTACCATCTCTATGCATATACATCCATCTTCGGAACTCATAAATATTCTCGGACCTGGACATAATTTTTTTTAAACTTTTTTTTTCTTGTTGGTGTGTCTAAAATGAGGTTCAAACGTCCATATTTATAAAATTTTCGAATCTGGTTGGTGAGATTTAGCGAAGAATTAAGTACAAAAAGATAATTAGGTGAAACCCAAAAAAAACGTGTTTCAAAAGTTTCGTGGTTAATTCCTCGTCCAAAAAAATCCACGTAAAAACGAAGCTAAGTTTACATCCACTTTACGACAAAATTACTTTTCCTCGTAACTTAGACGTCATCCTCGTAAATGCGACGTCAGTTTACGTTATCTTTACGAGGAAAATCTTTCCACATTACTTCACAAGGAAATAACGTGGATTGCTTTTTTCCTCATCACTTCATCGTAAAACCGAAAGTATTTAACGAGGAAATATTTTCCTCGTTAATCTTCCTCGTTAAAACTCAGTTTTCTTGTAGTGATTACAGCAGCGCAATTCACATCTAACTAATTGAAAGAAAACCAGAGATGATGCTTACTCTGAGTCTCTGACGGAGCTTTTGAAAGACAACCGTCATCCTTGGCCGACTATAAGTATTTGTTTTGGTTTTTACCCTATTTTCACTATTAAATTCTCATTTTCCACATGTTGGTATTTTATTTTCCACATACAGTAAAACTTATATAAATTAATAATGTTAGGACTTTGAAATTTTATTAATTTATAAAGATATTAATTTACAAAAGTTTCCTTACTTAGATTTTTTTCTATTTTTGAATATTTTTATTTATATAAAAAAGAAAATATTTTATTTTACCATATGTACATTATTTAAATTTTAAAAATTTGACTTTCATAATTTTTTATTATGTTATTTTATGTATAATTTTATGTTTCATAGAATTCTTAAGTGGTTTTCGGTATAATTTTACTAAGTATTATCAAAATATATTGAAATATTAGGAAAAATAAAAAAAATCATTGTGAATATAAAACCGACAATATAATATTTAACTCGTACTTATATAAAAATTATATATAGATAGATTATTAATTTATGATTTTAAGGGGGCTATATATTTACATACAAATTTAAAAAATATTATTATCTTATTATTTTATTAATTATATTTAACAGCGGTCCAACTTGTGACTGGAAAAAAATATTAATTTATAGAGATTATTAATTTATAGAGGTTCTATTGTATATCTAACCATAATACCAGATTTTCACACTAGAAACAATATTATATTCTTTTTAATTTTAATAATTTTCATATTTTATTATTTTAATTGTTAAATATTATTTTCTTAGATTTAAATAATTTTCTTGTTAAAGGTTTGTATATGTATGATATTTTATTCTGTTATAATATGATGTAAATGATAATGTTAATTTAGTGAAATTATTAACTTGAAAACAACAAAATAAATTTTAAATTTTGTTAAAAGGTAAAATGAAAAATACAAAATAGTATGATTTCTTAATTTTAGTTACAAGTTTAAACTTTCTTAAGAAAAATTAACTATAATCTTAAATGAAACACAATATAATATTTTTAAAAATATTTGGTGTGATGAATAGTATGACACTCAATTTGGTGTAGTTCCATTCACGGAACATTATATTTGATGGTCTAATGTTATTCTTAGTGTCTTAGTATAAATGAAACTACAACAAATTTTGATATATTGGTATTTTTCAAAATGACTTTAAGACCATTTTTAAAATAGAGTAATTCTACAAAGAACTTAGTTTTATTGTAATGATATTCTACTTAGTTTTACTGTAATGATATTCTAGTTTAAAGTAAATTAAAATAGAATAATGAAAAAAAAACTTTACTTAGTAAGTAAAACTATTTTTTCATATTATAAAGTGAAAATATAGTAGAGGTAAAACATTTTTATTTCAAACACTAAATAGTAAATAGAGTGGGGGGGGGGGGATTGCAGATGAACATTTATTTGTTTCGGGGATATACTGGTGTCATCCATTTCTCTACGAAAACAACCATGACTAAACAACTTATCACCTAGTAAGAGCTCCCATCACTTTTTGTTTATCATCAACTTATTAAGATTTGTACTGGCTCTGTGAACAAATCGAAAATTTGTATACATGTGAATGACAAAAGACGATTGTTTCCTGACAATGGATGCTTGGCTATTCGCTTTTAAATTATGCGTCATTGGTACATAAATGATTTCTAATCTGAGGAAACTTTCTTTCAAGGTTTTGATGTCTTTTAGATAACTTGCAAAAACTGGTAATTCTTTTGGTTCCAAAACTATTTTCACCAATTGAAAAAAAATCTGTTGCAAACGTAACTTAAAACTAACATAAATTCTTCATACATTTCATTGTCCAATGTAGCACTTCAATCTCCGCATAAAGAGGAGATAAACTAGCTCTAACATTTCATGCCTCCATCAACTCATCAAAACCTATTAAAGTACTAAACTAACTTTATCAAAAAAAAATATCATTCTTTTTCCAATAATCATCTATGAAACACTATTTTCCTGGTATTGATGGTAGGCTCACAGTCTCTATGTATAGTTATGCATGTATGTTGGATATATACGCCTCAGCCAAAAGTGTAGATTCTGTTTTTGCCAATTTAAGCGTTTTTATGGGATTAATGTCCAAATTACTGAAAACTTTGTTATTTCTATTTTTCTAAATGTACCATAAAATCCATGCAAACTGATGATCATCCACCTATGAAAAAACTCTCCAAAAGAGATGATCTATATTTGTGAACATAGAACTTGTTGGGAAAATAACTAGATTTGGTTGTATCTTTGAAAAGGTCCAAAACTAAATTGCGGGAGGACATTAAAAGAAACACATAATATATCGATTACTATATCAAAATTTGTATACATCGTCTGAAATCATGTGAGAAATCATATGTGCAAACTAAACCGTTTTATGCCATGTTCCTAATCATTTTATATTTTCAATCTGATCTTAATCTTATAGAAGATAAAGCATTTCTAATATGAATAACAATTATTTCTAATATAAAGCATTTATAATATAGAAGATAAAGCATTTGAACGATTGATGTTGTAGATTTTAATTAATGCATTATTTGTAAACCTAAATTATATATTTATATTTTGAAATAAGAGTGGCATAACTGTATTACAAAGCAAATAGAATTAAAAAACAAGAAAACAATAAATAAAATTGTATTTATCAGAAGTTGACAAAAAAAGAAGATAAAAGTGTATTTTATTTTTATTAATTTTTGTGTAAATCTTATAATGTCAATTTTAAAACATAAAAAATTTTAAAAATAACAAATTTTAATCTATCTAACCATCAGAAAATAATTATTCGTCTTTATTTGAGCAATTGTTTGTGATAAAATTTTGAAAAATATAAAAACCCTATGTTTTGTCAAAGGGTAAAAGACACCCCTAGGTTTTAACTTTTGAGTCATGTAAGTATCACCTTAAGTGATATTTAAAAAAAAATCATTTTGTTTCATATTAAATTATGTTCTCACATAAAACTTAAAACTTCATATCATTTGAAATTTGTAATCAATTATAAAATATTTTTTATTAGCTGAATTTATTTTATTTAGTAATATTTTTATGTAATCTAAATAAATTATATAAAAGTTTGATATTTTAAGTATTTGTGCAAACTCCAATTACAATGATACCGAGGGAGTAATAATTAAGATGATTTTAAATATAATTGTATTAGTTGAAAAAAATTTACCCATACGAATTTCTTTTGAAGATTTTTTCTAGAAAGTGTAAATCTCAAAGCACCACTATCTTTTGTCATCATTCATAGCCATAATAGGTATAGACAATGAACAATTCAATAATTGTATATAGGACGCATTTAAATGAAAGTTCTAACTGGATTCGGGATTCATAGAAGTATAGAACAGTTACTCTGACTACAACCATAAGATTATATAGAAACGCATCTTTCCCATCCCTATTAAAGTACTTGGTAATTCCACCTCAGTCCATTAATATTTCACGACAGATTATTGGCGAAATAAATGATTCATTTCATAACTACACCCAATATAAACTTTTGTTTTGCGTGTTACGAAAACACCTCTTTTTAATGAAAGATGACATCAACATTCATGTTTATCACTATTGAGATTTTTTTTTCTTTCTGAAACTGACTACTGAGAATTTGTTTTGGCTGGGAGATTATCCCAAAGTGTCAACGAGATTAAAGAATCTACTCTACTAAAAAGGGGAGGGAGGCTTTTGAATTAAGTATTGTTAACTTTATTTTAATTTTCTTTAAACATTCAACTTGTTCCAAAAGAAACCACCATCTATATTATACATGATGCATATCTACAAAATATACACACATAACTACGCGTGGTCCGAAGCATATAAAGAAGTATATCGCAAGGTTTCGGTATATTCTATGCTTAAAGAAAATGTTACGTAGAAAATGCATCATTTTGGGCATTATATGTTTAAATCACAATATCAAATAATTTTGTTATAACTTATAGATAAATACAAAGTTTAAGCAAAAAAATCTTATATATAAATACATTTATTGGGTGAGGGGGTAAGATAATACTATATAAGTTTGAAAATACACTTTTATAAACAATATTACCTGGATGAAAACAGACACAGACTACTAAACTAGTAATATAGTATCATGCAAGTGTCGGTCTACCAAACCCACTATTCGACTGCAATAGTTATAACCGTTCCATTATCAATCAAGCTATATACTTCGCAAGTTCGCATACGTTTAAGTGACTCAAATGCTTTGCTTTTGGTAATTGATAGGTATATATACATACATACACAGAACACACTTTACTTGCCAGACCTTTAATTAATTTTGAGTTTTTGACTTAATTGTTCGAATAGAAAAAGTGGAAGCTCATATGTTTTTTGTAAGTTTGCAACTAAAATAAGAAGCTCATGTGTTAATAACCGAATATGTTCCAGCTCTTGAAAATTTAGACTATAAGAGATGCATATATCTTTATCACAAGGTACTTTTCCAGAATTTTCTCGTTATGTACATGTTGATGATGGAAAAAATCACATCTATTATTGTAACTCTTTTGGATTAGTAGTAGATTTTGAAATTATTTCTATTTTTTATTTTTGCTTAAAGATTTTGATAACTTAGTTAAGTAGTTTAAACTTAAAAAAACTAGCTTTATAAGGTGAATTACTAGTAAGTTTCGTTCAGATTTTGATAATGATATAGGGATCGATATGTAATCGCATTTAGATATGATATGTACATGTTGGTGCAGATGTAAATATATGTAAACGTAAAATTGGGTATACGGAAATAAATAAAATAAGGAACGAGGAGACTAGAAGAAGAAATAAATCTCGTGGGAAAGAAGTCAATAGAGATGCGTTGCATCCTTCGAGGCCACTTATTACATTGATGTGATTATTGATTTCCCTATACATACCCAATTTTTTTTAATTAGTAAAATGTTAATTTACATACTTCTCTACAATTTATTTATGTATAATTCATAAAAAATAACACTTAATTAAAAATTATCTAAAACTATTCAAAAAATATTTGGATCATTACTTATATATTAGACTCAGTGAAATATATTATCACACATAAGATTATTCACCACTAAATAATATTATTTAATTATATATTTATTTTTACTATATATATTTAAAAATATTTTAAACTTGATTACTTAAATTCATAATTATCAAAAATATTATTAGATGACTCTTACCCGTTTATGCATGAATGAATATAAATATTTACAAAACAAAGTGGTTAGTGTTTTTAATTATAAAATTTAAATATTTATGTAATTTGTATGAATGACATTCTCTTAAATATATATGTGATTTTTTATCCTAAAATAAGATTTGTTCAGCTATTTTTGGGATATTAGATCACATATATTCTTTTCAGTTAGACCATACTTATTTCAGTTCTAAATATGAGAATCGAAATAACTTTTTTTCTTTGAATTTCTTTTAGTTTTGTGTCTTCAGTTTGTAATATTTTTTTGTTAGATTATGTCTAGTTTAATACATTAATTTAGAAAATACATAGAAAATATATTCTATTCGAAAGTTGCATAAATATACATAACTGAAAATATTTAAAAATGTCAACATATATGTATAAATATCTTACAGAAAGACTAAATTGTAGTAGATTGTTAATATATCGTGTTGACTTGTAGTTTTAGGTCATTTGTATGCATAAAAATAAATAAAATATGATAATAATATGTCACTTATTCGACATCTGGTTTTAGTATAAGAATCTGAATCCGTTGGTTTACTCGTGATTTGGGATATTGGGTTGTATATATTTGTATAAATGAACCACAACTATTTAAAATATTTTATTTGATCAAAACTATAAAACTATAGTCATAGTAAAAAATATATTTTATCATATAATAAATAGATAAATTATTTTGTGATATATATATATATATACATATATATATATTTATATCTAAAAATTATTGTAATTTTATATTGTTTCATGAAATCTAAAGAAAATAAAAATTAAATTCGTTTTGTATGTAAAATCCATGTATTTTACAGAATAGTTCTTTTTATTATTTGAGGGACTTTGGAAAAAAAAACAAATATATAGTACAAAGAAAATTAAAATTAGCAAAAGAAAATCAGTTAAAAAGAATACATTAAGTCAATTGGATTTAACGCACAAATAAATCAATTAAGAAAAGTATACATTAAGTGGATTTTACTGTTCTGTCATATTTTAAGTTAACTGATTTTGAAACATAATATTCTCATATATTTTCTTATGCTCTTTATGTTATAAAAATATAATTTTAAAATAACATATTAAATATTGATTCTCAACACACTGTTTTTATAATTAACTATTTCTAACAATTTTTAATGAATACAATTTTAGTAAATTAATTAATATTTTTGAAGTTAATACCACATTAAAAATGTAATATATATATAATTCTTAAAAAATTCTGAAACATAATTTTTTTCCGAAAAGTGGGAGTAGTATACAAACTTCTTATACGAGTAATCTCAATGTGGATTTCCCTGTGTCTGTGTGTAACACTTGTATGAGAGAATCTTTATTTTCTTTTAGTTGCTAATTTAGTGGTGCATTTATTAGTATAATCAGTAACAAACTGGTTTAAGTTGATTGACTTTTAAGCATTAAAACTCTATTCTCGAAATTTTTACTCATTATAGGAGTGAACTTCTTACAAGTAACCTTAAAGTGAATTTCTGTGCCTGTGACTTGTATAATACAATGAACTTATCCACCTAATGATTCTAATCAGTGAGAACTTATGTAGGCACATATGCTTTTGGAAACTAATGTTATTTTCTTTATTCGCTGTACTCTTCAAATTGACGTAACCAGATGTATTACTACATCTTTGTTATCAACATTGTGTTTTTAGGACAACAAAATAGATTGTCGAGAAGCGTCGACGTCACTTCCCATAAGCTGCGAGTGGGCTTTTTATGTCTTGATTGATAGAACATTAGCATTAACATTATGTTTTACATTATCCAATCAACATTTGTTATAAAAACATTTAAAATAGTATTTACAAAATACTAATGCTCTCCAAATGCTCTTTGGCAAATGCTTTCATATAAAGCTTTTGGAAGAGTATTTGCATTTATAATATATAATTTTTTAAAAATATATATAATTAGTTAATTTATTTGATTTAATAATATCACAAAATTATTTTTTATACAGAAAAAAAATTTGATTTCTAAAATAAATTTACAATACAAATATTTTTGTTAAAAATATTATTTCACATCTAAAATATAATTTAATTATATTTAATTAAATTAATTATATAAATATATATTAAATTAATATATATATTATATTTTAAATTAATATATCTTTTAAAATATAGTTTTATTAAATTAATTATATAAATTAAATTATATTTTAAATGCGAAATATTAAATTAAAATATAAATATTTTTGTTAAAAAATATTATTTCCCATTTAAAATATAATTTATTATATTTAATTAAATATAATTGAATAGATTATATTTTAAATTAATTATATAAATTAAAATTGATATTTTAATTGTATAATTTATTTTTTTAAATAACATTTTTGATATAAACATAGTTTTTGAAATTACTAAATAAAATAAATAAATTATATATATATATATGAAATATATTCATTATAAATAAATATATTTAATATTATATATTAATTTTAATAATAATTTTAAATAGCATGTTCAACTGCTCTACTAATCAGTGTATTAAATAGTTTAACAAAAGCATACAACTTCTGCAACATACTGCTACTATAGCATACTACTGCTTTTTCATCTGCTTTGCCAATCGAAACCTTAGGATGTCGTAAGTGCCAAAGTTCAGAAAAACCGAACAGTACCAAAAGCGAATATTTTTTCTTTGAGTATACTTATTTACAATAATAAACTATAAAGATGTCTCGTGAGACAATAAGTGAAAAAGAAGTGTTATTCTTCGTACACCATTTAATACATAGCTATTTCCTACTCATAATGATCTTATAAAACTGGCGAATAATTTTTTTCTTACTTAAAATACCTATCTCATAAAGAATATATATTT
This sequence comes from Hirschfeldia incana, assembly GCA_026261945.1. Lineage (NCBI taxonomy): Eukaryota > Viridiplantae > Streptophyta > Magnoliopsida > Brassicales > Brassicaceae > Hirschfeldia > Hirschfeldia incana. Next base: position 1,922,856 of record JABCMI010000019.1, read on the forward strand.
TTTTTCTTTTTGTAATATTACTCGATATAAAGCAGACATATCTATGATTTCTAAATTTAAATCGGTTAATTATAATGTAATATCAACTTTGCTTCCTACTTTTAGAATTTAGGAGAGATTATTGGGAGATAAATTTGTGTAGAGTTTGTGAATTTTTAAAATTTATTAATTATTAAATTTTGTGAATTAAGAAAAAAAAATATATATATACATTGACTTTTGGATAGACTGCTACTTCATAAATTTATGTTATTTGTTTTATATCATTCATTTAGTAAATTAATATATGATCATGAAAATTTATAATTTAAAATAAATTTTAAAATAAAAATATTAATAAATAATTAAAATTTAACAATAAAAAATAATATAGTTTCTAAATGAATTTATAGAATTTCAAAATAAAATTTGAAACTTTTTTTTGGTAAAAACTGAAAATTGTATAAAATGAAAAAAAAGCAAAAAGGATATCAAAAAAAGTTTGAGTTCAAAAACATATAAATAAAAAAAAATATAATTTTTATTTTTAATGATGAAACAATATTATACATTAAGAAAGTAATTATATTGTATGAGTTATAATTTAGGTTGAAAGAGCATAAGATATTTTTCAAAAATATTTTTTTTCCATAATTTTCTATCTCATAGATTTTATAAATCTCATGGAGACACATGATATTTTGATAGTCATGTCTTATGAATAAAAATAGGGAAAATTCACTTTCCAATAACAATAAATTTAATAAAAATTAGAGAATCAATAATAACTAATTTTTTTAACAAGAGATTTTAATAGATTTTGAAAATTCATAAGCAATAATAAAAATTTTATAAAAATTGTTAAAAACAGTAAACCAATAACAACGGAATCTTAAAATTTCCAAATTGATGAAAATTCATTTGCCGATTATCCCCCCCCCCCCCCGAAAATTCATTTGCCGATGTCCCATATTATTGAATATATTTATATTTTAATATATATATATATATATATATATATATATATATATATATATATATACGGTATATAAATATAAATAGTAAATTGAATTAAATATGAATGAGATTTTATTGTGAGTTTATTCTTTTAAAAATCTAAAATATGTATGAAATGGTGACAAACGTAAAATTAATAAATAATTTGTTAAACCTTAGTTACTATCCAAAATATTTATATATTTTACATATGTAAATTATGAAAATATATTATTAGTCTTAACTAAATTATTTTTTTTTTTACTTCAATCACTAAACTTGCATTTTAACTTACCATTTAGTTCAATATTATAGTACAAAAAAAATTTATGGTTTTGAGAAATTATATGAGTTGATGTTAGTTACTACGATGTCTTCATGATTGTTGTCCGTTATAAAACAACCTTCAAAAATTAAAATCAACATTTGTTTAATGCTAAATTTAAAATGTTTTTAAACTTAAAGTATTATTGTTTAAAAAATAATAATTACGAAACTGATTCTGTAATTTATTTTCACACTTACGATGTTGATCTTTTACCAAAATTAATATTTTGATTACTTTCTCAGGAGTTTTGTTTTTTTTATATATTTTTGCGTATCACCCTCTTTTTTTTGTCAGCTTAAGTATCGCCATCTTAAATTTCTAATTTATCACTAAACATGTATATTTTATAAATATTCTATTTTTTTGTGCAAAGAGTTTTATTTAAAATATCAGTATTAGACTAAATTGTAGAGAATTTACATTTATTTAAATATATATCCTAACCAACTATATATTTCAGAAGATTTAATTTTTTATTTTAAATAGTGATAAGCAACTGAATAATTTATTTTTAAACCAAAATGCATGACTAAAATTTCCGTATATTGTATGCTTGTTTTATTATTCATATTTACATATAACAATATTTGGAAGTAATTAAAATGTAAACCTATACATTTTTCAGATAGATGTTAATCTAGTTTTCCATTTTTTATATTGTATATTTACTGGTGATTTATTTTTTCTTATATTGTATGATTACTTGCTCTGATTGTTTTGCTTTTATACATAATTGTAATATTATGATAGATGTTTAATGTAGTATTTTTATTTCGTATATTGTTTATTTACTTATGATACATTTTTCAGATAGATGTTTAATATAATTTTTCTATTTCTTATGCTATAAGTTAACTTATTATTTGTTTTTCTTATATTTATATTTACTATTCTAATATTTTAACATATGTTTAATGTAATATTGTCATTTGTTATATTTCATATTTATTATTATTTTGCAATACATTTTCAGATAGATATTTAATTTATTTTTCTATTTCTTATATTGTATATCTACATTGTTTTTTTTTTTATTTTTCCTATATTGTATCTTTACTTATTCTAATTTTTGTTTTTATATCAAATGATAATACTACGTTAGAAGTTTAATGTAATATTTCTATTTTCTTATAGTGTATATTTACTTATTTTTATTTTTTCCTATATTGTATATTTATTTACTATAATATTATGATAAATTTCATATAATATTTCTATTACTAATATAGTACATTTACTTATTATTTATTTTATAATGCATTTTCAGATAGATATTTAATTTATTTATTTATATCTTAATTGTACATTTACTTTTTTTTTAATTATTATATTGTATATGTTTTTCCTATAGTTTATATTTACGTTTTTAATTTTCTTATTATTTATTTTCTATTTTCTGCGTTAGATGTTTAATGTAATATTTTTATTTCTTATATTTTATATTTACTTATTATTTATTTTTCTTATATTGTATATTTACTTGTTTTAATATTATGATAGATGATTAATTTAATAGTTCTAATACTTCTATTGTATAATTAGTTATTATTTATTCTACTGAACTTTTTTTAGATAGATGTTTATTTTTCATTTCTTAATTTTATATTTACTTATTTTTTATTTTTTTACTATATTATATTTTTACTTATTCTAATTTTCTTGCCTTTATATTTCAGATGATTATATTAAGATATATGTTTAATGTAATATTTATGTTTCTTATATTGTATATTTATTTAGTTTTTTTTTTACTTATATTTTGTATTTACTTATAATTTGTTTTCAAGTTTTTAATAATAATGTCACGTGGCATTTTTCGAGAGAAGAATATGTCGTTGATGTGGAATATCTACGGAACCTCAAAAGATATTTTTATAAGTATAAAGTTTTAGTATTATGATAAATATTTAATTTAATATTTCTAATTATATTGTATATTCAGTTATTATTTATTCTACTGTACTTTTTCAGATAGATGTTTAAATTTTTTTCATTTCTTAATATTTACTTATTTTTCATTTTTATTATATTATATATGTAGTTATTCTAATTTTCTTGTTTTTATAGAAAATGATTATATTAAGATAGATGTTTAATGTAATTTATATACCTCTAAAGTTTTTTCCTCATCATATATGAATTTAAGAATTTTCTCCTGAGATCTGTTGGTCTGCTCGAAATATTATCTTGCTGATCATATTTAATTTTATATACATAACATCACACATCAACATATGTCGTCAAACATTTTTGGGACGGCAAGGGTCGATGGTGGAGCTATTATCCTTTTTTCTTGAGTCTTTGTCGGAGTCTTCTTTGATGGATGTGAGGTTGATGTTGGTGCGATAATGAAGTAATAAAAATGTAAAATTATACATTTTTATGTCCAATGTAATATTTATGTCATATATTATATATTTACTTATTCTAATTTTCTTTATGTTTTAGATAGATGTTATATTTGGAAATAATTAAAATATAAAAATATATCTTATTTCAAATATATGTTTAATATAATATTTACTAATATTGTAATGTTACGATTTCTTAAAAAGATTTGAAAATATTTAAAATGTAAAGAATACATTATTTCATATATAATTTAATGTGATATTTCTATTTCTTATATTGTATATTTACTTATTATTTCTTATACTGTATATTATTCTTTTTGTTTTTAGTAGCAATGTCATGTGTTATTTTTCTAAAGAAAGATTTAAGATAAATTTTTATTGTAGTATTTCCATTCTTAAATTTTTTATATTAACTTTAAAATGTAAAGCAATATTTAATGTATTTAAAATGTAAACTATACATTTTTAGTATGGTATCATGAGTGGCAAGAAATAGATGGATGAGTTATTATCGTTGGATTTGAGTAATGTGCATGGGTTAGTCGGTTATTTGTAATATTTCGGATAGGTTAGAGTAATAATATGGCCTATAGTAATAATAGTTTGTTTGTAACAATTCGAAAGTTTTTTTTATCCAAAATGATAATCTTACATATGTTTAATTTAGTATTTTCATTTTTATGTTATATGTTTACATATTATTTATTATTTCGAAATTATATTTATATAAAATTGTAAAGTTAAATATTATATCAATTTTTCAAAAATGTAAAACTTCACTAATACGATTTTTAAGTAAAATAGTAATTTTTTAAAAGTAGTAAAATGATAATCTTACATATTTTTAATTTAATATTTCCATTTTTATGTTATATGTTTACATATTATTATTTTCTAAATTTACATATTGATATTTTCGAAATTATATTTATCAATAATATAAAAATGCCACATGTCATCTTTCTGGAAGAATTTTTTTCGCTGATGTTGACGACTTCTGGAGCCTCAAAAGGCTACTTTTAATAGTGGCAAGAAATAGATGGATGAGTTATTATCGTTGGGTTTGAGTAATGAGCATAGGTTAGTCGGTTATTTGTAATATTTCGGATATGTTAGAGTAATAATGTGGGCTATAATAATAATAGTTTGTTTGTAACAATTCGATAGTATTTTTATCCAAATTGGTAATCTTACATATGTTTAATTTAGTATTTTCATTTTTATGTTATATGTTTACATATTATTTATTATTTCGAAATTATATTCATATAAAATTGTAAAGCTAAATATTATATCATTTTTTTCAAAAATGTAAAACTTCACTAATACGATTTTTAAGTAAAATAGTAATTTTTTTAAAAGTAGTAAAATGATAAACCTACATATGTTTAATTTAATTTTCCTTTTTTATGTTATATGTTTACATATTATTATTTTCTAAATTTACATATTAATATTTTCGAAATTATATTTATCAATAACATTAAAATATCACGTGTCATCTTTCTGAGATAATTTTTTTCACTGATGTGGACGGCTTCTAGAGCCTCGAAATGCTACTTTTAATAGTATAGATTAATATACCTTGAGCTTTCCAAAATTATTTTCAACTTTTCTTGTACAAAATAATTTTAACCTTTTTTCTTTCAAACGAAATAAATGAAATATATTTTTATGCGTTCCTTATTTAATTGTGAATATTCGGTCTGCTTCTCCATCTTCACTCCTCTTCTCCCTCTGTGAACCTCAACAAACACTTTCTCTCTCTAGACACTCACATTCATTCTTTGCTTCACCCCTTTTAAAATCACGAGACTCCCCCATCTCTCTCACTTTCCCTCCCAATGCCTTTGTTCAGAGCATCTAATCCTCCTCCTTCCATCTCCACTCTTCTTCGCCGTCTCCACTGACGCTAATACCAAGAGCTCTCTTCGATCATTCCCTCGGTTCGTTTCTTCACCGGTTTTTTTTAAAATGTCACATTCACGTAAACCGGTTATCGAATCTGATAACCGTCTCCGTGGTTCATTAGCCTCCGACATCAACAAACCGGACTTTCGTGAGCTAGATTTCGGTTCGCCGGTTTCTCCGCTTCGTACTCATCCACGTGGACTCACAACAACAACAACAACCACAACTACTACAAGTAGCAGCAGTTCCAGCTCTTCCGGATCTTTAACCGGTCGGATTAGACATGCTCCGGTTACCGGAAGATCCGGTTCGGTTACTGGTAGCCAATCCGGTTCGGTTACTGGTAGCCAATCCGGTTTGAGATCGGACTCGGTTACCACCTCCTCCTCCTCCTGTGCAACTTCCCCGGCGAGTGTACTCCCCACCGGAAACATTTGTCCCTCCGGTAATATCCAAATCACCGGAATGACGCAGAACCGGTCAAGAAGCGACGTTCTCGGATCCGGCACGGGAACGTACGGTCACGGAAGCATAATGAGAGGCGGAGGAAGCAGTGTCTCTCCGGCGAAACCCATACAAGTACTGAGTTCGCCGGTCACTGTCAGAAGTAGTCCGGTTGCAGCAGCAGAGGAAGTGAAGAGAGCAGGCAACGAAATGTATAAAAAAGGTCTGTTCAGTGAAGCTCTGAAGCTGTACGATAAAGCTATTGCTTTATCACCGACAAACGCTGCTTACCGGAGCAACCGCGCCGCTGCGTTGACGGGTTTGGGTAGGATCGGTGAAGCTGCGAAGGAGTGTGAAGAAGCTCTGAGATTGGATCCTAACTATGGAAGAGCTCATCACCGTTTGGCTCTTTTGCTTATTAGGTACTTCCTCTAAACACCAATTTTAAAAATAATTACATAAATATAAGTACCAAACTGTTTTAAAAAAATATTAATTTTTTTTATTAAATCTCCTTACTTTGTATGAAACTTCAATGTTGTATGTTGGTTGCAGATTAGGACAGGTTGATAGTGCAAGGAAGCATCTTTGTCTTTTTGGGAAACCATCAGATCCTATGGAGTTGCGGAAGCTTGAAGCAGTGGAGAAACATATGAACAAATGCGCAGATGCGAGGAAGGTCGGCGATTGGAAAGCTTCTTTGATGGAAGTAGATGCAGCTATTGTTTCTGGAGCTGACTTTTGCCCTCATGTAAGAACTCTTGACTTAATGTCGGATTAGGGAAAACAAAATCAGAAACATGTTATTTAAAAACTGTTGATCTTTACAGCTACGTATGTGTAAAGTAGAAGCACTCTTGAAACTCCACCGGCTTGAAGATGCACAAGCAAAGCTTCTAGAAGTTCCCAGAGCAGAGCCGTTTCCAGTATCTCGGTTCTTTGGTATGGCCTGTGAAGCTTATACGTATTTCGTCAAAGCTCAGATCGAGATGGCTTTGGGAAGGTTTGAAAACGCGGTGACGGCTGCCGAGAGAGCTAGCCAGATCGATCCACGGAGCAGCGAAGTTGCTACGTTGCACAGTACCGTTACATTGGTGGCTAGAGCTCGTGTTCGTGGTAACGATCTTTATAAATCGGAAAGATACACGGAAGCTAGCTCAGCTTATGGGGAAGGCCTCAGGCTTGAACCTTGCAACGCTATTTTGTATTGCAACCGGGCGGCTTGTTGGTTTAAGCTTGGAATGTGGGAACGTTCGGTTGAAGATTGTAACCAAGCGCTGTGTTTCCAACCGTGTTACACAAAGCCTCTTCTTCGGAGAGCTGCTTGTAATAACAAGGTACATAATAAGACGCGATACGTTTAGCTTGTAATTTGTGCTTAAGGTTCTATGTTGAACTGTAGATGGAGAGATGGGCAGCTGCGGTGAGTGATTACGAAGCGTTGAGGAAGGAACTACCTCATGATAAGGAAGTTGCTGAATCTTTGTTTCATGCTCAAGTGGCACTGAAGAAATCTAGAGGAGAAGAAGTTTTGAATATGGAGTTTGGTGGTGAAGTTGAAGAGGTTTATAGAAATGAACAGTTTAGAGCTGCCATGAATCTACCAGGAGTTTCGGTTATACATTTTTCGACGGTCACTGATCATCAATGTAAGAAGATATCTCAATTTATGGAATCGCTATGTACTCGTTATCCTTCTATACACTTCCTCAAGGTAAAAGTTATATGACTAAAAAACATTTCATAATAACACCAGGGAATGACACTAATCTCTACCATTTTTCTCTTTTGTTAGGTGGATATCGATAAATGTCCTTCGATAGGTAATGCAGAGAATGTGAGGGTTGTACCGACAGTGAAGATATACAGGAACGGTACTCGATTAAAGGAGATTGTCTGTCCAAGCAAAGAAGTGTTGGAGTACTCTGTGAGGCACTATAGCGGTTATTACTAGAAAAATTCACTCTTAACTTCTTAAGAAGATGATTCGTTACCAGGGAACCTCATTAGTGTAGAGTGTCAGCTCTTTATGATTTGTTCATTCATTGCCCTGTGATCTGTCTATGTTCTCTTCTGTCCATTCATTTTTTCTCTAGATTGCAGTGGTTCCTTCTTCTAGTTTCACTTGTTTAGGTATTTTGAGAGATGCTACTGGTTGGAGATTGCTCTTGTGTACATAAGAGAAGTTTGTATGTGACTGAAGAAGAGGCTTTACTGAACGGGCAAAAGAGGAATAGTTGGACCCTTCATTCTTTTTTTTCCTTTTAGAGTTAGAGAAAGTGAACCATCTTGTCATTTTGATTCTCATCACAACATTTTTTATCAAGAAATGATATATAATTTTTATTCATTTTCTACTATTGCACTTTATTTTTTTATTTTTGTCATCTACTATTGCACTTTATTATTCTACCCAAATTCATGAATAACTCCATCTAACAATACTGGAATTTTGTGTATAATTTAATATTTTTATTTAAATATTATATTTGGCTGTTATTATTAACTTTCAGTTAAAGAAACGGATTAATTAGAGACTGATTTTGTTTGTGCCACAAGCGACTGTTGTTAAGGCCTTGTTCGTATGTGTTTGTTGCCATCTCTTTAAGGGATTGAAAAGCAAAGAGCATCTAATAAATTATTGCAAAAGTAAAATAATTATGAACATAACGCTCAAAAATAAAGATAACTAAAAATACAATACTATAAAACTGAAAGAAAAGTTATGAACTTTGTGATCTTTAGCTGGTAAAATTATTGCAAAAGTAAAATAATATGAACATAACGCTCAAAAATAAAGATAACTAAGAATACAATACTATAAAACCCCTAATGACCGACGACGGCGACGGCGATACATCCAAAACCCCCGACCAAAATCTCGCGCAGGAGGCGCTTGATCTGGTAGTTGGGAATGACACCGCTCGCTCCCAGCCTATTCTGACTCAACAAGATGTGGACGGAAGCGCCTCAAAGCCTTCCTATTCGAATGTGCTTCTTGATGATTCCTCATGTCCTGAGGAGTTTCCTGCGTTCGTGGTGAAAGATGGTGTTGCAGAAGTGGAGGTTCCGATTTCATTAATGGAAGATCATGTGCCGCTGTGGAATTGTTTCGTAGTGGGTTATTTCATGAATGATGCACCACACATCGGATCGATTCATGCGACGGTAAATAGGATTTGGGCATCACCTCAGAAGAAGTCGAAGATAGATGTTCAGTTCATAGGCAAGACGACGGTTCTTTTCCGTATTGAGGACGCAGCGACCCGTTACAGGATTTTGAAACGTAAGTTCTGGCACATCTCGGACGTGCCTCTAATGCTGGGAGAATGGACTCCGGAAACGGCTAGCTCTCCTCCGGATCTCTCTGCGATGCCATTATGGGTGGATCTGATGAATGTCCCTGGTTATCTTTTCTCAAAGAAAGGTCTGAGTTTTTTGTCTCGTACTTCTGGGAAGTTCATCAAGCTTCACCCAAATACAGAGCGTTGTATTCGATTGGATGTGGCCCGCGTCTTAGTGGAAGTTGACTTGACCAAACCGCTTCCAAACAGGATCAACTTCAAAGGAAGAGATGGCTCTGACGTTGCTGTCTCCATCAGTTATCCCTGGCTCCCCCCTAGATGTCTCTCTTGCTCTAAATGGGGCCATGATGTAAAGGATTGCTTGGTGCCTAAGACCAATCGAGAGGAGGTTGAGCAGACTATGGTGAAGGCACATGATTCTGCAGTTTTGGAGGGATTTACAACAAAGGATGCTGGGGGAAAGTCCCCTGCTGAGCTCGTTACAAATCTAATGAAGGAACTTGAGTCCATGTCAGGGAAGGCGAGTTTGTAAGGGGAAGGAGTTCCTAAGGCAGGGGAGACATTGATGGTGCCTAACTCTGACTCTCGTATGGGTCTGGAGGAGAGCTCTTGGGCTCTAGTTCCGGGAAACAACCTTCCATCCTCCCCACGTATGGTTCAGAACAACAATAGTAGTTGTCTTTCTCCTAATGGTTTCCAAGTCCTACAAGGTATTGGTGACGAGGGCGAGCCTGAAGAGGAAGATAAGGAGGATAGTGGAAAGGAGGATGGTGAAAGGGAGGAAGGAGAGATTGAAGAAGTGGAGGACGCTGTCTCTGATAAATCTAAGGAACCCACTGCAGCTGAAGAGGTTACTAACGATAAGACAGCAGCAGCACAAAAGAGACAGGGCAGTTCTCAGCGTACTAGAGGCAGGGGTGTGAAGAAAGTGATAGCTAACTCCAGGGATTTCGTGGCTCAACAACAAAAGTGTCATAATCAAGCAAGAAAAGCTTCCTCTAGGAAGCACTGATGTCGTCTCTCTTTGTCTGGAACATACGTGGGTTCAATAAGCCACGTAAACAAAAGGCAGTTAACTACTGGGTCAAAGCTGCAAAATTGTCTTTTGGGTGTTTGCTGGAAACAAGAGTGCAAGAGAAAAATTTTAAAAAGATTTTTGATGTTACCTTCCCTGGATGGAGCTGTGTCAACAACTACTCCAATCACCGGCTTGGTAGGATCTGGGTTTGTTGGTCAGATGAGATGGAAGTGATTCCGGTTTCTACAAGTTTGCAGATGATTACGGTTTGGGTCCGCTATAGAGCTTCTGGTGACACTTTTTTATGTTCCTTCATTTATGCTTCAAACTGTAGCACGGAGAGAAGGGAACTTTGGAGGGAGATGAAGATTATTTCTGGCTCTGTTGCTGGAGGTACAGATGCTTGGATTATACATGGCGATTTTAACGTGGCTCTGTCCACTACGGAGCACTCTCGCCTTACAAAAACTGCTGCTGATAGGAGTTCGATTAGAGATTTCCAAAACGCAGTACACAATTGTGATCTGATGGACTTAGCTCAAGTTGGTTCCTCCTTTACTTGGACCAACAGTCAAGTTGAGAACCCAATCAGCAAGAAGTTGGACAGGGTCATGATCAATAGCTGCTGGATCAATGCTTTCCCGAACTCTTACGTCACTTTTGAATCAGGGGGGATCTCTGATCACCTGCGTATGCATATTCAACTCCGTGAGGTGACGCCAGGGAACGCGAAACCTTTTAAATTCTTTAACCACACAGCAACGCACCCCCGCTTCCTTGAGGTTATTGATAGAGTTTGGAAGGAGAGTGCACCCCTTTTTCATTCTCGTTCTGCTCTTCGGTTTTTTCAAGACAAGCTGAAAGCTCTAAAGTCGGAGATGCGTGGGTTAAATCGTGACATGTTTGGAGATTTACCTAGTCGTGTGAAGCAAGCTTATGCGGACTTGTGCGAGAAGCAAACTGAAGCGATGCAGAACCCTCAGACCTCTACTTTTGAAGCAGCGTCGGATGCTTGGGAGCACTGGCATCATATTTCTGGGATTGAGGAGCAATTTTATTATCAGAAGTCAAGGGTGCAGTGGCTGGGACCTGGAGATAGGAACACTCGGTTTTTTCATAAAGTCACGCAAAGTCGAAACGTGAGAAACACTATAAGGCGCATTGTTACAGGGGATGGCAGTATTCTCACTTCGCCAGCTGAGATAAAGCGTGAGGCGGCAGCCCATTTTGAAAATTTTCTTAATGCTCCTTCTCCTGTTGATTCTGATGTATCTCCAGGGGTCATATCTGATCTAGTTGATTATCATTGCACTAACGAGGACAAAGCATCCCTCACTAAGCCGGTGGAGGCATCTGAAATTAAAGACATTATTTTCTCCATGCCTGCAAACAAAGCGCCAGGGCCTGATGGGTATCCAGTGGAGTTCTATAGAGCGGCTTGGCCAGTGATTGGACAGGATCTCATCACAGCTATCCAGTCATTTTTTCTCTATGGTTTCATGCCTCACAGTGTAAATGCCACCTTGCTATCTCTGATTCCGAAAACTACTGATGCAGAGAAAATGACAGACTTTAGACCTATAGCCTGCTGTAACGTTATCTACAAGGTTATCTCCAAGATACTTGCAAGAAGGCTCAAAGCTACTCTCCCAGAAGCTATCGAACTGAACCAATGTGCGTTTGTAGAGGGCAGACTTCTCCTGGAAAATGTCCTCTTAGCAACTGAGCTTGTCAAGGACTATCACAAGGATTCAGTCTCCCCCCGCTCTGCTATGAAACTGGATATTTCCAAGGCTTTTGATACAGTACGATGGACCTCCATTGAGAATACACTGCGTGCGATGAATTATCCGGACATCTTTGTTACTTGGATAATGAAATGCATAGGGACTGCATCTTTCTCCGTATCTGTTAATGGCGAGCTAGAGGGATTCTTTACTAGCAGTAGAGGTATAAGGCAAGGCTGCTCGTTGTCGCCATATCTCTATGTCATCATTAGTAACGTCCTATCAAAACTCATCAACAAAGCGGTTTTGGAAGGGAATATTGGGTTTCATCCACAATGTCAGGAAGTAAACTTGTCCCATCTCAGTTTTGCGGATGATATTGTCGTTTTTAATGATGGCACACCAGCGTCGCTTCTTGGTACTCTACAAGTATTCGAGGAGTTTGCTACAATGTCAGGTTTGCGGATTAATGTAGCAAAATCAACTGTCTTTGCCGCAGGAAGAGGAAAGCAGGAGCTTGAGGATGCAGCAGCGGCCTCGGGTCTATCTGTATCTGCCCTGCCTATCAAGTACCTTGGGCTCCCTCTTACAACTAAAGTAATGACTAGAAGCGACTATGAGCCACTGATAACAAATATTAGGAACCGGTTTCTCTCATGGACAAGTAAAGCCCTCTCCTATGCAGGTAGACTGACTCTTATCAAGTCAGTTATAGCTAGTATCACCAATTTCTGGTGTTCTGCTTTCTGTCTTCCGCAGGCCTGCATTGATGAGATTGAGAGCATGTGCTCTGCTTTCCTCTGGAGCGGCTCACCAAACGTAACGTCCAAGGCAAAGGTTGCTTGGGTAGATGTGTGTTGTCCATATGAAGAGGGTGGTCTGGCTATCCAGCGCATTCAGGAGGTCAGTACGGTGTTCTCTCTTAAGCTCATCTGGCGCTTATTTGCTCAATCTGATTCGCTTTGGGTGATATGGGTCAAGCAGTACCTCTTACGTGGTGAGACCTTATGGGATGCAAAGGATACAGGTCTTGGTTCTTGGGCTTGGCGCAAACTACTGAAGTTTCGGTCTATTGCTAAGGAGTTCTTACTAATGGATGTTAATGATGGTCAAGTAACAAAGTTCTGGACGGATTTGTGGTTTCCTAAAGGTAGACTAATTGAAATTGTTGGTGAACTTGGAACACAAAAGCTAGGTATTGGACGAGATAAGAAGATTTGTGATGTTCTCAGGGAGGGCCAGTGGAGATTTCGCAGATGCCGTGACCCTCTTATCCAAACCCTGATCGCAGAGATCTGTGCTTTCCAACCAGCGCTCACAGATGGTAGGGATGAGGTACTATGGAAACGTGGGGATAATGATTATACGGCTCAGTTTATCTCATCTGCAACCTGGAATCAAATTAGGACACACAAGGAGAGAGTACAATGGGGTAAAATTGTTTGGTTTCCTCAAAATGTCCCTCGCTTTGCATTCATAACATGGCTTGCAATCAAAGATAGGCTTGCTACTGGTCACCGTTCTCGCAGATGGGGGCAACCTCAACATTGTCTCTACTGTGGTGAACCTGATGAGACTAGGGACCATCTCTTCTTTGCATGCCCTTATACCTTTACACTTTGGCTGAAGATGGTAGGAAACCTATTTGGGACTGAACCGGATCCAGACTGGAGCACCACGCTGTCTCTAATGATGACCAGAACTTATGACCGTCTCACTTTTATTCTCCTTCGCCTTGTACTTCAAGTCACCATTTACTTCATTTGGCGCGAACGAAACGAGAGGAAGCATAACACTAGCTACAAGTCAGTCGACCAGCTTGCAAAGATGATTGACAAGACAGTTAGAAACCGCATCACCGCTACGAAGTACACACTCCAGCCAAGATTACAAGGCCTAATGGTCTGCTGGTTTGCGGCTCATGAGTCAGCAAGTTAAACTTATTTTTTCTGGTCCAGTCTTTTACCAATCGATAGTCTTTTATAAACTTCTTATAGCATAGCTGTACATATATTCTTTTCAGCCTGATCAATAAATTTAACATTTCATCAAAAAAAAATACTATAAAAATAAAAGAAAAGTTATGAACTTTGTGGTCGTTAGCTGGTGCATTGCACCGGTTGTAGTCGGTGCCCTGTATTTGTGGTCTATCTGACACGTATTCATCTGTTGAATTTTATAGTAGTATTTTTCTTTTTGTGAATAATATTTTTTCTGTTACAAATTACAACAAAAAGATAATATTTTCTTTGGTCGTCTTCAACTTTTAGCTAATATTTGAATAAAATATTAAAAAGCTAGTATTTATTAATCAATCATAAAAATATTTCTTAATATTTTTTTCTTCCTTTAAAATCAGTTGAGGCGCGCTTGATTGTCAGTCACCGACTTCTCGAGTGTGAACTTTTTGACCTTGGATAGTTAAATTAAAAATGTACTTGTTACTTATTTTTTGGGAAAATCGCATTTTAAACACTGGAAGTGTCACTTTCTAGCACTTTAAACACTGAAGTTTTTTGGCTAGCACTTTAAACCTCCAAAGTGACATTTTTAGCATAATAAACCTCCAACTACGTTTTTTTGCATGTGGTGACCGGTTCTACAGGTAAAAATTTAATAAAAATAACAATTTTTTAAAAAAAAAATACAAATACACAAAAGTTCGAATAAAATTGGAAAATTGTAAAACTTTCAAAACAAAGTTCAAAAAATGTAAAAGTTCAAAAATATATAAATAAAAATTCAAATTTAAAAATAAAATAAAATATTAAAAATTCTTAAATAAGATCTAAAATGAAAAAAAAATATCAAATTTAAAAACTAAAGTAAAATTTTAAAAACTTTAAGAATTCTAAATATTTAACAGGAAAATCACATTTTAAATTCTAAATATTAAACGTAAAAAATCAAAAAGTTCTAGAATATAAAATATAAATATAAAATTTCAAATTTGAAGCATTCAAAAGGTGCAAGTTTATATTTTTGAACTTTTTGATTTTTTTTGAATTTTTTTTTGAATCTTGCAGTTTTCCAATTTTATTCAAATGTTTATGTATTTTTATTAATTTTTCAGTTAGATATTTAGAATTTTAGTTTTTAAGTTTAAATATTAAATTTTATATCTTAATTTTGAATTTTATAATTTTTAAATTTTTTAAATTTTACTTTAGTTTTTAAATTTGATATTTTTATATTTTAGATCTTATTTTTAAATTTTTAGAATATTTCATATTTATTTTATTTTAAAATTTAAATTTAAATTTTTATAGTTTTGAAATTTTACATATTTTTGAACTTTGTTTTGAAATTTTTACAATTTCTCTATTTTTTCGAATTTTTATGTATTTTTATTATTTTTATTAATTTTATTAATTTTATTATTTTTATTAACATTTTAACCTGTGAAACCGGTCACATGTGAACAGGAAAACGTAGTTGGAGGTTTGTTATGCTAAAAATGTCACTTTGGAGGTTTAAAGTGCTAGCGAAAAAACTTCAGTGTTTAAAGTGTTAAAAAGTGACACTCTGAGGGTTTAAAATGCGATTTTCCCCTTATTTTTTTGTCAATGTACTTGTTACACGCATATACGTTTTCGTAAAAAGCAGGTACACACCCGTACATGTACGCTATAAAGTCCCGACAATAAATACGATCGTTGGGGGCGTTACCGAATCGAAAAAAACGAAAGGCGTGTCTGTAGACGTGATCCAAACACCGTGTCGTCTTCTTCACACCACTTTCCTTTTCAACGTCCTCTTTTAGCAAACATGTCTGCTGTTTGGGACCACAGACGGCACTCAGTTGACATATGTGTAAGTTGAGTAGACCTCAAAGGACAAGTGTTGGAAAAGCTGAGAACAGCTAGGAACATGAACTCACTCTTTAAGTATGGAAGAGACAATCAACTTGTGATTGAATCCTCTCAGCAAATAATCAACACAACCATCTGAATCTAAAGAGATAAAGTGGCTGTGAGAAGAACACTTTAGAAAATAAGAGAGAGTAAAAGAGAGAGAGAGAGAGAGAGAGAGAGAGAGAGAGAGAGAGAGAGAGAGAGAGAGAGAGAGAGAGAGAGAGAGAGAGAGAGAGAGAGAGAGAGAGAGAGAGAGAGAGAGAGAGAGAAAGAGAGAGTAAAGAAGGAGAACTGTTTCCTTGATTTAATTTAGAATACATGTATATTGGCTTTATAGCCAGATTACAAAATATCTAAACATTAAAGACTTAGGAAAGAGAACCAAGAGATAAGGTTCCAACAGCTATATTCCCAACAGCTCTATTTTGAATTTTGAGCCTCTTTTGCACTGTAGTGAACAGTGCTCGCGAATCTCCACAGTACCAAAGAGAAACCTGCAGGGAATATTTTCTTCATGTCTTTATTGTGTTGAATACTTTCAACACACTTCATGTCTTTATTGTGGAGATGCTTGGCCTTCACTTCCTTTGTTTGGCCTTCACACCTCCTTGTGTTGCTTCACTCTAATACCCTCCCTCAAGGTTGGGCTGCGGAAGCCATTGGTTCCAAAGGCCAAGCTTGCAACACGCAAATGACTACCTCATTAAAAACCTCACCATGTAAAACCCCTTGGGATAAAACCATAATGAGGACAAAAAGAGTATAGCATTTACGGTGCATTGTGATAGCTATGACCTTGGTTTTGCTTTGAGGTTTGAAACATCTTTGCTCTATGATCTTCTTTGCAGTTTCCAAAAAAAAAATGTCTTGGAACTGCCATGATCTGAACTGATTGCTGAGCCAAGAATATTCCCTAATGAATAATCTTTATATCCTTGCATCTGGCTGGTGAGCACATTGAGGAGTGACAGGTTTCTTCATACTGATCACTTAATCCCCTTGTTTTGAAATTACTATTGCAGCCTCTTCTTGAAGCTTCACAAAACAGGTACAAGCACACATCCTATGGGCTTAGCTTCCCCACTGAAGGTTACTGTTCTAACTCCTTGTAGAAGCTGATCCATAGCTTTCCAATCAGAAGGTTTGCAGGTTTCTAACTCCATGTTGTTGCTGTCCTTGTTATTGTTGAATATGAGAGAAGGACTTGGACTACTTGATAGCTCACCATTACCCCTCCTCAAGCTTGATCTGGAGTCCTTAGACTGAGTAAAAGGACCAAACTTGGAAGTGAGCAATACTGAGTCTTGAAACCAGGAGCGCATCACCCCTACAGCTGCGCTTAAGTCAACCAGTTCCTCCCTTGATCTCTTCTCCACTGTCTCTTGTGTTTCTTTTGAACCAGGAGCTCAACACCCAAACAGGCTGCGCTTAATTCAACTGGTTCTTGCAATACATGAGGAGCTCCAGCTATGGTGTGTGACTGATCAAACACTGGTCTGCCTCTCCATCAATACTCCTTCTGGCAGTATCTTCAAAGCTCAGCCATATTTTATTTCAGCCCCCACTTATTACCACCTGGTCTCCTCTTTAACAATCTCTTCATGGTCAGTCATATACACACTGTGCAGGCTCTGGTTCTTCAGGAATATACACATGTGCAGGCTCTGAACGGCATGGACAAAGTCTTTTTCTTTGTCTTGATTTGATGATGGACAGAGAACAACACTTGTGTACCTGAAACATCACTCAAACTCCAGCAAGAATTAGACCACACACACACTAGGATCAACCCTTGATAACTCACCAAGTCTGATCCCAATGTTTTGAGAGAAAAAAAAAATGCAATGGACAAAATCTAAACAATCATTCAGATAACTCCATGCACACAATTATCACTAACTGCTCAGGTATGAAAACACATCAATAACAAGGCAATTAGGCTAATTTTATCAAATTTAATGACAAGAACAGAGAGTAGACAACTCATCTATATCATTATGGAAGCAGATTTCAGTCCATGGCCTTCAATCTTCATGGCTGATCAACAATGTTGATGAGGCATGAACATCCCACCAGTTAACACATTTTTCAAAAAGAAAACAGATTGCTCATAAATCTGTTCCAAAACAATTTTCAGATTTGAAATCCTTTGAATGAGTTTTTTTTTTTTTTTTTTTTTTTTTTTTTTTTTAAATTCAAAAATCAAATGCTCTTGAAAACATTTTTCTTCAAATCACCATCAATCTTTCTCCCTCCCTCAAACATTGGTTTCATTAGATTTTAAATCTTTCACCAAGTTTTGAAAAATATTAAGAGACAAAGGGTAGACAAGAATGATAATGTTTGAGATAAACCAAATAAGAACTTCATCTTTTAAAACTGATTTTAAAGCACAAAACAGATGAAGTCTTTTGTTTCATTTCCCTCCCTTAGGCTTTTTCCAGGTTCCCAACTCAAGATTAGAACCACAACTTTACTAGGAGAGAAGAAACCAAAACATAACTTCATCTTGTCCTCTTTGGAGAAATCATTAGACAAGATGAAGAACACAAAAATATTTTTGAAATCAATTTTTTCAAAAAATTTCAAGACACAAGTTTAATCTTTTCTCCCTCCCTCAGGCTGGTAAGAACATATTTCAGTCTTTCATCCAAACCTTAAACAATGAGGAGATCAAGGGGAGAGTCATTGATTCAAAACAAAAATATTTAAAGATTGCATCTTGAATTTTGTAGAACATTCTTCATCTAAACTCTCTACTGCTCATGTTTTGAATCCTAGCTACACAGCTCATCAAAAACGATTTCAAGTGAGAGAGAGAGCTTCAGATTGAAGTAAAACAGAGTGAGTTCAGCCCAAGAGAGCAACCAGGCTCTGATACCATGTTGGAAAAGCTGAGAACAGCTAGGAACATGAACTCACTCTTTAAGTATGGAAGAGACAATCAACTTGTGATTGAATCCTCTCAGCAAATAATCAACACAACCATCTGAATCTAAAGAGATAAAGTGGCTGTGAGAAGAACACTTTAGAAAATAAGAGAGAGTAAAAGAGAGAGAGAGAGAGAGAGAGAGAGAGAGAGAGAGAGAGAGAAAGAGAGAGTAAAGAAGGAGAACTGTTTCCTTGATTTAATTTAGAATACATGTGTATTGGCTTTATAGCCAGATTACAAAATATCTAAACATTAAAGACTTAGGAAAGAGAACCAAGAGATAAGGTTCCAACAGCTATATTCCCAACAGCTCTACTTTGAATTTTGAGCCTCTTTTGCACTGTAGTGAACAGTGCTCGCGAATCTCCACAGTACCAAAGAGAAACCTGCAGGGAATATTTTCTTCATGTCTTTATTGTGTTGAATACTTTCAACACACTTCATGTCTTTATTGTGGAGATGCTTGGCCTTCACTTCCTTTGTTTGGCCTTCACACCTCCTTGTGTTGCTTCACTCTAACCCAAACAGAAACAATCAAACCGAACTAAACCGTAACGTTTATATATTATCTGATTTTGAACAAACCAACCGAAATCAAAACGTTCGGTAAGAGATAAGCAAACAAGAAAAGATCCTCTCCTGCTCTGTTGTGTTGCATCCGCGAAAGAACAAAGCATGTGTTCATGATCTCGAAAGAATTATTCGTACACAACGATCAACACTTCGACCGTGCATTTACTTAAACAAACCAAAAGGGAAGATAAAAAGGAGAGGAGAGAAACAGAGAGATTTATCTCTTTTTTTACTCAACCGGTGTTTTGAAGACCAGCAGCAACAGCCTTCATGGTCAAGATGACTGTGTCTTCAAGTCCAGGAGCGTATTCACTCGTCGGGTTAAGCTCAAACGTGGCACTCACGCTGAAAAAGCTCAACCGCTAGTACATCAGAAGGCGATGTTGCCATGGAGATAATGTTAGCACCAAAGCTGTCCGATGGTAGCTCGGCTATGACATGAAACGTGTTGAGAAAGTCAAAGATTTCTTCGGTTTTAGAAAGATCAGAACCGAAGAGTGGACGTTTGCCACTTAGCTCAGACAAAAGCCATTCTCGGCGGTGTTCTTCAGACCAGTCTCTGTATGATCCCATGTCTAAATGGTTGGTGATTGCATCCAACACATCGGTGTAACGATCAGAAACTTAAGAACACCTTTCCCGATAGTTTCATGGAAGTAACTCATCTCAGCTCTCTTCTCATCTTGAGGTGTTGGTGCGTGGTGTTCTTTTGATTTCATCTGTTCTGAGTGCAGCTTTGATCTAACCAAAAGAAACCAAACTTATACATTACATTTTGAGGATTGATTTGTAAAAAATCTCAAGTCACGATATGAAGAAGAAGGCTTTTACCTCTCTTTGTAAAGGCTCGTAGAGCTCTTGCTTGTCATCAGGAGTAATATCCTTAGCATATAGTTGAGCCAGACAAACTCTTATCCTGTAAGAAAGTTAACTTCAACACCAAAACATCTATCCATAGTAAGAAGCATGGTTCAGTAAAAAAAACATTACTAACCTGCCATGTTTCTGAAGCAATGATCCTCTCACAGACTGGAGTAGGATGAGCAGTCAAAACCAAATCCACAGTCTGATTCTTGACTTATGCCGTTAAAAAATGACAAATACACAATTGACATTAACAAAAAGTGATCGTACAAAAAGCAAAACTATGTTAATCCCTTTGTATGAGGCTATGAGCTAACAACAATTAAATTTTAGTTAAGAAGCTACCTTTTTGGTGGTATATCGTTGTTAGTAGAACTGAAAAAAAAAATCAGAACTTACTCAATTCAAGCCTTGTGCAAACTCAAACGATTTGAAAGCCTAGTTGAAAATTTTATTAAATGTATAGTTGGTGTATATCATTCATGCAATTTGAAAATTATATTAAACTAGGTGTATGTGCGGGCATAATCATTTTACGAATATTTTGTTTATATTTTATTTAAATCAACTATCAAATTATTTATGTATGATAGTTTTTCATCAATATATATATATATATATATTACTGAGTTGGAATTTTAAAACATCCCCACACATTAAAAAATAATTTTAAACATATTTCTATAGAATTATTTTTGTGTAATTATATTTAATTATGAATTTTTTATCTTAACTTGTAAATTTTATAATAGAAAATATTATTTCCATATATATATATATATATATAAGTATTATCTTTCTTTTTTTAAGAATTTTGTTTTTAAAGAAATATGATTTACAGTAAATAAATAATTTTACCAATGTTTTCAAAATATATGCAAGGATTATATAAAGATTATCTTATTTTTTAAAGAATATGATTTATAGTAAATAATAATTTTACCAATGTTTTCAAAATGTTTAGGAGATCACTTATGTTTTAAATATTTCTCTTTTTTATGTGCAAAATTTGTATTTTGTATATTTCTCATAAGACATGTAATCAAGTATTGATTTGGTACAACATAAACATGAACTTTTACGGTAACACATATTAGTAAAATTTATCATGTTAGCAAACATTTTTTTTTAAAATTAGACATTAATAAATTTAAATAATAAATTGTATATGCTATGAGTTTATATTAATAAAATCCAAAAATATATAGAAAATTTGAATACCAAAAATATAGATATATTCCTTTAATGGCATATAAGAGAAGAATTTTATGTAATATTAATAAGATAGGATAATATCAAATAATTGTGTGGATTATAATGATGATATATATTTTTTTTTTTAAAAAATGTTTATTATCTAAGATATAAATAATATATTAGATAAACACAAAATAAATACATGAAGTTGTTTTTCAAAAACAAAATTCTCTATTTTTTAATACTAATTCAATAATTTGTAATCGGTTAAATAATGATACATATAATTAGTTACTAAAATATTGAAAAATAAACAAAAATACTTCTCAAATAATATTATCCTCTATATATAATTTGCGAAGTGATTTTGCCACATGTCTTCTCTACAATCAGTTTCACAAAAAAATGATGACACGACTACTAAAATTGATGACATGGCTTCCGAAAAATATGACATGGATTATTCCATTTATTGTTGATTATATTTTTGGTAAACTTTTTAAAATATGGTAGTAATTTATACATTACATTTAACATTGATATTTATTTTTGGTAAACTGTTTAAAATATGGTAATATATCATACATCATCTATAAAATAAATATATTCATATATAAAATTACAAATTTCAAAATTTTATTTTATTTTATTTTTATAATTATAAAATTTGATTACTAAAGATTTCGAAATTGCTACATTTAAAAAAATAAATTTCTAAACATAAAATCATTAGTTTTTTTATATATGTATACAAATTTTATGAATACTGTTTAGTTTAAATTTTTGTTAATTATACAATTTATATCATTTTTTAGTTTTATACAAATTTTGATGTAATTTGTGAACAATACAAATTGATTTAATATATTTAACCAATATAAATAGATAGAAAAGACTATCTCAGATTATAATTTAAATGTATACATATATATTCTTCAATATATATATTTTAAACAAAATCATTTTATCTTAATTCAATATTCAACTAAATCGAATCTATATCTAAATATTGGTAAAAGATAATAAAATCTATAATATTTAATAAACTTTATTTTTAAATATAAATTAATTTTTGAAAAATTTCTTACTGCACATGATACAGAAAAACACCTAGTAGATAAATATATCATATATGTAATGTATAGTTGGTGTATTGTATATATATGATTTTGTAAGGTTAGTTTTGTAATATCATACCGGGCCTTCTGAAAACGCCCGACTACATTATATTTTGTCGACCTATTCTATTCATTTAAAAGAAACCCAACATTTAGTTATCTTCTTCCCACATCATTTAACAAAACAAAGAAACATGTGTTCATATATTGTTACAGTCAATACAATGATCGTCCCTTTGGGGACATCCGATAAAATTGGAACGATACAGAGAAAATTAGTATGGCCCCTGCGCAAGGATGACACGCACAAATCGAAAAATGGTCCAATTTTTTTTGTTTTTTCTTTTCTTCAGATTTGATGTTGTTCTTCTTTATGTAGTTCATGTTTTTCGATGAATATCCACGCAATATAGGGTCGATAATTCTTTCATGAATGTTAATCGAGTTTTAAACTTAGTGCTGTATTTGAAAACTTAAAACCCCAAGTAGGCCTGGGCATTCGGGGTCCCAATCAGGTTTCGGTTTTATCCATTCGGGTTTCGGTTTTTCGGGTTTATCAAAATCAGCTCCATTCGGATTATTTGAAAGTTCGGTTCGGGATCGGTTCGGGTTATATCGGGTTCGGATCGGGGTTAGTAAATCTTCAAAGAACCGGTACAACCCAATATACTTTCGGGTTCGGGTCCCAATCGATTATTCGGTTTTAAAATTTCTGATTTGTACTTACTTTGTAACCAAAACATAAGTAAAATCGGGTTTCCGGGTTTAAAATACCTCATTTAAACCTTTTTGTAACCAAATCGTAAGTAAAATTGATTCAAAAATAAGAACGGAATATCAACCAAGATCGTTCAAAATCAAAATAAAGGGAAAGATATGTATTGATAAAAAGAAAATCAAGTAAATGAAAGCATAAAACAAAACTAAGTTCTCATGAAGTGAGAAATATTGTTTAATTGAAACAAAAATAAATATCTAAATATTTCAAGATTCAACAACCACATTCAACCACCAACTTTCATGTAATAAAATCACTAACCTTCATATAATAGATAAATATTTTAGATTCTCAATATATCTTAATATATTTAGAATATATATTAGGAATTGAGATCATGTTTGGTAAAAAAAAGAATTTGGGGTTTAAATATTTCGGGTTCAATCGGATACCCATTTAAGTTCGGGTTCGGTTCGGATAATACCCATAACCCGTTATACCATAAAACAAGATCCATTCGGTATTTATGTCGGGTTCGGATCGGTTCGGATTCATCTATATCGGGTTGGAATCGGTTCGGATTTTCGGATTCGGTTTATTTGCCCAGCCCTAACCCCAAGTTCTTTTTTTTTTGTTAAATCCTTCATGAGTTTTTATCATTTAATATAAGGATTGAGTTTGCAGACTAAACCGGCATAATTAACGGCACGCCGATGGTCAGAAACCGAATTCCCAATTCTTGGTTCGATTACAAAATTGGATTTTTATCTAACCTGTTTTCCGGTACATTACCGGTTTAGTTATATATTTTTACTACACCATTTTTCATATTTATGTCAGGTGGTCTTGCGCTAGTTCGGTTTTGATGGAATATAGTATGTACTGTACAACCCGATCTGTTAATTGCCTGCAGTGTTGCAGTTCCCAACTTCCCATGGTCGGACATAAACGTTCCGAAGTTGAACTTTGCTGTTTTGACCCCATCCATCCAGCCTGATTGACACGCATATATTAGATACCGAATATGTTAATAATACCCTACCTTTTTCGAATATCTTCCCCAAAAGAACACACCAAAAAAAGATATTCAGGTAATATTCAGTCAACCGAATCAAATGAAACATTCTAACAAATCCAATCAAAATATGTTTTACAAAAAATAAATATCTACCTAAATTATTGATAGAACCGTAAACTCGTTTATGAAAATAATCTCAAATATTAATCAGGCATTTGTATTATGAATCCAATACACAAGAGATAGCATCGATTGCACTTTTAATATTCGTACACATAAAATAATCTTATCCACCACCACATCCTCCTCCACCGCCACCACCGCCATGTCCTCCTCCACCGCCACATCCTCCTCCTCCACCGCCACCACCGTGATGTCCCCCTCCACCACCGTATCCGTGATTGCTAGAAATGGAGGCAGTAGAAAGTGAGGCCGCCGATAGAAACCTGAGACCGCTACCAGTACCATTGCTTCTTGTCACAGGCGCCGTACTTCTCTGGTTGTTGGGCTTTTTGGCAGGCCCATAGGTGACTGTCTCCTTCATCTTCCAGACCTGTGAGGAATTAGAGACAGGAGGGAGAGATGCAGCCGCTGGATAAAACGTGAAGCCACCAGCATCGGTTGCTACATCTCTGCTTTTCTGGTTGATGGGCTCGTTAGTGACTGATCTCTTCTCTCTCATCTTCCCTAGACAACCAATGAGTATAAAAGTCAAAACAAAGATTCCACCACAGACTATGCAAATGATACCACCTGTCTCCATGATCGGTCTCTCTCTATTTCTGGTTTTTTTAAATGATATGTATTTATAATCGAAAAGTATCAAAATCCTAACAGAGTATCAGAAAATAAAGTAATTATGAAAACCCAATGTTAAGATTTTTTTTAATACAAAAATTAAAAATCAGTTGGTAACTAACTTAGGCATTAAGTTGTAGATTGATTTTTGTTTTTGTTCTTCCCTTTAAAGAAACCATGATTTTTTTTTTCTTTTTGAACATAAGAAACCATGATATTATCCAGTAAAAAGTGGACAAATAAATTTCCTAAAACTTAGGAAAAAATTCGATATTTTTACCAGTTATTAGATAACTAAACAAAAATCATACCACATTTTTGTGGTTTTACTTTGAACTTAAAGTTGTGTAAATAATGCTATTAACTTAATAAATATGTACGTAAATACAATTCTTTTTGTTTTGAGCAAAAGGTATTCAGTTTAGTTTTACTTGCGTTTCTTATCAATAACTTTGTGTACTATTAACAATTTTTAACTTTTTTATCTTGATTTTTTAACTTTTTTTTAAGATTTCAAAAAAATCTTCTCGTTTTCTATCTGTTAAACGAACCCAATAAACTACATAATAAGCTAAAGTAAACCGAGTCCATCCACAACAACTGCTAGGTACGAACGTGTGGTGTTCGGTTAGGTTCTGATTCGTTTTGAAATATATTTTAGATATTCGGATACAGTTCTGATTCATTTTGATTTTGGTTCAATAAATATATGAAGCACTTGTTATTTGTGAACGTCGGTTCATGGATTTGGTTTTAGTTTGGTTTCAGTTTGATATTTGGTTCCCGATTTTTTATGTGCATGCTTAACAACTGGTGCGGACTTGATTTGTTCTAAATTCCCATTCAGTTTACACTCAATTCAAAGCTATTCAGTAAAACATTATCACTAGTTCATTGTAAGTTCTTAATTTCTTATAGAGAAGATGAGATAAAATAATAACATGTTAGTGCAAGTGTTGGAACCGGGTATGAAAGATTAAATGTCTACAGTAGAACTTCTATAAATTAATAATCTATAAATTAATAATCTTTATAAATTAATAAATTTTATTGGTCCTAAGTTGATCCGGTGTTAAATATAACACAACTCGATAAAATAATAAGATAATCATAGTTTTAAAATTTCTGCGTAAATATATAGTCCCTTTAAAATCATAAATTAATAATCTATCTATATATAATTTTTATATAAGTACAAGTTAAATATTATATTGTTGGTTTTATATTCACAACGAAAATTCTTTATTTTTCTTAACATTTCAATACATTTTGATAATATTTAGTAAAATTATACCGAAAATCAATTAACAAATCTATGAAACATAAAATTTATACATAAAATAAGATAATAAAGCAATATGGAATTCAAATTTCTAAAATTTAAATAATGTACATAAGGTAAAATAAAATATTTTATTTTTTATATAAATAAAAATATTCAAAAATAAAAAAAAATTAAATAAAGAAAATTTTGTAAATTAATATCTCTATAAATTAATAAAATCTCAAAGTCCTAACATTATTAATTTATAAAAGGTTATATTGTATATTACATTGAGCCCATGAAGTTAAAATCTTGGTCAAAGTCTTAGTCAATGGTTTTGGTCAATAATATGATATTTTTTTTCTAATAAGGTTATATTGTATATTACATTGAGCCCATGAAGTTAAAATCTTGGTCAAAGTCTTAGTCAATGGTTTTGGTCAATAATATGATATTTTTTTTCTAATTAATGATCATAAATTACATTATCTCCACCTAAAAATATATACAAAAGGAAGAATGGTGGAGTTTGAAATTGAGGAACTCGATGAGAAAAGAATATGGTTGCTTTTCGGATGCTTTGAAGCATACCTCTTCCTTGCCTTTAGTAATCTACAGAATATTTATCTATGCTAGCACACTCCCAGCGAAGCAACTTTGAGCCAACTGTTGCCGATGCCGGAACTGCTAAATAATTTCGGATTCGGTTTATTTGCCCAGCCCTAACCCCAAGTTCTTTTTTTTTTGTTAAATCCTTCATGAGTTTTTATCATTTAATATAAGGATTGAGTTTGCAGACTAAACCGGCATAATTAACGGCACGCCGATGGTCAGAAACCGAATTCCCAATTCTTGGTTCGATTACAAAATTGGATTTTTATCTAACCTGTTTTCCGGTACATTACCGGTTTAGTTATATATTTTTACTACACCATTTTTCATATTTATGTCAGGTGGTCTTGCGCTAGTTCGGTTTTGATGGAATATAGTATGTACTGTACAACCCGATCTGTTAATTGCCTGCAGTGTTGCAGTTCCCAACTTCCCATGGTCGGACATAAACGTTCCGAAGTTGAACTTTGCTGTTTTGACCCCATCCATCCAGCCTGATTGACACGCATATATTAGATACCGAATATGTTAATAATACCCTACCTTTTTCGAATATCTTCCCCAAAAGAACACACCAAAAAAAGATATTCAGGTAATATTCAGTCAACCGAATCAAATGAAACATTCTAACAAATCCAATCAAAATATGTTTTACAAAAAATAAATATCTACCTAAATTATTGATAGAACCGTAAACTCGTTTATGAAAATAATCTCAAATATTAATCAGGCATTTGTATTATGAATCCAATACACAAGAGATAGCATCGATTGCACTTTTAATATTCGTACACATAAAATAATCTTATCCACCACCACATCCTCCTCCACCGCCACCACCGCCATGTCCTCCTCCACCGCCACATCCTCCTCCTCCACCGCCACCACCGTGATGTCCCCCTCCACCACCGTATCCGTGATTGCTAGAAATGGAGGCAGTAGAAAGTGAGGCCGCCGATAGAAACCTGAGACCGCTACCAGTACCATTGCTTCTTGTCACAGGCGCCGTACTTCTCTGGTTGTTGGGCTTTTTGGCAGGCCCATAGGTGACTGTCTCCTTCATCTTCCAGACCTGTGAGGAATTAGAGACAGGAGGGAGAGATGCAGCCGCTGGATAAAACGTGAAGCCACCAGCATCGGTTGCTACATCTCTGCTTTTCTGGTTGATGGGCTCGTTAGTGACTGATCTCTTCTCTCTCATCTTCCCTAGACAACCAATGAGTATAAAAGTCAAAACAAAGATTCCACCACAGACTATGCAAATGATACCACCTGTCTCCATGATCGGTCTCTCTCTATTTCTGGTTTTTTTAAATGATATGTATTTATAATCGAAAAGTATCAAAATCCTAACAGAGTATCAGAAAATAAAGTAATTATGAAAACCCAATGTTAAGATTTTTTTTAATACAAAAATTAAAAATCAGTTGGTAACTAACTTAGGCATTAAGTTGTAGATTGATTTTTGTTTTTGTTCTTCCCTTTAAAGAAACCATGATTTTTTTTTTCTTTTTGAACATAAGAAACCATGATATTATCCAGTAAAAAGTGGACAAATAAATTTCCTAAAACTTAGGAAAAAATTCGATATTTTTACCAGTTATTAGATAACTAAACAAAAATCATACCACATTTTTGTGGTTTTACTTTGAACTTAAAGTTGTGTAAATAATGCTATTAACTTAATAAATATGTACGTAAATACAATTCTTTTTGTTTTGAGCAAAAGGTATTCAGTTTAGTTTTACTTGCGTTTCTTATCAATAACTTTGTGTACTATTAACAATTTTTAACTTTTTTATCTTGATTTTTTAACTTTTTTTTAAGATTTCAAAAAAATCTTCTCGTTTTCTATCTGTTAAACGAACCCAATAAACTACATAATAAGCTAAAGTAAACCGAGTCCATCCACAACAACTGCTAGGTACGAACGTGTGGTGTTCGGTTAGGTTCTGATTCGTTTTGAAATATATTTTAGATATTCGGATACAGTTCTGATTCATTTTGATTTTGGTTCAATAAATATATGAAGCACTTGTTATTTGTGAACGTCGGTTCATGGATTTGGTTTTAGTTTGGTTTCAGTTTGATATTTGGTTCCCGATTTTTTATGTGCATGCTTAACAACTGGTGCGGACTTGATTTGTTCTAAATTCCCATTCAGTTTACACTCAATTCAAAGCTATTCAGTAAAACATTATCACTAGTTCATTGTAAGTTCTTAATTTCTTATAGAGAAGATGAGATAAAATAATAACATGTTAGTGCAAGTGTTGGAACCGGGTATGAAAGATTAAATGTCTACAGTAGAACTTCTATAAATTAATAATCTATAAATTAATAATCTTTATAAATTAATAAATTTTATTGGTCCTAAGTTGATCCGGTGTTAAATATAACACAACTCGATAAAATAATAAGATAATCATAGTTTTAAAATTTCTGCGTAAATATATAGTCCCTTTAAAATCATAAATTAATAATCTATCTATATATAATTTTTATATAAGTACAAGTTAAATATTATATTGTTGGTTTTATATTCACAACGAAAATTCTTTATTTTTCTTAACATTTCAATACATTTTGATAATATTTAGTAAAATTATACCGAAAATCAATTAACAAATCTATGAAACATAAAATTTATACATAAAATAAGATAATAAAGCAATATGGAATTCAAATTTCTAAAATTTAAATAATGTACATAAGGTAAAATAAAATATTTTATTTTTTATATAAATAAAAATATTCAAAAATAAAAAAAAAATTAAATAAAGAAAATTTTGTAAATTAATATCTCTATAAATTAATAAAATCTCAAAGTCCTAACATTATTAATTTATAAAAGGTTATATTGTATATTACATTGAGCCCATGAAGTTAAAATCTTGGTCAAAGTCTTAGTCAATGGTTTTGGTCAATAATATGATATTTTTTTTCTAATAAGGTTATATTGTATATTACATTGAGCCCATGAAGTTAAAATCTTGGTCAAAGTCTTAGTCAATGGTTTTGGTCAATAATATGATATTTTTTTTCTAATTAATGATCATAAATTACATTATCTCCACCTAAAAATATATACAAAAGGAAGAATGGTGGAGTTTGAAATTGAGGAACTCGATGAGAAAAGAATATGGTTGCTTTTCGGATGCTTTGAAGCATACCTCTTCCTTGCCTTTAGTAATCTACAGAATATTTATCTATGCTAGCACACTCCCAGCGAAGCAACTTTGAGCCAACTGTTGCCGATGCCGGAACTGCTAAATAATTAGATGGGCACAAACATCTTCCTCGGGTGCTTTCTCTTCATTTTTTTTGTTTCCCTAAGCTAGAAATGTGTCTAGATGATTTGAAGACTCGGAGAACTGACGATATGACGGCCTGGCGATCTGGAGATCTGAGGACTTGAAGACCTGACAACCTAATGACATGGAAACCTAGCAACCTGGAGATATGTGGACCTGGAAACCTGGAGACCTCTTTACCTAGCTGACAAGGAGACCTCTCTCCTAGATTTCTATCTGAAGGAGGGACCTAATTACCTAGCTGAAGAGGAGACATGTCTCCTAAATTCCTACATGAAGGAGAAACCTACCTAACTGAAGAGGATACATTTCTCCTATCTTTCTAGCTGAAGAAGATATCTAATTATCTACCTAAAGAGGAGACTTCTCTCCTAACTTTATAATCGAAGGAGAGGCCTAATTACCTAGCTTAAGTGGAAACCGCTGGCTTAGCTTCCTAGCCGAAGGAGAGACCTGAATACCTATGAGACTTCTCTCTTGACTTCCTAGTTGAAGGAAATATCTAATAGTCTAGCTAAAGAGGAGACCTCTCTCCTAACTTCCTAGTTGAAGGAGAGACCTAATACTTAGCTGAAGAGGATGTCTCTCCTCATACGGTCATACCACACGCACAAGATTTAATTAAAAGATATTTGGCTTGATCCCGATAAAGATACATAGCAGCCTATTTGCAGGCACAATTCAAAATATATTTCAAATCATCAATTGTTAACTATTATAATTTACCATTGGACGAATATTTGATACCTCTTTATCTCAAAGAGTTGACAATACAGAACAAAACTCAAAGAACTACTTATTACAAAGGTACGAAGTAATAATGCAGAATAGAGCTCAAGAAATCTAACAAAGACGTCATGTTCCAACTTACAATCAACCAGAAATCTTAACCTTAATTTATGAGTCGATTTAAAGATCTATCAGCAAAACAAAGCGGTTATTGATCCAGTCAATTCATTATTAGAAGCTAAAGCACTTCGTATGACTACCCTCCAACTAAAGATAATTTGCTTCAGTCCAAGCACATAGTGTGGACATTCAACATTGCTTTATAAGCAACTTTCGCAATACCAAAAGCTTCTAACAGGATTGAAACCAATGTGATCCTTATGTCTAAACTACATAGAAGACATCATCAACCTCACAAATGGAGGAGAAGCTAATTTCAGTTATCTAAAAGTTCCTAAATCATCTAATTTTACCTGTAGAAACTGATAGTAAAGGGGAGTAAGATAAAAGTCAAGATAAATAATTATGTGCATATTTTATTGGGTACGTTCAACAGATACAAATTGTACAACACATACCTTTACACTTCTATGATTATCTCAAAACATTTAAATTTATAGAAAATAAAAAATCTTTTCTTTTACATTTTTTTTTCTGGTTTTCACTCGCAGGCAAGTTTAGTGCCAAAACTTGCGAGACAGATAGAAAAAGCCTGAAAAGCAGAGAGAGGCTGTCTATAATCCATTGTGAAAGTGTCATCTCCAACTTTACCAAACTGAAGAAGCACCGTCTCTTCATCGCCTTTACCGCTCGGTTGACTCTGGTCAACGGTCGCAACCAGCTGGAAGTTCTTGACAGAAGCAACGGTCACTCTTCCATGGAAATTGAGACACCAGCATTGTAAGTGCTCGTGCCATCTCGGAGCCTTGTTCTTTAGTATCGTCAAGCCTGAACCTTCCTTGATTGGTGTTTTCATCACCTTGGTTGAATCATCACATGGTATTAGATCCGGACAAAGTCCAGCTGATGATGATGATGAAGGTGATGAGGATGGGCAGTGGAGTGTGCTTATCATTCTTCTGGGACCTCTTGATTTCAAGAGGTTGAATTTATAAGAAACATGACCAACTTCGAAGTTACCTGCTGGAACTTGTGGGCTTATCTGCTTTGAAGCAAATCTGCGGCTGGCTTTGCCGTGTGAAGGCTTTGCTCCGTTATGTGGCGGTTTGCTATCGTAT
Organism: Hirschfeldia incana; assembly: GCA_026261945.1. Classification (NCBI taxonomy): domain Eukaryota; kingdom Viridiplantae; phylum Streptophyta; class Magnoliopsida; order Brassicales; family Brassicaceae; genus Hirschfeldia; species Hirschfeldia incana. The sequence continues at coordinate 1,955,147 of JABCMI010000019.1, forward strand.
ACTGTGAAGTTGGTGCCCAGAAAATCAGATCTGCAGAGGTTTCAAATACAAAACTCATCAGCATCGTCAAAGTGATATGAATGATGTACTAAAACGGCCGCCTAGGAACGAAGAATACCTTAATTTACCAACGTAGGCATTACTTGCTTGAGAGAAATCATCAGCATCTAACGAGATGATGTACTCGGTGTAAGCACCGGTCCTGAACCTTCGTGCCGCCAGAAGAAACTTTCCTTTATCAGTAAATGCTGGGGAACATAAACAAAATCAATAAACAATGAGAAACGATCATGTTGATAGCCTAAAAGGCGCTGAGATAGCAAGGTGTGACAGATATGCTAGCATAGCCCTATTATTGACCAGCATAATCAAAAATTATCTCAACATAACCATACGATTTATATGCGTTCAAAATTGCCACACTGACGTTTGCATTCAACTTTGACGAACACAAGTTGATGACTTCCTATATTATTATTAGGATTTAGGAATGAAGCGGTAGAATCTTCTTCATTATTACTCAGGTCAACAATATAGTCAACGCTTGTTTATGACGACTGGTGGGTGAGTCGTTTCGGTGACCACTCAAGACATTATTAATTGTCGAAAGAAAGACTGAGAAAAGTTAAAAATAACATGCCTAGTACTAGCACGATGATGTCACTGATATAATCACTTAAAACCTACCTATAGACCTTTTAATAAACTCATATTCTCCAATTTTGGCAGAATCTACCTTCTACCTGATCATAGTTCACAACTAAATTTGTGTTACATATAGAAATTACAACACATAACTTTAAACTAGCACACTTTTTTAAAACAGATAGAAAACCCTACCCAGACTTTCAGATAGAATAAAATTCACCAATGATGACAGAATCATACCAATCTCTAGTTTAAATATAGACAAAACATTGGAATGACTTACAAGGCGTGAGAGCGAGATACAAGTAAAAGGTAGAAGTCCTCTTGTTCCTCTTTATCAGGCACTGGTTAGAAACCTCTCGTGGACCTGGCTGCAAGGAAAGAAACTCAGAAGATTCAGTAAACCCAAAAGCTTTGAAAGGAAGGCATACTAAGTCTAAGGCCAAAGCAAAGAATAAAAAGATCATTAAAAGTAACAACTAGGAACAAATTCACACTACAAAATTTCAATCACAGTAACAAAGACTTCTTTAAAACATGATCCAAAAAGCAATCAACTTTACACAACAATCATTAACAATATGATCAAAGAACAACTTTTTATCAATGCCCTAATTGAAAACTCAATCAAAATTGATTTTTTGCTCAATTAAACGCATACTAGTTTGAGGCAAGAAGGGAAAGTGATTCTGCCGGAGTTTATCGGAGATGATCTAACGATCTCCCGCGTGATCTTTCTCCACTGCTTCGACACGCAGGCGCAAGCGACGACGTCTCGACGATGAGGCCAAGTGTCCTCGGTGTCCTCCACGCGGCGTATGATTTCGCTTAACAGCTCGGGGAGCATCGCTGACCATGATGATGATGATGACTCGGTAATGTTTGAGGAAGGAGGAGGAAGCATCGGTGGTGATTCGGGTTCTTCTGTTGGGGTCTGATGATCCCTGGATGATATTGAGAATCTCCGCGAAAGAAGGGACCGTGACAAAGGCATTTGTTTGTGAGGAGGAACCAAGTTTCGATCTGGAAATAGTTAGAGAGAGAGAGAGAGAGAGAGAAACGAACGTGCGAAATCTATAGAAGGGATGATATTTGTGATATATATATATAAATAATAAAGTGCAAGGAGAATCTGGTTGTTGAGTGAAAATCTCACTTTTATATGACAGAAAGTAAGAGATAAACATTCATCCACTCTTGACAAAGAAAAAAACATTCATCCACAATTTAGTAAAAAATAAAATCAAATATTTGTTTCTCTTTTTTTTTATCGCATTGATATCTAAATGTAAAAAGAAAATTAAATATTTGTTTCTCTTTTTTTTTTTTTTTTTTTATCGCATTGATATCTAAATGTTCTTGAAAGATATCCTACTAATACCCAATGACCAATCTACTAGAATAAAGTCGGAAAACCCCCAAGACATCCAGGTTCGATAAATAAAACTAGATATTGACCCGTCTTCTATATTGTTTGTTTTAAATTTTTTGTCTAATATAATTTATATGTTTGTGTGTTTATATAATCATATTTTTATTTTTATTTTTATTTTTATGTTTATGATCATATTTATGTTTTGAGAAATTAAATTTTTATATTTGTGTTGTTGAGAAAATTAATTTTTATATTTGTATTTTTTATTTTTGTTTTTAAAATTGTAATTTTGTATTTGTGTTTTTATAATAATATTTATGTTTAATATAATTTAATTTAATTTAATTTTTGATAACTATATTAAATATATTAAGCTGCATAACTATACACTTGTGCCATATTCATCTCAGAATTTTTTTTAAAAACTTTTATCCCTAAAATTTGCATCATTATTATATTTTTTGAATAGTTACCTAACATAATTAGTCAAAAATATATGTATATAAAAAACAGAATTGAAATCAACCCAAAGATCAAAGTCTCATACTCTATTAAACTTAACATATATACTCAAACGATTTTTAAAGTGTTATATCAGAAAACCAATTTCAAATCCAACCCGCACTATACAACGAACAATTTTTTTGCTAATGTTTGAAAATTTTAATTTTAATATATTCATTTACGTTTGTGCGTTTGTTTGTTTTGAAGTGAACCAATAACAGAACTGTATAAAATTCTTTTTAAACATAAATCTGTACGTTTATAAGAAGCATTGAGAACAATAAAAAATATTATTTCAAAATAATAAACCTATTTTTGAAATAATAAACCATTAATTGATCAATGCTGGTAAGAGAATGTGGTCCTGTCAATTGAAACCAAAGAAGTGTAAATCGGCTTTGCTCCTGTCAAGATCTTAGAATGTGATAAATCTATGCTTTTCTGTAAAATTTTCAATCGGGATAGGGATTTTGTTTTTTAAAAAACTGACAATTGATCCTTTACATCCATCGTAGAAGAAGAAATAACTTATGTTCGTATTGGGCCATTAAAGCTTAATTATATTGATGCAGTTATATGTACAGTAAAACCTCTATAAATTAATAATGTTGGGACTGTAATTTTTTATTAATTTATAGAGATTATTAATTTAGCGAGATAGTAGTTGAACCAAAAACTCAATTTGGGACTATGAAATTGTATTAATTTATAGAGATATTAATTTATAGAGGTTATACTGTAGTTATTAGGGAACTGATGTGGTGGTTATTAGGCGAAGTGTGATGTGTTGGTTATCGTACAAAAAGGTATGTATTTTACTATATTCAGTTACCATATCAAAAGGCAGGTATCGTGGGAAATAATTGTTGGATCCTACTTTTATCAAGGGGAATTGGCCTCAATAACCAAACAAAAACCCCAAACCTACTAACTATCTAAAAACACACTCTCTCTCCTACTTTCTCTTCCTATCTCTCTCAAACATCTCTCTAAAAATCTAAATTTTCTTTCTTTTTTGGTTATTAAGCAAAAAAGCTCTTTTATCAATGGGTCACACTGCAAAATTAATAGTATTGATAAATTAGTTTTTATTAGAAAAATAGTTGCAAATATGAGGGGATATTTGCTCAGAATGTCGAATTTGAAAAATAGATTTGATGCTGTGAATCTTTTGATTTTGTTCCATATACTATATTATTAGGTAACAAAAAAATCAATCCTTAAAATAGGACCGTAGTGGACCTAGTCGTTAGGCAGTTAACATATTTTAGTTATTATGCAAATATCTTATGTATTAAAATCTATTTTGTAGTTTTAAAATTATAAGTTTCATGTTTTGTAAAAATAATTTTACTTTTGCTGAGCTGAATTTATATTATCTGAATCAATTTTAATTTAAGTGGATTAGTTAAATGGGCTTCTGAAAAGTTTTTCATCAGTCTGAAACCCACATTAGATAATTAAAATATTTGCCAACATTAAAAAAGAGATTTTGTTTCTAGAAAAAGTTAATTAAGGATTAGACAGTCTTTTCACATTCATCTTTTTCCCCTTGGCTCTGTAAAACCCTAAACATTTTGGAGCTTTTACAACTTATGACTCACAACTTGATTCTAACCACAAAACTAAACCTCAACTTGAATCAAATAGAAAACTAACTTCAAGGCCATGTGAAATTACAGTCAGCCCCTTGTGACCAAACAAAAAAATCGCTACCATTTTTACGAATATAGCCCTATTAAGTCATCTGAGTCGTCTGAGATTCTGGAAGTCGTCCAGACGACTTCCATGTAAGTCGTCTGGAGTTGTTGATCTTAAAAATAATTAAAAAAAAAATTAAAAAAATATTTTGAGTAGCGAAAAATTAAAATCATGTAACTATAAACATTTGTAAGTGATGTAAATTAAAAAATAATAAGTTTGAATAGTTTTTAACATAGATGAGTGAAAGTGGTTAATCATGATATTCTTTGGTTTTAGGGTTTGAGAACATATGTAGTAGTATTGTATGTTTTGTTAGGGTTAGATTTTGGAAAGCTTGAATGATTTTTTGAAAATGTAAATTTTTACCTATTCGTGCTTGTTTCAGTGTATAGTAAACACTTTTTAAGTTTAATTTGATTTTTTGAAGTGTGTAGTTAGTTAAATTAGTTTAGAGATTGTGTTTAGGGTCTAGACGACTTAAAATTAAGTCGTCTGTTGAATTGTTAAAGTTGGATGACTTTAGATGACTTTAGACGACGTTCTTTTTCCGCTTAAATATTTTAAACCAGACGACTTACTTGTAAGTCGTCTAAGAAGTCTTCTGTTTTAGTTTCCCGCTAAAAGTATTCTGGACGACTTACAATTAAGTCGTCCAAAGTCGTCTGAACAATTTAACCTAATTGGATTTTGTGTCTCCATATATAAATAAAATTTTACACATTCTCTCTTCTTCTCAAATGGCTGCAACAAAAATGTAGTGTTCATCATTCTTAAACTCTCTAACCTCTCTCTAATCTTTTTGAACTTATAAACACCAAGCTTTATATCAATTTATTGTTTTTATCTCATATTTTTTTCATTAATTTATCTTGTTTTTGCAGGTGTTTCATAACATATTTTTTCATATTTTACTCATTGAAAGGTAAATCTATTAATTTTAGAAATGTATTTTTGTGTGTTTTATAAAGATAGATTTATCTAATCTTCCACTTATTTTCTCTGTTCTAAGCCATATGAACGTTTATGGATATGCAGGTTTTTCAGATCTGGATTTGGATTTGAAGGTTTTTTCAGATCTGGATTTGAATTTGCAGGTTTTTCAGATCTAAATTTGGAAGACTTTTGGGACGACTTACCTGGAAGTCGTCTGGACGCGTCTGGACGACTTACCTAGAAGTCGTCTGAACTTCCTGGAAGTCGTCTGGACTTCCTGGAAGTCGCCTGGACTTCCTGGAAGTCGTCTGAACTTCCTGGAGGCCGTCTGACGAAGTCTTCTTTCATGTCTCTCCTTTTAATAACAAATCTGGGTATTTTGGTAAGTTTTTGTGTCTGATTTTTCTTTATTTGGTCACCTCATGTTGTATAAAGTTCTTATATTTTTTTCCTAAACTAAATCTCTCCAAACCCACTCAAATTTCCTTGACTTCAATACACCAAATTTTAGATGATTTTTTCAGTTTTGTCTCATGTCTTTCTCACTAATTTATTTTTATTTTTTTGCAGATTTTTTATCACATGGTTCTCACCTTCCTCTTATTTAAAGGTAAATCTATTAATTTTAGATATGTATTTTTGTGTATTTTATAAATGTAGATTTGTCTAATCTTCCACTAATTTTATCTATTTTAAGCTATTTTAACGTTTTTGGATATGCACATTTTTCAGATCTGGATTTGAAGAATTCTGGGACGACTTACCTGGAAGTCGTCTAGACGACTTACCTAGAAGTCGTCTGGACTTTCTGGAAGTCGTCTGGGCTTCATGAAAGTCTTCTAAGCTTCTTAGAAGTCGTCCGGACTTCTTGGAAGTCGTCTGACAAAGTCTTCTCTCATGTCTCTTCTTTTTTATAACAGATCTGAGTATTTTGGTAAGTTTTTATGTCTGATTTTTCTTTATTTGGTCAACTAATGTTGTATAAAGTTCTAATATTTTTCCCAAACTAAAACTCTCCAAACCCACTCTAATTTTTTTTAATTTCAATACACCAAATTTTAGAAGAATTTGTTCAGTTTTTTCTCATGTCTTTCTCACTAATTTAACATTTTTTGCAGATTTTTATCACATGGTTTTCATTTTCCACTCATTTAAAGGTATATCTATTAATTTTATATATGTATTTTTGTGTATTTTATAAAGGTAGATTTGTTTAATCTTCCCCTCATTTTCTCTATTTGAAGCCATTTAAACGTTTTTGGATATGCAGGTTTTCCAGATCTGGATTTGGAAGAGTTTTGGGACGACTTACTTGGAAGTCGTCTAGACGACTTACTTAGAAGTCTTCTGGACTTCTTGGAAGTCGTCTGTACTTCTTGGAAGTCGTCTGGACTTTCTGAAAGTCGTCTGGGCTTTCTGGAAGTCTTCTGACTAAGTCTTCTTTCATATAAAGTGGAGTCCAAGCTTGTTTACTCATTTAGTTGTAATTTTTTTTTGTATAATCAGTAAAATTGTTTCCCAAGATGTAATATATGTGCTAAAAATCAAAGAAATTAGTTATTTCAATAGTTTTTATCTTAACTTTAGATTTCCTAAATGCAATAATAAATCTTCTTCTCATCTTAATAAAGAATGCTGATAGTCTTATATTGATACAATATTTGAAGAAGCATTTTAACATTTCTTCCAACTCATAAAAAATAATACTTAAGAGATGGAACCAAACAATAGTAACTAGTCAAAGCATATCACATTTTTTACAAGTTTGTATTGAAAATATAAGTTTTACATATCTTGAAGTTTGTTTGATCAACCACAAAATTCCAACATCCATCTAGCCAGAGCCGGCCTTTAACATAAGCGAGTGAAGCACATGCTTCCAGCCGCCAAATATTATGTAGTAATTCGGCCACTTTTTTGTCAAAACTCTCTTTAGCATACTTGGTAAATGTACTCATATCAACGTGAGGTGGTTACGAGTTCGAACCTACTCAGCCACATAATAGTTTTTTGGCTTCTAGCCTCCATATTTATAGGACCAGCTCTGATCTTGCAACAAACATTCTTCATACAATGCATGTAACTTACACCTCATCTGCAAAAAGAAAAAAAATACACATTAGCAAACATTGAACATGTATGACATTTCTCAGACGACTTCCCTGGAAGTCTTCTACGTTAGCTAGAAACTTTAATTAACATGAATGTTGGCAACTTCATAATTATCATAAATAAAGTTAAAATTTTCATCTAGTAGCCCTAATATAGTCTAATATACACGAATTAATAAGAAAATGTTAAAAAGTCTTTATGATTTTAGAGAAAATATAAGTTTATTAAACATTCGGTCAGACGACATCTACGGAAGTCTTCTGGACGACGTCTAGAGAGGTAGTCATTTAGGTCATTTTTGTTATTAAATTTTTGCAAAGACGACTTACATGGAAGTCGTCCTTTGTTAAAAATAATGGAAGTCGTCCGTCCAGACGACCTTTGACGACTTCCACCGAAGTCGTCTAGGACAAAGATGTTAGTTTTGCGTTTGACCAAAATGTGTCAGAAATTTGTCTTTTCCCAGACGACTTCCGTGGAAGTCGGAAGTCGTCTACGAGAAAAGTAAAAAATCAATATTTTATTATAACCAGACGACTTCCACGGGAGTCGTCTCAGGTTAGCTTTGGAGTTTGAAAATTAAAACAAAAATAGTTTTTTTTTTCAGACGACTTATGTGGAAGTCTTCTAAACGGACGACTTCCGTGGAAGTCGTCCAAGACTATCGAGGTTTGACCAAAATCTCGGGATAAAATCTTGGACGACTTCCGTGGAAGTCGTCTACCGGACGACTTCCGTGGAAGTCGTCTACCGGACGACTTCCGTGGAAGTCGTCTACCGGACGACTTCCATGGAAAAAAAACTTTTTTTGTTTTGATTTTCAAACTCCAAAACAATGTTTTTGTTATAATAAAATATTGTTTTTTTACTTTTCTCGCAGACGACTTCCACGGAAGTCGTCTAGAAAAGTCAAATTTCTGACACATTTCGGTCAAACGCAAAACTAACCTCTTTATCTCAAACGACTTCCACGGAAGTCGTCTGGGATTTTATTTTCAACAAAGAAAGTCGGACGACTTCTATGTAAGTCGTCCAACAAAACACATTTTAAAAGTCAATTGCAAAACTAACCTCTGCTTTGACCAGACGACTTCCATAGAAGTCGTCTAGATCCAGACGACTTCCACGGAAGTCGTCTGGACGAACAGATCTGGAAAATAACTCGATATCCTACCTTAAACTTGGAAGATAACTTTCTTTGCTCCCAGAAGTCTTCTCCAAGCACCCAGAAGCTCAAAAGAAAGTGACCCAACGAGAATCGTAAGCTTCAATGGCTCAATGAACCATACAAATTTTAGAATCAAAATCTATGGTTTTTATTGAATATGGAGAGTAAGTGAAAGATAAGTTGGTTTTAGTTGATAGAGATGAAGAAAGAAGTAGTGTTTAATCGATTTATGAGCATTAAGAGCTTCAAAGTGGTTGTTCATGGTGGTTGGTGTATTGATGGCAATGGCAATCTTGTAAATAAGTGAAGAAGATGAGGTTGTGAGAGTAAAAGTGTATTTTTCAAAAAAAAAAAAAATCAATGGCATTTTCGTGAATATTGTGAACTTCTGGGGTGAATAGGTCAAACACAATTTCCAAAAAAAACAGAGGTTAGATTTATGTTTGACTTCAAGTTTTGAGTCATGTGTGCAAAACTCCCAAACATTTATCGACATTTCCAGTCAAACAGTTTTACTCTGTTTTTTTACTCTGGTTATAAAATCCGATTTAGAATCTTCATCGTTAATTATTCAAATCAATTTTAAAATGAAATGCAACAAATTTTAGTTTGGAACAAAACATTTCAGAGAAATATCAATGAAAAATAAAATTTGAAATGTAGGAAATGCAGAAATTGTAATCATAAAACTTTCTCCGCATGTTTTTAAAATTCCAGTTTAGTTTGATCATAATCCTGTCATGGTTCTGAAATTAATTGATGAAAATAAAAAAGTGTTCGGAAAGAGAACGTAGTAACTGTTTTTGGTAGAAAAGATATAACGTGATTATAATTTTGAATAAGTAGATACAATTATATAAAATCCGTTTTTTAGAAAGGTAACATGAAATAATAATAATTGGACATAACTTTATATCAATTGGTCATGCTGGAGAATTAATAGAATACTAGATTTTGACCCGCACAACCGTGCGGGTATTTCATGTTTATATATATATTTTTTTATTTAATAAGTATATATTTTTAAGATTACTCATATGTTTAAATGTTTAAATCATTATTTCAACTACAATAATTTTATAGTTTTCATGCTGTTAATTAACAAATTATTTCAAATGATCATATATATATATATATATATATATATATATATATATATATATATATGTTGCTTCTTATTATATATTTTATTTTTCCTATTGAATTTGATTTTGATGATTAAACCAATTTTTATGCCTGAAATGACATACTTGAAGATTATTTTATATTTAACTTATTATGATCTCGACCTGTAATTCAAAGTGCTAGATATATATGTTGCTTCTTATTATATATTTAACTTTTCCAATTGAATTTGATTTTGAAGATTAAACCAATGTTTATGCCTGAAATGACATACTTGAGGATTATTTTATATTTAACTTATTATGATCCGACCTGTAATTCAAAATGCTAGATTTCCTTGAGAGGATTGTTTTGTTTATTGAGTTTATACAATAAATTATTGTATATATAATTTTAAGAAAAGTTAATTTTTATACATTTTTATATAGTTTATTGATGTTAAACCATTCTACCAACATATTATATTTTTAGAATAAAATGTTTTATATTTATGAAAGTAAAATATACTAACTTGTCAATTTAAAATTTTTTTATCATATTTTGTTCAGTATAATGGTTTTAATTAAAATGATAGATTTATTAGAAATGGCATACTTCAGAATTATTTTGTATTTAATTTATTATGATTCTGACCCGTAATTCAAAGTGATAGGTTTCTTATAGTAATTTGTTTGGTTTATTCAGTTTATATAATAGAATATTGTATATATATATATATATATAATTTTAAGATAAGTTATTTTTTTATACATGTTATATAATTAAATAGAATGGATATTGCTTTCCAACAAAATCTTTTTAAAATCTTTGTAAAAATATGTTTTTGAAAAGTAATCATTCTAAACGGCTATCAAAACTAAATTAAATTTAAATTTCTGGTTATATTTTATGACAAATAAAATTTAAATTAATCAATTTTCGGAAATGAATTTTGAAAAGATTATGCAAAGATTCTTCAAAGATTTTGTTAGAATTTTCTTAAATAAATATTTATTTTTATTTTAGATAAAAATGAAGATATTAAATGATATTATAGTTAAGGTATGTGCATTTTATGAATCTTCTTAGTAATGGTCTAACTTAAAATATCACACATGAAATGAAGTTATGACTTCTATTTTAATATAATAGATATTAAAATATTAAATATTTATTTCATAAAAAAAGAAAAATATAAATATCCATCCATCATCTTTTTCTTTTCTTTCAGAGATAACTAACAATTTGATCATCATGGCTATAATCTTAGGCAATATTGATAATATTTTTCAAGATTTGTAGAATATTAGAGGGACATGATTTTGTACTTAAAATTCGAAAATTGTAATATTGAATTACAGAAAAGTTAATTCCACTGATTGGACTTATGGAAAAGGTATAGTTGTACTATAAAGGTATAGATGCAAATAATTTAGTATGGTGCCAAAAATCTTTTTTTTTCTCTGAGAACGGGTGCCAAAAAGTTCTCAACTATAAAACACAAGTAAAAACTTTTGTTATTGGTTATATCAATCGTATCTAAATAAATATAATATTAATATTTCATAAAAAATATTGTTGCATCTGTGTGTCTTAAATCTCTGTGCACCAGTAAAACCCAGCACTTGTTGGTACGGTATGCCTTTTTGGTTTAGGAAATTTACTTTTTCTGTTGTATTTTTCTTATTGGGAAAAAGAAATCGGGTTTTTGAGGCTTGTATAAGTATGGATCTAAGGGTTTGTAAATTATTCATTCACACAATAATAAGAAACCCTAAACGGGTATTTGCCTCAATTCGTTTTGCTCTCTGTTCTTCTCTTATAATTCGCAGCCGTTCACAACAAATATTTTATTTAAAAGTACTACAGTATCAATCAGAATATGATTTTCATTTTTTATAAATACTTTTGCACTATATATTTGTACATGATTTCTGCATGTAGTTGTCTTTGTTATTCTAAAATGAACAAGAGTATATGTATAAGTGTATAACGGTCTGGAGTCTTGTTGCAAAGGAAAATATTATTTTTGGGCTGTTGTGCTGCAGGCTTGCACGAAAAACATAGCCCCCGACAGTGGGAGCTTCAGAGTTCAGGGTATACATATGGTTGGATCCTTCTTAGGACTTTGGAACTATTGCAGAGCAACTATGGTTTCAGAGTGCAGGGGTGGCAGGGGACAAACGGTGCAAGTGCGACCGTCCGTCAATGATCTAATTCGAAGTCCCTCCATTTCTTAGCATCTTTCCGCTCTTTCTAAAGTTCAGTGGATGCGTCACAGGTACAGGTTACTACGGACTTGAACGTTTGAAGCTCTTCCCAAAGTTTAGAAAAACGACTGTAGTATTCCAAAACGGATTGTCCGTTCTGTCTGAAATTTGTAGTTCTTGTCTTTTATGAGATTTTTCCGAATGCTGTTCTTGACCGACAAAGAATTGAACGTTCAAGAGAATCTCATAGTTTGGCAGAATCCACGACATGAGTACGAATCCAGCCGAGGATCTTTGAGTTGGTAGATGTCCATCGAGCAAGACCGGGGTTAGATAAAGGTTTCTGTATTGTTCCATCGAGAAATACTATCTTTTACTTTGCTTGGAAACAATTGGAGTAATTATCCCCTTGAAGCAACACATGTGTGATTAGTGAACCTGGGTTATCCGAGGGATGTATGCATAAGAAAAATCTGTTGAACAGATTCCTTAGTAGTAGAGGTATTAGAGGAGGTCAAAGATTGTTTCTTCTCTGAGAATATAAAATAAAATGTGTTACCAGTGCAGAGCCAGCATGGTACCAGGATGGTCATATGACTCATGTGAACCATCAACATTCCATGTATTTTGTAAAGAAAAATTTGAGGAAACTGGCTTATAGTGACCCATATAAAATACATTTTGTTATCAAACTGACTTGTGAAAGAATTTTATGCCTCCCCACTGGGTATCACGATACCCAAAACCCTTAATTCCAGAGGACATATTCAAGTTTACTCTCTTCACTCACAAAATAATCATATTTATACTGGCCATGGAGTGAGTATTCATCTTCTCTTTCTCTCCGGATTAATAGATATGTAGGTCGAAACTTACTGCACATTGCGAAGATATTTACTCTTCAGGCTAGTCAGTTGAAAGGAACGGATGATAGCGAAGCTATCCAAACTAGCAAAGCAAAGAATTTTCTAGAAAACTCATATAGGTTGGTATACTTATATATCATTCTCTACTTACTCTTTAATATTGGCGTAAAACAAACTAACATGGAAACTTCTTTGTGGTGGAAACTAGGATAGCAAAAGATGGTTATGTATGATTGTATTCAGTTTCCTAAGAAGAATGTGTTTTTGGACACTATTTTTGTCTACCATCGCGCATTCGCACCCAAGTCTTAGAGCCTCTAACACTTAACACAATCATTACAACTCAGTTATACTCATTTATATGGTAGATAAAGACTATAAGTCCAAGTATAACATAAACCTGAAAAATCCAATTTCATTTCATTCATCTACTTAACATTGGTTTCGTCAAACCAATTACAAAACAAGAATATCTATGACTAAAGGGATAATCTGCTCTTCTTTGTCTTTGCAGTGTCATTTCCATTTACTTCTTCGTCAGTTTCACAATCTCCATTATTCCCGACCTCTGAAGTACTATTCTTGTCCACGAAGGTGAATGGACTTTCTCTTTTTCTCTTCTTTGTCTCTGCACTATCATTTCCATTTAGGTCTTCTTCAGCTTTATAGTCACCATTTATCCCAAGCTCAAGTACGACATCACTTATCTCAGAAGGGAGGAATGCACTCTCTGTTTGTACCATATATATTTATTTACATCAGAGTTATAAAGCAAACAGATGTCAGAAAAGCTAAATGTTATAAAGTTTTACTTCATACTTTAGAAGGAGAGAGATTTGAAATTACCATGTTCATGTATGGCTTTTAAAACCTTTCCCCCATCGAGTCCCATTTCAATAACCATGGACTTGGAACAACCAGCTCCAGAGTTACTCTACCCAAAGAAATATAAGAGGAAAAAGAAATATATGTCTAAAATACAAGATCCAACACTGTGATGAAACTGCAAAGAAATATGTCTAAAATACAAGATCCAACACTGTGATGAAACTGCAAATACTATTTAGAAAAAAAATCAAAATATTAGAAACTCAACTGCGTATTTGGAGTTATCAACAACCAGGGAAGTATCTCCATCTTGGTCCTGTAAAAAAATTTAAATCACATTGATCGATAACCTTATTAAGCATATAGTGCAAAATATAGGAATAGAATTCAAGAGGGAACTGCATCCCACCATTTTTCTCTTCCTCTCTGCACAATCACCTTCATTGGTTCCTTCTCCGGCTTCATTTGTTAAAAATTCAAAGAAAAGCCCAGGCGATGTCACATCTGCTTCATTTGTTTCTTCTTCAGCTTCACAATCTCCATAATTCATCCCACAGTCATTTGTCAAAAGTTCAAAAAAGAGCCCAGACGAAGTCACATCTGCTTCATTGATTTCTTCCTTGGCCTCACAATCACTGCTGTTACCTTCATGTATTTCTTCTTTGGCGTCATAGTTCACCCCACATTCTTTTATCACCCATTTGTCGTTGCCACAGACCGAAAATTCAAAGAAAATCTCATGCGAAGTCACATCTTCTTCAAAGTAAAAGAAGTGCTCATAGATGTACAAATGCTCTGCTAAAGGGTTACATATATCAGTGATTTTGTGTGTGTGCATAACCACGCGATTATGTTTGTCCCTTATCCCAAGATATATGGACACCTTATCAACACGTCTTTGTCTTTCGCAATAGTTCTCATCATCACCATTCTCCTCCAAAATATATGGACAACTTTCTATCACAGTGTCACTCTTACAACCCAGCAAAATGCAAGCCTTAAATTTCAAGAAAGAAGGGAAATGCCTTTTGTTGAACTTCAATATTAGGGAACCTCCATTTGCTTGATGAGTGAAGCAGATAGGGATTTCTTTGCCGGGCAAGACATGGGTGTAACAGCCAGTTGACTGGATAATGAGATCTCTAGCATCTTTATTCAGTTTGAAGCAGTGTGCGAAATTGAGTTTCATATACAATTTGCTGAAGGAGCAATCTAGCCTCTCTAGAGACTCACAATTTTCCACATTTAGATCTGATAAGGATTCTGGAAGCTGTGGGAGCGACACGAGCTTTTTGCATCCATTTAGTATAAGTTGACGAAGACGATACTGCCTAGTGATTGATGAAGGCACTTCTTCTATTGCAGCTCCGCTGAGAACAAGAAACCTTATGTTTGTGGACATCTCAGGAAAAACTTTTAAGGATGAGCAGCCACTAAGATCAAGACTATCCAGAGATTTCAAATTTCCAATAGAGGCTGGTAGTTTCACCAAACTTGAGCATCCACTAAAATATAAACCAGTGAGATTAATGGCGTTTCCAATATAGAAAGGTAGCTCCACCAGACTTGAACAACCCCTGAGATCTAAATATTGGAGATTAGTTGAATTTCCAATACAAGAAGGTAGCTTCATCAGTTTTGAGCAATTGCTAAGATACAATCTTTGGAGATTAGTTGCTTTCTCAATAGAAGACGGAAGTTTCAACAGATTGTTACATCCATCAAGATGTAATACTTTGAGACTAATGGCAGTTGACAAATTAGGAAGCTCCTTCAAGTTTTTCGAATAACTCAAACTCATCTCCTTGAGATTTCGAAGCGACTGTTCGGAGAAATAACACAAAAAACAGACTGTCATATTTCTAAAACTAGATTATGAAAGTATATTTTTTTTTTGTTTTTTAACTATTTTTTTAGAAATCTATTATATTAAAACAGAAATCACCATTTCACTTCATGTGTGATTTTTAAGTTGGACTATTCATTAGAAAATTTATTAAATGTATTTCATTAAGAATAATAATATATATAATCTTTAAAATATTTAAATCATAATATTTTTTGATATATTTTAAAAATCCTAACAAATCTTTTAAAAAGATTCTAACAAGATCTTAGTTTTCAAAAATTATATGTAAATGATTAACTAATTTCGTAATTATATTTGATTAAATAATCTTACCAAAAAGTTCAAATATTTTTAATAAAATAATAAATTAATTAATTTCGTGATTAGCAATATAATATCATTATAAATTAATGTTAATTAAACAAATATTCCAAACACATAAGTATATATTCCAAATTTTACAAAAGAAAAAATAATTCCTAAAGTATAACTTTTTGAAATGCAATACGAAAAACAAAATATTCTAAAAAAAAAACAAAATAGTTAATATTTTGAAATATTAGTTTAGTAAAAAAACCAGATAAATTAATACCATAACATAAAAATCATCCTACATCGATAAAAATATATAAAAATAATATTATAGATGATGAGCTATGCATAAAATATACTAAAATATTAGGACTGAACAACTTAACAAAATAATGTATTTACTCATAGAATTATGCAATATACTAAAATGATAGATGATAAATTCTATTTTAAATACAATATGAAAACATAAATTGTTCTAAATAAATATTATTTCAATAGTATAAATAAAAACAAATTTAAAAATATATGTAGGAAAAATGTCCAAATTAAAAAAGATATATTTTGTATGTGATTCTCTGTTAATTATTTTAGATTATGAATTTATTTTACTTAACTCAAAAATATATTAGTATTTAATATCTATTAATAAAAAAGTTTAAAGTGTATAATAAATCATTATATATTAATAGTGTCGAATAAAAAATCAAAACAATAAGATTATAAAGTTATACAATATAAAACACTAAAACTAATATAAATTATATATTTTAAATTTTTTATTTATACATTTATAAAATGAAAGCAAATACCCGCACGGTTGTGCGGGTGGAGATCTAGTTTAATTTTAATATTTGTGTGTGTTTTTGATACATGTTTGATGGTACGCCTTGCACCAAGCTGAAAATTTCTTTTAACATATTTCTCTATAATCTGTATAATTATGAATTTTCTGGGTTTGAACCCTAGACCTCCAGCTGTATATGTATTATTGACAAGATGGCTTCCACAATATTTGTGTGTTTATAATCATATTTATGTTTTTCTGTGTAAATTTTTTTTTAAGTGATTACTAAGAAGTTTATTGTCTCAAAAATTATAGAAAAAATCCTAGTTAGAAGAGCAGCCATCGGTCCTTTCTCTCTTGCTCCGGTGGTTGGTGGTTTTTACCGCCACCGGGAGCGGCTAAGACTCCGGGGAAAAAGGCTCTCAAAGCTCTTTACCGCCGGTTTTCTGTCTCCGGGAGAGGATGACTCCTCTAGCATCTCTATCGCCGGCTTTGGGTCTCTTGGAAGGATGTTTTTTTCTAGCATCTCGATCACTGGAACTTATGTTCGTGTGTGGTGAATTGGTATTAGCTTGAAGTCGTGAGAATACTGCTTTTTGTTTGGTTCTTGCTGTTTCAGTCACTTTGTCGCATCCTAAATTGGCTTTTTGGATTCGTTTTTTGTGATTTATGTTCGATGTGGAGGTATCTACTAGATCTTATCTTGGTCCTTTGTGGTTTTGGGAGATGGTTTCTAGACGAAGCAGTTAACTTGATCTTCAGTTCTTCTCTTATGAGGAGGTGGGCAGTCTTTGTTCTGTAGGTCACTTGGCTGCCTTGCGAGTGTCCGCGTGTAAGAGCTGGTGGTCTTCTTTAACGTTTTCCCAAGTAGCGTTTCAAGGTCTTTTGTCCTTGTATCTTAGTTTTAGTGGTGGTTTCTGGTCATGCAAATTTCACATGGATAGCAGTTTCTGGAGTTGGTGTAGATTTGACCTCTCGATTGTTTCTGATGTTGCTTGTTCTAGTATGGCTTGGTGATGTTCCCTTCAGGGTTGAGACCGCTCAAGACATTTGTTTCTTAGGTCAACTTTATTGATATTGATTTCTTTTGAAAAGGTGGAAGGAATAGACTTGTGGACATATATGAGTTTTAGACTCTGTTTATGTCTTTGTGTTATTTTGTTTGGTTTATGTTCTTTGATTTTGGTTTCTATCGACACTATGTATCTCAACTTTATTCGAGTTAAAAAAAATGATTAGTAAAGAGTTTTAGTAATGATTACTAAAAAAAAGTTATAGTAATTATATTAATATAGTTGGACTTAATCATATTTCTAAAATAATAGAATATATGGGAAACAATATTACTTACTTTAATTCCGTCCCACAACTTCTCAAGCTTGCTGTACAACATTCTTAACGTCACTAGGAACTCCACGTTGACAGGAGAAGGCAAACATGTCATTGGATAATATTTCCAATCTAGTAATCGAATTTTTGGAGAAAGATAGCTCAGACCATGTGATAGAAGAGCTTGCATTCTTACGAATTGGAGATTAGGCATTCCTTCAAACGCTCTCTCATTTACATTTAGTGGAACCACATTCCCCCATGCCATAGTTTCTATGCCTATGACACTTCTACGACCCTGGAAAAGAAAAGATCTAATTAAAAAAAATAAGTAGGGATAGTTAGCATTTAGTTAGACAATCTCAAATGTATATTTCTATTTAAATAGATTAACTCTATAATAGATACGGAGTCTATTCCGATGTTTAGTCTCTAGCCTGCGCCATGGCGATACAAAGCGAGTGCTTTGTGCATTGTGTACGAAGGGAAAAACCCGAAAAACAATAGTGCAAATAACATACATAGATTAGAAGTTTAGGAACCAAACACAACAACAGAGTACTCACCAGTTAAAAGAAAGAGGAGACTAAAACGTCAAACACCAAACCACGAATTCACGTGAATAGGATTAGGGAGAAGAACAATAGTAGCAGATAACTCAACTTTAAACTTAGGCTATGGTATATAAGACCAACTTAGGGTTTGCAAATCTAACTCGGTATAACAATTTAATTTTGACAAACCAATTGTGTTTGAATTAAGATCAATAAGGCATCTCTCTGGGAGCCTTTTACGCTTAGTAAGAAAGCGTAGAAAGCGGTTGGTTTGTGTATGTATGCTACCACATGGCCAGTCCTCGCCTTGTGCCATGGCTACAAAAGCGATCGCTTTTTAAAACTAAGGTTTTTACTCTAAATGCTATTAAAAATATAAAATAGCAATAAGATGGATATGATCATCAAATAAACTCAATATGTTATGAGCAACGAAGTGAAACACGAAAGCGAAAACTTACTTCTGCATCAAAATCAATCAATTCTTCGTCGTAATTCAAAAATTCGTCGTAATTCAAAAATTGGCGCTGTCCACGCTGCTTACGATCAATTTCTTTACCCAGCTGGACTAACAGACCATGCATTACTACCGTTCCTCCTTCCGTAGATATGAGAGATTTCTCATATAAGACATCAAGCTGTTGCCTCAAATGCGGAAATCTCTTCACGAGATACTCTGCCACTTCCTCAATTTCTGTGTAATTGAAGAAACATGCTATATGAAGAAATAAATCTTTATCTTCATCATCTAAGGCATCATAACTGAACTTTAGTACACTCTTAATATCACTATCAAGGCTACTCCTTAACCTTGGTAGTGTCTTAGTCCACTCGTCTATGGACATTCCTCGAAAATAGGAGCCCATAACTCTTAGCCCTAGAGGGAGTCCTCCGACAAGCCATGTAACTTCCTTAGAAAGCATCATGAAACCATCTTTAGGGTACTTCTGATCAAAAGCATACATGCAGAACATTTGAAAAGCCTCATCAGTTGTTGGAAAATCTACTTTGTAGATATCCTTGATCCCATGTGCCTTTAAAAGTCTTTGATTTTCGGTTGTGACGACAATCCTACTTCCAGGACCAAACCAATGAATTTTTCCGGCCAAAGCTACTAGTTGTGCTATCTTATCCACATCATCAAGAACAATAAACACTTTCTTGTCTTTCAACCTTTCTTGTGCGACTCCTAAATGAGTGATCACCAAATATTTGTGATTGAACATCTGAGACAGCATTTGCTTTTGTAGTTCTAGTTGTGCACTGCCTTCATCAAGACAAGGTCGTGGATGGCTTCCTTTGATATTCACCATGATTGCTCTCAGTTGGAAGCTGCTAGAGACTTGGTTAAACAAAACCCTGGAGATGGTGCTCTTACCAATCCCAGGAGGACCCCAAATCCCAATCATCCTCACTTCATCTAAATCTAGGCGTAGCAATGGTTCTAACCTTTCCATATGAGCTCTCATCCCAATAAAACAATCAAAGTCTCCTGATGGAATAGAAATATTCAACTTGTTTGAAATATGGGCGGCTATTTCTTCGATCATTGCCGCTTCATTATCCCTACAAAAAGGGAAAGAGAGAAATTAATTTATAAAATTATGTTAATAAATACTAACAACCAAGAACTCGCATACACATTTAAGAATTGATGATATTCTCTTGGCGCTGCATATACAGTTCAAATGGAGTATAATATAGTTTGATGCTAGAAGAATACAAACATGTTTGTTATATGGTAACCGGCGATTGTGGCCACACCCTCCAAAGCTTGTCTCCATGTATCAATCTTCTCTTTGTTTTTTCCTTGACAGGTTTCTTGAAAAACCTTCCCAAAATCTCCCGTCTGCTTCTTTACATCAGTTGGATTTACTTTATAAAAAATAGTCATCACCGTCTGACCCGATTCTCTGTTCATGATCTCCACCAATTCCTCAAGACACCACGAGGAAGAAGCGTATCTTTCCGAGAGCAAGACGATGGCAATCTTAGATCCTCTGATCGCCCGTTTGAGTTCAGGACCGATGGATTCTCCTCTCTCGATCTTGTTATCGATGAACATGTTGATTCCTTTGTTTCTGAACTCCTTCAACATGTGACTGAGAAAATTTTGGCGTACATCTTGCCCGTGGAAGCTTGGAAAGACATCATGATCCCAGTTTCTAGGTAAAGAAGACGACGAAGAAGCCATTAGTATGATCGAGAGAAAAGCTTTAGGATAACAGATCTATTTAGAGAGATATGTGAGCGTTAGGTTCAACAAAGAGACTTTTGTATACTTAACAACATAGAACTTTAGTGTTTGATGACTGGGAATAAAGTTTTATCTTCTCATGGAAAAATACGAGCCGAAGGTCATTTACAAGAAAAAAATAATATATATATATATATATATATGAGCCACAAGGTTCCACCATTTATTGGAAAATTGCGGAGTTGTTATTACCTATAGAACACAAGCAATTTCAACGAAGTACACAAACAATTTCTGAGAATCCTACCTGCTTCGGAGAAAGTACATTATTACATTATTAAATTTTAATCTTCAAATAAAAATTAAATCAATTCTAGAGAGTTTTTCAAAAGTTCTTTTTGAGAACCCAATTCTAGCCTCCTTTACTTTTTATTATGGAAAAATTGTTAAAAGGGAACAAAAATTTGGCATGTTTATCCTTTTAGTATAAAATTATTAGGGTCGGCCCGTCTTACGGGCGGAATATACTTACTTGTGATTTAAATTATTGTTTTTTGTATGATTTTGTAGTTTGTGTTTTAGATTTGCATTTGTAATAAGTATGTATGATACACTACAAAAAAATATCATATTCATCACATAATTAGTATAAAAAAAAACAAATGATATCAATTTGAGACACTTATTAATAAATTATACAAAATATTTTTTAACATCAATTATTTTAATTGATGTTGTTTTAAATTATCTTTGTCTATATTAATTTTTGTTAAGAGAGTGAAGATCAATTAAAAGATATATTGAGTTTTCATATACGTGTAAAAATATGAAGTTTACTCAAAACTAAAAATAATTTTAATTTTTAATATTTTTTTGTTGTTATTATTAGAAATAATAAATTAATAAAATGATTTATTTTTCAATAATGTAGTTATTTTACATTTTTAGTGTCTGTTATATTTTTATTAAGTAAAATTAAAATACTTGATACTACAGTAGAAATTCAATACATAAATCATGAATTATTTTTCATCCTTATATATTTGTCTTTGAATGCGTTGGTTCTCTTTTATACATTTTAAGCCTATTGATTTAGATAATGCGAAAAATGAATCAATTTACAATACGTTTTCTAAAGTTAGTTAAATAACATAACAATCTAAAAATGATTATTTAAGTATACACACATTTTATTTAATTTTATCAGATAAACATATCATCTAAACTTTTATCAAATAAACCAATATGAAACCATTGTCATACTAAAGTTTCGGATTAAGTAACACTCATTCATTTAAGTAGGATTTAAAAAAAAATTATATTACTATGAAAATAACAATCCTTTATAGTCTATTACTATAATATAAAGTTATAAAAATAGATTCAAACCAATAGTTACTTTAAAATCATAATATGTAGATTTCGTTGCTACAAAAGATAATGCATCTTTATGTTAATGGAATTTAAACCAATATTTTTTTTTTGGTTAAGTTCATAAAGAACTTTATGAAGCATATAAACTTTTCTTAGTAAAACTTAGTAAAATTATTTGGATGACCAATTAGTTTAGAGATGTATAAAGAATCGTAGAATTTATGGAACCAACTTTGCATCCATGTTGTTTGCATTTCTCTTCTCATTGACATTGTCCTCTCCTGTTACTTCTCGGAGAGAGCCACGTAAAAGCAATTGTTCTGTAATCTTTCTTTTTTCTTCTTGATTGTAATTCTCGAAAGACTCAACAATCATGGAGACATAGGTTTTTGCTCCAAAATAGAGCCAAGTAATAGTTTACAAAGCTTTCATAACTCACAAGATAGACACGTATAAACATGTTATTATACCACAACCCTCCGAATACACTAACTGTTGGAATAAGCCAAAAATTGATGTTGAATATTAAATCAGAAATTTACCACAACCCTCAGAATACACCAACTCTACTATTTTCCTTTTTTGTTAAAATTCACAAAATTATCTTTTACCATAAGAAACGTAAAAATGTAATCATTAATATTTTTTATTGTTTGTCTTTCTCCCTCACCTTTGTTGTTGGAGAACACTACCCCCATCATCTAATTTCTGTTTACCTTTCGCTCTCCCCCCTAGCATGTCAAAAAGTGGTGCAAGAGACTGGCTTGACCCACATTGCCATGAATCTCAGCTCGAGAAACGACAACATCTCTATTACTCTTCCTTTCTTTTTGTCTCTGAACCCGTGTAAGTGGGCTAGTGGTAGGACGATGTCCGGCTGAGGGCTAGTGTAATGCTATGATGCCCAATACTCCGGCTTCGAATCCGTGCGGCTGCAAACAATTACACGGGCCACCGGGGCTTTCACATTCTCTCTCCGGGGATGGTAGTGGTGGGCTTGTCCACTCGAACTACCATTTTTTTTCTTTTCTTTTTGTCTCTGTTCTTTGTAAACGTTTTGTTCAGTCTAACAAAGTTTTCGAAGAAACAAAACAATCATTATCGTCACCTGTTCTTTGAGCGGATCAAATGCAAACAAAAACATATACGACTTTTTTAGTTTGGTGTGCACTTCTTTGGAGTTAGGCCTTAAGGAACATTACAACATTAATGGAAAAACAGAGCTCCAATATAGGTTAATAGCAAGAAATTCAGTTTTTTACACAAAGTGTTTGTATCAATTGAAATATTTATACGTCTGTAGATCATACCCTCAAGCATAAAAAAACAGTCAAAGAGTGAGAATGTGTCATTTCAAAGCACAAACAGAAACATACAAAAGTACCAGAAAATAAACAATTCACTTCCTTTGCTTTTTCTTGTTGCTGGGTGCTGTGCATATATAACTTAACAAAGATCCTGATTCATCTTCGAAGGATGATGATAACCAAAGGGCTTACATTTGGATCTGAGACGTCATATGTGATTTCTGTATACGAATATGTGATTTCATGTGTTTCTGTATACAACTTCTTGTATCTTCTTAATTTCTTATCTTTAATGGTGTTTTGTTTTGTGGTTTGTTTTGATGTATGTTTAGTTTTGAATATTATCGTTTATATAACTGTTTATTTTAATATTGGTGGTATAACTAGTAGATGTTTAGCTTATTCTGTTGCTTTCTAAGTGTTTTTAAAACTGTAAGATTACATGTGAGAGATTTTAATATTGTGATTTATATGTAGTTTTACATTATATATATATATATATATAGCTGTTTCTATGCCCGTACCCATGCCCGTACCCGTATCTACAAATTTTAAGTTTGACGTTTCCCGTCCCCGCTCCCGTCCCAGTTTCCGGTCCCCGTCCCCGTCCCAGGGCTGCTTAGGAGCTAACACGATGTCAGAAGTCTTCAGAGTTCCAGACTCATCGTAATATAGCTGCTCGAACTCTTCCATGATCCCAGAGATATCTTTCTCATCAATCTTCCCCATCTCTTTCAGTTTATAAACTACGCAGCTCTGCAAACACACAAAAAAAAAACCATAAGCATAAGAAGGAAGAAGGAAACAAATAAGAGAGAGAGTGAAAACATCATGATCTCTCTCACCCAACAACTCCATCTTCATCAAGATCAACAGCCTCAAGACATTATTTGTAATCCTCCTAGAGTTATCGAGAGTTTTTAGTGTTTGGATTTCACTCGCCGATAATGTCAAAACATAAATTACATCAACGGAGAAACCGGTTCCCTTAACTCATCAACGGATGTGCCCTCACTAAACCGGATTAGCAAAGGAGAGTCGGAGAGCCGGAAATTCTGAGCACACTGAGACACATCAAATCCGGAGAGGGAGAACATCTTCCCGGCGGCAATCTTCGAACATAATCTCTGAAGTCGGCTAGCATTGATGGTAGTTTGCGTCATGGTAGCCTAAACATAGTTCAATTCATCGAAACACGAAAAATCAGGAGAAGAATCTAAGAAAAAACAGTGATATTTTTTAAATTTTATGAACAATCACGAAAAAACTCGCCAGATTATTGTGAAATCATTAAAAAAAATTAGGAAGAACAGACCTACGTTTACATCCACCATGTTTACATCCACCAGAAGCATGTCCACCCACATGAGCTCCCCACCGCGCTTCACATTCCTCGCCTCGCCGAGTTTCCACGGCGCCAGAGCTCTTGCCGGTCTGCAGATCGGAAAAGAAAAATCTGGTAATTGCCATATCAACACGATTCAATATATCAGAAACAAAAAAAATGATTGTGTGAGTTGGATGTGAGAAACACGTAGGCCATGTTCGTTTGTACATCTGAAAGATGCATTTAGATGGTCCATCTGAATGGCTTATCCAGATGCTCTATCTAGGTGTTGTTCGTTTCTACATTTCGTCTATGCATCCAGATGAATCATCTAAATGCAACTATGTTTGTTTGCTTTTTTTTTTCAACTCGCATCTACATCGAGATGAACTTGTTATTAAAATAAGTAAAATAGATTTGACAGAAAATTGCATTTTTTTTTTTATTTTGGCGGCAAATTGCGCTTTCTCGATTTTGGCGAGAAATTAGATTTTCTCGGATTTAGTGGGATATTGCGTTTTCTTGATTTGGCGGAAAACTGCATTTTCTCGATTTTGGCAAGAAATTGTTTTTTTTCTCGGTATTGGCAGGAAATTGCATTTTTTTGATTTTTGCGGGAAATTGTGTTTTCTCGGCTTTTGCGAGAGATTACGTTTTTCCGGTTTTGGTGGGAAATTTTTTTGTTTGGTTTTGGCGGGAAATTGCGTTTTCTCGGTTTTGGCGGTTAATTGCGTTTTTTTGGTTTTGGCGAGAAATTGTGTTTTTCCGGATTTGGCGGGAAATTGTGTTTTCTTAGTTTTGGTGGGAAATTGTGTTTTCTCGGTTTTGGCGGAAATTGCGGTTTTCCGATTTTAGATGGAAATTGAGTTTTTTAAGTTTTGACTGGAATTGAGTTTTCTAAGTTTTGGCGGAAATAGCGTTTTTCCGATTTTGGCGAGAAATTGCGTTTTCTTGGTTTTTGAGAGAAATTACGTTTTCCAGTTTTGGCGGGAAATTGTGTTTTCTTAGTTTTGCTGGGAAATTGTGTTTTCTCGGTTTTGGCGGGAAATTGCATTTTTTCGATTTTGGCGGCAAATTGCGTTTTCTCGATTTTGGCAGGAAATCGTGTTTTCCCGGTTTTTGCGGGAAATTGTGTTTTTTTTTCAATTTTGACGGGAAATTGCATTTTTTTTTATTTTGACGGGAACTTCTTTGTTGATAAAAAAACTTGTCAAATTTTTGGTGAAGACTCACCTTCACCCAAATGTTTCGTGAAGACTCATCTTCATTTGGATGAGAATTTGAGATGAGTTTTCACAAATGTAGTTGGATGATCCATCTGGATGTAGTATTTTAGTGTATAAAACGAACATTGATTTGCATCTTCACCCAGATGGATCACCTAGGTGAGCAAACAAACAGCACCTTACATATTTATGCAGAGTTCACACCGCCTCAGACTCAAGATCGACGCATTGAAAACCTCAAGGTGGGCGTCTGTATTGATTACCTTAAACACCAGACACAATAACACAATCGGTTTAGTTCTGTGGTGAAGACGGAAAGTCTCTGTCGGCGGCGTTAAAATTGCAGAGACAACAGGTACCAATTTGATAAACTGGGCTAACGGGCCAGGAAAACCTTAACTATTAGAAGCAAAGCAGTAATACAAACGAAGAAGCCCATTAACTATGCTGAATAAATGAGACGATGCGGTCCGAGCTGTCGGACGCGTGTCATGACGTGGGTCTTCGACTTTCCAGCCTTGATGTCGATGTGGCATCACATGAGAGATACAAACACTGTTTTATAGTAATAGATAGATACTCAAGAGTTTGTGAAATCCACACGACAAACTATAGAGAAATCAAAGATTGATGAAGAAGAAAAGACAAATTCTATTTGTTTTTGATATTTTTAATTGAATTTTTCTTAATTTTCGTAAAAACAGGCTATCTTATTTGTAGAAGGCACATTCAGCAATGTGTAGAGCAATGACAAAATCCAAAATGCAATTTTTACTTCACGTAGACATTCGGATTGTTTCTAGATTTTGCATTTCGGAAACTTTAGAATACTTCATAAAAGTATAAATTACATTTGTCAGAAAAGTAACTATTTTTACAATATATATAATTCACATTTTCCATATTAGAATTTCATTTGAAAGTACATTGTGAGTTCTAAGAAAGTAGATGTTTATTCTCGATTGCGTTTTTTACTAACTCATTTTTCATAGAAAACAAATTTTACCTTTATTAGAACATAATTTAAAATTTCTGTTTATCAAAATTTTCAACAAAACAAAAATATGTGTTTGTGTATATGAGTGTTTTATTAATTTTTTATATTTTTAATAATTTGTTTTATTCATAAAAATATTTTTTAATAAGTTTCAGAAATAAAAAAGATAAAAAAGGAAAAATTAGGCAAAAATAATTTTATACTAAGGAAACACCATGCCAAACTTTTGTTTTGTTTCGGCAGTTTTTTCTATTATTATTTAGTTTTGTTTAGTGGTGAAAATATACTCTTCTATTGAAGGTGTTCTTAGCAATGTTTAAAAATTTACTAGATTTTGACCCGTCATTAAAAAAAGCGGGTATATTTTTTTGTTGGAAAATTATTTTATGTAATAAAAATTATTATTTTTGATCAATTATATATTTTAACTTTTTATGAAATTTCTCTTAAATTTACTTCAAGACTTTTTTTAAATATGACTAAAGTTTTGAAGACTCTAAATACTTCTAACCTGTTATATGATTTTATTTACTTAACCCAAATTAAACTTATTTCACACTGATTTTTTTCATTCAAAAAAAAATATTTTATATCTTCAACACTCTCTGTATTGAAAAATTCATTTGTGCATTTCAAAAAAAAAAACTATAATTTTATTAAATTTAGTTTAAAATTAGTTTATATAATATAGCTTTTATTTTAAACGAAACAATTTGAAGGAGTTGAGATAATTCAGACCCTTATCATGATTTTGTTGATTTAATCATTTGTTATTTCAACTTGATTTTATTTTAAGGTTTCATTTAATAAATGTTTTCAATTAATTAATAACATGAAAGATCTTATAAATAATAACATAGATTATATTCTTAAAATTTAAATGTGAAATATAAAAATTATAATTTAAGTTGGTATATGAAACTGGTCTTCTTGTTGTATTTTTCTTATATATATTGAAAACATTTTTTTAATAATGGTTATTGGAAAATATTTTAGTAAAAATAAAAAATTTGAATATATGCGTGTGTTAAATCAATTTTTGATATAAATCAATTTTAAATTGTTATTTTGATTTGAAATATTTATATAAAATTTCAAATTTTATTTATGATTATTTTAGATAAAAAATGTTTTTAGGTAATTAGATTAACCCATTTTTGTATATTTTAAAACTGATCCAAGTAGATAGTTTTTATAATATAATGGATTTCCAATTTTAATTAATAACATAAACCATTTTTTTTCTTCTTGACATACTTTTATCTATGTTTCGAAATTTTAATTTTTTGCATTAGTTTTCTATTAATTATTATTAATTTTCTGACATTTGTTTTGAAAATTGAACTCTTGAAATTTTTATATTTGACTAAACTAAATAAGGTAATAATATTGTATTTAAAACTTTTTTTATATAATATAGAGGCCCATATTATATACTATTTATATTTCAGTTTGTGTTTTCATTTTTACCAAAAAGAATTGTAAATAGTGACAGAATTTTAAATAAAAAAATATAGAAAGAATATTGTTTAATTTACTGTAAAATTAATGGCTAAATGTGTAAATAAAAAGAAGTATTAAATATGCTTTTCATGTTTCTAAACAATTCTCATTTATTATTAATTTGTTGAAAGTACAGTGGCTAGATATGTATATAAAAGAAAGTTTACATCTCTACTATTCATGTTTCCAAACATATTTCATTTATTCTACTATTTTTGTTTCCGAAATTCTCTAAAATGTACTTCAACTTTAATAATATAGACTAGATTTTGATCCGCGCTTTCAAAGCGGGGTTTGTTTCTTTTGTCAATTTTTTTTGTAACAAATGTATTTCAATATAAAATATATATCAACTGTTTTAATGGTTTTTTTAAGATTTTTATTTTAAGGTATATCGGTAGTTAGAATTGAAACCGGAGTTTGACTAATTGATTTAGTGTTATTATAAGCAGGCCTGGGACTTAATATCCGGATCCATGATCCGATCCGGGATCCGGTCCGATCCGATCCTAAAAAACGGGTATCCAGGGGGTCTGAATCCGGATCCGGGTAGTGATTCTACGGATCCGACGGATGCGGATACAAATCCGGGTAATGAAATTTTTGGTCCGGATATCCGGATCCGGATCCGGACCTTTTATATATTTAAATATTTAAAATATAATTATATTTATATATGTATACTATATATAAAATAACTAAAAAGTTAGTTTTATTAAATTTCAATAATTTTCAGTTTTATTTTTTAAGAATAATTTTAAATAGACCAAATAAATAGTTAATTAGTTGGTTTTTAATTTATTTTTTTAAATAATATGTTTTTTTTAAAAATTCGCTCGGATCCGGATATCTGCGGGTATCCAGATTTTAATCCGGATATCCTAACCTCGAATAACCGGAAGGCCCGAATTCGGATCCAGGTAGCAATTTCACGGATCCGACTGATCCGGATCCGGATATCATAAAATATCTGGATATCCGGTCCGTGCGCATATTTTTTTTTCTTCATCACTCAAACAAAGATCTGCATATGAAAAAAAAGGATCAGTGTAAATATAATAATCATGTCAAAACCACAGATTGTAAACAAAAAGATAAATTTATAATTTTATACATCTGAAAGATATTTTATGTAAAAAATTTATAATAATTTATATATGTATATGAAATTTATTATAGTATGTTATGTATAATAAAATTTATTTTGGGATATCTTTTAAATAAAATTTATGTTAGATTAATATAAACATATAATATTTTTGGTCTTATTTAAAAAATATATGTTAAAAATAGAGCAGAACGAATTATATATAAAATAATTGACGAAATTTTATCATATAATATATATTTATGGACCTCTTAATATTATAAATAAGATTATCTCCATCTATATTTTGAAAACGAATAATTATTTTATATTGATAAAATTATTAACCCGTTTGTTAAATCACAACAGAAATAATAAATGTATTTGTAAAACCCATTTGTAACTGATACCTATTTTACATATTTAATGGAACAACCTGTATTGTAAACTTCCTCTAGATTTTGATCCGCGCTTTCAAAGCGCGAGTTTGTTTCCTTTGTCAATTTTTTTTGTAACGAATGTATTTCAACATAAAATATGTATCAACTGTTTTAATGGTTTTTTTAAGATTTGTATTTTTTAGTTTTATCGGTTGTAAAGATTGAAACCGGAATTTGATTGATTGATTTGGTGTTATTATATATAAATAGAAGAATTATATTGGTTTCTAAATTCGTGTTTCAAATAATAAGGATATAGAGTCCATAAGTTATTTAAATTTATAGGTAATTTTTTTTATTTAAAGACTTTTGAGAAACTTAAAATATATAGTGAATTAAAATTTTAAAAATAATTTAAATGGGTTATCCAAACCCGAACCAAACCCGCAAAGATCCGAATCAAACTCACCTAAAAATTTAGAAACATCCTTATAGGACTGAAATTTTTGACCTTAAAAACCCGAAACGCAAACCGATCTGAACCAAACCTGTATGGGTACCCGGAAAACCATCCTTAATCATTATTTTTCCGGATCGAAAATGGCCAACTAAAATACATTAAAATGAAATTTCAAGATTTACAAAATGGCTAACTAAAATATACACGTGATAAGCATACCTCAGTTATGCATACCTTGTTTATGATTTAGAAATTTTAGACACACCATTTACAACACCAACTGTCACACTCAACAGCATATAAATTCACGAATTCTTCATCTGTTAATCCTGTTAGTACCTGCACGAATATTCACCAAAAATTATTAAAATCTAATTACAAATATATCTTTAATTATGATCCAATATAAACTCACAAAGAAAAAAACAGTTGAGTTTCACAAAAAGAATTAAAAGTCAAACCTTTTCATGGATTTTTCCTTCCTCATACGGTTCAAGACATGGATACAAATGTCCTTTAAGCTTAAACCTCTTACTGAAAATGAAAATTCACCATGAATATTAGATCTATATAGAGAGACTAATCAATTGAGAGAAGATTAAAAGTGAGAGATAAATGTATATATAAACTAGGGAATACTATTTCAGAGATGATCACATGGTGAGACTACGGTGCTCGGGAAATAATACATGAAGGTTTATCGATCTGCCTTATGCTACCCCAGTTCCGATGAGCTCGTCACTTTCCGGTGAAGAACATAACAACGCCATTAAAATTAATGTTAAACCAATCAAATAAGAAAATTTTAGGTTAATTAATCAAAAGACTAAAAAAACTTATAGAATACCTTACATATAAGTCAGAAAATATATTTCAGTTGTAGCCATCATTCCATGATCTATTAGACCTGCATAAGAACAAACATGAAATTTAAAATAGAACACTAATTCGTTAAGAAGATAAAACACTAAAACCATATGGAAACGAAAAGTCTATGTGTATTTTACAAAAAAAAGAAAAGTGTATGTGTCAACTAATGAATCGAGAATACCATTATATAATGAATTGAGAATGTATGTTTAGGGTTTTAATGCCGAGATATTATTTAGCTTGCAGCATAAGTTTCGGTGCTAATTGCATTTGGAAACTAAATTAAATATCACAATATTATTAGAATATATGCTGCAATATGTTTAAATTTATTGTATCAATTCAAGAGCACATTATATGATGTGGTATTTATTATCGGATCTTACTAATAAGTTAGGATTAATATTTGAAAAATCTTATTTGAATCACAAAATTTTATTTCTATATACTATCATTCACATTTATTGTTAAAAATATTCATGGATTTGTTTTGATCCCACCCCGAAATATATGCGATTAAACAAAATATATAATTGAAACTTGGAGAGAAAGTTGGGGACAATCTTTTTATAATCGGATCTTACTAATAAATTAGGATTAGTATTTGTAAAATCTTATTTAAAGCACATCTTATGTCTATCCCGTTTCCATTTCAATACCAACTAATATGTCGATTTTAATTATGAATTTATGTTTCTATAAACATTCCATCGAAAATTGACTGCTTAAATATAATTCAGTGACACATTATGGTAAATACTCTTTTTACCATATCTATCAATAGAATTTAGAAAATATAGATTTCTGTTTCCTTTTGTAGCAATTCATGAGAATATAATCAATACCAACTAATATGTCAGATATTAATATGTCGATTTTAAATTTCTGTTTCTATAAAACATTCCATTGAGTTTAGATGGGTTAGTAAAGAGATTGAAAGCTCATTTGATGTGAAAATAGATTGTGTTTATTAGGCTTGCAATTTAAACTAAATAGAACTATCTTGGGTCTGCGATTTTAGTTTTTAAAAAATAAAAAGCCATGTTTTGTAATTATCTTAAGAATGTTTTGTAATTTCTTTAAAAGCGGGAGATTTTTTTGTGGACCTCTTAATATTATAAATAAGAATATCTCCATCTATATTTTGAAAACAAAGAATTATTTTATGTTGATAAAATTATTAACCCGTTTGTTAGATCACAATAGAAATAATAAACGCATTTGTAAGACCCGTTTGTAATTGATACCTATTTTACATATTTAACGGAAAAACCTGTATTGTAAAAATTTATACTCATTAATTGTATATTGATTTTGGAGTGTCAACTTTATTTTAAACTTTAAATATTGATTTTGAATTTCTGTTTCTATAAAATATTTCATCAAAATCTAAATGAGTTAGTAAAGATATTTGGAAGCTCATTCTGTGTGAAAAAATATTTAAATTATTGGGCTTACAATTCAAATTAAACAGAAATATCTTGGACCTGCGATTTTTGTTATTAATAAATGAGAAGCCATGTTTTGTAAATATTTTGAAGATGTTAATGAAAAACCTTGTTTTGTAAATAATTTTAAAAATATTTGATAATTCCGCTGAAATTTCAGGGGTAGGTTCGTAGACAGTCGACTGTTTTAATACTATAGATTAACAAAAATGTCAAGCAAAATGACATAAACATATTAACTTGATAACAAGTCCAATGTTTAAACTTCGATTTTAAACTAAAGAAAAGAACTTAACTAAAAGACTTTCATCACCAAGCGAAATCCATGTCCGCCGTGAAAAACATCTCCTCCTTCAGGCTCGCCTCCCTCCTCCGCCGCGAGAAAAACCCTTCCGCCGCCATCAAGCTCTTCCAAAACCCCGATCCAGAATCAACAGACCCAAAACGACCCTTCAGATACTCGCTCCTCTGCTACGATCTCATCATCACGAGACTCGGCAGCTCCAAGATGTTCCACGAGCTGGACCAGGTCCTCCTCCAGCTCAAGTCCGACACCAGAATCGTCCCAACGGAGATCCTATTCTGCAACGTCATCAACTACTTCGGCCGCGGAAGGTTACCCGCCCGCGCCCTCCACGTGTTCGACGAAATGCCTCAGTACCGATGCCAGCGCACCGTCAAATCAGTGAACTCTCTGTTGAGCGCGCTCTTAAAGTGCGGAGCTTTCGATGAGATGAAGGGATTTCTCTCGAGGGTCGATGAGTTCGGTAAGCCAGACGCTTGTACTTACAATATACTGATCAATGTGTACTGTAAGAGCGGGTGTTTCGATGATGCACTGAAGCTGTTCGATGAAATGGTCAAGAAGAAGGTGAAACCCACCGGTGTAACGTTCGGGACGCTGGTTAATGGGTTTTGTAAGAGCTTTAAGGTGAAGGAAGCGTTGAAGATGAAGCACGATATGTTGAAAGTGTATGGAGTGTTTCCCACGGTTCATGTTTATGCATCGTTGATCAAAGCGTTGTGTCAGATTGGGGAATTGGGTTTGGCGTTTAAGCTAAAGGATGAGGCTTACGAAGGGAAGATTGGAGTAGACTCGGCTATCTACTCTACGTTGATTAGCTCGCTTATAAAAGCTGGAAGGTCAGAAGAGGTTTCAGGGATCTTGGAGGAGATGAGAGGAAAAGGGTGTGAACCGGATACAGTGACTTACAATGCGCTGATTAATGGGTTCTGTGTTGAGAATGATTTGGAATCAGCTTATGGAGTTCTGGATCAAATGGTTGAGAAGGGTGTGAAGCCAGATGTTATAGGCTACAACATGATACTTGGTGCCTTGTTTAGAATCCAAAACTGGAAAGAAGGAACTTATCTGTTTGAAGATATGCCTCGGAGGGGTTGCGTCCCTGATGTTTTGTCTTATAGGATAGTTTTCGATGGGCTTTCCGAAGGTTTGCAACTCGATGAAGCAGCGGTTATCTTGGAAGAAATGATGTTCAAAGGCTACAAGCCTCGCAGGGATAGGCTAGAGAGATTTCTGCAAAGGCTATCTGAGAGTGGGAAGTTGGAGATTCTCGGTAAAGTTATCAGTAGCTTGAGTAAAGAGAATGCTGTTGATGCAGATTTTTGGTCGGTAATAATGCCTACAGTGTGCAAAGAACCTCTGATATCGGATTCTGTTAGTTTGTTGTTAAACACATTGAAGGAAGACGGTCTTTCATCAACAATGTAGCACTGCTAGGTCACTTCTCGTGCGGTTAGTGTTGCTGTGAACCTTGTTGGGTGGGCAGAATGGCAGAATGGAGTATCTGCAGACACATGGAGGTTCATTGTTATCCTAAAATGCACTGGTAGTCATTTGCATTTCTTCAATTGATAATAGGAACAGAGATCAAGTAAGGGTGTTTTCGTCATTCGCACTTTATGAGAACCCTAGCTGAGTTTCAGGTGGTGGTTTTCTCTTATTAGTTCGGTAGTTTTGTCTGAGAACGGTCTTCCTTTATCGGCTACTGCTTCTCTCTAATCGGTACTGCTCTCTGATCTCTAGTCTATCATTTTCCTCAAACTCATTAGTTCTCTTAGCTATAAAACAAAATTCTTCTATCTGTAATTTTTTGATACTTTGTTCTTTCAAATTTTGGTTTGATTTCAGGAATGAATTTGGGAGTGAAGATGGTGCCAAAGAAGATGGCGGTTCTCTACCATTATCCTTGCCATGACGGTGTTTTTGCCGCCTTGGCCGCTCATCTCTACTTCTCAGCAAACTCAATCCCTTCTCTTTTCTTCCCCAACACAGTCTACTCTCCGATAACAATCAGCCAGCTTCCTCTCCAAGAAATCAGCCATCTCTATCTTCTTGATTTCACAGGACCTCCCGGTTTTGTCCAACAAGTCTCTCCCAACGTCGACAATGTAGTCATCCTCGACCACCATAAGACGGCTATTGAGAGCCTCGGAGATGTCTCTTCCACTTGCAAGAACGTTACCAAAGTTTTGGATTTAGAAAGAAGCGGCGCCACCATTGCGTTTGACTATTTTACTCAGAAGCTGATGGAAGAGTCTCGTGGAAACTGCAGAGAGATGAATGAGTTCAAGAGAATGAGGAGAGTTTACGAGTACATTGAAGATGCAGATATCTGGAAGTGGGAACTGCCAGAGAGCAAAGCGTTCAACAGTGGGATCGTGGACTTAGGGATCGAATACGATCTCAATCAGAACCAGTCACTGTTTCAGCAGCTACTCTCGTTGAATCATGAAAGCGTGATCAGCAGAGGGATAGAGAGTTTGTCTAGGAAGCATAAACTGATTCAGGAGGCGCTGGAACAGTCCTACGAGATCGTTCTTGGAGGCGATGATGAGTTTGGTCGGTGTTTGGCTGTAAATGCAGATGAGATTGCAGAGCTCAGAAGCGAACTAGGGAATCAATTGGCTGAGAAGAGCAAGCGTATGAGATTACGAGGTGTTGGAGCTGTTGTTTACAGAGTCCCAGAGCTTGAGGATGACACAAAACTGAAAATAAGTTTGAGGAGTGTTGCAGAAGAAGACACAACACAGGTTTCACAGAGATTCGGAGGTGGTGGTCATAAAAACGCAAGCTCCTTCCTATTAAGCTCAGTGGAGTTGGAGCTGTGGAAGGTGAAAAGAAACTCTTCTTCTAATGCATTATTGAAGTAGAGACATGTTCTCTCAATGAGTTACTTCAACTCTTTATAGTATTGACAAATTTTTTGGTTCTCCTTTCTGGTTTATTCAGATTTGTGGTTGATCTTAGGATTTTAAGCCAAACAAAACAATTTTCAGTTTGGATCGAATGAAACACCTGACAATACTAAGATACATCTGGTTTGGCATTGTCTTCTTTACTCTCAACTCAATTCATAGATATGATATTGTCTCCAATGATATGATGATAATGTATGACAAGAACAAACATTTGAAATGAGAGTGGCTTACAAGCAGAGAACAATGTATTTTAAACACATGATCCAATACACAAAAAAAAAATGTATAAGAAGAGAATAACAATCAAGTATGCCTTATAGTTTGAACGAGAACCAGGCTAGGAAGATAAGTGGGGACAAGTGGAAAATTGGCCTCAGATGGCTTCACAGTATCTTGGTAAACCTGCTCACACATATCCTCCTTTCCAACAATGTAGATACTGGTCATACCTCCATAACCCGTATACTTGTAGCCACAGCACACTGCCACTCTATTCTCCTCGTCCAGCAAGAAGCTTTCCACACTCCGGAGAAATTTATCAAAACCCATTGGCAGGAGGACCGCCAATTTGCTCGTCCACGAAAGTCTTTAGCCTCCTCCTCATCATCATCAATCTTATTGGTCACCCATATCGTCATCTCACCTGACAAGTCATTAATGTGTAACAAGGAGAGCTTTTCATCCTTAACAACTGACAGAGTCGGAGTGTCATCAAAACGATTAATCTGAAACGGAGGAGGGAGACGCACAAATCTCTCTGCCGTAAAATCAAACTTCATCAAGAGAAAATCGGTTTCGTTATCTGGAGCAACAAAGTAAGTGTCTCCTTTCAAAGACATACCATTGCAATATATGTAGTAGTCACTAGGAAGGGAATCATCAAGAACCCTCCAGGAACCAGAGCAAAGCTCATAGATCTCACACCGAGGAACCCGGACTCCCTGGTCGTTCTGATAATCGAAACACCTCAAGATTTTGTAGCTATGGCCACAAGAAGAAGAAGAAGATATGTTGTATCCTAGAGCATAGGTATCACTACTCCAGCAAGTTCTGGCTTTGATCTTCGTCATAGATAAATTTTTGACATATTACATTAACTATTATGAAATATAATAATTAATTTTAAAATGCAAAATTTCCAAACATTTATAACTAAGTAAATGTTAAACACATGTGTTTCAAGTTTAGGCTACATGATATTTAAAATATTCATAAATAGCATATACTGTACATTTATAACTTTTTTTTTGTCGTCACTGTATATAACTAAATGAATGTTAAACACATGTGTTTCAAGTTTAGGCTATATGATATTTAAAATATTCATAAATAGCATATACTATATCTAAATGTTATTTAAAATTGTTAAAAATGTCAAATCACCATTATATTTATTATTTAACAAAATAAAAGATTTCAAAATAACATTTTTCTTTCAAAATAAAAGAAAAGCAATATAATTTAGTAAACCATTAAATACAAATCAGTAAAAGGAAGCATTTTGATATATACGCTATACCTATGAAAGATAAACATAAAATTAATAAAATAAAGGGTAATTCTCCTAAGTAGACCATTTAAAAAAACTCACAAGAAACTCCAAGGAGGAAAATGACCAAAATGTTAATTTAATAGGCAAAAGATCCTTATACCTCAAATATATAAATACAATAAAAAAATATATACATAGATATATTTTTTTATAGTTTCGAATTATATGTTTAAAAATTCAAAATTTATAAACAATTTTTCCAATTTTTTTTTTATAAAATTTTAAATCTCAAAACTCCACCCTTAACTTTAAACTTTTGGTTTTAGATTAGGTAATCTTATGGATATAAATGTATACCTCTTAAGTAAAATATTTTGATTATTTTGATATTCAGACGTTATATTTGTGAAAAAAGTTTTTTTAAGGCTATTCTAGGATATTTCTCTAAAATAAATCTATAAAAAAATAAAAGAATTTTAAATAAAAAAACAATATTAATCTAGAACAAATGAAAAAAACTATAAAGCGTCTACGTAAAATTTTAAGATGGCTAATCAAAATATGATAAATCAAATTTTCAATTTTTTTTTTTTTTAAATTTAATATTTCAAAAACGGTTTATTCCATATAAAAGAGAAATCAATATCAAATAAGTTAAATTAGAAAAGTAAAAAGCATTATACATATATTGAATTAATATATAATAAATTTTCGAAATCTAACATCAATTATTATTAAATATAATAATTAATTTAAAAAAAATTCTAAACATTAAAAATAAATTTTAAACACGTGTGTTTCAACTTTAGGCCTATTCATAAATAACATATACTCTCTCTGTTATAAAATAAATATCATTGTAGATAAGTTTTTTTGTTATAAAATAAGTGTCATTTTTAACTTTCAATGCAAAATTTAGTAATCCTATGATGCAAAATATTGGTTTACTGTCCGTATGGCGTATGGAAACATAATATCCAATTTGGTTTACAGAGTTTTTATGAGTTTGTAAAGTGGTCGACAAAAAAATGATTAGATGTACATGTAATTGTATTTTTATATAGAAAATATGTAATATTAATTGTTTACTTAATCTGTGTGTAAAAAGCTAAAGTGATACTTATTTAAAAAAGGGAGAGTATTATATAAGCTCAATGGAGTTGGAGCTGTGGAAGGTGAAAAGAAACTCTGCTTCTAATACATTAAACTAGACATGTTCTTTCGGTGAGTTACTTGAACCGGTTAGCTTACGTATTGACTAATTTTGGCCTTAGATACTTCGTAATTCGTATGGTTCTCCTTTCCGGATTTATTCAGATTCCGGGTGTACATATGATTTTTAACCAAACAAAAATTCCGGTTCGGATTGAATTAACATTTTAGGACTGTACTCTTAAGATACGAACTGAATCTGGTTTAATATTGTCTTCTTTTACCCTCAACTCAATTCATAGATAAGATTCTACGTGCGTGATAATATTGTTCCAAGAACAGACATTTGAAATGAAAGTGGCTAAAAGCAGAATAATGGCATTTGAACACATGATCCAATACACCAAAAGCATAAGAAGAGAATCATAATCAAGCATCGGACAACCTTCTTCGCTTATGCATTTTGGGTTGAATGAGTACCAAGCTTGGAATATAAGTGAGCACAACTGGAAGACCGAGACGAGATGGTGGTTGCATAGTATCTTCGTAAACTTGCTCACACACATCCTCTCCAAAACTGCAGATACTGGTTTTCTGTTCTTTTCTTAATCGTAATTTAAGAATGACATTTTATAAAGGTGCACAACAAATCAAACATTGGGAGTGAACATGGCTATAAGCAGAACAATGTATTTGAATAAAAGGATCCAATACACAAAGAAAAAAAAAAGAGGAACAAAAAAGCTCATTATCAAGCATCCCCCAAGTAGATACATACCAAAAGAACATCACCATCACCAAAAGAAGAAAAAAGTAATTCAGTTAAGGGCTAACCTCCATTACTTTACTCTCTTAGGTGTACTTTTCTAAATGTGTACCAAGCTTGGAACATAAGTCATGACAAGTGCCGAGTGGGAACAAGATTCCTTTATAGTACCTCTGTAAACTTCTTCAAGCATAGCCTCTCCAATAGTGTAGATTATGGTCGTATAGTAATCGTACACTAAGTCTATATTACAACACAGTACTGCCACTTTATTCTCCTCGTCCAACAAGAAGCTTCTGAAATACATGTTATAGTTATCAAAATCCACTTCCAAGACCAAGTCGCTTCTCCACGACAAGTCTTTATTAGCATCCTCATTAATCTTATTGCTCACACATATTCTCATCACATCTGAATCGTGATACCACATGTCATCTGAACTGTCAGCAATTTGTAACACCGAGAGCTTTTCATCCCTAACAACTGAAAAAACAAATCTACGCACAAATCTATCTGCCGGAATCAGAATCGGAAGAGGGAGACGCACAAATCTCTCTGTCGTGAAATCAACTTCATCAAGAAATAACCTCTTTCATTATCTCCAGCAGCCCAATATGTGTTTCCTTTCAAAGATATGCCATCACGAAACATGATGTAGTCAAGAGGGAATGAATCAAGAACCCTCCAAGAATCAGAACTAAGCTCATAGATCTCACAATGAGGAACACAGACTTCCTGGTCGTTTCGATAATGGAAACACCTCAAGATTTTGTAGCCATGGCCAGAAGAAGAAGAAGAAGAAGATCTGCTGTATCCTAGAGCATAGGTTTGATTAGTCTCGAAACGAGTTCTTGCTTTGACATTCCTCGTTAGGCCAGTACATGGGTTCCAAACCACAAGTCTATCGTTTCCCAGGGCAGAGCATAACATTAAACCATCGCAGTGAAATATCTCAGCGAAGTCAAAATCTTTTGAACCCTTTAGACTTGTAAGTTTACCGGAGACCTCGACAGGTGTATTGACCACGGTATTGTGGAGATCTCCGGGAATTGAATAAAGGTCACCGTGATTGGTCAGTAAAAGCGTCTCTCGTACAGCCCTACCTAATTTCTTGTTCTTCACCACGAACTTGGGATCTCTGAATAGAGCGTACCATCGTTTGCAAGTCGTTTTGAATCTCCATAGAGATTTGGCCGGAACCCTAGAGAGTATCTCTCATTCCATATCGTTTGGAAGATCACATATCGTCGTCATTGTCTGCCTTCTTACACAGGGTTGGAGTTGTGATGTCGTTCTTAAAGTTTTTAATGAAGTTTTTTTAGGCCAAACAAATGATAACTATGTCTTATTATACTAATCTTATATATTCTATGTTCTATTAGGTTAAATATTTTCAAAATGACAATAGTAGCCTTAATTTCAATTAAAATTTGAAATTAAAATTAATAAAACAATTGTTCAATATTAAAATATATTTTTACTAAAATAATTAAAAAATATTAAAAATTCCCAAAAATATATAATATTGCAATATAACATTTTTGCATTACTTTTTTTCAACAAACGAATTATACACTCATTGTTATGAATTTTTGAAACCAAAAATACATAATATTGCATTTATACTAACTCTTATTTACAAGGATGTTCTATATACATATAAGATGAAAAATCTCTAATCCATCTGACTTTATACTTAACTAGGTGATTTATCCGCATATGCTGGTATAATATTCTTTTAAATATATATATATATATATATATATATATATAATTCAAAAATTATAATAATAAGTATAATTTATGCTATAAAAATTAAATTAAACCTCAAATCTTTATATTTGATAAAACATTACATACAAAAATATTTATTTATTATCTTGTTGGGATTTAAAAAACACTCACATATTTGAAATATTTTAAAGAATATATTTATCCAAATGTTTTTGATTGAATAATATCTAATTATAAATTGTTTATATTTTAATTTTTAACTTTTATAACTAAATAATATTATTTTCAGATAGCAACACAATATATACAAGCATTAACTTTTTTATTTTTGAAATGTTAATTTATAACCTAATATAACATATAAATATAATATCATTAAAGAAAATTATCTATTAATATTTTAAAATTATAAAATATTATTTTCAGATAACAACTTAATATATGTAATATTATTAACTTAAAATTCGTTTTTTAATTTTATTTTTTTTTAAATATTATTTTTAGATAACAACACTATATATATAAGAATTATCTTTATATTTTTTGAAAATATTAATTTATAATCTAATATAAGATATAAATATAATACTATTAACTTAAATTTCATTTTTAATTATATAATATATTATATATAAACCATTAAGGATAACAACGACATTGATTGCTTTAACTTTTAACTTGAGAACTCAGTTACGAAAAATCACTTCGCATATAATAGAATAGATTTCATAACAGATTTTATAATTGTATACTACATTAAACAACTTTATTATAAAAAGATGATAGAAATATTATGCTATCAATAACATAAATTTCATATTATTCCTATTAGCCTTCAAAACTCTTCAAATGGAAAATATCTAAAAATATAAATCAACTGTCAATTTTTTGTGTATTTAAATAGCATGATAATATTTATAATTTTTTTATATAAAAATTAAAAAAAATATTTAGATAAACAGAATTCAATATATATATATATATATATATATATATATATGTGTGTGTATGTATAAATTACGACTTTGTTTTTAGAAAATGATTTAATAAATAATGAAACTAAATATTTCCAAATATTATCTTCCCATATTTATGGAACTGATTATCCTTATCTGTAAAATATGTATTCTACTATACGTAGAATACGGTAAACATATTTGAAATTGATTTCTACTTGTTTTAGATTTATACTATTGTGTAGATTCCGAATTCTATCTGATTTAGATTTATAGTAATGTGTAGATTCTAATTTCTATAGATTTTAGAACGATATGTTAAGTGTGGAATGTTTTTCTAAATATTTTTAGATTACTATTATTTACGTAGATCATG
The DNA here is from genome assembly GCA_026261945.1 of Hirschfeldia incana. Lineage (NCBI taxonomy): Eukaryota > Viridiplantae > Streptophyta > Magnoliopsida > Brassicales > Brassicaceae > Hirschfeldia > Hirschfeldia incana. The sequence goes on from JABCMI010000019.1 coordinate 1,997,304, forward strand.
TATTCTAAACATAATAGGTTCAATGAAAAAAGTATATTACATTTGTTACTGTGTAGAATGTCAATTCTACTTTTTGTAGAATAAAATATAAAATTATGATTTAATCATTTTTAGAATTGGAAAAAATACAATAAGTTGATATATGTATTTCATCAGTATTTACTATTTTCAATTTTTTTTTGTTTGTAAAACTATTTATTTGATTTATTTAGAAAATACTAAGGGTATTAGAAGAAAAAATAGTACAAAAATAGTTTAATAGGACATAGTTACCATGTTTTTGTTGTAAGAAAAACAATTTCCCCAAGTTTTTAAGTACAGTGAAACCTCTATAAATTAATAATGTTGATATATTCTGAAAGAAAATCTTAGTTGATCTAAATGAATATCTTGTGTTTCGTGAGATTAAGAATATACTTATAGGATTTATCCTTAACATATTTCTTGAAAGAAACTCTAACAATTTCTATTTAATAGTCAGTCTTACGAAAAAAAGTTAATTATTTTATTTCTATTTCTTATATTTATTTCGCAAGTGCATTGCACATGTATAGTTAACTCATAGTTTCTTCTTGCGCAGATGGCTCATGTTCATATTTCTTTTGGTGTAACTCATGTTCATATTTCAAGAAACTAAATCGATATATTAACTAAAAGAACTAAAATCGATATATCTTATAACATAAAAAAAAGCTAACTCTCTTCTCAGCAATTCATGAGCAAAAAATGAGTTTACCATAGTGCGACACGTGTTTAAACGCACAACCAAAACGCGTTTCATTTATTTTTTTTGGGTTTTGTGTTCTGTTTGGGCCGTGTCATGTAACAGCCCATTAGTTTTGGGTTTGCTGCAGAACATCTCCTTTTGGTTAGGTTAAATCAGAGGAGAGAAAGGATCAGGACCTGCGCCGAAGACGTCTCAGCTTCTTCCTCAGGAGATCAAACGCTCACCATTAAACGCCCACTATGTAGATTCAATGCCGGAATTTAATTTCTGATGGCGAAGGAGGCTCCTATAAGAAGGTAGGCTTTCCTTGCTGCATCTCATTCATCCTGCTACTCATCATAATCCAAAAAAAAAATGGCTAATGTTTTGGTTCTTCTCTCTGATCTCCAGGCCGGCCGCTCATCCTCCACCGTGGAAGTACGCCTGCTCCGCTTCTGGGAAGCCAGGAACGTCTGCCGTGATGGAGAACTCATGGGTGTCGACATGCTTCTGGTCGATTCCCAGGTTTGTCCTAGAATCTCCAATTATTTGGCTTTACCGATATAATAGTTTGAATTGTGGTTTTAGATTTGTGTTTAAATTTTCACTGATCGTATATTTTTTTCGATTCCGATTTGTTTTTTTTTTATTTTTGGATTGAAAAAAAATTGGAACCGCTTACAAGATTTACTGCTGCTTCTTTCTCTATCTTACAAGATTTACGCTTACAAGACTCATTTTTTATGTTATAAGATAAGAACCGCTTATATGTTTTACGTCTTCATACTTTTTTTTAATTTTTTTTGGTACATCTTGACTCATTCTTTTGGGGTTCATAAAAGTTGCACATATTAAATTTGATTATTCACAAATAGCAATATCATAGCTTCTTTTAGCAGAAGTTTACAGATAATCGTATCCACTGTTCGGGTATTTTTTTTTGTATATGTTTAAGATATTAGTCCGTAAGTGATGATTGATAAACATCTTGCATGTTTAAGACTGGTCACCAATGAATGTAGAACAGGTTTCCTGCGCCACACGCAGTTTCAACACTGTCTTCTAGCGCGAGTCTCTCTCTCTCTCTCTCTCTACGTGTTTTCTATCATCATCTGATATTTGGTCAATTTGTTTACTTAGATTCTCCTCCAAGATACTTGAGTTGAGAGATGCAATCAGATAGATCTCCCGAGAAATCCAGTGGTTTCACGTCGTTGCTTGAGCTTCTACCTACACAAGCAGTGGAGCTTCTCCATTTCTCTGATTCGTCTTCATCGTTTTTTCAAGCACGGCCGGTACCGGAATCGATTTAGATATCTCTCCACCGCTGCTTCTAGACATTGACTTTTCCTTCTAACTCAGCCCTCTTGGAGCGAGCAGGTAGCTTCTCGGTATGTGTAAGAACGCGCCACTGAGAAGCTTGCAGACGATGAAGAAGCCGGGACGCTTTTTGTGGCGTTCGCTGAGCTTGAAGAGCGATGCAAGGAGCCGGAACGTGCTACTTTATCTACAAGTTTGCTCTTGATCATATTCCTACAGGGAGAGCTGAGGATTTGTATAAAAAAATTGTGACGTTTGAGAAATAGTATGGTGATAAGGATGGGATTGAGGACGCCGCTGCTGGGAAGAGGAGGTTTCAGTATGAAGATGAAGTGAGGAAGAACCCTTTGAACTATGATTCTTGGTTTGATTACGTTACGCTAGAAGAAACAGTGGGAAACAAAGATAGGATAAGAGAAATCTATGAAAGGGATATTTCTAATATTTCACCTGCTGAAGAGAAACGATAATGGGAAAAAAATACATTTTTCTTTGGTGAGTTTATTCTTTTTCAGTTTGGTTTTGGCAATAATGACATAATCGATTTAGCTAGAATTGGAATGTTTCCTTCTTTTGTAGTTATTATGTGAATCATGCTTTGGATAAGAAGGTTAAGTTTTTATACTTAGTTGGTGGAGTTCGATCATGGTTTGCATAAGTAGTTTCTATAACAGTGAAAGCTATTGTTATTTGTTTTTTATTAGCATATTTGGTTCTGCGATTTTGACAACAATGCAGGATTGTTTTAGAATGTTGGGTACATGGTTTGCGTAAGATGTTGATCATGCTACGCATAAAACGGTTAATATTGGTTTGGGTGTGGTTGACTTAGTCAAGATATTAGCTCTTATTGAGTTTTAAGCTGCACATTCAGGTCACAAAATGATCTACTGAAACATATTGTTGCAAAGCTATTGTTGTTGTTCTGCGATCTACTGAAACATTGACACTGATATAACTAATTAGTGTAGGATTAACTATGCATTGTATGAAGAGATTGAAACGGAATATGTGGAGCGTACACAAGATGTCATGTACGCCAAAGCCTGCCTAACTATGCGTTGTATTGTCCAGAACGCTGGACTAGAAGGAGGATTTGATTCGGGAAAGTTCATTTTCAGCGAATGGGAACTTGGTTTCAGCGCCATGACTGATACCTATGAGACGCTGGAGTATTGATCCAGCTAAAGTGACAAGATGTGCGCTTCAGAACACTACTTCGGTTGGAGGAATGGCACTGAGCACTTAGGCTCCTGCTGCTGCATATCCTCAGGGCATCATGATGTAATGAAATCACACATTTTATCATATGACTACATCTGTTGTCCCCAATTATCTGCAATGTTTTAGTTTTTAGACATAAAAAATATGGTGGCGTGAAGAAAATAGAGACTCTAACACCGTCATTTCTCCTCTGTGGGTATAATCCCTTTATTCACAATATGAATCCTCATGACCAGTGTTTCCTATTTCGAGTTTATTATTAAATAAAAGTCATCATTATTCTTTGACAATATCCAACCAGAAAATAGAATCTATATATTCATGATCATTCTTCGACAATATCCAACCAAAGAACGGAACTTACATATACGTACGAATTTTCATATACTTCAACTTTCACGACAACTTGAGTTGCCAATTACCATTAGCTAATAGTAAAAGCTGATACGCATAACATGAGAAAAAACAAATATGAAATCAGCGCAAAACACATACCCAATCTAACAAATAAACTGAGATTTGTGCAACTGTTGTTTTTATTGTATTTGATTCTCAATTTTTAACAATATGTGCTTGCTTCAAATTTTCAGCTAATGTCTGATCATTAAGAAACAAGCATGGTATAGACTTGAACGTTATAAACTTGAACAAAAAAATAAGTTGAAATGTTTGATATTCACAATAAGGATGATGTAACGTTAAGGAAGCCGCTCAATTGGAACAAATAATGAGAGTTTGTTCATTATCCACAAATACTACCTTGAAAAAAATCCTTGAATACTGAGTGGCAAAAGGTTTCTGATATAACAACAATTCCTCCAGTTTTATCTTTTTAAAAAAAAAAAAATTGTATAACCAAAAATAAATTCAATTAATGGAACAAAATACATAACAAAAGAGAAAATAATTTCACTCTATTCCAATCGACTGTAGTTTAAAATTTTATGTGTCTTATTAATATAGTTAAACTAAAATAACATATTAGAGAAAGTAAATAATTATATTTATTTTTTATTATAATTAGACAAGTATATAAATCTAAAATGATTAGTAAAACAAATAGTTAAAAATGTTGCAAAAAATATGAACGTTAATACTAATTTTAGTTAAAAATAAATTGATCATTGAAAATAAATTTATATTAATATTTTATTTATTTGCCCGCCCGTAGGGCGGGTTTATCCTAGTTTATATATAAAAAAGACCTGAAATCACTCCTGAGCATGCCAGCTCGGATGCCGGGTTGGAAATTGGACCCCTTTGGTGTTGACAGCTATGAACCGCACCGTTTCAGTTAAAGGGGTGTTTTCTCGAGTAGGGCTTTGCTTGGGCTTCAAAACTCGGTACTCAACTGCTCTTCGACGTGAGGCCCATCAACACCTTCCTCTGCGAAACCTAATCAACGATCTCCTTCGTGTTCTTCGTTTCTTCTCGATCGGCGCAGTGATTGTTGAGATTCCGTAACGGTGATTGTGTCTTAAATCGTCTTTAATCCCCATCCCACTACGAATCAACCTCTTGCGCCGTTCGTCTTGCAGATCATGTATAAATACGCTTTCCTAATCTCACATTGGTAAAATCTGTGGTCGTTCGTTCGACTGCAAAGACGAATTCGACGTGGATGATTGTGAGGAGGATGATATCTTCGCCGATGTTAAGCCCTTTGTTTTCACCGCAGGTACCACCAAGCCTGTAGCTTCTTCCCCTCCCACTTGTATTGATTCAAATCTCAAATCTTTTGAATTGGGGGGTTGTGTTTTTATGCGTAAAATGTTAAAGTTCAAATTTTCTTTTTGTTTCGTCTCAATAGGAAAGATGATTGCTTTGTTATAGGTTCATCTCCGTATTATTATTTTTTTTTGTCTTTTGGAATGTTATTGCTCAATAGACAGAAGTTAAGATCTGAATTGATTTTGAATGTTCCTGGAGAAAGAGACAAGAGATATAACCTTTCTAGCTTTCTTATGTTACATGATCACTGGACTTTGTTTGTTTCTAGACATGTTGAGAGTTTGTCAGATAGTAAAAGGGTTTGACTTTTCTGTTTATATGTGTGATCGTTTTAGAAGTTTTTGAAATGAGTTAGATCTCCTGGATATTGTTTTCCAGCGTCAATTACTGTTAAAATCTGTGGAAAGGGTTGATATTGTTGGTTTTGTTATCATGTTGTTGTTGGTGAAGAGATGATGCAGTTTTGTTTGTGTGTGTATTCGACCGTGCTTTATGAGTTATCATCTGATTGATTGATATTGTGTGTGAATGACTTCATTAGGTCCAGTTAATGGCAAGAAAACCATATAGTCTGGTGGACAAGCTGAGAAGTCCGCCAAGAGAAAGAGGAAGAATCAGTACAACGTCCTTGGGGATTAGGCAGCGTCCTTGGGGAAAACAGGCCGCTGCGATCCGTGATCCGAGAAAAGGCTCCCGAGAATGGCTTGGAACATTCGACACCGCCGAGGAAGCAGCAAGAGCTTACGATGGAGCTGCACGCAGGATCCGTGGCAATAAAGCTAAAGTGAACTTCCCAAAGGAGATGGTCCCTAGCGTCTCCCAGAAATGCCCTTCTGGTCCACTGCAACAACTCTTTTAGTGATGTGAGTTTCATGGAAGCGAACCTCAGATGTACAGCAATCAGTTCTTTGATGTTGGAGGTAACAGTGGATACCAGTATTTCAGTTCTGACCAGGGCAGTAACTCATTGTACTGCTATGAGTTTGGGTGGAGTGACCACGGCTCAAAGACACCTGAGATCTCTTCAAGCATTCATTATGTTTCATGTCCACACGCTATGATTCATAAATTTTAATAAATATTTTTGAGTTTTCTTATATGAGTAATCTTCTCAAAAGAGGTGCAAAAAATGATTCGATCATATAATTTAAGAGTTTTTTTTAAAATGCAAGAGCTTTTGCACATATACGAACTCTGGCAGAATCTAATATGAGTACAAAAGACAAATCAAGCTGAGCTTTACGAGATACTAAACAGATGAAGAAGATTTTTGAGTTTTATACGGTGAAGACGTTAGAAAGAAGTACACGTAAAGATTTGAGGAATCATTAAAAAAAACTATAAAAATTGTGGGCACATATTAATTCAAGTTTCTTATAAACCAGAGAAGAATTACGCAGACATAAAAATAAAAAGTAACTGAAAATATTGTTAAGACGAAATATCCAATAAAAATATAAAATATTATGTACAAAAATTGAAACCATAACTTTAATATTGATATAAAAATAAAATTTGTTTTTGCATAGTCTAACAAAGACACAATATAAAATAGTCCGACAATAAACAAAGAAATCATAAGTGAATTAAAATAATTTATGCTAAATAAGCTAAAATATCTATATCGACATAAACAAAAATATAATACTTCGTTAATAATCATAAGAACTATTTCAGAAAGCTTATTCGACAGTACAAAACTAATGTTAACTTTTAACAACAAATGAGTTCAACGGAAAAAGGGATGACAATTTAAATTCCTTCAATAAAAATATCTTAAATTTCATTTACTTATCAACGTATAAAAAAACTCAAACAATATATCAAACTCACATGCATACCTTCCTCTAACCAGTGTAAAACTATGAAACATATGAACCAGCAATGTTATTTTTAACACAGAACAAACAATGTTTATTATACGTATACTTTAGCTTTAAAATTATTTTTATAATTCACATCCCGTCCGCAGGGCGGGCCGACCCTAATATTAACTAAAACGATGCGTGTTGGCTCTTTAAAAGAAAAGATAATATTTCGAAGAAGAAGAAAAGAAAGAGAATCTTGCAATGGATGATGATGTGAGAATCACCAGAAAATGATCAGTTCCTTTATCTTCTTCAAGCCAGGGGGCGAATCTTTCTCAACCTAGGAAACCTGATGCAGCGTATCGCCGGTGAAGTTGGGGCCTTGCTCATCGACAGCCCATTAGCTTTACTTGTTTTCTTATTTACGTTATTCATACATAAATTATTACTCTATGACTTGGGAGATTAAGATTATAGGTTCTCTTTTATAATTTTCTTTAACCTAGTAGTAGTACAAAGAGAGTGTTAGTAGCAACATATTTTTTTTTCATTCTTATTAAAATTTAGTGTTATTCGTTTGTTTATAGTTCTATACAAAATTCCTTGTTAATCAAAAATTTAGATTTTAATAATTCGACAAATCTATCAAAGTAAGGGCTATTGGGAGTTGTATAACTTCTTTTAACTCGCAAAATAAGATTTTGAAAAATATTACATATACCCCTTAAATTCTTAAAATCATTGACTCATTTTATTTTCATAGATTTTTATAATATACAAAGTTCTCTACAACTCTTCTTAAATTTAACAAATCTATTAATTTTAAAATCGTCAAAACTCTATAAAAATCTAAGTTCCATTAACATCCGTTCTGAGGGCCTTGTTCTTGATCTATAATTACACCTTAAGCTTTTAACGAACTAGAGGAGTACTCCAGCTCTAATCTTTGATCTTGTTGAGAGCTTCCCCATTGTCAAAGCTTACATTCGGTTGAGTCGAGAGCATCGCCCAAATCTAACCCCTAGTTTATACAAATTCTTGAGAGTCTCCGTGTCACCTTAGCTCATAGCTACTGCTACTCTATCAGGTTATATATTGAAGTTCTATTTAGTTTTTGAGAAAAAATACGTTAGAGTCTGTATGAATTAAGGTTGGTCATATTTTTAATCATCAATAGAAAAAAAACAAAAATGAAGAGACACCGGACTTATAAACATATTTCTAGTAAAACGAACTATGTCAACTACGCAAGGGGGAATAACTGAGTAAACAATTGAGTAAAGATGATCACACTGTTTCATTTTTCGTTGGTTTAGAGGTTGGAGACGCAAGGAAAAATTGAGTAGTCATGCTCAGATTTCAAAAACAACAGAAGAGAATGTGGATATAAGCAGAATAATGTAATTGTGATAAAGATCCAATGTTCGAAATAAGAGGGACACTAAAACCTTAATCAAGTATAAACTAAAATAGAATCAAAACCTTTAGTAATCCATGCTCGAAAGAACATCGAGTAATTCATTCAAGGGACAACCTTCTTCTCTTATGCCTTGTGAGTGTTCTCTTGTGAATGTGAACCAAGCTTGGAACATAAGTGAGGACAATTGGCCAGTTGCGACGAGATGCCTTTACACAATCTTGATAAACTTGTTTATACATATCCTCTCCAACAATGTACATTCTGGTCTTATTATCATCTGGGTCTCTGTCACAACACACTGCCACTTTATTCTCCTCGTCCAACAAGAAGCTTGTCACATTCACCACACCTGGGAGGTTAAATTTATCAAAATTCACCGTCAAGACAAAGCCGCTCCTCCACGACAAGTCATCATCAACCGTATTGCTCACCCATATCATCATCACCTCTGAAAATGGATAAATATCCTGATGTAACACCGAGAGCTTTTCATCCCTAACAGAAGACAGAGCCGCCGCCGTATTTTCAGTATCAAAACTCTGAAACGGAGAGGGAGACGCACAAATCTTTCGGTCGTGAAATCAAACTTCATCAAGAAAAAACCTGTTTCTTGATCTCGAGCAACCCAATAATTATTTCCTTTCAAATACATGCCATCGCAAGACAAGGTGTAGTCAAGAGGAATGGAATCAAGAACCCTCCAAGAATCAGAGTTAAGATCATAGATCTCACACTCAGCAACCCTCACGTCCTGGTCGTTTTGAAGCGTACCAACGTTTGCAAGTAGCTCTCAATTCCCATAGAGATTTGGCTGGAACCCTAGAGAGAATATCTGATTCCAAATCGTGTGGAAGATCAGATATCATCATCATTGTCTCTCTTCTCGTCTTGACTACTCGAAGAAGAAGAAGAAAAGCTATCTTATTATATAAAGCTTAGTTTTCAAAGTTACTAATTAACACGATCGCGACACATGGCGATTATATATTTTAGATTGCGACATGTGTTAAAATACAAATCCAAATTAATTAAAAAGTTTTTTTAAAAAAAATAGTAATTATCCTTTTTTTACAAAACCTATATAACAAAATAAATGTGTGCAATATTAACATTGATTTTCCTATTTACCTAATTTCATAATAAAGAAAAGATAATCTTCTTAAAAAATTCGTAAAGATTTTTTTTAAAATAGTAACTTTCGTTTTAAGAATCATTTATAAAACGAAATTTATCATATGATTTTTTCTATAATTAAAAGTAATTTTCCATTTTTAAATTCCTAAACAAAAGATTATTTGATAGTAGTTTTTTAAAGATAATCTTTTTAAAAAAATTCGTATATATTTTTCTAAAAATAGTAACTTTCGTTTTAAAAATAATTAAAAAACGAAATTTATCATACAATTGTTTCTCTAATTAAAAGTATTTTTCCATTTTTAAATTCCTAAACAAAAGATTATTTGATAGTAATTTTTCTTCAAATAATTTTACCTGTGTTTAAATATATAATTACTAAAATATATATACTTAGATAATAAAAAAGAATTTGAAAAAAGAAAAATTACCATATAATTTTTTACATAATTAGTTTCGTTATAATATAAATATATGTTTTGGTTATATTATATAAAAAGTACTATGGAATCATTTATTTTAATTTTTACAAATATTTCTTCCTTTTTATTATAAAAAAAAGAAAAGTACTATGGAATCATTTATTTTATATAATTATAATAAATATACTTTAATACTATTTATTTTAACACTTTTTAATTAAATAAGTTATAATATCATGTTCATTATCAGCAAAAAAAACAAATAAGGGAATAGCTGACAAAAATAAGGAAAAGTTTGTATTTGTTAATTAAATAATTTATAATATCATGTTTATCACCAGATTCTTTTAAAAAGGAAAATTGCCAAATAATTTTAATAAGAAAAACTAATTTTAAAACTATTTGACAAGAGAGGATTTTTAAAAGTAATTTTAAAACTATTTAATAGTATTTCCAATTTTATTTTTAAACTTTTAAACAAAAAAATTGTCAAATAATTCATTTAAAATAATATCTTTTTCTTAATTTCTAAAGAAAATGTAATTGTTAAAAAACATTTGATAGTAATTGTCCTTCTCTATAATGTTGAACAATAGAAATTGTAAAATAGTGTTTAATAGTAGTTTTCCTTTCTTCAAATCCTAATAAAAAATATTTGTAAAATAATCATTTTAAATAGGATTTTAGAAATAATCAACTTTCTTATTTAAATAGTTAATTTCCTTTTTAAAATCATAAACCAAAAGAAAATACAACTATTCACATCTATTTATATGATTAAGCTCTCTCATGTTTTATCACATCTCATATTTTGATATCAAAAATAATAAGTGATACTAGAAAATATTAGTTGAGTATTTCTTGAACAATTTTAAAACTATTTCATAGTATTTCACTTTTTATTTTTAAAATTTTAAAATTTCATATAACCAAATTTTTTAAATTCCTAAACAAAAGATTATTTGATAGTAATTTCTTCAAATAATTTTACCTGTGTTTAAATATATAATTACTAAAATATATATACTTAGATAATAAAAAAGAATTTGAGAAAAGAAAAATTACCATATAATTTTTTACATAATTATTTTCGTTATAATATAAAAATATGTTTTGGTTATATTATATAAAAAGTACTATGAAATCATTTATTTTAATTTTTACAAATATGTTTTCCTTTTTATTATCAAAAAACGAAAAGTACTATGGAATCATTTATTTTATATAATTATAATAAATATACTTTAATACTATTTATTTTAACACTTTTTAATTAAATAAGTTATAATATCATGTTCATTATCAGCAAAAAAAACAAATAAGGGAATAACTGAAAAAAATAAGGAAGAGTTTGTATTTGTTAATTAAATAATTTATAATATCATATTTATCACCAGATTCTTTTAAAAAGGAAAATTACCAAATAATTTTAATAAGAAAAACTAATTTTAAAACTATTTAATAGTATTTTTAATTTTATTTTTAAAATTTTAAATAAAAAAATTTTCAAATAATTTTTTAAAATAATATCTTTTTCTTAATTTATAAATCAAATGTAATTGTAAAAAAAAAATTTGATAGTAATTGTCCTTCTCTATAATCTTGAACAATAGAAATTGTAAAATAGTGTTTAATAGTAGTTTTCCTTTCTACAAATCCTAATAAAAATATTTGTAAAATAATCATTTTAAATATTATTTTATATGTAATCAACTTTCTTATTTAAATAGTTAATTTCCTTTTTAAAATTATAAATCAAAAGAAACTACAACTATTCACATCTATTTATATGATTAAGCTCTCTCATATTTTATCACATCTCATATTTTGATATCAAATATAATAAGTGATACTAGAAAATATTAGTTGAGTATTTCTTGAACAATTTTAAAACTATTTCATAGTATTTCCACTTTTTATTTTTAAAATTTTAAAACAAAAAATTGTCAAATAATTTGTTTAAAATAATATTTTTTCTTAATTTCTAAAGAAAATATAATTGTAAAAAAACATTTGATAGTAATTGTGCTTCTCTATAATCTTGAACAGTAAAAATTGTAAAATAGTGTTTAATAGTAGTTTTCCTTTCTTCAAATCCTAATAGAAAATATTTGGAGAATAATCATTTCAAATAGTTTTTATAAATAATCAACTTTCTTATTTAAATAGTTAATTTTCTTTTTAAAAATTATAAACTAAAAGAAACTACAACTATTCACATCTATTCATATGATTAAGCTCTCCCATAATTTAGGTTAAAATATTTGCATGTTCTTTCACATCTTCGCAATAATCTATTCCCAATAGGTTTGCTATCTAATGATTGTGAACAAGATTTAAGGTCAAAACTTAAAAAAGTTTGTCTATATTTGTCAAGTCATGTTTTACAATTATATGCCGTCCTATAATAAATCACTACAACTACAGAGTTTTAGATTTTGTAAACATAACGACAACTGTTTTCTACAAAATATTATATATCAAGAAGTTTTTAATAATATATGATATTGTATACATAAAAGGAGGTTAAAATCACACTATAGATGTAAACTAATCAAACTTGAATTTTTTATCTAGCAATATATTGGATATTTAGATGACTATCAATAATACATGTTGATTGGTGTTTTTTTTAACACTGTATTCATTTCATCAAAAGAGCAAAGATATTGTTCAGGGGTCCGACCCCAAAAGAGAAATAAAACAAAAGAAAGACTAAAACACCAGTAGGTGACATCAACAAAAACAAAGGGAAGAAACAAAGCAGAGCTTAAATAATTAAATAGTTTCTTGTGTTTAAGGATCTTATAGTTCTTTTTAAAAAAACTTAAATTACTGTTTTTATAATTTATTTTCAGGATTCTAAGAAGAAATTAATATTTATTTTTAAAATAATTACTTTCATATATATACTTTGAAAAACTGGGATTTAAAATTTAAAAAACTACTATCAAATATTCTTATTAATTTATTATATATCTATGAATTTTTTTGACATATGTCAAAATCTTAAAATATTTATTTCCATGTGTCATGAGTTCATGATCATATTAGTTAGAAACCTTAAAAACCAAGAAAAAAATGTATATATATTTTAAGTTTATGATTTTGTAAAAAGGAAAATAAATATCCAATCCTTGTATATTTATAATAAAATCACTATTAAATATTTATAAGAAAATATAATCTTCAGTAGACATTGGTTTAATATAAATAATTTCGTTATAAAATAGAATAGTTACAACTATTTCCATATAAATAACTATTTAATAGATGAAAATATTTTGATCTATTATAGTTTTTTTTATGAAAGACCTTTTCAAAAAGGAAAACAAAATTTTCAATTTTTTTAACAATTTTCTTTGGTTTAGCATTTCTTAACATGAACTACTATAAAATACTTTTTAGAAATATTTTTCTTAATATTTAATTTGCAAGGAAATAAATTTTAAAATAATGTGTATTTTGTAAACCCACGTGCAGAAAGAAAATATTATCTATTAAATAGTTATTTATATGTAAATATTTTGATCTTATACAGTTTTTTGTTAAAGGCCTTTTGAAAAAGGAAAACTAATTTTAAATAACTATTTATTCTTAAACAGTTATTTATATGGAAATATTTTGATCTTTTACATATTTTTTGTTAAAGAATTTTTGAAAAAGGAAAACTAACTTTTAAAAATTCTTTTGTTTTATTTTTTTTAAAGATATTTATTTAACACATGTCACAATATTAAATATATACTTGTCATGTGTCACATTCATGTTAATTAGTAACTTTGAAAACCAAGCTTTATATAATAAGAAAGGAAAACTAATTTTTAAAATTCTTTTTGTTTATTTTTTTAAAATTATTTATTTAACACATGTCACAATATTAAATATATATTTGCCATGTGTCACATCCATGTTAATTAGTAACTTTGAAAACCAAACTTTATATAATAAGATGTATATATAACTAATACTTTATATATTCAGATATTTTGGTTTTTGTTTCGATCTGGTTCGGTTTTCGAATATAGAAATATAGAAACCTATATTTAAGGGTTTCAGTCCGGTTCCGGTCTTGGGTATTTTGGTTTGGTTCCGTTTTTTTTTGGCCTATGCCTAATCTTTATTCAAGAGTTATCGTAATTTAAGAATGACATTTTATGAAGGTGCACACGATATCAAACATTGGAAGTGAACATGGCTATAAACAGAACAATGTATTTGAACAAAAGAATCCAATACACAAAAACAAAAAGGAAAAAGAGGAACAATAAAATCATAATCAAGCATCTGCCAAGTAGATATAAACCAGACGAACATCACACCAAAGAAAAAGAAAATAATAATACCATTTAATTTAGGGCTAATTAATCTCCGTTTCTTTCCCCTCATATGTGAATTTGAACCAAGCTTGGAACATATGTGATGACAAGTGGCCACTAGAGACGAGATACCTGTTTATAAACCCGTTTAAACGTATCCTCTCCAACAATGTAGATTCTGGTCTTACATTCATCTTCCACTACGTCTACGTGACAACACACTACTGCCACTTTATTTTCCTCGTCCAAGAAGAAGCTTTGGACATACAAGTTAAATTTACAAAATACCACTTTCAAGACGAATTCGCTTTTCCACCACAAGTCGTTGGCCACCTCATCAATCTTATTACTCACCCATATCCTCATCAAATTTTTCCTGTCATCAATGTGCAACAAGGAGAGCTTTTCATCCCTAACGACTGAAAGAACAGCCTCGTCACAAAATTGTAAACTCGGAAATCTCTCAGTCGTGAAATCAAACTTTGTCATCAAGAAAGCACCAGTTTGGTTATCTCTAGCAACAAAGTAAGTGTCTCCTTTCAAAGACATCCCATTGCAATGGACGGAGTAGTCAAGCGAAAAGGAATCAAGAACCCTCCAAGAATCAGAGCTAAGCTCATAGATCTCAAACTCAGGAACCCACACTTTCTGGTCGTTTTGACGACAAAAACACCTCAATATTTTGTAGCTATGGCCAGAAGAAGAAGATGTGCTGTATCCTAGAAGATAGGTCTCATTACTCCCGTAACAAGTTTTCGGTTTGATATTCCTCCTTTGGCCGGTACATGGATTCCAAACCACAAGTCTATTGTTCCTCTCCGTTGAGCATAATATTAAACCATCACAGTGAAATATCTCAGAGAAGTCCAAATCTTTCAAACCCCTTAGACTTTTAAGTTTACCGGTAAACTTGATACATGTATCGAACCCACTGCTATGGGGATCTCCGGCGATTGAATAAACCAAATCATTGCTCAGTAATATGATCTCTCTCACTGCTTCACTCAACTTCTTATGCTTCTCTACGAACGTCGGATCTCTAAATAAAGTGTACCATCTTTTGCACGTAGTTTTCAGTTCCCATAGAGACTCGGCCGGAACCTTAGCTAGAGAGTATCTCCGCTTCCAAATCGTTTGGAAGATCTGATATCATCATCATTGTTAGTCTTTTGTCCTACATTAATTAGGGTTTGATTTATTACAAAACCATTAGCTTTGTTTCAATTTTAGAAGCCCAACCACTATTGTGGTTTAAAAGTAATTTAGCTGATTAATCATAATCTCCATTATTTTAATAAACTTTGCTTATTTGTCATGTTATCAATAATTTTAGTTATAATTTTGCTTATGTATCATATTTTTAATTAGCTAATTTATTAGTACATACAATATATAAATAATATGTATTGTAATCTATGTTATCTATACTATTATTTATTAAATGATATCTGCATCGCATTTGAACTCTCATGTTAAAAGTCAAACTAACTAATATCAATGCTACCACGTAATTTTGGGTTCGATCATATTCTATGATCAATTGTCAATCTTAATAAAATAATTTTACAGATTTAGCTAGTAATTTATCATTGTCTTGAAAATTATTAAAAAAATTAAGGATAATATGATCTTATATTTATTTTAGTAATATTAAAATATTATATACATGTTTATAGTTTATAGGGTTTAATAATATTATTTTGATTCTATTTTAATATCTATATATATATATATATATCACATAATATATAATGAATCATCTATCTTTTAAGATAAATTAATTAGGACAATCAAAATAACTTATTGTATTTCTAAAAAAGTTGGGAAATAATTAAAAACATTAATTTATAATGCTATTTGAAAAGTAATTTTTTCTCTCTCATGTTGAAAGTTAGAGCGTTTAAATTTTTATTACCTTTAATAAATAATGGGGGATTTGCCAAAATAGCTTAAAACTTGATTTTGAATACAAAATATACTCTAAATTCAACCAAATGCAAAAATAACTCAGACGTAAAATTACAACAAACATCTTATGACCAAACAAAAAAACTTGCATTGAATTTTACAATTATAACCCTCCGCTGAGAAAACTTACAAAAGACTTAGAGAAGACTTCTTTGTAAGTCTTCTTGTTATGTAGGTCTTTAAAATAATTTATAAAAAATATCTTAATGGAGAAAAATTGAAATCATATATTAATAAACATTCCTAAACGATGAGAATTTAGTTTTACTAAAATTTAATCATTTTTAACATAGGTGAATGAATGTAGATTTGAGTCATGATAGTATTTGATTTAGGTTTTAATAACATACTAGAACTTGACCTGCACTCCCGTACATGTGTTTTATTTAATTTATATTCAATATAAATTTTAAACCGTTGATTTAATAAAAAATCTCATGTATGTTTTTATGTTTTGTAATTTGACAATTTAGTTAATTTTATGAATATGTAATATCCTTTTAATTCATACGATTTAATTAATAGTCGTACAATATTAACAATGATCAATATAAGAATATCAATTTGATTATATAAACTTTGGAAATGTAACCAATTAATTTAAATTGATTATAAATGCAGTGGCTGACTATGTAAATAAAAAGAAATATAAAAAGAAAATACTTAATTTATTGTAAATACAATAGCTAAATGTGCAAATAATAGAAAGTACAAAAAATACTACTATCCCAATTACCAAATAATTTTCATTTAAACTCATATCCTTGTATCCAAACAGTACCAAAGATACTTCAGTTTTAATAATATAGATATTATAGTATTGTTAGTGTTTTTAGGGTTAGATTTTGAATTTTAATCATTTTTTGTTTTTTAATTTTACCTACATGTGATTGGTTCCTCTCTAATAACTTAATTTAAACACTTTTTAAGTATCTTTTAAGTATAAGAATGTGTATTTTTTGCTTAGTTATTTGATTATAAAGTCTGGAAGACTCACATGAGACTTCTAAGAAGTTTTCTGACATATTATGTCTAACGTTTTGTAATATTTAGGGTTTTCGCCTAATTATTTAGAAGAATTTAAATTTTCCGCCTAAATGAAAGTCTTCGAGAAGTCCTCCAAAAGTTTTCCAAGAGAAGTGTTCTCATGTATTACATCTGAAATAATTAATAAATTTTATAAGAAAATACTTTAAAATAAAATAATCTGAACAATGATAAAGAGAATAATTAATGTAATTCGGTATCATTTTAATTTTTAACAAAACCTATTACAATCTCAATGTTTTACTTTTGATTTATTTTGGATTTAGAACTTAACTTTACTACCCACTTAGACATTTAAATTTACTGGTTTTAAGTCTTGGTGTATTTTCTATTATATGTCCTAACTCCTAACTTGTTACAAAAAAAATTGTTAAATAATACAAATTAGTTTTACATATATATTTGTATGTTAAATGAAATAAAAATAAAGAAAACCATATTTAAATACTTATATTTTCAATAGCTAAGTATATATTAAAATTAATCAATTTACTAATATGCGGTTCACCTGAGCCGATCAATAATCTAGTGATCGGAAAGTTGTCCGGTTCAGTATCATGACTAGGTTTAGAAACATTGATTTTATCTTATTATATAAAGCTTGATTTTCAAAGTTACTAATTTATATGATTGTGCCACATGGCATTATATATTTAGGATTATGACATGTGTTAAATTATATCATTATTGAAAATAAATATACTAGGATAATAAAAATGAATTTTGAAGAAAAATTAAAATTTTAAATATAGTTTCAAATATTATTTGATAGTAATGCCATGTGGCACAATCATATAAATTAGTAACTTTGAAAACCAAGCTTTATATAATAAGATTTTGACACGTATTAAAATTATATAATGATTAAAATATATATATACTATAATACTAAAAACGAATTTTGAAAAATTAATTTTAAATTTTCTTTAACAGTAAAAATGAAATTTAAAAATTATTTAGTAGTAACTTTTTAAAAATTAACACACATAACAGTTATATATTACAAGAAAATTATATATTTAATATTTTGATATGTGTTAAATTATATCATTATTAAAAATAAATATACTAAGATAGTAATTTTTTTATAGATTACTTATATATATTATTTAAATATACTTTTACATTTTTTTTAAATATTAATTTTTAAATATTATTAAATAGTAATTTTAAGAAATTTTCCTTTTTAAAAATTCTAAAAGAAAAATATTTGTAAAATAATTTTTTTGATACCAATTTTCCTTTGCTAAAATACTAAAGAAAAAGATAATTATAAAAAAATATTCATAGTATTTTTCCTTTTAAATTTTGACATATATTAAAATATCGTATAATTAATAAAAGATATAATAATATGATAAAATCAATTTTTAAAAAACAAATTAATTTTTTTTAATTATTTAATAGTATTTTAGCTACTTTTATCTTTTGAAAATTATTTAACAGTATTTTTGCTGCTTTTGTCTTTTTAAGAATATATTTCTTTTTAAATATTTGTAAAATGATTTAATTAATACTAATTTTATTTTTCTAAATTTCTAAAAAAAATATAATTGTAAAAAAATATTTGATAGTAGTAGTAGTCCTTTACTAATATCTTAAACATACAAGATTATTTAAAAGTAGTTTTCCTTTCTTCAAATCGTAATCAAAAAAATATTTGTAGAATAATGATTTAAATATTTTTATGAATTATTAACTTTCCT
This sequence comes from Hirschfeldia incana, assembly GCA_026261945.1. Taxonomy (NCBI): domain Eukaryota; kingdom Viridiplantae; phylum Streptophyta; class Magnoliopsida; order Brassicales; family Brassicaceae; genus Hirschfeldia; species Hirschfeldia incana. Next base: position 2,016,109 of record JABCMI010000019.1, read on the forward strand.
ATTTAAATAGTTAATTAAAAAATCATCAACCCGAAGGAAATACAACTATTCACATCTATATATGTGATAAACCTCTTTCATATTTTGACACCAAACATAACAAGAGATACAAGAAAAATAATAAACGAGTTTTTCTGCATGTTCTTTCACATCTTCGCGTGTTCTATATTTTTTTTGATGTCACATGTTGAGGAAATAACTAGATATCTTTATTTTCACATTAAACAAATGTTGATATTTTCAAGAGAGTAAATATAATTGTCATGCTGCCATACGTCAGTAATTACCACATTTATACTTATGCGGTTGTACATGTTGTTGTACGTAACTTAATGGAGGAAGTTAATGTGACTACTATACTTATGTGTGATTATGGTTATGTGTGTTTGTTCTTATCAATATATAAAATTGGTTATGCTGTTGTAGGTCATGCTATTAAAAATTTAAATAAAAGAGTGCAATGAAATGTTCTAGGTCATGTTACTAAGAATTTAAATCAAAGAGGACTTTGCAACAGATACCTAGGAAACATGATTATTAAAGAAGAAATCCTAACTGGAAGTTATCTGGAAAATATATTTGTATTTTTAGAAAAGTCTTATACCAACAGATGCAAGATTGCTTCTCAAACTGAAATAACGTTAATTTCTTATACGAGTTTGGTATGTAATGACTATCAACAAGTATTAAGGTCAAAGTTTAAAAGGTACGTCTATATCTGCCAAATCCATCTTACAATTATACATCACACTATCAAGAGTCACTACACCTATAAAACTTCAAATATTTAAAACATAACGACAATAGTGTATAACAAAATACTATATATATATAAAATTCAATAGAATAAGATATATATATATATTAAAAAAGGTTAAAATCACACCATAGATGTTAAAGTAAATAAATTTTGCATTTTATCTAGCAATATATTTGATATATAGCTGACTATCAATAATATATATTGATTGATGTTGTACAATTTTAAAATTTTGAATTGCGCTATTTTTAATTTTTACTAAATAGTATAAAGAGTTCACAGTTCTATATGCTATAACTAACTAACTAATATTATTTTGAAAAATAATTAAACGTGAAGTATTATTAAAAATAAAAATATTAATACACTATTTAAAATATTATGATTAGTGAAATAGATATATCAATCAAAACTTATGTAAGAAAAAAATACTATTACTAAAATAAGACCAATATTATTGAAAAATCTAAGAACTAATGTGAAAAAGACTTATTCTTGGGTTCACCCCATAAGGTGAACCTCTAAGTTCACCAACCAATATGATTGTGTCATTTAAGATTGAGTATCTTTTAAAAAATGAAACAAAATATTATCGAATTATATTATACTTTCTAAATAAAAATTATACTAATCACCAAAAACATATTTTAAAGTTTAATCTAAAAATTGTTCAAAATATATTTTAAAGTTTATACTAATCCCAAAAAAGACTTTTTAATCCAAAAAAAAAAATTATTTTCAAAAAAAAAGAATGTATACTTTGGATAAATCTTAAATTTTAAAGTTTAAGATTTACCCAAAGGTTTCGGATTTACCCAAGGGTTGAGTGTTTAGGATTATGATTTAGGGTAGAGTTTTTTTGTTGATTGTGTTATAAATAGTTTTTTTTTTTAAAAAAATCAAAGTTTTAGAATTTATCCATGGGTTTATTAAAGGATTTAGGGTTTAACATTTACAGTTTAGTATTTTTTTTTGAAAATATTTGTGAAACTAAAATATTAAATCAAAATCCATCATGACTAATAAATGCTGGTAAAGTATAAAGAAGAAGAAGAAAAAGAAAACCAGTTGCGGAAACCCATACCTTAAACGGCTTTAGGTTAGGCCAAATAGCACGCATAAAAAGAAAAACAGAAAACCCTAGGACAAGGTGTGGTGGTGACTGGAAAGAGGAGATTTTATTTTTTTTTTAGGAAAGAGGAGAGCTGTATTCGGAGATTTGTTAAAAGGTTGAAAGAGAGAGAGAGGATGTGTGGGGACGATTCGGCGGCGAAGACAGGTAAAATAGCGGTGTGGTGGGACATGAAGGACTGTCCGATTACAGAGGGGATCGATGCTCATCGTGTCCGTCGGAGTATAGAAGGTGGGTTAAAGGAACAAGGCTACTCTGGTCCTGTCTCCATCACAGCCTATGGAGACCAAACACAAACCCCTGACCACCTGCTACTAGCTTTCTCTTCCACTGGAGTCGCGGTGGTACATGTCAAATCTGGTTAGTCGAATTAGTTGTTTTTATATTATATTATATATATAAAGAGAGTTTATAGTTTGATCTTGTGTATATATAGTGAATATGCCTTTCCTTTGTAATGAAACAGAAAGCACGTGCGCAGTCATGTATGATCATATTGTGGAATGGCGAGAGAATAATCCTGCTCCGGCTACAATGATGATCATAACCAATCAGATGCTAGATGTCTTCCATTTGGATCTGGCCCGGCTTCAACAACGCACGTGTTACGACCTTTTTCTGGCTTATTCAATTGAGCCTCGCGCAGCATTGTTCGTTGCCACTCGCAAAGAGTGGCTCTGGGTAAAATTACTACTTGGGACGGCGTCGACAAGCGCAGACAAGGCGGGTGAATTTTCTACCGGGTTTTATTGCGAATATTGCTCTTTGGAGTGCCAAAACCTGAATAGTTTCAAGAACCATCTCTCCGCTGAAAATCATAACCTCAAAGTAACCATCCTATCTTTTCTCCTCCTCCCTCTTTTTTATTTTCAAAAAAATGTATATATATAAATAATCAGTCTAAGAGCTCAAAAATATTGTCTTTGTCTAACTACAGGAGTTCTTATACCCTCAGCCTACACAACTCCAATCTGTAACGAGCAAATGGGGGAAGAACTACCCTGCGGAGTCTGAATATGCGACAGCTAAAATCCATGTGTTTTGGGACATGGATGACTGTCGTATCCCCGACGGTTATGATGCTCGTCTGGTCCGTTCCAGTTTGGAAGGAGCGTTCAAGGAACTAGGCTACTCTGGTCCTGTCTCCATCACTGCCTATGATGACCTTAAAGAAACCCCTAAAGGCCACCTTCAAGCCCTCTCTTCCACTGGAATTGATGTTGCACATGTCATTCCCGGTTAAGTCCATTTGGAATGAAAAAATAATTAAAAATAATTTAGCAACTATCCCTTGCTTGCATGCTTATACCCTTTGTTTTCTTGAAACAACAGAAAAAATATACTCGCGCATGTATGATGATTTGACGAAATGGCGAGATGACAATCCTGCTCCAGCTACAATGATGATCATTTCGGATGCGGCTGAAGATGTCTTTGGAGATAGTCTTGCCCTGCTACAACAACGAAAGAAATACAACCTGTGTTGGGCTTATTCTTTTAGGCCTGTGAAAATGTCAATAATGCTCACTTCTGCAGAGTGGCTCTGGGATCGCTTACTTGCAGGTGTTTTGTGTTTCTTTTTTACCTTTCTTCCATCCACTTCCATATAACCACCAAACTAAACTCTTAAAGCTATTAGTTCGCAGTGGAAGTAGAAGTATTGAATCTGCCGGAAGGTTTTATTGCAAATTGTGCTTCACTAAGCACAAACGCCTGGATAAATTCATGAAGCATCTCTCGAGTAAAAACCATATCTCTGAAGTAAGCTCTCTCTCTCTCTCTCTCTCTCTCTCTCTCTCTCTCTCTCTCTCTCTCTCTCTCTCTCTCTCTCTCTCTCTCTCTCTCATCAATACATTTCTCTAACCATTTTTAGCAAAAAGCAGGAGGAGGTTATTACTGAGCATGTTGAAGATTGCGAGAAGCTGCGACTGTTCTGGCTAGAGGCAAGTTTTTTCTTTTCTAATAGATATTACAACAACGACGGACCACTTATGTTTTTTTTTTCATTTCGTAGAAAGAATCTTTCCCAGAGAGCAAACGGTTGAAGAGAGCTGGTTGTGACCGAAGAAGTGATATCAAGCCTAATCCTGTGGACCTATCTTCAAAGGAAGCTCTGAAACAAGACGGGCATCGGAACCAAATATGTTTCTTATGCTTTCACAAGTTGACGTGAAAGCATGAGAAACACATTTTCCTATTTTAATGGTTGGGCCTTGATACACATGTTTGTATTTTTTTTTTATTTTTGCAAAACACATTTGTTTCTTGACGTTTCATACGTAAGTTTGGATTTTTATGCTGTGTGTTAGTATGAATTTTCTCGCCAAAAAATGTTAATAAAATTAAGTCAAAAAACGAAAAATGCTAATAAAATACCCAATTTGCATAGAAAAGATGTTAAATATATGGAAATAAAATAATCGTTTGAGTATTCTGTTGGCAAGTAAGATTGCTCTTGAAAAAGCACGTCAATTTTTCATTATTTAACGCATACATTTGCTTGTGTAATAAGCTATTTTTTGAAAGTTCTGAATATTGACTTTGTAATCTTCAATATTTATTAATAAAATTTGTTTGTTTGTCGTAAAAAAGGTTGGGATCCAAACAGAAATATAGTTAAGATAATTTATATTTATAGTGGTTCGACCAGAATGAAAATCTTATCACTTGATTATACTTTACCATGATTATATTTTGAGAAGTATTTACTTGAATCAAGCGTCTTGAGATTAATAGAGTGGAACACATGTAGATTCAGTGCGAAGAAACGTTAAAAAGTGTTTATATGCAATGAGCGAATCTCGACCTCCCCCAGCTACAGTCCACCACCAAGGAATGCAAGTTTACTCTGGCCCGATGCAACTTGGAAGGAAAATGGGAGCACAGCGGGACTCGGCTGGGTTTTATCTAATGCAGGAAACTCTGTATCTTTCATGCCAACTTGTTAACACGAGAATAAACTTTATTGATATCAGGTAATGGGTCTTCATCTATTATCTGTGAGCGTATGTCGCGGAAGCGCGATTCGTCAAGACCAAACAGGAATTTGTGGACTCGGATCTCATCTCCTTCTTTTTCTATATCTGCTGCTGCCTCACAAGATCACGCACGTGCTGTTCTTGAATTATCTGGTTCTTTCCAGAGTTTAGTCAATCGACCATAGTATTCAATAACACTCTGTCCATTCTGTTGACATGTGTTAATTGAATCTCTGAGTTGATGTAATGTATACGAAGGCTTTCCCATAGCTTGTGAGCTTCAGGTACAAACATCACGGTTGATCGTATCTTTGGATCAATGGAGGTTCTAATCCAACCAACAAGCATTGAATTCGTTGACTGCCATCGGGTAAGATCTGGCTCCATCGTCGGTTTTGCGATGGTGCCATTAATAAAGCCAAGTTCTGTTTTGCTTGGTATGAATTTGACAGTTCCGTTGCCCATTCTGTATAGTTATCACCTTTAAGAAATAGAATTTAAAGATAGAGTAAAAGTGTCATTGATCTCTCATCTCTGAGCACTAGCTCGGTATTTATACATCACGTAAGTCCTAAGTAGACAAAGACAAGTAGAAGATAACATAAGTTCATGATTATCAGGAAATATAGAAATATCCTATTCTAAGAAGGATTTATCTCATTATTTCTTACTTGTAAAACCACCACAATCCACCATATAGACCCAATCTCATAAATATCAAAACAACACTCAATACGTCTAGAAATCTCAAAAGAAATCCTCTTTCAATCAGTGATTCCATCTCTTTACCATTTGATAGCCGTGATTGTAACCAATACTCTTAATCACATCTCACCTTACTTAAATCATCAGATTTCAAATCAGAATCATATCTAGTCATGTCCGTTCTCAGTCCATCTTGTCCCCATTCTAAACCGATTAAACGACTTCCATGAAGGGAGGCCCTTGCCTTTGAGAGAAACAAAAGATCTGGTTTCCTTACCTTAAATATTTAGTGGCGGAGATTTGTAAACATTGTTGAAACAGAAATAAACTTCAAAAAACTGTTCTATTTTAATAGTATAGACAATAAATTACAATAAATAACCTATTGCTTTATTTGAAGATACTGGAATCATAATAAATTTACATATTACACATTTAAAATTACCTTATTGCATATTTAGATCTGTAATAATTTCTAGATTGTTTGTTATTTGTTAAGTTTCGTGATTTTATATCGACTAAAATCTATATATCTTGGTTAAATGAAAATTCTGAATATATATATATATATATATATATATATATATATATATATATGAAAGTGACTTTGTAAATAAGCTATGTCTTGCAGGCATTAGTTTTTTTTCTAATTATAAAAATAATTTCCTTATTTACATGTTGAAAATATAGTTATTTGCTTATAAATATTTGGGATATTTCTGGTTTCGAAGAAGAAATTATGAAACTGATACATTTTCTACTCTTTTTAGTTAGGGGTGGGCAAAAAAACTGAAACAAACCGAGTCAAACCGAACCAACCAAAACGAAACCGATTTAAACCGAATCAAAGTATATTTCAAACCATTCGGTTGAAGAATTCTCCAACCCGAACAGTTCGGTTTTAAACCGAACCGAACCGAACCGAGAAACCAATGTGTTTTTGTAATTATTTAGATTAAAAATATTAGTAACTAGATATGGACTCGTGCGTTGCACGGATTTTGATTAATGTTTTAAATTCATTGTATGTTTTTCTATATATTGTGTGAAAATTATTTTAGGTATAAGAATTATTTTCCTCACATAAATCTCTATTATTAAAAGAGAAGTACACTTAGAAATTACCCCTTAGTTTTTCAACTTATTTACACTGCCATGCCACTGAAAATTAATGAATCTATTTTTAGTTTCCTTTATTTTTACAGATTAATAAATGCATGTCTAAAAAATCTATTTTAAACTAACAAAAATAATAAATCGTCAGAATATTAAGTATTCATATATACGAGTTACCTTAAATATCTATAGTTATAATAAAAGGTGGAATCTTAGTGAACATGAATCATATATTTTCTGCATTTTTTTCTACACATGTCTAAAGATATCGAACATGAATTATATCATATTGCTTGATTATTTTTCATATGTCAATAATTTCAAATTTCACAATTTTATTATATTAAAATATGATAAAGTAATATATTTGGATAAATCTACATATACTAATAATTATAGACAAATATCTCACATTTATCAATCATTATCTACAAAAAAAAACAAGATATTATAAAATTCAAAGCTAAATTTCGACCATAATTTTAAAATATTATTTTCAAAGACATCTTCTTACATTTATGGCATTTAAATTTTATATTATATTCCTTATAATTTTAAAATGGGTGTATTTGTATAAAGGAATTATTTATTTTTGAATTCGACTGAATTTACTTCTTTGTTTTTTCCGCTTGAAAATATTATTGATTATCAGTAGCAATAAACTTATTAAATATCTAATAAATAATATTACATGAAAATATTTGTCTATTCACACTACACGATATTAAAACACTAAAATAAATTTAACACATCTTACTCTTATTTTTTTTCTATAGATGTTTACATGAACCGTAATTTGATATTTTTTATTAATATTTAATATTATTTAATTATCTGATAAATTGAGTTATATTGATATTTTATGTTATAGTTTTTAACGTGTTTATTTTATCAAACACATAAAATGTTATCAATTTTTATGGAGTTTTACCGGGTTAATCGATGTCGGTGAGGTTGATGCGGTTTTTGGGGGTTTTCAGATTTTATCATACTTTTAATTAATGAACTTTTGTTAAATCCTAACCAGATTACTTACGGATCACCAGATTTACCAGCTATTGTTTTGGGTCGAGAACTAATACACGAAAATATTTAAACGGTCAATAAATTTGTTATCTTCATCTATTAAACTAAGTTGGTATTGTTTCATATATTCCTTCTACAGCTAATTAATAACCAAAAGGAAATTTAATACCCGTGCGGTCGCACGGGTCACGGTCTAGTTCTGGTTAATACTCTTTCAACAATCATGACACATAAGTGAAGTGAGTTATTAGAAATGTTATACATAAGGTTAGAGGAAAAAAAAATATTTTCAAAAATTTAAAAGTGAATTCACGTAAAAATATACAAAATAAAGCAAAATACGGAGAAATTAAAAGTTGAGTCAAGCCGATTGATATGATGACAATGTCATCCACTTTTTTTTAAAAGCTTAATTTAATGCATGTTTGTATTAATTTTCTGTGTTGTTTTTCTTGATCAAACATAGTATAATGCTTCCATGATAATTTAGTAATGTTTTGTGTTATCATTGTAAGATCTCGTAATTTTTTTCTGCATTCGTTAGAATTTATCTATTTTGGTTTGTATGGTTTATTCATCTTTAGAATATCTTCAGTTCCCAACTCTATATATTTCTCTACATTTTCTCAAAAATAGAGTTCTATTATAAATGTTAATTTCTCGATCGTGTGATTCCGATATAGAATTTCTATATTGTACGGAAAAATGCAATGTAATGATATTTTCATCTCTTTATCTATAAACAAAAATACCATATCTCTATATTCTCCTCTAAAAATAAAGGAATTCTATTACATAATCACACATTGGAACAAATCTATCTCTATAATATAATTTCTCTATTTTAGAAGAGAATCCATATATTAATATATAGGTGAATTGGAAAGAATTTTAGTTGTATAATAACTCTAACACATTATTGATCAACATTTTTATCATACAATAAGAGGTAATGAAATTATTAATAATTTATGTAGTTTGATACTGCTTTGATTTATGTTATATGTGTATGCTAAAGGTCTTGTTTCTGAATCTCATTTGTGTGAATAATTGTTTATAAAAATAGATAGTATGTGTTGTAATAGACATGAATAAGATACCATCACTAATAAGTTTTTTAATTTTATTTCAGATATATGATATTGAATATTAAATATATATTTTGGAGTCTCGTTTTTAAAAAAAATGATTATTCAGTTTTTCTCACTTTGGATCTGCAATTATAGTAACAAAGTTCTTCAGAAAATAAATATGCATATAACACTAAACTATAATTCTCTGTATAGAACAAATTAATTATATAATTATACATATATAAGATTTTTAATAAAAGAAAACAAAACCAAATATATTTTTTTGTAACTATTAGTTTTTAACTTATTGATCAATATATATATTGATAAGATAAAAAATCTCTTATTGTTAATGCTGATTAATTATGTTAATATAAATTATGAGAAACAATACATAGACTTATCTACAGTTAGCAATACTATGACTTTTATGAAGATCTGCGTCTAACTACAATATCATAAGCTGTTTTCTAAGTTCCATACCAGGCGATATGTTTTTACACAGTGTTGAACATATCCTATAAATTTTTTTACCAATAAATTAATAATTTACTTTCTCTGAAACTCGAAATCTAGACCAAATAGTTTAAAAACATTTACCCTTAGCAAACATTGACAATTGGGGATTCCGTAGAAAATTAGCTAATAATAGAAAAAATGATAAGATTATTTTTACAACTCCATTTTGCTTAGAATTTTAATAAAGAAAAATATTTAGATCTTATTATATAAAGCTTGATTTTCAAATTTACTAATTAACAAAATCGTGACACATGTCAATTATCTATTCAAGATTATGACATGTGTTAAATAACAATTTTGTTAATTTTACCATAAGAATTTTAAAAGTTAGTTTTCCTTTTTTTAAAGTCTAAAACAAAAATATGTAAAGAAACAAATATTTCATATAAATAATTATTTAATAATTTTTTAAACGTGGGTTTGAAATAATTTTAAGATATAAAAAATGTTGTAAGATAATTTTGTTACAATTAAAATATTTTTAAAATATATTTTTCTTATAAATTTATTATATAAAGCTTGACGCTTCAAAAATTTCATGATCACGACGAATAACAATTATATATTTAGGATTATAACATGTGTTAAATAACAATTTTTCTTTATAAAAAAAAACTAAAAGAATTTTAAAACTTATTTTCCATTAACCTAAAAAAATAGAAATTAGATTTGTAGAGAGAAAGTAGAGAGAGATAGTAAGAGAAAGTAGAAGAAAAAATTCACTACTATTCTTTGAATTATATATTTTGTAGGATTCTATTGTTATCTTATTCTTCTTGAATAGTCATAAGAAAATTATGATGTTTTCATGTTTGGGTTTATATGTGTTTGTTCATACGAAAATCAGATACATATTTGATATTTTTTTAGAGTCACTAAAAATTTATTATTATTAACGTCCTAATTGACCTTTTTATGTGTTCGGTAAAAAACCAAATTTTATGCATTATTTTATCATATTTTCTACTTTACTATGTAGTCTTTTCTTATTATTCATTTTAGTTAAAGTGTTATAGTGGAAGATAGTATCAAGACACAACGAACTCGGAAAATTAACTAAACTGAATTAGTTTAATAAAAACTCTTTATCGTTATTATAAAGTGAGAACGAATTATTTGAAAAAACCATGTTAATAAAAATATTAAGTTAAGAGCATAAAATGTGTATGACATTCTCTTTCGACACAGTTGGCTCAATTTAAGTTTCTAATTCACAGTATTTCACTCTAATTGGTATTTCAGGATTGAGTAACACATGTCAATTATATATTTAACATTATGACATGTGTTAAATAACAATTTTTTGAATTATATCATAAGAATTTTAAAAGTTAGTTTTCTTTTTTTTTCTAATAGTCTAAAATAAAAAAAATGTACAAAAACAAATATTTTCATATAAATAATTATTTACTAATTTTTTTAACGTGGGTTTGAAATAATTGCATGATGCAAAAAATGTTGTAAGATAATTTTGTTACAAATTAAAATATTTTTAAAATATATTTTTCTTATAAACTTATTATATAAATCTTGATGCTTCAAAATTTTCAAGATCATGACGAATAACAATTATATATTTAAGATTATAACATGTGTTAAATAATATTTTTTCTTCAAAAAAAATAAACCAAAAGAATTTTAAAACTCAGTTTTTTAAGGGCTTATTTTCCAAATAACCAAAATAAAAATTAGATTTGTAGAGAGAAGGTAGAGAGAGATAGGAAGAGAAAGTAGTAGAAAAAATTCACTATTATTCTTTGAATTATATTTTTTGGTAGCATTTTTTGTTATCTTATTCTTCATGAATAGTCATAAGAAAATTATGATGTTTTCAGGTTAGGGTTTATATGTGTTTGTTCGTACAAAAATCAGATACACATTGGATATTTTTCAGAGTCACCAAAAATCTCTATTATTAAAAGAGAAGTACACTTATAAAATGACCATTACTTTTTAGTGTTATTTACAATGGCATGCCACTGAGAGTATTAATTAACTTACCATATATGATTTTTTATCTTTTCTCTTTGATTAATGTATTTCCAAAATTAAATTCTAACTAAAAATTATGGAAACAATAATTAATAAGCATAACTTTTAATATTCTTTGTACTTTCCTATTTTATTATATATATATATGTGTCTAAAAATAATTAATTTTATATATATATATATATATATATATATCGTAATTAAACATAAATTATATGGTAATTATTTTACTAATTAATTTCATACTAATTAACCTACCTTTAAGGATCTTTTATGATTAATTATCTACCTATCTATAAATAGTTATTATATTCTTATTATTTATAAGTAATAACTAAAATAAAATTCACAAAAAGAAACATCTATATAATATATAGATTGATATATAAATATGTTATGTTACGTATATTTTCATAAAAATATTAATCCAATATAAATTCAGTATAATAAATGTTAAAAAGTAGAAAATATATAGGACCATACATTTTAAATAGTATATACAACAATTTAGTTATACATTTTTATAAAATTTTGATCCATATAAATAAAAATATATTTTACAGATATACAGGTCATATTTTAAACAAATAATTTTTTAAAATATATTTTTTTCAATAAAATATTTTTTATACATATGACTTTTATTAATTCTCTTATAAATCTTACATGGACATTTTAATATGTTATATTTCCATACAAGATGGACAAATAAATTGATGTTATAAAATTATATTTATTTATCTATTTCATATATTTTATTAACTCAAAATAATTTATTTTGAAACACATTTTAAATTAACTACAATCATATATATATATATATATAAATCTATCGGTTATAATCTATCATTGTTGATTTGACGCATTCATTATATACTACCAAACATTTTTCACACATTGGATTGTTATTACCAATCAAAAAAAAATCAAAGTATTACATGTAACTAATAACAAAATAGATCATATAGTATAAATAAAGAAATAAGATAAGCACCCGCCCGGTCGGGCGGGTCATGATCTAGTTTATTATTATTAACGTCCTAATTAATATTTATATATGTTCGATAAAAAACCAAATTTTATGCATTATTTTATCATATTTTCTACTTTGCTATGTAGTATTTTCCTATTGCTCATTTTAGTTAAGGTGTTATAGTGGAAGGTAGTATCAAGACCCAATGAACTCGGAAAATTAACTAAACTTAATTAGTTTAATAAAAACTCTTTATCGTTATTATAAAGTGAGAACAAATTATTTGAAAAAAATGTTATAAAAATTATTAAATTAAGATCATAAAAATGTGTATGGTGTTCTCTTTCCACTCAATTCGCTCAATTTAAGTTTCTAATTCACTGTATTTCACTATAATTGGTATTTTCAGAATTAAGTAGCACGTGTCAATTATATATTTAATATTATGACATGTGTTAAATAATTTTTTAATTAGATCATAATAAATTTAAAAGTTATTTTTCTTTTTATTAATAGTCTAAAACAAAAAAAAATATGTAAAGAAACAAATATTTTCATATAAATAATTATTTAATAATTTTTTTAATGTGGGTTTGAAATAATTTTATGATGCAAAAAATGTTGTAAGATAATTTTGATACAAATTAATATATTTAAAAAATATATTTTTCTTATATACTTATTATATAAAGCTTGACGCTTCAAAATTTTCAAGATCATGACGAATAACAATTATATATTTAGGATTATAACATGTGTTAAATAACATTTTTCTATAAAAATAAACCAAAAGAATTTTAAAACTTATTTTTTTAAGGGATTATTTTCCAAATAACCAAAACAAAAATAGAAATTGGATTTTTAGAGAGAAGGTAGAGAGAGATAGGAAGAGAAAGTAGAAACAAATTCACTATTATTCTTTGAATTATATTTTTTGGTAGCTTTTTTTGGTATCTTATTCTTCATGAATAGTCATAAGAAAATTAGGATGTTTTCATGTTTGGGTTTATATGTGTTTGTTCATACGAAAATCAGATACATATTTGATATTTTTCAGAGTCACTAAAAATTTATTATTATTAACTTCCTAATTGATCTTTACATGTGTTCGGTAAAAAACCAAATTTTAGGCATTATTTTATCATATTTTCTACTTTACTATGTAGTCTTTACTTATTGTTCATTTTAGGTAAGGTATTATAGTGGAAGGTGGTATCAAGACACAATGAACTCGGAAAATCAACTAAACTAAATTAGTTTAATAAAAAGTCTTTATTGTTATTATAAAGTGAGAACAAATTATTTGAAAAAATGTTAATAAAAATATTAAATTAAGAGCATAAAAATGTGTATGTCGTTCTCTTTCGACTCAATTGGCTCAATTTAAGTTTCTAATTCAATGTATTTCACTTTAATTGGTATTTTCATGATTGAATTTGATTTAAACTTTTTGCTCTATATTTTTTTATCTAGCCATAAATACAAAATTTCTAAACTGCTTATGAACTATAGTTACAGAAAATTATATACCAAGATAAACTTACATGGAAACACAAAATTTTTATTCCTTAAATAAGTTTTAAACAATATATATAAGCACGCTACATTTTCAATAGAAAGTTTTATAATTTTTATGTTTATCATGCAATTAAAATATCAATCAAAACCCATGCAACGCACGAATTCTTATCTGGTTTATTATAAAGTAGTCAGTTGTATTCTCAGGTTTTTATAATTCATTTAAAAAAATTAAACTAAATTCTTTCATAATTATATTTTTATGATTTTAAAAAGGAAATTAGATTTATTAAAAGATAAAATTATATTCATATAGCTTATACAATTTTATTTTTTTATTACTTTAAAAAGGAAATTTGCTATCAAATAATTATTAGTAGAAAATTCTTTTTCCTTAACTATATTTTATTTAAAACTTAAAAAGGAAAAATAATATTAAATAAATATTACCGTTATATTTTTCATGATTTTACATAATGGTAAACATATCCTATAAACCTTTTTGCCAATAAACTACTTTTTTCTTACAATTATTTTTTACTTATAATTTTAATAAGAGACATAATGTTGATTTGTTATAGAATAATATATTTATTCTATAACAAATTAGAATTTTAGAAAAAAAAAAGAATCTTTTCATATAGCTTATACAATTTTTTTGTTATTTAAAAAAGAAAAATGACTATATAAACTATTAAAATAGAAATACAAATTAGATTTAACCCCTAGATTTCATAAATAATTACAATGACATGCCACTGACTTGAATACATTAATTTTACACATTTACTAACTCATTAATTTCGTAAAAGTCACTTACCCAATCCGTTGGATTAACAATATAATTAATTAAATTTTGACCATCACATACCTTAACTAAATCACTAAACGAGACACATTCCAAATCCATGCTCGTGATTTACTTTTTTTTTACAGCAAAATCATAATTTTATTAGACGGTTCAGAGGGATGTAGCTGTGAAGCTAACCCAAGGGGAACCAACGAGTCTACAATAGAGAAATCAGAGGCTTTTGCTCGAGCTCCTTTAGCAAGGAGATCGGCTCGAGCATTGAGATCACGAGGAATGAAAGACAATGAAAAAACTGTATACAAAGTTCGTAAATGAAAGAAATCTTCCCATTCCGAAGCCAAAGCTGGCCAAAATTCTTCATCTTCGATCATCTTTACCATTTGCAGGCAATCTGAATCGAAATGCAGAGTTTCCTGCCTCATTTGGAGAGCGACTCTCATAGCCCACAGCAATGAGTGCATCTCCGCATGTAAGGGAGCTAGGACTTGCTTCTCCCCCATGGAACCAGTAATTATGTTCCCATCTTGCAGCTCCATAAATAAGCCGCCTCCAAAAGTCGAGTTGTTTACTGCCCAAGATGCATCCACTTGACATCTCAGTAAAGGCAGTTGACTTCTCTCCTCCTGATAATTAACCTGTGGCCGTTCCTTTTCCCGTACGGAGTGATGCGCTTGGTTTGCTACCACCCATTCGAAACTTTCATGACACGATTTGTGAAGTATATCCATGGGCTCAAACTCCATACCGTTAAAAAGCTTATCATTAAGTGCTTTCCATAGGTACCACATGATCCATGGGAACTTCTCAAGCCGTTGCATTGCAATTCCTCTCGATGAGGCTCTCAATAAGAGAAAGTTGAAGTTGTCGTATAGAGACATACACGGGAATTGTCCCGGACCAGATGGAACGTCCGATAAGGCCCATGTCTGTAGAGATGGGGGACATTGGAAAAGAAGGTGATTTATCGTCTCTTCCTCTGCTCCACATCGCGGACAAGCTCGGTCTGTGCCACAGTGTCGATCAGAAAGTCTACTGCAAACTGCCACACAACCAGACAAACATTGCCAAAGAAAATGCTTTATTTTCCTTGGAGCTTTGATCTTCCACACCTTAGTTAATAAGGGATTGATGCTGGGTTCTAGGACTCGCTGCTCTTCGTTTTCCTCTCGATTCTTTTCAGCTAACTCGTAACCTGATTTGACTGTATACAGTCCCGAAGTCGTGTGGACCCAGCAGAACCCATCTGATTTGAAATTACGACTCGGCTTTATACGTTGGATGAGCTCAACATCCTCAGGATCACAAATGTTATGGATCAGCTCCATCTTCCACTCTCCCGTGCTATGATCAATGAGATGATTAACATAAAGTTTCGGGTCTCTCCATGTTCCATTTTTTTTAGTTAACCTGGGGGTTTGTGTCAGAAGCCAATGATCAAACCAAACCCTTGTGTTAAAACCCGATCCAATCGTGCGTCGCAGCCCACATTTAAGAAGATCCCTGGCTGCTAGCATACTTCTCCACCCATAGGAGGGTGAGTTCGAGCTTGCAGTCTCCAAAGGATTTGTGAACCTGTAGTATCGACCTTTCAGAACTCTCGCCAGAAGAGATTCTGGATGATGCATGAGTCGCCATAGTTGCTTTGCAAGTAGTGCGAGATTAAAATTTTTTAAGTCTCTGAAACCTAAACCACCTTTCTCCATAGGTTTGCAGACTTTGTCCCATGACATCCAGTGGAGCCCTTTGTTATTCTGCTTGGCACTCCACCAAAATTTTGCTATTGCACTTCGAAGTTTATTTAAAATATCTTGGGGCAGTAAAAAGCAGGACATAACATAAGTGGGGAGAGCTTGAGCCACTGACTTGATGAGTATTTCCTTACCTCCTTTTGAAAGGAACTTAGCCGTCCACGAGTTGATTCGCTTATTTAGTCGATCTCAGATGAAAGCAAAGACTTGTCTTTTAGAAACACAAATCTTTTCCGGCAAACCGAGATAAGTACCCATTCCTCCCTCCTTATTTATCCCCACTGCATTTTTTATAGCCGCTTTCTGCTCCGCTGGGACTTTACTGCCGAACAAAATAGAGGACTTGGATGTGTTGAGCTGTTTTCCTGAAGCTAACCCGTAGTTCTTGATGATCTTCATCAACTCAGCACATTGCTGGACGTCGGCTTTACAAAAAAATAAACTATCATCTGCAAACAGAAGATGAGAAACTGCAGGACTTGCTTGAGCTACTTTCAGACCCGTGAGCCTTCCTTCCGCTTCGGCCCCTCTGATTTGTGAAATGAGGGCTTCTGTGAGGATAATGAAAAGGAACGGCGATAAGGGATCACCCTGACGGAGTCCTCTTGTGGGCTGGATATTACCTTTGGGCTCTCCATTCACCAGATCTTGATAGGATACCGATGATATACACCACTTGATCCAAGAAACCCAGCGTGCAGCGAAACCCATTTTTAACATCAAAGACTCGAGGAAATTCCATTCAACTCGGTCGTATGCTTTACTCATGTCAGTCTTGATAGCGACAAACTTGGATTTACATATCGGGTTCGTCCTCATAGCATGAAAAATTTCCTGAGCTACTAGGATATTATCAGAAATTAACCGTCTAGCCACAAAAACTGATTGAGTCTCCGAGATAAGCTTTGGGAGAAATCTCTTTAACCTGCTACACATGATTTTCGAGATGATCTTATAGCTTACATTACACAAGCTGGTGGGGCGGAACTCGGACATATCCATCAGCCGATCTGTTTTAGGGATCAAACAGATGTTCCTTTGATTCATTTGAGGGTCGAAAGTACCAGAATCAAAAAACCTTTAGCCGTATGAATCACATCTGCAGCAACTATATCACTGAAAGCTTTGTAGAAAGTTCATGTCATACCATCCGGCCCCGGCGCTTTATCAGGATTAATATCATCGATCGCCTTTCGAATTTCTGGGTCCTGAACCGGTCGGGTCAGCGCTGTGTTGATCTCAGGTGTGACCTGCTCGGTAATATACCGGAGGACTTCCTCGGGGTTACCTGGCGAGGAGGAAGTAAACAAATTTTGGAAGTATGTAGTTGCTACCCGTTCCACACCTTCCTCGTTCTCCACCCAGCCTCCTGCTGGGTTCTTTAACTTCATAATTCTATTTCTCCCCCGTCTCTGTTTTGTAGCGGCATGAAAAAATTTAGTGTTGCGATCTCCTTCCTGTAGCCATAGGACTCTGCTCTTTTGCCTCCAATACAACTCCTCTTCTCTATAAGCAGAGCACAAGTTCCATTTTAAGTTAAGGATTTCTACACTGGGGGTTTCATCGTCCGTCTGCGCATTCTCCAGTAAGCTTTTTATATCTTCTATTTTTTTGCAGAGTTTGTCGGGGTCATCTTCTTCCATCTTGAGATAGCTTTTCGGACGTTGATGATTTTGTAATGCAGTTCCCCAGGTTCTCGTGCATCCGTAAGACCCCAGCCTCTCTTCACGGCTTCCTCTAACCCATCTTTCCCGAGCCATCTCTTGTCAAACTTATAATTTCGCTGGACCCTGGCCTCTCTAGATTGGATTCTGGCTAGTACTGGCCGATGATCTGAGCCCCAAAGTTTTAAATACTCCACAATGGTGTGGGAAAAAAGATGGTACCATTCCTCGTTGCCAATGGCACGATCTAAACGACATTGAATCTTGCCGTTACTCTGAAAGCCTACCCAGGACATCGAGTTCCCTCTAAAGGGAAACTCAATCATACCACAGTTTGCTATCATCGTACGGAATGGGAGGAAAGAGGCTTCCTGTCTTCTCCTTCCTCCTTTCTTTTCTCTGTTACTGGTAATTTCGTTGAAATCACCTATCATAAACCAAGCCCCCGTCCTTCCCAAGCTTTTGCGGGTCAATCTCTCCCAAACATATTCACGGCACTCAATGACCGGATCACCATACACAAATGTCAAGAAAGTTTTGTTACCATCAATAGTCGCCTCTACGTCTATCATACGCTTATCCGAATAAAGGATCTTGACATTAGAAGAATCCATGTAATAAAGAGCAAGTCCACCGCTTCTACCCTCGAGTTCTACGGTGAACAATTTATTATAACCAAAAGAAATCTGAAAATCTTGCATAAAAGAAAAAGATTTTTTTTTGTTTCTGATTAAAATAAAAAAGATGGAGCATAATAACGGTGCAACTCTCGCAAGTGTTGCTTTGTCAAGTAGGCGCCTGTCCCTTGACAGTTCCATGAGATGATGTTCATATCTTCTTATTGGGTGGTTTCTGGGACACCACCGAACCTGAAAGAGAAAGAGATTTCTTACTACCAGTAGAAGGAAACACCTCATGACGAGGGAAGCTCGTAATTTACTTTAACTTCACGTTTCATAAAGTACATAAACAAAACAATTGATCATAAGTTTTTAAGAACTTGAAATTTAAATTTTACTAGTGGTATTCCGGCGTTATGCGCCGGTTCTTATATTTTATTTTCTAATAAGTTTAAAATTAGTTTTGATTCAGTTGATATGGTTAGTGATTGTAATGGGTTTGTATTTTTTTAATGGGTTTGTATGTTTATTACTATTTACTTCAGAAATTTTGATTTATTTGATAGTGATTAGTGACTGTAATGTTTTTATTCAAATCTTAGTAACCAAATATTAATTGAAATCACATTATTTTGATAAATAATCTATAGCATATTTTAATTTCCATATTTATAGGTATTTTACCTAAGTTCAAACCAAAATTCACTTAACCCTAAAACACACGGCCCCAATCTATATACACAAAGATAACATATGTTTGGTACAAACCTAAACTATTCTTAAATTAATCATTCATATTATTATTTTAAAATCATTATCTATATACATATTTACATTTTACATAATTTAAACATAACAAAAATCTATTGAATTTTAACTCAACTTTTTTTGTTCGAATTAACTTTACTTCTTTATATATAGCTTTCAACGGCGATGAAGGCTTACAAACTTTATAACTCTCACCAAGTCTGTTATTTCATCAATACCAGTTCATACTATGAGTACCATTGCTTTACCGGCATCCACTCTTGATCAACTGGATAAAATTGCTCGATCATTTATATGGGGAAATAGTGAAGGGAACAGGAAACAACACTTGATATCTTGGGAGAAGGTGTGCGCACCAAAGAGAGATGGTGGACTTGGTATAAGATCAGCAAGGGAAACGAATGTGGCTTTGCTAGGTAAGCTCGGGTGGCGTCTGTTAACTACACATGACGCTTTATGGACCACGATCCTGCGGAAAAAATACAGAGTAGGTGAATTGTACGACTCGCAATGGATGATAGTTAAAGGTAACTGGTCATCGACTTGGAGGAGCTTGGTGTTGGGGATTAGGGAGGTGGTCGTTCCAGGTACGGGTTGGATTCTGGGAGATGGGCGTCGAGTCCGTTTCTGGAAGGATAAGTGGCTACTGGATCAACCTCTACAGGAGTTAAGTATAGCTGATATACCGGTGGAGCTTCTAGAGACAACGACCCGAGATCTTTGGCAACAAGGAATGGAGTGGCTAATAAGAGATATGGAGCCGTACTTGTCATCCCAAAACCTCTTAAAACTGGCTTCAATGGTGATAGACGAGGTCACTGGTGCGAAAGATCGGATGACGTGGAGCTGAAGCAAAGATGGTAGATTTTCAGTCAAATCAGCGTATGCTTTCTTGACACAAGACACTGTACCGAGACATAATATGGAGGCTCTGTACAACAGAGTATGGCGAGTTCTAGCCCCGGAACGCACCCGTGTCTTCTTATGGTTGGTCACTCATCAAGTTATCATGACGAACGCGGCGCTTACGCCGTCACCTAAGTCATAGAAATGTGTGTCAGCTGTGTAAGAATGGTGAAGAAACAATAGTTCATGCTCTGAGAGACTGTCCAGCAGCTGCGGGTCTGTGGGAAAGAATGGTAACACCGGGTAGACGGCAACGTTTCTTTGAACAACCTTTACTTGAATGGATTTATTTAAACCTTGTGAGCGATAAGGGAGTCGGTGGTGACCAATGGCCGACGCTGTTTGCTCTCACGGTGTGGTGGTGTTGGAAATGGCGTTGTGGCTATGTGTTTGGTGAAGTAGGTAAATGTCGAGACAGAGTACAATTTGTTAAGGAGAAGGCTAAAGAAGTACTGGTAGCGAACAACAAACTGAGGTCTCGAGTTGCTGGTGGAAGAAGAGTGGAGAAACAGATCGTATGGACTAGACCTCGGAGTAGTTGGGTAAAGCTGAGCACGGACGGAGCGGCGAAAGGTAACCCGGGACTGTCAGCTGCAGGTGGAGTTGTAAGGGATGAACATGGCTTGTAGAGAGGGGGATTTGCGGTCAATATTGGCATTTGCTCAGCTCCACTGGCGGAATTATGGGGTGTTTACTACGGTTTATGTATTGCATGGGACTGTGGATTTCGACGATTTGAGGTGGAGGTGGATTCTGAGTGTGTGGTGGGATTCTTTCAGACAGGGATACATGAGTCTCATCCCTTGTCCTTTCTAGTACGTCTGTGCTATGGCTTCATATCCAGAGACTGGATAGTCAAATTTTCGCATGTGTATAGGGAAGCTAATCATCTCGCAGATGGATTAGTTAACTATGTTTTTTCTTTACCGTTTGGTTTGCATTACTTTGATACTGTCCCAGAGCCTGTTGCTCATGTGTTGTTGGACGATTGTAATGGTGTGACTAGGCCTCGGCGAGTTGCCCCTGACTGATTTTTTTTCTTATTTGAATAAATAGTAGGAGACATTGTCTCCTGCCCCCTACCAAAAAAAAACTTTATAAGATACTAAGGATTAAATTTCCAGTTAGAATTTTCACAATTTACCTATAAAACATAAATATAAAAATAAAGTACTCTACCATGTATGAATTGTCAAATTTTTATAGTTAGATTGTCAACACAAAATGTAATTGATTTTTTCGATGGAAAAATGAATCATAGTGAAAATAGTTTCCCAACATGTGATTGTATTAGAACGCATATTATTGGTTGGATTTCTAATCTTGTATTTTTAGATTATTTACTCCGTATATTGTAAACTAAACCTCTTTTGGTGATCAAGAAACTGCATAGATGTAGGTTCAACTTACTGATTTTTCCATCGTTGTGACATCTAATAGGGAAAACTAAAGATTAGCTTAATGTCTCGTCATTAGAATAATATAATTTAAAAGGAAAAACATATGTTACTAATAAGTCGGAGCTGTTAGATAATGATCATCCATCTTATCTCATCTCATAAATACATTTGTCCATGACTCATATTATATTTATCATTGTCACTTGTACACATGTCATTATATATGTAATGTTTCATCTCCTATAAATAGGGAGCTTGTAGACTGAAAATAATAATCTGAAGTTCAACATTTTCTCTCCCTCTCCAGCGTGACTGTCTCTCACACAAACAACAATAATATAAAAACTCTCTTTCTCTCGTTAGATTAAATAAAGTCTGAGTTAATAGTTTGTAATTCACAACACGTTATCAGCACGACAAGCTCTTTTATGCCGATCGTTCTTATTCAAAGCAAGACTATACTAGCGAGATAAGTTTTTAATTTATGTCTTTCAATATATTTAATTTATATTAAATTTTATTATTGTTTTGGAGTGAGAAGCTAGGCTTCCTCAGTTTGTATTTCGGGATGAAAGGCGCTGCTTTTCCCGACTGATCGTTATGGTAGGCGAGACCTCCACGATCAGAGAAACACGTGGTAGGTTTTATCTCCGTACATAAAAAAAAAGATAAAAATGGAAGACTAAGTTTCCTCGGATCTTGAATAAAATGTCAAAAATAGAAGGCTAAGCTTCCTGGACCTTAATAAAAAAAGTCAACATGGTAGGCTTTCTTCCTCTGACTTTAGAAAATTATCAATATGATAGTCTTTGACTCCTCATATCATGTGGAAGGCTAACCCTTCAATTTTATTTATGCTATTTAAATTTCTGCATTTAAAATTTTGTCTTTATTATATTTTTATGTTATTCTATAAATATGGCTATCATATCGATTTGACAAAGCTCAAAAATAAAATGCCCTTGAAAAATATGATTTGGACAGTGGGTGCAAAAATGCACATAAAAATGAGCTTTGAGAAATCACGATAAGTTGAAAACTATCGGATGAGAAAAAGAAAAACCATGATATTTTACACCACTTTGATGATGGTTTATAAGATGGAGTGTATCATGAGAAAAGATCTAGAAGATCTTTGAAATTCAAATCTTTGAAAGAAATGATTCACTAAATTATTGGAGTTGATGTAAATCCTCCGTGAGAACTGAAAAAGGGGCTCATGATACTAAACCATCAAGTCGGTCCTATTAGAAAAAAACGAGGGTGTAGATGCGGTTGAACCACGATTGTGGTCGTGGAAAAGGAAGAGGAAGAAGATTATGTCCCTAAGAAAGAGAACTTCCACGGAAATAAAAGTGGTCGGGTGATAAAAGGCACACATAAAAGGTTTGCTATAGATACGGCAAGAGAGAATATTGGGTACATAGTTTTCGTACGCCAAACCGATCTATATTGAGAATGAAAAAAAAAAGAGAAATGAAGTTAGATAACTTCATTTTCTATGAGCCCGGACCATCTTTTCATGGCTTGAATACTCATCTTGATATGTTAGATTTCTGGTTGATCCAGAGAGTATCGATCAATGATAAAATCGATATGATATAATGGTTATTTTCCTGAAAGAGATTTTGAGATTCAGGATAGAGATAAATATATTTGTCGGATATTGGTCATCCTACATGACTATTTAAGATAACCAATATCTATCCTCTCTTAAAATAAATAAGTATAGTATTTTGTAATATAAAAATTACTATTAGCTCTAGAAGAGCTTATGATGGAAAGACATGCATAAGAAAAAGATGGCAAAAGTATAAATGGTGGTAAACTTAGAATTTACTGATATATAGCCATCTTCAATAATGTTATTGACATTATTGTGAAAATTTGAAAAACTAGAAGTTTTTCATATATAGCATGTCTTAAGAAAATAAAAGAAACGATCATGGGTGATGATAGATCATCAAACAAGTTCAATATATGTGATTTCTTTAAATAGTTCCAAATCAGGATCTCACCCTAAAGGATTTGATACATAATTCATCCCAAATGGAAAAACTGAATGTGTTATTGGTTCTAGAGTGGGATTCAGTGCGAGATTTTAGACATGGAATGTCATCATCTCGAGGGGGGGGGGGGGAATTAAATAATCCATAGTGAGTGGAACATTAAGATGATTATGTTCGCACCCGGAAGAGAAATTGATAAGAATTTGATAAAGTAAATTCAAGTAAGATGATCCTCATGATCGGTTTAAACATGCAGTTGTGCATGTAGTCATATACAATCCAAAAGAGATGAAGTATATGGAATAATCATAAATATGCTCGCAAGATTGTTGGAAGCATATAAGCAGCTGATGGAATAAGATTATGAGAAATGAATTATAATGAGAATTATAAAAGATAATCCATTTATAAAATGCATGCCAGACATTTTAATTAATGAAGTAATGAAATCTCATATTCTAGCTAAAAAGGCTCCAATAAGAAATGTGTCCTAAAATGACTATATATGAGTCTATGGCACGCTAGAGCCGTGATAGACCACTTTGGTTCCAAAGGGTCTTCGGAAATGAGCAAATAAATAAATCGAGGATGAATCTCTTGATGAGACCGTTGATATGGTTAATTTGTAGTCAGGTACCTGGATAAATCATCGATGATGATAAAAAGATCTCGATTAGCCATATCAGTACGGATAATAAGATGGAACCAAAGAGAAAATAGATTGTCGACAATAAGTAAATGAGAAAGCGCTATATAAATAATGATCATGGATCTACCTCTATATATAAGAGTAGAGTGAATTGATTAGCCAAATAGTGATTGTGGCAATCAATTCGATACTCGTTAGAAAAACGAGAAGTTTTTGGACCAAGAGTCCAAGATATATATTTCTCCAAAGAATGAAACGAAAGATGACCTTGGGGTATGAAAATCAGCTTGTTCCAAGGTCACTGGAGAAATTTTAAGAAAGATGCAATATATTAAGATGTCTGGCAGGACATAAAAGACTTGAGTTACATCTTGATATTTGGTAGTCCCCAGAGAATTAAAAATGTTTTCGGGACCGACAAAACTCTGAAAGAGTTAGAACAAGCCGTATATAAGGTATCTTGAACCTGTAACTGGTGATATGTTTACGGCATGTTTTGCCCATTGCCATTTTTATGAGGATAAATTTCCAGTGTTAGGGGGAGATGAATTAGAGAAATTTCTCAAGAGATTAGATGGTGTTCACAGTCGTTGTTACACCTTGATCCCCCCACGATTCAAAGAGAGCTAGAAGTTCAGAAAATTATGCATTTGCATAATTTGGCAAACCAGTTACCAAATGCGTTCACAGATACAATAAAATATACCCGCTGGAAAGGTTCCATCAAAAGTTGTTGTTCCTAAAGAACTAACTGATGGTAACAAAATGAATGAACCTAGGGTTCAGGTAAAGAAAGGGAGACCAGCGGGTTATAAAGATAAAAGTCTTCCAAAGAAAAAGAAATTGATAAAGTAAAATCGAAAGATTCTATGACAACCTGATACTGAAAAATGTCTGAAAAAAGACATAAGTGGAATGGTTCCCAGAAGAATCTGATACTGAAAGATGTTTGAAAGAAGACATAAGTGAAATGGTTAAAAAAAACCAAATAAAGATGATCTAGATGACCAGAAGGGAACAATAAGGTATGTTTCAACTTAAAATTGATTTATTCTAGGAAACCCGAGTTTGGTATGGTTTTGGAGATATATATAAAGTCGAACGCAAACAGCTATGGTTTTACAATTGGTGACACCGGGATTTTGTACGTCCGAGAATCAATGGTTTAGACTTTTTCAAAGCATGCGAAGAATGTGTATGACTGGATCAGTGAGTCAACACATACAAGAATCAAGCGGATTAGTTCACAAGAAAGAGTCGAGGGAAATATTTGAAGATAATTCGGCATGTGTCGCTCAACTCAAAGAAAGCTATATCAAGAGAGATAGAACGAAGTACATCCCTCCGATATTTTTCTCATATATACGGGAGCTCGAGAAAAATAAAGAAATGGACATCGAGCATCTGCAGTCATGCGAAAATCCAGAATTAGTTATTATTCTCAGGGGTATATTACGGCAGTGTACTCTTTTTCTCCTCGTCATGGTTTTTATCCCAATGGATTTTTTTGTAACAAGGTTTTTAACGAGGCACTACGTAATACGAGACAGATAATCAAAGGAGAGTGTTATATAATGATCATTCATCTTATCTCATCTCATGAAGACACTTGTTTCATGACTCATATTATGTTTATCATTGTCATTTGTACACATGTCATTATATATGTAATGTTTCATCTCCTATAAATAGGGAGCTTGTAGACTGAAAATAATAATCTGAAGTTCAACATTTTCTCTCCCTCTCCAACGTGACTGTCCCTCACACAAACAACAATAATATAAAAACTATCTTTCTCTCGTTAGATTAAATAAAGTCTGAGTTAATAGTTCGTAATTCACAACAGGAGCTCCATTCAAATAGTTTATAAGTTGGAAACACATGTCTCATCACAAAAGAAAGCAACAACACTTTTAATCCACATCAAGCATCAGATGAGCAATTTTTGGTGTATTTTTTCAAACCGGTAGACTAACATTTTATCTACTAATAGTGGATAGATTACCTTAAAGTTTTGTTCATAGAATTTTCTCATAGACTCATACTAATTGAGATTTACAATCAGCTGCACATTCCTCGAGATGTCTAAAATTTAACTGCTAAATTAGTAGCAGAACCGTTTGATAAGCTCTAAACTTTCAATAACAACTCTCAATCTTACCTTCAGATCTCGCTGAATTTCTTATTCAATGTAAAGATGACTTGCAAGATATTCATGATTAAACATCAAAAAAATAATTCACTGACCGCTCCGGACACTTTCCCGATGTAGTGTCTGTGTAGATAGATAAAGGTGTGTTGGATTAGCTGCACAGATCATAATGAATTGCACAATAAGTTAGTGTTTTGGTTAAATTGTATATTCTTAAAGGTTAAAAATAAGGAATCACTTGCTGATTCAGCCTTGATTTTTGGCTTGTGGTCCTAATGCTTGCCTTCCTGCATCAATAGAAAACATTTTTATGTAAGAGATCTTATCAAAACCTTTCAGTGATCTCCAAAGGTAAACGCACTCACTATTATTATCTCCTCTAGACAATATAGTTCCAAAGCTTCTTGATGGTATGTCATTGTTCTCTTTTGGTTCCTTCTGGTAGGTGGATACATTGAGTAATATGTAAAATACTACAAAAATACATAAGACAGAGAAAAAGACAGTTCACAAAACACAAGAACATCTTACTTAATCAGCTGTTTTGGTTCTTCTCATAATTCTCACCATGTACTTCTGTGTAAGCAACATTCAGGTTTTCCACAGGCTTTGAGTATCTGATCAAAGTTTCACACTTTTCAGTCAACCCATGTGGAAAAAAAACTGAAAAAAGGACCAAGATGAAGAAGATTAACCTAGAGATTCCGAGATTGAAGATCTCATTGGCTGTTTTGACCTTAGACTTGAAGTCCATGGGCAAAGCATAAGCTATGTAATACAAAGCATGCGTCTTTCCAGTGTCATTATCCTCCAGAAACTTGTAAATCACTTCTGCATCGGCACAATGCTCCGCCTTCAAAAGATTACCACTTCCATTTAGTACAATACAACAAAATCTCATTGAAGGAGCCAAAAACAGAAGACTTTACATATTCCAACAAAACTTTGAGATTACAAAGATCATCCTTGTACCGTTCGGAGTGCCAAACCTTGCCAACGCATTGCTCGTAACAGTCCCGAACACTCTCCACCTCGTGGAAAAGCCTGTTATACCCATTTTATACCCCTGAAGAAATAAAAAATATCTATTTCGGTAAAAGTTTCAGTTTTTTAAGAACAGAAAAGCAAGAACAATGGATCCATAGAAAGAGAGGGTCATCATCATCATCATCATACCCATCGATATCCTCAATCAACTTCCTAATCAACAGGCAAGAGAGCAAAAAATTAGAATTGAAGCCCGAAGAGACAAAGATGTGAAATTGAAAGCTTTACCTTGTTTGTTGTTTCTCGACGAGGTTCTTTCTTAACTTATAGTTGGTGTGAAATTTGAGAGCGTGACTGAGAAGGTGAGACGGAATGGGAGGCGAGGTGGGTGTAGTTTAATTATTGAATTATGGTTGAGTTAAAGTGAAGGAAAAACGTTTCAATTTTTTTTTTATCGGAAACCATGGCCATTGGTGCTGATCATCAAAGATGAAGAAGCTTGGGGCATGAGCATCGCCGGGACAAAGTAAGTGTCCCCTTCAGAAACTAAGAGAATGACTACTAGCTAAAAGCGGAGAAAATTTTTAATCCGAAATTTGTTATAGTTTCCCTTCAGAATGACCTTTTATGCAGGTGAACAATAAATCAAACATTGGAAGTGAACATGGCTGTAAGAAGAACAACGTATTATAACAAAAGGACCAGACCAATACACAAAAGCAAAAGAAAAAAGAGGAACAAAAAACCATCATTAAGCATCCGCCAAGTAAATATAAACCAAAAGGAAAAAAAGTCATTCACTCAAAGGACTAATGAACCTCCGTTCTTCCCCTCTTAGGTGTACTTTTCTGAATGCGAACCAAGCTTGGAACATATGTGATGACAAGTGGCCACTGGCGTTGAGATACTTTTACAGAATCATTATAAATTTGTTTAAACATATCCTCTCCAACAATGCAGATTCCTATCTTATATTCATCT
The DNA here is from genome assembly GCA_026261945.1 of Hirschfeldia incana. Taxonomy (NCBI): domain Eukaryota; kingdom Viridiplantae; phylum Streptophyta; class Magnoliopsida; order Brassicales; family Brassicaceae; genus Hirschfeldia; species Hirschfeldia incana. The sequence goes on from JABCMI010000019.1 coordinate 2,044,599, forward strand.
AGCACGTCTATATCACAACATATTGCCACTTTATTCTCCTCAGTCCAACACGAAGCTTTGGACATCCAAGTCAAACTTTTCAAAATCTATTTCCAGGACCAAGTCACTCCTCCACGACAGGTCTTTGGCTTCATCATCAATCTTATCCGTCACCCATATTCTCATCACCTGACCAACCATTAATGTGTAACAGCGAGAGCTTTTCATCCCTAACGACTGAAAGAAGGGCCGCATCATGAGAATCCAAACTCGGAATTGGAAGAGGGAGACGCACAAATCTCTCTGTAGTGAAATCAAACTTCATCAAGAAAGCACCAGAGTTGTTATTATCCCGAGCGACAAAGTAAGTGTCCCCTTTCAAAGACATGCCACTGCAATACAGGGAGTAGTCACGAGTGAAGGAATCAAGAACCCTCCAAGAATCAGAGCTAAGCTCATGTATCTCACAGTTACACTCAGGAACCCACACCCCCTGGTCGTTTACTACGACAAAGACAGTACCTCAAGATTTTGTAGCAGTGGACAGAAGAACAAGAACATGTGCTGTATCCTAGAGCATAGGTATCGGTACTCCTGTAGCAAGTTCTGGGTTTGATATTCCTCTTTTGGCCGGTACATGGGTTCCAAACCTCAAGTCTATTGGTCCGCTCGTTGGAGCATAACATTAAACCCTCGCAGTGAAATATATGAAATAAGTCCAAATCTTTTGAACCTTTTAGATCTCTAAGTTTACCTGTAAGCTTGATAGGTGTATCGCTGCTATGGAGATCTCCTGCGATTGAATAAACCATATCATTGCTCAGTAATATCGACTCCCTCACTGCTTTACTCAACTTTTTATTCTTCTCTACGAACTTCGGATCTCTGAATAAAGTGTACCATCGTTTGCAAGTTGTTTTCAGTTCCCATAGAGACTTGGCCGGAACTCTAGAGAGTATCTCTGCTTCCAAATCGTTTGGAAGATCGGATGTCGTCATTCTCGAAGAATGTAGGGCTAAGGCGTCTTTGGTTTATTACAATACCATTATTTTGTTTAAAAGCCCAACAACTCTTGTGATTAAAACTCAATTGTTTTCTAGAAAAAAAATGACATGGCTATTAAAAAAATAGATTACAGGTCTTTCGAAAAATATGATATGGATAATTACATTTAATGTTAATTTATTTTTTGGTAAAATTTTTAAAATATGAAAATAATTCATATATTACATCTAGTGTCGATTAGTATTCTTAGAATTTTTTTCAAAAAAAAAATAATAACTCATACATCATCTATAAAATAAATTTATTCATATATAGCATTTTAAATTTCGAAATATATTTTTTCTTTTTTTTTATAATTGTAAAATTTGTATTACTAAACCTTTCAAAAATTGTTACAATTGTTTTTAAGAAATTTAATTTTTAACCGTAAGATAATTAGTTTCTTATATATATATATAAATTTTTTTAACAAATTATACAATTTTATATCACTTTTCTTGGTTTTGTAAAAATTTATTTAATGTATTTAAACAATAAAAGTAAATTGAAAATCTATCTAAAATTATAATTTAAATATATACATATATATTTTAAAATAAAAAAAAAATATTTTATCTTAATTTAGTATTTAGTTAGATCATATCTATTTTAAATATTGGTAAAAAATAGAAAATCTATAATATTTAATAAAAATATTTTTAAATATAAGTTAAAGTTTAAAAAAATAAATATTTCTGCACATGCAGGGAAACACCTAGTTGGTTTTATTTACAGAAACCCACTATTTTAACAACTAACTAGGTTCAAACAGTCTTTCAAACGACATGTATATTTTTTGTTCCAATTTTTTTTAGAAATTTAATTTTTATATTGGTCATTTCTTCTTAATACCACATTTTGAAGTTTTTCTCTCAAAAATAACACTAGAAAGAGAAAGTCACAAAAATAACATTTATTAATAGATCAAATATCTTTAATACCCTTGTTTTATAATTAATATTTTTTTTTAAAAAAATGAGAAAGACCTCTCTTAGTCTTCGTCTTTCTCTTCGTTCTTTGACCTTCTATCTCTCACGGCGGTGAATCTTTCCGGTCGACTCCGATTTTGTTCCATCATCTCCGGGCAAAGAAGACTGTCATCATCTCCGACGAAGTGCACGAAGATTCGACTCTCCTAACGCCATTTCAGTATGATTCCTTTTCTTAAGGATATTATTAACAGAAACCCATTGGTCACCGTCTCACGCCGATCTACTCCACTCTGGTCGATTTTTTCTAAAGCTATAAACTTTGAACGGGACTTTATCGTTATTTTAAGTTTATTTGACTCACGCGCGATAATAGACCAGAAAGGGAGGAAAGGAAGCGAATTTAGGGGTGGATAGTTGAAAAAATGGAGGAAGAGAACGAAGTGGTGAAGATGTTTGCAGAGCTTGGTGTGCGCGAGGAGCTTGTGATGGAACAACCCTTCGAAGATTCAAGCCGGAGCTCTTCCTTATGCTCTTGAAGGTTGAGTCTTTTTGAGGCTGTTACTTCTGCCAAAGCTTGGAACTTTATGATTTATCAATTGATTTGAGTCTAATGTGTCGGATGTCTCGGTTCAGGTAAAGATGGGGCTATTGTATTTTATTATAATCAAGAATCTGGGTTTCGTAATCAGTTCATATTGTGCTATGATCTTTGCATTTCTGCTTATCAGTTTTGTTAAAGCTTTAGAATATCAGAGATGGAGGAATGAGTATGAGGCTCTTACATGTTTGTTAGTGTCTGAATTTTCTTCACACTGATTGGCGTTCTGCATTTTCTAACTTTTGCTAGAGAGACAATATATTGTGGTAAAGTTCTTTCGTTTGGTCATCCAATGCCCCTATCACACTGAGGATGAGTCTGTGAGAGACACACATACAAAATCACAAAATGGAAAATCTTGTTGCCTTAGATTTTATTCAGTTACGGGCTCTGTTTTTTTCTGATATTCCATGGAACCATGAACCATGAGGTAGATGTTGACTTCATATACATGATTGAAGTTGACTTTGGACGATTTAATAATTCTTATTACTGGAAATTATAAACTTTTCTTTTTAAAAAAATCCGCTTGATTAATTGATTAATTGGTTTGTTGATTATAAGAAACTTGATTGGCAATAGAAATCTTCCTTGTCTACAAAATAGAAAGCTCATATAAAACAGAGAACATTAAATAGGATAGCTTGAACCATTTTTAATAATTCGATCAAGATTGTGTTAAATGTGATATCATTATAAAACACATATGTTATATAAGATAGATTTGGCATTTTAAGGATGAGTTTCCAGAAAAATAAAATGAGTGTATTTTCTAGCATAAGTCTGTTTTCGAAGTGAATCAAAAGCATGTAAGGAATGTTAGACAATTCATGTTCAGGATGGCTATCCTAAATTAGAAATTAATCTTCAAAAAAAAAGCATAATCAAAATCTATAAGAAACTTCATTGGCTATAGAAATCACCAAATAGTGTTCATTGTCTACAATATAGAGAACACATATAAAATAAAGAACATTAAAATAAGATAGATTTTGGCACTTTCAGGAAAGGTTTCCAGAAAAATAAAATGAGTGTGTTTTCTTGCATAAATCTGTTTTCGAAGTGAATCAAAAGCTTGTAAGGAATGTTAGACAATCATTGTTCAGGGTGGCTATCCTAAATTAGAACTTAATCTTCCAAAAAAACATAATCAAAATCTATAAGAAACTTCATGGCAATAGAAATCACCAAATTGTGTTTATTGTTTACAAAATAGAGAGAACACATATAAAACAAAGAACATTAAAATAGGATAGCTTGAAACATTTTCAATAATTCGATCAAAAATGTATAAAATATGGTATCATTATACAACACATATGTTATATAGGATAGTTTGAGCACTTTCAGGACGGGTTTCCAGAAAATTAAAATGAGTGTGTTTTTTTTTTGCATAAGTATATTTTCAAAGATAATTCTTGTTTGGAATGGCTATTCTAAATTGGAACTTAATCTTCCAAAACAAAACAAAAAACATAATCAAAATCTATAAGAAATTTCATTGGGTATATAAATCACCAAATTGTGTTCATTGTTTACAAAATAGAGAACACATATAAAACAAAGAACATTAAAATATGATAGCTTTTGGCACTTTCAGGATGAGTTTCCAGAAAAATAAAATGAGTGTGTTTTCTTGCATAAGTCTGTTTTCGAAGTGAATCAAAAGAGTGTAAGGAATGTTAGACAATTCATGTTCAGGATGGCTATCCTAAATTAGAAATTAATCTTCCAAAAAAAAGCATAATCAAAATCTATAAGAAACTTCATTGGCTATAGAAATCACCAAATTGTGTTTATTGTCTACAAAATAGAGAGAACACATATAAAACAAAGAACATTAAAATAAGATAGCTTGAAACATTTTCAATAATTCGATCAAAAATGTATAGAATGTGGTATCATTATACAACACATATGTTATATATGATAGCTTTTGGCACTTTCAAAACGGGTTTCCAGAAAATTAAAATGAGTGTGTTTTCTTGCATAAGTATATTTTCAAAGATAATTCTTGTTCAGAATAGCTATTCTAAATTGGAACTTAATCTTCCAAAACAAAAAAAAAAAACATAATCAAAATCTATAAGAAACTTCATTGTCTATAAAAATCACCAAATAGTGTTCATTGTCTATAATATAGAGAACACATATAGCTTGAAGCATTTTCAATGATTCGATCAAAAATGTGTTAAATGTGGTATGATTATAAACACACATATATGTTATATAGGATAATTTTTGGCACTTTTAGGACGGGTTTCCAGAAAAATAAAATGAATGTGTTTTCTTGCATAAGTGTGTTTTTGAAAAGAATCAAAAGCGTGTAAGGAATGTTAGACAATAATTTTGTACGTGAGGCGGAACACAAAGGTCTTATCCAACTCAAGTATTGCCAAGGAGAGGTTCAACTTGCTGATTTGCTTACAAAAGCACTTAGCACTACAAGGTTTGAAGAATTGCGAAGAAAGCTTGGAGTTGGAGAGAAACTCAATTTAGGAGAAGTGCTAGCTTGTAATTGAGTTCTTAGTCATATTTTATTTAGTTATTAAGTAAGTTATAATGTTGTATCAAAAGGTGTGTGTAAGAGTTCGTTACTTTAGATTGGAGAGTTGCGTCTCTAATTCTAAAACTCACAATGTTTAGTGACCTATATAAGTGTAAGTGTGTTGTCTTAATAAAATCAATAAGTTTCAGTATTACTCTGTTTTGTCTTTCTAAAAACAGAGCATCGATTACAAACGTAATCTGCAGTCTTTGTTGCACAAGTATTCAAGAAGAAACAATTTCTTCTAACAATTTGCGGGAAAAGGGTATTTTTTTACCTGAACAATTTCGATCGTGCATTTTCATACCTGAAAAAAGAGGAAGTGTGATTTTATACCCAAACCAAAAGATTATTTAAAATTCCTACCTAAACTTTATAATATGAAACAAAATCCTACTTTGACTAACGAACCGTTAGAAAAATGGTAAACCGTTATAAAAATGGTATTTTTCGACCCAAACAATTTTAATCGTGTCTTTTCAGACCTGAAAAATAATAAGTGTGATTTTATACCCAAACTGTAAAATTATTTGAAATTTGTAACCAAAATTTATAATACAAAACAAAATTATATTTTGACTAAAAATTAATTTTGAATGTAAATGTCAAAACGACGTCGTTTTATCATATATAATTAATTTTCGTAAAAACTATACAATTTCTGTAGATCAAATCCTGGTCTCATTCAAGCATCAAAGAAAACATATACTACTATGTTACGCAACTATATCGGTAATGTAACAGATTTTAAAGGATTTTAACACTTTTATGATCTTTTGAAATATATTCATAACTAATAACTCATAATTACAAAATTTATGAATTTAACTCATATATATATATCATATTAATAACAAAAGTATACATGTGCACAACCTTACAAAATCTAATATAAAATGGAAATTAACAAAACATTAATTTTAATAATATGATATACATATATAAATCAATGTAAATATGTACGCATATATAAATCATTAAAAATTATTACCCAAACTGTAAAATCTTGAAATAAAACATCAAAACATATGTTTTATAAAATACTAGATATGGACCCGTGCGTTGCACGTGTTTTATTTGATATTTTAATTTCAAAAACATATAAAAGAATTAAAATATTTTTTTTCACATTAGTTCTTGGATTTTCTATATATATTCATGACATTTTAATAGCAATAACGTGTTTATAAATTTTGATTTATATTTCTGTTTCAATATTCATGGTGTTTGCAATAGTATATTGATATTTTATTTTTAATAAATACTTCATTTTTAATTATTTTTCAAAATAATATGGTTTCTAGTTGATCGAAACATATAGAACTGTGAACTCTCTATATTGTTTATATTGTGTAAAAAAAATAAAAAACAACACAATTCAAAATATAATGTTATACAACACCAATCAATATGGTTTATTGATAGTTAGCTAAATATCAAATATATTGTTAAAGAAAACATCAAATTTGTTTGTATTAGTATTCATGGTGTGACTTTATAACTTCTATATAATATTTTGTAAAACATTATTGTCGCTATGTTTTTAAAATCTGAAGCTTTTTAGTTGTATTGACTCTAGATAGTTCGATGTATAATTGTAAGACTGGACTTAACAAATAGACTAACTTTTTAAGCTTAACATTAACTCTTGTTGATAGTCATTATATAGCTCTTATAGGAAATTGAAATTTTTTCAGTTCGAAAGGTCTTCTTGCAAATTTCGAGGATCTATAAAAGTACATATAAGTATAATAGTCACATTAACTTAGTCACAACAACATAACATCTATATAAAGCTGGATAAAATAACCATAAATTTTGACTCGATTTTTTATCTGTTTCGATTTAAACCTAAATTTTGAATATCTGTAACTCTACGTAGCAAAGTAAATACCTATATAAGATATCAGTCAAAATGAAGCAAATCATAAATACCAATACTTTTAAGAATGAATATCCGATTCAATACATTTTATGCATATATATATATATATATATATATAAGTTATATAAATATTATATTTTATATAAATTCTATACTATTTTTATTTGCTAAATTTATTAAGTTGCTTATTATAATTTTTAAAAGTAAAAGATTTTTTATTTTTTAATAAAATATTATTATTATTTTATCTTATTTTGGAATTTTTATTTATTTTTAATTTATTTTTACGAATTGAATCGGATATTCGGTCAAAAAAATTTTTTTTGGGTGGCTACATTTATATGTACAAACACCTAAGTATAATTGGATCGAATACTTAAGTATTATGACAAAATGGATCTGATCAAAATATATCCAAAAACCTGGATATTCGATTTATGTCCACACCTACATCTATATGTACAAACACCTAAGTATAATTGTAACAATAACTAATGTACGACATCACGACAATTATATTATTTAAAAATTTCGACATCAATTTTAAGTGAAGATCAGAATATCTAGTTATTTTTTCAATATGTGACACCCAAAAAGGATAACATGCGAAGATGTGAAAGAACATGCAGAAAAACTCACCTAGATTTTTCTTGTATCTCTTGACAATATATAAGAGAGTTTAATCACATATATTGATCAATATATAAATAATTATAATTTATTTTGGTTTATGATTTTGAAAACCAAAATTATTGATTTTAATAGCATATATAGGTGTAAATATTTAGTGTTTCGTTTGGTTTATGATTTTTTAAATAGGAAATTAATTATTCATAAAACACATTAAACATTCTCTTAAATTTTTCTTTTCTTACGTTTAATATTTTAGAAAAGGAAAATTCCTATCAAATAATTACTAACAATTTTTTAAAATATATTTCCTTTAAAAATTTAGTAAACTGAAATTATAATTAAATAAATTATTGAAAACTTTTTGTTTAAAGTTTTTGAAAATGAGAAAGTAGAGAAAATGTCATTAATAATTCTAAGTTACTTTATAAAATATTTTTATTATCTTTTTATATATTTTATCAATTATGATATATTTTAACGAATGTCAAAATTGTAAAAGGAAAATTAATATAAAAAATGTCTTACAATTATCTTTTGTTGTGGATATTAGAAAAGGAAAATTAGTATTAAATAATTTATTTTACAAATCTATTTTTTCTTTAGGATTTTAAAAAGAAAATTTTCTAGAAAATTATTATTAAATATTTTTTTAAAAAAATTAAATTTCCTATTAAATACTTTTGAAATTTAATTTTTCAAAATTCGTTTGTTATTTTCTTAGTATATGTATTTTTAATCATGAGATATTCTAACACATGTTACAATATTAAAAACAATTACTATCAAATAATATTTTGCAATTATATTTTTAAAATGTAAAAATACTATTTAGTTATTTTAAAAAAAATGTTATCTTAGTATGTTTGTTTATACAGATTCTGATATATTTTTTTAAAAAGATTATATTTTCTTTATTATGAGAGTAGGAAAATTAGTATATAGGATTTGTATAAAACGAAAGTTACTATTTAAAAAAAATCTATACAAAATTTTTGTAAGAAGATTTTCTTTATTTATATAATAAGATAGGAAAATAAATCAATGTAAAAAGATAATTACGAAAATAATTATTTTAATAAGATTGAGTATGAAAATAGGAAAATTATCTTTAGCTTTATATAATAAGATAGGAAAATAGAAAAATCAATCTCAGTATATAAATGTTAAATATATTGCACACATGTCGCAATCTAAAATATATAACCGCCACGTGTCGCGATCATGTTAATTAGTAACTTTGAAAACTAAGCTTTATATAATAAGATAACATTTTAACAATATACCATAATGTTAAAATAAAATATTAAAATGTTATTAGTTATTAATATATTTCAAAATATTATTAAATGGTTGAAAGTCATTAATAATCTTTTACATTATCGATATAGTTGCAGTAGCATAATGGTATTTATTTTCTTTGATGCTTGAGTGAGACCGGAATTTGGTCCACATAAATTGATGTTTTTAGGATTATTAATTATTTTAATTTTGTTCAAAATTAACATTTGTTAGTCAACATATAATTTTGTTTGTATTGTAAATTTTGGGTATATATTTCAAATAATTTTATAGTTTGGGTATAAAACCACACTTATTTTTTTCAGGTTTGAAAAGACACAATCGAAATTGTTCAGGTAGAAAAATACTCTTTTTCTAACGGTTGACTAACGGTTTGTTAGTCAAAGTATGATTTTGTTTCATATTATAAAGTTTAGGTAGGAATTTTAAATAATTTTACGGTTTGGGTATAAAATCATACTTTCTTTTTTTTCAGGTATGAAAATACACGATCGAAATTGTCCAGGTCGAAAAATACCCTTTTCCCAACAATTTGCTTTGTACAAATGCTTGTAGAAACTCAAGTTAATGTATACAAAGTTTGCTTATTATATATGTTCTCCTTGCAATTTCTAAAATGTTGGATGGATGACAAGAATAGGAATTGAGTTTCAGAACATGGGAACTTTATTAGAACTTGAGTAATGAGTTTTTTACATACACAAAGTATGTAGAGAATCAGAAAAAAAGGACAATGGTCATGATGTTTTTAACCTGGTGACGGCGGTGAATCTTGCACGGAAGTTTGATATCATAACAGGGCACTCACCCTTCTCATCATACTCTGTGAACTCCTCCCCGCTTGACAAATCAATCTCATCAAATTTGTTTCCATATTCCTGTATAGGCCAGACAAAAAAAAACTCAACTCATGAGAAACAAAGCTGAGATGATGCTTTCGGAGAGTCTTGATATAGTTTCTGACTATTGAGCTACAAATGGTGAATAATAGCCAAAGGGATCAAGGTGTTAAAAAATGCAAGACTGACCTCATATGACATGTTATCAATGTCAAGTCTCATATCGCTATGCTGGTCGTAGAATCTGATCATATCAGATGAGAATATATTCATCTCTAAAGAAGCCAGTTGCTGTGGGAAAAAGAAGTAGAAACGTCAGAAACACTATACTGAGACAAAACTTATCATATCAAAAGACCAAGCTGGCTGCTAATTACCTCATATGTAAGCTCTTGATTATGTTCAATTCTTTCCAGGGCCAAACGTATCTGAGACATTTCCAAGATAATGTTATTACAACACACAAGAACATGCCAAAGCTTCCTATGAAATCAGACAACAAGGTGATGGAACGACCTCTGCAATTCCATTCATGCTGTAGCCAATTAAACAATCCCGGTTCACCAAAGAGGGCTACCAGGCATAATGCTACGTAACCGGACGGTACTACTGTTCGGCCTACTGTAACTATTTGGTGGACCCGAACCTTCTCGGAGGAGGTTCACGGCTGAGATGATGCTTTTGGAGAGTCTTGATATTTTTTCTCGTGAGACCAAACTTAATTCTCCCAAGCTCGTAGCAATAATCCCATGGATATATTTTTTTTTGTTCAATCCCATGGATATATATGCAAGTCATCACACACTAACCTGAATTCCTCAAAAAAAATCATCACCAGCTGCATTAAGTTATGAGCCAAGATAAAACAAAAGTTTATGTATCTTTGATGGCTCGTGACTCGCTCGGTTCGGTTTCCATCATAGCCTCCAAGCTCCTGAATATCTTGGCTCCCACCACGCAGTTCTCATCAAGGAGAACCACCGGAAGATTCAAGTTTGATAGCTTGGAGACGAGCTGGCTTGTGGTGAAGGCGAGGACGGGGTGCGAGTCCCCGATCTGTATCAAGATTTCTCCCGGAATGTGGATCGAATTCGCGGTGGTGATGACGGCACGTGACATTACCGATAAGTAGACATGGGGAAGACGATTGAGTTTGGGGAGAAAATAACGACGACCTTCTTTTTAATTACTCAAAGTATGGGGTATAAGGGTAAATAACACCTTTAATGAATGTTATTTTTGTGATTTTGGATATTGAGTGTTAGTTTGGGAACAAAAACTTGATTTGGATCTATTTTGGTCATTTTTTTCTTTATATTTGTGTGTTTTAAGAACAAAACTTAGGTTCACCCCCTAGGGTGAACCTCTAAATTCACCCACCAATAGAATTTAGTTATTCTAGATTTGATATCTTTAAAAAAAGGAAACTAAATAATCAACTCATTTAATGAATTAAAATTTTGTTTTTAGATAAATAAAAAATAGTAGCAATTATAAAAAAAAGATTTTGTATGATATTGATAAATCCGTCGGCAAATATTAAATTCTAAACTCTAAATTCTAAATACTAAACCCTAAACCCTTAGAGAAAGTATGAACCCTTGGACAAACCATATATCCTAATAAAGCGTTAATCCTAACCCCTAAAGCGTTAATCCTAACCCCTAAACCCTTAATTCTAAACTATAATATTAATTCATAAATTCTAAACATGAAATCCTAAACCATAAATTTTTCGACAAATATTAAATTATAAACCTTTAATCCTAAACCACAAACAATTTTCGAATTTAGGATTTAGGGTTTAGTATTAATGGTCATAATTTTAGGGTTTAGGACTTAGGATTTTGTTTATGATTTAGAGTTTGGTTTAAATTTAAGAGTTTAGGGTATATGATTAACCCAAGGGTTCATGCTTTCCCTAAGGGTTTAGGGATTAGTATTTAGAATTTAGAGTTTAGGATTTAATATTTAGAATTTAGGGTTTAGGGTTTAGTATTTGCTGACAGATTTATCAATATTATAAAAAAAATCATTTTTTTATAATTGCTACTGTTTTTTATTTATCTAAAAACATAATTTTAATTCATTAAATAGGTTCATTATTTAGTTTCCTTTTTTAAAACATATCAAATCTAGAATAAGTAAATCCTATTGGTAGGTGAATTTAAAGGTTCACCATAGGGGGTGAACCTAAGTTTTGTTAGATTTTTTAAAGTTGTCAACTTTCTCCTTCTTAATCTGAACAAAACATGTGTTAAGTAACTAACTATGTTTGGTTTCTAACTAAATCCAAAATTAAGCTTAACTAATTTATAAAGAATTAATTTAAGCTGAGCCGTTTTACACATAGTTCGTCACGTTTCATGTCATACAAAAGCAATTGACCATCGTGTCTCCAACTTCCTTCCTACGTGTTTCTTGCCTCTTGTTATCATAAATGTCACTCTCAGACATTCCATTTAAAATATTTGAACACGCCCTCTCTTCTTGAGAAATCAAGCTACTGTTGTTTTGCTTTGTATCTGATATAGCTGACTTCTCTAATGTTTCTTCCTTTAAGGCTCAAGATGAGTGTAGACCGGCCATACTGGCTCAAAAATGGATCTCACCTCAGACTGGTGATCTTGGTTCTGTGGTCGGTTTGTTATGTTGGTTATGGTCAACTTGAGGACACACATGACTTCAACAATCCGGCTGCTCTTCCCCTCTTTACACAGATGCTTTACCGTAAGCTCTCGAACAGCACTGCTGCACTTAATCACGAGCTCGCTACCAGAGCCAAGTTTTGCGTCAAAGACCCGTTAGTTTCCTTGCTCTTGAAACTGCTTTTTTGCGCATCCTTTGCTTTGCTTTGCTTGGTTTCTAGTTTTGGATACTTGTGTCTTACTGCAATCAATTGTCTCATTTTCTACAATATTTTCACCTTTGTGTTTTGTTTGCGTACTAAAGTAACATGCCATAAAGAGATCTTTCTTGGATCTTAGATACATTGATAAAGCTCGTTTACCTTCTTAGGTCCTATAGATGCAGTGTGTTTTATTAGTGTTACAAATGTTTTAGGTGCAGTATGTTGTTTTAGTGTTACAATATTATAAAATTTGCACTTAATGAAACTGTTTGGAAGCATTTAGTAAATAGAGGATTCACACCGCATTACTATATTTGGTATCAACATGGAGAGGGTTATGGTGGAAATGAAGCTAGTAGTAGTAGTAATCATTTTGAGAATCCTGTTAATAATGAAGAACCGAATCAGAATGAGCAGATGATAGATCATGATAGGATTCAAGACATGATTAATGATGCATTTTTAGAAACAACTACAACAATAGCTCATGAAACCGGGAATGTAGAAGAACCTAATTTGGATGCAAAAAGGTTTTATGAAATGCTAGATGCTGCAAACCAACCAATCTACACTGGTTGTAGAGAAGGTCTCTCTAAATTGTCTCTAGCAGCTAGGATGATGAATATTAAAACGGATCATAATCTATCTGAGAAATTCATGGATTCTTGGGCGGAGTTGTTGAAAGAGTACTTGCCAGAAGACAATTTGTCGGCTGAATCTTATTATGAGATTCAGAAATTGGTTTATAGTCTGGGATTGCCTTCGGAGATAATAGATGTTTGCATCGACAACTGCATGATCTACTTGAAGGACGATGAGAACCTGGAAGAGTGTCGATTCTGCAAGAAACCACGATTCAAACCACAAGGACGTGGAAGGAATAGGGTACCGTACCAAAGGATGTGGTACCTACCAATTAAAGACATGTTAAAAAGATTATATCAATCTGAGAGAACTGCTGCATCGATGAGGTGGCATGCTAAACATGTCCAGAAGGAAGGCGAGATCGCTCATCCATCAGATGCAAGAGCGTGGAAACATTTCAACAAGGTATATCTAGATTTCGCTAACAATATTCGGAATATCTATCTTGGGTTAAGCACTGATGGATTTAGTCCATTCGAAATGTCTGGAAGGCAATATTCTTTGTGGCCAGCATTCTTACGCCGTATAACTTGCCGCCGGAGATGTGTATGGAAGAAGAATATCTATTCTTAACCATATTAATTCCTGGGCCGAAGCATCCAAAACGGTCGCTTGATGTTTTTCTCCAACCATTGATACAAGAGCTACAAGAGTTGTGGTCAGAAGAGGTGAGAACGTATGATTGTTCCATGAAAAACAATTTTACGATGCGAGCAATTCTACTGTGGACGATTAGTGACTTTCCTGCTTATGGGATGTTGTCTGGGTGGACAACTCATGGAAGATTATCGTGTCCAATTTGTCGTGGATCGACAGATGCTTTTCAACTGAAGAATGGTAGAAAGAGTTGTTGGATTGATTGCCATCGTCGATTTCTTCCCATCTCCCATCCGTACCGAAGAAATAAGACATTGTTTAGATACAAAAAAGTTGTCCGAGATAATCCTCCTCCATATCTCACCGGGCAACAAATCCTAGCAGAAATTGATTATTATGGAGCTCATGAAACTGTGGCGTGTGGAGGAAACTGGCATGTTCCGGGAAATATGCCTGATGGGTATGGGGTCTCTCACAATTGGCATAAGAAGAGTATATTTTGGGATCTGCCTTACTGGAAGGATCTTCTTTTACGCCACAACTTAGATGTGATGCACATAGAGAAGAACTTTTTTGACAACATCATGAATACAATATTGAACGTCCCAGGAAAGACAAAAGATAACAAAAAGTCAAGGATGGACTTACCTTCTATCTGCTGGAGAAATGAGTTACATATCAAGAGCAATGGCAGCGTTCTTGTTCCCATATTTCAGTTGTCATCAGCAGCGAAAACAACTTTGTTTGATTGGGTCTCATCAGAAGTTAAGTTCCCTGATGGTTATGTTTCAAATCTGTCAAGATGTGTTGAACGTGGTCAAAAGTTTTCCGGAATAAAGAGTCATGATTGTCATGTGTTTATGCAACGACTACTTCCATTCGCTTTTGCTGAGCTCCTTCCAACAAATGTACATGAAGCACTTGCATGTAAATATTAATTTATAATATATTACATATGTTTAAAAAATGTTATTAATTGTGTTATATTTGCAACATACATCAATTGGAGCATTTTTCAGAGATCTTAGCACACGTACGTTCAAGGAAGAAGTCATCGAACAGCTTCAGGAGAACATTCCCATCATATTGTGCAACATTGAGAAGATATTTCCTCCATCATTTTTTGATGTGACGCAACATCTAGTTGTTCATCTCCCGTAGGAAGCATTACTTCGTGGACCTGTTCACAACGGATGGATGTATCCATATGAGAGGTACATGAAACATTTGAAGGGAAAAGCCAAAAATCTAGCAAAGGTGGAAGGTTCGATCATTGCTGGGAGTTTGACAGCAGAAACTTCTAACTTCACGTCTTACTACTTTGCTCCAATTGTCCGTACAAGGAAAAGAGTTCCTAGAAGATATGATGATGGTGGATACCTTCGTCATATGCCGTAGACGGTGTTCCTGACATTTTTTGTCAAATTAGGCGATTTGGTGGTAAGCTGAAAGAAGTTTGGTGGTCTAGTGAAGAGGATAAGCATAGTGCCCACACATATATTACGCTCAACTGCGGAGATGCAATGACGTCTTCGTTTGAAAGGTAATTTTTTTGTCAATGTTAATTAATTTTATTGTTGTTAATTATATGATATGATATATTTGTTTAATTTACAGCATGTTTGTATCTCAAGTTGAAGAAGCAATACCGGGATTATCTGCAGCTGAAGTGGAAGGAAGAAAAGAAAAGCACTTTGTCAAGTGGTTAAAATCACAGGTATTATATTTGATTAAAATGAAGCAATATTTGGTACTATTCTAACGGTGGTGTATTTTGTAGGTTGAGTATGATGATCCATATTACCCTGTATGGTTTCACGAATTGGTCCAAGGTCCAGTAGCAAAGGTCACCACATCACATATGTACTTCACACGAGGTTTTACCTTTCACACATACGAGTATGGAAGACATCGGGCAACAAGTAACTATAGAATATGTGTGAAAGGCGAAACAGACTTTTACGGGATCTTGCAGGAGATTATTGAAGTGGAATTTCCAGGGTTATTGAAGCTAAAATGTGTCCTCTTCAAATGTGAATGGTTCGATTCCATTGAGAATCGAGGTGTTCGATTTAACAAATTTGGTGTTGTGGATGTCAACTCTGGGAGAAGATACAACAAATTCGAGCCTTTCATCATCGCTTCCCAGGCTGAACAAGTTAGCTTTCTTCCATACCCTCGCCTTCGAAGTTCTGGGATTAATTGGTTGGCTACTATCAAAATTACACCTCGTGGACGAATTGTTGCTGGAGAAGAACCACCATTGCAAGAAGAAGATGCTATTAATGAAGTTGAGGTTCCTGACCAACAACTTGATGAAATTCTTCTGATCGACCCAAATAACCATCAATATGAAGATCTTCCCGAAGATGCGACAGATGAAGCACGTGAAGACGAGTTTGATTGTAGTGATGACGATGAATGTTCTGATGTTGATGAGAACTCAAACGATTCAGAATGATGTAATATATGTAACAAATGTTGGTTTTGTCTTTCCAAAATATTGTATCCAATGTTGTTTTTTATTGCTTAAGTGAAATTCTTAATGTATAATATATATTTTTTAAGGTTAAAAATATCTATTTGTTAAGGAAAAAAATTTATTTTGTTGAAGGTAAGGGTTTTAGTTGGATAAAGAGGATGAAAGTATGAATGAGTGGTAAAGATGATAAGTTTGGGGTTTAGGTATTTGATTTTCGGGGTTTCATACTTTTCTGGTAACTTCGTCGTAAATGAAAAAACACGGGCCTGGTAACTTCGTCGTAAATAAAAAAACACGGGCCTGGTAACTTCGTCGTAAATGAAAAAACACGGGCCTGGTAACTTCGTCGTAAACGAAAACACGGGCCTGGTAACTTCGTCGTAAACGAAAACACGGGCCTGGTAACTTCGTCGTAAACGAAAACACGGGCCTGGTAACTTCGTCGTAAAATTACGAGGCCATTACGACGAATCCGTTTTTATATATATGCGAGAATCCTTTCAGACAAGCATTGCTCGTATCTTCCTCCCAAAATCCTCCCCCCTCTATGGTAAACTTTCTCTCTCTACTTTGTTTTTTATAGTTTAGGTGGTTAGTTTAGGTGATTAGTTTAGGTGATTAGTTAACGGAATTAGTTTAGGTGATTAGTTAACGGAATTAGTTTAGGTGATTAGTTAACGGAATTAGTTTAGGTGATTAGTTAACGGAATTAGTTTAGGTGATTAGTTAACGAAATTAGTTTAGGTGATTAGTTAATGGAATTAGTTTATTTTAAAAATTTCGTTTATGAAATGTATTAACTTATTTTTTTTAATTATTTTTTAGATGGCTCATAGACCGAGACCAGCAGCTCTTGGACCTTCGTATGCAGATCTATTTGGCGATGGATCTTCTTCTAGCGGTCCATCGTCTTCTTCCGAGACAGTTCCAGAGTCTCACACATCTCGTAGAGTTTCTTCGACCCCTCCTCCTCATCCAGCTCAGATGGCTCCCCCGCCAGCTGCTCCACCTCTCGCCCCGGATCAGCCTGCCCCACCGGCTGCAGTTCATCCCGACTTGCGGGTCCCAGCTCATGCACCATTCGCAAGATACACCGTCGAGGATTTGCTGGCCCAGCCCGGACGAGAGGGTTTACACGTTCTTGACCCCGGTAGACCCCCGGGTACTTATTGGTAAGTAGATAAAATTATTAATTTTAAATTTAAAATCTTTGATAATTTTTTTTAACAAATTTGTCATATTTGCAGGTTTGGGGCTAACAACAAAGTTAGCCGGAGCGTTTCAGAGACGATGAAGGGATATTATGACGGCCCTTATCTCAACTGGACGTCTACTCCCGATCACGTCAAGACGACGTGGTTTAAATGTTTTGCGGTAATTTAAATAAATAATTAAATTGTTAATTAAATAATTATTATTTTTTTCTAATCTTTTAATTTTTTTGTTTTTTCAGCAAAGGTGGAACTGGTCCATAGGAATCACCGAGAGGGTGAAGAGCGAATTTATTGCAAAGGCGAAAACTCATCTTTGCAACACCGTCTCCGATTGGAAGGACAAGTGGGAGATTTACGGCTATGAGGGGAAGCCGAGCGGGGTCACCAAGGAGGCATGGGATGGCCTCATCGCCTATTGGACCGAACCCGGCAACATCCGCAAAGCCAACTCGTGCTCTGCTTCCCGAAGAACGAGGGATAAAGATGGCCATTTGCCCATGGTTCATAGAACCGGCCAAAAACCTCATGCCGGAGTTCGTCTCGAAGCTGTAAGTTTTATTTAAATTTATAATTTTCATTTTTATAAACTTTTGTATTTATTAATATATTTAATTAATTTTTTTATTTTTGTTTATTAGTTGGAGAAGACGGGAGTTTTGCCATCTCTCTCGGACTTATTCAAGAGGACTCACCCGTCACCAGATGGAGTTTTTGTTGATTCTACATCAGAGAAACTCTTCAACGCTGTGGCGTCTCGGGTAGAAGAGCGAGAGACGCAACTTACCCAACAGTCTGCAGATGGATTATCCGTCAAGTTGTCAACCGAAGAAGTCGACCGGATCTTCGAGGAGGTAAAATTTAATAACTTTCTTTTATTATTAATTAACTAATTTAATTATTTATTTAATAACTTACTCTAAATAAGTTTTTTTATATATATACATATAGGTGGCTCTTAGAAAGAAGGGAAGGACGGTCGGAATAGGTTCCGTTAACGAAGTTGCAAGGGCGACTTCGTCCTACTATTCGAGGCGGGACCAGGACAACGAGCGGATGCAGGCTCGTATGGATACCCAGCAGCAGCGTTTGGACTCTCTCGAAAGTTTGCTGGATGTGATGGTGGTGGGAAATCCAACTTTGCAGACGGCTTTGGCGGCGAGACGAGCAGCTCTCGGGATGTGCCAGCCGGATCCCGACGCAGGAACATCTACAGACCCGAACCCCTCAGCCAACTACTTCGATGACGATGATGTCGGTCTTCATTAGAATTTTTTTTTTTATTTCTTATGTTTTGTATAAAAATTTTAAATTATATTTAATAATGAATTTCAAGTTTTTAAATAAAATTTTTGGTTTCATATTTATTTTTTTGAAAAATATTTTAATTTTAAAATTATTGTTTTATAAAATTTATATAATTATTATAATTAATTAATATTTTAAATATGGAGATGTAAATTCGTTGTAAATTTCCATGTTTAGTCCTCGTAAAAGTTACGTCGAATTTACATCGACTCGTTGTAAAGGCGTTGTAAAATTAACATCGAGTTTACGACGAATCTTTACGTGTCTGTTACAACGAAATATTACGTGGCATTTACATCGCAGATTACGAATGTTTCCTTCCGCTTTACGAGGAAAAAGCTTCCTCGTAAAAGTAACTAGGACTTTACGACGAAAGCTCCGTTACGACGAGCGTTTAACAACGAAACGCGGATCGATGTTAATTCGTCGTAAACCTCTTATTACGACGAATTAACATCGAATAACACCCTCGTAAAAAATATGTTTTCTTGTAGTGAACTGACTTCTTGTTCTTGGAATAGGTGATATTGGTAAGCGTATTTGTACAGCAGCAGAGATGAAGTTCTATTTAAATGCTTTCTTTTTTAAGTCGAGTAATCCTGACTACTTGCAACAAAATGGGAACTGCAACTTAACTTCATGGGTGTCTGGTTGTGAACCTGGATGGGCTTGCAGTGTTGATCCAACCGAACAAGTCGACCTGCAAAACTCTAAAGACTTTCCAGGAAGGACAATAAATTGTATGTCTTGCTGTGAAGGGTTATTTTGCCCCCGTGGCCTCACTTGTATGCTACGTAAGCCATCCCGAAATTCTGTCTGGTTATTAGATATATTAATACGGTCTGAATCTAGCTCTATCTTTTTTTTGTGAAAAGCTTGCCCCCTTGGTGCACATTGCCCCTTAGCCTACACTTAATACGAGAACAAGTTTATGCGAACCGTGAGTTTTTTTGTTTTGTGTCTGTTATTTAATATGTCAATATGAAACGTTATATGATGTTGAAATTTAATATCTATATAGGTATACTTATCAGTTACCACCAGGACGACCAAACCACACTTGTGGAGGTGCAAATGTATGGGCTGATATCAGAAGCAGTGGCGAAGTGTTCTGTTCCGCAGGATCGTACTGTCCAACGACCACTAGAAAAGTAGCTTGTGATAGTGTGTACTCATGTCTTTATCCCTTCAACTTATGTTCTATTTATCCTCAAAATGCTGTGTTATTATCAAACTAACTTATAGTTGTTGATTCAGGAACTATTGTCGTATGGGGTCTACATCTCAGAAACGTAAGTCTCTCTAGTTATCATAATAAAGCATCTGCTTGTCTCTTCATGTTTTGTTAACAACTTCTTGTTTTTTGCAGCATGTTTCAAGTTAACTTCTTGCAATCCCAACACAGCTAATCAGAACATGCATGCATTTGGTGTTATGGTTATTGTAAGTTTTTGACTTTTCCAGTTGTTATTAGTTAAGAATGAATACATCCTTATTGACAAGAGAGAGATTTGTTCAATTTGTTTGTTCAGTTTGGTGTGATTACTATTCTGATCATTATATAAACTGTTCTGATCAAATCCTAACAACAAGGGAGCGGAGGCAGGCAAAATCAAGAGAAGCAGCTGTGAAGAAAGCTAAAGCTCATCAGAGATGGAAAGTTGCTAAAAAGCATGTAACTGAGATCCGTGCACAAATAACTCGGACGTTCTCTGGTAAGAAACACAATCATGATGTGGAAGCTCACAAGATTGTGGATCGTGGGAACTCTTCGGATGTAGGCATGTCCACAAAATATGTAAGTCTTGAGAGTTCCAAAGGGCATAAGAGCAAGAAATCATCTAGCCAAATCTTGAAGGATGCGTATAATCAGATAGAGAAGGAGAAAGCAATGGAACTAGAGTGTAAAGACCTTACCTTCTTAGGATTAGTTAACATGGCTGTAAGCTCAAGAACTTGGAGCTTGATGGGTTGCTACAGTGGTGGAGCTTTGGTTCGTGTACATGTGTTACACACGGAGGATGGTGTGTGACACACGCTTCAGAGAATAAAAAGAAAACATCAAGATGTGATGTTGTGGAATATTTCCATATACTTGGTTGACGAAATAAGCACTAAAGGAACGTGATTAGATCACAAATTGAAAGATTTGGTGATGCTAAAATATAGGAAATAATATATTAGATAATAAGAAAATATTATTTAATATATATCTTGGCTTTTACCTAGTTTTAGGGTTAGAGCTTTTGACGTTTTAATTCTCACAGAAACATAGCAGCAACTTTGGGGTTTCAGACAGTGAGTGATTTGTAGAGGTGATCAATAGGGGTTGGTTCCTCATAAGGGTAGATTAAGAATTGATCCGTGTCAAGCCGTGTGTGGCGTTGAGTAATTCGGATTTGACAAGTCTTTGTAAAAGATTGTTTCAGTGATTCTTAATAAAGAGATAATTGTTCTTGGAGTTATTTTGTGCCTTCTGTTCTCGCTGTATCTCGAACTTACAATTGGTATCAGAGCAGGACACCTAAACGAAGAAGAGATCTTCGAACCAAGGTGAGATCCTGAGAAGAGATTATGGCGGTTTTGGCACAAATTATGTTGCTGCTGAATGATGTGAATTATGGGTATTGGAAAGTGAGAATGAGAGCAAACTTACGTGGAGCTGATGAAGATATATGGACAGTTGTTCAATCTGGATGGGAAGAACCATGGGTGATGCAAGAGGATGGTTTGAAGATACCTAAATTGAAGACAAAATGGACAGTAACATAGAAAAAACTTTCAAGATTTAATGCAAGAGCATTGGATACAATCTTCAGTTCTGTAGATGGAAAGCAATTTGAGCTTATACAAGGCTGTGAATCAGCCAAAGAGGCTTGGGATATACTACATAATGCATTTGAGGGTACTGCGAATGTTAGGAGGATAAGATTGGACTTGCTTGCATCACAGTTTGAAGACATAAGGATGAGTGATGATGAGAAGATAGGAGAGTTCAGTGCAAAGCTCAGCTCCATAGCCAATGAAGCACAAGTTTTGGGTAAGAAATATGAAGATGCAAAATTGGTGAAGAAGTTTCTGCGATGTTTGCCTACTAAGTTTGCAGCACATAAAGCAGCAATAACATTGACGATGAACACTGATGAACTGAAGTTTGCTGAGGTGGTAGGGATCTTAAAGGCTCAGGAGATGGAATTGGAATCTAAGTATTTAAAGCCTGCTCAATACTATAAAGTTACAGTTGATGAAGACATCCAGAGAGCTAAGAAGCTTGAAGAATCTATTCACTTGATGATTCAGAAACTTGAAGAAACCATTAATCTTTTGAATAAGATGTCCAGCGACAGACTACCTAGAGAAAAAGAAAGACATAAATGGCAGGCAGTGGTGTGTTTTAATTGTCATGGTATTGGGCATGTCAAAACAGATTGTCCATCATTCAAGAAAAAAGAAATCAAGTGTAATGAATGTAATGGTTATGGACACATAAAATCAGATTGTGTGAACACCAAGAAGATGAAGATGAAGAGACGTTGCAGTGATAAAATGACAGAGAGGAAAGAAGATTCTCTCAATTGTGTGGCTCTTCATAGACATCTAGGGTCTGAAAAAGACATCACCAAGGATGAAATTCGTATGAAATGGGTGTAACTCACCAATTCAGATGCGTCACACAGTGATACAGAAAGTGATATAGATGCAGATGTTCTAGCCGAGTATAAAGTTCTCTTTGGTAAATTTGTAGAGCTCAGTCACGAAAATCTGCAGCTCATCAAAGATAAAGCTGTCTTAAAACATCAAGTCAACACCTTAGAGATGTAACAGACTGATACGAAGGGTGAATCAAAGTTTAGGGTGACAAAGAATGATGATGAAGATGAGCTTCAATCTCTTAAGAGAGTTGTGGCAGAGCGGAATCGAGTTCAACAAGAGTTTGAAGTAAAGTTTCATCAGATGAGACAACTGTTGAATCAAGAACTTGAAAAGAGTCAGCTTCTGGAAAGACAATTTGCTGAGTACTTCGGTGGTATGTATGATGCATATTGGTCTTAGAAGTGAGTGAGCTTGAGTTGTAAAACTAAGTGAAAAAGGGAGAGAATGTAAGCTCAAGAACTTGGAGCTTGATGGGTTGCTGCAGTGGTGGAGCTTTGGTTCGTGTACATGTGTTACACACGGAGGATGGTGTGTGACACACGCTTCAGAGAATAAACATCAAGATGTGCTGTTGTGGAATATGGTCGAAATAAGCACTAAATGAATGTGATTAGATCACAAATTGAAAGATTTGGTGATGCTAAAATATAGGAAATAATATATTAGATAATAAGAAAATATTATTTAATATATATCTTGGCTTTTACCTAGTTTTAGGGTTAGAGCTTTTGACGTTTTAATTCTCACAGAAACATAACAGCAGTTTTGAGGTTTCAGACAGTGAGTGATTTGTAGAGATGATCAACAGGGGTTGGTTCTTCATAAGGGTAGATTAAGAATTGATCCGTGTCAAGCCGTGTGTGGCGTTGAGTAATTCGGATTTGACAAGTCTTTGTAAAAGATTGTTTCAGTGATTCTTAATAAAGAGATAATTGTTCTTGGAGTTATTTTGTGCCTTCTGTTCTCGCTGTATCTCGAACTTACAATGGCTACTTACTATGATCAGGTGAGGAAGAAGAGGACTCTCAGGGAGCTTTTTTTCAAAGATTTAACTCTTACATTGAAATCTAACGGTAAGCATGCTTTGAGATGTGTAACGGGAAGCATGAAACCAAGTCGTATTACAGCTGTGATGGGTCCATCAGGAGCAGGAAAGACAAGTCTTCTTTCTGCTTTGGCTGGCAAAGCCGTTGGATGCAATTTGAGTGTTTTGATCCTTATAAATGGGAAGCAAGAATCAATCCATTCTTATAAGAAGATCATTGGGTTTGTGCCACAAGATGATATTGTCCATGGAAACTTGACAGTTGAGGAAAATATTTGGTTCCATGCTAAATGCAGGTTACCTGCAGGACAATCAAAAGGCGATAAAGTTCTTGTGGTTGACAGAGTCATAGACTCTTTAGGGCTACAAACTGTGAGGAGTTTTTTAGTTGGAACTGTAGAGTAGAGGGGGATCTCAGGAGGGCAGAGGAAACGAGTGAATGTTGGTTTGGAAATGGTAATGGAGCCTTCGATTTTGTTCTTGGACGAACCTACTTCTGGCTTGGATAGTGCCTCATTACAGCTTCTTCTTAAAGCACTTAGACATGAAGCTCTTGAGGCAGTCAATGTTTGCATGGTTGTTCACCAACCAAGGTACGTATCTGTTAGGATAAATAGGAAATCTAAGTCTCACTTGATCAATGAAAGTCTAATATATAATTAGGACGGTCCAATTCCACTTAGTATGAGGTTCTTTGTGAAAAATTCTTCTCAAGGACAAATATGTTACGTATCATACTAGGGGAAAATTGTACATTTGGTCTGATCCAAGAAAAGTCATCTAGTATGGTTCTAACAGAGCATTTGGTCATCTGATCCATCACAACAATATCTTGAATACAATTTCGATTTAGAGAAAGTGTCTTTATTAACATAATGTTTCTTTGTTGCATGCAGTTATAGTTTGTTCAGAATGTTTCAAGATCTAGTACTTCTAGCAAAAGGTGGCCTTACTGTTTACCACGGACCAGTCAAGGAGGTTGAGGAATACTTCTCAGGTCTTGGAATAATTGTACCAGAACGCATCAACCCTCCTGACTACTACATAGACGTTTTGGAAGGAATTGTGACTGATTTGAACTCTGATTTTGGCTACAAAGAGCTTCCTCAAAGGTGGATGATTCACAAAGGGTACTCGGTTCCATTAGATATGCAAAACAACAACAGTGCCAAGGACCTTGTAATGAATCCAGCCATTGTAAACAATACCAACTGTAATGAAGAACAAACATTTGTCAGAGAGCTGTGGGGAGATGTGAATAGTAACTTCAGGTTGCATAGTGATAAGATACGGCATAACTTCTTACAGTCCAGAGATTTGTCCTGCAGAAGAACCCCTTATATGTGGCTACAATACAAATACTTCCTTGGAAGGTATGTACTTTCTAACATTAATCTCCAAGTTATTTAAGAGGACAGACCCTTGAAATTTTGGGAGCCATAAACAATTTAGTAAGAATTTTAAACAATAGGGTTCACTAATGTTTCCCTGATATGTCCAGAGCTGGCTCTGGTTTTAAGAGAAGCTAACTGTTCTTGATGTACAGGATAACTAAGCAGCGAATGAGAGAAGCTAAGTTACAAGCCACAGACTATTTGATATTATTGCTAGCTGGGGCTTGTTTAGGATCACTGATCAAAGCAAGTGATGAGAGCTTTGGAGCACCTGGTTATACCTACACTATTATCGCCGTTTGTAAGTAGGAAACTTACCTTCTTATACAAGTGTCTTTTTGAGAATTTTTCTTCATAGTTTCCTATTGCCTATTGGTCTTTTTTTGTCATTCTCACTAGACAAGTTACATTACTGGAGAGAAAGTGCTTCAGGAATGAGTAGCTTGGCTTGTTTTCTTGCCAAAGATATTATAGACTGCTTCAATACACTTGTCAAGCCATTGGTTTATCTCTCCATGTTCTACTTCTTCACGAACCCGAGATCAACATTTTTTGATAACTACATAGTTTTGGTCTGCCTTGTATATTGTGTGACTGGCATTGCATATACGTTGGCTCTCTTCCTCCAACCTGGTTCTGCTCAGCTGGTAAGTTGCCATTTCAGTATAATATGAATCATCCTCTCTGCTCACTCTAAATTTGACTTCGGGTCTTTGCAGTTTTCTGTTCTCCTTCCAGTAGTTTTAACACTTGTTGCCACTCAACCAAAGAACAGTGAAGCTATGAAGATCATATCTGATTTATGTTATCCAAAGTGGGCTTTAGAGGCATTTGTCATAGGAAATGCTGAAAAGTAAGGCATAAAAGACATTGCCTTTTTTTTTATGTTTTGATTTACACCATCTGGTTTTTACCTGTGGTTTTCCAGGTACTATGGAGTATGGATGATCACTCGATGTGGATCGCTTATGAAGAGTGGCTACGACATAAATAAATGGAATCTATGTATAATGATACTGCTTCTCATTGGCGTGGTCAGTCGTAATATCGCCTTTGTAGTGATGCTTATACTTCAAAAGAAATGAAGAATAGGTCTTTCCAGTACGGTTGTAATCTGCTTATAGTTCTCAGAGCTCTGAGGCTTGTAAGTAGGAGAAGAGTTTAATGGTTCTCCGTTTGGTTGGTTACATTCGACGACCAAGTTACATAAGCTTTCTTGATTGTGTTTTTCTCATATTATGTCTTATTATTACAGACTTTGTTAAGGTCTTTTGGTGATTTAAGTGTTGGTGTTTATACAAAAAAAAAAAAGAGAAAGTGTTGTACTCCCTCTGTTTCTAGGAAAGAATTGTTTCAAAAAAATATATTGCCCCTGCTTTAGCTGCACTTGGTGCATTCGATGAACACGAAAGTTTTGATGAAAAGGAAGATTTACTTTTTATCTTTTCAGTGCAGTTTTTAATAAATAATAATGATAAATTGTAAATTTTAAGAAAATTAATTATATTTTCTAAATTTTGATTGGTCGAAAGTTATGGAAAAATATTAATCACAAAAACTATACATTTAATATTAATATTTAATGAATTTTATTAATAAGTGTGAAAAAACTCAAAACATATATCTTTTAGAAATATAGGATGTGTGTATGTGTTAATAAGCTGATCTATAAGCTCTCTTAAATTTTTGGCTTGTTTACTAGATTTTGGCATGGAAGCAAACTAAAAATTAAAGGAAAAACATCTCCAAGATTAAGAATCATAATTAAGCAGTGGACAATTGTTCGGAGATAAGAACAAGATCAGCGTGATCACTGTTGTGAAAAAAAATGAATGAAAAGATATATCACGTTGCATAGAAAAAGCAGAAAATGATACATCAATCACTATGCATAGAAAAAGCAGAAAGAAGAAAATCGTGAGAAAATATATGCAAAATAAACTCATATCGATTCGAACGAAGCAGCAAATGGTATTAGAGCATAGAAAAAAATTCTGGTTAAAGATTCGACCACGGGCTTACTAGCAGGTCGTGACGGAATATTACTAGTCTCATTGAACGTTGAGCTGCTTCTAACATTTGAGCATCATCATAATTCAACTCCAACCACACTTTCAATGCATACCCATATGTGGAACAAATTGCTTCTTTAATAAGGTCATTCATGTGTTTCCTCAAATTATCGAGATCGTCATCGTTGATTTTTATTCCTGATTCATCTATATCAAGAAATATTCTTTTTTTTTGCCATCTGATATTATTAAAGGCTAAAAGGCCATGAAACCCAAAATACAAACTATGAAACAAACAAAGCCTGAAAGAGTAATGCTTAACATACATCACACACTAAAAAGCCCACCAGCCACACACCAACTCCAGGCCCAAAAGGAAAATGAGATTCCCATACTCCACCGCACAAGGCCACGCGTGAGACAACCGAGAAACCGAATAGACGCGTGGCTAGGGTTGAAGCATCATCATCTCTACCACCTGGAGAAACGCCGTCGGGACCGCTAACCGTCACTCCACCGGAGCTTCGAGCCACCATCGATATCCTCGAATTAAAGTCGACAGAAACATAAATCCAACGGAAACACCGGGACACCACCCACGACCACTGAAATCCACCTTCAACGACAGTATTGGAGGTATAGGAGTTCAGTATCTTCTACACAAACGCCACAGCTTCGGAGAGTATCAATCAATCAACTTGAGATTTCGTCCGAACTCGGCCACCAACCACGAGGAAACCTTTCACACTGCTCGAATACTTACACGGGAACGAAAGCCGGCAACCAGCACCGAAGAAGAAACGGCGCAGCCCCAGAGTCAAAACCGGCGATAAGCGGTGCTGGCTAAGCCACCGTCTCCCGGAAACCAAAGACGGACGACCACCATAAGGATTGAGGTGCGATGCCGAAACCTGAAAAGCTATACAAAAAAACAGAGAAGCAACACAAACGGTTCTTCTCCCTCCTTGACGGACATGCACCACGAAAATCCGGACCGACGGTGGCTGTGAGAGCCCAACCGTCGGTCGGAGCAACTTGATCGGAGTTTTTCTCTCTATTCGGTGTTTTCTCTCTCTAGAGCTCTTATATCAAGAAATATTCTAAACTCTCGTATGCACAATCAACAATTCTTTTATTCTTTTTTCTTTTATTTTTTTTTTATTTTTTAAAAACGTCATCTTATTTATTTTCAAATCATAGAGAATTCTTGTGTTCCCTTTAGCGTTACTATTTGAAATTACAATCTGTTATGAGAATTCTTGTTTTTCCTTTTTTAAGTATTACTTCTTTTTAAAAACCCAATTTTTATAAAGAAAACATTTTCTTGTATCTACTAATAAAAAACAAGGATTCTATAAATAAAAATCCACCGTTAAAAAGGGTTACAGCTGCAATCATTTTATCACTAGGCCAACACAACGTTGGTCGTTGAAGTATATATATGATCCGCATAGAGTTGGTAGAATAACAGTTAATCTGCAAGAGAGAGTTAGTCACTGAACGCACACATCCAACAGGGAAATCGGCCAACTCATACATCAACAGAGGTTCGTGGTCCCGATAAGTACATCAACATGGATCATGTGCTAAAACATACATCAACCCAACATACAGTAAAACCTCTATAAATTAATAATGTTGGGACTACACCAAAATTTTTTTTTTAATTAATTTAGAAAGATATTAATTTATCGAGATACTAATTGAACCAAAAACTCAATTTGGGACTATAAAATAATTTAATTTATAGAGATTTTTAGTGTATATTAATTTGTAGAGGTTCTACTATTCAAATTTCATACATCAACAAAGATATTTTTGTTCATATATTTTTAATTATCTAGAATTAGTTTCACAAAATATATATAAATTATAAGAAAATGTGTTTAATTCCTTTAGTTATTGTTACTGTGTTCTTAAAAAACTAAATTTTCAAAAGGAAAATTTGAAGATAAAAAAAAAGCTTTTCAAAACTTAAAAAGGAAATATAAAAAAACAGCTGAAAAGACTTTTCCAAAAAAATTATTAAAAAGTATGAATTCAAAAACATATAATTCAAAACTATTTAAATAAATAATACATATGAAATAAAAACAAAAAAAAATATTTTTGAATAGTTTCAAATTGTAATTTTACAAATTTATTAAATTTAATTTTTTTATAATAATATTTTGAAATTTTTTTCTATTTTATTTTTAAAAACTTTATTTCATATTCTCTTTGTTAAGAACACAATAGCAATAATTAAAAGGAATTAGACACAATTTCTTATCATTTAAAAAAGTATATATATATAGTTTTTTGTGAACATAATTTTAGATAACTAGAAATATATGAACAAAATATATTAGATATAAGTAGGACACAATAGAAACCACAACCAATAATTTGGTGTGGCGCAACGGTTTAGCATAAGGTTTACTATCGTCTGAGCCCGGGTTCGATTCCACCCAGCGACATTTGATTTTTATTATTTTATTATTAATTAAATAAAAAATAAACCACGTCAGCATCCGTCAAAGCCACGTCATCATCTGTTACCTATGACTAACATAAGGAAAATCGGCCAGTTCATACATCAACAGAGGGTCGCAGTCCCGATCAGTACATCAGCTAGACACATGTGCTAAATCATACATCAACACAAGTTTTATTCAAATTCCATACGTCAATTAGCAATTTTAGGCCAATTCATACATTGACTGTATCTCCGTTAGTCAAATGGTAACTGATGCTTACGTGGATTTGACGGTGTTTACATAGCTTTTATATTTTAAATAATTAATTAAAAAAGTGAATTATAAACTGACATTAGGAGAGATCGAACCCGGGTTGAGACACTAAGAGCATCAGCAACAAAGGGTTCATGGGGGAGTTCACACATTTTCCCAAAAAAAAATATTATAATAATGAACAGTTACAAACTCGTTCACAACAGCTCTCCCGGATGAACCCGGGTCATCACTGTTCAGCGAGCCCCACGCCACGTGGCGGCCCGCTAATGGTCTGTTTAATTTTTTTTATAAAAAAAAACAAATAAAAAAACAAAAAAAAATAATAAAAAATTGAGGTTGTGAACCCCATCATGGGGTTTACCGTTACTCATGGTCTAAGGAAGCATGCGCTCAACCACTGAAACCAAATTAGATTATTGATTGTGTCATCTATTATTCTTACTTATAACTAATATATTTTTTTGTCATCATATCTAATATGTTATATTCATACATTTCTACTTATATTCTAGTTCAACTAAATAAATAAATTCTAATTACTGTATTTAATTACCTTAATTATTATTACTGTATTTAAAAAACCAAAATTTCAAAATAGCTATTTATATTGACATAACTATAATTATTTAAAATAACTATATATATATATATATATATATATATATTTAAATAATTATTTAAAATCACCTAAATAAATAAAAAAGTATTTTTGAATGGTTTCAAATTATGTGTTTTCAAATCTCAAACTTTTTTATAATAACTTTTCGAAATTTTTTTTTCAACTTTTTAAAAAAAATCATATTTTCTTTTTAACTTTCAAAAATGCCTTTTGATTTTAAAATATTTTTTAAGAAAAATAACAATAATTAAGTTAAATAAAAACAATTACTTAGAATTTATATATTTTATGGAACTAATTCTAGATGACTAAAAGGGGATCCCATAACTAGAAATATATGAATAACTAAACATAATTTGAAATGCCTTTTATTTTTCTAATTTTTGTTTTGATTTTTCTTTAAAACACAAGAACAATTAGAATTATCAAGGTAGTTAAACACAATTACTTAGAATTTATTTATTTTGTGGAACTAATTCTAGATAACTTTAAAAATATGAAGAGAACATATTAGATAAAAATATAAAAAAAAATATACCATAACTAATAATCTAGTTTTGCATAGTAGTTGGGCGCACATGCTTTGTTTTGTCTGAACCCAGGTTCGATATCCCTGTCTACAGATTAAAATTGAATCTTTCTTAACTATTTAAAATATAAAAGCCAGTAAGCACCGTCAAATTCACATAAGCATCGGTTACAATTTGACTAACGGAGATACGCTCAATGTATGAATTGGCCTAAAATTGTTAGTTGACGTATGAAATTTGAATAAAACTTGTGTTGATGTATGATTTAGCACAGGTGTCTAGTTGATGTACTGATGGAGACTGCGACCCTCTGTTGATGTATGAATTCGCCGATTTCCCAGCTTACTAACAGAAATACAGTTAATGTATGTATAAACCTAAATAATTGTATTGATGTATGAAATTTGAATATATGTTGGGTTGATGTATGTTTTAGCACAGGGTCCGTATTGATGTACTAATCGGGACCGCGACACTCTATTGATGTATGAATTGGCCGATTTCCCCACATCCAACATGTCCGGTTTGTCTCCTGCCAGTTTATCTTTCCTTTTTCCAAATCCAGATATGCATTGTCTAACCTTGTTGATTTGTGCCATGTAGTGGGGTTACGTTGTAATCACAACACTGGAGGAAATCTTTGGACATGAAGAAGCAGTTAAATATACAAAAGTTCTTGGTTTATTTAGTTGAAGAGATTTATCTAGCATAGCAAGAGGCTCAAGCTTCAACAAATAGTTTTATTATTTTATTAGTTTGTTAATAGTTTGTTTATTTGTAATCTTATTAGTTTATTTTATTAATGTGATATATATATATATATATATATATATTATTTTAATAATGATATGTAGATTATTAATACATTTTAATAATTTAATTAAAATAAATATTTTTTATGGAAAATTGACATTAATAATGATATATGAGTTATTAGTCATTACCATATTTAAAATTCTTGCAAAAAGAAGTAATTTTTGTTAAGAAAATTTTATATTTCACAATTAGTATGATGTCATACCACATTTTTCTAAAAGTATGTCATCTTTTTTTAGTGTCATGTCATTATTTTTTACCAAGAATAATTGTAGTGACGACATGTGTACAAATCAGTTTCACTTCAAATGATTGATCTTGGAGAGAATATCATCACGTGTAAGCAGAATTCTTATTTATGGATTTGTGAGTAAAAGATAGATCAGTAATGCCTAAACAGATTCGGTTCTTATCATAATATTGCACCTAAAAGGGGTTTAATTCAGCAGGAAGGTGTCTGATCAACTATAATTAGGGTAAACGAGATGCTTGTAGTTGCAAATATAACTTTTTGGGAAGTGTTTGCGACTATAACTATAACTAGATCTTGACCCGCACAACTGTGCGGATGCATGTTTTATAGTATATATAAAATTTAGAAATTTTAAATTTTACGGTTTCAGTTTTACTATTTTTGTTTATTGTTTAAACTACGTATTTTATATTGTGTAACAGAGACGTCCCCGTAAAATATTACGAACCGTAAACATTGTAGTAGGAATTTTACAAATATATATACTTTATGTAGTTTAATATTTTTTAACTTAATAATAAAGTATCAATCATAAATACACAGAATAACTCATGAGGTGAATCACTTATATGATTATAATGTATTTGTTAAACTATATATCAAGAAATTTTGGAGAAAATATTTAAAATATATGAAAAAAATAACAATAAATTATTAAATTGCATAATAGTAGTATAATCAAATATACGATACTAGGTGTTTGGTCCGCGGATGCGGGCACAAATAATTTATAATTACTTATTAATACATTAGTTATTAAATAAAGATTATAATGATAAAATATTATTTATGTTTTCATATAAATTTTTAATATCTTATAATTGCTTTGTAAATTTATTTAGACTATAATATACTTAGAAATTATCTTTTTATTTTAGAATTTATTCTCTTTTCAGATATATAAAATTAGAAATTTTAGTTAATTAATATTTAGTTATTAGGTGCTAATAGTTAATAAATATTATAATTATAAAATTATTATGGATATTTCATATAAAGTTTTTATATCTTATAATTCTTTTGTTAATTTATTTGCACACAACAATATATTTAGAAATTATGTTTTTTAAAAAATATATTCTCTTTTCAAATATATAAAATTAAAAATTTTACTTGATTAATATGTAATTATGTGTTTTCTTTTTTTTTAATTCCTTGATTAGAAGATTTTATAGATAACAACACAAAATATATAAGAATTATATTTTTATTTAATATATCTTTTTAGATTTTGGATAATTCCTATTATTATATATTTTAATCGCTTATCTAATAAAAAATTCGTTTTTAATTTGTGGCTAAATTAAATATTTTATTTTTTAAGGGTATTATTGATATTAACAGCTCTAACTTTTAACTTGAAATCTTCGATGTGAAAAATCACTTCGCAAATAATAGTATAATAAATTATTACAATTTATTTAGATATATTTAATATTATAGTAAAATATATTATTCATATATGGAAACGAAATATTACTAAAGATTTTCTTCTCATAAAATCACGATTGTCTTTTTTTTTAAAGTGATTTCATAAATAAGGAAATTGAATATATTCAAATATTTTCTTTCCATTTTTTGGAACTGATTATTCTTATCCGTAGAAAAAAAATGGTACATAAAAATTAGTCTAGCCAGACATACTTATCATGTTTGACATTAAAAAAACAAATTTTCCAAAATTGGAAAGATATTTTTTCTTTCCAAGACCAATCTACAAGGTCATCGGTTTCGTTGACTCAGCCAGACCATATGCTTTTAATCTGTTTGGTTCATTTATTTTCTATTTCTGTTTAGATTTCACTTCGCAGGCTAACACTATGATCTATTTCAGTGCATGTTGGATATATATATATATGATGTGTATGGACAAAGAAAAAAAAGCACATTCTTTTAGATTGATAAGAGAAAACAAAAAGTTTCTGCATATAAGAGAAACAAAAGTTAAGAAAAAAACAGTATTTTTTTCTCAATTTCTTAAATCATGAAGTGCTTTATTTCAGTTCTTGTTTTATGCGTTCTCGTTTTTCACGTTTTGAACGTTGTGAAAGGTAAATACATATAGTTTTTATTTGATTATGTATCCACAAGTTGAGATACTTGCTGGTGTTGACAAAAAAGAGCAAAAATGTAATAGATATTATCATATATGGCATCAATCATTGTTTTTATTTTGCTAAATGGTAAATTTCATTGCAATAATGAAGATTTGGTCACATGTTGGTGCAATCACAGTCTGCTTTTAATCCATCATGAAAATTTAGAGGTGTAAGAAGTTTGAAAAACCTCTAATCCACAAATAGATTATGTTCAACCTAAACCAAAAACAATGGAAGGTTGAACTTAAAACCAATCTAGAACAAATGACTAACAATTGATTTTCCCCTCCGAAGCGCTTCTCGTATATAATTTGTTTAAGCAAAATATTTATCCAAATTTAACTTTTATTTTGTTTCTTTTTACTGATCGACGAAAAATTATAGAAGTGGATGGCCAGTGTGTACGCCAACGCTTAAATAGGTTTCTTGGGAAATGTGGTCCTGATAAAAACAAGACGTGCCAGGTTGATAAGAAGATCAACTACTTGAAGTGCAACTGTGCAGACATCATTTATGAAAAGAAACAGCAGCATGAGTGCTTTTGTCTTATTATTGAACCTTGTGGTGATGATGACTACATAGAATAAAGCTGCTAAAGCTCCAAAAAGTTCCTTGTCAGCAATACATTATTTTTAGTCTTGCCAATAAAATTAATTTACTAATAATTAAGCGATGAGTGGAAAGATTTTTTTCGTTAAAAATGAGTTATTTTTACCATTTACCCAATCCGATTAAAATAAATATACTTTTATAATCAGATCCACAAAAATAAAATACTTTCTTTTTAAAATTAAAAATTCAATATTTCATCACAAAAATACATACTTTTATAAAATTAAATAGTTACATAATAATTTATTAAATATGATTATTATAAAGCTGTTAAAAAACAATTAACAATTACTAAAAAATTTGTGGTCAGATATCTGATTCATCCTTTTTATACAAAATAGGTGTTTAGCCCGCAATTACGGGAATAAATATTTTATAGCTACTGATTAATATATTCATTGGTAAATAAAAACTATGATATAAATTATTATTTATGTTTTCATGTAAGAATATTATGTCTTTTAATTGTCTGTAATTTTTTTTCGTATATTATAGTACATTTCGGAATTATTTTCTTTTTAAAAATATATTATCTTTTCAATTATATAAAATTAGGAATTTTAATTGATGAATATTTAGTTATGTGTTTTCTGTTTTAAAATTTTAATATTTTTAATAAAATATATTTTCCAGATAATAACAAAATCTATATAGAAATTATCTATATATTTTAAAAATAATATTTTCAGAATTTGGATAAATCATATTAGTATTAATTTTAATCACTTATGTAATTATATAATTAAAATTCATTTTATTTTGTGGTTAATTTATATATTTTATTCATTAAGGGTAATATAGATATTAACCACTCTAACAATAGTATAGACAGATTAGAATTCAATCTCAAATAATATTATATAGGTTAGAATGTCTTAATTCTTTTATTTTTTCTTGACAAATTAATCAAAAAAACTTTAAGTACTTATATCAAAAGAATAAATTACGATGACGTGGCTAAACGTGATTGGTGACAAGCACTGGGTTTCGAACCCTTGAAGCTCAGTGCCTTTAATTGAGAAGACAGCGAAATCAAAATACCTTTATTTATTATTATCAAAAACGAATAATGTCACAGTCATCAACAACACCGATTCGTCATCATCGTCACCTTTAACTCGGTCTTCTCCTCTCTGCCGACATCTAACCTTTGTCTCAAGATTCGGAAGAAAAATCTATTTGCTTTGTCTGAAAGGGAAAGAAAGTTTGAGGCTTTGATTGGTTTTTTCGATGAAGCTTCGACAAAATCTGAATTGATTTGGTCTCTTTCCTATTGAGATTTTGAAGGGTTGAAGAAGAAGAAGGCAAGAACTTTAAATGGGTTGTGCTGGATCAACACAGTCGCAAGGAGAAGGTGGGATCTCTTGTAGTTTACCGCTTTCATTAGCTGTAGATTGGGCGTAAAGAAATCATTTAGAGGAGATAAAGATGCAGACTTTCTATTTTTAGAAATCCTAATCGATGCGTTGAAATTTTCAACCTTCTAATCCCTAAAAGTAGGGTTTTGTTAATTTGTGTGTTGAAATTAGGGTTTTAGGTTTTATCTAAATTTTATATGTTTTATATTGATTTATGTGATGTTGTAGTTGGACCAGACAAAGCTAGTGTGCTGATATTTTGGTAGGATCTTCTTCTCTTGACTTAAGAAGTGTTTCTAATTGGACCAGAAAAAAAAGCTTGTTTTCAGATGTTGTTGTGTATGTATTGTCTTTTGTCTATGTGCATATCTCTTGCCTTAACCTGACAATGCTAGAGATCGTAGAGGCTAGAAGATATGAGATTGCTCTGCAGAAGACTCTGCTTCATTTGGAATTTTAAACTTGATAGTATCATCACTCATTATGATTGGCCTCTTCTTATGGAAAGAAATTAAGTGATTATAAGGGTAGTTTCTGTCTTTTAATCCTAGTAAGGCACTAGTACAATGAATGCATATGTTTGATGGTGCTACATAGATCCAGACAATGGAGATTGTTATTGTTTGATGGATAATTTGGTGTTTGTTAACAGGGTCAGTGAAGAAAATTAGGAAGCCAAAACCGTGGAAACATAGTCAACCCATCACTAAAGCTGAGCAAGGCTGTTGTTTTCCCCCAAAAACTTATGATATACTAGCCAGATGGTCTGTGTTTAAAAAAAAAAAAAAAAAAAAAAAAAAAAAAAAAAAAAAAAAACTAGCTAGATGGTCTCTTTCAACACAGCATCTACAATATATTTCATTCAAGAACTCCCCCTCCTCTAGCTTGTTTTGATCATGTAGTCATAATGTAACCAGAAGTTTTGTCATCCATTAGACATCTTATTTTTAGCTTGTTGTGGGTTGTGGCATGTGAACTTGTTTAACTAAGAGCACCCGCAATGAAAATCCTTAAGAGAGAATCCTTAGAAAAAAAATAATTAAATAATTAATGGGTTTCAAAAAAAACTTAAGGGAGAATTCTTAGAGAAAAAAATAATTAAATAATCAGTAGACTCCAATAAAAATTAAGTATTTCATCTTTAAAATTTCTAAATAAGGATTGATTTTTAGTGAATCCTTAGACCATCTCCATCGACGTTCTTTAAGCGAAAGTTCTAAACAAAATACAAAAAGAAATAAATGAAAAAGGATGAAAAAACAGAAGACCGGCACTAAATAGAAGAGTTTTGGAATCACTAAAGACCCCATACGTGCCTTTTTTCTATTGGTCGTCTCTCTTTTCCTCTTTCTCTCTCTCTTCGTCGAACGTCCATGGTTTTTTTTGGTCTCTCCTTCTCCAAATCTGTCCATGAAGCCATCTTCGAATTCTTTTGAGATTTTTGTATTGATTTGAAGCTTATGAATCTCGTTGGAATTGAAATTTGGTTTCGGAATCGTTGTCAGATTTAGGGGTTTGGAGTTCTGATTTGGTCTCGGTTTCGTTGGGTAATGATTAGGGTTTTTGTTTGAGAAACGAAATTAGGGATTGCGAGTTGATTGTTGATTTATTGCAAGTTGAATCAAATTGTATTCATCTTTTTTTTGTGTATGCATCATCAGTTCCTAAAGCACGAGATGAGTTTTTCACTGGAGATGAGTGATTCATATGTGTGGGTTGAGTTTTTGTTACCAATGCAGACAAACAGATCCTTGTCTTGTTAGAGTATCCCCGTTTGATTAAGTTGAGTTTTTGAGAGGAGATTATTGACTGGAGATGAGTGATTCGTATATTCGTATGTGTGGGTTGCGATCGTTCCCCTGCTTTGATCATTTCTCTGTGAATATTGCTAGGCATTGTGTCCGTGGAGAGAGCTGGACAAGCCAGTTTCCTGTCAACAGAAACAAAAACAGAGCATCTGGAACGTCGGCAAGTCGACGCGCAGTTCTCTCCCTCCCGAGGATCTCTTTTGGCTACGTTAAAGGCGCAAGAAGGTGAAACGAGCTTTGTACCTGCAAGGTTTAGTTTTGCAAACTTGTCATTGACTTTGATCAGCCTATACAAACTGCTATAGCATCAACGATATCAAATTTTCTTGGCTAAGTTATAGGTTGTTTTTCATCCGTCGTTTTGTAAAGTAATAAAGCTTTAACATGTTGTTGTCTTGATCACTCTTTGTTGTTCATCCTTTGAAACTGCAGAGATTTTACTAATTCAAAAAATGGGTTTAAGAACCCCTATAGGGTCCTGCCATTGGAGGAGGAAAAAAATATTTCCACTAACCTAGGTCCTTAAGTACTCAAATCACCATATTTATATTAAATTTAATCATAAGTACTTTTAAGAGGTCCTAATGGATGAAGATGCTTTTACACTATTTGCAGACCCTACAACACGTGATGATTCCCGATTGTTTGTTATTTTTCCTTTTTAATTTATTTGAAAAAATTAAAAAAGTAATAAAAAATTAAAAGAAAAAACATTTTTTTTCTAAAGACTCCACTACTAGAATCTTACGGTTGCGGATGCCCTAATATCCCCGGTGAAATTTTGTGGGGGCGAAGTCCACGCCAAGTTTGAACCGTCCGTAAGCTGCAATATGTGTTAAATAACAGTGATTTTGCAAAGAGATCGACGATCTGAAGATGGAAGGAATGTGATTTAATACAAGTCGTAGTGTGATTATAACTGTATACCTTGTGAAATGGTAAACTGCTGCCTTGTACGGTCCCTGGAGAGAACGAAGCCAGCGGAAACATGGAGAGGCCCAAACCACAACAACTCAACTGGTTCGAATGGTGGACAAGAGCGTTCTCAACAGGGCAATTTTCATAGGATTGCGAGGACATGCTTATGCCAAGGGCTTGTCAAGATGGCTTGAATCAATGCCACAGCAAATGTAAAAACGATTTTTGGATTGAATTAATTTAACATTCTTTTTTTTTAAATGGTAAAGTGTATTAAAGTATAGCTCATTAAATTTTCGAAGGTAGAAACTTCCTTTACCGTCTAACCATCCATATTAATTAATCTGCTCAAAGAATAGGCAAAATAGGGCTGCTTATAGACTAAATCGCAG
This sequence comes from Hirschfeldia incana, assembly GCA_026261945.1. NCBI lineage: Eukaryota > Viridiplantae > Streptophyta > Magnoliopsida > Brassicales > Brassicaceae > Hirschfeldia > Hirschfeldia incana. Next base: position 2,083,695 of record JABCMI010000019.1, read on the forward strand.
TCTTTCATTGTGGACTCTATCCTGGAGTCTGGAGATAGACAAATCAAAAGTTAAAAAGCTTTGTCTTCAAAGTAAAACTAAAAAGCAGTCAAGAAACGCAAAATCTCTTAATATTCTTTTTCTCTAGTCATTGTTTAAACGTTTATACGTAAAAAAAAAAAATAGAGTCGAATTATCTTTTTGCATGGCTAGATACAGTCTTGTTATCAATCTTTTGACTGGACTAATTAGTTATCAATGTTTGTCATAAACAATGGTAGACGAACGTGGATCCTTGTAGCTTGTGTGGAGGAGATACTTTATTAATCTACACATGTGCAGTTTTTTTTCCTTTTACTCATGTGCGCAGTTTTCCTTTTTCTTGTCAACTTTGGTCACTTTGGACAAAGTCTTCAAATTGAGATAAAAAGGGGTTGAACTCTTAATGTCAGGATCCAAAAGCAGAACTCAGTTGCCACTTGACTACGAGTAACCCGGCGTGCAGTTTTTCTAATATATTAAAATTTGATTGATTTATTTGTTCAATAATTGATTTCTATGTTATTTTATAAATTGTTAAAATTTCATTTTCTATAATTAATTAAATTTTATATAATTTAATGAAAGGATATTTCATAACTAGCATTTTTAATTTTCATTACAAAATAATAATATTTTTAGTCAATAAAAACATAAATGATATAATATTATAAACTATAACGCTAACCTCCTCTCCAATACTAAATATTAAATCAATAAATCCTATATATATATAATTTAAATGAATGTTACTTTTAGAATTTTTTGACTTGTCTACTATTTTAAACATAAATTTGATTTACTACTATTTAAAATTATTTGCATTTATATATTTAATAAAAAAAGTTTGAAGAAGAATAAGTTTAATCTTCTTTAGCTAATACAAATATATTTAGGGCCTTATATTTTGTAAACAAAGAGAAGATTAAATAATAATAATAATAATATCAAAAAGGAGTCATGACTTATGAAACCCCACATAAAAATTATCTTTTCAGGCGGCTCGAATTTAAAAACACATTTTATGAGATATTAGTGTATATGTATATGTATATATACAAATGTATATGGTGTAGCGGAAGCTACGAAATACCTAGGAGACTATGCCTTCTTGAGATCGTTGAGAGCCTAGCTCTATCCGGAAACAAGGTAAAAGAGATAACTTTCTCTATAATTTTATTAAACGTCAAAACTGATTACAACATAGGCTAGCAAAGCTTTAAATAAAAAACATAATGAAACCCTAATCTGAACACAAGTTTCACGATAACTAACTAGTTAAACAACGTTTAACAAAGCCCATAATAATATTTATTAGCCCATGTGATCCATAAGTGACGAAGGCGGTGCACCTTTGTGTGCTGCATCAGTCCCTCCGACCTTGAGAAAATTCGACCTCGAATCTTGTTGTTGTGAAGATAAACATGTTCAGCCATAAGTTCATCTTCTCAAATTCCATACTTCTTCTCCTTTGTATGGAAAAAATCTTCGACTGTGGAATCATAAAAGATTAGCGCTTCTATTTGTTCAGCAAAAGAATCTTCGTCTTGAACACATTGATAGACGTCACGTGATGGCATATCACACAAACGCCACAAAGAAACATGTGGGACCCGTTTTCCTCATGTTGAACATATTTTGCTGCTCCAAAACTTACGTCTCCCTCCTCTTGATTTCCAAGAACGAAGACTTGATCTTCTTTGGCTATAACTTCAAACCCATCAAAAACGTGATCGGCATCGTCATACACATCGAAGATAGGATCTCCAACAATTTCTTTTAATTCTTCGCATATATTTTCAGATAAAATAAATGGATATGTATCCATCAAATAACACGAACCTTCAAAAAACATGTATGGAAAATGTACAGCTCTGATACCAAATGGTGTAGCTAGTAACCTATTGATTCTAAGAATATCTAGGAGACTTTGCCTTCTTAAGATCGTTGAGAGCTTAGCTCTATCCGAAAACAAGGTAAAAGAGATAATTTTCTCTATAATTTAATTAAACGTCAAAACTGATTACAACATAGGCTAACAAAGCTTTAAATAAGAAACATAATGAAACCCTAATCTGAACACAAGTTTCACAATAACTAACTAATTTTTTTTTTGAGCAAATCACAATAACTAACTAATTAAACAACGTTTAACAAAGCCCATAATAATATTTATTAGCCCATGTGATCCATAAGTGACGAAGGCGGTGCACCTTCGTGTGCTGCATCAGTATATCATATGTATATACTATATCTATATGTGTGAACACTAAGCCTTCTCCCAGTTGTTTCTCTCTTCATTTCCATCTCCTCTTTTTCTCTCGCTCTCTCTTTCTTCTCTATCTCTCTCTTTTAATCCGTCAAGTCTATTTGAGAGTTGAGAGTCTGTTTATTTGTTTTTTTTCGAAAAAGAGAGATGAGTTTCATCTCGTCAGCCGGGAAAGTTGTGAATGTTCTTCTCTTCATCGCCATCCTCTTTGAAACGTTCGGATCAAATGCTCAACTCTTACCTGATGATGAAGGTGCGTTTCTCTTCTTTCTTTTTAGTTCCAGTTTTAGTTTTTGAGCGACTTGAAGGAACATGAAATTATTCGTCGATCCGTTCATATCAAAAATAAATAATTTTATTGAAAGAAAATTGGGGTTATTTTCCATATAACAAAAAAGAGTAATTATTATTTTTCTAAAATTTTTTTCCTGCAGTTATTATTTCTTTTTATTAAAGTTTAAAAACATAATATAATTTGACAATATTTTTTTTATTTTTTAAAGATACTTAGAAAATGAATTCTTATTGATTGGTGAACTAGTGAAACTATACTATACTTTTCTTATCATTTTTGTTGAAATATTTTAATCAACAAATTTTGTTTGTTTTATTCTTTCGTGGTTTTTGACTAAATTAAATTCTAAACAATCGTTGTCAGATGGTAGTATATATATATATATATATATATATATATATATATATATATATATATATATATATATATATATATATTTAATTATGCTTGAAAATGAAATCGCCAAACAAAGTTTGGAACCTCAAATGAAAAGTTAATTTTAAGAGAGATCAACTGTGTTGCAAAAGAAAAATCAACTATAAAATGAGAAAAAAGGTTTATTTGTGTTATAACCAAAAAAAAAAGATAAATTAATTTTCGAGAGAGAAGATAGAAAAAGATAGAAAGGAAAAAGAAAGAGAGAGAGTGTTTTTGTTACTTAGCAAATTTTAGTTTTTTTGGTGTTATGTCAGTCACCTAATTTCCCAAAAAAAAAAGAAAACAAATACTGGAACTCTCTTTCTTTGTTAATATGGTCAAATCTGACGAGTGAGGAGGAGCTGGAAAATATTGGATTTTTTTTAGTAAATACCATGGACCCACTTCTATAATTGAATCATCGTCAGTGTCTGATCCACAAATTGGAGAAAAGTTATTTCGGTGTGTATTATATTATTATTTCGGTACACATTTTAATTCATTTGTAACTATCCAATAAGTACAGATCTAAACTAATTACCATTTTATTTCTGTAATAAAAAAATTTAGGCCAAATAAATATATATTATAATATCAACCACGCTTAACTAAAACCATTATATATACTCTACAAAAGAAACTTACATATTCTTGACTTATTTAAATAGAAATTTTTCAATTATTTGTGATATACCTATTTGGATGTTATTTTTTCCAAAGATGTGGTGTAATTTAATATGTGCAAGTTGGGTGAATGACAGAGGCGTTGAGATATTATATTATTTTTCAATAATTGACCTAACCTTTCCTTATTTATGTTTATCAAAGTCTGACTTTAAATCTCAACCGTCAAATGTTTGACCTATTTTTACAGTTCAAACATTGCGGACGATCTTCGAAAAGCTACAACACCCATCGTTGAACATCGAAAGGACTTCTTGTGCGGACAGAAATTCGAACTTCACTTCCGTAGAAGGAAACCGTACCATCATCTGTGATTGTACTGTAAACTCCACTTGCCATGTCACTCGAATGTTAGTAAACAAAAGAACACTTTGTCATCTTCAATGTTTCTACTCTTTAACTTGTGAACAAGAAACTAACTAAGGGTTATTTCTTTCTTGATTTTAGATTTCTTAAAAGTTTAAGCTTGCCCGGAATTTTCCCGCCTGAGTTCGGGAACCTCACACGTCTGCTACAGATGTACGTTTACCATTTTGACTCATATAACGATCTCTGTTTCTAGGGTTTCTGAAACTTGGAACTCAAGCAATCTTTCTCTGTGCTTTTTTATTTTATTTTAGAGATCTTTCTCGGAACTATCTCAATGGAACAATACCTACGACCTTGTCACGAACCCCACTTCAGATCCTGTAACCATTCTCTCAACTTGTGTTCTGTTTTGTGTTCCTGTGGATGATAAAAGTTGTTCTGATTCTCGTTTTCTTGAATAAACAGGTCTGTAACCGGAAACCGTCTATCAGGACGAATTCCTCCTCAACTTGGAAACGTTACTACACTTACTAATTTGTAATATTACAAATCTTAATTTATTTTTTTCAAACCAAAACTGAAGAGATGCTAACATGGGAACAAAACATTTGCAGGAATCTAGAATCTAATTTACTCTCAGGACCCATTCCTTCAAGCCTAGGGAATTTAACAAGTTTACAGACCTTGTCAGATCGTCAATCATATTTTTTTTTCTTTACTTTCTGTATCGTTATTACAGTTCTTACTTAAGTGATTTGATTGATTTATGTCATAGGCTTCTTTCTGCAAACAACTTCAATGGTCAACTCCCTGAGTCCTTAATCAATCTCAAGAACTTGACAAACTTGTAAGTACATATTCATTGAGGATTTCAACAATGTTGATTCTTTAGAATGATTCTTAAGAACAGCTTTCTTGTAGTCGGATTGATGGGAACTCTTTATCTGGGAAGATACCTGACTTTATTGGAAACTGGACTCAGCTTGATAGGATGTGAGTAAAAGCATTGTCTCTCAGATTACTTCTTCTCAAGAACATGTTGTGGTTACTAAATAATTATGATATACTGCAGTGATCTTCAAGGCACTTCACTGTCAGGTCCAATTCCAGCTTCATTCTCAAACTTGCGGAACTTGACTGAACTGTAAGCAACCAAAAAAGAGTTTTTATTTGGCATGCACGTAATCCAAATATTTTTTTTAGCTTAAAGAAAGCTCTCTTTTATTATCAGGAGAATAAGTGATCTGAATGGACCAGCCTTTGATTTTCCAGACCTGCAGAATATGATCAATATAGAACGTCTGTAAGTTTAATATCTTTGATTCTAGTTATAATATCAAAATTGTTAATGAATGAATGAAATCCACATCGCTAAAATGTAGTTGGAGAGTTTATGAACTACTATATAAAGGGTTAGGGTTAATTCATTTATGGCCAATTGATTTTAAGTTAGAAGCTCATGATAAACTTTAAATTAACAAAAACAATATTCTAAACAATCTGTGTTGCATGCTTCATAGGGTACTAAGAAACTGTTTGATAAGGGGACGTATCCCGGATTACATTGGTTCCATGACTAAGCTAAAGACACTGTAAGTCTGATACTCACTCTATCTCTTGCTAGATCTATTTGATTAAAGGGATAATGAGTTGATCAAGATCTCACATTTGAAGTATATATGTGTGTTGCAGAGATTTAAGCTCAAACCTGTTAACTGGTCCAATTCCAAATACGTTTAGGAATCTGGATTACAACTTTATGTAAGTCTTAAAATTATCAAAATATTAGATGATCATGATGATGACTGAAAATAAAAGTGATTCTTCTTTTTGGTGCTTTAGGTTTCTGAGTAATAACTCACTATCAGGTCAAGTTCCTCCATTCATCCTAGACAGTACAGACACGCTGTAAGCAAAATAATAAACTAACTACCTCTGTGGTTCTGTATAATCATCTGCTTATACGTGTCGTTTAATGATTTGTTTCAGGGACTTGTCTTACAACAACTTCACTCAGGCACCTTCTCGTAGCTGTAATATGCCTGATATGTAAGCATTATTGTTGTTGTTTCACATTGAAAATTCTGTCATGTTTGTACATATTGTCTACTTTACTTTTTAATGTTTGTTATCTAATCAGCTTTATTGGTAATAAACTTTCAGTAACTTGGTCTCCAGCTACCCCTCAGCAGCTGATAATGGGTTAGTCTCCTTTTCTTTTGCCCTCTTTTTTCGGTTTCATAAAACCACTGAGAAAATACAAAACAATGTCTACTTGTGTAGTGCTCGATGGTGTTTGAGAAGGGATCTTCCATGTCCCAGAGAAGCCAAACGTACTGAGTGTATATATACTTAAATCAACATCTACACCTTACATAGATTCAATCCTTAACTCACATATTTACCTTACAGAATCTTCTCTATTCATCAATTGTGGAGGAGAAGCAATGGAGGTTGGAAAAGACACGTATGAGGAAGATTTGAACAATAAAGGAGCAGCAATATTCATGCCTGTAGGTGACAGATGGGGATACAGCAGTTCTGGAAATTGGTTGGGCGATGACAGAGCTTCCTATTTAGCAACAGACGACAGATTCAACTTGTTAAATGAGTCGGTTCCACAGTATTACAAAACAGCACGTCTCGCTCCACAATCACTCAAGTACTATGGACTATGTTTGAGAAGTGAGAGTTACAAACTGCAGCTCCATTTTGCAGAGATAATGTTCTCAAATGACCAGACTTTTAGTAGTCTAGGGAGACGATTCTTTGACATTTATGTTCAAGTAAGTTTTCATTTGTAGAACAAATATGAAAGCTTCTCAAATTCTCTCATTGTTCTGACAAGAGAGTGATATGTTGTTGCTGCAGGGGAACTTGTTGGTGAAGGACTTTAACATAGCAGAGATAGCAGGTGGAGTTGGTAAGCCTTACACAATGAAGATTGATAGAGTTCAAGTGAATGGAAGTACGTTGGAGGTTCATTTGCTGTGGACAGGGAAAGGCACAAACGTGTTACCACGACGTGGTATCTATGGTCCTCTCATCTCCGCTATAACCATTACACCAAGTAAGTTCTTCAAATTTTTTAAACATGTTTTCTTTTTGAATAGCACAGGCCCGAAACTACAACATGTAATATTAGTTTGTTCGCAACAGCGGTATTAATGTTCTTTCTCTTTGTTGACGTAGATTACAAGGTTGATGACGGAAAGCCATTATCGAATGGAGCTGTTGCGGGCATTGTAGTTGCAGCGTGTGCGGTTTTCACACTGCTTGTTCTTTTAATCCTTAGGCTTACAGGTTTCTTGGGTCGAAAAAAAGAAGAGGATGACAATGGTAACAAGAGAACATCAAGAACTTGTCTAAGTCATTTTCAAGATTTATTTGTTTGTTTCAAGATCTCATTCTTGTGTTGTGTTGTTTTATCAGAAGAGCTTAGGGGACTTGATTTGCAGACAGGATCATTCACCTTGAAACAAATCAAACGTGCCACTAATAACTTTGATCCAGAAAACAAAATTGGTGAAGGAGGTTTTGGACCTGTTTATAAGGTGATGAGTTGCTTAACATGGTTCTGTGAGATTAAAGTATAAGTACTGATGTGTTTTTGGTTATTTAGGGTGTACTTGCTGATGGAACAACCATAGCAGTGAAGCAGCTTTCATCAAAATCAAAGCAAGGGAACAGAGAGTTTGTGACTGAGATTGGGATGATATCTGCCTTGCAACACCCAAATCTTGTGAAGCTTTATGGTTGTTGCATTGAAGGGAAAGAGCTTTTGCTTGTGTATGAGTACTTAGAGAACAACAGTCTCGCTCGTGCACTCTTTGGTTAGTCTTCTGATTCATTTTTAGATCAAAAGTTCTTGAAAAAAATTATGCTAAAGTCTCTTTTCTTAAACAGGTTCAGAGAAACAGATACTTCACTTGGACTGGCCAACAAGGAACAGGATATGCATAGGGATTGCTAAAGGACTAGCTTATCTACACGAGGAGTCAAGACTAAAGATTGTCCACAGAGACATTAAAGCGACCAATGTGCTTCTTGATCAGTCTCTAAATGCTAAGATCTCTGACTTTGGTCTTGCTAAACTCGACGAAGAAGAGAACACACACATCAGCACAAGGATTGCAGGAACAATGTGAGTGTCCTACTAAAGAATGTGTACACTCATATTTAGCATATGTACTGACTTTTGTTGTTTCGGTTTAACGCAGAGGTTACATGGCTCCAGAGTATGCAATGAGAGGTTACTTAACAGACAAAGCTGACGTCTACAGCTTCGGTGTTGTCTGCCTAGAGATTGTTAGCGGGAAGAGCAACACAAACTACAGACCAAAGGAAGAGTTTGTTTACCTTCTTGATTGGGCCTATGTCTTGCAAGAACAAGGGAATCTACTGGAGCTTGTGGACATGGATCTCGGTACAAACTTCTCCAAGAAAGAAGCAAAGAGGATGTTGAACATTGCTCTACTCTGCACAAACCCATCTCCAACGTTAAGACCACCAATGTCATCTGTTGTGAAAATGTTAGAAGGTAAAATCAAAGTGGAACCACCTTTGGTGAAACGTGAGGCTGATCCAAATGGTTCAGCTGCTATGACGTTTAGGGCCTTTGAGCTTTTATCACATGACAGCGAGTCACAGGCTTCTACCTTTGAGAGAGACAGAGAAAAGAAAAGCTCGTCCTCGATGGATGGTCCTTGGGTTGACTCTTCGAGCTCTGCGCCAGGCAAAGATGTTGACATGAAACGAGAAGAAGAAGAAGAAGAAAAACGTTCATCATCATCGTCAAGGAAGCTTTTAGATGATCTTACAGAGGTGAAGGTTGAGTAAAGAAGTGTATATCTTCATTCAAGAGCAAAGATGTTAGCTTGCAAACAAGAAGAAAGTTCATTATCTTTGTCATGGAAACTTTTGGATGAAAAGCACTGTATAGATTCTTTTGGTATTGTTTAATCAATATTTCAAAATTCACTTGCCACTAGAGAGACCTTTTTTGTTTTGTTAATGCTATTGTGTAAATTCTCTTTTCGATTACAGAGTTTGATTTAGTTTTACTAAGGTGAGGCCAAAAACATTCATTTGAACAAGTTTACTTCCGCTCTAATAGCAAAGCTAGACGAAGCGAGTGCATCGTCCCTTTCTACAAAAAATATAAGAGATTATTACCATATAAGTTCTGAAAGATGATGAAGCAAAAAAACAAGCCAATCAAACTTCGCCCTTGAGACAGAACAGGAGATTATGACTTATCAGCTTTAAGCATACCTTTCTATCATATCCATACCAAAGTAAGTGTTAGCTTTGAAAAATGAAGAGGCAAAAGAAGAGTCGAATTGCGCAGAAATACTAGCGGTCGGTTGCTAACGAATGTTCCGTACATACCACTTGTTCTCAACTGTTCCCTATATAGTTTAACAGAACAAGAAGCTAAAAACTGTAATCTGCGTACAAACATCTAGGTTCCCACAAATTTCATTCTTGTCAAGTAAAATGCCACTGAACTTGACTCGCAATAGATTCTTCCAGATTCATGCCATAGCTTTACCCAAATCCTATTCTCACAAGATCTCAATAGACAAGCAGTAGATGATGATTATTATTATCTCTCGCACAGACAAGCAGCGGCTAAGGAAAGTTTCAAACCTGAATGGAGGTGTAAAGTCGATTTGGATTGGGTCCTTGTCGTAACCATCAGCATGGTAGCTGATTTTGTAACCACCAGTTAACTCCATGACTAGGCCGCTCAACATCTCCTCGGTCATCTTCATCAAGTCCTCGTAGTCTAAGACATGTAAAACGCACAACTCTTGAACTCGGGGTTATGGGTCATGTCAATACCCTCGTTCCTGAACTGCTTACAATTCTGGAACAATACGCATGTTCAGATTCATTTTCAAATCATTGTGATGTGTCGGTTTGGCAGCTCCTCCACCAGCAATCATACTCATCACAGGTGTCTCAACTTATATAATTTAACAAAAACAATCTTGAATGAGAGACACAAGAATCTAAAAGGAGCTTAAGTTGAGATACAAAACCTCAACAAAGTTTTTGCTGTCAAGGAAGTTTTGGATGTACTTTATGATTTTATACCTGTCTTGAAATAGGCACATCATCATTCAATATCATAGCAAGATAACGCTGGCCAATTCTAATAGCCTGACAGAATAAATAAACATAACATAAGAAACATGTCAAAAGAGAACAATTTAAATAAACATAGAAATGAGATGATGATACCGGATCTTTGATGACATAGTCTCTAGGAGTTCTTGGCATGCCTGGAACCCAGTTTTGAGATTTCTAAGTAAAGAAAACGTGGTAGATGTTAGTGTAGAGTACATGAAACACATAAGAAATTATTGAACAGCTAAGTGAAATCGGTTTGCATATTTGGTCTTTAACAACGTATGCAAGCAGTGTGATAAAAGGGTGTATGATCAAAGCTAAAGACTCAACACTCATTTCTCTGATTTCGAAAAAAAAGATGGTGTGAGAGTGCTATATTTTGGATATCATGTACTCTTAAGTGACTTATTCAAGAAAAAAATGTTGATTAAAGAGGATTTACTAAACAAAACAATAAGATTTCCTGGATTTTCCTCAATCTCAAATCGACGACTAGAGATTCTACAATTTGGTCAATTTTTGTTCAAGCAGACCTTGTGTTAGCTATAGTTTGGATTTTCAAACCGCCATGTAGATCATAGCATAGTTTTATTTAAGATAATTTATCTATACTATTATTTATGAAGTGATTTTGCTGATTTGTCACATTCTCCAAAATTTTAGCTAATTTTGTTTATTTGTCATGTTCTTATTAGTTTTTAGATTAAATCATCAATTTATTAGTTTAGATAATATAAATATTTTGATTTTTAATTAATTTATTAATTAAAATAACATTTCAAAATTTCTAATTGGAATTATGATTATAGTTATTTTAAATTTCACAATATATTTATTAATTCTTATATTGGAATTATGCTTAGTTGTCACATTCTCCATTACTTTATCTAATATTGCTTATATGTCATGTTTTTATTGGTTCTTAGCTTAAATTATCATATTCTCCATGATTTTAGCTAATTATACCTATATGTCATGTTTTAATAGTTTTTAGCTTGAATTATTAATTAATTAAATTAAATAAGTAATTTTTTTTAATCGTCGGCTTCTCCATAATTTTAACTAATGCTGCTTATATGTCGTGTTTTATTAGTTTTCTTAGCTTGAATTATTATCTTCTCCATAGTTTTAGCTAATTCTACTTTAATGTCATGTTTTTATTAGTTTTTAGCTTAAATCATTAATCTATTAATTTAAATAATATAACTATTTCAAACTTTATTAAATTTTAATCATTGATCTATTAAATCACCAATTTATTAATTTAGATAATATAAATATTTTAATTTGTAATTAATTTATTAATTTAAATACTAGAAATGGTTCGTAATTTTTAATTAGAATTATGATTATAATTATTATAACTTTCAAAAGATTCTTATTAATTTTAGGCTTAAATGATTAATTTATTAATTTAAATAACATAAATACTTCAAATTTTCTAATTGAAATTAAAATTATAATTATTTCAAACAAGTTATGACCAATTCTTGTTTTCATATATGATATATAATATATTTTAAACTATATAGTTTCATTTTTCTCATTCATTCCAAGTCCCAATTATAGTTTTTGGTAACTATATATATGTACTTTTGATATTTGTTTTTTTAGGTGGAGTTTTATTTTTTTTCTTCTTTCTTTGAGTTAAAAATGCTAGGAGCAAATCGATTTTGTTACATTGAGTTTGGAATTATGAATTAGATATTCTGAATTACTTAAGTATTTATTTCACATGTAAAATGCTACAGTGTAAGGCAATCAAGACCATCACTACAAGAATAATAGGTTTTAATAGCATACCAGTATAGCGTTTTTTACGATTATGCTATGTTTTTAATACCCGTGTTTTAAACATAGCGTTTATTTTTTAGAAGACGCTATGTTCGAATGTGGACTTTAAAAAATTAAAATAAGCGTACGGTTTTAAAGGAGAGGCTTATGTAATATAGCAAAGAAACAAAAAAACTGTTATCTTTAGTTAGCGCGGTAATGCCCGCGACACTTAGAAAATTTTTGGCTCCTAAAATCAATTAATCTACCGATAAAAAATAGAAACCCCCAAAAATTAGGGTTCTTACAGCTCTCGTTTTTGTCTCCCCCATTTCCTCCATTCGATCGATAATTTGAAACCAAAACCTCTCACTTCTCTGAATCAAATCTCACTCTCAATTATCAAGCTCTTTACTTATCTCATCCAGTATCGGGAAAATCACGTTCCTTCCGATTGAAATTTATCTCCAATCAGTCGAAGGTGAACTCGGGTTTTCTCACATTTTCTCCAATTCCGATTGGTTACAGTTTTACTCTTTCATACTAGTGATTTACTTGCTTGTTTAATTGATTCGTTTTTGTGCGCTCTGTTGCAGGGATAATTCATTCCATAGTGTTCTATTAAGGTAACGTTTTTGTGCTCTGTAGGTTTGTCGATGAAGATTAAATTTTTCTGGGTTTATTAACACCGTTGTCTTCTTTTGTGGCTAGGTCAAAATAAATTTCAAGAAATCTATCAGGTAAAATTAGTAACAAAACTATTCTTTTGTAGCTAGGTGAAATCAAAGTTCTGTTTTGTTCTTTGTGGGTTGATAAAGTTAATCTCTTGTATGTTAACTTGGTTTGGAGCTGAAACATGGATAAATCTTGGGTTTGGTTACCAAGGTATTAACTTCACTTCACACTCTTTCAATTTCTCGTTTTATATATCTCATAATGCTAACTGCTTATCTGTCAATTGTGTAACACGATAGGAATAGCCTTGAGTATGAGAAAGGAGCCAGTGAGTTTGTGTCTTCTTCATCGAGCCGTTTAGGTGTTCCAGCTGAAATGTTCTGCCCTTGTGTTGATTGTCGCAATGTCTGCCATCAGTCTAGTGATACAGTTTTCGAGCATCTTGTGATTAGAGGGATGGATCCGAAGTACAAGATTTGTAAATTCTGGTCTAAACACGGAGATATAAAGCCTGCTGAGGCATCTGATGTAAACTCGTCTGAGAATGAGGCGTATGAGTTGTTTAGAACAGCTTTCATGGCAAGTGAAGACCATCAGTCAGCTCAGCAGGACAGTGCAGAGGCGTTTGCGAGTATTGACAGCCCTGAAGAAGCTGAGTTCAGGAAAAAATTGGATGATGCAGAAACTCCGTTGTATTCTACGTGTAATAAATACACGAAGGTTGCTGCAATCATGGGACTCTACATGATTAAGGTCAAGAGTGGGATATCTGAGAACTATTTTGATCAGTTATTGGCGTTAATTCATGACATGCTTCCGAAGGAGAATGTTCTACCTAAGTCTACAGATGAGGTTAAGAAGTTTCTGAAACAGTTTGGATTTGGGTATGATATCATCCACGCCTGCAAGAACGACTGTATCCTGTACAGGAAGCAGTATGAGGATTCTGTCAGCTGTCCAAGATGCAGTGAATCAAGATGGGAGAAGGATAAGCGTACTGGTGAAGAAAAGAAAGGGATTCCGACAAAGGTGCTTAGGTATTTTCCGATAAAAGACAGGTTCAGAAGAATGTTTAGATCAAAGCGTTTGGCGGAGGAATTGTGTTGGCATTCAACAAATGCTTCTACTGATGGAACTATGCGTCATCCAGTGGATTCAGTTACTTGGAGTCAGATTAACAGCAAATGGCCGGAGTTTGCTGCTGAAGCAAGAAACCTAAGACTAGGTATCTCTATTGATGGCATGAATCTGTTCTCTATGCAGAACACCAATCATACCACATGGCCTGTTTTCTTAGTCAACTACAACATGGGTCCGACTCAGTGCATGAAATCCGAGAACATTATGTTGACAATGTTGATACCTGGCCCAACCGCACCAAGCAACAACATTGACGTCTATCTCCAACCACTGATAGAGGACCTGAAGAGTTTGTGGACAGAAGTTATATCAGTGTATGATTCATTTAAGAAGGAGAGTTTCAATCTTAGAGCTATGTTGATGTGGGGTATCACCGACTACCCTGGTTTAGGCACATTAGCTGGCTGTAAAGTGAAGGGGAAGCAAGCCTGCAATGTCTGTGGCAAGGATACACCGCATAGGTGGCTAAAGTTTAGTCGCAAACACGTTTACATGGGCAACAGGAAGCGTCTCATGCCTAATCATCCCTATAGAAGAAGGAAAAGATGATTTGACAACACGGTGGAGATTGGTACTGCAAATAGGATTCAGAGTGGTGCTGAAATCTATGATAGTCTAAGGGATTTCAAAAACGACTTTGGGAAAAAGTTAAGTAAGAAGAGTAAGCGAAAGAGGACAACAGGAGATGATGATGATGTTGTTTCAGCTGACGAGTACGAAGAAGACGATGATCTCTGGCGGTGGAAGAAAAAAACAATATACTTTGACTTACCTTATTGGAATGTGTGTTCTCTACGAAAATTTTACTTCTCTTGTTTGTATACAATAATTGTTCTCATACAAAGTTGTAACATTTATGGCAGGATATGCCTGTTAGGCATAACATAGATGTTATGCACGTGGAGAAGAATGTCTCTGATGCATTGGTGTCTATTCTGATGAATAGTGGGAAATCAAAAGATGGCGTCAAAGCAAGAAAAGATTTACAAGACATGGGTATTAGAAGCAACTTGCATACTGAAGTTAGGGGAAAGAAGACTTATTTGCCTCCAGCCACGTATTGGCTTTCTAAGGAAGAAAAAAAGAAATTCTGCCGAAGGTTATCTAACTTCAGAGGCCCTGATGGTTATTGTGCCAATATCTCCAACTGTGTCTCGCTGGATCCTCTATCTATTGGCGGCATGAAGTCACATGACCATCATGTTCTAATGCAGAATCTTTTACCGGTTGCGTTGAGAGGTCTACTTCCACGAGGTCCTCGTCTTGCAGTGACGAGGATATGCAATTACTTCAACAGACTATGTCAACGCATCATCGATCCAGAGAAGATTATTAAACTAGAAGAAGAAATTGTGGAGACAATGTGTCAGCTAGAGAGATACTTTCCTCCATCTCTGTTTGATATCATGTTTCATCTTCCACTCCATCTAGCAAGAGAAGCACGCTTGGGTGGCCCTGTACACTTCAGGTGGATGTATCCCTTTGAGAGGTAATCTTCCACTGCAACTAGTTACACAAATCACTTCTACTATATGTATATGGTACTGATTATATCTTAATTTTTCATTCGTAGGTATATGAAGACATTAAAAGCTTATGTCCAGAATTTTGCAAGACCAGAAGCTTGTATGGCCGAGGGTTATTTGGCTGGTGAATGCCTTGCATTTTGTATGGAGTTCCTGCAGAATTCTGTTCCAGTTGACGAAGCAATGACAAGAAACGAAGATGTTGAGACGAGTCAGAATGTTCTTGAAGGCCGAACGCTGCAAAAAGCAACAGAAGTGAGTCTTACTGACAAAGAGAGAGAGAGATGTTGCTCACCGGTATATCCTCATGAATACTGCAGTGATGGACCCTTATGTTCTGTAAGTTAAAACTCCAAAGATTTGTAAATGTGTTTTTATGTTGTGCCACACTAACAATATCAATATACAGGATGCATTTAGAAGAACTTCAAAAATCGGATGTTAGATGTGAAAAAAATGAAACCATCTTATGGAAGTATCATACAGAAATGTTTTCACAGTGGATTAAAGATAAGGTATGAGTAATTATTTTTTTGTATTGATAATTCTGTATGTATATGTTCTGATATGTGTACTTTTCAGATACCAAATAACTCCAAGGATCATTCGCAAAGGCTGAGATGGCTTGCTTTTGGACCAAGAAATATTGCTCACACCTACAAGGGATTTGTAGTTAATGGCGTTCGATACCATACAGACGATATGCAGAGGAAGACGCAGAACAGTGGAGTAGCATATGAAGCATTCTCGATGTGCAGAGCTAGTGCAAAAGATTCGAGGCAACAGGCTGATATAGTAACCTACTATGGCGTGATAAAGGAGATCATTTTGCTTGACTATCACATGTTTCAAGTGCCTCTGTTTAAGTGTAGTTGGGCTCATAAAGGTAGAGGACTTAAAGAGGAAGACGGTTTCACACTTGTCAATCTCCATATGAACCAGTCAACATTTGCAAACGATCCGTACATTATGCCTTCGCAAGCTAAACAAGTGTTCTATTCTAGAGAGGGAGATAGCTCTCCTTGGTATGTAGTGATGAGAGCACCACCACGAGGGTATCATGAGTTAGAGACAAAAGAAGAGATTTGTTCTGCAACTGTAGTAGTCCAGCCTGAAGAAGATATGGGAGATCAACCATCCGATGATGAGAGTTTCTGTGCTAGGAATGAATGTGAGGGTCAACTAATATTTGAATAATGTTGATTTTGTTTTTCTTTCAGGTAATTTGGTGCAATGAATTCCAAAGCTGTTAAAGAGAAGTGTCGTCGCAGTAAACGCCAAGCAGGTCTTGATGTTAGTCCCGAGGTTTCTTTGGTTCAGAAAAAACCCAAGAACAATGTTACGATCCCGACCATGGATGAAGACTATCATTCAGAAGAAGAAACAGATCATGAGGAAGTGGAAGAAACAGAAGTTGAAAAAGTCGGTGAAACTGCACCTGAAGATATGGTAGTTCAAGAAGCTAGCCCAGAGACAGAAGATGAAAGTGTGGATCCTGAAGATGTTACAGAAGCAGAGAAAGATGTTAACGAAGACGACGACGATGAAACACAACCACCATCACAACCACAACAATTCAATACTCAGTCGGAGCCACAGACACAGACGCAGACAGAGCAGTCCGATAACATAGTCAAGAAGACTAGAGGGCCAACAAAAATGCGCAAAGTAGCTAAACATATAGAGGACAAGGTCGAGGTGGAGTTTAATGCTCTAGGTGAGCATGTTGGTCGTGGATCAGTTACACTCTCTTCTTTCCTAGGTCCTCTCGCGAGAGAACATGTCCCAGTACTGCTAGATGACTGGAGACATCTGGATGAGAAAACAAAAGACGCTTTGTGGGAGGAAATTCAGGTAAAGTTATTCATAATGTTTCAAATCTTATTAATGTAGTAAGCCTAACACTAACTTACAAATATTTAACAGGGAAGATTCAACTTGAAAGAAGAATGGCAAAAAGATGTTGTTTTTAAGCAGATGGGTTGTTTGTGGAGGGGACTCCAAATCCAGATTGTCTTCAAAAAGTCAGAGCTACCAAAAACAAGGCTCAACTACAGATAATTAAGCCAAGCAACATACAATCTGCGACTGCGTGGAACAATTGGGTAAAAGGAAGATGTACCACAGCTTTTAAGGTAATATAAAATGTGGCTTGATTAGAGTCTGTGTATATTAATATGAACTGACTGAAATTGTAATGTGCTTGTTTAGGAACAAAGTGATAAATACAGGGAACTCAGGAAGGGCCAAATTCCTCACACCACAAGCCGTAAAGGGATGATTCGACTTGCAGATGAGATGGTATGTTTGTAATTTCCAAACCTTTGGAATTAGAAAGACCTTCAATATCTGACAATAAATTCAAATAAATTGTAGAGGAAAAACAGTAGTGATCCTAGAAAGGTAACTAGAACAAAGGTTTGGGTCGCTGGTCACACACATTCTGATGGAAGACCTGTGAGTCAAGAATTTGCAGAAACAATAGTAAGATGATTTTATTTCATATGTTTTAAATTTCTTGTAAGTCTGTTAGGAGGAGGATACTTTACACCAGTCGTTATATATGTTAATGCAGGAGAAGATTAAGAAAATTGACAGTGAAATGGGCTCAAGTTCAGATAATGTTGGTGAAGATGCTGTCACTCAGGTGCTAGGAAAGGATAAACCAGGAAGAATTAGGGGAATGGGGAGAGGGGTTACTGCAACCAAGTTGGCATTCTTACAAGCTAGAGACTCCCATGTTCAGAAGTTTCAAGATACGCAAGTAGAACTAATCAACAAGATTGAAGATTTGAGAAATGTGGTCAAAGACTTAGCCGGCCAAAAGGTAAGTTCCTTACAATCTAGTTTTAATTATACAGGCTTTTAAGTGCTATCTGATTTTAAGAATCTTCTGAATTTATGTATGTGTTAGAAAAAAGACGGTTATCGTTCTAGTTATGAAGTAAGTGATATTAGCAAGGGAGGAATAAGGTGCCAACTAGTTGATTGGGTTTCGAATGATGATGTTGTTGTTGCTGAAGGAGAATACCACTCTAGTGAACCCTTTTATAAGATTGGTCGAATTCCATTGGATCCCAATGCGGCTGCTGTAGTAGTGAAGTCTGTCACAGTAGAAACAGCATCTATATGGAGACCTACACCGACTTGTGCTACGCTTGGTCAGGCGCTTGGAGTGAAAATTGCATGGCCAGCTGATAAGCTAATCCTGGACGATGATATTACCTTATCAAGCAATGCTAACATCAACAGATCAGAGGTAATTATATATACTTAAAATCTTTCCTACTATACATTGAATACATGACTACTGAAATTATTTATTTTTAATGTTTCAGCCTTCTGATCCATCTATTGGAAAAGTTCGATTTTTTGACTACTGGAAAGCAGAAGAAGAATTAATTGCTGAGGGTGTATTGCTGTCGACTGATCCTGTTGAACTTGTCAACCAAGTACCGCTAGGACCGAATGCTGCAATTCTTAGAGTGGATTTGGTTGTGAAATCTGATGCTTTTATTTGGAGACCTACTCCTGAAATGACCAAGATGGGTGATGCCCTACATGGGAAAATTGCATGGCCTATCGATAAGATACTACTAGCTGATGAAGATTTACCAAAAGAATCAAACAAGAATTCCATTGAGGTGTGTTTCTGAAACATCTTGTCTATTACTTAACTAAATTTGTGTGATTATAAAAAAGTATGATTGTGTTGATTGTCTTTGTTACTGTCTTTCGTTGTAGACTGGTAGTAACAGCAGTGGTTGTAGCAGCAAAGGTGGTAAACAGAAGTGTGCTCTCTTGGACTGTAATAACTCTGGACAGAGAGTGGCTTTTGGTCGTGTGTTCTCAACTGATCCAGCAGAGAAGGTGCATTTCGTCCGTTTAGGACCCAATGCTTCTAAGGTTTGGGTAGAGGTTTCCGAGTTCGATGGGGCACGAGTGTGGAGGCCAAACTCAGAAATTGAATTCATTGGTGATGCAGTTGGAAGCACGGTCGCTTGGCCAAATGATAAGCTTGTTTTACTGTAAGAAAGATCTGCTGCTTTTGAACTTGATATGCTATTATGATAGTTGCAGCACAGTTTGAACTACCAGTGTTGATTTTTCTGCTTTTGTAATATTTGACAAAAATGTTTTAATGTTGAATCTTTGAAGTTTATGTTTCATAATTTATTGTCTGACAAAAAAATCGAGTATAAAAAAATAAATATATATATATATATATCAATTATAAAATGCAAAATATAAATATTAAAATTATTTAAATACGCTATATAATAGCATCAATATTGGCTGCTATAATTCCAAAATAATATATATAGCAGGGACTATTAAATGCTATATATGAATTAAATATAACATCTCAAAAACGCTGTTAATAATATAACTAATAATATTAATGACGCGCTATTAAATATGTTACTATTGCAAACACAAAAGCGCTATCGATTCCGACGAAACGATAGCACCGCATAAATGTGTTATCTAATGTGGCATACCTACTATGACGGGCGATGATACAGCGTTCCTTAAACCGCTGTTGAATCGTTAGATAACGTTTTTCGTCCGCTAGTAAAGCCCATTTTTCTTGTAGTGCATACAAGAGAGATTTGTTTGAAGCATCTACGGAATGTCTTACATTCAATGGTACACCTAGTATACGATCCAACCACAAGAACTATATTTATTACAAAAGAATGATCATTTCCAATATAACTCGGGCACTGACAAGTTTTGACCTAACAAAAGTGATGGAGTGTTCCATTCTTGTAGTCTTTAGACTAATCTTACACTCCGAAGCCAACTGTTTTAACAACTCTTACCAACTCTCTTAGCAACTGTGAACTGAGTAACTAACCAACTAACTCTTAACTTGACTACTCACTCCTTAACTACCACTAGCTCATAACTAACTTCCTTGTTGACTCTGACCTTGAACTTGACTATTTTTCTTCTTCACTCCTTCACTTTTCTTGACGCCAACGGTTTAGACAGGGTCTTAGAAAGGGACAGAAGAGAGCAAGTGCATCAGATACTAGATATCTAAACAGACCGGTGTCCGGTTTAATTGGTTTGTACCGGAACAGCCAAAAGTGCTTGCAACACCTGAATAGTAGCATTTGATAATAATACAACAAAAAAATGTTAAAAATTATGGCTATGATAAGGAACAACTAAGTTCACTACTCAAGAAAATGCCAATGAGTTTTCTTGTTTGTTATTGTTACGTGTAGATATGAGACATACACCTACTTTTGGAGGAGTTACTTCATTTGCAAGTTTACTTGCTCCCAAAAACAAAAACAAAAAGATATATGATGACACAAGCTTTGACTAAAAGTATCAATACATGGTACTTTTTTTACACATTTTTTTTAAAAAAAAGTAGGTTAAGCGAAATTTGATCTAGAAAAAACTCAGTATGTTGGTTAGAAAGATTCATTTACTAAGCCACCCCCACAACTCCCATGCTTAGCGTACGTACCATATGACTTGTCATTCAGCTTAGTGCTTCAATTTCGCTATCCAAACCAAACCGAAAACTTAAAGTAAGAAACCAAAATCAATCTGAATTTATCTATATCTGAATAATTATCTATCTATATATATATATATATATATATATATATATATATTCTCTGAATTAGCCGACAAAAAAAAATATTCTCTGAATTAAAGTATATATATCTTTTAATAGATAAAAAAATACCACTCACTTGGTGTGTATTGTAAATTACGGATCATTTCATTTACATGACCATTTACGAGCACCCTTCTGATACGTAAATCGGTTAGAGGATATTTTTATTTTTAAAGAAATCGGTTACAAGATTGATAACGAGTAGCGATCCGTCCATAACTCAGTGACCAAAACGACAATTTATTTCCTCGTGAACATATTCCTGATCAAGTACATCTACACTAGTTCTCTAACATGGCCTTAGAGCGGCCCTTCGAATAGACACATAAGCTATATAGTAATACAATTCGTAATATTAGTGTGTTTTCCAGTAAAATAGATGATATAAAATGAAGACATTAGATAAAACAAAAGACAAATGTGTGAGAGTACTTAAGAAACAAGAGAAACGATTAACCAATACAGAAACATATTCAGGGTTTGCGGAAGACTCTACCGGCGATAAGGGCGGCGTCCATGACAATGGAGATGACATCAATGACTTCATCGGGATCGCATGTGTTACCTTTAAACGTTGGTTGCTTCGTATTGCTTGTCCATGCAGTTTATGAACTTCTGACTACACTCTTGGCTTAGATAATCATCTACACATATCCAATAACGACAATTATGGTAAAGCTAAAATTGTAAATTTTGAAAGTGGTAATAATAGGAAAAAAGAGAGTGTGAATGTGGTTAATTACTATTCTTGGATTGACCACAAGCATCATGTTTCATGCAGCATGAATCAAGACCATCACAAGGTCTCTCTCCAGGACATCCACTGTACAATAGTCCACAGTACTTCCCATACCTCAAAAGTGGAGGCAATGTCACATTAATGCTAATTATTATTATTTACTTAATTATATCAGAAAAATGACACGTGCGTGAAATTCACAATTAGTTTAGAGATTGTAACCTGAAAAGAACTCTGATTCACATTTCCGGCTACATTCTTTGCTCTGCCCAAAACAATTCAAAATTTCAGTGATCACATAGAAAGCTTGACGCTTCAAAATTTTCAAGATCACGACGAATAACTATTATATATTAAGGATTATAACATGTGTTAAATAACAATTTTTAAAAAAAAAATTAAACCAAAAGAATTTTAAAACTTATTTGTTAAGGGCTTATTTTCAAAATAACCAAAACAAAAATAGAAATTAGATTTGTAGAGAGAATGTAGAGAGAGATAGGAAGAGAAAGTAGAAGAAAAAAATCACTACTATTCTTTGAATTATATATTTGGTATCATTTATTTGTTATCTTATTCTTCTTGAATAGTCATAAGAAAATTAGGATGTTTTCATGTTTGAGTTTATATGTGTTTGTTCATACGAAAATCAGATACATATATTTGATTTTTTTATAGTCACTAAAAATTTATTATTATTGACGTCCTAATTGATCTTTATATGTGTTCGCTACAAAACCAAATTTTATGCATTATTTTATCATATTTTATACTTTACTATGTAGTCTTTTCCTATTGTTCATTTTAGTTAAGGTGTTATAGTGGAAGGTATTATCAAGACACAATGAACTCGAGAAATTAACTAATAAAAACTCTTTATCGTTATTATAAAGTGAGAACAAATTATTTGAAAAAAAAATGTTAATAAAAATATTAAGTTAAGAGCATAAGAATGGCGTTCTCTTTCGACTCAATTGGCTCAATTTAAGTTTCTAATTCATTGTATTTCACTCTAATTGGTATTTTTAGGATTGAGTAACACATGTCAATTATATATTTAATAATATGACATGTGTTAAATAACAATTTTTAATTATATCATAAGAATTTTAAAAGTTAGTTTTCCTTTTTTTTCTAATAGTCTAAAACAAAAGCATATGTAAAGAAACAAATATTTTCATATAAATAATTATGTAATATTTTTTTAACGTGGTTTTGAAATAATTTTATGATGCAAAAAATGTTGTAAGATAATTTTGTTACAAATTAAAATATTTTAAAAATATATTTTTCTTATAAACTTATTATATAAAGCTTGACACTTCAAAATTTTCAAGATCACGACTAATAACAATTTTATATTTAGGATTATAACATGTGTTAAATAACAATTTTAAAAAAAAAAATAAACCAAAAGAATTTTAAAACTTAGTTTTTAAGGGCTTATTTTCCAAATAACCAAAAAAATAGAAATTAGATTTGTAGAGAGAAGGTAGAGAGGGATAGGAAGAGAAAGTAGAAGAAACAATTCACTATTATTCTTTGAATTATATTTTTTGGTAGCATTTTTTGTAATCTTATTCTTCAGGAATAGTCATAAGAAAATTAGGACGTTTTCATGTTTGGGTTTATATGTGTTTGTTCATACGAAAATCAGATACATATTTGATATTTTTCAGAGTCACTAAAAATTATTATTATATGTGTTCGGTAAAAATTCAAATTTTATGCATTATTTTATCATATTTTCTACTTTGATATGTAGTCTTTTCTTATTGTTATTTAAGTTGTTATAGTGGAAGGTAGTATCAAGACACAATGAACTCCGAAAATTAATTAAACTGAATTAGTTTAATAAAAAATATTTATCGTTATTATAAAGAGAGAAAAAATTATTTGAAAAAAACATGTTAATAAAAATATTAAATTAAGAGCATAAAAATGTGTATGTCGTTCTCTTTCGACTCAATTGGCTCAATTTAAGTTTCTAATTCACTGTATTTCTCGTTAATTTGTATATTCATGATTAAGTTTGATTTAAACTTTTTGGTCTATATTTTTTTATCTAGCCTTAAATACAAAATTTCTAAATTGCTTATGAACTATAGTTACAAAAACTTATATACCAAGCAAAACTTACATGGAAACACAAATTTTTATTCTTTAAATAAGTTTTAAACAATATATATAAACATGCTACATTTTCAATAGAAAATTTTCTAATTTTTAAGTTTATCATGCAACTAAAATATCAATCAAAATCCATGCAACACATGGGTCCTTATCTAGTTTATTATAAAGTAGTCGGTTGTATTCTCAGGTTTTTATAATTCATTTAAAAAAATTAAACTAATCTTTTCTTTCATAATCATATTTTTGTGATTTTAAAAAGGAAATTTAAATTTAAATTTAAAAAATAAAATAAAATTATATTCATATAGCTTATACAATTTTATTTGTTTATTATTTTAAAAAGGAAATTCGCTATTAAATAATTATTAGTATAAAATTATTTTTCGTTAACTATATTTTCTTTAAAACTTAAGAAGGAAAAATAATATTAAATAACTATTACCATTCTATTTTTCATGATTTTACATAATGGTAAACATATCCTATAAACCTTTTCGCCAATAAACTACTTTTTCTTACAACTCTCTTTTGCTTATAATTTTAATAAGGAACATTATGTAGATTTGTTATAGAATAATATGTCTATTCTATAACAAATTAGAATTTTAGAAAAAAAGCTTATACAATTTTATTTTTTTATTATTTAAAAAAGAAAACTTATTATCTAAACTATTAAAACAGAAGTACAAATAAGATTTAACCCTTAGTTTTCATAAATAACTAGGTGTTCTCCTGCACCATGTGCAGTAAAACAAATTAAAATATATTTTTAATAGATGCAGTATAAATTATGTTTAAAACTAAAATTTTATTTTTATCACTATTTTAATACAATTTTTTAATTGAACATAAAAATTAATATAAAAATATTTTTGTTTATTTTAAATAACATTTAAGAATACATGTATATATTTAAAATTATAATCTTAGATAGATTTTTTTTTATATTTATTAATTAAATATATTACAAATATTGTATTAGAAATTTTATAATTATCAAAAATTAAAATTAGACAATATTTAATAAATTTGTAAATATATAAGAAATTAATTATTTTACGATTAAAGTTTATTAATTTTCAAAAAAAAAATAATATATTTTTGAAAACAAAAAATTAATAAAATTGTATAATTTTAAAATATATAATTAAATGATTTTTCCGAAATTTTTGATGCCATATTTGAATATATTTATTTTAATAATGATTTATGAATTATTACCATATTTTAAAAATATTTCCAAAAATATAGATCGACACTAATGTAATATATGGGTTATTACCATATTTTATAAAAATTTCCAAATATATATATATATATATATACATTAAATAAAATTATTAATGTCATATTTAATCATATGTCATGTCATCAATTTTAGTAGACATGTCACTATTTTTGTCCATGTCATATTTAATCATAGACCATGTCATCAATTTTAGTAGACATGTCACCATTGTTTTTGTGAAATTGATTGTAGAGATGAAATGTGGCAAAATCACTTCGCAAATATAGTCTAGGGGATGTCCATGTCATATTTAATCATATGTCATGTCATCAATTTTAGTAGACATGACACAATTTTTATCCTTGTCATATTTAATCATAGGTCGTGTCATCAATTTTAGTAGACATGTCACATTTGTTTTTGTGAAATTGATTGTAGAGAAGACATGTAGCAAAATCACTTCGTAAATATAGTCTAGGGTATTAAAATGGCATTCCACTGATTTAAATACATTAATTTTACACATTTACTAACTCATTAATTTCGTAAAAGTCACTTACCCAATCCGTTGGATTGACAATATAATTAATTAAATTTGACCATCACATACCTTAACTAAATCACTAAATAATACACATTCAAAATCCATGCTCGTGATTTACTTTAACATCACGTTTCATAAAGTACATAATCCATTACTAACAAAACAATTGATCATAAGTTTTTAAGAACTTGAAATTTATATTTTATAAGAGATAATGTTTCAAAAACCCGTGTAATCATAGCTGAAACAATCACAAAAGCTATGTGAAATTGTCAATGTTCATATATAGTTCACATAAACTATATGAACTAACAAAGTTTAGTCAAAATCAGCATTAACCAAAAATATTTGGTCAACCATGCTGAATCAGATGCAATAAGTATCGTTTTGTTGAACCAGCTGCCAAATGTCTAGTTTCTGTTGGTAAGATGAAAGTTTCGTTTAACTTTTTTTTTTTTAAATATGACAAGCTTGGAACATATGTGATGAAAAGTGGCCACCGGCGTTGAGATACTTTTACAGAATCATAATAAACTTGTTTAACCATATCCTCTCCAACAATGCAGATTCTTATCTTATATTCATCCAGCACGTCTATATCAAAACATATTGCCACCAAAACATATTGCCACTTTATTCTCCTCGTCCAACAAAAAGCTTTGGACATCCAAGTCAAACCTTTCAAAATCTATTTCCAAGACCAAGTCGCTCCTCCACGACAGGTCTTTGACTTCATCATCAATCTTACCCGTCACCCATATTCTCATCACACCTGACCAATTGATGTAGCGGAAGCTTTGTAGGATAGGACTAGAGATCCGTTGATTCTGAGAATACCCGGAAAACTAGGATAACACAATGAATCCTATTGATTCTGAGAATACCTAGGATCAAAGTCTTCTTAAATTCGTTGAGATCACTAATGATCTACCGAAAACAAGGATTAAAGAGAGAACTCTCAACTTTTATTAATAAACTCATAAATTGAATACAAAGTTAAGCTTAAAAGACTATATATAAGAAAACCATAAAAACCCTAAAATATTAAAAATAATTATCATAATAATTAATAAAAATAAATAATAAATATTTGGAAATATACCAAATATTTATCTACATCATTCTCTCTGAGTTGAAGAAGATTCGTCCTCGAAT
The DNA here is from genome assembly GCA_026261945.1 of Hirschfeldia incana. NCBI lineage: Eukaryota > Viridiplantae > Streptophyta > Magnoliopsida > Brassicales > Brassicaceae > Hirschfeldia > Hirschfeldia incana. The sequence goes on from JABCMI010000019.1 coordinate 2,110,382, forward strand.
CTTAACCGTAGTCTTCAATTAATTTTCTTTTTCCATTCCACATGTAAAATTCTTCAAGCCATCGAGTATACTGATTCCTTGTGTGAAACCCTTTTGTTTGCCAAGAACAATTAAAGCACGTGGCACAATCAACTGCTTACTTTCCCTTTTGAACTTCATAGCAAATTTGTATGAAGATTCCAAACCGTCTTGAACTCTGTACAGTGCTCCAAGTGTAGACCAATTATCTTCTTCGAACTTTGATATTTGAATTTTGACAAGACCAAAACAGTCTCTCGCGTGCTTGTTTGTGGACTTGGACGCATCCTTGTACAATATCAAATCGACCGTATTGTATATTATCATGTCTTCACCATATCGATCATAGATGGCAGGACCAATAATATCTCTAAAAACTATTTCTTCGCTTTCCACGAGCAAATTCTCCATGATCCAGAATCGAGTTTTGATTAAGAAACCAAAACACCAGCTCTGATACCACCTGATGTAGCGAAAGCTTTGTAGGATAGGACTAGAGATCCGTTGATTCTGAGAATACCCGGAAAACTAAGATAACACAATGAATCCTATTGATTCTGATAATACCTAGGATCAAAGTCTTCTTAAATTCGTTGAGATCACTAATGATCTACCGAAAACAAGGATTAAAGAGAGAACTCTCAACTTTTATTAATAAACTCATAAACTGAATACAAAGTTAAGTTTAAAAAACTATATATAAGAAAACCATAAAAACCCTAAAATATTAAAGATAACTATCAGAATAACTAATAAAAATAAATAATAAATATTTGGAAATATACCAAATATTTATCTACATCATTCTCTCTGGGTTGGAGAAGATTCGACCTCAAATCTTAACCATAGTCTTCAATTAATTTTCTTTTTCCATTCCATATGTAAAATTCTTCAAGCCATCGAATATACTGATTCCTTGTGTGAAACCCTTTTGTTTGCCAAGAAACAATTAAAGCACGTGGCACAATCAACTGCCTACTTTCCCTTTTGAACTTCATAGCAAATTTGTATGAAGATTCCAAACCGTCTTGAACTCCGTACAGTGCTCCAAGTGTAGACCAATTATCTTCTTCGAACTTTGATATTTGAATTTTGACAAGACCAAAACAGTCTCTCACGTGCTTGTTTGTGGACTTGAACGCATCCTTGTACAATATCAAATCGACCGTATTGTATATTATCATGTCTTCACCATATCGATCATAGATGGCAGGACCAATAATATCTCTAAAAACTATTTCTTCGCTTTCCACGAACAAATTCTCCATGATCCAGAATCGAGTTTTGATTAAGAAATCAAAACACCAGCTCTGATACCACCTGATGTAACGAAAGCTTTGTAGGATAGAACTAGATCCGTTGATTCTGAGAATACCCGGAAAACTAGGATAACACAATGAATCATATTGATTCTGAGAATACCTAGGATCAAAGTCTTCTTAAATTCGTTGAGATCACCAATGATCTACCGAAAACAAGAAATAAAGAGAGAACTCTCAACTTTTATTAATAAACTCATAAACTGAATACAAAGTTAAGCTTAAAAGATTATATATAATAAAACCATAAAAACCCTAAAATATTAAAGATAATTATCAGAATAATTAATAAAAATAAATAATAAATATTTGAAAATATACCAAATATTTATCTACATCACCAATCATTAATGTGTAACAGCGAGAGCTTTTCATCCCTAACGACTGAAAGAAGAGCCGCATCATGAAGACACAAACTCGGAATTGGAAGAGGGAGACGCACAAATATCTCTGTAGTGAAATCAAACTTCATCAAGAAAGCACCAGAGTTGTTATTATCCCGAGCGACAAAGTAAGTGTCCCCTTTCAAAGACATGCCACTGCAATACAGGGAGTAGTCACGATTGAAGGAATCAAGAACCCTCCAAGAATCAGAGCTAAGCTCATATATCTCACAGTTACACTCAGGAACCCACACTCCCTGGTCGTTTTTACTACGACAAAGACAGTACCTCAAGATTTTGTAGCACTGGACAGAAGAAGAAGAACATGTGCTGTATCCTAGAGCATAGGTATCAGTACTCATGTAGCAAGTTCTGTGTTTGATATTCCTCCTTTGGCCGGTACATGGGTTCCAAACCTCAAGTCTATTGGTCCGCTCGTTGGAGCACATTAAACCCTCGCAGTGAAATATATGAGATAAGCCCAAATCTTTTGAACCTTTTAGATCTCTAAGTTTACCTGTAAGCTTGATAGGTGTACCGCTGCTATGGAGATCTCCGGCAATTGAATAAACCATATCATTGCTCAGTAATATTGACTCCCTCACTGCTTTACTCAACTTTTTATTCTTCTCTACGAACTTCGGATCTCTAAATAAAGTGTACCATCGTCTGCAAGTCGTTTTCAGTTCCCACAGAGACTTGGCCGAAACCCTAGAGAGTATCGCTGCTTCCAAACCGTTTGGAAGATCGGATATCTGTTAATGTAGTGAGGGCAGATAAAACTAGTGCAGGAAGTAAAAACACACAAAGTTTGTTAACGGGGTTCGTTTCCTACATCCCCGGGACCTCGTCCAGATTTCATTGACTTAGAACAAGGAGCAACCTACAATTGCTATATGGTACAACACACACACTAGTGTTTACCACTCTTTTCTAAGAAGCAATCTACAAAGATTACAAATAAAACACGCATGCATAGATCCCATCTGGCTCACCAGAGCACATTGTCTTCTACAGCTGCAGTCTTCTACAACTGCAGTCTTCTTCACAGATCTCTTCAATGAAACCATCGTTGCTAAACTCCCCCTGAGTCTAGGTTTCGATCTTCTACTTCTCGGAAGTACTTCACCAAGTACGTCAGCACTCGACACACTCAATGACACCAAACACTTGATCACCCAAGCATACACACAGCTCACCACGAGCTACACACGATGGCTAACTCCACCATACAAAACATCAACACGAACACCACATAACTATGTCCACATCCGACTCCATCACGAACTACATCAGACACTGCTTTGACACCAAGCAGTAACACTAATATATAATGAAAACCTCTCTCTCTCTCTCTCTCTCTCTCTCTCTCTCTCTCTCTCTCCCTCTCTTCTATGAGGTCTGTCTTTCTCATAAGGCACGTCCCTCCTTATATAGCAGACTAGAACTTGCTTTCCAAATCTTCCACTTGCTCTCCAAGTCGTTCCAATACACATAAGTCAACTTTCCATTTACTTTAATGGAAAACTTCATCTTCAAGTAAACTTCTTTTTACTTTATGGAAAACGTCCATATGTCTTCAAGCACATATCCTCTTTCCTTTTCTCTAAGATGCACGCTTGCTCTTCAAGTCCACACGACTCCAGCTCAGCATCTTGACTCCATATATTATTACCAATCAACACGACGTCTACCTCAGCAACTACGTCATCGACTACTACAGGGTTGACATTTTACATCAACAATCTCTCTTTTTTAGCTTTGTGTGCCAATCAAGCACAACATTCTTCTAGTTCAACAACCATGTTCTTCTCCCCCACAAGATATGCACTACGCCATGCTTTCTCCCCCATAATATAAGCACTCTTCTCCCATTGTTTGATTTCATACTAAGCTAAAACACAGATGCTTAAATGTCAAGCTTTACAGACAAACTTCATCTTTCCTTTTCCAATATCATCAAATCCACGCACATCACAAAACTCGAACTCCCATTTAGTTTCCATCTTCATGATACACGTCTGTACTACCTCCTGTAGTACTTCACGAACTGATACAGAACACATCTTCAAACTGCATCTTCAATCTCCCCATTTTTGATTATGCACGTGCACTCATCATACCTGACTTGAACACTACATCTTCAATCTCCCCCTATGAGTCACATCATGGTCAAAAACCAACTTGAAGATCAGCACCTTTTAAACCAAAGAAGAAAACCCATCACGCCATCTTCATCGATTTCCAATCAAACTTTGTTCTACTTCCTGAACAAGTTTCTGTCCTCACCTAGATCTACTCGAAACTAAGTCGTTAACTCTATCGAGTCCCGCTCTGATACCACTTGTTAATGTAGTGAGGGCAGATAAACTAGTGCAGAAAGTAAAAACACACAAAGTTTTTTAACGGGGTTCATTTCCTACATCCCCGGGACCTCGTCCATATTTCATTGACTTAGAACAAGAAGTAACCTACAATTGCTATATGGTACAACACACACACTAGTGTTTACCACTCTTTTCTAATAAGCAATCTACAAAGATTAGGAATAAAGCATGCATGCATAGATCCCATTTGGCTCACCAGAGCACACTGTCTTCTACAGCTGCAATCTTCATAGATCTCTTCAATGAAACCATCGTTGCTAAACTCCCCCTGAGTCTAGGCTTCGGTCTTCTACTTCTCGGAAGTACTTCACCAAGTACGTCAGCACTCGACACACTCAATGACACCAAACACTTGATGATCCAAGCATACACACAGCTCACCACGAGCGACACACGATGGCTAACCCCACCATACAAAATATCAACATGAACACCACATAACTATGTCCACATCCGACTCCATCACGAACTACTTCAGACACTGCTTCGACACCAAGCATTAACACTAATATATAATGAAATTCTCTCTCTCTCTCTCTTTCTCTCTCTCTCTCTCTCTCTCTCTCTCTCTCTCTCTCTCTCTCTCTCTCTCTCTCTTCTATGAGGTCTGTCTTTCTCATAAGGTACGTCCCTCCTTATATAGCAGACTAGAACTTGCTGTCCAAATCTTCCACTTGCTCTCCAAGTCTTTCCAATACACATAAGTCAACTTTCCATTTACTTTAATGGAAAACTTCATCTTCAAGTAAACTTCTTTTTACTTTATGAAAAACGTCCATATGTCTTCAAGCACATATCCTCTTTCCTTTTCTCTAAGATACACGCTTGCTCTTCAAGTCCACACGATTCCATCTCAGCATCTTGACTCTATATGGTCTTTACCAATCAACATGAAGTCTACTTCAGCAACTACGTCATCAACTACTACAGGGTTGACATTTTACATCAACAATATCGTCATTCTCGTGTTGACTTCTCGAAGAAGAAAGCTTACTTATAAACATAAAAGTAGGGCTAAGGCGTCATAAGGTTTGGTTTATTACAAAATCTTTATCTATTATATTAAAACAAAAGTCATGACTTCTAATTCATGTGTGATTTTTAATAAAATGGATTATAACTAGAATTAGTCACATGACATTTTCAATCATCATTAATCTTTATATTAAATAGAATATATTACATTATTCCATCATTGATAATCTTAATATTATATCAAAAACAATAACTTCCCAATATTTTAGGGATAACAATATATTAAACTCAGCTTATATTTAAATCATATATATATATATATATATATATCAAAATTTCGAAAAAAATGTTTATAAATATTTTAACACAGCTTAATTTTCAAAAATTATATGTAAATATTTTAACTAATTTCGTTATTAGTTTTGAAATATTATTATACACCAATATATTCAATTGATGTATACAAAATGAAAAAAAAATATTATATTTTTTTATCAATTATACAATCCAAATAAATTATATTAAAATAAAATTATTATGTCTATCTAAATATTTTAAAAATATATTATTTAATATATATATATATGTAAATATTTCACTAATTTTGGAATTAGGAATGAAATATTATTATGCAATATTTAAAGGGCAGATAAAATTCAACATAAATTAAATATAAAATAATTATCAAATATTTTTTTTCATGCATATATTAATTTGTTTAAAAACTAAGGACAAATACAATAATATAAATACATAATAATAAGAATCAAATACATGTGATGGTTTTAGACATTTTACAACATGTAAACTATAAATTATTTTATTTGAAATATTTAAAGAAACATTAAAATATATGACTAAAATTAAATCTAAAATAAATATATATATATATATAATTAAAACTTTAATTAAATTCTTTATAGTATTATTATATGAAGTTATAAATTTAAATTTTTAACTATCTTATTTAGTGAAAAATTACATTATCTTTGCAGATGATAATATTTTAATATTCTACCAAATTCTATTTCTATTTATTATTTGTTTATTCAGTAACGAAATACCAATATAGCAAATAAAAATAAATAAATAAACAATACATGTGAAAGTTTGAAACAATCTATTTGATGAAAAAAGTATACTCTAATATTATTATGTGTGACTTTTTTTAAATGAACCCAATGAATCATCCCTAGAAATCAGTTAACATAATTTATTATTAATAATAATATAACTTATATATAACATGAATAATATAATTTGTTTCCTAATAAACCGGAAACATAACAGCAATATTATTTGATATCTTTTCATTTAAAAGAATTGACAAATATGTTTAAAAAGATTTTAAAAAGATCTTAATTTTCAAAAATTATATGTAAATATTTATACTAATTTCGTAGTTAGTTTTGAAATATAATTTAACATTAATATATTCAGTTATCATTTATAAAATGAAATATAAATATTCTATTATAATTTTATATATTATATAATCACAATCAATCATATTAAAATTTATTATCTGATTTAAATATTTTAACAAAATCATGATTTTCAAAAATTTCGTAATTAGAATTGAACTATATATTATTATGCATTAATAAGTATATTTTTATTGTTTACAATCTGTCACATAATAATTTGTTTAATAAATAAAAATAAATACAATAAGATAAATATATAATAAGAGACAAAAAAAATACATGTGACAATTTTAAACAATTGATTATTTACAACATATAAACTATAAGTTATTGTATTTGAAATAGTTATAAAACATTAAAATTAAAAATGTATACCATTATCAATTTAAAATATATATATATAACTAAAAATAAAACCTACACGGTTGTGCTAGTCGAAATCTAGTTTTGTTTAAAAGCCCAACAACTCTTGTGATTAAAACTCAATTTGTTTTTTTTTTACTTTTTTTTCATTGGTTTTATTTACAGAAACCCACTATTTTAACAAACTAACTAGGTTCAAACAGTCTTTCAAAAGACATGTATATTTTTTGTTTCAATTTTTTTAGAAATTTAATTTTTATAGTTGTGTTTTTAATTATATTTAAACCCTAGAAAATATCCCCTTCTCTCAGATTCTAATCTTTTCCATCGATCTCCGTAGAAGCCATGTCCGATTATAGAATCTTTGCTACGACAGGCGTCTTTTGGGACGCCAAGGACTTCGAAGTCTCTTCTTATATGGATTTAATTCGGTTTAAGGAAGGGAGTCGAACGTTCTTTACGTAGAGAGCTTTTTATTACTGGCGTGCGATACTTTGTTTATGACAGTGAGGACGGGTCAGATGCGTATGAGTACTATGGCTCAGCCGGAATATCTCAATTTTAGGTGATAAACGTACGAGGCTTAATGCTATGTTACAAGACATGGTTACCTGGGCAGTCTGGAATAAATGCGTTGGAGGAGAAAAGATTTTGATGGTAATATCAAAAGATATACCTGGCGAAGAGACAGACTTCGTCACTTTATTTGACTCTATGGGTATAAGAGATTACGTTGTATTCTTATTAGTGCCTGATGGCTGCCAAAAGAAAGATTTTTCTTTTCCTTCGCCGTGCTTAGCTTGGTATTGGTCGACCATATGTGCTGGAGATTTTTATATCCACAGCGTAGTTGATCCGAAGAGAATCTCACATGGTGATTTGGATACTGATTCAGATACTAGTTCGGGGTGCTCGGAAGATGTGAAGCCTGCTGATGCTGAGGAGAAAAAGCTTGATGATGAAGAAAAAGCTGTGTTTGTGTCCAAGTATTATGGAGACAGAGTAGTTGATGTGGGATGCTCACAGGATGTGAAGGAGAAAAAGAATGATTGGGAGACTTATGTTTTGGAAAAAGGGGTGGGATTCGTCTTACTGGATGTGAAGCCTGAAAGGGAAACTGAAGCTGAGGAAAATGTAACGGACTCAGACAAACAATGAAACCAGTTTGTAATATCTATACGCTCAGTGGGAAAAGTGTCGATTTCACCCTGAACAGTGCAGTTTAAACTAAATTGCATCCGATATTTTTGATTTCCAGCGTGAACATTAGGTTGAACAGAAAAATCCAGTGACTAAGATATATATCAGTCACTGAAAAAATCATTAAAATTTGAAATCTTTTATACTGGTAATCATAGTACAGGTTGAACTACTAGCTAAACCAATGAGTGATTTTTATTTATATTGTTCTTAGTTTTTTAACATTCTTTATTAAATTATGTTTTGTATTCTAAATAAGAAGTTATGTTTTCATCGTTCCAAATTTTGATGGTATTTTCTATTTTTTCGTTGAACTCTCTGGTTTTTTGTATTTAATATCGACTAAAATTTATTTATAGTTTCTTTATTTTGAAAATTTCACTATGTCATATAAGAAAACAGTGTGAACAATGACAAATAGAATTACTTAATGTGATTTGGTATTGTTTTTTTAACGAACATCTATTACAATCTTGATGATTTACTTTTGGTTTATTTTGTATTTTAAATTTAATTTTACTGTCCACCTTAAACATTTTAAACGTATGAATTTTAAGTCTTGATGTATTTTCTATTATATGTCCTAACTCCTAACCTGTTACAAAAAGTTGTTGTATAGTTTAAATTATTGTTTTCATATTTTTATGTGAAATGAAATTTAAAATAAGGAAAACAATATTTAAATGCTTATATTTTTCAATAGCTAATATCTATATATATATATATATATATATATATATATATATATATATATATATATATTAAACTTGTTAATTTAACATGCGGTTCACTTGACCTGGAAAAGTTTTCTGCTTCAGCATTCTTATCGGTTTAAAAACATTGATTTTATCTCAAATAAAGCTACATTAGCTATGTGTTAAAAAATGAATGTTAGTTGATGTAGTTTCATTTTTTAACACATAGCTAATGTAGCTTTATTTGAGATAAAATCAATGTTTTTAAACCGAAAATACTGGTCAACCATGCTGAATGAGATGCAACAAGTACGTATAATTTTTGTTGCTCCAGCTGTGACTTACCCTGCGCATCTTTTGAACGGTTATGACAATACTACAGTTCCACACACAGAGAGGCTAAAGTGTTAAGACAAAGCCGAAGAAATGCGCAAATAAAGCTACATTAGCTATGTGTTCAAAAAAAATGAAACTACATCAACTAACAAATTTTAGTCAAAATCAACCCAAAAATATTGGTCAACCATGCTGAATGAGATGCGACAAGTATAGTTTTTCTTGAACCAGCTGTGACTTACCCTGCGCATCTTTTGAACGGTTATGACAATATACAGTTCCACACAGAGAGGCTAAAGTGTTAAGACAAAGCCGAAGAGAACTCTCCAAAGGAGTTGAAAGAGAAAAATATGTGGATCGTACGTATCTACCGTTACTCAGCTCGAAGTAGTGAAACTCGTACGTAGTGAAGTTGGTGCCGATTTGGGCGACCGAGACATTCTCTTATGGACTATTTACTCCTACACGACGACTTTCACGATCGAACAAGCTACCTTTATGGACCAAAACCTAGGATATTTCTCCGTTCCTTTATGAACAAGTTAAGTAAAAAACTGATGTGCTTAGCGTCAGAATAGGTGATTAGTGGAGAAGGACAAAGACAAAAACGAAAACAATTAAAAACAAATCTGAGTTTGAGCTTAAGTCTATTCCTTGAAACCTAGAGATTTCTATTTTGAAAGCTTTTCTTCTATTTGTTGCTTGTTACTACTATTGCTTTTGGAGGTTTCATTTTTTTTGATATTTAGTATATTTGCATGTATGCAATAGAATATTATTATATCGTTTGGATTGTCAATTTTAAACGTAATTAGCAAGTCACAACTAAACTGGTGATTTTGCCTTTGCAACCAACGTTTAATATATAAAACGCTGCGTTTAGATCTTTAAAAGAGACGAGTACGCGCGTTTCGAAGTTGGTTATATAAACGGAGATCAGTTTCAGAGGCGAGAGTGTGAGAGAAGAAAGAAAGAAAGAAAGAAAGAAAGAAAGAAAGAAAGAAAGAAAGAAAGAAAGAAAGAAAGAAAGAAAGAAAGAAAGAAGAAGAAGTCTTGCGATGGCCGATGATCATAAACCTCCGCCGACGATGGAGGAGATTCACGAGATAATGATAAGCTCCTTTATCGCCAAGATCACATCTTCTTCGAGACAAGTCGCTAGACTCCTTCTTGAAGCTCATCAATGGGACGTGGACGCTGCCGTCTCCGACTTCACCGACGCCGTCTCCGCCGCCGCCGCAATCACCCCCACCGACGGATGGAGAAATGTTGCAAACCCTAGGGATCCACGACTCTCGGCATCTCGAACTCAGTGGCGGTCCCAGAAAAAAAATTTTGTGGGTTCAACATGCTATTAAGGGAAATCGAAGACAGTATCTGTGGGTTCAAAGAGAGGAGTTTAACCATTTATGCTGAGTGATATTAATTATTTGTGGGTTCAATTGAACCCAATACTATCTGAATGGGTCCGCCCCTGCTCGAACTCTCTCTTCGATTCTTCGAGTAGACATCCCTGTTTCATCTCCTCGTCCTTCGAGTCCGATACGGTTGCGATCACCACGGTCTCCTCGTGCACGTAATCCATTTTCTAGGGATACGATTCAAAGCAATGAACAAGAAAGGTACGTTGGTTATTGTCTCTTTTAAATCTTTCAAGAATTATAGTCTTAATGAAAGTAATGAAAGATTGTGGAAGAGATGAATCTATGCTTAGTGAAAATGTATGAATGTATTGTTTAGGCACGATCGTGATGACACTGCTGAAGAGTCAGGTGATGTTGAAAGAGCTCATCCTCCTCTACCATCATCATTAGATATATCATTACCAAGAAGGCTAAAATTCAGAAGCATGAGCGAGATTCTTTCGGTTACTCCTCAAGTGATCACGCGCATTGTCACTGTTTGGAGGAATGGTCTCACTATCGATGATAATTCATTATGGACATTTGATGATCCCCTAAGTAGAGCCTTTCTCGAGGTTTATCATCTTTTCTTTTTCTTCAGTTTTCAAGTTTTTTGATTCACTTGGTTTTTTACTTAACATATGTTTCCAATGTCGGTTCTAGAAAATAGAAAGCATGGAGTCACCACGTGCAGTCGATTCCCGAGATGGCAAACAGCGTTTCCTTGTCAAAATCATTAGGCGTCAAGAAGAAGAGTTCTCTGTATATCTCTGTTTCTCTCTTTATGTTCTCTATTGTTGAAAGCTCTCTGGTTCTTATATATCGTTTAACAACAGGGGGAGTCATCATCACCTAAACCGTTCCAACCATTCCACGGTGTGGCAAGAACTCTATCAAAGTCAGACGACAATGTCTCTACTGAGCCACCAGCTCCATCAGACTCACTGACCACAGAACCAGCACCATCAACGGATCCCACAGAGCCAACGACCTCGATCCAGCTCGTATTAGCAGATGGCACACGCCTTAACTCCCGGTTCAGTACTCAACAGACCATCAGAGACGTTCGAGACTTCATTGACGCGGCTAGACCAGATGCCTCCAGAGACTACCAGTTACTCATCATGGGGACGTTTCCTCCTACACCACTGACTGACTTAGACCAAACCATCGAGCAAGCTGGCATCTCCAACTCTGTTCTCACCCAGAAGCTCTAGACCTGAGTTCCTCTTAAGCACGTAAAAGATCACTTCTTTAGGTTACACATGGATATCATCAGAAAACACTTTTTGTTGTTTTGACTTTCTTGTCTCTAACTAGGCTAAAAGTCTATCAGGTGCTTAACCATCATCTTCTTTTACTTTTAGAATATAAATAAAGGAAATGTTTGACTTTTTTTGAGGAAAATAAAATTAGGTTTTCAGTGTGCAGTTTGTACATGTAAAAGTTTAATTTGGACGAAAAAGGAGCGGCTTTTATTCAGTTTTTAAAACTAACTTTTTGTATTTTACTTTTAAGAATTTCATATTCAAAATGCCTAGCTTTAATTTTAAAAGATATAAGTGCTTTTAACTTTAATTTCATTTACAAAGACATATACATATATAATGTATATATTGTATATACATATAACTCTAACTTTTAAGTTTTTGTAAATTTTTTAATTAATTCATATAAAGAAAAAAATATGTTTTTTTCAGAAAAGGAAACAAGGACACCAAGAAGTCGAAATAGCACATAAACATTAAACAGAAATGAAAATTATTAAAATGATATGATAAGAAAACGATTTTTTTTATGAAAAATAGAAATTAAAATTTATAAAAAGATACGTTAAGTAAAATAGTTATAAAATTAGAAAATATTTTTTTTCAAAAGAATTATTGAAAAACAAAACATACACTAAAAGTTATACAACAGTACATTAAGAAAATTAATTTACCAAAAATGTACAAAAATTAAGTTTTCTAATAGGATAATACTTTTCCTATTTTTTAAATATTAAAGTAGATTTTGACCCATAAATTATGTTCCTTGGCTAGTTACAGTATGCGTCACAAAATTGTAATTGATCAAAGATTTTTGGTCAATAAAAGAAAATTATGTCACGAAAAGTTGTCAATTTACAAGTTATGTAAAAGAGGGGGTTAAATTGCAGATTCTATTGACAACAAAAAAAAATTGCAGATTCTAAATTTGGAAAGAGTACTCTGTATACGGACACTAAAATTATAATCTCTTATTAATCACTTTTTATGATTTGAATGCAAAAGCAAATGATATTTTATCTAGCTAATAAAATTATTACACTATAGAATGATATCTTAGCATTATCCTTCCAGGATTGATTGACTAAACTTAGAAAGAAAATATATACATATTCTTTAATCAACCATCAAAAAGATTAGTATTCTTTGTAAATTAGTCAACTGTAATATGATGACTAGGTCTATAAGTCCCTTGTTCAAATGAATGAATCATTCAGCGCATTTCTTCTTCTTCCTCCTTGTCGTCGAAGTCAATGATATGGCACATTAACTTGCATAGTCTCAAGCTCTGTACATTACTTTAAAAGAAGTTTCGCCAAGAACATGAATTCTTCAGCCCAATTCTTGAACGTCAATGCCTTAAAATAAGTATGTTTTTTTATTTGTTGATGATCCCAGTTTAATCTTAAAGACCTTGCTCTGTTTAGTTATGGGTTTGGAGATTCTTGAAATTAGATTGTTTAAAGTTGTCAACTTTCTCCTTCTTAATCTGAACAAAACATGTGTTAAGTAACTAACTATGTTTGGTTTCTAACTAAATCCAAAATTAAGCTTAACTAATTTATAAAGAATTAATTTAAGCTGAGCCGTTTTACACATAGTTCGTCACGTTTCATGTCACATAAGCAATTGACCATCGTGTCTCCAACTTCCTTCCTTCGTGTTTCTTGCCTTTTGTTATCATAAATGTCACTCTCAAACATTCCTTTTAAAAAATATTTGAACAAGCCCCCTCTTCTTGAAAAATCAAGTTACTATTGTTTTCCTTTGTATCTTATATAGCTGACTTCTCTAATGTTTCTTCCTTTAAGGCTCAAGATGAGTGTAGACCGGCCATACTGGCTCAAAAATGGATCTAACCTCAGACTGGTGATCTTGGTTCTGTGGTCGGTTTGTTATGTTGGTTATGGTCAACTTGAGGACACACATGACTTCAACAATCCGGCTGCTCTTCCCCTCTTTACACAGATGCTTTACCGTAAGCTCTCGAACAGCACTGCTGCACTTAATCACGAGCTCGCTACCAGAGCCAAGTTTTGCGTCAAAGACCCGTTAGTTTCCTTGCTCTTGAAACTGCTTTCTTGCGCATCCTTTGCTTTGCTTGGTTTCTAGTTTTGGATACTTGTGTCTTACTGCAATCAATTGTCTCATTTTGTACAATATTGTCACCTTTGTATTTTGTTTGCGTACTAAAGTAACATGCCCTAAAGAGATCTTTCTTGGATCTTAGATACATTGATAAAGCTCTTTTACCTTCTTATGTCCTATAGATGCAGTGTGTTTTATTAGTGTTACAAATGTTTTAGGTGCAGTATGTTGTTTTAGTGTTACAATATTATAAGATTATCTTTTTGTTAAAATCACAATCTCAGGGATGCTGATTGGAACAGAGCTTTTAATTTCTCCACCAACTTGGATTTTCTGTCATCTTGTATTAAGCATACCCAAGGTAATCAACTTAATTCCACTTAGCACAAATCATTTGTTACTTTGTAGTTGATAATTGATTAGGAAATCCAAATCTTATCTTATGATTATTGGAGCATTTCAGATTTTTGTGCATATTTTTTTATGTACAATACAAGTGACTTCTTGTTCTTGGAACAGGTGATATTGGTAGGCGTATTTGTACAGCAGCAGAGATGAAGTTCTATTTAAATACTTTCTTTTTTACGTCGAGTAATCCTGGCTACTTGCAACAAAATGGGAACTGCAACTTAACTTCATGGGTGTCTGGTTGTGAACCTGGATGGGCTTGCAGTGTTGATCCAACCGAACAAGTCGACCTGCAAAACTCTAAAGACTTTCCAGGAAGGACAATAAATTGTATGTCTTGCTGTGAAGGGTTCTTTTGCCCCCGTGGCCTCACTTGTATGATACGTAAGCCATCCAGAAACTCTATCTGGTTATTAGATATATTAATACGGTCTGAATCTAGCTCTATCTTTTTTTTGTGAAAAGCTTGCCCCCTTGGTGCACATTGCCCCTTAGCTACACTTAATACGAGAACAAGTTTATGCGAACCGTGAGTTTTTTTTGTTTTCTGTCTGTTATTTGATATGTCAATATGAAACGTTATATGATGTTGAAATGTAATATCTATATAGGTATACTTATCAGTTACCACCAGGACGACCAAACCACACTTGTGGAGGTGCAAATGTATGGGCTGATATCAGAAGCAGCGGTGAAGTGTTCTGTTCCGCAGGATCATACTGTCCAACGACCACTAGAAAAGTAGCTTGTGATAGTGGGTATTCATGTCTTTATCCCTTCAACTTATGTTCTATTTAGCCTCAAAATGCTGTGTTATTATCAAAATAACTTATAGTTGTTGATTCAGGAACTATTGTCGTATGGGATCTACATCTCAGAAACGTAAGTCTCTCTAGTTATCATAATAAAGCATCTGCTTGTCTCTTCATGTTTTGTTAACAACTTCTTGTTCTTTGCAGCATGTTTCAAGTTAACTTCTTGCAATCCCAACACAGCTAATCAGAACATGCATGCATTTGGTGTTATGGTTATTGTAAGTTTTTGTTTTTTTCAGTTGTTATTAGTTAATAATGAATACATCCTTATTGACAAAGAGAGAGATTTGTTCAATGTGTTTGTGCAGTTTGGTGTGATTACTATTCTGATCATTATATACAACTGTTCTGATCAAATCCTAACAACAAGGGAGCGGAGGCAGGCAAAATCGAGAGAAGCAGCTGTGAAGAAAGCTAAAGCTCATCAGAGATGGAAAGTTGCTAAAAAGCATGTAACTGAGATCCGTGCACAAATAACTCGGACGTTCTCTGGTAAAAAACACAATCATGATGTGGAAGCTCACAAGATTGTGGATCGTGGGTATTCTTCGGATGTAGGCAGGTCCACAAAATATACAAGTCCTGAGAGTTCCAAAGGGCATAAGAGCAAGAAATCATCTAGCCAAATCTTGAAGGATGCGTATAATCAGATAGAGAAGGAGAAAGCAATGGAACTAGAGTGTAAAGACCTTACCTTCTCAGGATTAGTTAACATGGCTACTTACTCTGATCAGGTGAGGAAGAAGAGGACTCTCATGGAGCTTTCTTTCAAAGATTTAACTCTTACATTGAAATCTAACGGTAAGCATGTTTTGAGATGTGTGACGGGAAGCATGAAACCGAGTCGTATCACAGCTGTGATGGGTCCATCAGGAGCAGGAAAGACAAGTCTTCTCTCTGCTTTGGCTGGTAAAGCCGTCGGATGCAGTCTGAGTGGTTTGATCCTTATAAATGGGAAGCAAGAATCAATCCATTCTTATAAGAAGATCATTGGTTTTGTGCCACAAGATGATATTGTCCATGGAAACTTGACAGTTGAGGAAAACATTTGGTTCCATGCTAAATGCAGGTTACCTGCAGGACAATCAAAAGGCGATAAAGTTCTTGTGGTTGAGAGAGTCATAGACTCTTTAGGGCTACAAGCTGTGAGGAGTTGTTTAGTTGGTACTGTAGAGAAGAGGGGAATCTCAGGAGGGCAGAGGAAACGAGTGAATGTTGGTTTGGAGATGGTAATGGAGCCTTCGATTTTGTTCTTGGATGAACCTACTTCTGGTTTGGATAGTGCCTCATCGCAGCTTCTTCTTAAAGCACTTAGACATGAAGCTCTTGAGGGAGTCAATGTTTGCATGGTTGTTCACCAACCAAGGTACGTATCTGTTAGGTTTAATAGGCAATCTAAGTCTCACATGATCAATGAAAATATAATATATAATAAGGATGGTCCAGTTCCACTTAGTATGAGGTTCTTTGCGAAATCCAAAGTAGACAATATCATTCTTATTAAAGATTGTACATCTGATCCATCACAACAATATCTTGAAAACAATTTTGATTTAAGAGAGTCTTTTTAACGTAATGTTTCTTTGTTGCAGTTACACATTGTTCAGAATGTTCCAAGATCTAGTACTTCTAGCTAAAGGTGGACTTACTGTTTACCACGGACCAGTCAAGGAGGTCGAGGAATACTTCTCAGGTCTCGGAATAATTGTACCAGAACGTATCAACCCTCCTGACTACTACATAGATGTTTTGGAAGGAATTGTGACTGATTTGAACTCTGATGTTGGCTACAAAGAGCTTCCTCAAAGGTGGATGATTCACAAAGGGTACTCGGTTCCATTAGATATGCAAAACAACAACAGTGCCAAAGACCTCGTAATGAATGCAGACGTTGTACATAATACCAACTGTAATGAAGAACAAACATTTGTCAGAGAGTTGTGGGGAGATGTGAATAGTAACTTCAGGTTGCATAGTGATAAGATACGGCATAACTTCTTACAGTCCAGAGATTTGTCCTGCAGAAGGACCCCTTCTAAGTGGCTACAATACAAATACTTCCTTGGAAGGTATGTACTTTCTAACATTAATCTCCAAGTTATTTAAGAGGACAGACCCTTGAAATTTTGGGAGCCATAAACAATTTAGTAAGAATCTTAAACAATAGGGTTCACTAATGTTTCACTGATATGTCCAGAGCTGGCTCTGGTTTTAAGAGAAGCTAACTGTTCTTGATGTACAGGATAACTAAGCAGCGAATGAGAGAAGCTAAGTTACAAGCCACAGACTATTTGATATTATTGCTAGCTGGGGCTTGTTTAGGATCACTGATCAGAGCAAGTGATGAGAGCTTTGGAGCACCTGGTTATACCTACACTATTATTGCCGTTTGTAAGTAGGAAACTTACCTTCTTATACAAGTGTCTTTTTGAGAATTTTTCTTCATAGTTTCCTATTGCCTATTGGTCTTTTTTTGTCAGCTCTTCTGTGTAAAATAGCAGCTTTAAGAACATTCTCACTAGACAAGTTACATTACTGGAGAGAAAGTGCTTCAGGAAAAAGGAAACTAAATAATCAACTCATTTAATGAATTAAAATTTTGTTTTTAGATAAATAAAAAATAGTAGCAATTATAAAAAAAAGATTTTGTATGATATTGATAAATCCGTCGGCAAATATTAAATTCTAAACTCTAAATTCTAAATACTAAACCCTAAACCCTTAGAGAAAGTATGAACCCTTGGACAAACCATATATCCTAATAAAGCGTTAATCCTAACCCCTAAAGCGTTAATCCTAACCCCTAAACCCTTAATTCTAAACTATAATATTAATTCATAAATTCTAAACATGAAATCCTAAACCATAAATTTTTCGACAAATATTAAATTATAAACCTTTAATCCTAAACCACAAACAATTTTCGAATTTAGGATTTAGGGTTTAGTATTAATGGTCATAATTTTAGGGTTTAGGACTTAGGATTTTGTTTATGATTTAGAGTTTGGTTTAAATTTAAGAGTTTAGGGTATATGATTAACCCAAGGGTTCATGCTTTCCCTAAGGGTTTAGGGATTAGTATTTAGAATTTAGAGTTTAGGATTTAATATTTAGAATTTAGGGTTTAGGGTTTAGTATTTGCTGACAGATTTATCAATATTATAAAAAAAATCATTTTTTTATAATTGCTACTGTTTTTTATTTATCTAAAAACATAATTTTAATTCATTAAATAGGTTCATTATTTAGTTTCCTTTTTTAAAACATATCAAATCTAGAATAAGTAAATCCTATTGGTAGGTGAATTTAAAGGTTCACCATAGGGGGTGAACCTAAGTTTTGTTAGATTTTTTAAAGTTGTCAACTTTCTCCTTCTTAATCTGAACAAAACATGTGTTAAGTAACTAACTATGTTTGGTTTCTAACTAAATCCAAAATTAAGCTTAACTAATTTATAAAGAATTAATTTAAGCTGAGCCGTTTTACACATAGTTCGTCACGTTTCATGTCATACAAAAGCAATTGACCATCGTGTCTCCAACTTCCTTCCTACGTGTTTCTTGCCTCTTGTTATCATAAATGTCACTCTCAGACATTCCATTTAAAATATTTGAACACGCCCTCTCTTCTTGAGAAATCAAGCTACTGTTGTTTTGCTTTGTATCTGATATAGCTGACTTCTCTAATGTTTCTTCCTTTAAGGCTCAAGATGAGTGTAGACCGGCCATACTGGCTCAAAAATGGATCTCACCTCAGACTGGTGATCTTGGTTCTGTGGTCGGTTTGTTATGTTGGTTATGGTCAACTTGAGGACACACATGACTTCAACAATCCGGCTGCTCTTCCCCTCTTTACACAGATGCTTTACCGTAAGCTCTCGAACAGCACTGCTGCACTTAATCACGAGCTCGCTACCAGAGCCAAGTTTTGCGTCAAAGACCCGTTAGTTTCCTTGCTCTTGAAACTGCTTTTTTGCGCATCCTTTGCTTTGCTTTGCTTGGTTTCTAGTTTTGGATACTTGTGTCTTACTGCAATCAATTGTCTCATTTTCTACAATATTTTCACCTTTGTGTTTTGTTTGCGTACTAAAGTAACATGCCATAAAGAGATCTTTCTTGGATCTTAGATACATTGATAAAGCTCGTTTACCTTCTTAGGTCCTATAGATGCAGTGTGTTTTATTAGTGTTACAAATGTTTTAGGTGCAGTATGTTGTTTTAGTGTTACAATATTATAAAATTTGCACTTAATGAAACTGTTTGGAAGCATTTAGTAAATAGAGGATTCACACCGCATTACTATATTTGGTATCAACATGGAGAGGGTTATGGTGGAAATGAAGCTAGTAGTAGTAGTAATCATTTTGAGAATCCTGTTAATAATGAAGAACCGAATCAGAATGAGCAGATGATAGATCATGATAGGATTCAAGACATGATTAATGATGCATTTTTAGAAACAACTACAACAATAGCTCATGAAACCGGGAATGTAGAAGAACCTAATTTGGATGCAAAAAGGTTTTATGAAATGCTAGATGCTGCAAACCAACCAATCTACACTGGTTGTAGAGAAGGTCTCTCTAAATTGTCTCTAGCAGCTAGGATGATGAATATTAAAACAGATCATAATCTATCTGAGAAATTCATGGATTCTTGGGCGGAGTTGTTGAAAGAGTACTTGCCAGAAGACAATTTGTCGGCTGAATCTTATTATGAGATTCAGAAATTGGTTTATAGTCTGGGATTGCCTTCGGAGATAATAGATGTTTGCATCGACAACTGCATGATCTACTTGAAGGACGATGAGAACCTGGAAGAGTGTCGATTCTGCAAGAAACCACGATTCAAACCACAAGGACGTGGAAGGAATAGGGTACCGTACCAAAGGATGTGGTACCTACCAATTAAAGACATGTTAAAAAGATTATATCAATCTGAGAGAACTGCTGCATCGATGAGGTGGCATGCTAAACATGTCCAGAAGGAAGGCGAGATCGCTCATCCATCAGATGCAAGAGCGTGGAAACATTTCAACAAGGTATATCTAGATTTCGCTAACAATATTCGGAATGTCTATCTTGGGTTAAGCACTGATGGATTTAGTCCATTCGAAATGTCTGGAAGGCAATATTCTTTGTGGCCAGCATTCTTACGCCGTATAACTTGCCGCCGGAGATGTGTATGGAAGAAGAATATCTATTCTTAACCATATTAATTCCTGGGCCGAAGCATCCAAAACGGTCGCTTGATGTTTTTCTCCAACCATTGATACAAGAGCTACAAGAGTTGTGGTCAGAAGAGGTGAGAACGTATGATTGTTCCATGAAAAACAATTTTACGATGCGAGCAATTCTACTGTGGACGATTAGTGACTTTCCTGCTTATGGGATGTTGTCTGGGTGGACAACTCATGGAAGATTATCGTGTCCAATTTGTCGTGGATCGACAGATGCTTTTCAACTGAAGAATGGTAGAAAGAGTTGTTGGATTGATTGCCATCGTCGATTTCTTCCCATCTCCCATCCGTACCGAAGAAATAAGACATTGTTTAGATACAAAAAAGTTGTCCGAGATAATCCTCCTCCATATCTCACCGGGCAACAAATCCTAGCAGAAATTGATTATTATGGAGCTCATGAAACTGTGGCGTGTGGAGGAAACTGGCATGTTCCGGGAAATATGCCTGATGGGTATGGGGTCTCTCACAATTGGCATAAGAAGAGTATATTTTGGGATCTGCCTTACTGGAAGGATCTTCTTTTACGCCACAACTTAGATGTGATGCACATAGAGAAGAACTTTTTTGACAACATCATGAATACAATATTGAACGTCCCAGGAAAGACAAAAGATAACAAAAAGTCAAGGATGGACTTACCTTCTATCTGCTGGAGAAATGAGTTACATATCAAGAGCAATGGCAGCGTTCTTGTTCCCATATTTCAGTTGTCATCAGCAGCGAAAACAACTTTGTTTGATTGGGTCTCATCAGAAGTTAAGTTCCCTGATGGTTATGTTTCAAATCTGTCAAGATGTGTTGAACGTGGTCAAAAGTTTTCCGGAATAAAGAGTCATGATTGTCATGTGTTTATGCAACGACTACTTCCATTCGCTTTTGCTGAGCTCCTTCCAACAAATGTACATGAAGCACTTGCATGTAAATATTAATTTATAATATATTACATATGTTTAAAAAATGTTATTAATTGTGTTATATTTGCAACATACATCAATTGGAGCATTTTTCAGAGATCTTAGCACACGTACGTTCAAGGAAGAAGTCATCGAACAGCTTCAGGAGAACATTCCCATCATATTGTGCAACATTGAGAAGATATTTCCTCCATCATTTTTTGATGTGACGCAACATCTAGTTGTTCATCTCCCGTAGGAAGCATTACTTCGTGGACCTGTTCACAACGGATGGATGTATCCATATGAGAGGTACATGAAACATTTGAAGGGAAAAGCCAAAAATCTAGCAAAGGTGGAAGGTTCGATCATTGCTGGGAGTTTGACAGCAGAAACTTCTAACTTCACGTCTTACTACTTTGCTCCAATTGTCCGTACAAGGAAAAGAGTTCCTAGAAGATATGATGATGGTGGATACCTTCGTCATATGCCGTAGACGGTGTTCCTGACATTTTTTGTCAAATTAGGCGATTTGGTGGTAAGCTGAAAGAAGTTTGGTGGTCTAGTGAAGAGGATAAGCATAGTGCCCACACATATATTACGCTCAACTGCGGAGATGCAATGACGTCTTCGTTTGAAAGGTAATTTTTTTGTCAATGTTAATTAATTTTATTGTTGTTAATTATATGATATGATATATTTGTTTAATTTACAGCATGTTTGTATCTCAAGTTGAAGAAGCAATACCGGGATTATCTGCAGCTGAAGTGGAAGGAAGAAAAGAAAAGCACTTTGTCAAGTGGTTAAAATCACAGGTATTATATTTGATTAAAATGAAGCAATATTTGGTACTATTCTAACGGTGGTGTATTTTGTAGGTTGAGTATGATGATCCATATTACCCTGTATGGTTTCACGAATTGGTCCAAGGTCCAGTAGCAAAGGTCACCACATCACATATGTACTTCACACGAGGTTTTACCTTTCACACATACGAGTATGGAAGACATCGGGCAACAAGTAACTATAGAATATGTGTGAAAGGCGAAACAGACTTTTACGGGATCTTGCAGGAGATTATTGAAGTGGAATTTCCAGGGTTATTGAAGCTAAAATGTGTCCTCTTCAAATGTGAATGGTTCGATTCCATTGAGAATCGAGGTGTTCGATTTAACAAATTTGGTGTTGTGGATGTCAACTCTGGGAGAAGATACAACAAATTCGAGCCTTTCATCATCGCTTCCCAGGCTGAACAAGTTAGCTTTCTTCCATACCCTCGCCTTCGAAGTTCTGGGATTAATTGGTTGGCTACTATCAAAATTACACCTCGTGGACGAATTGTTGCTGGAGAAGAACCACCATTGCAAGAAGAAGATGCTATTAATGAAGTTGAGGTTCCTGACCAACAACTTGATGAAATTCTTCTGATCGACCCAAATAACCATCAATATGAAGATCTTCCCGAAGATGCGACAGATGAAGCACGTGAAGACGAGTTTGATTG
Organism: Hirschfeldia incana; assembly: GCA_026261945.1. Lineage (NCBI taxonomy): Eukaryota > Viridiplantae > Streptophyta > Magnoliopsida > Brassicales > Brassicaceae > Hirschfeldia > Hirschfeldia incana. The sequence goes on from JABCMI010000019.1 coordinate 2,133,105, forward strand.
TAGTGATGACGATGAATGTTCTGATGTTGATGAGAACTCAAACGATTCAGAATGATGTAATATATGTAACAAATGTTGGTTTTGTCTTTCCAAAATATTGTATCCAATGTTGTTTTTTATTGCTTAAGTGAAATTCTTAATGTATAATATATATTTTTTAAGGTTAAAAATATCTATTTGTTAAGGAAAAAAATTTATTTTGTTGAAGGTAAGGGTTTTAGTTGGATAAAGAGGATGAAAGTATGAATGAGTGGTAAAGATGATAAGTTTGGGGTTTAGGTATTTGATTTTCGGGGTTTCATACTTTTCTGGTAACTTCGTCGTAAATGAAAAAACACGGGCCTGGTAACTTCGTCGTAAATAAAAAAACACGGGCCTGGTAACTTCGTCGTAAATGAAAAAACACGGGCCTGGTAACTTCGTCGTAAACGAAAACACGGGCCTGGTAACTTCGTCGTAAACGAAAACACGGGCCTGGTAACTTCGTCGTAAACGAAAACACGGGCCTGGTAACTTCGTCGTAAAATTACGAGGCCATTACGACGAATCCGTTTTTATATATATGCGAGAATCCTTTCAGACAAGCATTGCTCGTATCTTCCTCCCAAAATCCTCCCCCCTCTATGGTAAACTTTCTCTCTCTACTTTGTTTTTTATAGTTTAGGTGGTTAGTTTAGGTGATTAGTTTAGGTGATTAGTTAACGGAATTAGTTTAGGTGATTAGTTAACGGAATTAGTTTAGGTGATTAGTTAACGGAATTAGTTTAGGTGATTAGTTAACGGAATTAGTTTAGGTGATTAGTTAACGAAATTAGTTTAGGTGATTAGTTAATGGAATTAGTTTATTTTAAAAATTTCGTTTATGAAATGTATTAACTTATTTTTTTAATTATTTTTTAGATGGCTCATAGACCGAGACCAGCAGCTCTTGGACCTTCGTATGCAGATCTATTTGGCGATGGATCTTCTTCTAGCGGTCCATCGTCTTCTTCCGAGACAGTTCCAGAGTCTCACACATCTCGTAGAGTTTCTTCGACCCCTCCTCCTCATCCAGCTCAGATGGCTCCCCCGCCAGCTGCTCCACCTCTCGCCCCGGATCAGCCTGCCCCACCGGCTGCAGTTCATCCCGACTTGCGGGTCCCAGCTCATGCACCATTCGCAAGATACACCGTCGAGGATTTGCTGGCCCAGCCCGGACGAGAGGGTTTACACGTTCTTGACCCCGGTAGACCCCCGGGTACTTATTGGTAAGTAGATAAAATTATTAATTTTAAATTTAAAATCTTTGATAATTTTTTTTAACAAATTTGTCATATTTGCAGGTTTGGGGCTAACAACAAAGTTAGCCGGAGCGTTTCAGAGACGATGAAGGGATATTATGACGGCCCTTATCTCAACTGGACGTCTACTCCCGATCACGTCAAGACGACGTGGTTTAAATGTTTTGCGGTAATTTAAATAAATAATTAAATTGTTAATTAAATAATTATTATTTTTTTCTAATCTTTTAATTTTTTTGTTTTTTCAGCAAAGGTGGAACTGGTCCATAGGAATCACCGAGAGGGTGAAGAGCGAATTTATTGCAAAGGCGAAAACTCATCTTTGCAACACCGTCTCCGATTGGAAGGACAAGTGGGAGATTTACGGCTATGAGGGGAAGCCGAGCGGGGTCACCAAGGAGGCATGGGATGGCCTCATCGCCTATTGGACCGAACCCGGCAACATCCGCAAAGCCAACTCGTGCTCTGCTTCCCGAAGAACGAGGGATAAAGATGGCCATTTGCCCATGGTTCATAGAACCGGCCAAAAACCTCATGCCGGAGTTCGTCTCGAAGCTGTAAGTTTTATTTAAATTTATAATTTTCATTTTTATAAACTTTTGTATTTATTAATATATTTAATTAATTTTTTTTATTTTTGTTTATTAGTTGGAGAAGACGGGAGTTTTGCCATCTCTCTCGGACTTATTCAAGAGGACTCACCCGTCACCAGATGGAGTTTTTGTTGATTCTACATCAGAGAAACTCTTCAACGCTGTGGCGTCTCGGGTAGAAGAGCGAGAGACGCAACTTACCCAACAGTCTGCAGATGGATTATCCGTCAAGTTGTCAACCGAAGAAGTCGACCGGATCTTCGAGGAGGTAAAATTTAATAACTTTCTTTTATTATTAATTAACTAATTTAATTATTTATTTAATAACTTACTCTAAATAAGTTTTTTTATATATATACATATAGGTGGCTCTTAGAAAGAAGGGAAGGACGGTCGGAATAGGTTCCGTTAACGAAGTTGCAAGGGCGACTTCGTCCTACTATTCGAGGCGGGACCAGGACAACGAGCGGATGCAGGCTCGTATGGATACCCAGCAGCAGCGTTTGGACTCTCTCGAAAGTTTGCTGGATGTGATGGTGGTGGGAAATCCAACTTTGCAGACGGCTTTGGCGGCGAGACGAGCAGCTCTCGGGATGTGCCAGCCGGATCCCGACGCAGGAACATCTACAGACCCGAACCCCTCAGCCAACTACTTCGATGACGATGATGTCGGTCTTCATTAGAATTTTTTTTTTTATTTCTTATGTTTTGTATAAAAATTTTAAATTATATTTAATAATGAATTTCAAGTTTTTAAATAAAATTTTTGGTTTCATATTTATTTTTTTGAAAAATATTTTAATTTTAAAATTATTGTTTTATAAAATTTATATAATTATTATAATTAATTAATATTTTAAATATGGAGATGTAAATTCGTTGTAAATTTCCATGTTTAGTCCTCGTAAAAGTTACGTCGAATTTACATCGACTCGTTGTAAAGGCGTTGTAAAATTAACATCGAGTTTACGACGAATCTTTACGTGTCTGTTACAACGAAATATTACGTGGCATTTACATCGCAGATTACGAATGTTTCCTTCCGCTTTACGAGGAAAAAGCTTCCTCGTAAAAGTAACTAGGACTTTACGACGAAAGCTCCGTTACGACGAGCGTTTAACAACGAAACGCGGATCGATGTTAATTCGTCGTAAACCTCTTATTACGACGAATTAACATCGAATAACACCCTCGTAAAAAATATGTTTTCTTGTAGTGAACTGACTTCTTGTTCTTGGAATAGGTGATATTGGTAAGCGTATTTGTACAGCAGCAGAGATGAAGTTCTATTTAAATGCTTTCTTTTTTAAGTCGAGTAATCCTGACTACTTGCAACAAAATGGGAACTGCAACTTAACTTCATGGGTGTCTGGTTGTGAACCTGGATGGGCTTGCAGTGTTGATCCAACCGAACAAGTCGACCTGCAAAACTCTAAAGACTTTCCAGGAAGGACAATAAATTGTATGTCTTGCTGTGAAGGGTTATTTTGCCCCCGTGGCCTCACTTGTATGATACGTAAGCCATCCCGAAATTCTGTCTGGTTATTAGATATATTAATACGGTCTGAATCTAGCTCTATCTTTTTTTTGTGAAAAGCTTGCCCCCTTGGTGCACATTGCCCCTTAGCCTACACTTAATACGAGAACAAGTTTATGCGAACCGTGAGTTTTTTTGTTTTGTGTCTGTTATGGCCCTGATTGGCAAAGCAGATGAGAAAGCAGTAGCATTATGCTATAAAAGCAGTATGCTGCAGAAGCTGTATGCTTTTGCTAAACTGTTTAAAAGATTGATTGGTAGAGCAGTATGAACATGCTATTAAAATTTATTATTAAAAATAATATATAATATATAATATATTTATATATAATGAATATATTTGTAATATATATATATGAATATATTTGTAATATATATATATATATATATATATTTAAATATAATATAATTAAATAAATTATATAAATCAAATTATATTTCAAATGCAAAATATTATTTTTAAAAATAGATATTTTAATTTAATATATATATATATATATATATTATTTTATATATTAATATATATAATTAGTTATTTTATTTACTAGTTTTAAAATTATGTTTACAATTAAAACTTTATTTTAAAAAAAAATCAATTAAAATATCTATTTTTAAAAATAATATTTTGCATTTGAAATATAATTTAATTTATATAATTTATTTAATTATTAATTTATTTAATTATATTATATTTTAAAATATAATTTAATTCGACAAAAAAATATTTAATTTATATTATTTATTTAAAATATTATTTATATATAATATAATTTATATTATTAATTTATTAAATATATAACTAATTTCATAATTTATATAATTTATATAATTAATTTATTTAATATATATAATTAATTTATCTAATTTATATAATTAATTTAAAATATAATTTATATAATTAATTTAAAATATAATTTATATATTAATTTAATTAAATATAATTAAATTATATTTCAAATGTTAAAAAATATTTTTAAAAAAATATATTTAAATTGTAAATTTATTGTAGAAATCAAAATTTTATTTTTTAGATATAAAAATGATTTTATGATATTATTAAATAAAATAAGTGAACTAATTATATATATTTCTTAAATTTATAAATTATAAATGCAAATGCTCTTCCAAAAGCTTCATATGAGAGCATTTGCTAGAGAGCATTTAGAGAGCATTAGCATTTAGTAAATGCTCTTCTAAATGCTTTTGTACCAAATGTTGATTGGATAATGTAGAGCATAACGCTAATGCTAATGCTCTACCAATCAATATTTAATATGTCAATATGAAACGTTATATGATGTTGAAATTTAATATCTATATAGGTACTAGATCTTTTGTCCGCGCTACGCGCGGATAGTGTACAATACATTTTTTTAGATATTTTGAATTATTTGTAGTTATATTACACTTTATAATAAAATAGATAATGGTAACTTGAAATTTTCTATTATTATTCTCTTAGATAGTATCATATTAGTTTAATTTGTTACTGATGGTTTGCATATTAGTTTGTATACACCGTGTGAGATTTATTTTAGAATTAACAACCATATGTATCGGTTAATAGCTGTATTTTAATCATTATGCCGTATAGGTGAATTCTTTTATCAAAACATTGTACTTAGGGCAAGAGAAAAATACACATACACTTTCTTATGTATTTATTTATATAATGTTTGTATATTTTATTCTTCTTAACTTGATAGTAATTTTTATTTTCTTTAAAATCGAAAAACAAAATATTATTGTAAAAGTGAATATGTTACTAATTTTCTTTTTCCAAAATTCTAAAACAAAATTGTAAAGTAACATGTCTACAACTTAAGTCCTAAGTAAAAAAAAAAACGTAACACTAACATTAATCAAAACCATTTCATAACCAAAAAGAGAAACATACCAATGACATTACGGCTCCACTGAAAAGGTGCCAAGAGTAATTCAGAGCCAGAAACTGGTAGAACCTGAGTGTCAGTTTCCTTCCACTAAGCTCAGCCTATACAAATGGCCATCTGCATACGAACATTTCACCCAGAGCGAGAAGTAAATAAATTTATATAATAATATCTTTTCGATATGTTACAATCATAAATTTTATTGATACCTGTCGGGATCATATTAATTAACAATTTTAAAAACCCATGCTTTATATAATGAAATCTTAAAATAAATTGTCAAATAATGTTTTTGTAATAGTAATTTTTTCATTTCAGTATCACTTTTAAGTCCTACATAAAAGAGATTTGGCATCATATTTTTTAACACATGTCATAGTCTTATGTAATAATAATTTTCCTTTTTCAGTCTTAAAAAGAAACTGTAAAAAAATATTTTGTTACAATAATTTTACTTTTTTCTAAATTTCTTCAAATCCTCAAAAATAGTTTTATATTATAAGATTTTTGACACATGTTACAATCTTAATTTTGTATTGAAAATCAATTTAGTTAACAATCTCCAAAAAAAATTATAGTAAGATAAGTTGTTTTTCATTTTGTATTTATTTTGTATTTGTTAATTGTACTTTAGATAAGTCTGAATTAAACAATTATTTTATTTTTTATTTGCTTCTGCCAATAAAATTTAAAAGGTGACTTTTTACACTATATTCCACATTTATTTTGATATTATAAAATAGGTAGTACAATGAAAAAAAATTATTTTGAAATTAACACACTAAAGAGGCATAATATAGTTTGTTGTTTCAGCTTTTATCGGTCGTTGCCTCTCCTGACTTATAACTGGAATGATATTTTTTTTGTAATCTTTTCCAGTTATTTTTTTCATATCATTTGAAACTTCAGATAATTTCTCTATATTTGTTGAATTATAAATCTTCTTAATGGTGTAATACTATTACTAATTTTACTGCATTATTTTGATTACTTTTTAAAATAAACTATATATGGTCACTAATGTTATATATTTTTGAATTAGTGTTTATGACCAACATGATATCTTAAAAACTTATAGATTCTAGTTTTCAATAACTTCTAGGCATATAAAATTTTTCATAGACTCAAGCACACAAAGAAATATTTTTATTACACCATTGATCACATTTTTTAAATCAGAGAAAACTATAATCATTGGATCATAAATTTTGGGTTACCCTTTCATTGATCACATTGCCATTTACTATTATTTTTGTGGGTTAACTCTTCAATGATCACATTGTTATCTACAATTATTTTTGTTCACTCTGCGTTGAGCGTTTTGTATAAGTTTAGATGATCAGTGATTAGTATTCCTAACCATCATTTTTTTGGAAATTTTCATTTATTTAAAATGATCTGTTTGAAAATAGTACGCAATGAATAAAAACTCTGAAACTCTGACTTGTAATTTCATTCTCATAATATTTTATTTAGTGAGAGTTTAGCAAGTTTATATCAAACTAATCAATGCTTATTTTTTTTTGTAACACCAATAGAAAAAAGGTAAAACTAATCAAAGCTTATCTTTTGTAAGACCAATGGGAAAAGGATAAAAACTTATCAACGCTTCTATTTTATTCTTTTTGTTACTGGCAAGCCTAAGTTCACATTGTTGTTAAGCCTAACATAACAACGAAGTGCATAAACAATTATTTCTGAATTTATTAATAGAGGAATGCACGCTCGCAAATGGTTTAACGTGTATATTTCTTCTATTTTTAATAAGTAATATTGTTAATGAGTAGTATAAGTTTTCAATTCAATTTCCTAAGTATCCTATTCAGTTTAAAATTTGGTTTATGTTAGATATGAGTTGAGGTAAGATCTTTGCTTGTGCAGGTTGCACAATTGATGGGAAGCTAGCAACTATGTAGATGATGTGAAGTTGTAAACCAGCAAAAAGAAGAACATTTCTTAATAAGGAACTAACGTTTGTATCGTATGTGCAGATGGTATACTTCGCTGAAGTGTGATCCAAGTATATTGTTCTGTTTTTTTTTTTTTTCCATTCAATCCTCGACAACCAAAGAAAAGAAGCCCTGTAATGGGAAAGCAGTAAATCATAATAGTATTTCATAAATTAAAGCCAATCTGTAGAGTGTGAAAACACAACACACATGGTTGTGAATGAATACCTCAACTTCACAGATCATTATTCGTTACTTCAAAAAATGCGAAAACAAAAAGCTCAAAAATAATTTAGATAAAGTTCTGCTAGATTCCTTCGTGTCCTTTATAATTGATGTTCCAGTCCAACTTCAAGATATATCTAAGGGACACACACAACTTGCCAAGCTAACGTATGATACATCTCTTCTCCTAGAGACTCAAATTTCCTCTCTCTGCACCCACAATTTTCCAAGTATACAGTAATCTCCGGCTTGTACGCGTTTACTTCAACACTCTAGTGCACGGCTACAAAGAATTTATTGGGATCAAAGCAAGACAGAAGGCTTCTCACCATCTGATTCAGCTTGATAGTTTTGAAGCCATAACCCACAGCTTCAAAGATAGCGTAGCTAAACCTATCTTCATTGGTCAAAGATGACGAAAAATGAAAATCTTGAGCTTGGCAAGATCTTTCTTGGGACAAAGACCGCTTCCTAAACGAAAAGGAATGTATGTATCTGGTTTTGGCATGTATCCCTGTAGAATGAACCTGACCACGTTTAATTACTCATTTGCAACACCAACTACAAATCACAAAGACAGTTTAATTGTTGAAAGCGCGACAAATCTGACATATCTACGTACCTTCCATATTGAAGGTTCATACTTCTTTAAATCCATATAATCTTAGGATCCAGGTGAACGTACCTGAACAAAGTGATATCGGCCTAAATACAAAAACATGAAAAGTGAATAAACAAAAGAGTTCGAAGATGATTTATTGTGTTCCATTCAGGCTATGAGCATAGACTGTACGTTTATTTGGCCATCACTTTTTGCTTCCCAGAATGTTATTAGTCTAAGTGTCTCATCAATAACCCCATAAAAAGCCTCTTTTATTCAGTAAGAGATTGTGTAACAACAAATCATACCATTCTAAAAATTATGATTCTAAGCTCAGTCGATCATCTGGCCACAAAAAATACTATTCAGTCACAAGATAGGAAAATAGATGAAAGCAGTCAGACGATGTCGCCATATGCAACAAAAATAGGGCTTCACACTATCCTTAAATCAAACCGAGCAAAGACTTGCATTACCTCAACAGGAGCCAAGAAGCTACGCTACGCTGGAAGAAAAGTGTTCCCAAACTTAATCCATTACACAACTCCTGCTATGGAAAAGAACAGGAAACTAAATCAACATAGATGAACAAAATTCAGTAAAGACATGATCACACAACCCAGTAGTTTAGTTTCAAACGGTGAAAATGGGTTCATACATGTTCACAATAAAGAAGGAGCTCCAAGCGAATAAAAAAGACACCTTTCACTGTATTTCTCGCTTCTCAGAATGAACTAACCGAAACCATAGCTCAGACTGTCATAAACCAAGAACGACGTCACTGAAGAAGATCGCCGTGGGGCCTTTCCAGTTGATTTCGCCGTTTGGGTTGCTATTAGTAGCTCTCGTGACCATGTTGACGGGGAGAGGTAGAAATACAAAGCAACGGGAGAATTACCGGTTGAGTCAGGGGACTTGCCGTTCGGTTCATCGCAACGGCTTCAGCTTCTTGAGAGGAGGAATTCGGGGGTTGCTTGGAAGCAAGTTAAAATGAAGCAGTTTATAAAGAAGGAGAAAGGGAAGAGATGAAACGAATTCATTAATGAAGAGCACGATTGGTAGAAAATGAAGCACGTCTGTTAAAAAAATCGTCCAATCAAGACACCCCTTCCTGCCATGTCACTTCTAATTAGCCAATTCTGAAAATTCTAGCTTCCTGCATGTGGGCTCGGAAGTATATTGATGGCCCAAGTTTAAAACGACTTTAGGAAACCCAAACATCCCAATATCATCGATCCTATCGTATCTCTCTAAGTCTTTAGCACTTTGTCTTCTCTGTTTCCTCTTAATATCTGTTACCAAATCTCCTCTACTACCAATCGTGCTCTTCATTAATGAATTCGTTTCATCTCTTCCCTTTCTCCTTCTTTATAAACTGCTTCATTAAGAGAGATTTGGTAACAGATATTAAGAGGAAACAGAGAAGACAAAGTGCTAAAGACTTAGAGAGATACGATAGGATCGATGATATTGGGATGTTTGGGTTTCCTAAAGTCGTTTTAAACTTGGGCCATCAATATACTTCCGAGCCCACATGCAGGAAGCTAGAATTTTCAGAATTGGCTAATTAGAAGTGACATGGCAGGAAGGGGTGTCTTGATTGGACGATTTTTTTAACAGACGTGGACATGCTCTTCTTTCAGCTTATTTGCCTTTTAATATAGTATAGATACTTATCAGTTACCACCAGGACGACCAAACCACACTTGTGGAGGTGCAAATGTATGGGCTGATATCAGAAGCAGTGGCGAAGTGTTCTGTTCCGCAGGATCGTACTGTCCAACGACCACTAGAAAAGTAGCTTGTGATAGTGTGTACTCATGTCTTTATCCCTTCAACTTATGTTCTATTTATCCTCAAAATGCTGTGTTATTATCAAACTAACTTATAGTTGTTGATTCAGGAACTATTGTCGTATGGGGTCTACATCTCAGAAACGTAAGTCTCTCTAGTTATCATAATAAAGCATCTGCTTGTCTCTTCATGTTTTGTTAACAACTTCTTGTTTTTTGCAGCATGTTTCAAGTTAACTTCTTGCAATCCCAACACAGCTAATCAGAACATGCATGCATTTGGTGTTATGGTTATTGTAAGTTTTTGACTTTTCCAGTTGTTATTAGTTAAGAATGAATACATCCTTATTGACAAGAGAGAGATTTGTTCAATTTGTTTGTTCAGTTTGGTGTGATTACTATTCTGATCATTATATAAACTGTTCTGATCAAATCCTAACAACAAGGGAGCGGAGGCAGGCAAAATCAAGAGAAGCAGCTGTGAAGAAAGCTAAAGCTCATCAGAGATGGAAAGTTGCTAAAAAGCATGTAACTGAGATCCGTGCACAAATAACTCGGACGTTCTCTGGTAAGAAACACAATCATGATGTGGAAGCTCACAAGATTGTGGATCGTGGGAACTCTTCGGATGTAGGCATGTCCACAAAATATGTAAGTCTTGAGAGTTCCAAAGGGCATAAGAGCAAGAAATCATCTAGCCAAATCTTGAAGGATGCGTATAATCAGATAGAGAAGGAGAAAGCAATGGAACTAGAGTGTAAAGACCTTACCTTCTTAGGATTAGTTAACATGGCTGTAAGCTCAAGAACTTGGAGCTTGATGGGTTGCTACAGTGGTGGAGCTTTGGTTCGTGTACATGTGTTACACACGGAGGATGGTGTGTGACACACGCTTCAGAGAATAAAAAGAAAACATCAAGATGTGATGTTGTGGAATATTTCCATATACTTGGTTGACGAAATAAGCACTAAAGGAACGTGATTAGATCACAAATTGAAAGATTTGGTGATGCTAAAATATAGGAAATAATATATTAGATAATAAGAAAATATTATTTAATATATATCTTGGCTTTTACCTAGTTTTAGGGTTAGAGCTTTTGACGTTTTAATTCTCACAGAAACATAGCAGCAACTTTGGGGTTTCAGACAGTGAGTGATTTGTAGAGGTGATCAATAGGGGTTGGTTCCTCATAAGGGTAGATTAAGAATTGATCCGTGTCAAGCCGTGTGTGGCGTTGAGTAATTCGGATTTGACAAGTCTTTGTAAAAGATTGTTTCAGTGATTCTTAATAAAGAGATAATTGTTCTTGGAGTTATTTTGTGCCTTCTGTTCTCGCTGTATCTCGAACTTACAATTGGTATCAGAGCAGGACACCTAAACGAAGAAGAGATCTTCGAACCAAGGTGAGATCCTGAGAAGAGATTATGGCGGTTTTGGCACAAATTATGTTGCTGCTGAATGATGTGAATTATGGGTATTGGAAAGTGAGAATGAGAGCAAACTTACGTGGAGCTGATGAAGATATATGGACAGTTGTTCAATCTGGATGGGAAGAACCATGGGTGATGCAAGAGGATGGTTTGAAGATACCTAAATTGAAGACAAAATGGACAGTAACATAGAAAAAACTTTCAAGATTTAATGCAAGAGCATTGGATACAATCTTCAGTTCTGTAGATGGAAAGCAATTTGAGCTTATACAAGGCTGTGAATCAGCCAAAGAGGCTTGGGATATACTACATAATGCATTTGAGGGTACTGCGAATGTTAGGAGGATAAGATTGGACTTGCTTGCATCACAGTTTGAAGACATAAGGATGAGTGATGATGAGAAGATAGGAGAGTTCAGTGCAAAGCTCAGCTCCATAGCCAATGAAGCACAAGTTTTGGGTAAGAAATATGAAGATGCAAAATTGGTGAAGAAGTTTCTGCGATGTTTGCCTACTAAGTTTGCAGCACATAAAGCAGCAATAACATTGACGATGAACACTGATGAACTGAAGTTTGCTGAGGTGGTAGGGATCTTAAAGGCTCAGGAGATGGAATTGGAATCTAAGTATTTAAAGCCTGCTCAATACTATAAAGTTACAGTTGATGAAGACATCCAGAGAGCTAAGAAGCTTGAAGAATCTATTCACTTGATGATTCAGAAACTTGAAGAAACCATTAATCTTTTGAATAAGATGTCCAGCGACAGACTACCTAGAGAAAAAGAAAGACATAAATGGCAGGCAGTGGTGTGTTTTAATTGTCATGGTATTGGGCATGTCAAAACAGATTGTCCATCATTCAAGAAAAAAGAAATCAAGTGTAATGAATGTAATGGTTATGGACACATAAAATCAGATTGTGTGAACACCAAGAAGATGAAGATGAAGAGACGTTGCAGTGATAAAATGACAGAGAGGAAAGAAGATTCTCTCAATTGTGTGGCTCTTCATAGACATCTAGGGTCTGAAAAAGACATCACCAAGGATGAAATTCGTATGAAATGGGTGTAACTCACCAATTCAGATGCGTCACACAGTGATACAGAAAGTGATATAGATGCAGATGTTCTAGCCGAGTATAAAGTTCTCTTTGGTAAATTTGTAGAGCTCAGTCACGAAAATCTGCAGCTCATCAAAGATAAAGCTGTCTTAAAACATCAAGTCAACACCTTAGAGATGTAACAGACTGATACGAAGGGTGAATCAAAGTTTAGGGTGACAAAGAATGATGATGAAGATGAGCTTCAATCTCTTAAGAGAGTTGTGGCAGAGCGGAATCGAGTTCAACAAGAGTTTGAAGTAAAGTTTCATCAGATGAGACAACTGTTGAATCAAGAACTTGAAAAGAGTCAGCTTCTGGAAAGACAATTTGCTGAGTACTTCGGTGGTATGTATGATGCATATTGGTCTTAGAAGTGAGTGAGCTTGAGTTGTAAAACTAAGTGAAAAAGGGAGAGAATGTAAGCTCAAGAACTTGGAGCTTGATGGGTTGCTGCAGTGGTGGAGCTTTGGTTCGTGTACATGTGTTACACACGGAGGATGGTGTGTGACACACGCTTCAGAGAATAAACATCAAGATGTGCTGTTGTGGAATATGGTCGAAATAAGCACTAAATGAATGTGATTAGATCACAAATTGAAAGATTTGGTGATGCTAAAATATAGGAAATAATATATTAGATAATAAGAAAATATTATTTAATATATATCTTGGCTTTTACCTAGTTTTAGGGTTAGAGCTTTTGACGTTTTAATTCTCACAGAAACATAGCAGCAGTTTTGAGGTTTCAGACAGTGAGTGATTTGTAGAGATGATCAACAGGGGTTGGTTCTTCATAAGGGTAGATTAAGAATTGATCCGTGTCAAGCCGTGTGTGGCGTTGAGTAATTCGGATTTGACAAGTCTTTGTAAAAGATTGTTTCAGTGATTCTTAATAAAGAGATAATTGTTCTTGGAGTTATTTTGTGCCTTCTGTTCTCGCTGTATCTCGAACTTACAATGGCTACTTACTATGATCAGGTGAGGAAGAAGAGGACTCTCAGGGAGCTTTTTTTCAAAGATTTAACTCTTACATTGAAATCTAACGGTAAGCATGCTTTGAGATGTGTAACGGGAAGCATGAAACCAAGTCGTATTACAGCTGTGATGGGTCCATCAGGAGCAGGAAAGACAAGTCTTCTTTCTGCTTTGGCTGGCAAAGCCGTTGGATGCAATTTGAGTGTTTTGATCCTTATAAATGGGAAGCAAGAATCAATCCATTCTTATAAGAAGATCATTGGGTTTGTGCCACAAGATGATATTGTCCATGGAAACTTGACAGTTGAGGAAAATATTTGGTTCCATGCTAAATGCAGGTTACCTGCAGGACAATCAAAAGGCGATAAAGTTCTTGTGGTTGACAGAGTCATAGACTCTTTAGGGCTACAAACTGTGAGGAGTTTTTTAGTTGGAACTGTAGAGTAGAGGGGGATCTCAGGAGGGCAGAGGAAACGAGTGAATGTTGGTTTGGAAATGGTAATGGAGCCTTCGATTTTGTTCTTGGACGAACCTACTTCTGGCTTGGATAGTGCCTCATTACAGCTTCTTCTTAAAGCACTTAGACATGAAGCTCTTGAGGCAGTCAATGTTTGCATGGTTGTTCACCAACCAAGGTACGTATCTGTTAGGATAAATAGGAAATCTAAGTCTCACTTGATCAATGAAAGTCTAATATATAATTAGGACGGTCCAATTCCACTTAGTATGAGGTTCTTTGTGAAAAATTCTTCTCAAGGACAAATATGTTACGTATCATACTAGGGGAAAATTGTACATTTGGTCTGATCCAAGAAAAGTCATCTAGTATGGTTCTAACAGAGCATTTGGTCATCTGATCCATCACAACAATATCTTGAATACAATTTCGATTTAGAGAAAGTGTCTTTATTAACATAATGTTTCTTTGTTGCATGCAGTTATAGTTTGTTCAGAATGTTTCAAGATCTAGTACTTCTAGCAAAAGGTGGCCTTACTGTTTACCACGGACCAGTCAAGGAGGTTGAGGAATACTTCTCAGGTCTTGGAATAATTGTACCAGAACGCATCAACCCTCCTGACTACTACATAGACGTTTTGGAAGGAATTGTGACTGATTTGAACTCTGATTTTGGCTACAAAGAGCTTCCTCAAAGGTGGATGATTCACAAAGGGTACTCGGTTCCATTAGATATGCAAAACAACAACAGTGCCAAGGACCTTGTAATGAATCCAGCCATTGTAAACAATACCAACTGTAATGAAGAACAAACATTTGTCAGAGAGCTGTGGGGAGATGTGAATAGTAACTTCAGGTTGCATAGTGATAAGATACGGCATAACTTCTTACAGTCCAGAGATTTGTCCTGCAGAAGAACCCCTTATATGTGGCTACAATACAAATACTTCCTTGGAAGGTATGTACTTTCTAACATTAATCTCCAAGTTATTTAAGAGGACAGACCCTTGAAATTTTGGGAGCCATAAACAATTTAGTAAGAATTTTAAACAATAGGGTTCACTAATGTTTCCCTGATATGTCCAGAGCTGGCTCTGGTTTTAAGAGAAGCTAACTGTTCTTGATGTACAGGATAACTAAGCAGCGAATGAGAGAAGCTAAGTTACAAGCCACAGACTATTTGATATTATTGCTAGCTGGGGCTTGTTTAGGATCACTGATCAAAGCAAGTGATGAGAGCTTTGGAGCACCTGGTTATACCTACACTATTATCGCCGTTTGTAAGTAGGAAACTTACCTTCTTATACAAGTGTCTTTTTGAGAATTTTTCTTCATAGTTTCCTATTGCCTATTGGTCTTTTTTTGTCATTCTCACTAGACAAGTTACATTACTGGAGAGAAAGTGCTTCAGGAATGAGTAGCTTGGCTTGTTTTCTTGCCAAAGATATTATAGACTGCTTCAATACACTTGTCAAGCCATTGGTTTATCTCTCCATGTTCTACTTCTTCACGAACCCGAGATCAACATTTTTTGATAACTACATAGTTTTGGTCTGCCTTGTATATTGTGTGACTGGCATTGCATATACGTTGGCTCTCTTCCTCCAACCTGGTTCTGCTCAGCTGGTAAGTTGCCATTTCAGTATAATATGAATCATCCTCTCTGCTCACTCTAAATTTGACTTCGGGTCTTTGCAGTTTTCTGTTCTCCTTCCAGTAGTTTTAACACTTGTTGCCACTCAACCAAAGAACAGTGAAGCTATGAAGATCATATCTGATTTATGTTATCCAAAGTGGGCTTTAGAGGCATTTGTCATAGGAAATGCTGAAAAGTAAGGCATAAAAGACATTGCCTTTTTTTTTATGTTTTGATTTACACCATCTGGTTTTTACCTGTGGTTTTCCAGGTACTATGGAGTATGGATGATCACTCGATGTGGATCGCTTATGAAGAGTGGCTACGACATAAATAAATGGAATCTATGTATAATGATACTGCTTCTCATTGGCGTGGTCAGTCGTAATATCGCCTTTGTAGGGATGCTTATACTTCAAAAGAAATGAAGAATAGGTCTTTCCAGTACGGTTGTAATCTGCTTATAGTTCTCAGAGCTCTGAGGCTTGTAAGTAGGAGAAGAGTTTAGTGGTAGTTAAGAAGCGGACTTTCCTTAAACGCTCTGAGGGAGATTCTGAGGCGATTCGAAGGCGATTTTTAGGGTTCTGAGGTTTTTGAACTCTGACGGCTACTAGGCACGCTATCATGGCGGTGCCGGATCCGGCAGGCTCTTTTCCGATGGTGACAGAGACTGGAAACAGTCAAGAAACAAAGTTTGGGCAGAAGTTGTGGGTGAAAGCAGTTCAGCAAAAACACGTTTTGGTAAACCATGAAGTGAATGTGGAAGTCGTGGAAGGAACACAGTTGGTAGACATACCAGATGATCTATTGGTCAACTCCGTTCCGTTATGGGACGATTTTCTTGAGGGCAGATTCCTGGATTCAGCTCCTCATGTGTCAAGGATCCATATTATTGTGAACAAGATATGGCCTCTTGGCAACAAAACGATAAAGATTGATGTATTCCCGGTGAATGAAAGAACGGTGAAATTTCGAATCTTTGATCAACAAACAAGACTGCGTATCTTGAAAAGAGGAGTATGGAACATAGCAGGCATCCCTATGGTCCTTTCAAAATGGGCACCCCTGTCTGAGAAGGAAGACACGACAGAGGTCAAGACAGTACCAATGTGGGTAATATTAAAGAATATTCCACATAGTATGTTCTCATGGGAAGGGCTTGGGTTCATAGCAAGTGCGGTAGGGAAACCGATACGGTTACATCCTGAAACAGAACTATGTACAAACTTTGAGGAGGCTAAAGTATTTGTGAATGCAAATATGACAAAACCTCTCCCAACTACTCATCGATTCCGATCAAAGAGTGGTATCAATGCTGATGTAGAGTTCAGCTACCCGTGGATACCCACAAAGTGTTCCATCTGTCAAGCATGGGGACATAATGATCACGAATGTCCTAAACTCAACTCCCGAGCACCAGTTTTGCGAAAAGAGTTGGGGACTGAGGGAAAAGACATGGTAGAAAGCTCTTCACCACAAAAGCAAAGAGAAACAGAGGCGACGGTCACACCTCCTAAGGAAGTGTATGGTACTACTGATCCAGTGGAGCAAGGAGAAATCTCTATCTCATCAGAGACGGAAGTACAAGAAGAAGTTGCGGGTATGAAGGTAGTGGAGGACGAATCACAAAAAGAGGCACCAAAAGAGTCAGAAACACAAAAAACAGAGGATGATAGTTGGAGGAATGTTTCACCAGGGAAAATTGGTAGAAGTGCAGAGAGTAAGACATGCTCGGAAACCGTCATCTCTCCATCACGGTTCCAACTACTGGCTGAAGAGGAAGAAGAGCAGCTGTGCAATCTCAACGATAACGCTCATACAGATGAGTTAAAGGACCCAAATCAGTCTACTGAAGAGATAGAGGAGGGAGAAATATCAGAAAAAGAAGTTGATGTTGCAAAGCCTGAGGACCCGACAGGTACTGTACCAAGCGCTAAATTTGCACGTTCCGCAAGGAAAGCAAGTAAAGCGATGAATTTTGCTATGGCCACTAAGGTTGCGAAAACCAATGGCAATGGTAAGAAACGTGCTTCCAAAAAGAACTGATTATGTCGAGCTTCTTTTGGAATGTCCGCGGTCTAAACAAATCTATAAAACATTCCGTGATAAAGAAGTGGATTGAAGAGAGGCAGTTTGATTTTGGTTGCTTGATAGAAACGAAAGTGAAAGAAGGGAAAGTTCCGAGGCTGTTGGGAACTATTTTAAATGATTGGTCGATCCTAACAAACTATGAATATAGTAGATTGGGAAGGTTATGGGTTGTGTGGAGGAACAGTGTGAGACTTACGCCTTTCTTTAAGAGTAGTCAAATGATCACTTGTTCTGTAAAATTGGAGTCAATGGAGGAGGAGTTTTTCTGTTCGTTTGTGTATGCTTCAAACGAGGACGAAGAGAGAAAGGAGTTGTGGAGAGATTTATGTGATCATCACAGTACCCCGATTATTGGTAATAAGCCGTGGATGATTTATGGTGATTTCAATGAAACTTTGGATATGGAGGAGCACTCAAATTTTGATATTTCACCGTCGGTTACATCTGGAATGAGAAGATTCCAAGACACGGTCAACCACTGCTCGCTAGCTGACATGCCTTATCATGGCCCACTTTTTACTTGGAATAATAAAAGAGGTTCAGGTCTTATTTCAAAAAAATTAGATCGGGTCCTGGTTAATGAAATCTGGAATCAGGTTTATCCTTCATCCTACTCGGTGTTTGAAGCGGGAGGATGTTCTGATCACTTGAGATGCCGCATTGCTATATCAACTCAGGAGAGACGTGCCAAACGCAAACCTTTCAAGTTTGTTAATGCTGTCACTGAGCTTGAAGATTTCTTGCCCATGGTTCAAGATTATTGGGCACAAACAGAACCAGTGTTTCTCTCTACATCATCACTGTTCAGACTCTCCAAGAAGCTGAAAGATTTAAAACCTCTTATTAGAAATCTGGCAAAAAACAGAATGGGTAACCTCGTGAAGAAGGCAAAGGAAGCCCATACTGATCTCTGTCTCAAGCAAGAAACAAACCTGCTGCATCCCTCATCTGAGAATTTAAAAAAGGAGAATGAAGCTTACATGCGATGGGAATTTGTTGCTGGGTTGGAAGAAAATTTTCTCAAGCAGCGATCAAAACTCCACTACTTAACAGTTGGGGACCAGAACAACAAGACTTATCACCGTGCAGTTACAACTAGAAAAGCAACTAATAGTATCAATGAAGTACTATGTCGAGATGGCACTTTAACTAGAGAGACAGAAGTGATAAAAGCAGAAGCAGAAGGTTTTTTCCAGGAATTCCTTCAGCACCAACCAGAAGACTTTGAAGGCATGACAGTGGATTGCATCCAGGAGCTACTCCCGTTTCGTTGCTCAGCCTCAGACTCACTGGTGCTCTTACAAACTGTTACAAAAGAAGAAATTAAGGATGTCCTCTTTGCCATGCCATCAAATAAATCTCCTGGACCAGATGGATTCAATGCAGAATTTTTTAGAGCAACGTGGGGAATCATTGGTTCAGAATTTGTGACTGCAGTCCAAGCTTTCTTTGATAAAGGGTTTCTTCCTAAGGGCATAAACTCTACAATCTTGGCTTTGATACCGAAAAAAACAAATTCAATGGAGATGAAGGACTATAGACCTATATCATGTTGCAATGTCATTTACAAGGTGATATCTAAACTCCTAGCCAACCGACTTAAACAGATCTTGCCGCAGTTTATTTCAGCAAATCAATCAGCTTTTGTAAGTGAAAGGCTCCTGATTGAAAATGTTCTTCTGGCTACTGAAGTTGTGAAAGACTACCATAAAGAAACTGTCTCATCTCGATGTGCCATCAAGATCGACATATCGAAAGCCTTCGACTCTGTTCAATGGCCATTCCTCCTAAATGTTCTCACTGCTATGAATTTTCCTCAACCATTTATTCATTGGATCTCTCTATGTATCTCTACAGCATCTTTCTCGGTGCAAGTTAATGGGGAGTTATGTGGTTATTTTCAGAGTAAAAGAGGTCTCAGGCAAGGATGTTCGCTCTCCCCGTATCTCTTTGTTATTGTAATGGATGTACTCTCAAAGCTGTTAGACAAGGCGGCAAGTATTCAAAAGTTTGGATATCACCCTCGCTGTAAGAATCTCAGTCTGACTCATTTGGCTTTTGCGGATGATCTAATGGTACTGTCTGATGGGAAAGTGAGATCAGTTGAAGGGATTGTAGGAGTTTTTGATCAGTTTGCGAAGTACTCGGGTCTCAAAATAAGTATGGAGAAATCTACTTTATACCTACAAGGTGTAACTGAAGAAATCCGCACTGAAATAGTAAGCAGATTCAGGTTTAGTGCGGGTACGCTCCCGGTGCGTTACTTGGGTTTACCCCTTACCACTAAGAATATGCAGAGTGGTGATTATCAACCTCTTATTGAAACTCTTAAGAAAAGAATTGGTTCCTGGAAAAACCGTTTCTTATCGTATGCTGGAAGGCTGGAACTTATTAGTTCAGTCTTATGGAGTACATCAAATTTTTGGCTATCTGCTTTTCGCTTGCCAAGTGCTTGCATTAAAGAAATAGATAAGCTCTGCTCTGCATTCTTATGGTCTGGACATGATCTAAATCCACGGAAATCGAAGATGGCTTGGGAGGAAGTATGTCGACCAACAGATGAGGGAGGACTTGGTCTCAGATCGCTGAAGGAAACAAACAAGGTTACTTTGCTTAAGCTTCTCTGGAGACTGGTTTCTAATACATCATCCCTTTGGGTTCGATGGACTAAGGACACTCTTATGAAGAACGAATCAATCTGGTCAATCAAGGATGAGGATAAAAGAGGTTCATGGATGTGGAGAAAAATTTTGAAAATTAGAAACTTGGCGCGCAATTTCTGTAAGATGGAAGTGCATAACGGTGATAAGACTTCTTTTTGGTATGATCAGTGGTCACCAATGGGCTGTCTGAGGGATGTGTTAGGTCCACGGGGACAAATAGATATGGGCATTGGCCAGTTTGACTCTGTAAAGACGGCGTGTACAAAACGAAGAAGAAGAACTCATCGCTCAAATGAGCTCATTCAAATAGAAGACTCCCTAAGGCTTCTGGTGAGAACTGAGGAGGAGGATGTCGTCTTATGGAAAGGAAAGAATGATGTCTACACGGATAAGTTCACGACTCGGGATACATGGAACCATATCAGAACTACTGGAGGAAGGGTTAGTTGGCACAAAGGTCTCTGGTTCAAACAAGCAACGCCAAAATTTCGATTTTGTACGTGGCTAGCTATGCATAATAGATTATCCACTGGTGATAGAATGGTTATGTGGAACAGAGGAATTGATGGAAGTTGTATACTCTGCCACCATCAACTCGAAACGCGAAACCATCTCTTCTTCACGTGTTCTTACTCCTCAACGGTGTGGAAGAAGATGGCGCAAAATCTACTAGGCAATCTCTACTCTACAGATTGGGAAGACATTGTATACCATCTTACGCAAGGAAGAATCTCTCCAATTTCCAGATTTCTTCTCCGCTACGTATTTCAAGCCGTTGTCTATACAATCTGGAGGGAACGCAACGGCAGAAAGCATGGCGATCAGTCCCGTTCGGAGGATATACTAGTTCGGTTGTTAGATAGGCAGGTGAAGAACAGAATAGCAACTATAAAACACGACAAAGGGATGGAGTCTGCATATCAAGTTTGGATTGGTGCTGTGGGAACATAATTTTTTTTTTTTTTACCTTTAAGAAAAAGTTCAGTACTAGTAATCAAGTTATAAACAAGTAGCTCATGCTGTAAACAAGCTTATTTTCTTTTGAATCAAATTTAACATTTTATTCAAAAAAAAAAAGAGTTTAGTGGTTCTGCGTTTGGTTGGTTACATTCGACGACCAAGTTATATAAGCTTTCTTGATTGTGTTTTTCTCATCTTAGTTGATTGTCCTATTATTACAGACTTTGTTAAGGTCTTTTGGTGATTTAAGTGTTGGAGTTTATACAAAAAAAAAAGAGAAAGTGTTGTACTCCCTCTGTTTCTAGGAAAAAAATTGTTTCAAAAAAAATATATTTTTATCTTTTCAGTGCAGTTTTTAATAAATAATAATGATAAATTGTAAATTTTAAGAAAATTAATTGTATTTTCTAAATTTTGATTGGTCGAAAGTTATGGGTAAATGTTAATCACAAAAACTATACATTTAATATTAATATTTAATGAATTTTATTAATAAGTGTGAAAAACTCAAAACATATATCTTTTAGAAATATAAGGTGTGTGTATGTGTTAATAAGCTGATCTATAAGCTCTCTTAAATTTTTGGCTTGTTTATTAGATTTTGGCATGGAAGCAAACTAAAAATTAAAGGAAAAACATCTCCAAGATTAAAAATCATAATTAAGCAGTGGACAATTGTTCGGAGATAAGAACAAGATCAGCGTGATCACTGTTGTGAAAAAAAATGAATGAAAAGATATATCATGTTGCATAGAAAAAGCAGAAAATGATACATCAATCACTATGCATAGAAAAAAAACAGAAAGAAGAAAATCGTGAGAAAATATATGCAAAATAAACTCATATCGATTCGAACGAAGCAGCAAATGGTATTAGAGCATAGAAAAAAATCTGGTTAAAGATTCGACCATGGGCTTACTAGCAGGTCGTGACGGAATATTACTAGTCTCATTGAACGTTGAGCCGCTTCTAACATTTGAGCATCATCATAATTCAACTCCAACCACACTTTCAATGCATACCCATATGTGGAACAAATTGCTTCTTTAATAAGGTCATTCATGCGTTCCCTCAAATCATCGAGATCGTCATCGTTGATTCTTATTCCTGATTCATCTATATCAAAAAATATTCTAAACTCTCGTACGCACAATCGACGATTCTTGGTCAACCCGATCGGTCTTGTATGCTAAGATATCGTCTCCACGTAAGATTATTAGATTGATTCTGATTGTATATATTTGAACGAGCATGGTAATTGATTTTGTGGTACAACTTAGCTAATTTCATTGTTGAGAACGATGATCAAGAAAACAAAACAAAAATAATCAAATTGAAACACTTTGGTTTTGTTGTTTATTTATTTCCTCGTTGAATGAAGATCAAAACGATGATTGTTGGTTCAGGAGTTCTTGAATAAAAGCTCTTTATATGTAAAGTAACTTCCTATTAATGTATGACTTCGAATAGAATTAGGATTTGAAATTACAATCTGTTACGAGAATTCTTGTGTTCCCTTTAGTGTTTCTATTTGAAATTACAATCTGCTATGAAAATTCTTGTTTTTCCCTTTTTAAGTATTACTTCTTTTTAACAAATCAATTTTTTTTAAAGAAAACATTTTCTTGTATCTACTAATAAAAAACAAGGTTTATATAAATAAAAATCCACCGTTAAAAAGGGTTACAGCCGCAATCATTTTACCACTAGGCCAACACAACGTTGGTCGTTGAAGTATATATATGATCCACATAGAGCTGGTATAATCTATTATATTAAAAGAGAAGTCATGATTTCTTATTCATGTGTGATATTTAAAAAAATAGACTCTTACTAGAAATAACAACTCATTCATTTATTGCTTAAGAAATATAACTATAATATGTCATTTATACTCCTATAAAATCGTCATGCTTAACATAACCCACTTTTAATTCACGATCAAACCATTTGTAATCCTTATTAAATTATTAAATGTTAAACCAACTCATACAAAACTTCCCTTAAGAAATGTTAATCCTATACTTCGAAGTCTGAAACTTAGCATAATTCTTTACATATATCATCATCATCATCATCATATGTACTGATATATAATAGTCAGAAGCAACAACCTCTCACCTCCTTTGTCAAAAAAAAACAACCTCTCACTTTGCTGGAGAGCTTCCCGTAATACTAAAGATCATTCTCTATTTTTTTGTTTTAGCCTCTTCTCCACCGTGCTGGTTTGTAGGTTTGGATTGTTGTCAAGAAACTATAACTTTAGTATTTCTATGCTAATACATATTACAGACTATATAAATATCATTCTCTCTTTTTGTTTTAGCATCTTCTCCACCATAACAAAATAACGACCGTTCACCATGCTCTGTTTGTTAAAATTTCTGCCAATTATTCCCATTAGCTCAACATACTTTGTTTGTAGATATTCTTAACAGAATGATCGAATTTGAACTTGCCAACCGTTTTAAAAAAAAACTGTTGCAACCATATTATATATAAATATTCATTATATATGGAAAATTAAATCACACAATATCCGGTTACTTGAACGTTTAAAAGAGAATATTCTTAACAAACTCATCGAATTAAAACCTGCCTGTGAAATACAAAAGTTCGTTGTTTCCTAAATTTTTGCTAGAAATATAGAAACAACAAACAACAATATCCTCGATTATTGATATATATTAACCGGATATACAACCAAGATATCAATATCTAGGAAATAACTAACCATAACAACTTATTCATAATATTTGATCAAAAAAACATCTTATTCATAATATCTATATATTCTATTAAAATAGAAGTCGCAACTTTATTTTATGTGTGATTTTTAAGTTGTTCAATTTATATTTCTTTTTATTAAATGTATCTTAATAAGACTAATAATATACAATCTTTGAACTACTTTAATCATAAAATCTTTTGATATATTTTCATTTAATATATATATATATATATATATATGTAATTTGTAAAAATCTATTAATTTTTTTAACAAGTTCTTAATTTTTAAAATTATATGTAAATATTTTAACTAATTCTGTAATTAGTTCTGAAATATTATTATACATTAATATATTTTGTTCTCTTTAATAAAATGAAAAATAAATATTTTATCTTATTTTTATCTATTATATGATCCCAATTAATAAAGCTAATTTTTATTATACTGAACTTAATGTGATAAAATTATATTAAATTGATAAATATAAATTTTATTTTCATAAATATAAAATATTTATGTTAAAATATAATATAATGACAAGGCATCTTAACATTAGTTGACTATATACTACATGTATAAAAATTAACATATCTTTCTTTCACTTTTATATATATATATATATAATATATTGTGTAAATGAGTAACATAGAAAATACAACTAAAAAAAATCAGTTTTGAAGAACGAGTAAAAAATTAACATAAACTAAATACAAATAATTGTCAAATATGTTTTTCATGCATATATTAATATGTTTAATAACTAAATGCAAATACAATAAGATAAATATATAATAAGAAACAACAAATACATTTAACGGTTTAAATAGTTGATTATATACAACATGTAAATTATACATTATTGTATTTGAAATAGCTTTATAAATATTTAAATATATAATTAAGATTAAGATTATATACATACAAAACTGAAATAAAACCCGCACGATTGTGCGGGTCGAGACCTAGTAACAGTTAATCTGCAAGAGAGAGTTAGTCACTGAACGCACACATCCAACAGGGAAATCGGCCAATTCATACATCAACAGAGGTTCGCGGTACCAATCAGTACATCAACATGGACCATGTGCTAAAACATACATCAACCCAACATACAGTGAAACCTCTATAAATTAATAATGTTGGGACTACACCAATTTTTTTTTTATTAATTTAGAGATATATTAATTTATCGAGATATTAATTGAACCAAAAACTCAATTTGATACTATAAAATAATATTAATTTATAAAGATTTTTAGTGTATATTAATTTATAGAGGTTCTACTGTATATTCAAATTTCATACATTAACAAAGATATTTAGGTTTATACATACATTGACCGTATTTCTGTTTGTCAAAAGTAACAGATGATGACGTGGCTATGACGGATGCTGACGTGGTTCATATTTTATTTAATTTATAATAAAATAATTAAAATCAAATGTCGCTGGATGGAATTAAACCCGGCCTAAGACAATAGTGAACCTTAGGCTAAACCGTTGTGCCACAACAAATTATTGGTTGTTGTTTCTGTTGTGTCCTAGTTATATCTAAAAGTTTTGTTCATATATTTTTAATTATCTAGAATTAGTTTCACAAAATATATATAAATTATAAGAAAATGTGTTTAATTCCTTTAGTTATTGTTACTGTGTTCTTAAAAAACTAAATTTTCAAAAGGAAAATTTGAAAAAAAAGCATTTTCAAAATTTAAAAAGGAAATATAAAAAAAGACAGCTGAAAAGATTTTTCCAAAAAATTATTAAAAAATGAATTCAAAAACATATAATTCAAAACTATTTAAATAAATAATAAATATGAAATAAAAACTAAAAAATATTTTGAATAGTTTCAAATTGTAATTTCACAAATTTTAAGTTTTTAAATTTAAACTTTTTATAATAATATTTTGAATTTTTTTTTCTATTTTATTTATAAAAACTTTATTTCATATTCTCTTTGTTAAGAACACAATAAAAATAATTAAATGAATTAAACATAATTTCTTATAATTTATATATATATATATATATATATATATATATATATATATTGTGAAACAAATTTTAGATAACTAGAAATATATGAAAAATATATATTAGATATAAGTAGGACACGATAGAAACCACAACCAATAATTTGGTGTGGCACAATGGTTTAGCATAAGGTTTACTATTGTCTGAGCCCGGATTCAATTCCTCCAAGCGACATTTGATTTTTATTATTTTATTATTAATTAAATAAAATATAAACTACGTCAGCATCCATCAAAACCACGTCATCATCTGTTATCTTTGACTAACAAAAATACAGTTAATGTATGTATTGATGTATGAAATTTGAATATATGTTGGGTTGATGTATGTTTTAGCACATGGTCCGTGTTGATGTACTAATCGGGACCGCGACACTCTGCTGATGTATGAATTGGCCGATTTCTCCACATCCAACATGTCAGGTTTGTCTCCTGCCAGTTTATCTTTCCTTTTTCCAAATCCAGATATGCACTGTCTAACCTTGTTGACTAGAGGCGCAGCCTCGCGCAAGCGCGGGGACATTGACAAATGAATGTATTGTTGTGGTTTTAAAATCAAAGTTGCATGTATTGTTGAATGACACTAAACTATTTGAATGAAGGTTTGTTGATGGTGATATAATGGTAGTGTATTATGACAGGTGAGGAGAAGAGGGTACTAAATAATTGTGGGTGTATCTTTCATAAGTTTGTAGTCTTGTAGATATGTAATAAACTGTATAGGTTGGGTGTAATATATTTAAATTATTTTTCCAATAATAGTTTTGAAGATCATGGAAGCGAAGGCAACATGATTAAAATGCGTTGATTTTTTATCTTAATACGCTAAAAAACATCAACATTTTTCCAATATCAGTTAATAGTAACAGTTGTTCTCCGAAAAGGTACTTGTTCGTAAATTTGTTATTTTAAAAAGCTGGAAGTATGGAAAATACTGCAAAGTGAGTCATAGAAAATGCATAGGAGAAATTGAAAAGAAACAGTGGCAGTTGGGTTGACAACGTGATTTTTTCGTAACTTCTCTTTGTCCTTAACGCCTGTTATTGTGTCATCTTCTTTACCTTCAATTTCGGTGTTGGGAGAAACAAATGCTTGGCCAATGTCTCTCTTAAACAATGGAGCTGCATTGGTGTTCGAAGTCTCGAAACAGGGGTACTCTTCCCCCTGTGCACCTTTTAAGTTGGCATTAGATGGTAAGATCACTCGATTGAGCATACATATGAATATTGTTTCAAATGGCAAGCCAAAAAGAATTGTTACCTAGCTGTGAACTATGTGATGGGTGGGAGATTGGGGTCCCAAAAAAATTTGGTAGCTGGAGATGATTTGACGAACATGGTGCCTGTAGAATGAAGAGTACCTGGTAAAATATTTGTATAAGTTTATGTAAAGTTATATCATATAACGTACCTCTATTCTTTTTTTTATGGGATCACAGTTGTGACCAAAATGACAGAGTTAGTTCTATCCCCTGATTTAAGAAGATCCCTAAACTTGGCTGAGGCTCGTCCCATAAAGACAAGTAGATCTCCATTAAGCTGTTATGTAATTTTATAAATTATTACTATAAAGATGGATGGGTGGAAGTTCATGAAAAGCTATATTTTTTTTTTGTGGACTTACTGGGCTATGAGGAGACTGATGATAAGTGGAGTCATGACTTCAGCATTCTGAAGGCTGTGACCTTTGATAAACAGAAATTTACCAACAACATCTGAGTTGTTGAACAGCTACAGGTTTCATATTGAAAAGGAAACTGTAAATTTGGAAATAAAATGGAAACAAACCAGGGAGTTGTAAATCTGTGTTCGCCAGGATCTGTAGATGGTCATACTTCCGAACCATGATCAAGTACCATTGTCTGTATCCCCCACCACCATTCATATGAAATGAGTGTGGTAAAGACACAATGAGTTAAAGGATTTAGAAACTTCACAATGCTCTGTACAATGTTATGCTTTGTATTGTGGATATTGAAAACAAACCTCGTCATTCGACCAAAAAAAAGAAAAAACAAACCTCATCCAGAGTAAGAGCAGCATTTCTCTGTCGAAGACAACAAAAGTGGCATTGTCGTTCCCATCATCAACTGATAATTCAACTCGGTACCTGTAATAAACAGTTTTATTGGAAAGTGCAATGGTAAAAAAATAGTCTCCAAAAACAATTATTCTGACACAAATATATCTAATCTTCTACACTTTATAACACCGGTGACGTTGGCAGTAACATAACGGTTGCAACGGAGAGAAGTGCCTGATTTTTCTAGCTTCCTACTGCATCCAGTGCATGAAACAAAAGACCAGCCATTCTGTTGGAGAACCTCTACAACCCGAACCTGGAAAATGAATTCTGCTTCTTGTGTCTTTAGCAAGCAAATTCACAAATTATCTAATAAGTCTTATTTCAACTTAAATGATACTTCCATCTTTAGCTAACTATTAACGTTACCTGCTCGTCAGAGTTGGAGATGAATTTGTTTAGATCTCTAATGGAAACATGTTCCTTTTTTCTTTATCCCTTGGTATCGATGCAAGGGAAAGCTTCTCCAACAGGTTCTCCTAAGCGGGGAGCAAATCATATATGTTAGTAAGTGATTAAACTCTGGATCACTATAATGAAATTGGATTATTACCTAGCTGTGAACTCAGCGATGGCCAGAAGATTCATGTTGAAATAAAATTTCATGGCTGGAGTCGAGTTGAGGTACAGGTTACCTGCAGAATAATGAGTGTTTCGTTTGTCATGGGTTGTAGCATAAATTAATTCCTAAAATAAATGAATTTACCAAACCAATATGAACCAATAGTTTCAACATATATTACAAACTTCCAAATATTTTGGGATTCACAGTTGTGACCACCATAACAGACTGGGTCCTTTCGCTGAGCTGATGAGACCCCGAAACGTTGCCGCAGCTTTGTCCCATAACGACAGATACACCACAACGGTCCTGTAAAGCAATGATTTCTATGACGATGCCATGTTCATAAAAGTTATTTAAGTATGATTTTGCTAGCTTACAGTTCGATGATGAAGCGGACCACAACTTGAGTCATCACTCCAACGTCCTTAAGATCGAAACGTTGGACGGAACAACATCTGCATCGTGCAAAACATATAACTATCGCAGTTTCAGAGCATTAATATTAAAAATAACAAACTTGAGCAAGAATAATAAATACAAAATAAACCTGGGAGCTCTAAGTTCGTATTAGCGAGGGCTTGAAGATAGTTAAACTTCAAGAGCATGAATTTCTGGAGGTTGATCACAGAATTCTGAAAACAAAACAAAAAATTAACTCAATTCATAAGGCTTTCTATAAAACAGGATCGTAAATAATATGCTTATTGGTACGATACCTGCTCATCAAGGAAAAGCAAGGTGATTCTCATGAATTCACCTTGTTTCTTGATGTTTCTGGAGTCACAAAAATGGAGAAGGCGAGCCACGATGACCTGAGAAGATCTACCCCGACGGAGAGCGTCGAACGATGTTGGGGCGACAACGGCGGCATCGCAGTAAGACATCTTTGTGAGATTTTTTGTAAGCTGAAGGAAGAAATTTAATCTGACAGCGGTTGCGAGCATTCGTTAAAGTCTCATCCATCTCCTATTTATATTAAAAAAGGGAACCAAGAACCGAAGATTCCCGAAACGTTACAGAGTTTAATGTAGTTAACACACAATAATTCTCGAATTTAAAGAATACATTGAAGTTGAGGTAATACAAAGAGATGAAATGCAAAGAGACGAAATGGTTTATTTTGCGAAGTAAGAAAAACTTAGGCTGTGAGTTCAAGACGTAAATGATGATGCCCTAGTCGACTGAAACAAAAACACAATGTTTTAATATTACTAACAAATCTCACACCATATACGTAGGCCCAAACCTGACTTCAACCAGATATGCCTTATTGTTTTCTTATCATCAAAACCAGACACGGAAGCCCAATGATATATCATGATTTTGACCCACTTTTACTCATGGTATTTCTATGATTTTACTATATATATCTATGTTTTGGAGTTTTTTTAGGTATGTTTTCAGGTTCAAGGACATTTTGGAGTAAAGTAACGTTTTAGATGCCATTTGGAGCTTAAAGAAGAGTTTTCCCGAAATGACTTGAAGATCAGACGTCGAGGTCGATATCCAGAGATACATATCGATCGATACACATTACGTGTAATCGATCGATGACGCATTTGAAGAAATGACGACGAGATACTCCATGGATCGATGTACACATAGTAACATCGATCGATATCGAGCGTGCAGAAGAAGGAAGAATATTCTCAATCGACTTGAAGCCCAAGATGTCTCAATATTACTATAATGCCCCTGACGAGTTTTTAACCTAATTGTACTCAATATTTATACCTTTGCCTATGTGTTTTGGCAAAGAAAGCTTTTACAACATATCATTGTTCTAGTACTTCTTACTTATCAATAAAGTATTCTTTTCATTTCTGTTCTCATCTAAGGTTACAGGATCCAAGTTTAGAAGAAAGATACAAAGAGATTTGTTATCACGAGGAACTTGATTGTTCGGTCTTCTAAATGAATCTCTATTATTACCTAGATACTATGAATCACTCAGTCATGTCTGAGTAGATTCCTTTGTTAGATTTAGGGTTCAAATAGTTATGAGGGATTAGCCCCAACTATGGACTGTTGAGTTGTATACTCATTATCCCGATGAACCCTAATGCTTATTCTAGAGTAGCTAACTAGAATATGATCTTGGAAATGATTTAATCCATAAATCATTCTCCTGACATCATCTTGAATAAACTAAGATCCTCTAGGGATAAGCGAGAGCCGGTCTATGATCTTGGTGAACACGTATTCGATTCGATCTAGAGCTATATCGATCGATACTCAAATAGAGTAATCGATCGACGACACACATATCGATCGATACAAGCTGTCAAACATCGATCGATATTGTCGGCGGACAGGTCAATAGACGAGTCTACTAACGACAGTTATTAGGCAAATCTAAAGAATCGAAGTTCTTTAGTATATGCAAGCAACTCATTAAAACATCCATATCATTATAATCCTGAACTAACTGAATAGTAACATTGAATCTAACTATTTTCTCTTAATACCTACAACTCTAAAACATTCTCTTGAGCAATCAAACATTGCTCACAACTGCAATTTACATTTAAACAATTTCAACCTAGCTTAGTCACTAAGGATTACTATCTTTTGTGTTCCTTCGCTCCTCTTGAATTTGATCCCTAAGTACTACATCTGAACCTCTTATTTAAGAGAGTAATTCAGTCCTAGGGTAATTTGAGTGAGATCAAATTTGGCGCCGTTGCCGGGGAGCTAAGATCGCCATTATATTTAATCTGATTAGGTCTAGGTTATTTAAGTTTCTGCTAAATCACCTTCTGACACAAATTTTTTTTTGTTTTTCAGGTACATGCCCAGCAATACCAGAAGCAACAAGAATCATCAACTTGTGTACTCAGAAGACCCCCACAGTTTGGAGCGTAGCATCCGTAAGAATTTACGTTCCACATCGATCGACATTACCTCTTCTTTGTCGACTGATACACCGACATCGATCGACATCAACACCCGTTCGTCGACCGATACTGCTCTACCACAGTCGACCGAGACATCTTCTTTGTCGACCGATACTCGCCGCACTTCATCGCTCGACCACCGACCGTCGACCAATACTATTCATCCAACATCGATCGATATAGATCATCTAACATCGATCGATACCACTCGACGAGCTATGGTAGCGCCTATTATTCTCAGAACCGATGAGAATGGAGACCTGCGTGATCAAGATGGTCACCTACGTAACGCAGCAGGTCAGAAGCTGAATGCTCAAAAGGAAATCATTCCTGAGCAAGACACTACAGACTTCATCCAACCTGCAAATGAAGCCGACGGAGCTAGAACCTTAGCTGATTACAACCGTCCAGATCAGTTCTACACCAACCGATCAGCCATCCGCCCTCCTGCTATTCAGAGAGGATATTTCGAGCTCAAGCCGCAGTACTACGGTCTCGTAGGACAGATACCCTTCTGTGGGTTATCACATGAGCATCCTATGGACCATCTGGAAAGATACGAAGATATTATATCTTCCATCAAAGCTAACGGAGTCCCTGAAGACTATCTTTTCTGCAAGCTTTTCAAATACTCTCTATCAGGAGAAGCTTTGCAGTGGCTGCGACAAATACCACCAGGTTCCCTCACTACCTGGAAGGACATCAAAAACGCATTCTTGCGTAACTTCTTTGATGAGTCACGTGCTGAGGACTGAAGAAGGAAAATTGCTACATTCACTCAGGAACCTGGAGAATCTTTCAAGGATACCTGGAACAGATTCAAGTCCTACCAGCGCGACTGCCCACATCATGGATACAACAACATGCAACTACTCTGCACCTTCTACAGAGGCATCGCTCTGAAGTATCAAATGGCTCTGGACACTGCTAGTGAAGGAAATTTCAGCACAAGAAATCCACAAAACGCCGTGAAGTTAATTGATAACTTAGCTTCAAGTAACAGCACGAAGAACACCGTCAAAGCAAGATCTGTATCATTCCTTGGAAATGAACAGAATAATGAATTTCAATCACAGCTGGATAATGTTCAAAAGCTGCTTAACAAGCAGATTTGCTCAGTTGAGGATGCAGAAACCGCAGAGGAACAAATAGACGAAGATGTGAACTGGATCAGTGGAGCTGGATTTCAGAGATCTGGAAACCAAGGAGCAAACAGAAACTTTTCAGGACAGAGGAGCAACTACAGTTCGCAGAAACCTTCCTACAACAGCAGCAACCCCAACAACAATAGGAGTTACGGAAACTCATTTTACACCAATCCACCCCCACCCACCCAGGAAAGCAAGCTAGAAGAAATGCTAGAAAGAGTTCTAGAGACAACAGAAGCTCCAGGTGGATTTCAACGGAAAGATTGACTCTGTCTACACTACTCTGAATTCAAAGCTTGATACTTTGAATACCTATGTGAAGAAAGTGGAGACTCAAGTAATTCAGACAGGAGAGGCTTTGAAGAAACAAGAAGCCTTGGCAAGAGCACCAGGAGAGCCTACTACTCACCACCACGTCAATGTCATCATAGATGATGATTTCTGGGAGGAAGTTCCCCAGAATAAGCTGCAAAATTCGACAGATGAAGCCTCGCCCGAAGCCGGATTTGATTCATATCGATTGACATCATCGGCTCGACATCGATCGATATCACCAAAAGCAAAGCGATCGATAAACTTTGACGAATATCGATCGATAGACTTTGAGGAACCTTCTAACAAGTGCAATTCAATCAAAATCATGTCACACGAAGCCTTTGCAGCCAAACACCCACAACCGCCCACCCGTATGGACGTCAACCGATCTTCGGACCCCATCGATCGATACAAAGACCTTTCCATCGACCGATCCGGAGACACCAATATCGACCGACACACAACAGTAGCTATCGATCGATATACTATCCCCCACCGCCGAGTGCAACTACCAAAAATCGATGTATCACGACTTAATGCACTCCGGAAGCAATCCAAACTTTCCAAATCTCTTCCTACAGCAATATTAAAGAAACCCACAGACATCATTGAACCCATGGAGCCAGAAAAGGAAAACCTAGGAAGAGTTTTACGAAAAAGGAAAGAGAAGAGTGTCAAGCACCTTAAAAGGGGAGCTAATGAAGCAGAGATGAAAATCTTCAGGAAATGAGTTCTAAGGATCCGTGCAGAGAAACCCTTTGAAGAAGCTTACTTTTCACACAGATTGTGGATGTTTTTCAGAGAGACCAAGGAGACAGAAGAAGACATCAAGAGGATGTTTCACCAATTTCGTGACAGCTTCAAAAAGAGGATCACACTAACAAAGAGGAGCGATCCAGGGAAGTTCACAGTACCATGTTCCATCAGGGGCATTGAATTCCCGCGTGCCTTATGTGATACAGGATCAGGAGTCAGCATCATACCTAAGATCATGGTAGACCACCTACATCTGAAGATAGAGCCTACTGATGAGACATTCATCTTTGTGGATTGTTCTCAACATTACTCTGGATGCATAATTCGAAATCTTGAGGTACAGATTGGAGACGCCATCATCCCTACAGACTTCCACGTCCTGGATGTCAAGCTAAACTTCAAAACATCCCTACTGCTTGGAAGAGCTTACCTAGCCACCGTCAGAGCCGTTTGTGACCTAAAGTTCAACAAGCTCTACCTAACCCTAATAGATTCCACCACCCTCTATGATCCCGTCCAGGTCATCAAGTTACCAGGCAAGGAGACGACAAAAGTCGTAGCAGCTTGCTTCTGTTCCCATGAGTACGATTCCATGGCTGAGTACGAAACCGATCCGGTTACATCGACCGATGAGAGTAACATTCCATCGCCCGATACCCGTACCATCTCATCGACCGACATAGCCAACAACACATCGATCGATAGACAGCCCTTTTGGAGGAACAACGCTGAAACCCTGGCCTCAACAGACAGACTTTTTGTGGAGTTTCCAGATAGAGATTTCGAGCCAGCTACATTAGAACCGGACGACTACATACCTTTAGAGGAGGAATATGATGAAGATTACGAGGAATAACGAGCTACAGAGTACATATTCATTCGTGAAGAAGAAGATGGACACACTTCCCACACCTTCAGATTCAACGCATCGACCAATGGAAGCTAGCCTTCATCGACCGATATGCCACCAAGAAGATCGCTCAAACGCCCCTATCAATCATCAAGCGATCCTATCGACGTTATATCCATTTACACACCATGTAAGGATATAAGAGACGGAGACTACTCAATTGGAAGTTGGGCAAGCGACTATAACGAGAGTTTTGCAGTAGAGGCAATTCCACTGCAATATGCAATTCAGCCTGAGGAAGTCCCATCGACCGATACGTTTCAACAACAATCGATCGAAAACCGTCAGCCCACATCGACCGATGCGCCTGCTACAGCATCGCCCGATACTACCACTACACCATCCGAGGTACAAGTAAATAATATTGATTTTGGTTATCTAACTCCGGATGAGTTTGGTATTTTCAGAGATCCAGAAGGCAATGCACGAGCAATGGATGGGAGAATCATCCCAATCACAAAGAATGACATAGGAGACATCCTTCAAACCGCCAACGGATCCATAAACCTCTTCAAACAACTACCTCACACCCCCGTCCATCAGCACCATCAGTATATCAGCACAACCACAACATCCATTCAAGACGGAGCTATAGCTGATCATCTCAACACGAAGGATTCAGAATTTCAACATATATCGATCGATAGACACAACCGTCTATCGTTCGATATGCACCGTGAGATGGGCGGACGAGCTTTCAAATTTGGCATTCGCCGTTTCTTCTGGGAGAAGAAAGACAAATTTGGAGTTTTCAGAGATGAATCTGGGTATGCTAGAGGATTCAATGGAGACATCATCCATGTTTCAAAGGAAGCCATTGAGGAGTTACTTAATAGAGCATCACTATTCGATAGGTCTTGATTTTGCTTACCCATACATGCAGATCACTTCAACAAGGCAGAACCTACAGAGAAGCTCTACACAGAAGCTGAAGTCCAAGAAAAGATCTATGAGGCTAAGAGTCCCTACATCTGGCACACCTCCTACTTTCCATATGAAATCGAGAAAGTTCGATCAGATCTCCAATCTGAAGTTGACTGGATTCAGAGCGCTTATGACATTCAACAACAGAAGAAGGACGCCCTAGAAGAAGAAGTATCCACTCTCCGCTTGAAGTTGGAAACCTACAGGACACCATCGACCGATGCTGGACACAATCCATCGACCGATACTGATCATACACCGTCGATCGATGCGGGCCTACGCACATCAAACGATAGACGTTTGCAGAACACCTACAGCAAAGAAGAAATCACTAATCTCATCAGCAACATCTATCACGACATCAAACGAGAAGAGGCAACCACCACCAAGGATCTAGAAGACAAATATCAGCAGCTCAGCAACAACTTCACCTCATTCAAGGAACGCACATCAACAATGGCAAATACCATGGATCACATCATCAAGGCTCTACACCACACACACCAAACGATGAAATCCTTCTACACCAGCAAGAAGAAAATAACTGATGAGATGATCCCAACGATAGAAAGTCGACTGCAGGAGGTTGAAGACACATTGAGAGAACTCTGCAATGATTACAGACGCTCAGCATCGACCGATGTGATACCTAGTCCATCGCCCGATATGAACTATAGCGAGTTCTGCACCAAAACTGATATGGAGAAGACAGTTCAAGATCTCTTCACCATGATCCAAGAGGTTGGAGATTCTTCCTACCAAAGCTTTGAGGAACTATGGTTTCCAGTGCAAAGCGACATCAAGAGCATGGAGAACACTATAGAGAACATCCAGAAGGAAATCAAGACCATCTCCAGACAACTCGTGGATAGACCAGCACCATTAGTATCGACCGATATACCAGAAAAGACATCGACCGACAAACCTACACCAGTATCGATCGATATGGACTACCCGAGATCGATCGATAAGCTCATGATACGAAGGAGAACATTTGAGAGGCTCAATGACATCCAAGAAGAACTCGGTGATCTATCCCAACACGCTTATCCAACATTCAGAAACCACCAGTTCCACATTGAGAGCAATGCAGAAGGTCTAGAACGTCTGTGCAACGAGGTCAACGAATTAAGGGAGAAACTAACCAGAGGAGATAAAGCCACAAGAAGCTTCTTAACCACTTGGTTTGGAGAGAAACATGGAGCGAACAAGGATGAGGCTTGCTACTCAGCAAGTGTCATGAACTCAACTCACTAGCCCCAATACTACCATAGTCAAGCTAAAAGACTATAATAAAGCGCTGAGTGGGAGGCAACCCACTGTTAGGCAATTTCTTATTTAGTTAAATCTGAATTATGCTTTTTATTTTTTCGTTTTTCGTTTTTGTTTTCAAGTTTTTCAGATTATAGACGATTGCCATCACTATCGACCGATACGATTTTGTCGACATCGCTCGACATATCCCTATTTTTATCGATCGACATAGACGACTCACTATCGCTCGACACGTAACCACGGTTAGGTATATCGTTCTAATTTTCGATATCAGTATGTTCCTTATGATTTATTTATGCCCTAATCCGACTATTATACACTGCGGATAGTGTATGATTTAAGTCTGGGGGGAGATTACTGATGCTACCTTACCTTTTGATTTTTATATCTTTAGCACCATTCTTAGATCTGTTGATTGTAGAAAGTACGATAGATGCTGTTGATTGCAGAAAGTACGATAGATGCTAAAGTGGATCAACCATCACCTATGACAACACTTCTCATGATTGTTTGGAAGAACCAAAGCTGATCTCCAACCTAACCTGACAATCTATTGGTTGTCTTGGGGCTTGGTATACAAGAGATCGGAATCCTCCTGCAAGTCTGGAAGGTAATAGTCTGTGTGCTTCTGATTCCCTTTCTTCTCTCTCTTCAGCATCCTAAGGAAAGAGAGAAATTATTTGTATAAAGATGTGATATGATATCTTGCGAAGTAGAGGGGTAGGAGTGATTCCTGCGACCCCACTATTCTACTTTAAAAGATTGATCAAAGCGAGGGGTAGGAGTGATTCCTGCGACTCCATTATTCGCTTATCAAAGATATATGTCAATGAGATAACGCAAAGATGGCCTTTGTGGCAATCAGTGTTCATCAAAATTTGAAACTATGAGGATCCAGAGAAGAGAGAATAATAGGGGGAAGAAAGGGATCAGAGAAGACTTGCATGTGTGTTCAGAAACTTGCTTTAGTTGAGTCCATGTGTTTCTTGATCGATATCCCCAAGGTAAAGCATGCACTTTTATTTTTATGCATAAATGAGATCAGTAGAGGGGATAAACAGATAGGATTGTTAAGATGTTTAGCTAGGAGATTTGGTTGCTAAGCTAGGATATGGTATAATGTACTCATGTGATTTATAGGCATAAGATGTGGCTTGCAACGAAGTAGAGGTGATGATCCTAGAGTTAAGATTTAAATTGAGTCCCTGCTATTTTCAAACTTCTTTCTAAGACTACCTGTGTGTTTGCATGAGGACAAGCAAAAGGTTAAGTCTGGGGGAGTTGATATACCATGATTTTGACCCACTTTTACTCATGGTATTTCTATGATTTTACTATATATATATATATCTATGTTTTGGAGTCTTTTAGGTATGTTTTCAGGTTCAAGGACATTTTGGAGTAAAGTGACGTTTTAAGTGCCATTTGGAGCTTAAAGGAGAGTTTTCCCGAGATGACTTGAAGATCAGACGTCGAGGTCGATATCCAGAGATACATATCGATCGATACACATTACGTGTAATCGATCGATGACGCATTTGAAGAAATGACGACGAGATACTCCATCGATCGATGTACACATAGTAACATCGATCGATATCGAGCGTGCATAAGAAGGAAGAATATTCTCAATCGACTTGAAGCCCAAGATGTCTCAATATTACTATAATGCCCCTGACGAGTTTTTAACCTAATTGTACTCAATATTTATACCTTTGCCTATGTGTTTTGGCAAAGAAAGCTTTTACAACATATCATTGTTCTAGTACTTCTTACTTATCAATAAATTATTCTTTTCATTTATGTTCTCATCTAAAGTTATAGGATTCCAAGTTTAGAAGAAAGATACAAAGAGATTTGTTATCACGAGGAACTTGATTGTTCGGTCTTCTAAATGAATCTCTATTATTACCTAGATACTATGAATCACTCAGTCATGTCTGAGTAGATTCCTTTGTTAGATTTAGGATTCAAATAGTTATGAGGGATTAGCCCCAACTATGGACTGTTGAGTTGTATATTCATTATCCTGATGAACCTTAATGCTTATTCTAGAGTAGCTAACTAGAATATGATCTTGGAAATGATTTAATCCACAAATCATTCTCCTGACATCATCTTGAATAAACTAAGATCCTCTAGGGATAAGCGAGAGCCGGTCTATGATCTTGGTGAACACGTATTCGATTCGATCTAGAGCTATATCGATCGATACTCAAATAGAGTAATCGATCGACGACACACATATCGATCGATACAAGCTGTCAAACATCGATCGATATTGTCGGCGGACAGGTCAATAGACGAGTCTAGTAACGACAGTTATTAGGCAAATCTAAAGAATCGAAGTTCTTTAGTATATGCAAGCAACTCATTAAAACATCCATAGCATTATAATCCTGAACTAACTGAATAGTAACCTTGAATCTAACTATTTTCTCTTAATACCTATAACTCTAAAACATTCTCTTGAGCAATCAAACATTGCTCACAACTGCAATTTACATTTAAACAATTTCAACCTAGCTTAGTCACTAAGGATTACTATCTTTTGTGTTCCTTCGCTCCCCGTGAATTCGATCCCTAAGTACTACATCTGAACCTCTTATTTGAGAGAGTAATTCACTCCTAGGGTAATTTGAGTGAGATCACCCAGCCCAAACTATTACATTTCTCATAATCAAACCAAACCTACTTAAATCGGACCAACCAATGAATCACCCTTCCAAATAAACCGGGAAACACATGGGACCCACAGGCAATTAAAAAAATCCGACGTGGACCCTTTAGGAAGAGAAAAAATGGGCTCATTATATATATGACTAGGATTAAACCCGCCCTACGGGCGGGTAAAAATATAAAAATAATTAAAATAGATATATAATTGTTTTATTTCTTTTTAGATAAAAATAAAATTACTTTTATATATTTTTCATGTCAAATTTGTGTATTTATTTTGAAAATCGTAAATTTAGGTAAACATAGTCTATTTATTTTCAAAATCATAAATATAATTTTTTAAAAAGTTTGTTCTAATCCAGCTTCTAACAATATTTCACTTTAATTATTTTTTAGCATATAAACATCTAACTAATAGTTATAGCTTTAATCTAAGTCTAATGTTAAAATTTCAAAATTTTCCTTCACTTTTATACACAATCACACACAAAAAGTAAAATTGAATTATCGTAAACTAAGCTTGTTATTATCTGTTTTTATCGTGGAATATGTCGGCTTGAAAAACTCTTTTATATTCTCTTACGTGTTTGCCTATTGAAATTTTCCGCAAAAATCTCCAGTTTCACACATTTAGTTTCTCTAATTGATATACAGACTTAAAGGTAAAGAAATATTGGTGCAGAGAAGAATAGTGAGTTGGAGAAAAGTTTGGAAGTCATTTCAAGCGGTTTTATCGCATAGTTTTCTCTTCTCCTTCACCATTCTTCTCGCTCTCAACCTTGACCATGCTTTCTTTTATCAATTATGATGATCAGTTTCTTTCTTTTTCGTAATTGCTATCTTAACTTCTCTTTTGTATAGTCAAAGTTAGGATAATTATTCAAATTAGTTGATGAGTTTTTATGATATTTAGTTTTGACTAAGTTTAGTTTGCGTACAAACTATAAAATTAGATCTTTGTGTTTAACAATGTCTAGAATAGAAACCTTTATCATCATTTAACTATGTTATCCGCAGATTTATATTTACAATTTTAAGGCTGTTTTGTGCTGTGATTTTTCGTGGTAGATTTTGCTGCATGTTCTATCTATGAAATATTTTATGGTTATCACATTTGATTTTTGTTAGCGTCATATTATTTTGTAACTTTTAAACTTATTCTTTGTGGCTTTGGGTTCTTTTTCATTATGTTATGGCAACACCACTATTTATTGCTTTTGAGATCCTGTTATGTGTACATCTTAAAGAGCAATATGATATACTCTTTAACTTGTAATATTAATTATGGATGTGTTTATGATTGGTGTGTTTGATTAAGATGTATTTGGTTGTATCTCTGACTTTTTGTGTTGCAGTTGCTTATGATAGATTTGTTTGTGTCTTACCGTTGCTTACGTGTGTTTATAGTTGGTGTATATGTTTGTGATAAATATGGACTTGGTTTCTTAGTTATTTTTTGATACTACATAACATCATGCCAAAATGTCGTAATTCATTACGTTTTTTTTATTCTTAGGGAACAATGATTCTTGCTTATTTGTGTGATGAGTTGAAAGGAGAGGACTGAAAACAATCATGTGCATGGTAGTATTTTCATATTTTTTTTCTCTTGCCAATATCTCAATTTTACTGTTTAGAAACCATATATTTTTATTCAAAATAGAATCTCTAGTCTATATTTCTTTTATGCTTGTAAGCGCTATGCCACAAAATTTAATATGTAGAATTTGTAAGACACTCATACTTGGACATGAAGAAACTATGAGTAATGAAGCCATATGAAAAACACTTCTTGTAAGTTGGTTCTTCACTATCTGCATGAAAAATTATCAAAGCATATTTTTTGATATAAAAAAGGTTTTCTTTCACCGCTTCTCATCTTTGTATTCTATATTTTTCTCATATTTTTTCATTGGTGAGATTTTTCTCTGTATTTGTCAAATTTAAGAACTTGTATAGTGAAAAGACATGTATATTGTTTGTGTATATATATATATATATATATATATATATATATATATATATATATATAGCTTTATTTATGATCTGCAGACCTTACTATTTGAAGATATTGTTGAAGATTTTTATGTAGACAATATTACTCACTCTAGTACATAGACAAATGGTGGGGCATTTGCCCACCATGAATTTTAAAATTTCATTGTATTTTTAATTTTTTTTA
Organism: Hirschfeldia incana; assembly: GCA_026261945.1. NCBI lineage: Eukaryota > Viridiplantae > Streptophyta > Magnoliopsida > Brassicales > Brassicaceae > Hirschfeldia > Hirschfeldia incana. Next base: position 2,174,792 of record JABCMI010000019.1, read on the forward strand.
TCAAATGCCTCTGTTGATATTATTGATAAATATGTGTATGCCCCGGATCAAGATAACTTCTAGATCCGTCACTGCTTGTAAGATGCTTAAGTTTTCAGGTGATGTTAATTTTGCAAGAGCAACGTATAGCTAGCCATGACTGAAAATGCTTTAAACAAATTCAAAATCACTGATTTCAAACTTTATCATTGTCTTTTATTTATGGTCATTGCATAGTATATTATTATTTAAAATTGTCTATAGCGTGATAATCAAACCATAACTTATTTGTCAATTTTGTTTAATAAGCCATTGGCGGTTCGAGTAATAATGTGGGCTATAATAATAATAGTTCGTTTGTAACAATTCAATAGTTTCTTTATCCAAAATGGTAATCTTACATATGTTTCATTTAGTATTTCCATTTTTATTTTATATGTCTACATATTATTTATTATTTCGAGATTATATTCATATTAAATTTTAAAGCTAAATATTATATCAATTTTTCAAAAATGTAAAACTTCAGTAATACGATTTTTAAGTAAAATAGTAATTTTTTTAAAGTAGTAAAATGATAATCTTACATATGTTTAATTTAATATTTCCATTTTTATGTTATATTTTTACATATTATTATTTTCCAAATTTACATATTATTATTTTTGAAATTATATTTATCAGTAATATTAAAATGCCAAGTGTCACTTATTATATGAGATATTATTTTTTATTTCTTACATTTTTTCGATTTATTGTTTTATGTAGTATTTCCATATTGTAAGATTGTATATTTCCATTTATAATATTATACATTAACAAAAATTGTATAATTTCTTTTGATGTTGTATATTTCCATTTATTATATGAGATATTTTTTTTTTTTTACATTTTTTTCGATTTATTGTTTTATGTAGTATTTCCATATTGTATGATTGTATATTTCAATTTATAATATTATACATTATTTGTTAAACAAAAAAATGTATAATTGCTTTTTTCCGATGACACGTGTCCATAAACGCCTCTCTCTTATTTCGCTGATGTGGACGCTCCCAGGAGCTTCAAAAGGTTCCTTTTAATAGTTATAATTTGTGCCATGTAGTGGGGTTACGTTGTAATCACAACACTGGATGAAATCTTTGGACATAAAGAAGCAGTTAAATATACAAAAGTTCTTGGTTTATTTAGTTGAAGAGATTTATCTAGCATAGCAAGAGGCTCAAGCTTCAACAAGTAGTTTTATTATCTTATTAGTTTGTTAATAGTTTGTTTATTTGTAATCTTATTAGTTTATTTTATTAATGTGATATATATATTATTTTAATAATGATATGTAGATTATTAATACATTTTAATAATTTAATTAAAATAAATATTTTTATGGTAAATTGACATTAATAATAATATATGAGTTATTAGTCATTACCATATTTAAAATTCTTGCAAAAAGAAGTAATTTTTGTTAAGAAAATTTTATATTTCACAGTTAGTATGATGTCATACCACATTTTTCTAAAAGTATGTCATCTTTTTTTTTGTCATGTCATTATTTTTTACCTAGAATAATTGTAGTGATGACGACATGTGTACAAATCAGTTCGCAAATAATATATAAAGGATTATTCTTCTGAAGGAAATCGGCCAATTCATACATCAACAGAGTGTCGCAGTCCCAATTAGTACGTCAACACGAACCATGTGCTAAAACATACTACATCAACCCACATATATTCAAATTTCATACATCAACAAAGATATTTAGGTTTATAAATTCATTAACTGTTTTTCTGTTAGTCAAGGGTAACACATGATGACGTTGCTTTGACGGATGCTGACGTGGTTTATATTTTATTTAATTAATAATAAAATAATAAAAATCAAATGTCGCTGGGTGGAATCAAACCTGGGCTCAGACGATAGTAAACCTTATGCTAAACTGTTGCGCCACACCAAATTATTGGTTGTGGTTTCTATTGTGTCCTACTTATATCTAATATATTTTGTTCATATATTTCTAGTTATCTAAAATTAGTTTCACAAAATATATATATATATATATATATATATATATATATATATATATAAATTATAAGAACTTGTGTTAAATTCCTTTAATTATTTTTATTGTGTTCTTAACAAAGAGAATATGAAATAAAGTTTTTAAAAATAAAATAGAAAACAAATTTCAAAATATTATTATGAAAAGTTTAAATTTAAAAAATTAAAATTTGTAAACTTACAATTTGAAACTATCAAAAATATTTTTTAGTTTTTATTTCATATTTATTATTTATTTAAATAGCTTTGAATTGTATGTTTTTGAATTCATACTTTTTAATAATTTTTTGGAAAAATCTTTCAGCTGCTTTTTTATATTTTCTTTTTAAATTTTGAAAATTCTTTGTTTTTTACTTTCAAATTTTCCTTTTGAAATTTTAGTTTTTTAAGAACACAGTAACAATAACTTAAGGAATTAAACACATTTTCTTATAGTTTATATATTTTTGTGAAACTAATTCTAGATAATTAAAAATATATGAACAAAAATATTAGATATAAGTAGGACACAACAGAAACAACAACCAATAATTTGTTGTGGCGCAACAGTTTAGCCTAAGGTTCACTGTCGTCTGAGCCCTAGTTCAATTCCATCCAGCGACATTTGATTTTAATTATTTTATTATTAATTAAATGAAATATAAACCATGTCAGCATCCGTCATAGCCACGTCATCATCTGTTACCTTTGACTAACAGAAATACGGTCAATGTATGTATCAACCTAAATATCTTTGTCGATGTATGAAATTTGAATATATGTTGGGTTGATGTATGTTTTAGCACATGGTCCATGTTAATGTACTGATCGGTACCGCGAACCTCTGTTGATGTATGAATTGGCCGATTTCTCGTTCTTCTAATAGCCACTTTCACTTCAAATGATTGATCTTGGAGAGAATATCATCACGTGTAAGCAAAATTCTTATTTATGGATTTGTGAGTAAAAGATAGATCAGTAATGCCTAAACCGATTCGGTTCTTATCATGATATTGCACCTAAAAAGGGTTTAATTCAGCAGGAAGGTGTCTGATCAACTATAATTAGGGTAAACTAGATGCTTGTAGTTGCAAATATAACCTTTTGGGAAGTGTTTGCGACTATAACTATAACTAGATCTTGATCCGCACAACTGTGCGGATGCATGTTTTACAGTATATATAAAATTTAGAAATTTAAAATTTTACGTTTTCAGTTTTACAAATTTTGTTTATTGTTTAAACTTCATATTTTATATTGTGTAACAGAGACGTCCCCGTAAAATATTACGAACCGTAAACATTGTAGTAATAATTTCACAAATATATATACTTTATGTAGTTTAATATTTTTTAACTTAATAATAAAGTATCAATCATAAATACACAGAATAACTCATGAGATGAATCACTTATATAATTATAATGTATTTGTTAAACTATATATCAAGAAATTTTGGAGAATATAATTAAAATATATGAAAGCAAAAAGTAACTATAAATTATTAAATTGCCTAATAGTAGTATAATCAAATATACGATACTAGGTGTTTGGTCCGCGGATGCGGGCACAAATAATTTATAATTACTTATTAATACATTAGTTATTAAATAAAGATTATAATGTTAAAATATTATTTTTGTTTTCATATAAATTTTTAATATCTTATAATTGTTTTGTAATTTTATTTAGACTAAATATACTTAGAAATTATCTTTTTATTTTAGAATTTATTCTCTTTTCAGATATATAAAATTAGAAATTTGAGTTAATTAATATTTAGTTATTAGGCGCTAATAGTATATAAATATTATAATTATAAAATTATTATGGATATTTCATATAAATTTTTTATATCTTATAATTCTTTTGTTAATATGTATTTTTTAGATTTTGGATAATTCCTATTATTATATATTTTTATTTAATATATATTTTTTAGATTTTGGATAATTCCTATTATTATATATTTTAATAGCTTATCTAATAAAAAAATTCATTTTTAATTCGTGGCTAAATTAAATATTTTATTTATTAAGAGTATTATTGATATTAACAACTCTAACTTTTAACTTGAGAGCTTCGATGTGAAAAATTATTTTGCAAATAATAATATATAAATTATTACAATGTATTTAGATATATTTAAAATTATAGTAAAAAATATTATTCATATATGGAAATGAAATATTACTAAAGATTTCTTCTCATAAAATCATGATTGTCTTTTTTGTAAAAAAAAGTGATTTCATAAATAAGGAAATTGAATATTTTCAAATATTTTCTTTCCATATTTTTGGAACTGATTATTCTTATCCATAGAAAAAATGGTACATAAAAATTAGTCTTGTCAGACATAGTTATCATGTTTGACATAAAAAAAAAAATTTCCAAAACTGGAAAGATATTTTTTCTTTCCAAGACCAATCTACAAGGTCATCGGTTTCGTTGAATCAGCCACACCGTATGCTTAATCTGTTTGGTTCATTTTTTTTCTATTTCTGTTTAGATTTCACTTCGCAGGCTAACACTATGATCTATTTTAGTGCATGTTGGGTATATATATATATATGATGTGTATGGACAAAGAAAAAAGCACATTCTTTTAGATTGATAAGAGAAAACAAAAAGTTTTTGCATATAATAGAAACAAAAGTTAAGGAAAAAACAGTATTTTTTTCTCAATTTCTTAAATCATGAAGTGCTTTATTTCAGTTCTTGTTTTATGCGTTCTCGTTTTTCACGTTTCAAACTTTGTGAAAGGTAAATACATATATTTTTTATTTAATTATGTATCCACAAGTTGAGATACTTGCTGGTGTTGACAAAAATGAGCAAAAATATAATAGATATTATCATATATGGCATCAATCATTGTTTTTATTTTGCTAAATAGTAAATGTCATTGCAATAATGAAGATTTGATCACATGTTGGTGCAATCACAGTATGCTTTTAATCCATCATGAAAGTTTAGAGGTGTCAGAAGTTTAAAAAACCTTTAATCCACAAATAGATTATGTTCAACCTAAACCAAAAATAATGGAAGGTTGAACTTAAAACCAATCTAGAACAAATGACTAACAATTGATCTTCCCCTTCGAAGCGCTTCTCGTATATAATTTGTTTAAGCAAAATATTTATCCAAATTTAACTTTTATTTTGTTTTTTTACTGATCGACGAAAAACTATAGAAGTGGATGGCCAGTGTGAACGCTTAAATAGGTCTCTTGGGAAATGTGGTCCTGATGAAAACAAGACGTGCCAGGTGGATAAGAATATGGACTACTTGAGGTGCGACTGTGTAGACAGAATTTATGAAAAGAAACAGCAGCATGACTGTTTTTGTCTTATTAATGAACCTTGTGGTGATGACTAAAGAGAATAAGGCTGCTAAAATTCCAACATATTCCTTGTCAGCAATAAATCATTTTTAGTCTTGCTAATAAAATTAATTTACTAATAATTAAGCGATGAGTGGAAAGATTTTTTTCGTAAAAAATGAGTTATTTTTACCATTTACCCAATCCGATTAAAATAAATATACTTTTATAATCAGATCCACAAAAATAAAATACTTTCTTTTTAAAATTAAAAATTCAATATTTCATCACAAAAATACATACTTTTATAAAATTAAATGGTTACGTAATAATTTATTAAATATGATTATTATAAAGCTGTTAAAAAACAATTAACAAATACTAAAAAATTCGTGGTCAGATATCTGATCCACCCTTTTTTATACAAAATAGGTGTTTAGCCCGCAATTGGGGGCATAAATATTTTATAGCTACTGATTAATATATTCATTGGTAAATAAAAACTATGATATAAATTATTATTTATGTTTTCATGTAAGAATCTTATGTCTTTTAATTGTCTGTAATTGTTTTTCGTATATTATAGTACATTTCGAAATTATTTTCTTTTTAAAAATATATTATATTTTCAATTATATAAAATTAGGAATTTTAGTTGATGAATATTTAATTATGTGTTTTCTGTTTTAAAAATTTAATATTTTTAATAAAATATATTTTCCAGATAATAACAAAATATATATAGAAATTATCTATTTATATTAAAAATAATATTTTCAAATTTGGTTAAATCATATTAGTATTAATTTTAATCACTTATGTAATTATATAATTAAAATTCGTTTTATTTTGTGATTAATTTATATATTTTATTCATTAAAAGTAATATAGATATTAACCACTCTAACAATATTATAGATAGATTAGAATTCAATCTCAAATAATATTCTAGATAGATTAGAATGTCTTAATTCTTTATTTTTTCTCGTCAAATTAATCAAAAAAGGTTTAAATACTTTTTTTTGAACAAAGGTTTAAATACTTATATCAAAAGAATAAATTACATGACGTGACTAAACTTGATTGGTGAAAAAAATGGATTTAGAACCCTTGAAGTTATCAATACTATTAAAACAGGAGCAATTTTTATCTACTTACAAATAGTCTAGGTTGTTCCATGTCATTTATTTTTTATTTCCTTATGTTTAGCTTCCCTATTATTTCTAATTACATTTAACTTAATAATATTAAATATAAATCATGCCTAAAATTAAGGAGCTAATTAACTAATCTACTATTTTCTTAAACTAATGAATTTAAATAATATTAATACGAAATTTAATAATAAATTAATTATATTTTAGCTATTAATGTAATAAATAATGATATATGTCTATTAATTTGTATATATACAGCTATATATTAATCCAAATGCAAAAAAAAACAATTTTTTTCAAAACCATCACAAAATATATAAAAAAATATAATTCTTATAGTTAAAGTATTAAAATTAGATATGCAAATATATAAATATATGATAAAATAGTAATAGTTCGATACTATTAATATTTAGTATACGATGAAACATGTTACTATTGATATTTTTATGAACATAGTTTTACGGGTTATTCAAACACATATAATATATTTATCAAATATTAACTAATTCAACAAATATATTAACACAATTATATCATAAAACCTTTCGTTAAAACATAAATTGATGCAAGATAGTATGAATCAATAGTTTAATTAGTTGTAATATATATATATATATTTATATATTATAAAAAATATAAATTAAAATTAAAATTAATAAATATTTACATTTCTAATGCAATTAATCAAATTAACTTTAAAATTTAAAATAAGTCATAAACAAAACATCAAAAAATATAATAACATGTGAATAACAAAAGTAAGCTTACTAAATAAATGAAAATTATATTTACAAACATAAATCATTAAATTATAATAGACATATATAAATTGTTGATCCTTAAATATTGTATATTTTATTTTTAGTATGCATCCTCTCAAATATTGATTCATTACACTTACAATAAGATGAAAATTTAGTTTGACAAAAGAATTGTATTAAAATTGGAACACCGCTTTCATTATATATCCACTTCATATAAACATTCATGAATATATATATAAAAATACTTTAACTATAATAATTTAAGTCAAGCCGAATTGCATATTGGATCACTTATCAGTTCAACCGATAGCCAGGATCTCGGGTACTAGCTGTAATTAAAAGTTTTATAGATTTTTAAATAATATTTTATCAAAAACTAAACTGAATTACATATGAAACCACATAATTTTCCGATTTATCAGCGGGTCGGGACGGATTTTAAAATACTCAATATAGCGTTTCATTTATAACAAATGTAGATACAATAAATACAAATTAATATCAAATAAATTTGGAATGTTTCGAAAAATTATCCTGCGGTTTCAAACCGCGCGTCAAAATCTAGTGTGCCTTTAATTGAGAAGACAGGGAAGCCAAAATACCTTTATTTATTATTATCAAAAACGAATAATGTCACAGTCATCAACAACACCGATTCGTCATCGTCACCTTCAACTCGGTCTTCTCCTCTCTGCCGACATCTAACCTTTGTCTCAAGATTCGGAAGAAAAATCTATTTGCTTTGTCCAAAAGGGAAAGAAAGTTTGAGGCTTTGATTGGTTTTTTCGATGAAGCTTCGACAAAATCTGAACTGATTTGGTCTCTTTCCTATTGAGATTTTGAAGGGTTGAAGAAGAAGAAGGCAAGAACTTTAAATGGGTTGTACTGGATCGACACAGTCGCAAGGAGAAGGTGAAGATCACCACTCTTATTATCTCTCTCGGATCTCTTGTAGTTGATCGCTTTCATTAGCTGTAGATTTGGGCGTAAAGAAATCACTAGAAGAGATAAAGATGCGGACTTTCTATTTTTAGGAACCCTAATCGATGCGCTGAAATGTTCAACCCTCTAATCCTTAAAAGTAGGGTTTTGTAAATTTGTGTGTTGAAATTAGGGTTTTAGGTTTTATCTAAACTTTATATGTTTTATATTGATTTATGTGATGTTGTAGTTGGACCAGACAAAGCTAGTGTGCATATATTTTGGTAGGATTTTCTTCTCTTGACTTGACTTAAGTAGTGTTTCCAGTTGGACCAGAAAAAAAAAAGCTTGTTTTCAGATGTTGTTGTGTATGTACTGTCTGTTGTCTATGCGCATATCTCTTGCCTTAACCTGACAGTGCTAGAGATCGTAGAGGCTAGAAGATAAGTCAATTGCTCTGCAGAAGACTCTGCTTCATTTTGAATCGTAACCTTAATTGGCTCCCTCTTATGGAAAGAAACTAAGTGATTATAAGGGTAGTTTCTGTCTTTTAATCCTAGTAAGACACTAGTATAATGAATGCATATGTTTGATGGTGCTACATAGATCCAGACAATGGAGATTGTCATTGTTTGATGGATACTTTGTTGTTTGTTAACAGGGTCAGTGAAGAAAATTAGGAAGCCAAAACCGTGGAAACATACTCAACCGATCACTAAAGCTGAGCTTATGAAACTGAGGGAAGAGTTTTGGGACACTGCTCCTCACTATGGCGGTAGGAAAGGTAAATTGAATACTTACTTATCTCTCTAGCTTGCCTTGTTTTGGTTCTTGAGTGGTGCTTTTTTTTCATACGGTTGATTGCAAAAGAAATAAAGACTTCGTAGAAAAAGGGTAGTTTTGATCAATAGGTCGAACCAAAAAAGAGTTTTGAGGGCTCTACCGGGTTCGAACCGGTGACCTATTGATCTGCAGTCAATTGCTCTACCACTGAGCTAAGAACCCATGTGTTGTTCTGAGATGTGTTAGTCAAAAGAGATTGTTATGTAATTAATAGTCTTTGGTTTCAAGGATTTGCAAAAATAGGTTGTGAAAAAATGATACTTTTGAGGGCCCTACCGGATTCGAACCGGTGACCTATTGATCTGCAGTCAATTGCTCTACCACTGAGCTAAGGACCCTTTTGTTCTGTAGAGATTAGTGAGACAATAAACTTGATTATGGAATAGGCACTGATTGAAATACCTGTCAAAAAAGGAAAATTAGATGTTGGTATGAAGTTAAAAACAGAGTATCAAGGGCCCTACCGGGTTCGAACCGGTGACCTATTGATCTGCAGTCAATTGCTCTACCACTGAGCTAAGGACCCTTTTGTTGTTAGACATCACATGTTTGATCAGATTGATGGACCAATAAAATGTATGCTTTGTGTTTTTTTTTTTGTGAAGTTGTCTGCCTATGATCTTAATATCCACATGTTTGTTTGTATCTTACACAATTTGTAATCGCAGAGATATGGGACGCACTTCGAGCTGCTGCTGAAGCTGACATATCTCTTGCGCAAGCAATCGTGGACAGTGCTGGAGTCATTGTTCAGAACAATGATCTCACCGTCTGCTATGACGAGAGAGGTCAAAAAATTTATTCTTTTTCACTTGCCTCCTTGTTCATATTGTTTGCATACTCCTGACTAGTACCTACTCTTACTCTGCAGGTGCTAAGTATGAGCTACCTAAGTATGTTCTAAGCGAGCCTACCAACTTGGTAGAAGAAAATTGATTTTTAAGAGATCAAGAACATTTCGAAAAAGACAAAAAAAAGTGTAAATCTTGTTGTTATTGTGTAAGTAGTTACGTTAGGAGACTCTGCTTTTGTCTATTTAAATTAACACTTTGAAAAAATGATTCCCACTTTTTCTATCTCCTCTGACTTGTTGTAGCTAAGAAAGCAGATTGTTACTGAAACGCCAAAGACAAGTCTTTGGGTTTCATCTTGATCTGTTATTTACACAATTTCTATGTGTATTATTGCTTGGAAGAGGTGATTTGTTCAGTCATGGTCATGACTCATGACCAGGCTCGTACTTCCTTATCGTGTTAACGTTTTCAAAGTCTTTATGGACTGAAGCTTCTTCATCTTCTTACCCTCCAGCATCTTTTTTACTACGTCAGACATCAACGATCTATCGCTCCGATCCGGCTTTGCACACTGTATCACCACTTGAATCATGCTCATTGCTTCTTCTCTGTTGTAATCTGATCCTAGACTTCATCAGCAGCGCGTAATATTACTGACGTGATTTTATGTTTGACTTACAATGTTGCAGCTAATCGAGTGCTAATGCGAGTGTTGTAGTCTTCATTAAAGCTTGGCAAGACCAAAGTCTTTTATTTTGGAGTTCTTTTCTTTGTCTTTACGTCACATTAATAGCTCTGATATGTCTCTGTAAACAATCTTTTGTCTCCCTTCCTGTGAAGATATGCTAGCCCTCTCGTTACCCTGTCCCGATACAGATCTTCCGCCTAGTTGTCCAATCCACTGATCCAGTCTCAATTCTTGATGACTCAACTCAAGGCTGGGGCCTTTCTTTTAAGGAGCTACTGTGGTGAGGCTAACCAAACAGTGAAACAACACAAACTCATACTCCATCCATTTTAAATACCGTTGTAAAATTAATATTTTCATTTACAAAATGAATATCATTTTATAATATTATTAATTTATCTTTTCGCTCTTAATTAAATTAAGAGAAACAATAGATGTTAAGAATTTTTAAATGCTATAAATTTTAATAATTAAAATATACAAAATTTAATAATTAAATAGAAACACTGAACATTTAACTATCTGTATAAAAGTTATTAAACTATATCTAATTTAAAACTGATGTAATTGACTTGGGAAAGTTGGACATCTTCAAGGCTTCAACACAACATCCATATATTTTTACTATGTTTGGGTGGTGCATAGCTGAAATTATGCCATATCTCATTCAAGAACTCGCGGCTCCCTTTGTTTTGATCATGTCGAAAGCAGTTTCACAGTACATTATTGTTTCATCACACAACTTTCCCTCTAATCAAAACGTAATAAAAAAAAAACAGAACTGGCATACTTTAGTTATCTTTTAGTTGGGATCTTTCCTTTTTGTTTTAACCTTTTGTACAGGACCACAGTATGATTAGAATGTTTACTTTGTTTGTAAAATGTAAAAGTGTATATATGTATAAAGAACTTACGCAGAATCTTCTCTATTTTTTTTTTTTTTTAACTGGCTTTCATATTAAATTTTTTTGGGGTTTTTTTTTTTTTTTTTAAACATACAACAGCTGGAAATTAAATAGAACTAGAACATAAACCTAAAAAATAAAAAAAGAACCAAACCAGCGCACAAACCGGTTTACCAAACCGGGACTAGATCTAGAAACCCTAATTGACCCTGATGAAAGCAAAAGAGATGACGGCCGCCACCGAATTGAATCCGCCGGAACCTTCCTCTGAAGAGGCGCCACGTCGACCGCGATTCATCGCCTGAGCCGGAGCACCGGAGCGAAACAAACCAAATGATGAAGGAGCTTCCGGCGGTAAGGAAACCGAAGAAGCAAAGGGTGAGAGATCCCCACCGGACGCAGACAGTGAGCTCCGCTTTTGGAGAGAACTTGAAAAGAAAAAGAAAGCGCAAGAGGGAGAGGAAACCATCAGATCTGGTCGGTATCGCCGGTTCGGAGCAGATGCTTGGATTGGTCGAGACCGCACCCCGCAACCCACTCGCCTCCACCGCCTCCAGCCTTCCTCCGTCTCAGCCGCGTCCACCGTCCTCAAAGCAGACAGCAAAACTGATAGTCGGTCCGCCGGAGGTCCAGATCCAGAGAGACCAAGCCCTTCCACGTCAAGCCACCCCTAAACGAAAAACCCTAGCCGTCGCGCCTCTTCACCGGAGAACACTCCACCACCGAGGGTAAGAAAGAGAGAACCAGAGAGAGCTTGGGGTCCACGCGCCTAATCCGACCCCTCAGATCTACCGCGTGAAGCTAGAGCTCCGGCCAAACTCACCGACCACCGCACAAAACACCACCGCCTTGGAAGCTCCACTCTCACCATACCGCCATAGATCTCGAGAGCTAGAAAGAAAGCTCAACGCATGGTGGCAGAGATGAGACGCAGAAAGGGGGCCCTCTCACAGCAGATATGGCAGAAGCCAACCGCCGGAGAGGCAGTCAACACTCGCCGGAAAAAAAAAACCTTATGGAAAGAGAGAGGGTAGCTGACTACTATGAAGAAGAATCTTCTCTATACCGTCTAACAACCCGTATTAATTGATGTAAACATTCAAGATTAGGCAAAGTAGGGCTGCTTATAGACTAAATCACAGCCTGTCGCTGTAGACTCGATCTTTGACATAGAAAAATCAAAAGTTTAAAAGCTAAAATGTTAAAGTTAAAAGCAAACTAAAAACAGTCAAGGAAAGCAACAAAAATCTTTTAATAATTATTTTCTTCTTTCTGTAGCCATTGTTAAATGTTTTTTTGTTGCTAAATTCCATTGTTTAAATGTTTCTACGTGAAAGGTTGAATCGATTTACTTTTCTGCATGGCTGGATACAGTCTTGTTTATAAAGAAAAAAATAGTATTTGACTGGACTAATTAGTTATCAATGTTCGTCAAAAACAATGGTAGCCGAACGTGGATCCGTGTAGTTGTCGGAAGACTTATCTACACATGTGCAGTTCTTCTAATATATTACCAATATATCGTTGTGTTCTTAACAATTTTTTTATTTGGTATACAAATAGATCAACGTAAGTGATTTTCTATTATGTTTACACTTACAAACGACAATTATTAATTCATAAGCATGAATAAAGGTATTATTCTTGCAAACTATCAGACTACGGTTTTCTTTTGATCATTTACAAAACACTATTATAAGTTCAGTTCGAGAAGTTGTAATACTCATACAACTGCAAAATAAAAGAAAATAAATGGAATTTGTAAGAAAATGACCTATTAGATGAACTATCATTATTAGTAGCAATATAAATTCACCAAAATTTTACGCCATGCTCATTATAATATAAATAATCAAAAAGCAGTCACGACTTAACCCCACATAAAAAAATCATTTCTGGCGGCTAGAATTTAAAACTCATTTTATGAGATTTTAGTAATATATATACTGTTATATATGTGTGACCACTAAAAGCTTTTCCCAGCTGTTTCCTTCTCCATATCTCTCTCTTGTAATCTCCTCTCCTCTCCTCTCCTCTCCTCTCTCTCTTTTAATAGTCTAGTCTCTATCTGAGAACTGAGAGTATGCTTGTTTGTTTTTCTCCGAAGAAAAAACGAGAGATGAGTTTCATCTTGTCTGCCGAGAAAGTTATGAATGTTCTTCTCTTCATCGCCATCTTCTTTGGGATTTTTGGATCAAATGCTCAACTCCTACCCGATGATGAAGGTGCCTATCTCTTCTTTCTTTCAAGTTCCAGTTTTAATTTCAAGAAAAACATATTGGACGGTTCTCATCAAAAGTAAATAAATTTATTGAAAGAAAAATATCATTTTATAATTTTATAAGAAAAAAAATTTATTTTGTAAAGAGACCAGGGACAAACTATTCTTTCGTCTTTTCTTTGTTTTAAATATATTAACCACCATATCTTTTATTTTTTGGCTAAAGATATTTGTAACAAATAAATTTTACAAAAAAAAAATGAAAGAAAAAAACGAAAACTGCAGCTGTTTTTTTTTTGTTACATGGTCAAATTTGACGAATGAGAAGCTGGAAAGTATTAATTAATTTATTTAATTTCGTGGTCCTACGTCAATAATGGAATCATCGTCACCAGTGTTTGATCCACAAGTTGGAATACAAAATATTTGATGCATATATTAATATTATTATTGTCAAGAGAGCTACACAATATTTCCATTACCTTTTTGTTGTTAAAACTCCTTTACCTTTTTTACGCACATTTTACATTCGTTTAGATACTCCAATGACTACAGTTCTTAACTGTTTACCATTTTATCGTTAAAAAAACTATTATAAGATCTAACCCCGTCAACTAAAACCACCCATTTATATGATTTATACAATTATAGACCCTATAGTTTGTCAATTTATACATGCTTGATTTGTTCAAATGGAAACTTTTTCACTAAAATATATATTACGTACCCGATTTGGATAATATACATTTTTTTTTTCAAAATGTGGATTTGAATAATGTGCAAGTTGGGTCAATGAGAGAGACGTTGAGATTATTTTATTTGTTCAATTATTGATGACCTTTCCTCATTTTGTTTTATCAAAATTTGACTTTAAATCTCAACTGTCAGATGTTTGACCTTTTTTTACAGTTCAAACATTGCGGACGATCTTCGAAAAGCTACAACACCGATCAGTGAACATCCAAAGGACTTCTTGTTCGGATAGAAGTTCGAACTTCACTTCCGGCGAAGGAAACCGTACCATCATCTGTGACTGTACTGTAAACTCCACTTGTCATGTCACTCGAATGTTAGTAAAATAAACACCTCTTCAATGTTTCTACTCTGTAACTTGCAATACAAGAACTGACTTAGGGCTATTTCTTGATTTTAGATTTCTTAAGAGTTTAAGCTTGCCCGGGATTTTCCCGCCTGAGTTCGGGAACCTCACGCGTCTGTTAGAGATGTACGTTTACCATTTTACTCATCCAATGTTCTGTTTCTAGGGTTTCTGAAACTTGGATCTCAAGCAATCTTTTTGTGATTTTTTCTTTTTCTTATAGAGATCTTTCTCGGAACTACATCAATGGAACAATACCTACGACCTTGTCTCGGACCCCACTTCAAATCCTGTAACCATTCTCCCAACTTGTGTTCTGTTTTGTGCTCTTGTGATGATATAAAGTTGTACTGATTCTTATTTTCTGGAATAAACAGGTCTGTAACCGGAAACCGTCTCTCCGGACAAATTCCTCCTCAACTGGGAGACGTCACTACACTTACTGATTTGTAATGTTTTACAGATGTTAATTTGTTTTAGTCAAACCAAAAATGAAGAGATGCTAATTTGGTTACAAAAACATATGCAGGAATCTAGAATCTAATTTACTCTCAGGACCAATTCCTTCAAGCCTAGGGAGCTTAAGAAGTTTAAATAGCTTGTAAGATCCTTAATCATGTATACTTCTTTTTTACTTTCTGTATTTTTATTACAGTTTCTACTTAGTAATTTGATCTATCTTATGTCAAAGGCTTCTCTCTGCAAACAATTTCACTGGTCAACTCCCTGAACCCTTAAGCAATCTCAAGAACTTGACAAACTTGTAAGTACATATTCACTGAGGATTTCAACAATATGTAATCTTAGAGTGATTCTAAAGAAAAGCTTTCTTGTAGTCGGATTGATGGAAACTCTCTATCTGGGAAGATACCTGAGTTTATTGGAAACTGGACTAAGCTTGCTAGGCTGTGAGTAAAGCATTGTCTGTCAGATTACTTCTTATCAAGAACATTTTGTGGTTACTAAATTATTATGAAACTGCAGCGATCTTCAAGGGACATCAATGTCAGGTCCAATTCCAGCTTCACTCTCAAACTTGCTGAACATGACTGAACTGTAAGTAAACAAACAATGCCTTTCTTGGCATGCACGTCATTCCAAACATATTTTAGCTTAAAGAAATCTCTCTTTTTATCAGGAGAATAACCGATTTGAATGGACCAGCCTCTGATTTTCCAGACCTGCAAAATATGACCAATATAGAACGACTGTAAGTTTACTAAGCTTTGACTCCTAGTTATAAAATGAAAACAGTATTTTTGACAGTGTGTGTTTGCATGCTTCATTAGGGTACTAAGGAACTGTTTGATAACGGGATCTATCCCGGATTACATTGGTTCCTTGACTAAGCTAAAGACACTGTAAGTCCAATACTCTCTCTTGCTACATCTATTTGGTTAAAGGGCTAATGATTTTTATCAAGATCTCACATTAAAAGTATACATGTGTGTGGTGCAGAGATTTAAGCTCAAACATGTTAACTGGTCCAATTCCAGATACATTTAGAAATCTGGATTACAACTTTATGTAAGTCTTCAAATGATCAAAACATTAGATGATGATGATGATGATGGAAAGAAAAAAAAAACTAATTCTTCTTTTTGGTGCTTTAGGTTTCTGAGTAATAACTCACTATCAGGTCAAGTTCCTCAGTTCATCCTAGACAGTAAAGACACGCTGTAAGCAAAATAACAAATTAACTACCTCTGTGGTTCTATATAATCATCTTCTTATACGTGTCGTTTAATGATTTGTTTCAGGGACTTGTCTTACAACAACTTCACTCGGGCACCTTTTGTTAGCTGTAATATGCCTGATATGTAAGCATTATTGCTGTTGTTTCACAGTGAAAATCTGTTATGTTTACACGTACTGTGTCTACTTTACTTTTTAATGTTTGTTATCTAATCAGCTTTATTGGTAATAAACTTTCAGTAACTTGGTCTCCAGCTACCCCTCAGCAGCTGATAATGGGTTAGTCTCCTTTTCTTTTGCCCTCTTTTTTTCGGTTTCATAAAACCACTGAAAAAAAAACAAAACAATGTCTACTTGTGTAGTGCTCAATGGTGTCTGAGAAGGGATCTTCCATGTCCCAGAGAAGCCAAACGTGAGTGTATACATACTTAAGTCAACATCTAATTAGATTCAATCCTTGAGAGTGTTAACTAACATATCTACTTACAGAATCTTCTCTATCCATCAACTGTGGAGGAGAAGCAGTGGAGGTTGGAAAAGACACGTATGAGGAAGATTTGAACAATAAAGGAGCAGCAATATTCATGAATGTAGGTGAAAGATGGGGATACAGCAGTTCTGGAGGTTGGGTAGGAGATTCCGGTGCTGGCTATTTAGCAAGAGACGACAGATTCAACTTGTTAAATGGTTCGGTTCCACAGTATTACAAAACAGCACGTCTCGCTCCACAATCACTCAAGTACTATGGACTTTGCTTGAGAAGTGAGAGTTACAAACTTCAGCTCCATTTTGCAGAGATAATGTTCTCTAATGACCAGAATTATAGTAGCTTAGGGAGACGGGTCTTCGACATTTATGTTCAAGTGAGTTTCATTTGGCAGAACAAAAGAAAGTCTCTAAGTCTCTTTTTCTCTCTCTCTCTTTGTACTAACAAGAGAATGATATGTTGTTGCTGCAGGGGAACTTGTTGGTGAAGGACTTTAACATAGCAGAGAGAGCAGGTGGAGTTGGTAAGCCTTTCACAATGCAGATTGATAGAGTTCAAGTGAATGGAAGTACGTTGGAGGTTCATTTGCTCTGGACAGGGAAAGGCACAAACGTGTTACCAGAACGAGGTGTCTACGGTCCTCTCATATCCGCTATAACCATTACACCTAGTGAGTTCTTCAAACTTTTTCTCAGTTGTTAAAATCAGTATTTTTCTTTGGAATAGCAGGAAGTTCGGGCCGAAACCTAACCTGTAATCTCTCAGGCCCGAAACTACAAAATGTAATATTAGTTTCCTCTCAGCTGTATTAATGTTCATTCTCTCTGTTGTTGTAGATTACAAGGTTGATGATGGAAAGCCATTATCGAATGGAGCTGTTGCAGGCATTGTAGTTGCAGCATGTGCGGTTTTCACATTGCTTGTTCTTTTAATCCTTAGGCTTACAGGTTTCTTGGGTCGAAAAAAAGAAGAGGATGACAATGGTAACAAGAAACATCAAGAACTTGTCTAAGTCATTTTCAAGATTTACTTGTTTGTTTCAAATCTCACTTAGCTTGTCTTTTGTATTTATCAGAAGAGCTTAGGGGACTTGATTTGCAGACAGGATCATTCACACTGAAACAAATCAAACGTGCTACTAATAACTTTGATCCAGAAAACAAGATCGGTGAAGGAGGTTTTGGACCTGTTTATAAGGTGATGAACTGATTAACATAGTTTTCTGGGATTAAAGTATAAGTACTGATGTGTTTTTGGTTATTTAGGGTGTACTTGGTGATGGAACAACCATAGCAGTGAAGCAGCTTTCATCAAAATCAAAGCAAGGAAACAGAGAGTTTGTGACTGAGATTGGGATGATATCTGCCTTGCAACACCCTAATCTTGTGAAGCTTTATGGTTGTTGCATTGAAGGGAAAGAGCTTTTGCTTGTGTATGAGTACTTAGAGAACAACAGTCTCGCTCGTGCACTCTTTGGTTAGTCTTCTGATTCATTTTTAGATTAAAAGTTCTTGAAAAAAATTATGCTAAAGTCTCTTTTCTTAAACAGGTTCAGAGAAACAGAGACTTCACTTGGACTGGCCAACAAGGAACAAGATATGCATAGGGATTGCTAAAGGATTAGCTTATCTACACGAGGAGTCAAGGCTGAAGATTGTTCACAGAGACATAAAAGCGACTAATGTGCTTCTTGATCAGTCTCTAAATGCTAAGATCTCTGACTTTGGTCTTGCCAAACTCGACGAAGAAGAAAATACACATATCAGCACAAGGATTGCAGGAACAATGTGAGTGTCCTAAAGAATGTACACTCATATTTAGCATATGTACTGACTTTTGTTGTTTCGGTTTAACGCAGAGGTTACATGGCTCCAGAGTATGCAATGAGAGGTTACTTAACAGACAAAGCAGACGTCTACAGCTTCGGTGTTGTCTGTCTAGAGATTGTTAGCGGGAAGAGCAACACAAACTACAGACCAAAGGAAGAGTTTGTGTACCTTCTTGATTGGGCCTATGTCTTGCAAGAACAAGGGAATCTTCTAGAGCTTGTGGACATGGATCTCGGTACAAACTTCTCCAAGAAAGAAGCAAAGAGGATGTTGAACATTGCTCTGCTCTGCACAAACCCATCTCCAACGTTAAGACCACCAATGTCATCTGTTTTGAAAATGTTAGAAGGTAAAATCAAAGTGGAACCACCTTTGGTGAAACGTGAGGCTGATCCAACCGGTGCAGCTGCGATGAGGTTTAGGGCCTTTGAGCTTTTATCACAGGACAGCGAGTCACAGGCTTCTACCTTTGAGAGAGACAGAGAAAAGAAAAGCTCGTCGTCGATGGATGGTCCTTGGGTTGACTCTTCGAGCTCTGCGCCAGGCAAAGATGTTGACATGAAACGAGAAGAAGAAGAAGAAGAAAAACGTTCATCATCATCGTCAAGGAAGCTTTTAGATGATCTTACAGAGGTGAAGGTTGAATAAAGAAGTGTATATCTTCAGTCAAGAGCAAAGATGTTAGCTTGCAAACAAGAAGAAGGTTCATTATCTTTGTTCATGGAAACTTTTGGATGAAAACAAAGGCACTGTATAGATTCTTTTGGTATTGTTTAATCAAGATTTCAAAATTCACTTTCCATTAGAGACCTTTCAGTTTTGTTAATTCTACTGTGTAAATTTTCTTTTGGATTACAGAGTTTGATTTAGTTTTACTAAGGTGAGGCCAAAAACATTCAACAGACAAACAGTAGATGATGATTATCATTATCTCTCGCACGGACAAGCAGCGGCTAAGGAAAGTTTCAAACCTGAATGGAGGTGTAAAGTCGATTTGGATTGGGTCCTTGTCGTAACCATCAGCATGGTAGCTGATTTTGTAACCACCAATTAACTCCATGACTAGGCCGCTCAACATCTCCTCGGTCATCTTCATCAAGTCCTCGTAGTCTAAGACATGTAAAACGCACAACTCTTGAACTCCGGGTTATGGGTCATGTCAACACCCTCGTTCCTGAACTGCTTTCCTATCTCATAAACCCTTTACATACCTCTCACAACGAGTTGCTTGAGCAATACGCATGTTCAGATTCATTTTCAAATCATTGTGATGTGTCGTGAACGGTTTGGCAGCTCCTCCACCAGCAATCATACTCATCACAGGTGTCTCAACCTATATAATTTAACAAAAACAATCTTGAATGAGAGACACAAGAATCTAAAAGGAGCTTAACTCAAGTTGAGATACAAAACCTCAACAAAGTCTTTGCTGTCAAGGAAGTTTTGGATGTACTTTATGATTTTATACCTGTCTTGAAATAGGCACATCATCATTCAATATCATAGCAAGATAACGCTGGCCAATTCTAATAGCCTGACAGAATAAATAAACATAACATGAGAAACATGTCAAATGAGAACAATTTAGATAAGCATAGAAATGAAATGATGATACCGGATCTTTGATGACATAGTCTCTAGGAATTCTTGGCATGCCTGGAACCCAGTTTTGAGATTTCTAAGTAAAGAAAACGTGATAGATGTTAGTGTAGAGTACATGAAACACATAAGAAATTATTGAACAGCTAAGTGAAATCGGTTTGCATATTAGGTCTTTGACAACATATGCAAGCAGTGTGATAAGAGGTTGTATGATCAAAGTTAAAGTCTCAACACTCATTTCTCTGATTCAAAAAAAAAAAGATGGTGTGAGAGTGCTATAGTTTGGATATCATGTACTCTTATTCAAGAAAAAAAACATGTTGATTAAAGAAGATTTTACTAAACAAAACAATAAGATTTCCTGGATTTTCCTCAATCACAAATCGACGACTAGAGATTCTACAATTTGCTCAATTTTTGTTCAAGCAGACCTTGTGTTAGCTATAGTTTGGATTTTTAAACCGCCATGTAGATCATAGCAAAGTTTTATTTAAGATTATCTATCTATAGTATTATTTATGAAGTGATTTTGCTGATTTGTCACATTCTCCATAATTTTGGCTAAGTTTGTTTATTTGTCATGTCCTTATTAGTTTTTAGATTAAATCATCAATTTATTAGTTTAGATAATATAAATATTTTGATTTTTAATTAATTTATTAATTAAAATAACATTTCAAAATTTCTAATTGGAATTATGATTATAGTTATTTTAAATTTCACAATATATTTATTAATTTTTCTATTTATTTTATCCTCTATTATTTATGAAGTGATTTTGCTTAGTTATCACATTCTCCATTACTTTAGCTAATATTGCTTATATGTCATGTTTTGATTGGTTCTTAGCTTAAATTATAATATTCTCCATGATTTTAGCTAATTGTACTTATATGTTATGTTTTAATAGTTTTTAGCTTGAATTATTAATTTATTAAATTAAATAAATAATTTTGTTTAATCGTCGGCTTCTCTATATATAATTTTAACTAATATTGCTTATATGTCGTGTTTTTATTAGTTCTTAACTTGAATTATCATTTTTTCCATAGTTTTAGCTAATTCTACTTTAATGTCATGTTTTTATTAGTTTTTAGCTTAAATCATTAATCTATTAATTTAAATAATATAACTATTTCAAACTTTATTAAATATTAATCATTAATCTATTAAATCATCAATTTATTAATTTAGATAATATAAACATTTCAATTTGTAATTAATTTATTAATTTAAATACTATAAATATTTCGAAATTTTTAATTAGAATTATGATTTTAATTATTATAACTTTTAAAAGATTCTTATTAATTTTTAGCTTAAAAGATTAATTTATTAATTTAAATAACATAAATACTTCAAAATTTCTAATTGGAATTACAATTATAATTATTTCAAACAAGTTATGACCAATTCTTGTTTTCATATATGATATAAGATATTTTAAACTCTATAGTTTCATTTTTTCCATTCATTCCAAGTCTCAATTATAGTTTTTGGCAACTATATTTATGTACTTTTGATTTTTATTTGTTTAGGTGAAGTTTTATTTTTTTTTCTTCTTTCTCCGAGTTAGAAATGCTAGGAGCCAATCGATTGTTACATTGAGTTTGGAATTATGAATTAGATATTCTGAATTACTTTAGTATTCATTTCACATGTAAAATGCTACAGTGTAAGGCAATCAAGACCATACAAGAGAGATTTGTTTGAAGCATCTACGAATGTCTTACATTCAATGGTACACCTAGTATACGATCCAACCACAAGAACTATATTTATTACAAAAGAATGATCATTTCCAATATAACTCGGGCACTGACAAGTTTTGACCTAACAAAAGTGATGGACTCTCTTAGCAACTGTGAACTGAGTAACTAACCAACTAACTCTTAACTTGACTACTCACTCCTTAACTACCACTAGTTCATAACTAACTTCCTTGTTGACTCTGACCTTGAACTTGACTATTTTTCTTCTATCACACCTTCACTTTTCTTGATCTTCTTCCTCTTCTTCCTGCTTGTTGTTCGTTTTCTTTTCTCTGTCTTCACTCTTTCATATTCAGATTTTACTAAAGGAATCACTTCTCAACAAGGTTCTTATAAATACTAATCACATCTTTTCACATCGCTGTACATTTCTCTTTAGATGGAGACGCCAGGGTCTTAGAAAGGGACAGAAGAGAGCAAGTGCATCAGATACTAGATATTTAAACAGACCGGTGTCCGGTTTAATTGGTTTGTACCGGGAACAGCCAAAAGTGCTTGCAACACCTGAATAGTAGCATTTGATAATAATACAACAAAAAATGTTAAAAATTATGGCTATCATAAGGAACAACTAAGTTCACTACTCAATAAAATGCCAATTAGTTTTCTTGTTTGTTATTGTTACGTGTAGATATGATGGCGTGACATACACCTACTTTTGGAGGAGTTACTTCATTTGCAAGTTTACTTGCTCGGTTGCTCCCGAAAACAAAAACAAAAAGATATGATGACACAAGCTTTGACTAAAAGTATCAATGCATGGTACTTTTCTTACACATTTTTTTTAAAAAAAGTAGGTTAAGCGAAATTTGATGGGTTGACATCGATTGACCCCCTGTACTACATACACCAACAATTTTTCCCCCCAGACTTTTTGCCTCATCAATTGTCTTCCTAAACTAATATATTGATCAATTTTCCACAATTTTAAAAATATATTCTAAATCGCGGTTAGCGACTCAAATCGCGATTAGAAAATCTGATTGCCCAATTAATAAATCCGATTAAAGCTAAACCCGACCCTAATACCCAGAAATATTAAAGACCCGATATCTTTTTTGTTTTGCTACGTGAAAATAAAATTGGGGTTAGGGTTCGTCGAGAAACTGAGACTGCAACCATGGAAGAGAGAAGGAATGAATTTAAGCCAGTGATTTCTGGGTAAGTCGTCGAATCCACTATCTTCTTCTTCTTCTTCTTCTTCTTCTTCTTCTTCTTCTTCTTCTTCTTCTTCTTCTTCTTCTTCTTCTTCTTCTTCTGTTCATAAATGCTCTCTGTTTTTTATTCTCTCTGTTTTGATTCAGGGTAAGTCGTCGAATCTGGGTAAATCTTTGCTTACGTGTTATTTGTGTTTGAATATGTGTAAATTAGAGGTGAAATCATAAGACGTGAAGGTTCTTGTTCAAAGAGAAATTCTTGGTCTGTTCATGGTATTCCAACACGATGTTGGTGTGGAAGTGGCATTACGACATATATTTCGAAGACAAAGAAGAATCCATTTCGGGAGTTTTATCGGTGTAAAGTAGCTCTGCAGGTACATTAACCCATTAAAATGAAAAAAAAAGTTTGTTTTGCTGTCATTGACAAGTTAGGTCTTATTGCAGAGAATTGGGGAAAATCATCTCTTCAAGTGGGTTGATGAAGCTTGTAATGAGGAGTTTCTTATGGAGAAAGCAAGACAGAGAACACTTGAAGAAAAAACTACTGATAAATTTGAAGAAGAAGCTACTGATAATCTTGAGGATGAAGAAGCTGTGAAAGATGAAGCTTCAAAAGACAATGGTTGTCTTGGTGTTATTTCACTGATTTGTAGTAAATTTTGGTAATTGTGTTTGTTGGTAAAAGAGAATGTATTGTCCTTTTATGTGTTTTCTAGGAACAATGACGAGTTTCATATGTTTATGTAAGATTAGTATGAACACCAGCCTGTTTATGTATCATTTGGCTTCATCTTTATAAATGTTTCCTTGTTTCATCATCTCTGTGTGAGAGTAGACTCGAAACAGATTAAAAACATAGACCAGAGACATTAAAACATAACACATAACATAGCAGTTAATAATCCAGATGATGACACAACAAAGACAATATTCATAACATAATATCACACACACAACACAGCAAAGACAAGTAGGCAATAGATAAGTTAAAGTTCTAAAACATTAAAACAGAACAGAGAAGACTGTCAAACAGCTGTAGCTTCAGGTGCAGAAGAGCTTCCAGCTTCGGGTGTAGAAGAGCTTCCAGCTTCGGGTTCAATCTTGATCTTCTTCTTTGGGTGGATTTTGCATGTAGCTGCATTGTGGTCAGATTCCCCGCATTTGGAGCAATGCATTGTGCGGCCTCGCCTTCCAAGACTTTCTGCTTGCTTCTTTCTCTTCTTCTTCGGTGATTCATGTTTTCCTTTGATTCTTGGATAGCTCTTTTTCTTACTCTTTTTTTTCCTGCCAGGAAGTGAAGGCTCTGGTGGTTCCACCACTAACTTGTATTTTCCCTTCTTCATCCAAAATCTTGGTCCTCTAACTGTGTTGATAGAATCACTGTAAGTCATTTGCCACATATCAGTGGAGAAGAACCCAGAAACATAATCTTCAGCATCTAAACCAGCATCTATCATCGCTCTATAGGCATGCTCACATGGTATTCCAGTTATCTGCCACTTCCCGCAGCTACACGTCCTCCTCGTCGTGTTAACATCGTATGTGTTACTTCCCAAACGTACATCAAATACCCCATGAGTGCAAGGAGTTGTTATACACTTGTCAGCATCTTCCTTCTCAGACTCAAGCATATCGAAAACATATTTGGTAAACTTCTTCTGTCGCCTCTGTGATTTCTTGTTTCTCTTCGCTATTCGGAGCATGGCTTGCCTTCTAATAGTCTCCAACATAGGCACAAATGACTTAGCTCGAGCTCCAGCAATAGTTGCATTAAACGATTCAGTAGCATTATTGTCGACATCCTCACAGAAGCTACCGAGCCTATAGTATGCTAGAGACCACTTCTTTGGTTCCCTTTTCATCACATCTTCGTACAAAGACATACTGTAGTCCTTCAAATTACGGAGTTCTTCCTTGAACTGTGTCGGATTATAGCTCCAAGCGAGATTCCACACCCTTGTTTTCAAAAATTCTTTATTCTTGTGCTTCTTCTTCAGATTCTCAACTATATGCTTCACACATCTTCTGTGCTCCGCCTGTGGTAACTCTTCTTCAATGGCACTTATAAGTCCCTGAAAAGATTTAAAAAAAAAATTAAACAAGCAATCACTCAAACTCTGTTGCACAAAAAAAAAACAATCACTCAAAGAAATCACTCTTCAATAGCACTTATAATTTTTTGTAGATCAGGCTTCAGTCGCTTGATAAACAAAACAAAAAAGATATCGGGTCTTTAATATTTCTGGGTATTAGGGTCGGGTTTAGCTTTAATCGGATTTATTAATTGGGCAATCAGATTTTCTAATCGCGATTTGAGTCGCTAACCGCGATTTAGAATATATTTTTAAAATTGTGGAAAATTGATCAATATATTAGTTTAGGAAGACAATTGATGAGGCAAAAAGTCTAGGGGGAAAAATTGTGGGTGTATGTAGTACAGGGGGTCAATCGATGTCAACCCAAATTTGATCTAAGAAAAAACTCAGTATGTTTGTTAGAAAGATTCATTTATAAGCCACCCCCACAACTTCCATGCTTAGTGTACGAACCATATGACTTGTCATTCAGCTTAGTGCTTCAATTTCGCTATCCAAACCAAACCGAAAACTTAAAGTAACAAACCAAAATCAATCTGAATTTAATAAATATCTGAATATTTATATTCTCTGAATTAAAGTATATATATCTTTTAATAGATAAAAAAATACCACTCACTTGGTGTGTATTGTAAATTACGGATCATTTCATTTACATGACCATGTACGAGCACCCTTCTTTTACGTAAATCGGTTAGAGGATTTTTTTTTTTAAAAGAAATCGGTTACAAGATTGATAACGAGTAGCGATCTGTCCATAACTCAGTGACCAAAACGACAATTTATTTCCTCGTGAACATATTCCTGATCAAGTACATCTACACTAGTTCTCTAACATGGCCTTAGAGCGGCCCTTCGAATCCTAGACACATAAGCTATATAGTAATATAGTAATATTAGTGTGTTTTCCAGTAAAATAGATGATATAAAATGAAGACATTAGATAAAACAAAAGACAAATGTGTGAGAGTACTTAAGAAACAAGAGAAACGATTAACCAATACAAAAACATATTCAGGGTTTGCGGAAGACTCTGCCGGCGATAAGGGCGGCGTCCATGACAATGGAGATGACGTCAATGACTTCATCGGGATCGCATGTGTTACCTTTAAACGTCGGTTGCTTCGTATTGCTGAAATTGTCCATGCAGTTTATGAACTTCTGACTACACTCTTGGCTTAGATAATCATCTACACATATCCAATAACGACAATTATGGTAAAGCTAAAATTGTAAATTTTGAAAGTGGTAATAATAGGAAAAAAAAGAGTGTGAATGTGGTTAATTACTATTCTTGGATTGAACACAAGCATCATGTTTCATGCAGCATGAATCAAGACCATCACAAGGTCTCTCTCCAGGACATCCACTGTACAATAGTCCACAATACTTCCCATACCTCAAAAGTGGAGGCACTGTCACATTAATGCTAATTGTTATTATTTACTTAATTATATCAGAAAAATGACACGTGTGTGAATTTCACAATTAGTTTAGAGACTGTAACCTGAACAGAACTCTGATTCACATTTCCGGCTACATTCTTTGCTCTGCCCAAAACAATTCAAAATTTCAGTGATCAGTATTAAACCGGATGTAGGATTTAACAAATACCAATTCCTGGTTTGTATAAGAGATTGCTTGTGTTACAGATCTATATGTGTTTCAAAAGGGGTCAACTATTAACTAATTTTTTTCATGATCCTATACTCTTGGAAACAGTTATTTTAGAATCTTTTGATTCGTATCAAAACAAAAACAAAAAAAAAGCAAGAAAGAAAGATCAAACCAGAGAAACGGTTGGATGTGTGAGCTGAACACCGACGTTAAGAGCAGAGACGGAGACAGAGAAGAATAAGAAAATGAAAGAGGAAAGTATGATCGGAGCCGCCATTGTTTTTGTAAAAAGGGAAGTCCACTGGAAAAGCTCGGAAAGTGAGAAGAATATAAACTGAAAATTGTAAAGGAAGAAAGTAGGAAGGTAAAAGACGGAGAGTCCGTGACTGACTATGTTTGTCGTTTCATGTCTCGTGACTACTCTACTAATCATTTACCACATGCGTCTTCTTCATTAGAAAGCCACCCTTCAATCTATTGGGCTTAAACCGGTTAAGAATAAATATTTAAGTTTAAGGGGCAAGTTGGTTGGTTATATAAACGACTCAATGATTCTCTTCCAACCCGATTTCTAATTCCAATTCTGGTTAAGTAAGCGATTAAACCAGATAAGAGATTAAACCAAATCGATATCCGGTTCAACTCAATTTGTACCGGGAAGCTGGTTAACAAACTCCAATTTGGACCATTTCTTGATTTGTGCGTGTCATCCTTGTGCAGGAGTCATGCTAATCTTCTCTGTATCGTTCCAATTTTATCGGATGTCCCCAAAGGGACAATCACCTTCGTGACTCCGTCGGTATATAAACCAAGCTTCTGCTTCTTCGATAACCGATATGGGACGAATAGTAAATTTGCGTAGAAGATGACTCGTTGTTGGGCCTATTTAATGAACTTAATAAGCCCATATAACAGTCAACATGGGATCCCAGGCTCAATGACTAATTAAAATCATTGTCTAATGCTTCCTAATTATTTCTGTAAAATTATTTTCAAATTTTTGTTTCTCGCGCTGACATCGAATCAAATCAAATCCTTGCGTTCGTTTCTGCTTCTTCTTCTCCGATTATTGAGTTTCGAAATCCTTTTAATGATTTTTTCTTGTAGTGCTCTGCATATTCCGTTCCTCCATCGTTGTTCTTCCTCGCTCTCTCGAAATCGCATGTTAGGTAGCTTCTTCAGGTTAGTGAACCTATTTGTCTCCGTTAGGCATCTATTATGATGTTCAAACTCTAATTTGTGATCACATCTTCTTAATCGCATCCGTAATCTCTACTTCACTATGTTTCGCAGATCTACAGAGTCTCTTCAGAACTTTCTAGGGTTTCCGTCCCGGGAAAAATCGCTTTATCTCGTCGTGAACAGTAAAGATTATCACATCAATCGTAAGTCTTTGTACTTTTTCGATTGCTATAAACTTCTATGTTACTGAAGTTCTTCAGATTTTATTTCTTCGTTTGTACAAATTTGTGTTCGCATTTCAAAATTTTGCAGCAGCTACAATCAGATCTGTGTTGTCAGTACTCTATGATTTATGACTCGTGGTGTAGAATAGCTGAAAAATGGAACCCTAAATACAGAGGATTTTTGGAAAATGGAAGTTTCAATTAAAGCATGATTCTTCATCTAATTTTATATGAATCTACTTTGCAGCAGTTATAATGCATTTAATCAAAATCTGTGTCTTTGATTGGTGATTTCAAATATTTAGTTCTTAAGTCCATGGTTTTATAATGGCTTCTGACTCGAGATGTAGATAGATTAAAATGGAACTCTGAATCGAGAGGACTATGTAGAATAGAAGTGTTAACTGGCGAATGATTCCTCATCTAGTTTTGATATGAACTCAGGTGCGTAACAGCTTGAGATACTACTTATAACATGAGATGCAACGCCTGCTAGAGGGAACTGAAAGGCCGGGCCATTTCCACCACATGTGGTCACTTATTATGTATCCAATCTACACTTCTGCTTACCTTTTGTACTCTATCTCCGTTCTTTGGCCTTGTCTTGATGAATAACGTACTTGTGAGCTTGATACGATGACCTTAACATCATGAGCAGGTACTGAGGATGCCAGCAAGATTCTCAGTAATGATGGCTCATGTCCCATTTGCGATCAAGTACTCTCCAAGAGGTGAAAAGTTAACTAAGCTACTTTCCTTATCTTCAGTTTGGCCTTGTTTGTCTTGCTTCCTACTTGACAGTTTATCTTTGTTTCTTTTATCTTAGTCATATGAAACCTGTGAACACCAACCCAAATGAAAAATGGGTAAATGTAAGTTTTTGAGCTAGGGTACGCAAAGATGCTATAGCTTTTTTTCTTCTCCATATTTATGTTATTACCATCGTACACATCATCATTGCTTACATTTGTTATCAGATGGCGATGGCTGGAATTTCTCCACAAATACGTATCATTTCTCTAGACGTAGCCCTTTTTACTCTTGGTAGATTTTTTTTTTCAGTTGGAGTTAGTTGTTCAGTTGAACAATTCCCATGTGTTTGAAATCTAAACTCAAATGCTATATCTTTTTCCATCCACTGGCTGTGTCTTTTGCATTTGTAAAAGTTGGTAACACTAACACCATGTTTAAGGTTCATCGAACGTCTTGTTTTCCTTAACTGAATCAAGTGATGAAGAGTGCATACCGAAGTGTGATGTTTTACATCTCGCAAAGAGACTTAGAGATGCAGTCCAAGATGAATCGACTTATGGCGCAGTGTCGTCAGAAATGTGAGAGTATGCAAGCAAAGTTTAGCGAGAAATTGGAGCAGGTGCATACAGCATACCAGAAGATGGGCAAGAGGTGTCAGATGATGGAGCAAGAGATACAAAACTTGATCAAGGATAAACAAGAGCTCCAAGAGAAGTTCTCCGAGAAATCAAGGTCAGTAATTTAACATACGTTTTGTATGCATGTTTCTGTTCTTTTACCTTAAATTCAACTGTAATAACAAGCTACAATTATTGTGTTTCAACACCAGACAGAAGAGAAAACTTGATGAGATGTATGACCAGCTAAGAAGTGAATATGAGTCAGTCAAACGTACAGCTATCCAACCAGCAAATAACTTCTATCCACGAAACCAGGAGCCTGACTTCTTCTCAAACCCACCAGTTAACATGATGGAGAACAGAGAGCCTACTCGCAAAGGTCAGTTCAACAACAATACTATTTATGTACCTTGATCTTAGCGCTTCTTATGATTCTTAGTCTGTTGTTGGATAAATATCCCCAAGTCAAGTTGATTATTTGGTGCAGACCGGTCATTTTACTCTCCTGCGATACCAGAACCTAAAGATTAGATATGACCAGCAAGGCAGAAAAGTTCAAACTCGGGTCCATTTGACATCTCAAATGACTTACCCGCAATTCCAACTGACCTTGGAAACAGAAGAGCAAGAGGAGGAGGACATCATGTATTTGGTGGTGGTGGTGGCGGTGGCAATGCTCATCCCCAGTCAATTCTACGAAACCTTATTCTCTCCCCTATTAAACGCTCTCAGATGTCTCGTTCTCGCCCACAACTGTTCACGTAAGCAACCTAACCCAAACGTTGACCAAATTCACATCAGTTTACTTGGGTTTATTTATAAAAAACACTTGCTGCATCACTTCTCAGATTATAGCCTAAGGATCAAGTGCAAGTGCTTTGAAGCTGACTGGATAGAAGCACTAATGGTCACAAATCACAAGTAGTACATCACTCTTCGTTTTTGTAAGCTTACTGTCTTAGTAAGTAAAATCTTAGGAGAAAGATAGAATTTGAGAAAATGAAGAACTCTCGTCTCTGTAAATATAGTAATGATAAATCATATATTTTAGTAGAATCAGTATAGTGAAACTACTTACAAGGATGTAAGATGACAAGCAAATATAAAAAGACATTTTTGTAAAAAGAGGAAAAAAAAGAAACAGTATAGTTAAGCAGCACTTATGGTATTGTTCGTTGAGGGCTCAGGTTCTCTTGTTTGGTCCAAAAACGTATTTGATCAGCGCCTCTTTAATAGGTAGCATCTCCGGGAACTCATTGCTTAGTTTAGCACCATCCATTTCATTGTTGCTTCGAGGAGCAACAATGACCTTAGCTTGTTCTTCCACTGTGAAGTTTGACCATTTGAATCCTGGCTCGATGTAACTCTTGTACATCTCCAGTATGTCGTTGTGGCTCACCACCCCTGGGTTAGTAAAGTTCCATATCCCTCTTAGGTTTCTCTTTGCCATCTCGATGGAGATTGGAAGAAGCTCGTCCAGTATGGTCATGCTGTTTGGGATGTTCACCACTTTGTTGTAGCGTTAGATCTTGGTGATGAAGTTTCGCGGGTTGTTTAGGTCTGATGAGATGGGCATCCGCACTCTCAAAGTACATATATTGTCAAACTCTCTCAAAAGCTCCTCAACCTGGTCGGAAGAAGAAACAAAACAGAGTCACTTCTTGGTCATGACAGTGTCATGAGTTGGATAAAGAACATTACCATGGCTTTTGTTTTGGAGTAGAAAGAACCGGTGAAGTTGGGCTTGTCTTCTTCCTTGAAGCCAATACCAGAACCCTCGGGATGTGCAGTATCGTACTCAAATATGCAACCGGTGGCGAAATTCATCATCAGGAGACCGTTCTCTCTGCAAACATCTGCAAGAGTCAATGTACCAGCGACATTGACACGAATCGTCTCTGGTTTGTGAGATTCACACCAGTCAACGTTAGGTCTCCCAGTTAAACCAGCAGCATTAAACACATGTGTCGGCATGATGCTACGAATATCAGCAATGAGAGAAGCTCTATCCTCCAAACGTCCTTTCCCATACTCATATGTGATTCCTTGCTTCTCAAATAGTTTACTTAGAAGACCACCGATCCACCCAGTCTTACCATAGATCAGAAACTTCAACGAGGCTTTGTCATTAGGACCACTAGTCTTGTTTTTGGGTGTTACAACCGTGAATGTCTGGACGGTGTTGCTCGACGCATCTTTCTTCTCATCAGAAACATCAGAAAGTCTTCCACCGGGCATCATAAGCATCCTCGGATGAGGAAGCAAAGCTCCAAAAACATCACCCCACCACTCAGGGTTCTGAGTGTACCATTCCATTGTCTTCTTCAACCCATCTTCCCACCTGGTTCGCTCCGACCAACCCAGATTCTTCAGCTTCTGATCATCGAGGAAGTACCTCTGATCATTAAAAGGTCGATTCTCCACAAACTGAATGCTTGATTCAGGATCTTTCCGAGAAGTTTGCAGATGTCTCTCGCCACATCAAGCACTCTTCTTTCTCTCTTTGTTCCGATGTTGTAGACGTGACCAACTTCTCCTTTGTGAAGAACCACCTCAAAGGCCTCAGCGACGTCTTCACAGTACAAGTAACTCCTGACGTTAGATCCATCTCCATTGATCGGAAGCGGCTTCCCACTCATAGCCAACAACATGAACTTAGGAATCATTTTCTCAGGAAACTGGTTAGGCCCATAAACATTGTTCCCACGAGTAGTAATAACAGGCAATCCATATGACCGACCATAAGCCATCACAAGCATCTCAGCACCAGCCTTAGTAGCAGAGTAAGGGTTTGTTGGTAAAAGTTGAGAGGCTTCATGGTTTCCAACAGCAGCATCCTCATCAGTTTCTCCATAGACTTCATCGGTGCTCACATGGATGAACCTCCTTATCTGTCCTGTTACTTTACAGGCTTCAAGAAGAACATGAGTATATATATTGTTCTTGGTAAACTCAAACTGTTACCAAAAGAGTTGTCAACATGGGTTTGAGCAGCAAAGTGCATGATGGTATTGATGTTTTCAGTGATGAGAAGGTAGCTAACGAGGTCATCACTAGCGATATCTCCTTTGACGAACTTGAAGTTTGGAGAAGAGTTTGAAGGGTTGAGATTCTTGAGATCTGAACAGTAATCAAGCTTGTCCAAGACAATGATCTTGTAATCTGGATAGTTACGGATGAGTCTGTTGGCAACATGGGAAGCAATGAATCCAGCAGCTCCAGTTATGAGAATGTTCTTAGGCTTATATGAAGTAGCCATTGTGAAATCAAAACCTGCAACAACAACAACAAAAACGTTAAAGCATTGTACGAATGCAAGCAAATACAGCAAAAGGTATTGGAGAGAAGATCCCACATCGGAAAGATGTAAGGGACATGAATAATATATAAGGGACTTGGGAGACTCCACTAATTGCCAATTGGTTTTAAGTGGAAGCCCAAGAAACTTATCATGGTATCAGAGCCAGGTTCAATACCCTGACCCATTAATTAATCTGGCCCGGACAGTGGCCCGATCAACCCATTAGCTGATGGCCCATAGAAGGCTCAGTTCTCCGAGATCGCTAGAAGATAAAACATGATCTCGGAGGGGTATGATGGATTCTGCGAGATTAATGGTTAGACCCACCATTATCTCGAGGGAGGGTATTGGAGAGAAGATCCCACATCGGAAAGATGTAAGGGACATGAATAATATATAAGGGACTTGGGAGACTCCACTAATTGCCAATTGGTTTTAAGTGGAAGCCCAAAAAACTTATCAAAAGCGAGATCCATATCCAATCACAGATCTTAAAAAATTGAGTTTTTGATATGGGATTATTTAACAGACAACATACATGAAACTAGATCAATGATCGTATGTTACGTTACTCACGTTACATCATTTGCAAATCTAGTGTAAAGCATTAGATAATTTTCAGAAGAAAGAAAACAGAGAGAAACATTTCACGTACCGACACAATTCAGATAACCTTCGGACGAAAGATCCTAAGAGAGATGGAGAGATGAAAAAGAAAGAACACCACAGAGGAAGAGGGAAAATCTACGGTCTACAGAGGGTCTCTGCACACTGTGCTTCTTATATTCTCAGACAGCTACGGAGAACCGTAGGAGCAAATTGATCCTTTTACCCTCACTTGTCTTACTTATTACAGATTTCACCTGAGCCTAGCGTCCGACATTTAAAAACAATGTCCGTTTCTAGACTGATGTATTTTTTTCCCTGTTTGTTCTTTTTATTGTCTTTTCCTTATACACACATTTATGATAGAAAATTCAAGAATAATAAAAAGATAAATTTATATACTTAATTGCTTATTGAAAAGAAGGGAGTAAAACAAATTATTTTTGATTATTTCTCTAATTTTATGTTCCAACTAAGAATTAACATGACTTGTTTGATTTAACTAAACAAAAATATGATTTTCTTTAATCATATGGTTAGAATTGGGAATTAATTAAAATCAGTGGCTTGTTTATGATCTAAGTATAACGGCACATGTCAGTTTAAATAATATCAATGCTAGAATGAATGCATCTACATGCCAACCCGAGATTTAAATATCAGTTTAATTTAATTTAACAAAAGAAAAAGACCTGAGATTAAACAAAACGAATCATTCAATGCAGATGCTTAATGCCACGTAACGTAATAATTTATTTCCTTCATTTAATAGAAGAAAAAAAAACAGATAGTCGTTATCAGATAAATTGAAGCCTAGTCATGTGCTTAGTTAAGGATTATATGGGTTTGTGTCTCAGCCTAGTAAACCGGTTTGGTTTTTTATATTCTAGAAACCATTAAGAAAATGACTAATTATAATGTGCATGAAGATTGATTCACGGAGGGTAAAGATCTAAGAGCCAATGAATTTTGTTAACTATTCCATGTTATTAGGCTTAGTGACTACCTATATATTAGCCAATAAATTCAAAGTTTCCGGTAACAAAGAGATTTTTTCATTGTTGAAGAACCCGAAAAGGAGCCAATGGGACCGATCTTGAAGTTTAAGAAGTATATAATCACCACCATCTTCTTCTCTTCAATGAACTACGCTTATAACAAATTCAAAGACTACGGAGCCAACAAGATAACCGAAACCGTTACCGGTGACAACCCGGGTTCAGACTGATTGATCTAAGCCGCTAATCTTGTTCTTGTGAGTCATACAGCATCAGAAAGTCTATATTTTATATCATTGCAAAGTTGTTCAAACCAGAGCCTGCCTGAATAACAATTAAAACTTTACACACAAAAAAAAGTAAGAGACCGGAGCCCCATGGTTGTTAAAATATCTGTCTGAAAAATGTTGTCTGCTTGTTGAGTCTAAGATGCTGTGCCTATGTTCTGGTGTGCTGCTACTGCAACTGCAACTGCTGGACCACCAAACTGAGGCTGTGCTTGCAACAGCTTAGAATCTATGGAAACGTTGTTGCTTGACTGATCTATATTAGGGAGCTGTGATTGTTGGTAATAAGGGTTTGGGCTGTTTACAATCTCCACGCTTGTTTGGTTAGTCACAGTGACGAATTCTTGCGGTTTTGACTGAAAAGAAGCTTCTAATTTGCGGTTATTTGGGTTAATCATGGTGTTTGCCTTGAAGTAGCAGTGAGGAGATGATACGGCGCTTCTGAAATAAGCTTCTTTGAGGTTCCTACCATTCTCATAACTAACAGATGATTCCACCACACGTCCTGCTCTACCTGTAAATATGATTTACATGGGTTCTATTCAAGTTTAAAACTTGGTGAGATAGCATTGGTGTGATGTGATTGAGGTTTTTTACCTGATGGTGGTGGTACTCTTGGTGGAGGTCCTAAAGCTCTAGTTCCTGTAGAAACTACACCACTTCTTGAGGTATTCTCTGGCGCACACAAGTTGGGTTGGATTGTGGAATGCACTACACTTGAGTGAACTGAAGACCTGTGGAAAATGATAGCAAAAGAGGTAAGAGAAGAGTCGTGAAACTCTGCTTAATATGCTGTGAATCAATCAGAAGAATAAGACAAAACATTACCGGGGAAGTGAAACGTGCTTCCTCTCAAGAGGTATGACCGGACCATTTCTACTGCTATTCTCCTCTAAGTAATTGAACTGTTTTCTAAGATGTCCTATGGCGCTGCAACAAAAGAAGTCAAGAAAATTAGCAAAACAGAATGAAATAAAGTGAATGATTTAGTCAAATAGAAAAAACACAAACCTAGGATATACAAAACTTGATCCCTCAGATCCACTCATATAGTCCTTGAGCAACTGAGGATGGTACTCCAGTATTTCCCTGTATATAAGTTCCCTAATGTCATCCTTTGTCAACCTTCTTCTCTCAAATTCAAACTCCATCTTCGAGATTGGCTGACATGAAGGCTCTCTCTCAACCTTAGCAAGACCCTTAAAGTAAGGATCAGCCAGTGCCTCTGCAGCAGTCGGTCTGTCCTTTGGATCGAAAGCCAACAGCCTCTGCAGAAGTCTGATTGCTAAAGGATCTGCTCTGGAGAATTTTTGAGAGAAGATGACAGGATCTTTCTTCTTCATCTCACTCAAGTATTTTCTAGCTTTATCATTTCTAACCTGTAATCAATCATATATAGATGTTTTAGCTATACATACTCAAATAAACATAAATGGAAAAGCAGACAAAAAGGTAAACAATCATACACCAGAAATAGTCTCTGGTTTTGGTGTGCCAAGAAGATCAGTAATCAACTCCAGCTGATGAGAAATGCTTTTCCCCGGAAACAATGGCTTCCCTATTAGTACCTCTGCAAAGATGCAGCCAATGCTCCATATATCGATAGCTGGAGTGTACTGCAAATAAAGATAGTAACTGTTCAGCAGACTAATGTAAGAAAAAATAAAAAATTCAAATATATAACAAGTTTTGCAGAAGAATGCAAAAGAAAACCACTCAAAGGAACATAATAACCTGATACAACAAGGTTACCTGATTTCACAGGTTTTCAACCTCCAGGAGAGTTCAAAGTCATCCCTGAACAAGAACTATTTCAATATTCTTATCCCACATGGACACACACACACAAAACTCCTATACAACTATATATCTATTAACAGTATTATTCTACTCCAACCAACCATATCCAGTACACAAAGACATAAGCATAGAGAACCAACCAGTGTGCATAGATAAAAGAGTTTTTAACTCCACAGTAACACATACCTTAGTAAAGAATGATCCACAGAGCTCAGGTGCTCTGTACCATCTTGTGGCAACATAGTCCTGCATTGGAAGAGAGATATCAAAACAACAGAAACAGTGACATTTAACAAACACAAAGGCTGTAACAAATCACAAACCGTCCACAAGACTGTTGTAGGAGTATCATTAAACGCCACTCTCGCCAATCCAAAGTCACAAACTTTCAACTTGCTGTTCGCATTCGCCAGTACATTCTTCGGCTTAAGATCCCTATGATACACATTAGCCGTATGCATAAACTTCAAGGCACGAAGCATCTGATAAAGGAAAAACTGGTGGTGATCACGAGTCAAATCATCGTTGGCTTTAATAACTTGATGGAGATCAGACTCCATGAGCTCAAAGACAACGTAAATGTCTCTGAACTCTCTCTTGGAAGGAGGGAGCATGATGCTCTTGATCTCCACTATATCGGGATGCCTCAGGAGCCTGAGAAGCTTCACCTCGCGGAGGATGCGGAGGGCATCGGAGATGTGCTCGAAGATGTCGTTGATCTTCTTGATTGCGACTCTCTCTCCGGTGTGCGTGTCGATGGCTGCACACACCACTCCGTAGCTTCCTTTGCCGATGACTTCGAGGATACGGTATCGGTTTGCGTCGCCGTACTCTGTGAAAAAGTCCATCTCTTTCGTGTCCTAATCAATCACAGAATCAAAAAAAAAAGACAGAACATAAACTTTTAAGACTGAAGACATTAAATTTTGATCATGCAACAATGTTAAAGGTTGTTAATTTATCAAAAAAGGTTTTGACTTTTGAAATCTCTTACCCTCTTCAATTGATTTGGTTGCATCCTTCTTCAAAGTTGTAAACTTTAATCTTTGCCCTGATTGATTCCAATTGATACGAACAAACCCAGAAACTCAAAACAAATTCTAACAGTGAAGAGAGAAGATGAAGAAGGAAACAAGCAAACCCTAGAAGCAGCGATCGGAGAAGAAGAGATGATAGAGAGAGAGAGAATCTCAAAGGCTTTATCAAAATAGAATTTAGTTATCCTCGTGGTACTTATTGCGTACGGTTTACAAGTCTCAGGACGACTGGCAGTTTCGTTATTATTGAGAATGATGAGGGTTAAGTTTTTTTGGTGGTTTTCCTTTAATGACCTTTTTTGAAAAGGACTCATTGGGTTAAGCCCAAGCGTTGCCTGCACTTGGACCGTTGATAAGTTCTTAGATTTTAATTGTATATCGGCTCTTTTTGCCAAGTGGTCAATATGACCCTCCACGAGGAACATAAATAAATCAACTACTAGATTATTTATTTTTTTTGTACTGGTAATTAAAACAAATTACTTACTAGTATAAAATAAAACAAATCATTCCTATGACATAATTTCTAGGAAACAACGGTTTGGTTGACTTAATTCATATGGAAACGATTATTTCTAGGAGATATTTAGTTGGTATTTGATTTGGGTTTGATTAATAACTAAGCTTAGTTGACTAAATTCATGTGTGAACAATAATTTCAAGAAGATATTAATTTGGTAACAGATTTGAAATTAATTATTAACTATTATTAGAGGTTTTACCAATTCAAAAGACAATGATATATACACTTAATACTATATTTTAGGGATAAAGACACATGTTTGATAACAGACATTCCATAAAATTCAAACCAATATCGAGAAAACGACCTTCCATATAGTATCATCAAGTGGTTGGCTTGATATCTGATTGTCATTTATGTGAATAATCAATTTTTATATTCTTGATAATAATTTTTTTGACTAATATTCTTGATAATAATTAAAATCAAAAGAATAAAGGATTCAAATCCTCATTGGTATAGTGTTGTTCAGTGTCGTCTTCATTGGTATTAACCAGTGCCGGTTTTGAACCCACCTATGAAACATTTTTATTTTACCTTTTCAGATAATTTTTCGCTGTTGTTAACTTGTTGATGTTGAAGTGTATAAAACATCAAAACTTGTGGAACTATCTTAAAACAAAGAACAAAATAAGATCTTAAATACCAGATTATTTGATCTGAGATGAATAAAAAGAAAACAATGATAGTCAAACTTCAATAAACAAGACCTAAAGAAAAATAAACCTAAAAAGCACGGAGATTTGTTTTTAAACTTTTAAAAGTTGTCATATCTATTTGATTATTGATACTATGACTGACGTATAGAGCGCACCTCAAATATTAAATGTTTTTGCTATACGGTCGATAAAAAAGCATGATAACTCTTTTTTTTTATGAAACTAAGGCATTCAGCATGATTAAAAACTTATAGCTATATAAATTTGTTAGATTGAATTTCAGAAGAAGATAAAAAAAGATTTGACTGACTCCTGTTAATTATAAGGATACTATAATTTTTGTTGTTGCATAACTAAATTGCTAATAATTTTAGTTTTATGTTATGATCCAGAGTCTAGATTATTAGTTTTGAATATCTCAAGACCGCCAATGAGTATAATGTTGTAACTTAATTTTGGTGCTAGTGCACCAATTTTTTTAATTAAATCAACCAAAATATAGTTCGTGTGAAGCTAAGGAGTTGATACCATTTACATAAAATTGGCTTTGTAATTATTGAAAAGACCGCTAAAAATACCAACTTTTAGCGGCTCGAATCAAAAGTTTATCTCATAAGGGCACAATTGATTTAAATATTAAGATTAAATATTATATTTGATATGAAAAGGCAGTTTCGTTGTAATTTGAGACATTCAAGCATGAAGAACGACATTTCCACATTTATCAGAGCTAATATTATTCGCTTTATAAAAGAATATAAATAGGTTCATTAGCCGCATAAATACAATAACTTCATTGTCCTTTTTTTTTTAGCAAATTTTTTAAGCAAATCTATATTGTCCTTTTTTTTGTAACACACTTCATACTATATTGTCTAATATATCAAATGAATTGGCTTTATACGTTTGAAATCGTTCAAACTGTAATTGATCTTCTGTTGAATATCATTTTCTCCTATTTGAAAGCCAAATATCATATTTATATGATCAACCAAAAGTTATGACACAATGATATCCTATCCACTTTGACTAGGCGTATAATATACGGTTTATGACACCACGATTAGCATATATTTGCAGGAAAAACTCTATCAAACATCAAAACATTTATCAAAAAATGGAGATAATGAGTCACAATTCAACAGAGGGGGACATAACGATTTTTAACGAATCACAATTACTTTATAGAATTTTGAGAAAGAGCCTAAAATAAATATTTGCTATTTATTTAAATTAAATATTATAAATAGTAGCACTAAATACTATTCAAATATGAGATTAAATATTATAATAGTATCATTAATTATGTTTTTCATAATAATACATTTTTATTACTCAATATTAGTTTCGAAATTTTCTATAATATTTAAAAATAATTCTAAATTTGTAACGTTAACATCTTTAGTTTCCTTTATATATCTACAACTTTTAAAATACTGTTTAGTTTTACTTTTTGATAACTGTACAACTTTTAAATCATTTTCTCTTAATTTTTTATAAATTACTTTAATATATTTTAACCAAAAGGTAAATAAAATATATCTAAAATTATAATGTTAAATGTATATATATATATATATCTTAAATTTATATTTAATCGAGTCAGAAATTATATAATATATTTGTAAGAAAAAAATACTAATAAAATTTTATTTTAAATATAATTTTAATTTTAAAAATCAAATTATGCAAATTATGTGATTAACCACGCCGACCAGCCGAAGATCACAAATTCTTTTAATTTTAAATCATTGAAACTTTTATAATAAATATCTGCTGTTGATCAGCCAGACGCTGAATCACTTGATATTAAACAAACAAAAATATACAACCCGTAATCTATCTATCTTATAACATAAAAAAAAGCTCCACTCTCTTCTAAGAGAAACTTGCAAGAAAATAGGTTCATCTCTGTGCGACACGTGTTTAAACGCTCTTCTCCATCGCGTTTCATTTAACATATTGGGTCTGCTCTTTTTTTGGGCCGTAACGTCTAAATGTCCATCACGTCTATTATTTTATTTCCCTAATTCAATATCCAAACCCAATTAAAAGATATAACCAAAAAAAGGGTTAGTCGTCTTTTTCCATCTGTGAAATCCAAGAGACCGACAATGGAGATTAAGCATATCCAGTGCGACGAATGGTCGTGAAGAAAAGCTTCTACAGCGTCGTTTCATCTTTGGTTCGTACCTCCGAGACGTTACAAGGTGTCTTGATTCATTGCCTTTAAGTGACATCTTAATTCCATCTACGCAAATCAAGCAAAACGTCTCAATCAATGATACTTATCCATCTTCAAGAAGGCGGTGTTTCTTTACCCTATAAAAGCGTAAGCCTTCTTCCCTTGATCACCCTCACCATTCGTGATAACTCGAAAAATCATTTTATGTATATAAAGTTCCACTCTATCTCTCTTTTCTCTGTGGACAGAAGCATAAACTACATCAAGCCTGTCTGACAGCTTCAGCTTTCATCTACTCTTTCTCCCATGTAACACCACCGAATCAACTCTTTTTAGGGCTCGATCTCCCTACCTCTCAATCATGAATCTTCTTCATCTCTTCTCGAGCACACCTAAAATCTAACACTTTTGATCGGCGGCGGAGAAGGGTAAGTATACAGCAGGAATGTCTGTCTCCGTTCTCAAAGAACACTCACGCCTTCGTCTACAGAGACGGTTAATAACCTCCGTAATGGGCTTAGACAGAGACGCCTCCAGCTCCTCAATACAGATGGTTTGTGCTTCTCTTCTTCTACTTCCAAATCTATCTGTAGTGGTTTAGGATTATTTGTTGTCGACCTGTTTTGATTTCTTTAAGACTGAATTTTGATAGTGGCCAAGTACTCGGTTGAGCAGAGTGATGGATCTGGTTTGTCGTCGTACTCTTTTGGGGCACACTAGAAAGGTGAGTGATAAGTTCCATTTATTGGTTACATATATTCTGCAAATACATCTTTTTATTCCTCCACTGCAAAGTATTATCTTTTCATTCCTCCAAGTATGCATCTTTATGGAGTTTTGTAACTTGTGAGTTGTGATTAAGTGTTTTGTGTGCAATCTTTAAAGCTTCATTCTTGGAGGAGTTTGTCTGAACGTTCTATAAGATTTGAATAATTTTCATGTTTGAAGAATTTGGTAAGATCCTAACATTTTAACACGTGTGGATTCACAGGTTTACTCTTTCGACTGTACGCCTGATACGAACCAGATTATCAATGCATCTCAACAAGATGGACCTCAGCTAGAAGAGAAAAGTGATGGAAAAAGGAAAGACAAAACCAAAGAGCCAGGTGATAAAGTGATGAAAAATGCAATTGTTTAGAGATTGAAAAGAGTGGTCTTTAATAATATAGTGAGTTAATTTCTGTTTATATAATTGGCACATTTCTCCATTAGCGTTACTTTATTTGACCTTTGCTTGATTTTGATCTTCTTCCAGGAAGTTGTTCTTCAATAGCTGCCTTGAGATTACCATCTCTACCAACAATGCTGTGACTGCTATGGAAGAATTTCTTAAGCTTACACAAACAAATGAGTCTCTGTGGATCAAAACAGATGGATGTCTAGACGTTCTCAATCCCAAAAGCTATAAGAATGCTTATGGACCCTGTGAGTAACCAACTTGACCTGTAGATTCTACATAGATGGTTCGTTGATTGTCTCATATAGTTTTGTTCATTAATTTTGCAGGTCAAAGCTGCAGAGCCTTCTCATTCGATCGTTGCAGCATCTAAAACTCTTAGTGGTTTCATCTGGATTACGTGGAGATCACGGAGATGTCTTACATTTGACAACAATAATGCTACAGAGATCTATGAACATAAAATATACTCCCAACTCTCTCTCTTTTCATGTTACCACTCCATTAAGAAGCTGTCAAGAGACTTATTTTTATTTTGTCGCAGGTATTTAGAAATTTGATACTTCATAATAACTTTAAAAATTGAAAGTAATCTACATTTTTCATCTTTTTAGTATTTAGATCAAATCTATTAACAAAACATTTAATAAATTGTAAACTATTTATAACCAGCAATTTACTTGCAGTATTACCATTCTTTTTAAACATATAATAATATAGTATATACGTAATATAATTTTAAAATATATAGATATTCTGACAAATAAAATAATAAGAATAAGAGATGTAGTTTCATTAATGATACTTTTCTTATACAAAATAAAAAGTGCTTCTTAGATAAAATGAAAATTGTTCCCAAACTCAGGTTACATAAACTAACAAGAAAATGGAAAAGTACAACTAATGACTATATAAGAAAAACAAAAATCAATTTGGATAAGAAAAAATGAGAAAATATAAAAATGAAAAAATAAAAAACTGAGTGAGAATACACAATATAGTTTGAATTTTTAAAATTAGTCAACGGTTAGTAATTTAGTAAAAGTACATAATATCATTTTAAATACATAAATTTCAAGCATACATAGAGAAAATCAAAACGGAAAAAAGAAAAACCCATTAGTGATATTTTTTTTAACGTTTATTAAACCAAAGACAACAAAAATAAAATAAAAAGGAGTGGGTCTTACAAAACCTTTTTCTATTTTTGGTCACCAAACTGAAGTTTTTAGATTTTAATAAGAAAAAATGATGGATAAAACACAGTTAAAAAACACTTAGAAAAATGAAAATTACCAACATATTATGGATAAACCAATTTACCTATTGGGAATGCACAATATAACCCAAAATAAATAAATTTCAATGATACATAGGAAAAACTCATAAAACAATAAATTAAAAATTATTTATGATATTAGTTTTTTACGTTGAATCTAACCAAGCAGGACCAAAGTTAAAAAAAAAAAAAACTTACTGAATTTTAAAGTATAAAAATATTTTGGATAAGTAAAATGAAAATTGCTTAAACACA
This sequence comes from Hirschfeldia incana, assembly GCA_026261945.1. Lineage (NCBI taxonomy): Eukaryota > Viridiplantae > Streptophyta > Magnoliopsida > Brassicales > Brassicaceae > Hirschfeldia > Hirschfeldia incana. The sequence continues at coordinate 2,218,675 of JABCMI010000019.1, forward strand.
CACTACTATATTTTTACTTGAATATATGGAAAATAATTAACCACATATGAGGTTGTCTTTCTAGCAATCAAACAAACACAGTACTAATGAATTACGATGATTACAAATGAAACAATATTAGGATATCTATTTGATAGAAAATCAAACGTTCTTTGCGCGATCTCCCTATCATGAGGGACAAGTCTTATGGAACTAATGTGATCTTTTTAATGACAACAAGAAGTTGCAATGAAGTAGATGCACTGACTGTTTCTGTTACAAGCAAATAGAAAAATTCTTGGAGATAATTAATCCTGCATAAGATATCTGTTTATATTACAAGCAAAAATAGAACTTTCTTGGAGATAGTCAACCCTGCATAAGAACAGTTTCCGTTCATGGACACATGTCCGTTCTTCTCAATTTTTCATTCCAATATTTTAAACTTTTAGTTGTTTTGCTTTACTAATCTGATCTCATACGTGTTTCCATTAATTTTTATAAAAAAAAAAGCAATATCAGTTTGTTAACTATGAACTCTATGATTCTATACACAAATCAACTTGATCGGAATGTTGAAAGATTAAGATTATAAACAAACAATAATTAAATGGCAACAAAAATACATATTTCAACAAGTAACTGTCTTAAAATACATTTTGTCTTTGCTAACATAAACATAAGAAATAAAATGACACATTATATGAGTAAGAAGTAAACATAACACATAAAATTTATTCACGCTCCAATAATATTCATACAACACTCCCTCATAACACAAGTTACTTTGGTTTGGTTACACATCTACCTATTTTAGGTTACACTTCCGTTATTTTACTCAGCTCCTCAATATCATATTCAGCATAACATAAACCATTACCAAATGCAATCATTAAACTCAATTCATTCACGCAGATGATAATCATGCGAATCACAAGCACATCTTTGAAAGCCCAAAATATAAAAAATAACAATTAATCAGCCAAATACGAATTCAGAATTATCAAAAACATACAACCAGAAGACCATGTAAACCGCATCTAACCTATATAATATATTATATCTCAGAAATCTATTAATATAGCCACAAACTTCGGAATCAAATATAACTAATCTTAATATACATAATCTTTCCACGCCTTAACATTTTTAAAAACCATAGATGTTGTTATACACTTTCTTGAAATGCTAACATGAAATGACACAATGAAAATATACAATAATATAGTTGTATATGACACGTAAAACATATTCCGCGCGTAGCGCGGACCGATCCTAGTACTATATAAAATCATGTTTACTCTCTCCTTAGAGAGACAGCGCAACAATTCGTTTAATCTCATCGTGACATGTGTCCAAACCGTACGAAACTCAGTGTTTCATTTAAACAAGCGACGTGATGGGCTTTTCTGGCTGCGTGTTGGGCTCTGATTATTATCGATCTATCTAGCCCGATGTCATTCGAATCGCTCTCTAACCCTAATTCTCTATCGACGATTTGAAGAATCTCAGAACTCTGCGACGGCGATGCATGCCGCCTGGGATTCTTCTCTGCGTGTGAAACGGAAGGAGTTATGATTTCGTCTTAATTTCAATCAATTTAGACGCCCACTACAGTCTCTTCAGTGCACCATTCGTCGTTCGGAGGCGGTGTGAGATCTGTATAAATATGTGAGTCCTTCTCCTATCGAACTCATCATCTATTTCTATCTCTATCAATATACTGATTTGTGTTGTTATGGCTAATTCGAGAGTTTTTAAGATTTGTGTTTGATCATTTTCACATTGTTTACTCACAGAGTCATGTCGCTGCAACACTGAACGCAAAAGTCAAAGAAAATGGTGAAGCATCCCCAAAGCCGCCTCATCCGGACCTAAAGTATTTGGATCATATACTCACTGTTCCAAAAAGAGAGCTGTTTGTGGAGCTTGATAATGACCAAGAATAGCTATATGGTCCGTTGGGTGTCAAGTTAAAAAAGGCAAGAACGTGGTATATGAATTTGAGTTTCTTTGTGATCTTTCATTGATTGTTATTGTTTATGAAAAGATCAATGCAAAATTTAAAAACTTTTTCTCTTTCTGCAGTAATCTGTTTAAATGCATTGTTGTTTGATATACTCTGTGTTCAGATATTCCAAAAGAAACGTGTTTTGATGTGTGTGTGATCTCAGAGTCTTTGAACGTGGCTGATTATATTCTCTACGCAAGGTCAAAACGGAAGTCACTCTGGACCAAGTCCTATGCCACCACTGATTGCATATTATTGTGACTGGGAAATTGAACCCGCTGAGCTGGATTTCCCTCATGGTGCCATGATCGTAAGGGTTTGTATATTCTTCTGAAGGTAAGTTTTGATCTTAACTATTGATAGTTATTAGTACAGTATCATCCTGTTTAGTTCAATGCAACATAGTTTGTGTATTGGGTTTCATTTTGGCTAATTTGGAAGTTGGTCACATTTTCTTTCAGCATTCGTTTGGTGAGATTGTGAAAGCTTATTGGAGAAGAACACCAATAGCAGTGAAACGTATTCTTCCATCTGGCTCAGATAATTGATCGGTTATGTAACCTCTCTCTTTTGATATTCTCTCCTAGAATTCCTGTGTTTCACAAGTTCCATACTTACAGTGATGCAGTCAGCGTCCACCAAATCCCAGATTTCCTTGCGGGGTAATGGTGGCTCTGGTAATGATATGCCAGGAATAAACAAACTCCCAACCAAGATCAGTGTCGGTGTTGATGAAAATGAGAAGGAAGCATTTGCTGAAACAACCACTGGTGTGACAAAAACTGTCTGCGTTTAATGTCTTCCACAGCAGCTAAAAAGCAACGCATAGCATAGTTGGAAAAGTATGCAGCTTAAATCCACAGATTGCAAATAGTATATTTTCAAAATTTTGTATTGTATTTCTTTAATGTAATGAAATACCAAAACTCTGCGAGAACATAAAGTTTTTGAACTCACTTATATCCCTTTTCCCACTAAAAGTTTGTTAATACATATTACCTTATGACGCAAGTAAGCTTGGTAAGGTCTCTCACCACTATGAAGGCTTTTACCATCTTGGATCCCCTGGATGTGTTTATACAAAGTATCAACAATACTCTTTCTTCGATTAAGGCCTCAGGTAAAAGAAGAAAAATGATAGGACCCAGGAGTTTAAAAAACATAAGGAGAAGAAAAATATATGGATAATATTTCGTACAAGGAGAAACACATGATGTGCTAAACAATAATTTGTTTTAAAAACAATAATTTGTTTTAAAAAGTCTTTATTATTTTGGATGATATAGTTTATTTGGTAATTTAAAAAAAAATATGTAAATCTTTAAATAATTATATTGTAGGTTAAAAGTTGAATAAAAAACGATAATTAAAGTTTAATTTCCGCATAATTTAAAATAATGGATTTCAAAGAAAATGTGCAATATTCAAAAAAAAATATATTAGAAAAACTATTACATACTGAATTTCAGCTGTAGTACCGAAACATTATTACTAAAAATATTTATTAAAAATAACAGTATGATCTTATATTTCTTTTCAGTATTTGTTTGTCAATAATATTATTTTATATAATGGCTTGAAATACTTCACAAATTAATATTTTTATTCTAACTTCCTGTCCGTAGGGCGGGCCGACCCTAGTAAATTATATAACTGCATGAGATAGTTCGTGGCAAACTAACAAAGTCGTTATTAATTTTATTTATTATTTGATAAATTAGTTCTTACTATTTTACCCATATTAATAGTATCAAAATAAATGTGTAACCTTACTTAAAATTTTGTTTGTTCTATATTATTTCTGTTCAAGTGAAAAAATTAGAAATGGAATAGCATGTGTAAAATATAGCAAACAAATTTGGTTTTTCAGTTGTAATAAACTTAAAGTTCACATAAAATCATATATGTTAAATTAACAATTCAATTTTTATTAAATCATGTGATTAATTTTTTGATTTACAGTTTACATTAGATTTCAATGAGTTTGAGGTAGTTTAAAAAAACCAAAATGGTATTTTAAAGCTTGTAGCAACTAGCAAGTATAAGAGGGGACTAAAATGTAGTTTATAAATTATAGGTACGGTTCGAGAGATTTCAGAAACTCATGGGTTGCTTCTGAGAATACAGAAGTTACGGACAGTAAAAATAGGTCAATTTCCGCGGAGAAGTAAACAGGGGTAAAATAGACAATTCGAAGCTAAGGTCTCCGTCATCTCGCGCGTATAAATACACATCGCCGCTGTTAAGGGTTTAAACGAAGTGCCTTTGAGAGATCAGAGCAGCGTTTTACATGCTGTTCTTGTTCCGTTGCGGGCATAAATCCAAACCCAATTATCTTTTCTTTACATCCTCTTGCAAGCAACCTTTGTTATTGCAAATCGGAAGAAAGGATTGAAAATTCGTTTTTTTTATAAACCCTTGTAACGTTTTCGTTCGTTTTTTGTTATGGTTATGTTTGTTTTTTTTGTACGGCCGATCCAAAGGGGTTCTTGTGGTTTAACCTTAATGCTAGTTCCCAATTTCACCCGGCCAATATTTGAATTGCAATGTTCTTGGGCAATCTCTTTAAAAATATTTCCTACATGTTTGCTGCCGTGTTTGAAATCAGAGAGCCTGCCCTAAATTTTGTTTTGTCTATTTTTTTGAAATATGGTGTTTTGAACAGAGATATAAATACGTAACAGACAAAGTTTGAAACTTTCGATGTGTTTTGAGTTTTTTATGGGTCTGTTTAGTGCCTCTGTCTCTTCCACACTAGTTTTTGTATTTATGTAATCGTTTTGTCTTGCGTTTTAAACTAGCTATATCATCCAATCTCTTGTTTGAGGGACAATTTGGCTAGTGATCTGAATTGGGAATATTGTTGAGATATGTAAGGGTTGAAATTGTCTTAGGGAACATGTTTGGGAGATCTATTATGGGTAAATTATGCCTGAATGATTAGCTGAAACAGTTATTTAGTGTCAAGATTAATTGCAAAAAGAATAGCACTGTTTCGACATTCAAGAATCATTATACTTGATGAACTTTATAACAGTATTTAATTTCCTTTTAGATGATGCTTTCACGACAAGGCTCTTCTTCCCGTGAAACCAAAAACTATGGCAGTAGTAGCAAGGACTGGCTGTTAAACCGAATTGTGGTACTGGTATACACGTATTGATTTACATGATCCGAAAGTTATGCTTACCTGTGCCGTAGTTAGGTATCCTTGGTTTTCTCGTGGGTTGATCCTAGTACATAATCTGTTTGATTATTATTTTTTTGCTTGTCATACTCTCTATCTCACTTGTTTGAGAAAGTTAAGGTTTTAGGTGTTCGCGTGGCAGGAAACACGCGAACGTACAATTGGAGTTGTTGTTGTTCAAAAGTTGATAAAAATGTTGTAGTAGTCGACACATCAATCAGAATAAAGTTGAACACGCAAATATGTTTTCATCTTCAACACAAACTCCATATGTTCGACACAACCTCCAAAACTGATCTTATCAAATGTGACTTACTTCTAGTAAATATATAGAATGACATTCGTGTAGAGTTATAAGTTGGCTTGAGCAGAAAGTAACTTGCTTGATAATTGACATGATGAATTTGAATGTTTCTGTGTCTTTAGTTCAGAATCCTTTGTAGTCATGAACTGGGTAAATCAATGTGTACGTCCTTTAAACAGAAACGTTTTAAATTAATCTATTTGCATGTGGAGTGACAAGATAGTAGGGGTGGGCAAAATATCCGTAAATTTTGATTCGATTCGTTATTCGCTTCGATCCGATCCGAAAAATCCGGATATCCCTAACTTTACAAATCGAAGCAAATACTAAAATTCAATATCCGTCAAAAACGAAGCAAATCGCAAATATTAAAATTTTGGGAAGCGGATATCCGATCCGATCCGGCAATATATAAATACATGTATATCTTGATTATATTTAAAGTTCTATATGTATAAAATTATATAATTGTTATTCTGACATATGATTTGACAAATTTTATTTACATTATTACTTATATAAAAGTAGTACATAAAAAGAAAAATAATATTTTATGATAATTATAACATTTTTCTTAAGTTTTGTGTTATTATAATTATTAACTAAGTTGAATTTTTTTACAAACTATGTAGATTTACTAATTCTTTTAATTTTTATCTTATATATCACGTAAAAATATATTATACAAAACAAATCTGCATTGAAATTTTAAAATTATTTGTATTAATCAAAACATATGAGATATCCGTAATTATTCGCAAATATCCGCAAATATCTAATTATTTTCCGGATATCCGTTTTTTCCGAATATCCGTATTTCTCCGAAGCAAAGCAAATACCAAAATTAGATATCCGTAACATACAAAGCAAATCACAAATACCTCCAAAAACCCGGATATCCGATCCGTGCCCAGGCCTACAAGATAGTGTGCAAAACTTGTATGTTGATAGACAGACTCATAGAGTTTATTCTAGCTTTCCACCCTGCAACACCATTAGGAAATCTAAACCGATGTCTAAATATAAAACGTACATCCAATGCCTCAACATTGCGGTTTTTTGGTTTCTTTATAACAGGTGTCTCAGCTCAAATCTTTTTCTTATTTTCAAAAAAAAAACATAGCAGATTTTTTTCTTCTATATTTTAGTACAAGAACTGGATTCTATTCATTCACATTGGGGTTTTAGGTTCTTTAAAAACGATTTCTGATTAGAAGGTGACCGAGAAGAAGAGACTAATGTGCCATCACCATTGAGATTCATGAACAATGTGCCATCACCATTGATGTTATAAAGATTCTTCCCTTTTTGTTTCTTATCCCCAAGAAAGTGATGACGTCAGCGTCTTGAAACAAAAGATTGTGGGACCCACGATGGATCAGTACTGCATGAATTTGATCTGGTCGTGAAACATTGAAAAAGTTACCATGCATTGAGTTGAAGATTGGGATCTTTTGAGAGAGAGAGAGAGAGAGAGACTTAAGTAATTAGACCTGATCCTATTCTTTTGGGCCTATATTCATGGGCCCGGCTCAATGGAAATGTAGAAAGGAAAGGTGTTTCGCCGACATGTTAATCTGGTAACTGGTCGACATCATTTTTTCCTTTTAAAGTCAACGGTCAGGATCTTCTTTCATGATTCATCGTGACATGAACTTCTTTGTAGGTCCATCACAATTCGTATTCATATTCAATAATACCCTACGGCCTGTCACTGAAACATGTGACTGTCATTATAGCCATATTGGTGCATGTGTCTATCAAAAATTGTTTGTTTATATGTCAAATAACCTTGCCTCCTTGCCTTTAATCACAGCAACTAAATCGTATGCCCCAGAATTCTAAGTTACTAATTTTTTTTAATGGATAAAACCGTTACAATCAATCGTACAACTGTAAAAAAAATTGCAGCTTTTTTATTTATTTATGCAATTAATGGATATAACTAAACACATAATATAGAGTACAACATGTAAATAAACAATATTTGGTTGACAAAAAAAAAATCAATCGCAAGCCGTGGTCCTAAATCACAATGACGTATAAACGAACATAACTTATATGGAATTATAACTTCATATCAATCATATAAATCATATACTATTTATCTTGGTCGGTAAATTTGATACTGCTGTTAAGATAGTTTGTCAGTATAGACTATAGCAAATTGTTGTTTTCTTTTCATTTACAAAAGTAGATTCATTAGTACAAATTCGTCAAAGGAAATTCTATACGTTCAACCATATAGCTTTTGCTAGTCTGATATCCAAAGAACATATTCAATGCTCACTTGCTCTTACAGTTTTAAAAGTTGCGCCTATTACAAATACCATCAATTTTTCCATTGAATCTATGTATCTCGGGTTTCAAATTCAATTCATTAATAATTAAATAATATATTATTTTGGGGGTGGGGAGGATTCACAAAGGAGTATATCTTATTTTATGAATTGAGCAAATGGTAGAGCTTTATAAATATATGTAAATGAAAATTGTTTTCACGGTTAAATATTGATTGAGTTCTATAAATTTAGTTTTTTTGAAAGACTATTTGATATATATATATATATATATATATATATATATATATATATATATATATAATATGCAGAACAGAACATGAATGTATTTTATGTATAGTATAATAAAATAATATTAAAACGTTTTGAAATATAAATATCTTGATAAAAATAAAAAATATTATTTTATAATTATTTAAAATTTAGATAGTAATTATAAATTTATTTATTAATATGATTATATATTTACATGATTTTCTTTTTAAAAAATATTATTTTATACTGGGTCATATATTTAGAACTAATCCAGTATGAATGGATCCAACAAATTTATCAAAATTTAGTGTTTGTTAATTTTGTGATGTTAGTTTATATAGTTTTTAGTGCTCATTATCTTTGCATCTTAAACTGCTCAGTGTAAAGTGTCAATTGAAGAAATATTATTCTCCACTCACGTGCCATTCTTGGTAGCAGATCCACTTTTCTGTTATTCTATTTAATTAGTAGTTAGTTTATCAAAGAGGTTTTACTGAAAATCATCTAATGAATATAGGGTAAAACCTCTATTAAATAATAATGTTGAGACTTTGTAATTTTATTAATTTATAGAGATATTAATTTACAAAAATGTTCTTATTTAAATTGTTTTCTATTTTTAAATACTTTTATTTATAAGAAAAATAAAATATTTTATTTTACCGTATGTACATTATTTAAATTTTATAAATTTGACTTTCATATTTTTTATTATCTTATTTTATGTATATTTTTATGTTTCATAAAATTATTAAGTGATTTTCGATATAATTTTACTAAATATTATCAAAATGTATTGAAATATTAAGAAAAATAAAGATTTTTCACTGTGAATATAAAACCAACAATATAATATTTATGTTATACTTATATAAAAATTATATATTAATAGATTATTAATTTATGATTTTAAGGAAATTATATATTTACATAGAAATTTTAAAAATATTATTATCTTAAGTGATTAATTTATAGATGTTCTACTGTAATTTGGATAAACCCTTTTAAGATGTTCTACTGTAATTTGGATAAACCCTTTTAAGTAGAAATATAATATAAAGTCTCTTATTATTTTTTTGTGTTTGTTTAAGTTTAAAGTGATATTTATTTAAAAAACAACAATAAGGTTATATGTATATACAAAATATTTTTGTGAATTTTTATTTGACCTTTACATTCACTTTCCACTTATAAATACTACTAGTATTTTTCCCGCGCATTTGCGCGGATGGTTAGTTTCTCTTAATATATATTGCTGAATAAAATCAAATTCTCTTAATATTTATTGCAGAATAGAAACAAAGTACTTTTTATTAAAAAAACACTTACATTTACATATATGTCAAAAGCTAAGAGTTACATGTAATTACTCAATTATAGACTCATAGTTAAGCATTACTTTTGTATTATATATTGACAAAACAAACTAATGGACTTTAACAATAAAACTATACATAATTTACCGAAATTAAACTAAAAGACTAATCAAAATAGCTTTAAAAATCTGATTAGTTACACAATTACACATTATTTTCAACATTCTTATCTTCTTCTAGTTAGTCTGATTCTTATCCCACCGCTTAAACAACTATATGTCTTTAAGTGTTACTATTTTCATCTGTAAATCCAATAAGAAAAGAATAAGTTTTTTAAAAAAATTCACACGTATCCTACCACTATATAACAGAGAACTGTATGATGCAAATCGAATAACAAAACTAACACGTAAAAATGACAAAGTCAATACAACAAAGAAGAACGATAGTTTTCATAAATCCGACTATGGATACTGGCTAATGTATGCAGTAATTTGTACAAACTTACAGTTATGATTAACTAATATCGCTATAGTTGACTTGATCTGCGATAATTGACTTGATCTCGTTACCAATAATGTTGTTGTCTTCATGTTTCTCAGTAGTGAAAAATGACACAGCTTTCTTTTGCCATGTAGTAAACATAATAAACCAAAACTTCTCACTTGAAGAAACTCAAAAACATCGAAAGTTTACCATGGTTAACCGAAAGAAAAATATCAAAAATTCTCACCCCCCCCCCCCCACACACACTGTCTTCTTGTCTTCCTAGGAATAAGCAATTGGAAAATGTCAAATTTGTAAATACTCAAACTTTTTTGTTTGTCAAAGAAAGGGAAGAACTATTATAAAAGTCTTATATGCTTACAATTACCTCATTTGTTCTTGACAATGCTATGATTTTGTATTATGTTGCTCCATTTAAAAGCCCTTTGAAAAAATGATGAAACAGAGAGAAACTATGAATAAAAGAGCCAGAAAAAAAACAAAGAAAATAAACAAATTAGTTGCTTGGAAATATAAAGAAGATAAAACAGTCGTTGATAAAAAAAGGAAGATAAAACAGTTATGTAGATGATATGATATTCCGTTGAACGTGATGGTAGTGATATGAGAGAATCTAGGGACTTTTTTTTACAGTTTAAATCGTAGGTTTTTTGGTCAAAGTTTTTATTTTTACTTTTGTTTTTTAGATTTATCTAACCGTTCAATTTTCCATTATTTTATTTTCTTGATTTTATTTTGATTATCCACATGTCATAATTGGTAGAGTGACTTGTGTTCTAGTATATAAAAGATTAATATCAAATTTCGAAGATAATTATATACTAATGTCTTGATAAATGGAAGATTGAATTTCCAGCCCTAAAATTCCCAATTCAGTAGAGGATTGGATTAGAGGGGAAACACACAAATCTCAAAACGTTTACGAGTCAACGAATCGTGTGTCCTTTAGAGTTGAGTAAAGCAGGGAAAACCCCACCATACAGCAACTCTCTCAACTCTCTCTCTCTGCTCTCTTTTGTTTTCTTCCTTCCGCGCTAGTCTCACATCTTCTTTCAATCTTTCTGAAACAGAACAACTTTCCTGAGATGGTGGGTCTTTGATCATCGGACAAAAGAAAAAAAAGATTGAATCTTTCCCTTTGCTTGTGACGATGGAGTCTTTCTTAGTCCATCATATAGTGATTGTGTTACTCTTCCTCTGGTTTCTCTCTTGGCTGGATCGATCCCACGGCTTTTTCTACTTCGCGTCTCTCATTTATCTCTACCTGGTATGTTTTTGTTTGTTTCTCTTGTTTGTCTTGATTGGGTAAGGAGAGTGTTAGCTTTTGGTTTTGTCCAGGTTCATGAACGGTATGTGATGAGATTGAAGAGACAGTTACAGTTTGAAGAGAGGAAGCAAGCTAATCAAAGAAGGGTACTCTGTTTTTTTTCCCAGATTGAATCTTTTCATGTTTTAGAGGTCTTATAACTTGTAAAGCTCTTATCTTTCTGTTGAAAGTATGGGTTGTTCTTGAAATGGTTTTAAGTCACTTTAAGTGAAGCAGCTGTGAAAGTGTTGGCTTTTTATTTTGTTTTTACTTTCTTTTCTTCTCAGGTCCTAACTGATTCTGAATCTGTGCGGTGGTTGAATCATGCTGTCGAGAAGATATGGCCTATATGCATGGAACAGATTGCGTCTGAGAAGATTCTTGGTCCTATCATACCTTGGTTCCTGGACAAGTATAGACCTTGGACTGCGGTATGTATCCGTCTTTAATAAAACATGTTTTGTTGATTTTATTATATCTCTTTGGCTTTTCACTTTCTTTTAGTACTTTAACAGCTCTATCGAATGGTGTAATATGAAAATGACATGGCAAGTTGTAACTAGTTAGTTGTTGTTATTGACATCTTGTACCATGTATACGTGCAGAAAAAAGCTGTGATTCAGCACCTTTACATGGGGAAAAAACCGCCTCTCTTGACTGATATTAGGGTCCTTCGCCAATCTAAGGGTGATGATCACTTGGTATAGAACATCCTACTTTGATCTCTTACCTTTGATTATCTATAGCAGAACTTATGGTGGAGTTCTTACACAGGTACTGGAGCTTGGAATGAATTTCCTAGCAGCAGATGATATGAGTGCCATACTTGCTGTGAAGTTAAGGAAAAGGCTTGGTTTTGGGATGTGGACAAAGCTGCATTTGACGGGAATGCAGGTCGAAGGAAAGGTAATAACAGCTTTCTTTTACTTCATCTGAATGTTACTTTTTCATTGTTGTAAACACATAGTTATTGTGACTCTGCTCTTAAAAGGTGTTGGTTGGAGTTAAGTTCCTTCGTAGATGGCCTTTCTTGGGGCGTTTACGTGTGTGCTTTGCAGAGCCTCCATATTTCCAGATGACTGTTAAACCAATCTTTACTCATGGCCTTGATGTTGCTGTACTTCCAGGCATCGCAGGATGGCTAGTAAGTAGTGTTAACAAGAGTTTTGAATCTTCTTCGCCCTTTTGTTTTACCTTTCTAAAAAGTCATCCTTAATTTCTTAATCAGGACAAGCTTCTTTCTATCGCATTTGAACAGACCCTTGTTCAGGTAAGAACTATGTTTTGTAATTTGGTTTCTCTTCTCTTCTGGTTCTTAATATACCCTTGTTATAACTTGGTTGCAGCCAAATATGCTTGTTGTTGACATGGAGAAATTTGTTAGCCCAAAGCCAGGTATCTTCTTATTGCAATATTAACTCCTGTTTTGTTTATTTTCTTGCTTGTGTTGTCTACATTCATCAGTATCTCTTAAAGCTTTCATTAACTTTGCACATATTGTATGTCTTGTCCTCCAGAGAATTGGTTCTTTGTTGATGAGAAAGAGCCAGTTGCTCACGTCTTAGTTGAAGTCGTTGAAGCGTCAGATGTTAAACCATCCGATCTGAATGGTTAGTTTTTTGATATATTACCACACAACCGTTAGATTCTTTCATATTTAAAAAAAAAAACTTTGGATGTTCTTTTTTTTTGGGTTTTCAGGTTTGGCTGATCCTTATGTGAGAGGGAAACTTGGTGCTTACCGATTCAAAACAGACATAAAGAGAAAAACACTGTCCCCAACATGGCAAGAAGAGTTTAAGATACCAATCTTTACATGGGACTCTCCAAGTATACTCAACGTTGAAGTTAAAGACAAAGACCGTTTTGTGGATGATACCCTTGGGTTTGTTCTTAAACCCTGGTTTCATTACACTCCAAACTAGTGCGAGTATCAATAGTTTCTTGTTTTGTTACAGTGCATGTTCTGTGAACATTGGTGAGTTTAGAGGCGGCCAGAGAAACGATATGTGGTTGCCTCTTCAGAACATAAAAATGGGAAGACTTCATCTTGCTATAACCGTAATTGAGGACAATGAAAAGGTAAACCTTTTTCTATTTTGTTTCTCTCTAGACACAGGACAGTTTCTTAAAAGTGCTTCTTGTTCTTGTAACAGTGGAGTGAAGATCCCTTCAAAGGAGTGAAGCTAAGCAAGGAAGACATGCAAACTTCTTTTGCCTCTGATACTACAAACAAAGGTTCTTTCACATCGGTGAGCTCTGAAAAGGCTCCAAGCGTTGCTGATAACGTTGAGCCGATCAACATCAAAGGGCAAGAAGAGACTGGAATCTGGGTGCAAAGACCAGGACCTGAAGTCTCACAAATATGGGAGCCGAGGAAAGGCAAGAGCAGACGTGTTGATAACCAAGTACAAAGAGTTCCCAACAGTGGATCACCAAACAACGAAACTAGCAGCAGCACCGATGAGAATCAAGAGGGTTCAAGAAACCCTATGAAGTCTGTTGGTAGAGGGCTGAGGAAGATAGGGTCAGTGTTTAACAGGAACAGCAAGAAGGATGATTTTTCAATAGGGAGCATTGAGGAGGAGTCAAATTGTCAGTCTCCTCGGATCAATGTGAAGGCAATGAACCAAAAGGATGTTGGAGTTAAGTACATAGTCGATGACAATCTCTCGGGTCCTCTTTCAGGGAAGAGTGTGGAAAGTGAGAGTCTGAATGGAGAGGAGAATCACGGTAAGGGTCATATGAAGGATGTTGCAAAGAGCTTTCTGAAACAAGCTGAGAAATCTGCAAAACAGATAAAGCATGTGTTCTCGCTTAAAGGAAACAAGAAAGCAAGAGATGGGCAACAAGAGATCATTCCCGAGTCTGATTCTGTAACTGATTCTGATTCTTCTTCTGACGATGATGAGGAGTACACCTGTGTACAGAACGTGGTAGCAGGAACACCGAGAGGTCTTACACGCGATGGGAATATTGCTAGGACAGGAGATGATGATCATGTAGACACGAGTAAGACAGTAGCAGAAGAGGCCAAGGAAGATCCAAGTGGTGGTAATATTGCAGATAGTTTGAGGGATGTTGAAGCTAAAGAGGAGAAACTAGAAGAAGCAGAGTCAGAAACCACAGGTGTGGATGTCGCCATGAACGCTAAAGCTGAAGATGATCAAGTAGAGACGATTAAGGACATCGACGGGGAAGAAAAAGAACTATCAGAAGTAAAACTGTAAAAACACCTTGTGCATGTTCTTGTTGATGTATCTGACATATCTCTGTTTATTGGTCACGGAACTTAAAACCAAAGGGATGATCTTGACTCTTGCACATTGATCCCCTTCTAAGCGAGATAAAAGAAGTTTAATGATATGTTTGCTGTCTCTTTTGTTTTGAAACAATTTCAGATTTATGGTTATTGGTTCATAGATTTTAAAAATCTTAACAATTTATTGTCATTGGTTTGAAATTTTTCAAAATTTATTCAAATCCATTATTACTCAAAAGTTTATAATTGATTTTCGAATTCTAACTAAATTTAGTGTTATTAGAAGATGAACTTCATTTTTACTTATAAGACACAATTTTTACGATACTAAGACCATCTCCAACCCATCTCTATTTTCATCTCTATATTTTCTTCTAAAATAGAGATGCTCTATTATAGAGGTGGAATTGCTCCAATGTATGCCTCTATAATAGAGTTCCTCTATTTATAGAGGAAAATATAGAGATATGCACTTTTCACCTCTAAATATAGAGACAAAAAGTAACTTTCCTCTATATTTTCCTCTAAAATAGAGGAACTCTATTATAGAGGCATACATTGGAGCAATTCCACTTCTATAATAGAGATTTATATTTTAGAGGAAAATATAGAAATATACATTGGAGATGCTCTAAGTATATTGATGAGATTTTCAAAATTTTTGTGATAAAAAATTTAGAAAATAATTATTCTCACCAAATATGTATTACACTTTCAATCCAAGTTGTATGTCCAAATTATAGCACTAAATTTTGTATATTTATATATGTATATATCTTTAAAAAAAGTAATCTCGTACATGATTTAATCAATATCTAAATATACAGTTCACACCCATTTGGGTTACCAACCCAATTAACCAACACACTATAGAAATTTGTTCAATGCCCACCAAACTTAACTTTTTTGAGTAACGTCTCTGTATGAACTCATATCTTTGTACATTAAATTTTTTATAATGATTTATAAATTTAACATTTTATAAAAGTAAAAGAAAAAAGAAAAGAATAATAAATGGTGCCAAAAGGTTTTAAAAGTTAAAAAAACCTCTTATTAAAACCGTTTTAAAAGTTTCGAAAAATAGTGTGTCCTCGTTTTCTTAATTAAATGTGATTTGTATAAAAGAGTCTTTATATTATTTAATATTAAAAATAAATTACCATCTCAACACAATTTCTTGAAACATAATAACTATGAAATACATGGTCCATTGTAGATAATTATGTTAATTTACAGTCAAATTTAAGATATGGTGAAATTCATTACCATGATATGGAAAATTCATTAAAAAAACTCTAGATATTTGTGTAACAAACACAAGCAAGACCAACGCAATAAATTCTAAAAAATAACTAGAGTAAAGGTGATTTGATCTCTACAATGTTTAAAGTTTCTTATTAAGGAAGACAACAATTATTGAAAAATATAAATCTTTGAATAGTTCCAAAATATTTCTTACACAGAGAAAATTTATTTTCTATATTTGTCATATTCTTAGTCTTAACTCTTAATAAGTACTTGTTATATAAGAATTTCTTCTAACATTTTATTTTGTACCAAACTATTTTATAGGCTGTGTTTTCTTCTAACATTTACCAAAACTAAAGTAATGGCAACAGAGAAGTTTTCATCTCTTCTGTTACTTTCCATGATGGTGTTTGCTCTCATCATTTTGCCCATTGATTCGGCCATTCCAGGTAAATATATTTCTTTGTTTAGATATGGACTGTCTCAAACTTAAAAAAAAAAATTCTAATCTATATTTTCTCAGTCCCTTTTTTCTCTATACTTTTTCAAACCAAGTTTAAAGTTACTAAACACAGAACAAACGTCCATTTGTATATCCATGTTAAACTATTGAATTGATTTATTTGGCACTTGATGTATTGTTAATCTGTGTTTATGATAAACCAATTAATTAGGAGTTTATTACAAATGTATGCCGGACGGATGTACACTCACACCACCATGCGCGGCAAAATGCGAGTCTATGGGGTTCCAAAATGCAGGTGAATGTCGAATTTATAGTTATGGCGGTGTTTGTTGCTGCCAATGCACTGATAAATCATGTATCAATTAAAGCATGTATAATATAACCGAACCTAGTCCTTCTCATTGTCCTTACCAATAAATTATATGTATATGCACTCATTTATACATGAATAAAAGACCATATATTGAATATGTTCCATGTCTAAACGATTTACATTGTCTCGTCCAACCAAAAATTATAATCTTTTCTCGTATTATATGTACTCTCAATTCACAACATCATATTATAGAACGCAATTTCTACAATAAGAGTTACTAGTTTTTTATCCGCGCTTTTAAACGCGGTAAAATTTTCATATAAAACTTTGTTCAGTTTTTTATTTATTTGCAGATCTATCTGATATTTTTCTTTTTTTTTTGTAACTGGCTTCATATTAAAAATACAGAAGATAAAATGTTTACAAAAGCACACTTGCTCTAGTTAAAAAGAAAGCCCAAAAGCCCAGTAGAAACTCATATTATAGAACCCATAATCCTTCATATTTGACCAAAAAAAAAAAAAAAAAAGAACCCATAATCCCTACAATCCTTTTAGTGTCCAGGTAGTTCATTGGTGAAATCTTCCCAGATGCCCAAACTGTTGATAGAGCGACTCATTTTTCGTTTCCGATCAAAGAGTCGAGCAATTGAAAGTGGCGGTAGTGAGACGGTGGTGAGACGGTAGTGAGGGGTCAGAGGTTATCGCATCCACAGCTGTAACATTTGTGAAGATCGCCTGGGATTCTCTTGTCTGAAGCTACTGATCTTGTTTCTGAGTTGATGATCAATGATCGAGAAGAGAGTGTCCACCGATCGGAAGCGCGATGCATGCAGTCTTTGATTCCTTTCATTCCAAAGCCAGTATAGTGTCGATTGCCAGCCAAGGAGTGTTAGGGATCTAGCCGATGATTGGGGAGTCAAGGTCGCCATCTGATTTAGAGAAGACATCCAAGCTCGAGTAGGAGTAATACGGCATCTGTTTGCTACCATTGCCCAGAGGCCAAAAGAGAAGGAGCACTCCCAGTAAAGGTGATCTCGAGACTCATCACCCCTATTGCACAGAAGACACGTTGTTGGCGTTTGCAAGCCCCAACCTAGTAGTCTATCTCGAGTTGGAAGCCGATTGAGGACAGTCAACCACCCATGGAAGTTCTGTCTTGGGATACCTCTAGAGGTCCAAATCGTTTTTGTCCATGCCTCCACCGCTCCTCTTCCAAGAAGGTGCTTATAGACATCACCTGTTTTAAATTTAGTTGAGACTTTCCCCAGTAATTGCCACTCATACTCATCCGCTTGATCTGAGAATTGAATTGTAGTAATAAAGGAGAGGACTTGTAATTGATTTTCTGTTCTTGCTGCAGGGAGATGCCACAATCCGTTACAATGTAGAGAGGCCAATGTCGCATTCTGTGGGATTCCAAGTCGAGATCTCCCTCCTTCCAAGTAATCTTGAAGCTTTCCAAACGGACTCCAATTGTCATTCCAGAACCTACAACTCTCTCCATTACCAATGCACTTTCGGATTAAAGGGTAAGCAACTTCTCTAAGTTTCAGGAGCTTGTTTGTTAGCCATAAGAAACTCTGAGATCTTCTTACAGTCCAGTAATTTGATATTGATCCTTTGAGGATGACTTCCTTGAACCAGGAGACTCACACCGATTCTGGTCTGAAGAAGAGAAGCCACACCAAATGAAGACAGCAAGCCTTGTTCCATACCTGAAGATCCTTGACCCCAAGCCCACCTTCCTCCTTTGGCTTGATGACTGTAGTCCAAGCAACCCTGGCAGAGTTGTGGGCCTCTAAATTTCCTCTCCATAAAAATGTACTGCACATGGAGTTGATCTTGGTGATGCAAGCTTTAGGGAGGACAAAAGAGGAGCACCAAAAATTGGTAATCCCTGCAATAACCGTTTTGATGAGTACCAATCTTCCAGCAAATGATAGCATTTTTGTTGACCAGGAGGAGAAACAGGTCTTTATCTGGTGAAGAAGGGGTTCACTACTTGCAAGAGACAGTTTCCTCGAGTTCATAGGCACACCAAGGTATCGAAAGGGTAAGTTCCCACACGCCATTCCAGTTGAAACCTGTATTCTATTTATTTCATCTTCAGTTAGTCCTGATGCATAAAAGCTTGTTTTTTGCATACTTACAGCCAATCCCGAGCGATCCTCAAACTCCCTCAAAACTTAAAGGACACATTGAACCGATTCAATGTTCCCCTCGATGAAGATCAAAAGATCATCAGCAAACGACAGGTGCGTGAGCTTGATTTTCTTACATTTTGGGTGAAATTTGAGCCGTGATTGAGTAGCCACCGAATTTAGCATATGGGATAAACAGTTCATGGCTATGACAAACAGATAAGGTGACAAAGGATCACCTTGTCTCAAGCCCCGTGTGCCTTTAAAGTAGCCATTCACTGTTCCATTATAGCCAACCATAAAGTTTGTTGTGCAGACACATGAGCTCAGCCAATGCAGATACACGTAGGGGATTCCCAAGCCTTGGAGACACGAGAAGAGGAAGTCCCACGATAGGGTATCAAATGCCTTGGCAATATCAACTTTGATGGTAATCTTTTTTGTACCTTTATCCTTGTGGTAACCGTTGATTAACTCACTAGCTAAAACAATATTCTCTAGTAGCAATCTCCCTTCAACGAAAGCTGTTTGACATGGTAGGATAAGGCTGGGTAGGATATGTTTAAGTCTTTTCACCATAAGTCGAGATATCACCTTGTAGATAGTGTTCAAACAAGAGATAGGTCTGAATTCTGTCACTTTTGATGCTCCAGGGAACTTAGGAACCAGTGAGAGGATGGCTGCGTTTGCTGATGGGGGAAGAAATCCAGAGTTGAAAAAGTGAGTCACTGCATTGGTTACATCATCCCCAATCGAGTCCCAAGCTCCTTTAAAAAAACCTGATGTTAACCCATCCGGTCTCGGCGCCTTGTTTGCATTGAGCCTGAACATTGTTTTCCTGATCTCTGCAGGAGTTGGAGTCATCACCATTTGAGTGCATTGTTCCGGGGGGACTACAAAGTTGAGCAGACTACGAAACCATTGAGGGGAGGAGACAGTTACTGGTGGCAAGTACAAATGACCTAGAACTGATCGGAAGTGTGCAACCGCATGCTCACTCATTTCCACAGGATCAGTGATCCAAACTCCAGAAGTAGTGAGGAACGCTCGTATTGCGTTGTAACTTGCACGTACCAGACACATCCGATGGAAGTAAGTAGTGTTCAAATCTCATTCTCTCAACCAGTTAATTCGAAACTTTTGTCTAAAATACAACTCTTCTATCTCACGTAGGAAATTTCACTTATGGTGAAGTTCTCGTTCTGCTTGGAAGTTAGTTGGAGTAGGATCCTGCAATGCCTGTACCTGCACATGTTGAAGCAAACTGTGAGTCTCACTAACTCTCTGTTGAATGTTAGAGTAGTTCTCTCTATTTAATTTCTTTAATTCACTCTTTATCTGTTTTAACTTCCAACACAGTTGAGCGATCGTTTGGCTAACACTTCCAGCATGAATCCAGGCATCTTTTATCACCTGAGCAAACCCCGGGTGTTTGGTAAGATAGTTTTGGAATTTATATGGGTAGGAACCAGAGGTGGGGAGGGTAAGGGCAAGGTTTAGGAGGCAGGGGGTGTGGTCTGAAAGGTCAGGGGGAAGAAAAGAGGCTATAGCATGAGGGTAGGCAGAGAGAGTGTTATTGTTTACTAACAAACGATCCAGTTTCTTTGCTATAGGGCTATCAGGCTGATTATTTGTCCATGTATGACAGGGCCCTAGATACCGGAGATCGAACAAGCCAGCTTGGAGGAAACAATCTTGAGCTTGATACATCAGATTGTCAGTGAAATCAACAGACGGATTGGAGTGTTCTAATGGGAACAAAATCTGATTTATATCTCCTCCAACCACCCAATTGCTGTTATCCAGATCAAGGGTTATTTGGTTTTGAAGCAATTCACTCCACAGGTCAGCTCTTTCTTCACTTAGGTTTGAGGCATAGACAGCAGTGTAGTAGATAGAGGGAAGATTGGGGATGGTAATCACACAGGTTAGGTGCTGTCTGGACTGCGATAATAGATTGACTTTTAGTGGGTCTTTCCAAATTAGGACTATACGGCCATCTGGATCAGAGAAATGATTGGATAGGGACTTCCAGCCGGGACATATCTTAGAAAGGATAGGACTTAGAGAAGGTTCTTTTATATGAGTTTCAAGTAGGGCTCCAAAAAATGGCTTTTGAATATTAAGCCAATTAACGAAAGGGGTGTGCTTATCCGGGTCATTTAGGCCACGGACATTCCAAAAAAAGAGTTTTATACTCATAGAGAAATTTCAGAGAGAGGATCCCCAGGGAGAGGAGATCCTTCAGACAAAAAAGTAGTTTTGGATTTGGGAGAGATAGGATCTGAAACAGGGGGGGTTAAAAGAGGACAAATTTTGCGGGGGAGGGTCAGGGGTGTCAAGAAGTTGAAGGGCAGAGAATGGGTTTGCAGAAGTAGACACAGGAGGGGAGAGTATGGGGGAGGAGCGAGAACGCTTTAGGGATGGTCTAGGTATAGGGTCAGGCGAGGAAAAATTAATGGACTTAGTAACAGCAAGTTGTTGGTTTTGGCTTGTAGAAGGGGTGTCGGGGACAGTTGAGGGAGGGAATTGTTTTGAGGGGTCAGGGTTCAGGCTAAAGGCAGATTGAGGTTTAGAGATGGGTCTGTAAACTTTTTGGTTTTTTCTAGAAGCTTTTGAGGGTGTGAAGTCAAGAGGATTAGAGGGGGGCTTTTTAGTGGTTTTGGATGGTTGAGGGGTATCTGTTTGATTTGAAGATGGGTCTGAGACTTTACCTTTTCCTTTTTCAGGAACAGGAGGGGTGTATGTGAGACAATTTCGAAGGATGTGACCCAGTTCGTGACAGTGTGAACAAGTTGGAGGAACCCAAGGGTAGTGGACTTGGACTTCCACAACCTCACCATTTTCTCTTTCAAATTCAACAACAGGCGGCAAAGGTAGAGTTAAATCCACTTCAACTTTCACATGAGAGACTGTTAAGCTGACCATGTTTTTAGTGAACTCATCTGTTTCCTTTGGCTCACCAACCAACCCAGCCACCAAACTGAGCCCTTCATCATATCGTAGATCCAATGGCACACCCGTTAGATGAGCCCAAATTTGAATGGCTTTCAGTGGTGGGGTAGATGAGGAATGGTTTGAGTTCCACTGAGCAGTATGAAACATCGATTCACCTACGTACCATATGCTTTTCTCCAGTATCTTCTGCCTAAGGTGGGAACTCTGAATTCTTACAATTACTGTACGATTAAGAGGGTTGTTGTGGATTTCAAGTTGTCTACCCTTTCCCCACATATAATTAAATACGCTTTGTATTTGATTAAATGGAGGAGACTTCCCATTAAAGTAGCAGATGATGAAATCTTGATGTATTTCTGCTCCTTTTTTAAAAACAGAGTCTGGTATGACCACACGAGGACGACCCGAAGGAGCTAGAGTAACTGGAGCTAGACGCTTCAGAGTCATATCAGCAGAGGCACGCAGCTTTTCCACTAAGGTTTGTTTCTGAACTGGGGCATTGACTTGATTAGTAACAGGTAAGTTGGTAGTAGGGAGGAGGGGAGGAAGTGGGTTTTGAGGTAATGGTAGGGTTTCTGGGGGCTGAGGCCGGTTTAAGGAACAAGCTTTATTGGATAGGATGGGGGAGGAGTCACGAGGGGGGAGAGTTACATAGTTCTGAGAAGGGTTTTGCTTTTGAGTTTCATTGGGAACTGTATTATTTTCAGATCTGAGAATAGGTACAGTAACACCAGTTGATGGGTTTGAGTTTTGTTGCTCCATATCCATTGGGATGATATAGGAGCTGGTAGTAACAGATAGGTTCTTCTCTGCAGGAGAAGCAGTAGCAACAGCTGGTAAGGGGGCATTCTTCCTGGAGCCTTTACGGGAACCAGAAGAAGCAGTTTGGGAGGAGGCTTCAGACAGGGTAGGGAAGTTAACAGCAAGTGGAGAGGACGGGTCAGGGGGGTTAGGGGGGAGGGTTGGAGGGGGTTCATCAGGAGCAAATACCGGCGGATTCACACCGGAAGGGAGGCCAGGGACTTTCCAAGCAGACTGCATTGGGAGTTGTGTCAGAGAGAATTTGACTTTTCTTTTTTTAAATTTTATCTGATATTTTTCTTTTGGTAGTAATTTAAATTTTGTTGACATTTTTGTTTTAAGAATATAAGAATATACAGAATTTTCGCTCATTTGAAGGATAAATTATATTTTAGCACACATATGTGATTTATATTTTTACATGATTTGTGTGGATGCTATAGTTATTTTAGTTTGACTAATTAAAATGTGAATTAAAAAATGATGAGTGTCTTAAGTATAGCTTCCTGTATAGTTATTTTTTTTTGAAACAGTATGATTTTGTTTTTGGAAAAATGTAAAGTTATAGTTAAATTTTTAAAATGAGCATTTTTCTTTGAAAATTTTATATGAAATAAAATTTAGATTTTGGGCTTTACAGAGTACTAGATTTGCTCAATACCTGCGATAGCAATCATGTCAAATCAACTATCGTGCTTTGAGGGATATATGTTTGATATTAGTTGGATTTTTTACACAAATATATTGTTTGGATTTGATATTTGATTTAAATTGTCTACTAACTTTTTTAGCATATATGATAAGATTATTGTTATGATATGATATATGTCACTTTTAGCAAGACCATTTTAAAATTAAACGACTTCTTATTAGTAAATAAAAATAGAACTCTAATTTAATAGATCAGATAAGATGAACTGAATAATTGCAAAATTTTTGCATAAATAAGTCAATAAATATATATTTGCATGGTGTTCCACAATGTCAGGATACAACTAAGCCGTCTCAAACATAACATGAGCCTTGGTCTAAAAGAAAAATTTGAGACCAATTTCTTTATACAATTAAAAAATGGAAAAAAATTGAGCTTTCTTCTAAGCTAAAAATAATCAAAAAATATAATGGACCATGTTTAAATGTACCTTTAGCACATTCCTTGGGTTGAGCCTGATACAACAGTATGGGTCCAACTGGTGACCAAAGAATGAAAAGAAATAATACATTCCTTGACATTCCTAATAAATTTTACCATTTATAAGGAATAGTCATTCCTTCCTATTCCTCTTCATTCCTTTTATTGTAAAGAATCAAAGAACAAATTTGTTCCTCACTAAATTTGATATGGAATGACTATTCCTCATCATTCCCATAAATTTATTCCTCTTCATTCCTTTCCTATCCGTTCATATTGTTCCCGATGTGGTTACCAGTTGGACCCTATATGTTTTTTCTTTGATCAAACAACAATGCATTTATAAAAGAGTTAGACTCCATCGCTGGAGCTTAGAATCAAAATAGCAAGAGCTGACTTAGCCACATTATCAGCCTCACTGTTAAAGTTTCGAGAGATGAAATGGAAAGAAACAAAAATTTTTAGTGATTTAAACCTTCAACTATTTTTAAATCATAAAATAAACTCTAAATTATTTTTGTAATGTTTTAAACCATCGACTTACAAATTATTAACGTTTGTCACAATTCGTCTATAATTCTGTAACGGAAGGTGACGTACATTAATGATTTATAAGTTGAAGGTTTAAAACATTACAAAAATAATTGAGGGTTTGTTTTACGATTTAAAAATAGTTGAGGGTTTAAATCAATAAACACACATTTTAAAACAAATTGATTTAAGAATTTTTTTTTCTAATTATCAAATATATTTTTATTAACTAAGAAACAAATGGGCAGTGTTTATGAAACACAAGAATGAAGGTTCCAAATATAATCTGAAGGTGTAAAAAACACTGATGGAGAATCAAACTAGTACGAAGATCGAAAAGCCACATACTGATAATGGTTTCAAATTTTGTCATCAGAGTTCAACCAATTTTGTACGGATGCATGTATGAATTAATAGGCATCATATAATTAGAAAAAAAATAAGAACAAATAGTGTAATTGAGTGGATGAATAAAATATTAATGAATAGAGTAGTATGGATGCTCTCTAATGCTGGTTTATAAAGAAGGTTTTTAATTAGCCTTAGTCGTTGACAAAAAAAATTAGCTTTGGTCCACAAACATACATATGATACATATGAAGTGCATCATGTAAATAAATACGATGAATACTCATTTCTCTGATTTACTGAGATTATAATTATTTTTATAATATAGACCAATCGAGTTTTGTAGATTTAAAAAATATTATTATTTATATTATTTTAAAAAATTTCATCATGATTTTTAGGCAATATAACAATTATATTTAATTTTTAATATTTATATAGTAGAATAATTGGTTCATAATACAAAAAGAACGTGGATACGAACAATCTAAAATTTTGTTGTCTAGAAATCAAGGCAACATCTTCTGGGATTTAAGGTATTTGACTAATTAGTTAATAAAAATATATTTGATTCAAAAATCCTATATATCAAAGTGTTCTTAGTTAATAAAAATATATTTGATAATTAGAAATTTTTTTCTTAAATCAATTTGTTTTAAAATGTGTGTTTATTGATTTAAACCCTCAACTATTTTTGAATCGTAAAATAAACCCTCAACTATTTTTGTAATGTTTTAAACCCTCAACTTATAAATCGTTAATGTATGTCACCTTCCGTTACAGAATTATAGACGGAGGGTGACAAACGTTAACAATTTGTAAGTTGATGGTTTAAAACATTAAAATATAGTTAAGAGTTTATTTTACGATTCAAAAATAGTTGAGGGTTTAAATCACTAAAAACTCCAAGAAATAACATCAAAATAAAACAAAGCATGATAGATATCAAACATGATACCGAACAGTTCAGGCTGAGAATCTCCACTCTTCAAGAAAGTGATGAGGGAGAGTGAATCCAAAAGAACTGGCAGGGATCAAACGTTTGAATAGACTGCTGTAAGGACAGCAAGACGAAGAGCAATGGCCTCTGCCATAAGAGCTGATGATACTGAGTTCCTTGTTTCACGAAGGTTAACGAGAGACAAGTAGTTGTTGCCCGAGAAGACTCCTCCAACGCCGCAAGCTTTCACGCTAGCATTCCAAGCTGCATCCACATTACATACCAAAACATCTGCAGGGAAAGATGGTGGAGGTTGTAGACGGGAGGGACGTGAGAGACCACTAGTTCTGGAGATCAATTTAGTTGTAGCCTGCACAACACCCCATTCCTTAGCGTCCAAGATACATTTAAGAACAGTTTCCTGCTGTGAATCTTCTGTTCTCAAAGATTAGTTTGTTCCGTGATTTCCAAAAATTCCACAATACCCATGGCCAGATAGGATTGGAGATACCCGACGGTGGGAGTGGGGTGAAGATCCTCCCTGATTTGATTAGCTCAGTCATAGAAGGTGTGATCGATGGTGGTCGCAAACGAAGGGGCAAGAGGCTCCACACTTCCTCTGCAAATGGACACGTCAGAAATACATGTAGATCATCTTTATATGCTCCACACCTTTTACAGTTGGAAGGTGGAACTCCCCGCTTACAGAGGTTATCGCTCACTGGAATAGCTTTTTTAATGATCTTCCATAGAAAATCTTTAATATTTGGGGATATCTCCACATTCCAAATATGCTTTGACCAGTCTAGTTGATGTTACTCTCTCCCCGCCTCCATCTTTTCCAAAACTCCAAGTCCATATCCCGTTTTTGTTGAGTAAACCCATTTTTTCTCGGGAAGCCAGACCAAGGAGTGTAGGGATGGTGCTGCACTTGTTATTATTCTCAATATATCCTCCTCATACTGAGGTAAGTGCTGTCTGATTTTACTCAAATCCCATTGATTAGAGATGGGACATAGTAGATCGCTGACCCTCAGGTTGAGAGCTTCCAAAGTTGGGGGGCCGATTGGTCTGCTAGGTGATTTGAAAGAGAGCCACGGATCCTTCCATAGTTTGATCGATTCACCATTACCGACTACCCAGCTTAGTCCTTTCAAATCTGCACTCAGTGAATAAAATAATATGTCAAACCTATGTTCATGTTTGTACTCTCATATAAAAAACAGCTAAAAGAATTTAAAAGTGCGAAAAGATATCTAATTTTTCGATCTGTTCGAATGAATGTATCATTTTAACATGGAAGAAGTAGGCTTTTATAAGCTGTGTCCAAAAACCAAAAACAAAGCGTAATGAATTGAGTCCACAACATCAAATATTCCTGTAATCAAAAATTAATTATTATACAAACTATGTGTTTTCATGCACTATGTGCAGTAAGAAATTTTTCAAAATTTATTTATATTTAAAAAAATAAATTTTATTAAATATTATAATATATTATATTTTACCAATATTTAGATATAGATTTGATTTAGTTATATATTAAATTAAGATAAAATGATTTTGTTTTTTTTCTATAATATATTGAAGAATATATATATATGTGTGTGTGTGTATTTAAATTATAATCTTAGATAGTATTTTCTATCTATTTATATTGGTTAAATATATTAAATCATTTTGTATTTTTCACAAATTACATCAATTTGTATAAAACTAAGAAATGATATATAATTGTATAATTATCAAAAATTTAAACTAAACAACATTAATAAAATCTGTATATATATATAAGAAACTAATGATTTTACGTTTAGAAATTTTTCTTTTTTTAAAATGTAGCAATTTCGAATTTTCGAAAGCTTTAGTAGTCAAATTTTATAATTATAGAAAATAAAATAAAATAACATTTTGAAATTTGTAATTTTATATTTATAGATGATGTATGAGATATTACCATATTTAAAAAAAAGTTTACCAAAAATAAATATCAATGTTAAATGTAATGTATAATTTATTACCATATTTGAAAAAAGTTTACCAAAAATATAATCAACAATAGATGGAATAATCTATGTCATATTTTTTCAGAAGTCATGTCATCAATTTTAGTAGCCATGTCATCATTTTTTGTGAAAATGATTGTAAAGAAGACATGTGACAAAATTATTTTGCAAATAATAACTAGGGGATATTTATAACAGTGAACGCAGTAAAATCACGTAGTTGATATAAAAATTAGAATAAGAAAACCATGTTGGTACATCACCGATGCATTGACTCTTGAGTGATCAATACCATTAGAGCATCCGTATCGACGAGTTCGTCGATGAATTCGTGCGAGAATCGAGAAAAAGAAATATAAAATAATGAAAAAGTGATGACCTCGTCTCTCGGCGATCCTTCGCCATGAACCGGTTCATGAACTATTGCGCGGGCCCCACGACACGTGGTGGCCTGCGATTGATTCTCTCTTTTTTTTTTTTTTTTTTAAATCAAATAAAAAAAGTAAAAGAAACAATAATAATAAAAAAAAGCAAATTATGAATTTCCCCGGCGGATCACCGCTGCGGGTGGTCTTAGTGAAGGCCTAAGGCCTTAGAGAGGGACATGCTTCCTTCTTGTTTCGAACGTTTTCGTCTTCCATATTGATGATCCAAGATTCCGAGTGATTAACCTAAAGTCGAATGTACATCACAATCAAATCTGAGCTCGAGTTAAGAGATATTGAAACAATAGACATATATTCAACTAAAGAAAAAGCTAAACACATACCTTATTGTTTTTCCAATATGCATATCGAATACGACGCTTAGTTAATGGGTTCACGCACTCAATGATACTGACATCAGATTCTGGTTGTGTTGCAAATATGTTCGTAAGGATATGGGAACATATTTGAAACTATTATTAGCCGTTTTCCATAACTCTTCTGTAGTAATGCTTATCGTTTCCACCATATCACCGACGAGACACATGACAAATCGATAAATGAGGAAATAATTATTTCTGAATGATATAAATTTCCTGTACACAAAACGTTAAATATATTACATATAACAGTAATTACATAGAAATTTCAGAAAATAACTTTAGAGAATTGTAGTGTTTACTTACATTATTACTACTAGTACTAGTAATATCTGACACAATGTTTTCTCTGTTTTTTTGCTAAAATATATCTGACACAGTGTTGAAGAGGCAATCAAGAGAAGTTATGAAGAGAAAAGAGTAGTTAAAACGTTAATTTGTTCCTCGCTTATTGTTGTTGATTCCTATGGATTTTCTGTCAGGTTCATTTGTTTGCTTGGGCCGGAAGGGAGATACATATACTTCAAATAGTTTCATTTATCCATTTATGTTCATGTTCAAATTGTTAATTAGTCTAACTGATTTTTTTTTTGTTTACCAATTTTTCCTAGGGCTTGTGCGCGCGGGTGAGTTTATTGGTTTTATATGCCTAATTAGATTTGCGAATCTTCCTTTTTTCGTTTTTTGTTGGAAGCAACCAGCGCTTCCAGTAAATGCCTTCTTATGCAAGCTTTAATTGTATAATTAAGCTTTAATATATATACACAAGTGGGATTAAGCTCTAATATGAATTATAACCTCAAAGCTGAAGTAGAAAGAAGGAGGCAAGTTTTGGATGAAGTCACAAGATAAGTAAAAAACAAATGTTTTGTTGGCTTTAATAGTTTAGGGGCATCATATCCTACGTACGTAAATGAGTTATCCAAAATCTAGTATTTCTTCCCACCGGTTAGAGAGAGACAGTCTTTAGTCTCGAAAAGTCAGGCCAAGTCCTTTACTGGCCCTCTCCAGAAGGCGTTTCAAGACTTTTGTGACAGTGAAGGCAGCATTACATCGACATTGAAATTTTTTCGGTTTGAGTAAGAGTAAGCATAAGACCTCCAATTAGTTTAGCCTCATACTCTTCCGAGACTTAAGGAAACAGCAGGGGTAATATGTTTTAATTGGTGTTATGTTTCATGTTGTATCTTTTCTGTTCTGGAGACGCTACATGCAAACCATTCAATGCTTCAATGTATTCAAATCTTTTCTGTTCTGGAGACGCTACATGCAAACCATTCAATGCTTCAATGTATTCAAATCTAAAATGAACATGAATCGCTGTATACAAACAAGTCCATATCATCTTTTTATTCATTTTAGTCAGGCCCGGTCCTGGGGTAAAGCCCGTAAAGCATGGGCTTGGGGCGCCAAATATTATAAGTAAGTTTGGGGCGCCAAGATCAAAAATATCTCATTGGTGCAGTGGCTAGAAAGCTAACAAGTCTTGTAAAGGTGTTGAGTTCGATACCGGTTAAGGGCATCATTTTCTAAATTTGCTTTAGGCTTGTTATTATTCTGGGTCGGTACTAATTTTAGTATTATAGATAAACAATCACCTCTTCATATGTTCAAGTCTTAGTCCGAGTTTAAAACAGTTTCTCTGAGTTCATGTATTTGTAAGTTGGGTATTTGATACCAAGATCCAACAGATTAAAAGAGGATCATTTTTGTTCTCCAATAAAGAAGAAAAGTAATATCAACAGTAAACTTGGAATCATATTCCATAAACTCGCCACAGAAAGCATCCACATTGAAGCAGCCCACGTGAGCAAGTAGCACACGAGTAGTGTATTTTTTTCTTTCTGAATGCCCTTATTACACCATTTACTTATAGTTGTATAGTCTTGTAGATCCAGTAAAACAGAAGTAATGAAAAAAAAAACATAACAAACTTTGATTTCAGTACTTGGTATCTTAATTTGTTTAAACGGTTCACCAAGGCTTCTTGTATTCTTCTCATTCATTTCTAGAGCTTCAAATATATACTTTTAACTTCATCGATGAAAAATCTTAATCGGCTGGTTAATAGTGAAGAAAACAACGAACGATTTGCATATTCATTAACATCTCCCACACCACAAACTCCATTTATTACATTCATATCTCACACAAAAAAAAAAAAGAATATTGTAAGGAATGACAAAAGCGGTACTTATTGATATCTTCTGCACCACAAACACAATTTATTACATTCACATCTCACGCGAAAAGAATATTGTAAGGAATGACAAAAGCATTTAAAGTATATCAAACCACGGTTGTAGCCGTCTTCTCAGCAGTTTCTGTGTCTTTGAGGTTATTTTTGTAACAATAGGATACAATACCCAGAATGACAAGTATGATGCCTATAAGAGGACCTAGTATTTTGACGATCAAACCTGTCGTCGTCTCCATCGATCTTTTCTTTAATGGATTTCTGTTTATTGATTGACAGAAACAAAATGACCATCGACAGAACCATCTACTATATATACTTCTTTTATTTTTTTATATTTTTTTAAAAGATGAGCTGTTTACTGACTTTGTATTGGCAAAACTTTACTATAAAATACCAGCTGGTGTTGTTGCGTTTGACCTCAACTTGTGTATATATTTTTGTTAGCTTTTGATTGGATATAATGTGTTTATTATACTAGTTGAGAGTTGAGACGTGTGATTGACCCATTCTACTAGTCGGGTTGACTCAGTATTTAGTTTGGTCGTATATGCTTTACTAAAAATGCATTTTTTTCAGAAACAAGATGTCAACTAACATAAAAATCAATACTTATCACGTTCATGACTTCTATTTTGAGTAGTAAAATGCATACATGTTTATATTTCTTGCACGCAACAACTCAAGTCTATAACATATTAACATTCATGTTTCACACAAACATATAGGAAACAATGAATGGTGAACACTAATTATTCATATGGATGAAGTAACAAGATAAGATATTGATATGTTTCTATCCTTATCACATGCAAACTTATACACAAGTAACAAACACATTCTCCTATATATTCTTCCTAGACCCTTCTTACCATATTAGGAATGTTTCTAGAACTCTTTAAACAAATTACATGATATGAACAAAAAGCAAGCAACGGTGGTAGCCGCATTCATTTGCTGGCGGTGGTATCTTTGTGACCAAACTCCTTAAAGCAGGATTGACTAGGGATGAACGAGGATTGGATATACAATTTTTTTTGGAAAGAATTTGTAATTGTAAATCCGTCTTGCTTGAATATAAACTTTCTTATTTGATTCATTTTATAGCTACTCAAATATTCAAAATATATATTTTTAATTTAATATTCGATTTTGATTCTTGCAAATATAATTAAAATTTAACACAAAGAAATAATTCAAAAGCAATATACAATATAATAATACTTATTTATAAAATAAATTTATTTACTTTTTAAACTCTGATTAAAAATTAGTTTAATGAATAAATCACTGTATAAAAGTTAAATAAACTACAATAGTTAAATTAATTATTTAATATGCGTATATAGCCGATTTAGAACATATATATTTGTGATTTAATTTTTTTTTTACGGATATTATATATCGCTTTTGTTTTGCTCTATAAAGTTCCAAATATCTGAGTTTTATAGTTCGAATTAAGATGGACATTTTGTCCGCTGTTAGGATTGATGCATATGCAAGCAACATATCTATTATAATAAATCCAATTGTATGTGGAAGCCTCTTATCCTACTGATTAAAGTTTAAAGGAATTTACATTCAAAGCTGGAGTTCGAATCTTAAACTAAACATTATATGATGTAAGCTTTCAGGGGGGGGGAGGTTCCAAATAATGTAAGTAGAGTCGGCCATTAATTATAATAGTCTACTGTAGAGAAAGTTTGTCGATCGATAATTTCATATACAAAACCATCCGTCGATCCAAGTGGTTTTGGGAGAATTTCATTATGAAATCATTATCCATGGAGAAATTCATCAATATCATTTGTAGATAGTTGATCATCATATCTTATAAAATTAAAGATGATGTATTATCTTCTATTCAGTTCAGTGTTAATAAAGGGGAAGGAGGGTTCCAAATAATGTAAGTAGAGTCATACATTATAGTAGTCTACTGTAGGGAAAGTTTGTCGATAGATAATATCATATACAGAACCATCCGTCGATCCAAGTGGTTTTGGGAGAATTTCATTATGAAATCATTATCCATGACGAAATTCATCAATATCATTTGTAGATAGTTGATCATCATATCTAATAAAATTAAAGATGATGTATTATCTTCTATTCAGTTCAGTGTTAATAAATGGGAAGGGGGGTTCCAAATAATGTAAGTAGAGTCGTCCATTATAGTAGTCTACTGTAGGGAAAGTTTGTCGATAGATAATATCATATACAGAACCATTCGTCGATCCAAGTGGTTTTGGGAGAATTTCATTATGAAATCATTATCCATGGAGAAAGTCATCAATATCATTTGTAGATAGTTGATCATCATATCTAATAAAGTTAAAGATGATGTATTATCTTCTATTCAGTTCAGTGTTAATAAAGGGGAAGGAGGGTTCCAAATAATGTAAGTAGAGTCGTCCATTATAGTAGTCTACTGTAGAAAAAGTTTGTCGATCGATCATATCTAATAAAGTTAAAGATGATGTATTATCTTCTATTCAGTTCAGTGTTAATAAAGGGGAAGGAGGGTTCCAAATAATGTAAGTAAAGTCGTCCATTATAGTAGTCTACTGTAGAAAAAGTTTGTCGATCGATATTTATACAGAACCATCCGTCGATCCAAGTGGTTTTGGGAGAATTTCATTATGAAATCATTATCCATGGAGAAATTCATCAATATCATTTGTAGATAGTTGATCATCATATCTAATAAAGTTAAAGATGATGTATTATCTTCTATTCAGTTCAGTGTTAATTAAGAAAATCAATTGCATATGTGGAAGAAGTAGATAATAGATATAATTTTCAGATCCATCAAGTTTTCTATTAATGAAATATTATCGAATATATTATATGAATTGATTCTCATGTAGAAACAATAAACGATTATCATTATCTGTCTCATTGATTTTCTGTATTTTTGTGGTACAATTTTCAAATACATCTACATTCTACAACTTGTTTTTTTTTTTTGGAAAAGGACATTTACAACTTGTTTCATTGACCTTTGACAATTTTTTGTAATACCATATAATCTTAAGAGAATTTTGATTCATTATATTAAGTTTATGCTGCTTCAAGTATGTGACATACACATCGTACATATAGAGTTGTCTCCATCTTTCATTTTGTTTTTTCAACTGCTCACGTCTTGAGTTTGATTATGTATCTATATATGTCTCTATATTTGAAGTATATGCTTTAGCTTTACAAACTTACAAGATTTATCATGAAAAGGATAAAGTCAGCTAACAAAGAACGATTCTTAAAAATTGTTTTGACCGAATATAGAAATATTAAATAAATACTGGTTCTGAAAAAATTCTATAATCTATTTGCAGATTATATATTACCGAAATAATTAAGTTTGTAAAATTGTAAATGCCATATGTTTCAATAATATGTTCGTTTTGTTATTTTTACACGTATTAAAAGCGTATTGGATTTTGATGAAAATATATTATTTTAGAATTAAAAAATTCTAAACTTTTAAACTAATAAAAGTTTAACAAATATAATTTCTTTTAGTATTTAGAATATATTATTACTAATAAGTTGAAATGCACAGAAGTTTGAAACAAATTTTGTTTTCATTATTTGCTATTTGTGAAACGGTAGGAATATATTGATTATGTTACGGAAATAAATTTGGCTTGCAACTTTAAATCATTATTAATTAATATATTTTGTACAAAGGCTTGATTTACCGACAAAAAAATTGTCTCAGATGTAACTCTACGCTTGCTCTCACTAACTACAAGCCCAGTACACATACAACAACACACGAAACTTTGTGGAGACGACGACGAGCACATCTAAAATCCTCAGATCTCGAAACTCGCGAGAAAATAGAACCTCCAAGAAGCTGAAGCTATTTCCAAGCAGATCTCTCGGAGAGGTATAGTGTCTTTGGAAGGCAATGATCTAAGAGGCTAAGCTGTTCGACGAAATGCCTGAGAGAGCTACAACACGATGATCACGGTTATGGTTAAGAACAAGTGCGCTTATGACTTGTTTCGTGATATTCTTGAGAAGAATGATGTGCCTTACATGATTACTTGGACTTCTATTATCGATGAGTACTTCAAAGCATGGCTTTTTCGAAGATGTGTTTGCTCTGTTTCTGTGAATGAGACGAGTGTGGATGTTAGTGTTAATGCTACTACTTTGGCTGTCATGTTTTGTAGAGACCTGAGAGGAAAGTCAGATAGATGGGTTATTAGTTTCAAGGATGTCTCTTGAGTTTGATCTGTTTCTTGGGAACTCCTTGATCACAGGTCTTGTTCAGCGCGGACAAGTTTCTGAAGCTTATGAGCTTATCGAGAAGATGCCGAGTAAAGATATTGTATCTTGGACAGATATGATGAAGGGTTTTCTGGAAGAGGAGAAATCTCCAAAAGCTGTTTAGAGTGATGCCTGAGAGTAACATTGGCTGCTATGATATCTTCTTTTGCTGGTTTTCATAGGATGCTCCGAGGAGAAGTCTTTCCAAACTCATACACTGTCAGTAGTCTCCTCAGCGCAACAGCTACTTTGGCCGCATTGGTTGAAAGACTACAGATCAACGCTAGAGCTGTGAAGATGAACATGGCGTCTGACTTGTCAGTTCAGAACTCATTGGTATCCATGTATTCCGAATGCGGGAACGCTATAGATGCTTACAATATCTGATGCATTTTGTATAGATTTTGAATTTGATACATCTATGATTGAGAAAAACCAAACCCAGTACTTGGCTTGCATGCATATGAATATAAATTGGATTTTTACACTAAAATTAATTTTAATTCACCTATGTAAATCACCTAAGTTTTAGTGGAACATATTTTCAACTTATCTCTTCTAACCAAAAATTTCTAATTTATATAGAATACATCTTCAAAATTATAACGATGAGATCAATTATGTGACCGATTCCAACCTCGTACAGTCAAATTAATTAAATTAATCGGTACAAGGGAAGCTTTATTAACCTTAGTTGATTTTAGTTAAATTCATATTCAACAAGTGATATCATTTCAATATTATTTTAACTTGTAATAGGGCTGGGTATAAAATCCAGAACTGAGATCCGAATCGATTCTGAATCGAAAAGTATGACTTGTTATCTAGTTCGAAATGTAAAAATACCTAAACGGATTTTGTATAGGATGGTATAAAACATATCAAAATCCGAAGTGTAATTGACCGAATCCAAAGAAGTAACCCAAAAAATATGAAATTAATAGTCATTATAAATAATTTCAACATATACAAGTATTTTAAATACTCAATTCAATATTTATGTTGATATGATACATAAAATAAATAAATATTAAAATTTAAATAAATACCTTAAATATTTAATTAATTATAAATAAGTACTTCATAATTTGCTCGTTTAAATAACAAGTTTACTACATCTATAAGATAGTGCATATTGTATACAAACAAACTTTGTTTTCATACTTGATTTAACATTATATATCAGTTTTATCTGTGTTTTATTAATCTCTATTCAGTTTCAATGTTTTTTGTTTTTGCTTTAAAATTTTGTTTTCACTTCGAATATATCTGAACCAAACCGTTATAACCCGAATCCGTATATAAAATTAATTTATGGGTTTTAGGACCTAATACTAGGCCTGCGGCTTTGACCCGGTACTGAATATCCGAACCGGATCCGTGCCTGCGACTTTGACCCGGTATCGAATATCTGAACCGGATCCGATCCGATTTTGATCGGTTCGGTACGCTATCGGTACAGTAGAAATTAACCAATGGATAATGATATTAAAAACCATGGGTAACGGGTCGGATTCGGATTTTACCCGAGCCAAATCGGATACCCGCCACGTCACCCGAAGTTAAGTCTCCCCCACGAGTACCCGACAAAGCCGTTACACCCTTACACGCGTGTGTCAACTCGAGAAAAATCCCCAATTCCCAAAATACGAACCCTAGCTTTTCGATTCATCTTCTCCATATAGCAATCGAGAATTGCGAAGGTCTCTAACTCTCTATACAAATAGACTGACTGGTGTTATCATAAACTTTAAAGCTGAAAACATTAGTCGATTCTCTTCTATCTCCACCGTTTGCATCTTCGAGAAATCATTCGGAGGTGAGAATTGAAGCTGGAAACATTGATTTCGATTGTTTGATTATGAAAGCTTGATACTTTGATTTCGATTTCTTACGTTTTTGTTTAAGCTATTCTGATTTTTACTGTTGATGACTATGTAGATGGATTCTTCTCCAACTCATCAACAAGACGAAGTCAATGATCAACCAATGAATGAAGATTCTTCTTCCGATGAAGATGTAGAAACACCGGGATCAGGAAAAAAAAAACGGAAGAGATGAAGATGGTGCTGGTGAAGGGTCAAGGAAGAAGACGAGGTCTAAAGTCTGGGAACATTTCACCAGGCTACCAAACAACTACGACAGATGCAAATGCCGCTACTATAAGAAGGAGTTTAGCTGTCCAACCAAGTCTGGGACCTCTAATCTCAGGAAGCACAAAGGTGGTTGTAGGGCTTACTTTGCGTGGAAGGCTGCAAATAAAACCAAATACCAGTCGCAGATATCTCCCGATGAAGATGGTAACCTGAGTTTGTCTAAGGTGTCTGATAGAGTCTTCAAAGATGCTACGAATGAGATGATCGTCTTAGCAGAGTTACCATTAGCATTTGTGGAAAGCGTAGCGTGGAAGCACTTCTGCAAGAAAGTCAAGTTGGATCAGCCGCAAAGGAGATTGTGGAGTTGTATAAATCGAGGAAAGCGGAGATGAAGAAGGTTCTTGGACAGAACAAGCAACGACTGTCTCTGACAACTGATATCTGGACTGCTCCCTACACTGCGGTTAGTTATATGGTAATCACTGCTCACTTTATAGACTCGAGTTGGAAGCTCAGAAAGATGATCATAGGGTTCAAGAATGTAGACAATCATAAGGGGTCTACCATTGCAAGAGTGCTTGTTGATTGTTTAGCAGAGTGGGAGATAACAAAAGTGTTCTGCATCACAGTCGACAATGCGACAGCTAACACAACAGCCATGGAGAAGTTCAAGGAGGAGTTCATGAACCATGGTGAAGATGCACTGGTTTTGAAAGGGGAGTTCTTGCACGTGAGGTGTGCAACGCATATTCTGAACCTCATTGTCAAGGAAGGGTTAAATGAGCTGGATGATAGCTTGACTGCCATTCGCAATGGGATTCAGTATGTGAGGTCTTCAACCAATAGGCTCAAGTCGTTCGAGTTTCGCGTTGATACGGGAAAGATGACTAGAGGAAGCCTTCCCTTAGATGTCAAGACACGATGGAACTCGAGTTATCTCATGCTAGACCAAGCAATCAAATTCAGGGCAGCATTCTAGAAGATGGAGGCTGAAGACAAACCGTACAATGACTACTTCCTGGAGATGGATAATGGTAAAAAGAGGCTTGGACCAGCGACTACAAAAGATTAGGAAGAAGCTGAGAGGTTGCTACACTTTCTCGTGATCTTTTACAATTCAACTTTGATGCTCTCTGCTACAAATGGCGTTACGTCGCACAGGGTCTACAATGAGATCGTCACCATCACGAGGAACATCAGCAAGATAAGCTCTGCAACAGGTCCTGATGAAACAATGCGTCTCAAAGCTTTGACGATGATGGGGAAACTACAAAAGTACTGGAATCCGTTTTGGAATGGAACAAAGTTGGAGAGCACCAAGTCTAAGATCTGTAAGATGAATAAGCTTTTGATCGTTGCTACTGTTTTTGACCCATCTAAAAAGATGATCTTTGCTAACATCTGCTTTGAGAAGTTTTATGGAAAAGAAAGCATCGAGTATACTCTGCTTTCTGAATCAATTCTGGAGATCCTAAAGCGCTTATACGAAGAGTACAGTCTTAGAGACAGCGGTGGAGGATCATGTGGTTCGCAGTCTCAGGGATTATCATCTTCTCAAAGTCAATCTCAAGACAGTGGTGATGTTTTACAGAGTCAAGTTATAGGCAGTGGTATCGGATATGAAAGAATGGACAATCTATACGCGGAGCTTCTACAAGAAACAGGTACACAAGATTGTAGTAATGAGTTAGAAGTTTATTTGAGAGAGAAAGTAGAGGTTACAAAGGGTGGTAATAGATTTGGAGCCGAGTATGATGTTTTATCATGGTGGAGAAGAAACAGTGTGAAGTTCCCAGTCTTGTCTAAGATAGCTGCTGACGTTCTTGCGGTTCAAGCATCGTCTGTTGCATCGGAAAGTGAATTTAGCACTAGTGGGCGAGTCTTAGATCCATATATGAGCTGCTTGACACACTTTATGGTCGAGGTGTTGGTGTGCACAGAACAATGGTTGAAATCCGAGACTCATATCAGTGACAAAGGCATTCATACCATAGAGCAGCTACTTTCAGATGTGCAGCAACAAGATGATCTTATGAGAGGTATGATTCACTTCTTTCAACTCTTTACACTATAATTTTTAATTTTTGATGCTTGAAGATAAGAACACTTATAGGATTCTGTTTTTGTTTTCATAGAGTTCGTAGATGGATGCAATATCGAATAAAGAGTGGATTGTGGAAGTGTGGAGTGACGAGGGAGACTGTGAAAGTCTAGTACTACTTATGTTTCTATTTTCAGTTGTTGTTTTTGTTTCGGATTTCAGACTTTAAGTACTTCTATTTCTGTTGTTTGTGATTTGCTTCATTGTTATTTTGCTTTGTGACATTTGCTTTGACATTTGCTATCTTATTTGATGAGTTTGTTTTAAAATTTCAGTTTTTTTCGGTTAATTAAATGATTCCGGTTAGGTTTTAACCCGAACCGTTTAGTATCCAATTGGTTCGGGTCTGATTTCGGTATTTTTTGTAACCGAAAATTAGGTACCCAATTATTTCGGAATTGATATGGTTACTTTTTTCAAAACACCGAACCGACCCGGAACCGGTCAGAAACGATCCGAAACCGATTGAAATTTTTCAAAGTAACCATTGGATACATTTTTTATATAACCGAACTACCCGGACCCGAACGGTTCCGACCTGGAACCGATCCGAATATCCAAAATCCCAGGCCTACCTAATACAAATGAACCGAATCCAAAGTTTAATTATCCGAAAATCTGATCCATACTAGTTAAATATTAGAGTGAAACCTATAAGTATAAACTCAAAAACGCAAAAATTCAAAATATTGATATTAATCTGAAAAAATGCCAAAACGTCCAGAAACGTCCAGACCTAAGTCAAAGCATAATCATCGGAAAAGTTCATATTACATTTACAAGCATATAAACAAAATTTAAAATTATATTTAAAAGAATGATATTCATTATATTAAAAACACTTAAATGTTAGATATCTAAAATTACTTTCACTATTTTTTCTTTGGTATTTTGGATTGTCTAAATTCGAAGACCAACTAAAAAATACAAAATATATAAAATATATTTTGTTTTCACATATACGCACCTTATCTAAATGGTAAGTTTTAAACTCAAATGTTTGCCACCTTTCAAATGTGATGTACCAGCAAACTACACCATGTGAATTTTTTTTAAGAGAGTTTAATTATTCTACATAAGTCATGTGTTCTTTGCAGTAGGGGATGGATACAGATCGAATACTTGAGTTTTTTAAAGTATTTATAATTTGATATGTTTCATCTGAATATTCAATTGTTCAATTCGATTTGGTCCGTATCCATCCAAATATTTGGTGTTCCGGTTATTCAGAAAATTTTAAATTTAAAACCGATATCTAATTCAATTCTTAAAAATAAAATAAAAATCCAAAATATATAATAAGAATATATTAATGCAAAATAAATTATTTACTTTCTACAATATTAATAACTAATACAGTAATTTTAATAAATAATTTTTCATAAAACTTATATAAATGTAATATTTTTTTAAAAAAATATATATGTATATGTATGCTTATAAGTTTATAACAGATCTGGCCGTATATTCATTCCTAGAGTATTAGTATTTATGATTTATTTTATTTTTATGAATATTACATATTAGTATTTGATTTGATTTATAAAATTACAGATATTCATATTTTTTTGTTTAAATCAAACAAAATATTAATTGAATCAAAATTTAAATATTTTTAGCCATGTTTTGCAGAGGATATTTGGATGCAATATTTATTACATTTGTTTTATGGCAGCTCTTCCACTAATGTTTTTTTTTATTAATCTGGAGGGACTTCCACCCCCAGAGGTCAACCCCTCGGCGCGAGGCGGACCATTTGATACTATGGGGAATTAGATACCCTAATTACCTGACCAGCGGTTCGAACCCGGGTGCGTATTAGGGCCGAAACTCCCTCAACACCACCAGACCAACCCCGCTGGTTCTCTTCCACTAATGTTGCTCCCGCCATTCATTTGAACTGTCACATGGTCAACCATGCATTACCAACATGTAACAATAGCATATATTAACTCCCCGAAGCAAGATTTAGTTAATTCTCTCACGTCAACATGAACCTTTGAGCCATGCGACGAGGCCTGGACATTCCCTATTCTGCGGTT
Source organism: Hirschfeldia incana (assembly GCA_026261945.1). NCBI lineage: Eukaryota > Viridiplantae > Streptophyta > Magnoliopsida > Brassicales > Brassicaceae > Hirschfeldia > Hirschfeldia incana. The sequence continues at coordinate 2,259,510 of JABCMI010000019.1, forward strand.
CCCTCTGGTCCGGCCCCGGCTTCGGCCTATTTTCTCTTAGATAAAATACATTAACTTATCTAATTTATTTATTTATGTTTTTGGTTATTCCAACATTGCAACACCATACGTTATGGCGATAATCTACTGTAGACGATTGACACATTTTGTTAGTAACTATAACATAATTTAGTTTGGGTAAAATACTTAAATTTGTTAACTAAGCAAGTTGAGATTTGTGAGAACCATTCATTCTCTTTGTTTGATAAGTCTTTATTTTTAATATTAAATCTGATAATTAAGCTAGTTGAGGCATGTGATTAACCATTTTGTTTGTCCTTGGTCTTTAATTTGATTATTCATCAATAGACAGAACATAAATTATGGCATTTATATTCATAAAGATTTTATCGTTATCAAACAATGATGTCAACCAACATAAAGTAATATATGACTTCTGGCATGGAAATGGTATCGACTGACTTACATGAAAAGTCTTGTCGTTTATCCCTAACCAGAAATATCTAATATGAACAACGATGAAATGTTCTTACACATGGCCCGCTTCGTATTCCAAACTGAGAATTACCTTGTGTTGGACCATCTGATTAACCTTATAATTTTAGTATGTATAAGTTCATACGTGACGGAAAATGGCGAAATATAAGAATTTTTTTAAGCAAAAAAAAAAGAATTTTACTTCTAATACACTTATAGTCTTTGATACACATACATAAAAGAATATGCAAACATATATATATATACGTTAAATGAACATTAAATCACGACATCGAACTAAAATAGTCATGTAAAAATAGGAACACCATCGTAGTCGTAGACACATATTCAATAATTTCCTTCAAAAGTAATATACATCTCACATAAATATGAAAATTGCATGTCGCCACAATCTCGATTAAAATCAATCATACTGTGGAACAATTGCTGCTTTTGTTGCCGCGTCTAGCTTACCTTTATGGTAGAGAAAATGGATGAGCCATAGGATGAACGTTAGCAAGAGAAACGCTCCAAACACTATAACCACAACCACACGCATCGATTGAATCTTTCTTATGATTTGATTCTTAGAAGGGAACAAGATGAAGACTATATATATGTATCATGTTACTCATGTATGTGTGGACGATGACTACTTGTGTTAAAAAATATGAACCTCTTGGACACTTGAATTCGAAATTCATCTCATTGACCATTGACTTTGTCTTGGTGTTTTCTTTTCTATTTCTAACCGAACCGTGTATTATTCCGGTTAAGCATTAACAAAACTCTAATTTCTGGTATAATTTTTCGACCCAAATTAGTCTAGACGTGTATTCATATTAAGTTTATAACATACTGTACCCCCACTCCCTTTATATTATTTACTTCTTATACAAAAAAAAAATCAATTTAGTCTAAATTTTTTAGCTCACAAAATCTTTGCACTGTCAGCTTTAATTTTTGTTCGTTTGACTCAACTGATAATCTTTTTCGACTAAAAACTTTTATTGACTAATATTATCTTTACAAAATTACAAGATATTTTAAAAGGGAAGGACAACAATGGAACCACCTCCATTCCACATTACTATTTATAGCCTGATCCTAGCTAATTTATCAGTACATTTATTAGTGTACCTCTTCTTATGAACAAAACTGGTGATTCCAATTTTCTTACCCCTTTCTATATAGCAAATTCATGATAGATACATTAATCATTCTTGAATCATTTTTAACTTCCATTGCTAGTTGAAATGGTATCATGTTTAAATATATGGAAAATAGTTTTTTAGGCCAAAAAAATGATCTTCATGTCTCATTAGACTAATTTTATGTGATTCATGTCCTAATAAACTAAATCTTTTCAAAATGGCCATATTGCCCTTAATTTCAATTAAAATTTTGAAATTACAATCAATAAACCGATTTGTAAATATTAAAAATATTTTAACTATAGTAATTTAAAAAAATAGTGTTTTAAAATTCCCAGAAATAAATATCGTAAAGAATGAAGGTTTGATGATTCATCGGGATCGATCGATCGCATTGGGACTGATCGATCTCGGCTGCTCGATACCAAAAAATATCCAAACAACAAAAATGGATCAATAGGTTCAAGTTAACTAGATTGCGCCGGTTCAACCTGAAACTACAACCAATTCCCAAACACCACATGAATCATAGATATGAATCATAGCATAAACAGTTTTGAGAAATTTTGTGAATGAATAGAAGACGGCGTCTGGAGAAGAAAGAAGAAGTTTAGAACATGATTTTGTTTTTTTTTTTCAATTTTTAACTTAATAATTAATTAAAACACGATTTCTTTTTTTGTTTTCCGTTTTTTAAATGATTTTTTTTTTAATTTTTTTATTTTTTAAACGATTTATTAAATAAGAAAATAAAATATTTCCAAATATTCAATTCCTATATTTGTGGAATGTGTCATTATCCATATGTATTCTACTATATTTAAAATACTGTAAATATGTTAGAAATCAATTTCTAATTGTTTTAGATTTATAATATTGTGTAGAATCCGATTTCTACTGGTTTTAGAAATCTAGTAATGTGTAGATTTCAATTTTTACGGATTTTAGAAACATAGGTTATGCGTAGATTGTGTTTTCTAAATATTTTTAGATTACTATTATGTATGTTAAACATGTATTCTAAACATAGTAGATTTAATGAAAAAAGTAGATCATATTTTTTACTGTGTAGAATGTCGATTCTACTTTTATTAGAACAAAATATAAAACTATGATTTAAACATTTTTAGAATTGAAAAAAAATACCAATAAGTTGATCTTGGTTTTTCATCATTAGTTACTATTTTTAGTTTTTTTTTGGTTTGTAAAACTATTTATTTCATTTATTTTGTGAATTACTAAAGGGTATTATAGGAAAAAATGGTATAAAGAACAAATTAGTCTAATGGGACATGAAGATCATTTTTTTGGCCTAAAAAACTATTTTCCCATAATATATTTAAAAATCTGATAAGTGAGGTATTGTCGTATTGAACGATTTTATTCTCCTTCAAAATTAGTCTGGTGGTATAAGTCTACACTACATATGGTTAACGAAAGGAAAAAGAAAAGCAAAACATTTTTGAAATTAACTTTTTAAGTAGCCATTCCATTTACATAGATAATTTTTCAGTAATCAAAGTTGTATTTGAAGATTTAACTAGGATACTACCGCGTTAAAAACACGGAATCTTTTATACATTTAAAATAAATTATTTGTATTCAATATGGTTTATGATTATTTCGTAAAGTCGAGAATCTCAATTATTTTAAGTTCATAAAATTGGCAAACCATCTTTATTTGCAAAAATGTGGACTTTATATTTTGATTATGTAAATATAAGTTCACAATTTTATATAAATAGATATTAGAATTTAAAAATGTATACTTTCAAAATTTGTATTTTATATAGAAATATTATTATCTTAGTTGAGTTGATAAAATATAGGACAACAAAATAACAGTCTAAACAATTAATTATTAGTTTAGAACTTATTTCTTAATTAGCTACCATTCATATATTTGTTGAACTTATATTATTAGTGACATTATTAATTTTAATTGGACCATTAATTTTTGTATAGTCAAAAAACCTGTCGATAGAAAATACTATATTTTAATAGTCACACTATAATGGTTATGTTCTTTTTGATAGTCCAAAAACCTTCCTCAGTAGTTACTAGTTATACTACAAAAAAAAATCTATAAAATCATAAAATTCAGATTTACATATATAATGGTTAGGGCAATTGTCTATAATAACACATTTTGAAGTTTTTATCTCTAAAATAGCACTAGAAAAAAAAAGTCACAAAAATAACATTCATTAATAGACTAAATTACTTTGATACCCTTATATTAAATAAAACAAAAAAATAAGAAAACTCGGACTTCACGATGGAGAAGATGACGAACGTCGAATCCCATTTCAAACTCTGGCGAAGAAAACTATCATCATCTCCGACGACATCTCCGTCGAAGACGCCAGAGACAGTATCATGGCCAATCTCATACCATTTCGCGACGTCAAACCTTCGATTAGAGTTTCCGATTTGGAAATCGAATCAAGTTTTTGGGGGAAGGGTTTTGCGATTGAAGGGGAGGGGGGGGGAGATGCCGAGGAGTAAGAGGCACAAATCGAGCAAGCACAATGATGCGAGAGACCACTCTGATTCAGAGAAAGAGGAGAAGAAGAGTAGTGGTAGCGTGGTTAGGGTTTCTGGTGAGAAACGAGGAAAGGAGTATTACGATAATGGAGAGTACTATGAGGAGTACACGTCTTCTTCTTCCAAGAGGGGAGAGGAAAGACGACCGGGGAGGATGAGAAAGGGGAGATTTCAAAGAAGAGCAAGGTGTCTAGAGAGAATAGTAGTAGGAGGAGAGAGGAAGGAGATGGGGAGGATGTGAGGAACAGTAGTGGGAAGCATAGGGAGCCTAGTAGAATGGAAAGCAAGGGGCTTGATATGGATAAGAAGTATAAGGAAAGCAAAAGTGAGAAGCTTTATGATGGGGATGATCACCATAGATCCAAGGGTCTCTCTGATAAAACTGGTAGAGCTTTTTTTTTAATTCTTGTTTTAATTGACTTGAGGACACAATTTTGGTTGCAGTCTGTGGAGATTCATTTGTTTTCTGTTGTGTTTGTGTATGAATCAACCTTCTGGTTTTATTTGACTTGAGTGTTTATCTTTGATGTTGCTTTTGTCATGATCCATCTCTCGTTTGTGTATGAATCAACGTTCTGGTTTTAATTGACTTTATTGCTTCATAGACAGTTTTGGTTCTGTTTTCTCTCGTGTTTGTGTATGAATTGTGGCTAACAAATTTACATGATGCCTTTTCCTGTAAATGGAATACATACCTACGTCTAGTCTTTTGGATCAGTATTGTGATTAGCCCTTGCAGAATTTTATTAATGTTGCTTTTCTTTTCGAACATATGTAGAGTTACTGCTACTTTGCTTGTTATGATATTTGAGGCCGTCTGTAACTAGATTTTAAAATATATGGATAAAGTAACTCCATTTTGTGCAAGTAAAATCGCACTGATCCCGTGGAAGACTGTACATCTCCATCACTGGTAGTTTATACTTTTCACTTTCTCAAGATATTATATGCTTCATTGATTCTAGGTGGGTTCCATGCGGTTTAGGAAACTCATCCAGAAAAGTACAAAATCTAGCGTCTTTAAAACAAGGATTGATATCTGTCCATTGTGTTGAATGTTGACTTGGACATACAATAAGTTTATTTTGGCTTATAGCTTTGATGGTTACATGTCTATGGTTATTATTATGGAAGGTATTCCAAAAGCATCGAAAAATATGATACTAACAAAAACATTTTTGTTTTACTAGACATGGCAGAAATACAATGAAAATATTTTGGATAGTAAGTAAAATATTTAGGAAAAACTTCTTGAAAATTTAATATTTAATTAAAAAGAAAAAATATTAGGATAGCAAGTAAAATATTTAGGTTAGCTTGAAGTATTTTCAGTAATTCTATCAAAAAGAGTTAAATGTGGTATCATCATAAAGGATAACTTTTGGCACTTTTATGATGGGTTTCCAAAAAAACAAGAGTGTGTTTTCTAACATAAGTCTGTTTTTGAAGAAAATCAAAAGCGTGTTAAATATGTTAGACAATCCTTGTGGCTATCCTAAAATGGAACTTAATCTTCCAAAAAAAACATAATCAAAATCTATAAGAAAATTCATTGGCTATAAAAGTCACCAAATAGAGTTAGTTGTCTACAAAATAGAGAACACATATCAAACCGAAAACATTAAAATAGGATAACTTGAAGCATTTTTAATAATTCTATCAAGAAAATGTTAAATGTGGTACCATCATAAATGTTTGGATAGCTTTTGGCACTTTCAGGATGGGTTTCCAAAAACAATGAGTGTGTTTTCTTGCATAAGTCTGTTCTCAAAGAGAATCAAAATTGTGTTAGGAATGTTAGACAATCCTTGTTCAGGATGAATATCTTAAAATGGAACTTAATCTTCCAAAAAAAACATAATCAAAATCTATAAGAAAATTTGTTGGCTATAGAAATCACCAAATAGAGTTAGTTGTTTACAAAATAGAGAACACATATCAAACCAAGAACATTAAAATATAATAACTTTAAACATTGTCAATAATTCTATCAAGAAAATGTTAAATATGGTATCATCATAAATGTTTGGATAGCTTTTGGCACTTTCATGATGGGTTTCCAAAAAAATAAGTATGTTTTCTTGCATAAGTCTGTTTTCGAAGAGAATCAAATTTGTGTTAGGAATGTTAGGCAATCATTGTTCAGGATGGCTATCCTAAAATGGAACTTAATCTTCCAAAAAAAATATAATCAAAATCTATAAGAAAATTCATTGGTTATAGAAATCACCAAATAGAGTTAGTTGTCTGCAAAATAGAGAACACATATCAAACCGAGAACATTAAAATATGATAACTTGAAGCATTTTCAATAATTCTATCAAGAAAGTGTTAAATGTTGTATCATCATAAATGTTTGGATAGCTTTTGGCACTTTCAGGATGGGTTTCCAAAAAAAATGAGTGTTTTCTTGCACAAGTCTGTTTTCGAAGATAATAAAAAACGTGTTTGGAATGTTAGACAATCTTTGTTTAGGATGGCTATCTTAAAGTGGAACTTAATCTTCCAAAAAAAACATAATCAAAATCTATAAGTAAATTCATTGGTTACAGAAATCAGCAAATAAAGTTCATTGTCTACAAAATAGAAAACACATATCAAACCGAAAACATTAAAATAAGATAACTTGAAGCATTTTCAATAATTTTATCAAGAAAGTGTTAAACGTGGTATCATCATAAATATTTGGATAGCTTTTGGCACTTTCAGGATGGGTTTCCGAAAAAATGAGTGTGTTTTCTTGCATAAGTTTGTTTTCGAAGAGAATCAAAAGCGTGTAAGAAATGTTAGAGAATCCTTGTTCAGGATGGCTATCCTAAAATGAAACTTAATCTTCCAAAAAACATAATCAAAATCTATAAGAAGATTCATTGGCTATGGAAATCACCAAATAGAGTTAGTTGTCTACAAAATAGAGAGCACATATCAAACCGAGAACATTAAAATAGGATAACTTGAAGCATTTTCAATAATTCTATCAAGAAAATGTTAAATGTGGTATCATCATAAATGTTTGGATAGCTTTTGGCACTTTCAGGATGTGTTTCCAAAAAAAAAAAAAAGGAGTGTTTTCTTGCACAAGTCTGTTTTCGAAGATAATCAAAAGCGTGTTTGGAATGTTAGACAATCCTTGTTTAGGATGGCTATCCTAAAATGGAACTTAATCTTCCAAAAAAAACATAATCAAAATCTATAAGTAAATTCATTGGTTAGAGAAATCAGCAAATAAAGTTCATTGTCTACAAAATAGAAAACACATATCAAACCGAGAACATTAAAATAGGATAACTTGAAGCATTTTCAATAATTCTATCAAGAAAGTGTTAAATGTGGTATCATCATAAATATTTGGATAGCTTTTGGCACTTTCAGGATGGGTTTCCAAAGTAAATGAGTGTGCTTTTTTGCATAAATTTGTTTTCGAAAAGAATCAAAAGCGTGTAAGAAATGTTAGAGAATCCTTGTTCAGGATGGCTATCCTAAAATAAAACTTAATCTTCCAAAAAAAAAAACATAATCAAAATCTATAAGAAAATTCATTGGCTATAGAAATCACAAAATATAGTTAGTTGTCTACAAAAAAGAGAACAAATATCAAACCGAGAACATTAAAATATGATAACTTGAAGCATTTTTAATAATTCTATCAAGAAAGTGTTAAATGTGGTACCATCATAAATGTTTGGATATCTTTATAAGGAACATTTACGAGGTAATTACGAGGAAACCTACCGAGCACTTTACGTGGAACTGTCACGTGGTCTTTACGACGAAAGCTTTACTTTTTTTATTACGAGGAAAGCTACCGAGCAATTTACGTGGAAATGATCATGTGGTCTTTACGACGAATACCTTACTTCTTTATTACGAGGAAAGCTACCGAGCACTTTACATGGAATGGTCACGTGGTCTTTACGACGAATACTTTACTTCTTTATTACGAGGAAATATTTACCTTGCTAGTTTACGAGGAATTGGCGAGGAATCTTTTTTTACGACGAATGTATAATGACAAAACATCTTTCCTCGTTAATTCCTCGACGAAAATGGTCGTCGTTAAGCTTGTGTTTTAAAATTTCAGGAAGCATCTGTGTAGTTTCATGAAAGCTTTCCAGAAAATTCGATGACAACAAATTTGAATTATTTTTTGCTTGGTATCTTATTGTTTGGCTTACGCATGTTGATATTTTTGGTAGGCTCATGAATTTGCTTATGACATTGTTAGTCTCTTGCTGGTGCTTGTGCTTGTGAAACTGTGTAGTGTTTTTAAAATTTCAGGAAGCATGTGTGTAGTTTCGGGAAAGCTTTCCGAAAATTCGAATTTAATCTTCCAAAAAAAAATCAAAATCTATAAGAAAATTCATTGGCTATAGAAATAACCAAATAGAGTTCACTGTCTACAAACTATAGAACACATATCAAAAAGAAAACATCAAAATAGGATAGTTTGAAGCATTTTCAATAATTATATCAAGAAAGTGTTAAATGTGGTATCATTAAAAGACATGTATGCTATATAAGATAGTTTTTGGCACATTCATGATGGGTTTCCAAAACATATAAAATGAGTGTATTTTCTTTCATAACTTTGTTTTCGAAGAGAATTAAAAGCGTGTAAGGAATGCTAGACAATCTTTGTTCAGGATGACTATCCTAAATTGGAACTTAATCTTCCAAAAAAAACATAATCAAAATCTATAAGAAAATTCATTGGCTATAGAAATCACGAAAATAAAGTTCACTGTCTACAAAATAGAGAACACATATTAAATAGAGAACATTCAAATAGGATAGCTTGGAGTATTTTCAATAATTATATAAAGAAAGTGTTAAATGTGGTATCATTATAAAACACATATACTATATATGATAGCTTTTGGCACATTCATGATGAGTTTCTAGAAAAAATAAAATGACTGTGTTTTTTTTCATAACTCTGTTTTCGAAAAGAATCAAGAGAATCAAAAATATTAGACAATTTTTATTCAGGATGGCTATCCTAAATTGGAACTTAATCTTCCAAAGCAAAATGCATTTTTCGCTAGCATGCGTGTGGTAAAACATCAAATAAATTTTGATATGTAAATAAAAAATGATATGAAAAACACTTAATCAAACCATATTCAATTACAAGAAGAAGAAACAAAATCAAGAAATTAGTCACTTGATCTTAGTATCAAAAAGCAAAACATCACAAATCATGCATTAAGAGTTCTACTCATTATATTCCTTGTTAACATCAAGTGTCCAGTTATCAGTCTCTTCAAAATAGTAAGAAGGGGTTCCTAAAACAATAATATCTAATTAAAAATAAAATTTTAGGATAGCAAATTAAAAATAGCTAGAACTGTCATGTGAGGCAATTGAGTCGCTGTTATTGTTTTCATGATCAATCGCACCATCTGAGCGATTCTCTATAGTGATATCAACACCAGGAGTTTCAGCTATAGGCTCAGAAGCCTTGGTTTCTTCCATAGCCCTTGGTGAACTGAAAAAAGTAAGGCATTGCTTAGTCATATATGTCCAACAATACACAGGAGTCTGTTTTACAAAAGGAGATGATTTTTTACCTAGGTGATGAAGATGGGAAACCGTTAGAAATATGACGTGACGTGCCGTGCCTATTTCATCAGCTTCTTTTGAGGTTTCAAACACATCTTTCGGGATACAAACGCTCCCAGTTGGATCCATAGTTACTCCAAGAGCCAACACAGCTGCATTAACAGGAGCGGTAGTAAATAAAAAGAGCACAACTAAACATCATCCAAAACCGAAGCTATTTATAAATCCAAACTGTTACCATTTGTGGTGTCTCCATTGTAGTCATCAACACCGGTTCCACTGTCAAAATACAGTTGAGAAACTTAAGAAGATGGATATATTGGTTGATACATAATTAGGAACATGCAAATTAGGAACAGTATCAATATTTTTAGGATGGGTTTCCAGAATTTTTTTTATAAAAATTGGACTAGTCTCATCTGTATATATAATGTATGCTACAATGCCTGCACCTAAGATAGTTCATATAAATACATAGTCATTAGTAATCTTTTTTCTCACAGTACATATGCATACAACTGGAGAGCCAGAGAGGTATTGTTTATACACAACCACACATACATATTTATCATTGTTTGACCAAAACTAACGAACGGGAAAAAGAGAAAAGTAGCCAATTGGTCGATTAGTCAGTGAACCTGATAACTATTGTCATCGTCGTTGAAGGGAATCTTCACACATGGGAAATCATCCACGGCCTTTATACCTTCTCTCATGGAGTTAAAGTCAGAGCATTCGACTACTGCAACAGTTGGTCCACTATTTTCTTCTCTGCAAGAAGAGACAATGGGAAAAGTCAAACCAGAGTGGGAAGACCTGACATGGCCTTCTAAGAGACGTGACAAAATCCATCATTTTTCACACCAAAAATCGATAGGAACAAACACAGAGGCCAAGAGAGTTCATTAACCTGCTGAAATTTGTTCAACAAAGACGCCATTTTTCATTCTCGCAATGGAACAGGGCACTGTACATTGAAAGTTTATGTACCTCTTCAATTGGTAACCGAAACGCATCGTCTCTAGCTTCCTTGTTGAAATCAAGCATCTCAGCCTCAACGTCTTGGAAACAGCAGCTACACTCTTTGTCTTAGGCTTAGCAGTAACCTTAGCTTTAGGTTTCACCGCAGCTTTACTTGTTGTCTTTGCTTTAGGCTTAGCAGCAGCAGTAGCAGCAGGTTTCTTGGTCGGTTTGGCCTAAGCAGGAGCAGCTGCTTTACCTTTCGGTTTAGTAACAGCAGCAGTTCTTCTTAACTGGTTTCGTCCCTGCAGCCGGTTTATCTGCAGACGGAATCTTGAAAGAGGCTTTGACTTTAACGGGCTTCCCCGAAGCGACGAGTCTCCTGAGATTGACGAGAAGAAGCTTCCTGAAAGTGGGAGAAAGCGACTTCTGCTTCTCTTCGATGAACTTCTGAATCGCGTATTGGCTAGATTTGTTTCTCTCCATCAACGTCACGATCGCATCTTTGATCATCTGCAAACTAAATTGAACCAATCACTACTTTGCAAAACCTAATCAGATCGGAAATCGAATCTCGTTACCTCTAGGGGAGTGAGAAGTAACGCCGGAGACGATGATAGACGAGATGATCCTGCCGGAGATGATGACGGCCGAGATGTATGACGTCGGAGGAGATGATCTGAGATGAGATAATTCATTAGAAAATATAATTAGATAAAGATAAGGATAAAATGGTAAATAGACATATTAAATAAAACATTTTTGTGATTTTGAATCATGAATGCTAGTTTGGGAAGAAAAACTTGGGTTGGTGTCATTTAAGTCATTTTCTCTAATGGTTATGTTCTTTTTTTAATAATAGTTATATTCACTTTATTACGATCCATTAATGATGGTTACAATTTTAATTTCATTAAGGTGATCACACTTAAAACCTTACAATCACAATTTAAAACTTCCATGCACAATTTATTATCCGACCAACATATAAATTCTCACAATAACATCACTAATAACTATACAGCCTTTAACCTCCACACCCACCACAACCGCCGCAACCACCGCAACCTCCACATCCTCCCCCACCATCTCCACCACCATCACAGTCTCCTCCACCTTCACCGCCTCCTCCACCACCACTAATTTCATCGGAGGTTCCGGTGGTTACAGCCGTAGCTACAACGGCTGTGGTGACAGCAGTGCCTGTCAAAACAACAAGCCCTCCATCTCTTGCGACACTGCTTCTACCTTTTTCAACGTCTCTTACAGGCGAACGCGGTGGAGGAGACCACGATTTTTTCTTTTTGCGGTTTTGAAGACAACATAAGATAAGAACAACCGCGATTATAGCGACGCAGCCACATACTATAAGAGCAACAACGTAACCTTTCATTGTTTCTTTTTTTTTAGAATCTGAAGTGTTGCAAAATTATGACTTTTGGTGGCCCTTTATATAGATCTAAGTTGTCGTATACTTTCAAAATGTATAGAAGCTTATAGCATAACCAAAACATTTTAAATTGGTTTATGAAATTTACAAGCAATTGCAAAGGAATATTCAGTACTAGCAGAATTAATAAATGTGACATTTTCTTCTTTATTACCTTTTCTTCCAAGAAAACAAAAATGTACGTAACAACTTAGGGGGGTTTATTGGAACAGGGATTTGGAAGAATACCAGGGATTTCATTTATGATAGGATTTAGATGAATTTATGATGGGATTTAGATAACTCTATCTGGATTTTAAGGATTTTAACAGAGGTTTTAATGAGGAATTTGGTAGAATTTTAAAATTAAAAAAAAAACAAAATATTTGCTAAGATCTTAAAACAAAAATCCTAACAATTAAAAAAAACATCTTCTCGAAATAACAAAAATCTACGAAACAGTAAAGAAAAGTACTTCACTTGGCTGCAACTTTGACATAAACCATCTCAATACCTAGCATCCAAAAACACGTTGTGAGGTTTCATTAATTGTTAACCATGAATATGTTTTTTTCTCAACCATAAATATGTAAAAACATATAATGAATGATAACTTACGCATGCTTATCTCACCGCTGAGATCCACTAATAAGAGCATCATTCCACATATCTGACGCAATGGTTGTTCTCCACTCATTAGCAAGTTCTCTTTGTTGTTCTTGTGTGCCAAGAAATTGATGACTATCAATACTTGATTGGGTAACATTTTGTTCATCAGATGTTTCTTCTGGAGGAAACTCATCTGAACGACAATTCTGACGTAAATAGTTATGCAATGCAGCACATGCAAGCACCAGCTCTGCTTGTGTGTTATATGGAAAACTAGGAGCAGATTTGAATATCAGAAATCTTGATTTGAAAATACCAAAAATCCTTTCGACGACGTTCCTCAAACATGCATGACGATGGTTGAATAATTCTTCTTTATTTCTTGGATCACTATCTCCTCCAGTAAATTCTTTTAGATGATAACGGGTACTTCGAAATGGAGTTAGAAAATTTCTTCGATTTGCGTATCCACAGTCTGCCAGATAAAATTTTCCTGAAATTTAATAACCAATATAAATAAAAATCATAAAACTGATAACAAAATAACTTATCGTAAACAAACATAATATATATTTTTATCGAGTAATGAATTTACCTTCTGGGATTTCAAATTTATTGTTGCTTCTCGTTAAAGCATCATTTAACACTTTTGCATCATGAGCTGAACCTTCCCAACCAGTTAGAACATATATGAATTGCAAATCAAAGTTGCATGCAGCTAGCACATTCTGAGATATAACTCCTTTTCTGTTTCGATAGCTAGCAGTTTCATTTCCTACAACCATAACGGGAATATGTGTTCCATCAATAGCTCCAATACAATCCTGTAAATGTAAATCAAAATTGTTAGCTACTTAAAATAAACAAAACAATAAGATTATTTTTTACATACCTTAAAGTAAGGATAAAATCGTGTGTTTTCTCTTATCTTCGAAGGTATTCCATTTCCTGGTTTAGCCATCAAACTTGGGCCAATAGTGTTTAATACCCTTAATATTTTGTTAAAGCTCTGACTTATTGCAAAACTCGATCTCTTGAATACATCTCGAGGGAGAATATATCTCGAGCTCTGGCCAACGATGAGCAAAAACGTAGCAAGCATTTCCTCAACTGAAATCCATCTTGTATCTCTTAAAATGGTCTTTTCTCGGATAAGAGTGCACAAATCCAAAAAGACATTTGGATACATACGATATAAACTCCGAAAGTGTTCTGGATCTTCCTTCAAAACATTCTGTATATATTCATTTCCCAGTCTTGTAGTTGGCTTCTTGATCGGACGTTGAATTTGTGAAAATAGACAATGTGCTAAAGAGCATATTCTCACATTGATAGTTGACATCAACAAAAGTATATCCACGTCCGACTGAAAGGTCTTTTTCCTCTTGTTACTTTTTCTTAGTTGTAGTTCCTCTTTCTCATTAGTCACTTGATCCATGAATGAAAAATCTGGAGTTTAAAACAGAAGAGAACTTCTTTTAGATATTCAATAAAAGTTAATATATATATGTACATATATGCATTGCACTTATTGTGTATTCAAAACCCGCACACATTTACAGCTCTCTTCTGAAGAGGGAGCACTAAACATATTATATTATTATACAGCACTCACACATGTAACATCACTTACACATGTAACAGCACTAATAATTATAATGCAGAGATAGCAAACATTACCAATTGTTATTCGTCGCGTAGGAAGTGATCAACGTATACTAGAACCTACAAGAAAATAAAAATTCCATAAAGAACTAGTACTTTATTATTTAAAAGCAACACAAAGGGAAGTACCAAACCAGAAAAAAAAAACACAACGAAAAGCATAAACACCATTAAAAGCTAAACGAATAAAACTAACAATAAAAGCTAAGCCAAATTTCATGGCTTACGCAAACTACGTTTAATCCATCTAAAACGTTCCTCCCTAGTCATACTCATGAATGCATCTTTCATATGCAACCTGTGGACTGAATCCATTGCATCAAAACGATCATTTTCTTCTAGATCTTGAATTTCCATAATAGCGTCCCATACAGTTTTAGCTTTTTCCTCAGCTTCTTTGTCTTCAGCTTCCTTTTGCCATCTTTGTTGTATCATACTGACAATTTGGTTGGTTGCTCCAGTAACAGCACTTATCTCCTCAGAAATTTTCTCCGCATTATATACTTCAGTCCTAGCTCTCTTTCTTCCTGGGAGCTTTTCGTTCACATTCTTGTGTCTCAAAGATGAAGCTTGTTCGATACCATCAGTGTCACCATCATCATCCTCATCATCACCAATTATTTGAGGAGATCCTCCTTGATATTCCCATTCATTATCTCCTCCTGCATAAGTGCGAGCATCCGTAGTATCGCCTAACCCAACTGTATTGTTTTCTTTTGCAATATTTTTTCCAAAGATCTTCTCCAGGTCTTCAAAATCTTCAAATGTATCATCACGTAAGTACTTGTGTTTTGGATGACCCTATAATAATTACAAAATTGTTATCATACAAGACAAAAACAAAATGCACATGGAAATAATTGTCTTTTAAGAAATTACATACCTTGAAATATTCTTCCCAGACTTCATTTGGGGCAGTGAATTTCTTTGTGTCTGAGTCCCAACCAAATCCAGAACTAAAACGAAGAAGATCCACAAAACCCTTATGCCTTCTCCTGAGAATCTTCATTTTATTTTTGTATTGGGACAAAGTTTTCGTAGATCTACACATTTTGTTTAGATCTGGTAGGATTCTTTGCTCCACGGTAAGTTTATTGAATGAACCACTTCCATCAGTCCAGTTCTGATTAATACCATCGACCAACAAGCGCAACAATGTTTTGGTTTCTTGGGGAGACCAAGAAACGTATGGATTTTTAGTTTTTCCATCTTGTGTATCTCCCATCTTAACGAGAAAGATAGATACCGAAACGTTCAACAATGTTAAAAATAATACAAGCATTAGAGAAAACCAAAAAGAAGTCAAGTCAAACACAATCAGGTCACTCAACGTCAAAGCAAGTTTTATACAAATACTTATTAATACATGGAGGAAAACAACACAAACAATACCAAAGGCAAAAAAAATCAAACAAAACACCAGAGAAAACTAACCTTTATTTTTTCAGAAAAGTAATGGGTGATCTCAGTAGGAAACGTGCTGCACGTATATTTTTAGGTTTGCCATTCAGGTATATATATATATATGCAAAGTTTTGTTCAACTAAAGAAGAGATAATCTTAAGCAGTTCTTATCGGTGCAAAAAATATCACTTCCATATATTTTAATCATTATCAACATCATAACTAACGTATATTTTATGAGAAATAGATTTGGCAAAATAATAACACAACGTGACCAAAGCCCAAACCATGACAAAAACTTTTTGACACAAAATAGTAGATAAACCAATCGAGAATTGTATATAACAATTGTTTCATTTATGACTTGTGAACTGTAATCATTTTCTGCAGACGAATAAACTGTAAATGGAAGAAACAACGGTGTATTGCTTCTGATCTTCATTACCTTTCTATGGAGATATGCAAGAAACAGACTACTTATTAGTTATTAGACATGCTCCATGAGTGTTCCAAGGGACATGTAATCGTATATCAGACACATCTCTCCACCGGCGTCTGAGTAACCGATCAAGGAGACCACAAGTACGTGTTTGTGTTTGACAAGAGTGATATTCTCTGTCTCGAACTCGTTGAGACTTTGTTCTGAATTAGGGTTTGATTTCTTGATTGCCACTTTTGTTTCTCCGTTGATGATTCATCGAAGTGTTTTTGCTCTCAGACAATGAGAAACGACGTATTATTAAACAAAGAAGATGAAAACAATGATTTTATGTATTTATTTTGAAATACCATCTCATTAGATGGTATTTGTTTTTGGTGAATTTTGTCTATAAAACCAATTATCTAATAATTCCAAATAATTCTTGATAAATATTATGAGTGAAATCCTTGTTTTCCAATAAGGGGAGATTTGGAAGAATTTGAATAAATGATTAATTCAATAAGAGTGGATTTGTTAGAACTTTTCTAAATACTCAATACAATAAGGGGAGATTTGAACAAAAACTAGTATTCTTCCAAATCCTTGTTCCAATAAACCCCCCTTAATCACTTTGTGATGACCAAAAAAAAACTTAATCCCTTTGTTCTTTGACCATAAAACTCAAAGATTATGTTTGAAACAACTAATCTTCACTAAGTCAACTGTTACGGGTGGATATATCAAAATGTACAAACAATGAAGAATCAACTATACAATGAGATCACCATAAATAGGTTGGATAATTGAAAGGTATTCCAAAAAAGCGCGTCCATGCCAATACATACACTGATAAACTATTATATTCTTTGTATAATCTTTTACTTCTCAATGTTCTCATTCATTAAATAAATTTTGTTTTTTTTTTTGTCAACAAACACAGACTCATATAGACTATGAACGTCGGTTGCTTCCTTGCACTGCGTGCGAGGCTATCCGCTCTTGTGTTCTGTGTCCTTGATACGTGGATAATCTCCGAGTGAGTGAAACTCCCCTTCAAGATCTTTGTATCTTCCAAGTAACTTGCAAACGCCAGCTATTCATCTGATTCCGAAACAAACTTCACTAGCTGAGTGCAGTCTGTTGCAAAAGTAACCATATATTGCCGTAGATTCCTCATACATTCCATTGCTCATATTAAGACTTCAAATTCTGAGTGTAAGGGCGATTGACACGTCCTTACGTTTCGCGCACCCATTAAACCCTCAAAACCTTCAAAAGTACTATACCATCTTCGGCCCGAAAAAGACTCCTTCTCTTTCCAAGACCCATCGGTAAAACACCATCTGCTCGTGATAGCCGGCAATATGTTCGGGACAGTTGATGACCTGATCGTAGTTGCCCCTTGTTGCTGTGATGTTTGTGCCTCATAAATTTTATTATTAAAATAAATTTTGTTTAGAAAATAAATATGTCAAGTTCTATAATACAAGAAATTTCTGATAGTTTCCATACCATAATTTGGCAATAATTTTTTTATTATTAATTAGTTAGTCTAGATGACTAATTTTTATCAGAGGAAACTGACATTTTCCACTAAACACGAGAAATAACAGGATCAACACAAGATAACGAGTTAAACAAATAGGAGGATAGATACAACTTGAACAAAAACACACATTAGGAGGATTATGTTCAGAATTAAAAAGTTTGTACAGCAATATTGAATCATTTATGGATCTAGTAGCGGCATAACTTAAAATGGTTCATTTTTTATTCGATTCCAGAACTTTGTCTCTGCATAGAATACATGATACTAGGTTAAAATAAGTCACAAACACAAAGAAATAATCATTACAAAATGAATCACCGAATTATCATATTTTAACCGCTTCCACCTCTGCAGCCGCCGCCACCACCACAATTTCACTGTGGACGTCTCTACCTCCACCTTCTTTGCCGCCTTACTTCTACCCAGTGCTGTGTCTAGGCCCGGTTCACAGAATAGGAATAGAAATCGACAACTTAAGGCATCCTGATTTTATACAACAATTTTAGCTGTACACATGTAGAATATGCATAAAATTGTATTTGAGTGTAGGAGGCATTACGGGGGATGTATTGAATTAGAAGTTTTAGAAGCTTTTAGGGTGTTTTATGTTTTGTGGGATTTAGGTGAGTTTTGAAGTTATTTGAGTGATTTTAATGAAATTTTAAAAATAAAAATATAATCTTTAGGTGATTTGATAAGATATTTTTATAGATTTTATAGTTGTTTAGGCGATTTGAACAGTAAATAATAGTTTTGGTCAATATATATTTTTCTTACGGATTTCTCCGTTAGTGCCACTGACTATTGATGTTCCTCATCTGATCTTGGGAAATCTGGTGTCTACAGTTGCTAACCGAGTCAAGTCACAAGCATCATGGATGGATACAACAGTCTACATCTCTCTCTGTTACTCATCTTCGTTCTTGCCTTGGTATCAAGTCCATTAATGGAGATCAGTGACTGTGTTTGATAGATTGTTATGACTTTGCCATCCTATCTCTCTGCTTTAGCACGATCTTATGTGTTTTTTAAAGACTTCATTCATCACTGTTACATACATCATAATTTTCTTCCACAAGATACAGAGTACACGAAACTGATATTTTGTAACATCATCCTTGAGTTCGTAACGTCTAACCATATACAAAAAATTTCAACAGCAGATCATTAAGAAAGCAGATAATTCTTCATCATACAGAAAACATTCTACATTTTCAGGCAGGAAGTGTGCTTTCTTCATGCCCAAGAAACAAATTAACCTGGATTCGAAAAAGAAAAACACCCATTGACGCCTTTGTTGTATGTTCTTGGCTACTCTATCAACCTGCTCTATCCTTTTATTTGTCTCCATTATCGCTTCTTCTCTTTTCTGGCCTGTCTTTTTCATTACTTCCTGATACTTAGCTTCTATCTCCTCCAGTTCATCTCTTAACCTATCCTTTTCCTCAACACTTACCTGATCAGTTGCGCCCTCTGCTTTTTCTTTATTGGAGCTCTTGTCTTCTCCTTTAACAGCATCCACACACTGCTTATCTTCCTCCTATGACCGAGATAAAGATAAAGAACAAACTCACAAGAACTGATTCTTGCCAATTAGCTTCTGAGTTGATACGAATGCAGCTCGAAGCAATTCAATGAGTGGCAGCTCGAACCGATCAAAAATTCTACAGTAAGATGGCGGTGAAAGCTTTTGAGAAGTGATAAATCGACCAGATATTCCATGAGCGGACGCAGTATGTAACGAACGGGGGCACGTGCCCCCTACTAACATTTTGTTTTTCTTTAATAATCACTACAAAATGTATTGGAGTGCCCCCACCCCAAAAGATAAAATATAGTGAAAACTTTTTTTGAGCCCCCTATTGATTTCGATCCTGCATCCGCCCCTTACTAACCCTCATCCTCTTCGTCCCATTCTCTACGGTGGCTTACTCAATTAATCAATATTCGAGAAGCAAGGGATAAAATCAACAATTGTTTTACAGAATTTTAGATTAGAAAATATGTTACAGCAAGAGTCGTAGGATTTTTAATCCGGTAAGGAATGTTTTTTTTAATTAACTTCAAATAACATCTATAGAGATGGTATTCTATGGGGGTGTTTTTAACTAAAAAATAATGTAAAGTATTCTCAAATCCTCTCTACAAATTCTTTTTAAAAAATACTATCTACCTTTGAATAACACTGGATTTCATATAGTTTTTTTAACTTGTTAATTGAATAACAGGGGATTTCAAGTGATGTTTAATGACTTTACACAAACTCCATATTGAATAACAGAAGATTTGAAAAGAGAAATCTAAATCATTATTTGAATAACAGTGGATTTTAATCAAATCCCACAATCTTCTAAAGTTTCTTGTTCAATACACCCCCCTACATGTTTTTTAAGAAAGTTAGACTGACCAGACTTAGGGGCTTAAGACGATTATAAATATCTGCCAAAAAAATATTTTATTTAAAAACGTAATTTAACATTAATGATTTTTAGTTATTATGAATGATCAGTATTCTATATTTCAAAACTTCGGTATCATTTTATAACAATATACACTATTTTGGAATTGTTTGAAAAAATGTTTTAACATACTGTTTTTAAATGTCCATAAAAAGTAATTTATTTTACATACTTATTACTCATATGATATTAGCCTCTAAATCTAGAATTTTGACATGAGGATATTATAATACATACATTTCCTTCAAGTGATGTTTTAAATCATAAACTTTAATCATACAATCTATCTATTGAAGTAGTAAACTCAACATAAATAATTTTCTATCCAAATAAATCACTTATTTTCTAATAAATGTGGAGTCCTTAGTTTTGCAAAATTTGGTATTGGCCCAATGCAAATGCCATTTTGCATAAGTGAAGGCACGGCCCTGCTTCTACTCCTTCATTCCGACACTTCTTAGGACTGGCTCAAATAAATTTGGAACCCATTGGGCAAAACTCATTTTTTAGAAATAATTTTTGTTTTTTCAAAAACGTTTAGCGTATTTTGAACTCTATTTATATCAAATTTTAATAAATCTAGCTATATAAAAAAATTAGTTGAATATGTATATATATACCTAAAAACTATTATTAAAAGTGGTTTATCTATACAAAAATCTGATTAAAATAAATTTTGAAAATTTAGGCTTTTAATTGTGTCATGTGTCCCGGGGTGATTACATTGATAGCCATTCTATCCAAGCCAGCACTGGGTTTAGTCGGCTTTAGAACAACAAGGCCTCCATCTTTCTTTCCTTTTTTGGGGGTAGAAGCAACAACATAACAGTCAACACATTATTGGATACATGTGAAATGTCAACAATAATGTACAAGCTTTGTTATAAATTGTCTGAATACTGATACAGACATGTGATTTAAAAGCCCTTTATATAGCTCAAACTGCCGGGAAAGTTTGACAACATTATAATATGTTTAATTACAGTAGCTGCCTACGTAAACTATATGTTAATGAAAGGTAAAAGAAAGTGCACAGTTTAGTCCTGCGAGCAGAAAAGTGGCCGGACTTCGCTTCTTGATTAATATAAAAAGTCAAAGAGAGAATGAGATGCACATTTACAGTAAATAGTTTTTTTTAGCATTATAGGTTTTATAGTGGAAAGTTCCTCAGATCTGTATTTGGGTCCGGCGGACGGCCGGCACGTGAGCGTCCGTGCCGCCGCCAGAGCCCCTTGAGTTTAGGTAAAAGTTGGTCTCTCTCGGTTTCCCTCGGTTTCCCTCTTTCTTCCGCCTTGCCCGATCTCTGCAACTAGATCTCCCCGTGGTGTTTCTGTCTGTGGAGTTAAGGCGCGGTCGTGTAGATGGTGGTGTGGTGGAGCCTTCCGTTCTAACAGTTGGTGTTTTTCTTCCGGGGGGCGGAGTCTCTTATAGATCCGTCGACGCCGTTTCTTGTTCCCGGGAGTCGGAGGCTCAGTCAGCTCCGACGTCTTCGGTTTTGGTTCCGGGAGGTGACGGCTCCTTCAGTCGTGCCTCGTCGGCTTTAGATGGTCCGGTTCTTGGGCCTTTTGGGAGTCCCGTTGTGGCTCGTGTGTGATGTTGCGGTTTCGGTTTGTGCGCTCAAATGGTTCCCGTCTCTGGTTTCTCTTTGCTCGTTGAGACCTTGATTGGATCGAGAAAGCTCTTCGAGAAGATGATGGAGCGGATGAAAAAATGGTGGTTACGATAGAGGCTCTTTGGTTATCGGAGCTCCGTCGTAACGGGCTACACGGTGAGGAAGATCCGGCGACAATTTCAGACGGTGTCGGTCGGATTGAGACGGAAGTGTCGGCCGGTGGCTTGGGTCGCCGGAACGACGAGATGTGGTTGAGACGCGGCGGGCCTTGCGACACGTGCTCCTCGACGTAGAGGATTGTGACACGTGTCCATCCTTTTAAAAAAAACAAATATCTGAGGCGGCCTCGGTTGAATCTAGGGTGATTCTAGGGTTTTCTTCAAGTTGGGTTTTAGGCCTTTTGAAAGATCTGTGTAAGGTCCAGTTGGTGTGGGTTTGTAATTTGTATGGGCTTCGGCCCTTTTCTTATATTATTAAAAAACCTTGATGGCAAAAAAAAAGTAGTGGAAAGTTCCTCGGAAACATCAAATTATTCACAGTTTTAAGAGTCGAGTATTCAAACATTCCACATATACGTATAGAAGCGCATGATATAAACCTAGTAGGCAAGTAATTTCTGAAGGCTACTGAAATTGCAAGGAATGATATTTAGTTCGATGACTGCGAAGAATATATATTCTTAGCGGTCAACAGGCTGTGATAATTATTTTCGACATGTTATAATATTAAAAGATTTGTTACTAAAATGAAGGTACGATAGGACCTCTATAAATTAATAAGGTTGAGCATTTGAAATTTTATTAACTTATAGAGATATTAATTTACAAAAGTTTTTTTTTAGATTTTGTTTTCTATTTTTGAATATTTTTATTTATAAAATATGAAAATATTTAATTTTACTGTATATATATTATTTAAATTTTATAAATTTGAATTTCATATTATTTTATTATCTTATTTAGTGTACATTTTTAAGTTTCATAGAATTTATATATGGTTTTGATATAATTTCACTAAATATTATCAAAATTTATTGAAATATTTAGAAAAAAATAGAGGTATCTTCACTATAAATATAAAATTATCAATATAAAATTAAATTTGTATGTATATAATATTTATAGATAGATTATTAATTTATAATTTTAATGGGACTATATATTTAAATGGAAATTTTAAAAATATTATTATCTTATTATTTTATCGATTTGTAACATATGTTACACCGGCTCAAGTTGGAACCAACAAAATTTATTAAGTTATAGGGATTATAAATTTACAGAGTATTAATTTATAAAGGTTTTATTGTAGTATGTTTCTACACGGGTTTATAGCAATCATATGCAACATTAGGCTGCTCTAAGCCGCATTAGACGATTCTAAGCAGCTTCCGGTGGTTTTTAAAAGCTTTAAGATGATGGTAAATTGAATAAATCAGATGATGGTTTATTATCAGTTTTATGTTTTAAAATTCAGTTTAATTAATAGATTTACATTTACAGCTTTTGATTTAACAAGTACGTGGTAACCAAAGTTGAAGTTAATTTTTAGTTGATTCGAAAACTCTGTCTTGAATTATAATCTTGTTAGTATTTTACTAATTTGATGTTCTGCACATTTTACGCTAGCAGGTTAGGTCATTAGGTGCTTAGCGACTAGGTTGCATGGAAGTTTCATCGGACGTCTGTTTCCCGTTTCAAAATCAGAATCGAAATTGGAAGTTTGTACAAGCTTGCGGAATCTCGCTTCCAAAACGCTTCCAGGATATTCTCTTAAAAAGCTTGTTGGAAGCTTACGATTCCGTTTTGGAATCACGCTTCCATTTTTTAAAACACAATGGTATAAATCAATAACATATAAAATCATAGTTTTTAATTTATGTAAGATCCAAAATTTAAAAGTAATGAAATAAAGAGAGTAGAAATACAAATATTAAAAGTAATACTATAAACTATCTTTATGGATTAATGTTTTTATTAAAGATATAACATATATTAAAATATATTTTGTCAATTATTTATGAAATGATAAAAATAATTGATATAATAATTTATTCAAACTTATTTTATGTGTATTTTCACAGTTTTAATATGAAATTATTTCAAAATTATTATAAATGAATAAGTGATTTATTTTAAATTTAAATCATATACTATTTGTTTTTAGATTTTATAAAATTTTCTTATATTTTAATATAATATATATATAGATACACGCTTCCAACACGTATCCGCTTTCTAATTTTTGTAGAAATTTTGTTTATGCGCTTCCATACACTTCCGTTTCCGCTTCCGTTTCCATGTAACGTAGCTTAACGACTAATGTTAACCTCATCAAAATTACTACCGTGTGAGATGGCACAATCATCATACTCTATTAATAGCCCTTATTTGAGGCTTTAGAGTGTGTCCACCTAGGACTGGAAAATCATCCAATCAGAAGGTTTCAAATCTCCATGTCACTGCTGACATGTTGAATTGGGCTTGGGCTTCTGTGTAAATCTTCTTTAAAAACATATACCCAGTCCATCGCAGCCCATGATGGTCTTTTCTCCATTTCTTCAGTTTGAGCCCATCTGAGTCTAACGGAATTTCTTTTTGATCTTTCTAATCTGCGGGATATTTTCCCGTCTCTCCACCTTTCGACTTCTTCCTTCTTCTTCTCCGTTTACTGAAACTCTACTTCAAAAATTAATTGATCTCATCCTCACCTCTCGACTTCTCCCTTCTTCTTTTCCGTTTACTTCATCTAAAACTCAACTAATCAAAAATTAATTGATCTCATTCAATGGGCGCTTACCCCCCTTCTTCTCTGCCTTCCTCTTTATATATCGATTCGTTGTTCTTTAGTCTGTTCCAGTTTCGGAAAAATATACTTGCAAACTCACAGAGATGGATCCCGCCGGCAACTCATCCGTCGCTAACGGCCGCAACTCCAGCAACAAGTCCACCGGTCCTTCTGCAGCCCCGAAGCCAAACGGAAAGGCACCCGCTTTCGTCCCCATCGTGGACGAGCAGTTGATGTTGGTCAGGGACGTGGAACTCGGCCCTCGCGAAGGCACGTTTGTTCTTCGTCTAATTCATTCATGGGAGGCTCGAAACCCAATCTCGAAAAAGCTTATTGGGCAGGAGATGCTCTTGATCGACATGGAGGTATCTTTTGATTATGTTTGTGTTTGGTCCTGATCGTGTTTTCATTATCGAGTTTTAATTTTTTTTTTAGTGTCTGAGATCTGACTGCGCATGATATACTGATAATGCTTTCAGCTTCGATGGATTATATACTAAGAATTTTGTATTCTAATATTAGTGATAATGCTTTTATCTTCAAACATTTTAATGATCTGATTTTATTTTTTTTCCTTTTGGCTCAGTGGTTCTTCCATCCGATTTGTCTTTGTTAGAGTCAAGTTTTTGTTTTGCTAGGTTTTTGTGATTGTTTAAATATCTAAATTAAAGATTGCACATATATATCAAAAAATTAAGAGCTGCTCTTAAGCCTCGGAGGTTCACAATACTGAATTATTTGATGAAACGTATTTTTTTGCAGGCAAAACCCTTGGCAAGTGAAACAAAAAATAATCTCTGATGGTCCTGGTCCATGTGAATTCATTGGTGTGTTGCCTTTGTTTTGTCCTCCAAGACATGATAGTGCATACACCATTAGAAGAGCTCAGACTAGGTGTCAACATCCAAATGATCATTGGTTAATATCTGTGTATTTACTTCTATCTTTGGCTTTAAATCTTATGTTGTATTGGTTTTCGTATAGTTGATTAAGCTATTGCCGGATAGACTCGACGTAGGCTCGGTATGGGATCAGACATGTATCCATCAGCATCAACTTCTCTACTTGATAATCACAAACACGAAAGCCTAGCTGCTGTCTCCCCAGGTTAGTTAGAAATTTGTTTTTGGTTCATGAACCTGAATTTTCTCTCTACAAAGATTTTTTGTTTATCTCAGCCAGAGCACATTTCAACTGGCATTGTCTTTGCAGGCTACATGGCTTTAGTGCCTATCGTTTTCTTCTGCACTGCTTACAGAACAACCTTCTTCCTGGTATATAGCTAACATATTAACAATCTGTCTCTTTTATCAATCAACTTCTCCATCACACAAGCATAACTCTCTTTGTTCTTTTCCTTATATTACTTTCCATGTGAGAGAGTTGAGAGGCAATAAACATGAAATGATGTGTGCTTTGTTGTTCGGCAGTATTGTGTGACAAGCTCTTATATTCATCACTTGATCAACAGACATGTATTTTCCAGAACGGCCTTCTGATAATATAAGCAGTAAAGCAAAATATGGTTTCGTTTTTTTAGAGGAGTCATCTCAATTTGCTATTGACCAGGTTCATGAGGTAATCTTTGTATCTCTGGCGACTGTATAGCAAGAACTCGCAAGTCAGATTTCAATACAGTTCAGTTTATTTGTAAATAATCTATGTGAAATACTCAATAGTTTTATACATGTAACAATGGGTCATTGTTTGTTATTATGCTGTCCAGAATTTGAGTGTCATTTAGCCAGTGCCTACTTCTGAAAATATTTTACATCTGTATGACTACTGTTTTTGTTTCTTTAGTTACAAAAATATTAACATCCTTTTTAATAAATTCAACTTTATATAGTTAGTTTGATTTTTTTTTGAAATATGTGATAACCTATAAACTTAAGGTACGCTTGCACTCAGACCTAAATTGTTTTAAACAAATTCAACTTTGTGTTCACCAAGAAAAGTTTATAGATTTTCTAATTACTCTTTGACTTTTTTATTACATTTATGTTCATAAAAATAAAGTAAAGTTCAAAAACAAATAGTGTATGAAGTTTAACCAAATAATATTAATCCTTCGAATCATAAAAAAATTAAAATAAAAATAACAAAACCGAATAATACATATACTTTAAAGTAATTATCAAATATTTAATTAGTGTTTTCTTTAATTGCAACGAGCACTTTCTATTCGGCATTCATATTTTAACTTACCAATATATTTCTTATAAAGAGATTACATATTAAACTTAATGGCTGAGCAACACTACAAAAGGTAACAAGTGTGAAATTTTGATAAATTTGGAGTTGTGATCCAATTAGAAAAGAAAAAAAAAATATATATATATATAAGTAATGACTATTTGTTGATTTTTTTTAAAAAAAAAATTGAAACTACGAGCTATGCATAAGTTTTGATCAATAGTGATTAATTACATTTTTCATGAGAATGCAAATATGTCAAATAAAAATATTTAAATTACACTTTTAATCAACTTTTTATTAATCTGCATCTTCATCATTCTATATAGACAGTAAGAAAATAAAATTACCTTATAATCCTAAGACAACCCCTTTCAAGCATTTTAAACTTAATATAAATTAGTTTTTTTTTTATAAATTAACCATAATACATTTTATGTCTTATTTATAAATGTATTTGTCGGAATCCGGGCGTAGCCCGGAAAAACCATCTATAGTAACTGTAAAGAACTAAAGATGGATTGATTTGGAAACACTTTCTATAAAACGATCAAATTATACGACACATATACAAGAAACCACGCGTTAATTAAATCTCACAAACACATATACAAGGCATAGTCACATAATTACGGAATTAATTTTAAAAACCACTAATTTGAAACATCAAAACCGATTTAGATTCTTATTATAATCAACATCATCTTCAATTAGTTTTTTAATCTCCACCGCCTCCACAACCACCACCGCAACCACCACAACCGCCGTCTCCGCCTCCACAACAACATCCTCCTCCTCCTGAATCTCCTTTGCCGAAACGCTTTTTACTCGGCTTCAAAACAACAAGTGATCCATCTTTCGTTCCTTTTTTACCATTTTTCAAATCTCGTGGCTTTTTCTCATTGCGACTGAGGAAACAACATAAAGTTCGAATCATCGCAATCGTAGTTCAATAAGAGATTGTAACTAAGGTCGTCACTTTTGTCGATTTTTTTTCTTCTTCTGATTTTCTGAATACTGATACAAGTATATGATATCTTGTCCATTTATATAGCATAGTCCCAAACCGCTGTACACTTTGAAAATATATTTATGCCTTTGTTTAGAATACATGATTACGACATAATCTTATTTTCTGAAAGATGCAAGAAATTTTCTTCTTTCTTGGTTGAAAAAATCAAATAGAAGAGTGAGATCTTTGGTTATAAAATGTAGGCTGAATAGTTGAAAATTCCAAAGAAGCAGCACATTTCCATTGGTTTTATGAGTTACGTGCAACCACAACCAAAGATCAATAAGATTGATGGCAAAAAAAAAGATCATTAAATTTCTTCTTTTTTTTAACGTCGAACCCCATATTTTATTAATTCACGTAAAAGAGGTTTGCTTTAGAAGCCAACCTCACCGGAATCAAAGTGTTTACATGGGAATAAGGAGGGTTTTGTGCACGAGCATCTTTTGCCAAAAGATCTGCTCTAACATTACACTTACGAGATATATAAAGAACTTTTAAAGCTGTAAAAGAGAGAGATAGAGAAAGGAATTCATTCCATTCCGAGGCCAAAGAAAGCCATTCTTCTTCATCATTGATCATCCTAACGAGCTGTAAGCAGTCCGAAAAGAAAGACATCGATGTGTATCCTAGCTGCAAAGAGTTTTTCATTGCACAAAGCAAGACAGTAAACTCTGCGTGCAAGGGGGAGAGAACTTGTTCCATCCCGAGAGAACCGAACATTAAATTTCTTTTTATGACCTGGTATCCAGAACCTCTGAGAAGATCTAACTAGTGCGTCCATTGGAGCACAGCCGGAGAGTCCGCCAAGACATCCAAGAGAATTGATGATCCTTAAGATTTTATATAATTTTCGGTTAAAAAAAAACACAACTAATGAATAGTGAAATATTAAAGAGCAACAATATCCACATCCTAAATATATTTTTCCAAAAATGAAAATACTTTCAGAATATTTCTCTTACAAAATTTTCATTCTAAAACTGTGAGTTATATATAACGTATACTAACCTAAGAGTTAGAGAACTTTAGTTTTGATTTGTTTTCTAAATCATTGAGAGATTAATAGAAAGTTTTATTAATAGCTTGATTCAATAGTCAACAATTATATGTGGACACGAAGACCATACTATCATAGATCCAAATAATCCAAAATGCTAAATGGTAACAGTTTATTTTATTGTGTTTTGTAAGAAAAAAAACATTATCCGCTTGTAATCTAGTTAAGGTTAAATTTGCAACAGTCAAAATAAAAATGTCACTTACATATATATAAAACACTTTTAAAAAGAAACCTTTTAAACAACTATAGTGATATCTTCTTCCATGAAATCGAGCATCTAGTTTGATATCTATATTATTAAAAGAGAAGTACACTTATAAATTGCCCCTTTATTTTGCAAGTTATTTACAATGGCATGCCACTGAAGTAATTAAATGATCTTACTTCAATTAATGTTGTCTTTTTCAGTTGATTAATGATTTTCCTTATTATGATTTTTACAAAAAAAACGGCAACAATTAAATAAGGAAACCGATGCCAAAAAAAATTATATAAGGAAATCAAAATCGATGTGCTATCATACGACATTATTATGACATAATTTAACTTAAATCTACAGCTTTCTTAAAATAGAATCCGTAAAAGAAATATTATTCACCTATAACTGATGAACCTATGTATAAAACAATAAGATAATTTATTTTAGTTTTTTGGGGTTAAATCATGACCAACTAGACAAATTAAAAAACCCATGCAGTGGAAGTTTACTTTGTTTTTGTTTGACAAAAAATTAGAAAAGAAGATATTAGAAAAGAATAAGAAAAAATAGATATTGAAATCACTATATATATATATATATATATATATATATATATATATATATATATATATATATATATATATATATATATATCCATGCACATAGGTTATTTCTAACCTTTCTAAACAAATAAATAAATACATTATTTCTATAGGCCTAATATGTTTTCAAGTTCATCCATACATAATTCAAACGTATTTATTTTAAAGTTATTATTTACACAATTCTATTTTTTAGATTTTTAAACAAATAAAATAAAAATATATATATATATATATATATATATATATATATATATATATATATATATATATATATTTCGGTTATAATCTATTATTGTTGATTTGACGCTTTCATTATATAAAACCAAATATTTTTCACACATTCGATTCTTATTACAAACACAAAAAATATTCAAAGTATTACATGTAACTATTACAAAATAGATCATTTAGTATAAATCAAAAAATTAAAAAATAAGATAAGCACCCGCCCGGTCGGGCGGGTCATGGTCTAGTAATAAACTAAAATTGATGCAATACAAGATATTGATCACATTTACTCAATTGCTTATGTACTTGTATATAAACCATTATATTTAAATTTATATACATTAAATTTTGACGATTACATGTTAAAATCAACATACACATATGAAGCAATACTACGCAGAAGAAAATAATCACATTTAACTACGAAACCTCAAGTCTTCAATATAACTAGCTGTCAGCCGCCGCCACATCCACCACCACCACATGCACCACCGCCACATCCACCACCGCAACCTCCGACACCTCCAGCATCTTTACCATAGCGTTTGCGACGGCCTGAAGCCTTTACTGGCAGTCTCGGAGACGGCCGTGGCTTTTTCTTCTCCATTCTGGCCACTTTGGATAGAGGAGGAGACGGTGAAATTTTCTTGCCCGTTCCAACCACTTGTGGTTGAGGCGACGACGGTCTTATCTTGGTGCAGCTGATGAAACAGCAGAATAGACGAAACATCACTGTCGTTGTAGCGAAACTAAATGTGAAAGTATTCTCTGGTACGTATCAGTGATACATTATCCCTTCATATATATAAGATAAAAGCTTATGACATAAAACTAGTAATTTCTGAAGGTTACAAGAAACTGCAAGGGATGATTTGGTTTGACGACTACCAATAATTATATATACTCTGCGGTCAACAGACCGGATACTAGTTTTCGACGTGCTAATTATATGATTTGTTATTAAGTGGAGGTAGTATGGTTCTACACGGGTTAATAGTCATCACATTCAACTTTAGGCAGCATTAGGCGATTCTAAGCAACTTCGGGTGGTTTTTTAAAAGCTAGCTTTAAGATGATGGTTAATTATCATTTTATGTCTCAACATTCAGTTTTTTATATTTATATGTTTTGATTTAACAAATACTTGTGGTAATCAAAGTTGAAGTTAGTTTAGCTGATTTGAAAACATTCTTTGTGTTGAGTTACCATTTTGTTAATAGTTTATTTAACTCGATGTCCAATTAGGGAGTCTTCTTCTTATTTGGTTCACTATCCTTACCCCGTTGATGAGCTTTTGCAACAAATCAAGAACAAAGGATTGACCTGATTGGGTTGGTGTGAGATAATGCTGCTGGATAAGACAGTAACATGGAACAACTTCTATTCTATTTTATTTCGAAATGCTTTCTTATTTAGTTTTTAATTAAAAAAAAATATGTATTAACATTTTTATTAATTTTTATAATATATTTCTTTCAATTAATATTTTACTCTTTCTTTCAATATTTCTTCAAAACAATTAATTAATTGTAAAAAAAATCAACAACTTCAATGATTTTCCAACGGAGATATCCATAGGAAAATTAATGCCGTTGGAAGTGGTCGAGAAATTCCCAACGGAACCCTATCCGTTGAAAAATTTCCCAAAAACATTCTCGGATCAATTTCCGACAGGATTGTCCGTGGGCTAGTTCGATGGATGGCTTTGTTGGGAAGGATCATTCTCAATGGATTCCAAATGGACTTTTTTCATCGGCAATCACCTATCTTTTTGTAGTACCGTAAATATTACGGCCACCATTTTCAACCAAATTCGCTTGTCGAAAAAACAAGTGATCCATCTTGCTTTCCCTTTTAATCTTACCATTTTTCACATTTCATAGCTTTTCCTCGATGCGGCCGTGGGAACAACATAAGGTTCGAATCATCGCAATCGTATTTAGCAGTACAATCACATATTGTAACTAAGGTCAATAATAGAACCTTTGAATTTGTCAGAGTTTTTGTTTTCTGATTTTATGAATGTTGATACAAGTATGATAATGTTGTCAATTTATATAGCATATTCCCAAATTGACGTGCATTTTGAAAATATATGTACTGTATTCCTTTGTTTAGGATACAAGATTACGACATAGTTTTGTTTTCTGAAATGTCCAAGAAGTTTTCTTCTTTGTTTGTTGAAAAAAATAAAATAGAAGAGTGAGATCTTCGGTAATAAAATATAGGTTGAATAGTTGGAATTCCAAAAGAAGCAGCACATTTCCATTATTTTCATGATTTTAATATTCATATCCGATACGTGCAACCACAGCCAAAGATCAATAAGATTTTATATTAAAATCTTTTGTGAAATTATATATTGATATATTCTAGGCAAAATCTGAATGTGGTTGAAACGTATGTATATTACAGTTTAAATAGGACTTTGTGGTATTAATCTGAGAGGTCACGGGTTCGAGTCTCGGGCGGGGAGGCGTGACTTAGGCCCCCTGGAGGGTACAGACGCAGGCTGGCGTCGGGCCCATGTGGTGGGTCCCCGAAGGGGGTCAACACTTGGTAAAAAAAAAAAAAAAAAAAAAAAAAAAAAAAAAAAAAAACATAACTCGAAATCATATTCGATAGAATTTTTCGGAGTTCTTATGAGTATCGAGTATCTATCCTCCTTTTTCTCTTTTATTTACTTTTCTTTTATTCGTAGAGAGCTAAATTCAGCTGCTGAATTTCTGGCAAAGTCTACCTTGTATTCTGCTGATCCTATTGTTGTTTAAAATATAAATAAAAACAATTCTGCAACCCAAGATATTCACATTTCACAATTGTATTTTTTAAACAATATACACAATTGTTAATTAACTTGTATATTAAATATTTTATTTAAATTTATATACATTAAATTTTGAAGATTACATGTTAAAATCAACGTACAGAAATCAACACACTACGCAGAAGAAAATAATCACATTTACCTACGAAACCTCATGTCTTCATTATAACTAGCCGCCGCCGCCACATTCACCACCGCAGCCTGCTGCACGGCCAGCGTCTTTAACAAAGCGTTTACGACGGCCAGAAATCTTTACGGGCGGCCTCGGAGAAGTCCGTGGCTTTTTCTTCTCCGTTTTGACCACTTTGGGTGGAGAAGGAGACCGTGGAACTTTCTTGCCCGTTTCAACCTGTTGCCGTGGAGGCGACGACGGTCTTATCTTGGTGCAGCTGATAAAACAGCAAAACAGACGAAACATCCCCATCGTTGTAGCAAAATTAAATGTGAAAGTATTCTGATACGTGTAAATGATACATTGACCCTTCATATATATAGGTAGTCCACAATCTCCGTTGACTTTTATGTATTTTGGTAGACTTGGCGACATAAGCCGATAAACTTGCCGACATGAACCCATGAGCTATATTTTATATAGTCTTCTTTAGCACACTATATAATAAGCCAATAAGGTTTAAACAGATTAGGCTGATTGGTATATAAAATGTTATTGGCGAAGACTATATATTTGGTTTTAAGTATGAAAAGAAGAGTTGTGGAGGACAACCAACTAACGAAACTGCAAATTTATATTAAACAGTCCATGCGATTTGTTTATCATTGATTGTGTATTATACTCTTTGTTTAGCTAACAGCTCTTCCTTAATGTATTAAAATATTGAAATAAACACGGGAAATATTGAAACATTAATTGGAAACAGTGCACTGTGACAAATTTGTATGCATGATGGACGCTAGTAAGAAGACTATATCCTGAAATCAAGATTATGCATACAATGATGAATTCATTATAGCTATTATCAAGGTTAACATAAGATGAATGTTACTCAATCCACTGGATAACCACAGAGTTAAACTAAAACATTGAATCTAGACGAAAACTATGAAGAAACATCATCACGATATACTAAAATCAATTTTTATCAGCTATTCAGCCCCCACAACCACCACCGCCACCACCACCACAGCCACCATTACTGCAACCACCATCACCACCACCACCACCGCCAAAATCGCCAGAAAATATTGCTGAAGTAGAAGCAACTGTCATAACAGCAAAACCTCCATCATCTCTCTTACTCTGAAGCTCTCCCAAATTTTTAGGCGCCTTGCGCAAGCTATCTTTTTCGGCGTATGTCATGAGCGGACTAACAGGCTTCACAATGGTGTCGCTTCTACTCCCCGAGCGATCTTTAGGAGAACCGACAGTTAATTGTTCTACACCTTATTAGCCAAAAGAAACAAAAACCTCTTTGGTAATCTAGTGTATTTCGGTCAACCACAAGGTTTGAACCCATATAAAAAAACCTTTTTGGCAAGAAAACCTCATTTTATCTAACAAGTTATGGTAAAGAATATATATTTTTTTTTGTAAAAGCTACAAACTCCCCTCATTTTTCTAATATGAATAAAAAATTTAGTAAAGGAAATAATATGTTTTTGTAAATTATTACAAAAAAATAGCTTAAAGAATAATTAAAAACAAGTATATTATGAAAACTTAGTCCAATTTGAGCTAAGTTTCTCATTTCTTAACAAATCTTACCATTGTCCACATGAATTCCCCTTGGCTGATGTGTAGGATCACTGACTATCATCCGTCGTTGAACCTGCAGCGGCTCAGGCAGTCGAAGTTTCTGCTTCTTATTCATGCAACAACATACTATGAGGACCACTCCCCCAACTAAAACACTGGCGATGACTACTATAACAATAATTTTGATGTGAGAATCCATTTTTTATAATTTTTGTTTGTTTGCTTCCTTGAAGAACGCTAAACTGAAGAGTGAAGAGAAAGAAGATGAATGACACCAAGGAGAGTTAAACGAGCAATCAATAAGGTAGTTGATTTAATCCAGTTCAAGAAAAAGGTTTGTGGAGTCCTAATGAATGTAGATAGTCTATTTCCGGAAAACATACAAATGCATCATTATTGGAGGTCCAAGAAGTCTCGACCGGTAGCGATTATTTTTGGCCGCGATGTCATTCCACGCGCTCAAAGTGAATGAAATCTACGCCTGATAGCACATTACAACATTTCATTCTGTAACAATTGCAAAAGTTTTTTTGACTAAAACAATTGATCATTATGGATATACATTGTTTTTTTCTTTTTGGAGAGAGGGCTTATGTATATACATTGTTTATGCTTTTTCATATATGTATTGTTTCCTATAATCTTATGTATATAAGCGTACATAAATCTTTTTTCTTTCAAACTAGCACATCCCCTAGTTATTATTTACGAAATAATTTTGTCATATGTCTTCTCTATAATCAGTTTCACAAAAAAAGAGATGACATGTCTACTCAAATTGATGACATGGTTTCAGAAAAAATATGACATGAATTATTCCATTTATTGTTGATTATTTTTTGGTAAATTTTTTAAAATATGGTAATAACTTATACATTACATTTAACATTGATATTTATTTATGGTAATCTCTTTTTTTTTTTAAATATGGTAATATCTCATACGTCATCTATAAAATAAATATATTCATATATAGAATTATAAATTTTGAAATTTTATTTTATTTTATTTTTTATAATTATAAAATTTCATTACTAAAGCTTTCGAAATTGCTATATTTAAAAAATAGATTTCTAAACGTAAAATCATTAGTTTCTTATATATCTACAATATGAATATTGTTTAGTTTAAATTTTTGATAATTATACAATTTTATATAATTTTTTAGTTTTATACAAATTGATGTAATTTGTGACAAAAATACAAATTGATTTAATATATTTAACCAATATAAATAGATACAAAATACTATCTAAGATTATAATTTAAATATATACATATATATTCTTCAATTTTTTTTTAAAAAAAAATCATTTTATCGTAATTCAATATTTAACTAAATCAATATATCTAAACATTGGTAAAAGATAATAAAATCTATAATATTTAATAAACTTTATTTTTAAATATAAATTAAATTTTGAAAATTTTGTTACTGCACAT
The DNA here is from genome assembly GCA_026261945.1 of Hirschfeldia incana. Lineage (NCBI taxonomy): Eukaryota > Viridiplantae > Streptophyta > Magnoliopsida > Brassicales > Brassicaceae > Hirschfeldia > Hirschfeldia incana. Next base: position 2,295,432 of record JABCMI010000019.1, read on the forward strand.
GTGCAGGAAAACACCTAGTATATGATATATATGTTTGGTCTTTATATGAGAACGTCCAAGTTTCATGACACGGGAAATCTCTGCTCAAACACAGACCTCTTGCTCGTCCATTTATCATTGCACCATCCAAAATGGAAACATGGCTAGTTTTTGGTTCGATCAGTGGACTCCTCTGGCACCGTTACTAGACACTCTTGGAGTTAATGACTTAATGGACCTCGTGCCCTGTGAGTTCCTTTACATGCTACTGTCTCGGAAGCCACCCGATTTGTGGCATCCGCCAGCACCTAGATCAGAGGAGGCGGTGTCACTACACGCTTATCTGACCACAATAGACGCTCCTTCTGAAAACCAAGGACCAGATTTATATTCTTGGACAATAGAAGGACTGAAACGTCAATCATTCTCCTCCTCTAAGGCTTGGAGTGTTATAAATGAAAGGCAGCCAAACCGCCCTTAGTTTAAAGTATGGTTCAAAGGGCATACTCATATACGTGCATTCAATATGTGGGTTTCTATTCAGGATAGACTCCCCGCCTATACAAGACTAGCGTCTTGGTGAATGCTAATTCCAACCTCTTGCTGCATTTGCTCAACTTCAGATGAATCAAGGAATCATCTCTTTGTTGACTGTCCCTATATCAAGATTCTATGGAGCTTGATGCTCAGAAGGCTCTCTGAATAGTCTATCACTTTTACATCTTGGTTGCAGTTACTGAGTTGGTCACCTTCGGACTCCACCCGCGGGTCACCGCGCACTCTAAGAAGCATTGATGTCCAACTCCAAGCCATCATCTACTACAAGAGAGTTTACAAGAATCAGATGCTACCGCCTCTGACCTCTTCAGGCTCGTTGACAGAACGGTCAGAAACACAATCTCTGCTCGAAAGACCAGAAAGTGATTCCAGCACCTCATGACCCTTTCGTTGATTTAGTAAAGTGCCTCTCTAAAACTTCTTATTTGTTAGCATGTTTTTCTCATTTTTTGCCATGCTAGCAAAGTCTAGTTTCTCAGTTTCTCAGTTTTTTACAAATTTAGTATTATTGTCCATTATTATTATTTTTTTATAATTATACAATTTACAAAAAAATATATTTTCAAAAATTTTTATAAAAAAAATTATATGTTTGTCATAATATCATTAGTTTCTTTTTTATATCCACAAGTTCTAGAAACACGATTTTTTTTTACTTTTTGATAATTATACAAATTTAATATCAACTTTTTATTAATTTTATACAAGTTTATTTAATATATTTTATCCAAAATAATTGGATAAAAATCTATCTCAAATTCTCATTTTAAAAATATTTGCTTATCTATTTTTAAATATATTAAAACAACAGAACTTTGTAATTTATCTTAATTTTATATTCAGCTAAACTAAAATTTATTTCAAATTATTGGTAACAAAATAATAAAATCTAAAATAATAAGAAAATAAAATTAAAATTGAAAACTAGTGCTGTATGTGCAGGAAAACACTTACTATATATATATATATATATATATGGTTTTTTCTACAAAATTATAATTTTTACTCAAAACTGCTATATATATGACTTGCAATTTACATGATTCAAATTTCATTTCTCACAAGAAATCGTATACATCACACACACTTCAAATCTTGCATGTACAAAATATTTCAATCACACGCACAGGAAATCATAACGTTATATATACAGAACCCTAATTTTAAATATTAACCGCCGCCGCCTCCACATCCGCCTCCACACCCGCCTCCACACCCGCCTCCACAACCGCCTCCACAACCACCTCCGCAATCCCCTCCTTCTGCGCCGAACACACAGCATCCGTTGGTCTTATTATTCTTTCCCGACGACATGACAACAAGACCTCCATCTTTCGTCTCTGACGTCGTTTCACTCTTTTTGACGTCAGTTCCAGGCAGTGATGACTTTGCCTTCCTATGCAAGCGACGGCGCGCGTAATAGCACAAGAGAATACACATCGCGACGGTAGTATCAAATGTCTATAAACAATATTTGTAAGGAATTTGTTTTAAAGTTTTCTGGTGATATACATTTGTCAATTGTCTTAACATAAAACAAAATGATCATTTGGCCTTTCCTATATAGACAGCTAGCTCCTTTGACTTAGTATATAAGCTGATAACTAATAATTGGAATGTAAATTTCAATCTACTAGCAAGTAAATAATTTTTTCATGTTTATTGATTTTGAAGGGAAAGTAATATAGTATATTTAGTGGTCAAATCTAAAATGAGATATAAAGTCTTTGATTCAATAGTTGAAATTCCATAGAAACAAGACATGATAGGTTTAGTCATGCGTAAGACTGAGCATTTTATCCGTTAATTTTGATTCTATATGTTTCATCTGAATTCGATAAAAAAAATATGAATTTCTGTAAGTTTTCGAAGCAAAAAAATACCAAGAAAATTATTTAACTCAATATTTGTTCTGCTTTGACTTTTATACAAATAAAGATATATCTACCATTAAATATAGTATTTAAATGGATGATTTTAAAAATAAATTTAACAATAATTTATTAATTTATTTATAAAATTACTTATAGAATAATCAAATTAAGAAATGAATACAAAACCTTAATAAAATACAATTTTCTGTATGTTTTATAAAAAATATTCTTAAAGTTTTATGGAACATATAGTTCCGCAATCCTTATTTTTTGTTTTATATTATGAAAAATATATTATTTACAATCTCATATAGTTTTTGTAAAAAAAATTACTTGTATTGAACAAATTGAATGAGATATCGGTAAATATCTGTAAATATTTACAGATATTTTTAATATCACAAATATTTGTAATTATTTGAAACAAATCAAATAAAAAAAATAAATTTTCCTTAAATGACTACACTTCATATATCACTAGATATGGACTCGTGCATTGCACGAGTTTTATTTGATGTTTTAATTTCAAGAACATATAAAAATAGTGAAAGTATTTTTTCATATTAGTTTTTGGAATTTTCCGTATATATTGGTCCTATTTTAGTAATATTAATTTGTTTCTTACTTAAATCTGTATTGATATTCTATTTCAATAATCATAGTGTTTTAAATATTATATTAATATTTTTATTTTGAATTATTATAAATTAATATTAGTTGTAGTTATTTGAAACATGTAGAACTATGAACTATCTATATTATTCATATTGTTTCAATTAAAAATATTAAAATTACACAACACCATTCAATATGTATCATTGATAGTCAGATAAATATCAAATATATTGTTAAGTAAAACATTAAATTGTTTACTTTAGCATCCATGACGTGACTTTAACGTTCTTTTATATATTATATACTATTGAAACTTTTTGATATATAATATTTTGAAATACACTTGTTGTCGTTCGTTTTAAAAATCTTAAGCTAATGCAGTTGTAGTGATATTTGATAGCGTAGTGTATAATTGTCAGACTGGACTTGGCAAATATATACCAACTTGTAAAGTTTGATTTTAACTCTTGTTGATAATCATTGAATAGCAAATTTGTATATAAAATTAACGTCATTTCAATTTGAAAGGACATTTTACATCTGCTGGTATGAAACTTATTCTAGGAATAAAAATCTGTTTTCCACATAACTTTCTGTCAAAATTTCTACTTCAATAATCATATTATCTAGGTCAAACTATTAATAACATTGTCTATTGCAAAGTCTTTCACTTTGATTTAAATTCTTAAATAGCATGACCTACAACATAACATTGCAAAGTCATTCTCTTATATTTAAATTCTTTAGTAGCATGACATACAATAGCATAACCAATTTGATATGTCGAGAAGAATAAATACACATAAGCATAATCACATATAAGCAAAATTGTCACATTAACTTCCCCATTAACTTACGTACAACAATATGTACAAATGCTTAAATATAAATGTGACAATAACTAATTTACATCAGCATGACAATTCTATATATATATTTTAAAAAGATCAAGATCAGTTAAATGTAAAAATCAGGATATCTAGTTAGCTCCTCAACATGACATGTGTCACGATCGTGTTAATTAGTAACTTTGATAACTAAGTTTTTATATAATAAGATATATATTACACATTTTATTTTTGAATTTAATATTTTAGTGAAATGAGATGATGATGAAGTTTGATTGGTAGACCAAGCAAACTTGTTTTTTTAACACCAATCAAACTCTTTTTTGTGACAAAGGGCTAAGACTAATCAAACTTTTCCTGTAATTTACGAGAATTAGGAAATAGAAAGCGCATGACTTACTCTAATAGTCGTCCTGCATGCGGGAACATGTTGGAAACATTCTAAACCATACACTATATAGAAATGAATTTTTGGACAATACAAAATTCAAATATTTTCACTACATATTCTTGATAACCGTTACAAAATCCAAATATCGACACATAACGTATATGTTCCTTATTTGATGGTGGTACTTTAACAATTGAAAATATATAGGTTTACCTAAAAAAATTGAAAATATACTGTATATTACCACAAAAAATGATCAACAGTGAATACGACTCTGTTGCAGAAAGAAACGGCCTGTTGAAAGGGACAGACGACAAACATTTGACAGATCATGTTTTCTTTAGACAGTATTTGAATTAGTGTTTTGGGGAAAATTTCAGCAGAATATATAGTATATACATATATATATAGAAAGTAAATTTTATTTTATGTTTAAAATTTCATGTTGGTCACAAATTCTTGATAAAATGCTGATATTAGTGAGCTTTTGCCACCGAGCGTATTTATAGAAAAAGAAAATAATCCAATTGTAACCTAACACCTTTCAGAATTACAAATAGTTACTTTCACCTTTATGATACATTATACAATTGTTCATATATATGTATATACATTCTAGATGATCACACAGCATAAGAACATACATTGTATTTACATACGACCTCACTAACAAGAAACCATAAAAGGTCATTTCCACGGAGAACTTTAACCACCACAACCGCCGCAACCTCCTCCACAACCGGTGCCTCCACCGCAACAACAGCCTTTGGTCTTAGGGCCTGAAGTCACCACACTAAACCCTCCATCTTTCTTTCTCGGTTTGACCTTCTTAACACGAGGCGGAGAAGGATTCGAGGACAAAGTATTTTTCTTCTTTCGGCTGAAGAAACAGAATAACCTACGAAACATGGACATTTTAAAGCCAAAACTAGGTCAGATGGTAAGCTCTGTCCTTCTTTTGGATATATTTATACAAATATACAGAAATATGATCTTTATATATATATATATATATATCAAAAAAAGCTTACGATATGATATTTTTATATATAGATAATATCCGTTGACATTTTGTGTGTAAAAAGCTTACGATATGCTCTTAAACTATTTCTTTCCTTTTGATAATACACGAAACTACAGAAGAACTTTCGAGTATATTATGTTACAAAAAAAAGAACTTTCGAGTATACCGGTTTAAGAAAAATGTAAGGAAAACATGATAACTCTCTTTGACTATTTTCTCAAAAAAAAAAAAAAAAAAAAAAAAAAACTCTCTTTGACTACATCATCTGAAATATTATAAGCTAATTGTGCTAATCATTAATATGAAACTTTCTTTGACGGTCATAAAGAAAGACGAGTGACCGGTCATAAAAAAATCTTCTTCATTTCAAACTTCTTCATATGAGAATATGAGAAGTTGACAGGCATCCCACTATTAATTGTAAACATAAAATTTTGATTATAAGATTAACTATTTTAGATATATAAATTCGATGTACTAATTTCACAAAAACAAAGACTTTCTTTTAGCCTTTCTCACAACTCGCGGCGGAGAAGACTTTTTCTTCTTGCGGTTGAAGAAAGAGCATATTATAAAATAATATGATGACACAGATACTATTATTGTTTGTATACATAAGCTTATGCCATATTCAGAATCCTTTTATTTTACTTTCTATCAAATTAAGAAGAGAAACTAGGATAGCACAATTTTTTTTGTCACAAATATAGCTAGACCAAAATGGCCAAAATGTTTCATTGAAAAAGTAAATATACACTTATAATTTTAAGGTTAACTAACCTAGACCTTATGGTTTAGAGTTAAGATGGTTTAGAGTTAAGGGTACAGATTCAGGATTGAAGTTTAAAACTTTATAAAATAAAAAAAAAAATATTAAAACTCAAAAAAAAAATTAAAAATAGTTTCAAATTTTTTTTCAAATTTCAAAAAATGAAAAATATAAAAAAGTATTCGTAAAAGACAAATTTCAAAAAATATATAATAATTTGAAAACATATAATCGAAAACTATAAAAAACAATTATTTAATTATTTATTTACTTGTATTTATATATCTACAGTATAAGAGTCTTTTTACCTATTAAATGAAATATTTTGGTTATTTTTTTCCTAAAAATATTTTTTGTGATAAAAACTTAAAATTGTTTATTTTAGGAGAATTGCCCAATTAAGAATCATTTTATTATTTAAAAGTAAAATAAAATTCAATTATGCTAATGGATTTAGCCGTTATATCTTTCAAACTTATAGGAGAGCCATTCAAACCATATACCTAAGCAAAAATGTAGAAGAAAGAAATAACTTTCTTTGAACACATCACCCACTATAATTTATAGCTACTTGCTACTATTATATCTATAAAAAATATTAATACTTAATATACATTACTGAATGTGGTCAATGGACTAGGGAAAGCAACGTTTGGATTAATCTCGGGTTATTTCTGAGTCAAGAAAATAAAATGATTGTAGAGTTGGTGCGTTGACCTGTCTATCTTGGTCGATCATCATAACGTCATAAGGTAATAGCATAAGAGAAGACCCATCGCGATAGTAGTAACAGATGATTAAAATAGCAATGGTGAAGGTTTGATCTTTCATTTTCTCTGAAAATGTATTGCTGCAGCCTGCAGATATGAAATAACCTATTTAATTGCGATTGCACTGGTATATATCAATCTACTAGCAGGAAAATGGAAATTTTCTTGTTTGAAAACGTTTCAAGAAAACCAAACATACAAATAATTATATATGGTAAACCCTAAAATGAATCCCAAGTCATATAGATTTCATATGGAAATTGAAAATTCCACAGAAACAAGCACTAGAGATTTGTTGATTGAATATTTATTAGATATATGTATGAGATAAAATATATATATAAAATATATATATATATATATATATATATATATACACATATATTTGAGAATTAGTAGACATTCTCTCTTTGAATGAATATTCTAATGTAATTACGAAAAATAGAAAGCGCGTGACTTGCCCAGTCTATAGACATCAGTCATTCATGCTGGAAATGCTGAAAATTAAAGAATTTAAACCATGATAAATCAACAGTGAAGACAACTCAAATTATCTGATAAGATAGTATTGGAAGTGTGTTTGGGAAAGTAATTTGTACATACAAATAATAAAAGTTTAGTTTAGAAACTATTATTGTCGTATGAAAAAATAAGTTTCCTTAAAAAGAATATTAAGTAGTATGTAATATCCTTGTTATACTTATATATATATATATATATAAACAAATTTAACAGTCTTTGGATGTAATTGAATTTCTATAATTTTATGTATGTTCTACAAAATATTGATGAAATGTTGATATAGTGAAAGTTTACAATCGGCTTATAAGAAAAAGCAGAGTAGATTAGTTAACATTTGAAATTTGAAAATGTTAGTCTCACGTGTGATTTGTTTTACAGTTCTAGTTCTTTCTTTTTTCGAAACATTTTACAGTTTTATGTACATTCATTTCCACACATAGAAGATAATCACACATAACACAAAAACTTTACGTGTAAACAAACATTACGATGACGATGAAACGAACAAGAAACCATTACATATATATACACAACCACGAATCATTCTTAACCACCACAACCGCCGCAACCTCCACAACCGCCACCATCACCACAAAGACAGCCTTTGCCTCGGCTAAAAGCCCTGCTAGTGGTAGTCTTCGTACCTGATGTCATCACACGAAGCCCTCCATCTTTCTTTCCCGTCAGGGCCGGACTTGAGGGGAAGCCACCCAAGCCAATGATTGGGGCATCTAAACGAATGAGGCATATTTTTTTTTTAAAAAATTGTTAATATTAATAAATAAATAAAATTTGTAGGTTCTGTTGTGAAAATATTACTTATTAGACAATATTAAATTTGTTAAATATATATATATATATATATATATATATATATATATATATATATATATATATTAGTAAATTTGTTGGAAATTTCAGCAATATTTAAATTTGTTAAAAAATAAATATATTAGTAAATTTTCTATTTTAAATGATAGTTAAACCCTAATTAAAATTAGAAACAAAACAGTTTTTCCTTTTGTTCTAATTTGTTCCATTGTCATGCTGCTTGCAGCACTTTTATTTTACCCAAATTTTTCTTTTGTTCTCTCGCTCTTGATTGCATAATAAGTGTTTTTACTATCGCTGATTTTGAATAGACTATGAAATTTGATTTTTAATGAAAATTTAAGTTGTTTTTATCCTGTTTTGTGATTTTGATAAGTTATATACAAGGGCATAGTTTTCAATTTTGATTGGGGTAGTGTAAAAGGTTAGTCCGGCACTGTTTCCCGTTTCACTCTTTTTCACATCTCCCGGAGACTGAGAAGACGACGACGATGAAGGCTTTTTCTTCTTGCGGCTGAGGAAACAGCATAACATAACTAAGCAAAATACTCAGTCACGAAACGGTTCTTGCGGAGATGACTTGAAAATTTTGTCCTTTGCTAGAAAGTAAGTACGAATACAAACATGATTTAAATGTCCTTTTATATAAATAAATAGGTAACTCTATTGGCTTTGAAATGTGTATGTATATATGTAAGCTTACGACACATTCATGGTCTATTTATTTTAGTAGACAAGAAATTGCAGAAGAAATTCCAATGCTGATAGTGAATGTAACCGCTATCTCTTTCAAATTCATAGGACCATTCAAGTTACCGAAACACAGGCAACTGTGGAAAGTTGAATAACTCTCTTTGAGACGTTGACTTTATATATTATCCAAAAATATTTATAAGCTAATTGCTAATACTATATCCACTTACCATAAAACAATATGTGGAAGTCGAAGTTATACCATGGAACACTCGTCTTGTGTTAGTTAACATTTCAGACCACAAGTGCCATATGGTACATAGTTGTTACAAACAATGAGAATTCTAATGCTCTTTTTCTGTTAGGTTTAACGCATGTATTATAGAGACTGATAACCCTAATAAAGAGTCAAGAATCTTTCTTATCCAAGGACTTATCCAAGGACAGGCTTAAACCTTGAAACCGATTAAAGAAAAAAGGACAGAGCACAATCTCTTCGAGTAACAACGATCCAAAGAATAATGCCTCTTATTACCGAAACCCTGAAAAACGTATGAAAAGAAACTGCTAGAGCCAAAACTTTTAGTACTCTTTTACAGAAATAGGTACCATTTTAAGTAGGGGCAAAGATCAAGAATTCGATACAAACTCAAAGGTGGCAATGAAGCTTTTTTTAAAAAAAAAAAGGGTTTGAAACACTATTTGTTGTAGCTCTGTGACACTTCTAAAACGAGCTTGTCCATGAACTGGTACTTCTTATCATATCCCCATCCAGGATTACTCTGCAAATGCCCATATGATTCAGAGAGAAACATCAACACCTCTTAAGATAATATCTGATGAAAGAGAGTGATATAAGAATGAAAAGATCTTGAGAGGGGTTGGTAACAGAAATCAAACCTTTAGACTAAGAGCAACACGATCCGCAAATCGTTTCAAAGAATCTGGTGCAATTTGAGGAAGTGTTGTAGCAATTCTATCGAGTTCCTCGTTCTGTGTCTTGGCGGTTACTCGATCAGGACCACTGTAGTGATCCACAATGTCTTTCATAAGGGGTGCTTGCGCCAACACTTCATCAATTGCTTCCTGCAAAAGAAAACAAGAGCGAGAAAATCAAGTGGTCAAATGAAATAAGAAACAATATTTGCATGAACACAAAAAAGACTCACAAATTGAACAGTTTTACCTCCCATTCTTCTTGATCCTTGATTCCTTCGAAAGCCACTATGAAAGGCTTCACCTTCTCAAGACACTCACGCAGAGACATTGGTGGCTTCTCATCAAAGTCAGGGTTCGATCCAAAGTCAGGCATCAAATATTCTGGCTCACACTCAATCTACAAGAGAGAGACAGAGAGACTCAACATCCCATTTTCATGCAAATCCAAACAACAAAAAGGCACTTTCTCCATCATTGTTGTGGCTGAAAAACTAAAAACCTAAGCAGTCCAGCACTAACTTTTACGCTTCAAGGCCACCACAACCTATGAATCAATACCTAATACCACTTGAAAGTTTCATTGCCAGCATTGTAGACATAAAGTTTTCAAAGATAATCAAATTAAAAGACAGAAACTTGACCATGAGATTAGTGTCATAAGCATCGACCAAGGCATCATGAGCAGTAGAAGGCAAAGCCCTTTCACAAATACTCTCATAACTTTCAGCTAACTCATTCATAATCTCATCTCCCATCTTCTTAGCAAACTTCTCTCCATCAGCAGAATCTCCAAGGAAAACACACAAAGCCTCTTGCTCAGCATCCTCTTCTTTCTTATCACCATCTCTCCACGCTTCACCGCCTCTTCTTCCCCTTCCCCTGCCTCTCCCTCTTGCTGCTCCCCTTCCTCTTCCCCTTCCTCCTACAGCTTCACCTTGGGAGAGCTGGCTCCTAGCTCTTCTTCCAGCTTCCTCCGGACTCAATTGGGGCCTGGGAGTTTCGTCCTTGGGCGGTTGTACTCGACCTGCATTACTTCCTAAAGCATTGGATATGTTGTTAGACTCTGGTGGTTGTGGTGGTAAAGTTGGTTCCTTTATATCATGCAGCTTCTCAAACACATGGGGTTGATCTGATCCGAAGGAACCTCCTCTTCCACGGCCAACGAAGCTAAAGGAGTCTGGTCTGACAAACGGGGAAAACGGAGGAGGAGGAGGATTCAGATCATATTGCATCGGACGGCCACGACCGTAACCATAAGATTGCGATTCCGACGAGCCAGCCACCGGCTCTTTAGCTCTTTCCGGACCACTGTTGATACCGAACTGTCCATTTCCGGCGACGGGGGATAGGGAGCCGCGTCCACGGCCACGGCCAGCGGAGTCGGAGGAGAAATGAGAAGTCTGTTTAAGTGTGGATGAAAGGATGAAGCCATAGTTAGGGTTTGACAATCTTCTTCCTATACCTCCTCTCATCATCTGATCCCAGTGGTTTCTTCAGACAGTAGCTGAAAGAAATGTTCGGAGGGTTTAAGTTGCATTTGACATGAGGTTCATTCAACGACGCCGTTTCGTATGATTAATTATTTCTTAATTGAAAATTAGTCCCTGAAACTTTAAAATATCCGGGAAAAAGGATTTTATACTTTCGGGTTTTCAAAAACACCCTAAAATGCATACTCGTCCGTCCAACTAGAATTAATAAACCAAAATTCCATTTGGGAAAAATGCTAATAAACTGAAATGAGTAGCAGAACAAGAACTCAGAAGTATGTTCATCGTTTGCATTTTAGTTTCCAGATACTACAGAGCTGGAGATATAACTCTTCTCTAGAAAATAATTAAAAAGACGCTGAAAAGATGAAAAAAAAAACGAAATGTTTCATCACTCTCCTGCACCAACAAAAGCCTCTTGGGGTTCTGTTTCTCTCCTAGTTTGCCGATGGTGATCGAGAGAATCTTGGTCTCACTGGTGTCTTTGAAGGGCTTACCCTGAAGAGTATGTCAAGTTTTGAAGTCAGAAAGGTGTATTACATACATTCAGCTGTGTACAGCAAAACTTGTGTTACCTTATCGGCTGCGATCCTAAGACTACTCCGCTGCAGTTGAGCGCCCCAACTGCACTCTCTGCCTATATTTCATCCCCATACTCAGTTGATCAGTATAACTAAGAATCATAAGCCTTTCAAATTTGTTGCCTTTACTTGTAAAATACTAATGAAACAGCAGAATCCGAGGGAGCTTACCATGGCAAATTCAACAAAAGCGATGCGAGTAGAATGCATAAGGTCACCAAGAAGCCTTATGCGAGTTACCTGTATATATAGCATGAACAAGTGTTATTGTAACTCAGAGAGAAAGAACATAGCAGTAGTTTCTGGAATCTAGACTCTAACCTCACCGCAGGCAGACTCAAAGAAGATTTTGACATCATCTTCAGTGGCCTACAAGTTTAAAAGCAAGTAATCTTAAAACCAAGAACATGTAAGCAAAATGAAATATAGACATTAACCGGGTTACAAGTGTTTTACATTCTTGTCAACATTAGTGCAGTATATGGTTCTGCTACACATCTCCCTTTCATCTTCTGACTGAATACCAACACAAATATCCATAGAAGTTTCAGTTTTCAAACTTCAATAACATAAAATATAATTTTCACAGAATGGAAGCATTTTATGTTTTTATATTACCCTGGGGAGAAATGTGGGATTCACAGGAAGAATAGCAGTTTTAGAAGGTAAGACCCTAACTGGGTAATAACCGATCATTGTCCCACCTACACTTAAAGCAGCCCTTGCACCATCTGTTTGAAAACCAAAAAAAAAAAAGACCTTCTTACTAATGCTAAATCAAACCTGAAGTTAAGATTAAGAATCTGACAGCTTTTAACTTACGGTCATCAGCGAACTCAACAAAGGCAAAGCGAAGAACTGAATGTGGATCTCCACAGATTCTACAATCCACAACCTTTAGAAAAAGAATGAAGTGATTACTCAACCACATACAAAGAAAAGGATGACACACACAACAATGAAACTTATGGATTTCAACTTACTTGTCCATAGCTGCTGAACAAACCAGCTAAGACTTCCTCAGTCACCTAATTAGAAAGAAGAATATATAGAATCACAATAATGCAAAAATTGAGTTCCTTTTTTGCTGAAGACAGATTTGAGTTAACTTACACTCTGATCAATCTCAGAGACATATACTGTTCTTCTGATACTATCCTCTCTTTGAGCCTTGGAAGCTCTTCCAGTTACCCTCACTTTCCTATAATTGTTTCCTCTCTGTAATCCACAAAAACCAAACTTGATATAAGGATAATAATGTTTTCATATATAAAAAAAGCTGCAAAACAAATATCAAACCGGAAACAAAAGTTTCTATATTGAAAACTCCAAGCTGAGAGACTTTTCTAACATAAGAACACAAACTATAAACTTCATTTACAGGATAAAGAATCAAACTTTTTCAAGATCAAACATAAAAAAAAACTGTTACCTTCCGGAAATTGGCATCTTTTTTGATGTCTTCTTCACCAGACAACTTCTTAGAGGTCGCAAAATCTTCAGAGGACAGAGACTGGTTGCTCTTCTTCTTGTAAGAAGGAACAAACTCTTTAGCTTCAGGATTCAGCGCAAGCTTCTTCATTTGATCGACGTCCGGTTCCGGTTTAGTTTCGGATTTGGGTTTGATGTCCGATTCCGATTCCGGTTTAGAATCCGACACCGGGCTCTTCTCAATTCCGTCACCACCACCGTTGATCACAACGGAATCAACATCAGTGTGAATCTCAGCCATTAGATCAGAATATTTTCAAAGTAATTTAGAAAACCCCCACAACAATGAAAGATCACAAAAAAGAAAACAGAAGATGGATGAAATAAAAAAAAAGCTTCCAACTTTTTATTCCTCTCTTGAGAATTTCAGATGATAAAATTATCCAAAATTATTGTTTAAAATCAAGAAATGAGAGTGTTAATGAAGATCCATTTCAGAATTGTAAGCCAGGCAGAGGAGAATGCTTGATCGTAGAGATATAATGTTTGGAATCTAGTTGTACCATGAGAGAGAGAGAGGAGAAGAAGAAGGAATGATGGGTTTTGGTTTTAGTTTTGGCCTTTTTCTTGCTCAAATGGATGCTAGCTCTCTCTCTCTCTCACAAGAGTGCTCTCTTCTTTTCCGGAGAACATTTTTTTTTTTTAAATTATTCTTTTTTTTTGTTAATTACGTCAAAGAAATTAAAATAACATAGATTATTTTCTCTTTCGCCGGAATGGAGTAGGGGTGGGCGTTCGGATATCTGTTCGGATTCGGATATTTTGGATTTTCAGATATTTCAGTATAAGATTACAATACCCGTTCGGGTATTTCTGCATTTCTGATCAGGTTAGGGTATTTTTTAGTTTGGTTCGATTATTTCAGACGAGTTCAGATTTTTAGATTTTGAAAGAAAAAAAATTAATCTTTTATTTTTTGAAATTTATTATATTTAAAAACATAGGTTTTAGTGAACTTATTTTTTAATTTTTTATAAGATTAAATGATTTAAGTGTTACAAAAAATAGATTAAATGATTATTTAGAGATAACATTTCAAAAATAAATAAACATTAATTTTACTATTTCTTTTAAATTTTGGATGTAAATTGTGTTTAAACATGAAATAAGAAGCTTAACATGCATTTTAAGTGAGTGTCAAATCATTTTCTCCGTAATTATATGTATATTATATGATTTTGAAATATGTGTCGTATCAATATAAATATTTCAAATAAAATGAGAGATGTAAACTAAAAATATAATGGTAAGTATATATATATTCGGATATCCATTCAGATTTGAGTATTATCCATTTGGATTCGGATATTCAATCTTTTCTAATTTAATACCTTTTCAGATATTTCACTACTTTAGTTTAGATTTCGGTTTGGGTTTTTTGGTCCGGGTTTAGATGCGGCTTTGGATATCAGGTAAAGTGCCTATCCATAGGTAGGATTTTAGATAATTACAGATAAATCCTACTAATGTGTTGTTACTCCACAAGGACCCAAATTTTAGGTTTCCCATGTTTTGAATTCATTGGGATTCTCCACGTTTAACCAATACTATTGAATAAATTGGTTTTGGTGATTAGGTGTGTAATGAATAATTAGCATTTTAGCAAAGTCAAACGCATCATATTACACGTTTAGTAGTATTAATATTTTTTATTATTGGAGAGTGTAAATTGAACTTCACGCCATTTCTACTTCCAAATAAAACTTTAGTTAGAAACATTATTTTATGATAGACTAAAAATGAGATTCTTCAAAAATAGAATAACAAGATTATTTGTCGAAAAAAAAACAAGATTATTTTTCTTCATCACTTAATTTTTCACTCCAAAATAAATTAGTTGGAAATGCTTGAAGTGAAACTTCTATTATAAAAACAGTAATTTGTTGGAAATGTTCTTAGCTTAGCACCATTTTTTCTTTTTATATATTTTATGTTTTTACATGCTTATTTCACTATCTTTCAACTTTTTTTTTGATATTTTCTTTAAAACTGAAAGAAAATTGCATTAATTTATTTGAATTTTATAATTCAAATTTAAGTTTTAGGATATTATAATTTAAGTTGTGGGTTTATAATGATTTTAAGAGTTTAATGCTTATAATTTAATTTTTATTATTTTGTTAAGTAAAAATATACGACCCCTATATATCATACATATCCTCCACAAATTTTGATATTTGTTGGGATACTATTCCTTACTATACTCGGTCCTCATTCAACCAAAAAAAACTGTTTTAATGAACTTTTAATTTCTCCATAATTGCATATGTTTTTTTGATTTTGCTCCACAAATTTAGGATTTGTTGAGATATTTTTTCTGCCTTTTTACTTTGCTGGTATCTTGGCCAGACAATAAAATTACTCAGACTCTAATTGCACTTTTATCTTCGTTTTTTCTACTTTATTGGTAAACGGTTTTTATTCTATTTGTTGCTTCTTTTAGATATTTTTTAAACTCCGTTTCTTTTAAAACAAGGTTGTCATTTTTGTATGGACATATTGGTAGATAATCACTACTTGATGTATTTTAAAATTTTAATATGTAGAAAGGTTATTTTTCTTTCAGCTAGGAAAAGTTTCATTGGTTAAGAAATTGGCAAAAGATGTGATGTAATGACAAGCTGAGCTTTTCCTGAAAGATGCTAGCAAGCGAAAAAAGCACCCAACAAAAAACTTGGCAAATTCAAAAAGTGACGTTTACTTTTTCTTTTCTTGAATATTATTCGATATATTATTATTACAATACATTGTAAGACAGTAGTATACGTTACAAAAGTAATAAGACGAGGTTTGTTATATACCCTTTAAATAGTTTTACGAATAAAAACACACAACTAAAAATAGTTGGCAAGGTTGGACTCTTTCTTGTATCTAAATTGTGAGTTCAAATCCTGTTAAAAGAACTTATTAATTGTCTTTAGACAGTTTACACGAATATAAATCCTTGCTTTCAATCCATTTGCAAGTCTAATGTACGAGCCTATCCATATATTACGCGCCTCTAAGAAAAATATTCTACGTCTATTTGGGTCTTGGCTCTGGAATCTATAAAAGAAAGAAATCGTTAGCAAGGTCTTTTCTTATAAAAGTAAAGAACGTTCACTTCCTACCCGGAATCTTTAAATTCACTGCTCCTATAATAACCAATCGAATTGTAATTAGATTAATAATTTATAATATTAAATAATTAAAAGGATAATAATTAAAAACTAAAATAATGTAAATTTTATTAATGCTTGTGCCACTATCTAAACTTCAAACTCAAATTATATACTCTAAATCTAAATTCTAAACCCTAAACTTTAAATTATAAACTCAAACTCTATACTCTAAATCCAAATCTTATACCCTAAACTCAATCCATAAACTCTAAACTAAAAATCTAGATCCTAAACTTAACATATACCTTAAACCCAAATCCAAAACTCTAAATCCAAATCGTAAATCCTTTAACTTAATTCTAAACCCTAAACCTTAAATCAGAAATCTAAATTGTATATCCTAAACCCAAATTCAAGATCTTAAATCCAAACTATAAACCTATACCTTAAACCCAAATTCTAAACTCTAAACCTAAATAGTAAATTCTAGGGTTTATGGTTTGGATGTAGGGTTTATAATTTGGATTTAGGATCTTGAATTCGGGTTAGGTTTAGAGTTTAACTTTATGATTTAGATTTTAGAATTAAGCTATAAGATTTACCGTTTGGGTTTTAGGTATAGGCTTATATTTAAGGTCTAGATTTTTGGTTTATGGTTTATGGTTTGGGTTTAAGATCTTTGATTTGGATTTAGGGTATAGAGTTGGGTTGATAATTTAGGATTTAGAGTTTAGAATTTGATTTTAGGGTATAGAGTTTAAGTTTAGTATTTAAATAGTGACACTGACATTATTAAAATTGATACATCTTTAATTTTTAATTATTTTGATTTTTTAAAAAATATTTAATTATTTAAAAATATTTAATATTTTTAATCATCTAGTTGGAATTTTAGTTGGTTACTAGAAGAAGAGTGAATTTAAAAATTCACCATAGGGTCGGCTAAGTTTTTCTCAAAAGTAAATTGTTAGCAAGTTGACTCGATACAGTTTCTGCTATTCGTTAACCTAAGTTTTTCTCAAAAAAGTAAATTGTTGGCAAGTTGACTCGATACAGTTTCTGCTATTCGTTAATGGGATCGTTTTGCATTATAGTATATTATTTTGCAGTTCCTATTATATACATCTTTTAACTGCTTATATCATTGTTAAACACGCACGATGCAACATGCATAAATAAATCTCTCAAGTCCTTTAAGGTGTGTGTCTCAATGTAGATGGTAAGAACATTTTTTTGGACAAAAGGTAAGAACATTTCTAGGTCCAAAGAAAATTAGACAATTGATTAAAACTGATAGGTATATATTATATAAATATTAATTTACAAAAAGGTGATATTTACAATTTTCTTTAAAGCGATATGTCCACTTTGTACATGCAGGTTTGGTTAGTTCAGTTTTTTCGGATCTGTTACTTCGGTTTTCGATTCGTTTGGTTTAGTCAAAATCTCGCCAAACTGAACCCAAAATTTGGTTCGACTAGTTAGTTTGGTTTCAAAAATTTATACTGAACTTAACTGAAGTTTTCGAATTTGATTAAATTTCTATTGAAATTGGTTGCAAATTTGATAAATTCTGGTTAAGTTTACTTATTTCTGTTAGTTCGATTATTTCGGTTTAATTTTGGTTACTTAGATCAGTTCGGTTCAAAATTTTGATTAAAATCTGTTAGGAGATATTAACAAATCTTAAACGAATTGACATTATAATAAAATATTAGAATAGATTATTTTCAAATATCAGATCTCCTTTTCTTGATAGGTATATAAAGATATTTTGAGGTCAATGATCAATAACACAAATGATTTGATATTACAAAACTTTTCATGGATATCAGAGCCATGACACTGAAAATTCAACAATGATTTTTGTAAACCATAATAGCGTTTCCATATCTGGTAACTAGAAGAGTTTGGTCATGGTGATGACAATTGAAGAAGAGAAGACGATGATCCGGATAATGACGTGACTCACAATCTGCGACCTCTGAAACTGAATCCGTCAAAACAGAATTCGGCGAAACAAAAGTACCAAAGACCCAACAAACTGATGGAAGCGAACTGACCTCGTGAAGTGGTTCATTTTGATGACTTTAATGATATTCGTGGCGAAACAAAATTTACTGACGATCAATTTGAAATTGAAAATTTTTAGTTTAACTTGGACATACAAAAAAATATTGTACCTCTAACTTGAGGAAGCGGGTATTAGAGGATATTAACACATCTTAAACAAAGTTGGTATTAGATTACAAACATTTCCATTATTGTATTTTCCTCTTTTCGATAGTGTTAGGAAATCTTGTATGTATAAATACAAACCATGAGGTCCTTAATTAATAAAATAAACAATTTAATAGTATAAAACTTCTCAATCGGTGTTATATTAGTTTAATCTTCTATTTTTTACCAAACTAAAAAAAATTATTTGCCAAATCAAACCAAACCGAAATACCCGAATTAAACTAAAAATTGAACTTTTGATTTGGATAAATTTGGTTAGTAACCACAGGCCTAGTCCACTTGCTCAAAATCTACAAAGTGTTAAGCTTAGGATCCTGTCTCTTCCTAACGAATGAGGAGCCACCAGTTATTAAAGATACAGAGCTAGAAAACAGTGAAGCGTCTTTATAATTACTTGCCATTGTTGTTATCAGTTATTGTTGAGCACCGCTATCGTCACCTTATCGTTCTGCCGCCAAGCTGTCAAGGAGGAACCACTACATCCAAAACCGAGCCACCATCTTTTGGAATCAGTTGCCTGCTGCTGCCAACTCTATGCATATGGAATCAGCTGCTGTCGTAGAAGTATATCAACTTAAATTAAAAATCTTATTCCTAAAGATTATCAAATAATTAATTGTAATAATTTCGATAAAAAAATGTATTAATATCATAATTTTAATTTGATTACATAAGTCAAATCTTAATCCCAAGACTTCTGTTTATATTTTGATCAAGTTATTTGCCTTTATTAATCTTTTTTTTTTGTTTTGGTAAACTGCCTTTATTAATTTGACACCGATCACTTCTCTTCTTTTTCTGTAGCGTCCGTGAGCCACTATGGGTGAAATATGAACCCTAACCTTTTAATCTCTTCCTCATTGTTTTCCGAGTGATATATGTTATTGTGTGGCTTTAATTTCTTCTCCTCATTTTCCTCTAAACTATATTTGTTTAGTTACAGATCAGATCGAACCATAGGCGAAGGAAACAACCGCTTGTGATATTATATTTAAACAAAAATTTAGTTATATATAGGCCATAAAATTTTTTTTCATGAATAACAAAGACTAAAGTTTTAAGTGATTGCTTAGAGAAAAATAAAAATGTTGGACCGACACTGTTTAGTCATGATACTAAACATGATAAGCCAAATGTTGACTTTTTATCGCGATGTTGTGTACACCAATATTTTGTTAATGTCGGCTTAATTTTTGGAGTTAAATTTTGGTGTTGATTTATGCATATGGGAAATTGTCATGGGTCCATGGATTCAAAAAAAAATAGTGTTATTTTACTAATTATAAATTTCTATTTTTATTTTTTAAATTATGAATTAGTTGGTGAAATTATAATAAAAATTATATGATTAATTAAATATAATTTAAATACAATAAAAAATATACTTAATTATTCTTAATTATTTTTTTAGGTATAAAAATTGACAATGGTTATCATGCTTAAACGGGTGATTGAAGATATTGAAATCGTGAATGAGAATTACCCATTGTTTAGAGATTATAATAGGGTCGCATGAGAGAATGTTATGTGTTTGGGTAAATGAAGTACTTAGAAGGTTCCCTATCTATTTGATCATAAAAAAAAGGTTCCCTATCAATAGTATTGGTGGTGAGGATCTTTTGGACCCTAGCACTATTAAAACACCAGTGGAAAGGTTAAAGAACCATATAAGATCATCTATTACTATAAAGTAATGTTTAATCTCTCCAGAATGCGCCACGTCACTAATTCATGAATCCTAGAAGCAACACGTGTCCTTTAACCAAAAACTATGCGTTTCAATAATGAAAATGTTGACAAAATTGAGCTATTCTATTGGCCTTAAAAATTAACAATAGTCTATTAAGAGTTGGGTTAGTAACATCAGTAAAAGTCTATTCTGAATGAAGCCATATAATAGATCAAATGAAAGCCCAAAACCCAAATTAAATGAAAAGACCGACTCGCAACAACTTCATCTCTTTCGTCGATTTCGGCCGACATCGCCATCCTGGTGTCGATCCATGTTCTATCTCCTTAATCACCGTTATCTATGTTGCCTTTAACACAACCGACTCACCCCTTCCACTTTGTTTCATTCAATGCATCATTTCTTACCTCAAGGTTCAGTAAAACCTATAAATAAGAGTGTTTGATTCTGTGAAATTCATCAAATCTGTTCCTACAATACTTCAAAGTGAAGATGTTCCAGCACCAAAGAGAGTAGTCTGAAGAGCATAGAAGTCGCAGCAAGATTGAAGTCTGAAGAGCATAGAAGTCGAAGAGGCGACATGATGATTTACACATCTGAGTTGAGGAGTACCAACGATTGGTCTATGAAGCAAAGAGGAGGAACAGAGGAGACCAAGCCTACACTGCCTCGCCGCTCTGGCTGAACCACCGAGGAGGAGACCACGCCATGCATCACCGTTGAGGTTCCATAGGCTTCACCAGAAATAGAGAGCAAGAGGTTTACACCTATCGGCGTGATGGGGAACGTCATCGTGAAACCACATATGTCACCGTCAAAACTGCTCATGTGTCCTAGACAAGAAGTCGGTGGGATGGTAAATCTGTAAATTAATGACTTCAAACCATCAGACGGGTTGTTAGACAGATCTGAGAGAGCGACATGAATGATATTAGCTAAACCCAAGCGTGAAACTCAAATCAATAGAAGACCCAAAACCGAATCAAACAAAAAGAGAGACCTTTGAGTAGAAGAAGACTTGCTTGGTTCTTTGACATAGCAAAATACTGGAGAGAGTAGATAAAAGGCCGTCAGAGAGGATAAGATAAATGAAATTAGGGTTTTCAGTTTTTTAATATTTAACCAGGAAACCAAAAATCAATTAACTAATGAAAGGTAAGAATGGGTTAGTAGACACGTGCCAAACCGATATTTAAATTTATAATTTGCTGAGTTTAAACATATTTGATTTTGAATTCTCCTTTTGTTATGCCTAACTCTTCGTAGACTCAGGTAGACTTAGGATATCCACAATTAATGCTAACGCACAATTTAATTCCCAGAATTTTATTTCCTATAGAATTGTGTTTGTAATCTCTATTATTAAAATAGAAGTACAAATAAAAAATTACCCTAAAACTTACAACTTAATTACAATACAATGCCACTGAAGTAATTAATAAACTTAAATATAAATTAAATATTTTCCTAAATCTATTCTACAACGAATTCATGATAAATATTACACTTAATGCACATTAATACATTAAACCTTAATATGTAAAGTAGAAGACATCTTTCCATAAATTTGTGGATATTAATGTTTACTACATTTTCAAATTTTATTGTTAATAAAATCAATTAACAATATTTTTCTTAAAAAAATAAAGGATATGCCGTATTTGGGAATAAAAACTTAGTAACAAGAACATATTTAAAAAAAAATCCATTTTACTTGATAATTCTAAATTTGTACCTAATTAAAATTTTCAAATAACCAATTTTAGTATATATTTAAATGGCGATAGTGTTTTAGATATGTATATAACTAAAATGCTATTAGAAAATTATTTATAAATTATGTATGATATTAATTGAATTTTACCTTAAATTATTTTTCTTCAGTAAGGATTTGAAATATTAGATTTAGTAATAACATGTACATTTAAGTATTAGTATTAAAAATTTAAAACACCTGAGATTTTTCTTATGAGAAAATTGTAATAGGGAAAGTTTCAAAAGAATATTCTTCAAGTTTTGTATGTAAAGAAAAACATTTAGATAAGATAACAATGTTTTGAAAAACAAAAAAAGGTTCATATAAAATAAAAATCCTACATATAATAAGATGTTAAAGTCAATAAGTTAAAATAAAATTAATTTGATAATAATAGAAATACAAGAAATGCAATTACTCATTCTAACAAATTACTCATTTTAATAATTATAATATAAATATTTTCTGAGAAATTAAAAATTAAGAATACTTATATAACCGGTTTGAAATTTAAATATAGTTATCATTTATGAACAAAAACCTATCAAAACATCTCAAATATTATTTTGCGCATATATATATATATATATATATATATATATATATATATATATATATATATATATATATATATATATATATATTAGTTAATGGAAAACACACAAATAAACTCAAAATATTTATTTTATTTATTATGCATAATGTCATAATAAAAATAAATAATAAGGGAAAAAATAAATATATATTATATTATTTATAGAAAACAAAGTATATTTCTAAAAAATTAAAAAGTGATTTTTCTTTTTTACTGGAGCCCAAATGTTGTAAATAATTGTTTCTAACGCATATTAAACCCAACCAATGAAAAGCTACTAGCATTTCCTTTACCACTAGCCAATTCGATATCGGGTAAATAAAAATGATATCGGTTAAATAAAAACAAATATTCACGTGATATTTACATTTACAGTTATATAAATCATTTTACTTTTCATATTAGTGTAATAATGTAACATATATATATATATATATATATATATATATATATATATATATATATATATATATATATATATATATATATATATTATGTGATGTATATTTGTCACCATTTTATTATAATTTTCATAGATTATATAATGGTGTAAAAAATATTTAGTTACATTACGTAAACAAAAAAACACCCGCCCGGTCGGGCGGGTCAAGCTCTAGTATTTCATAAACGAATATCCTTTTGGAATAATGTTTTTTTTTTTTTTTTTTTTTTTTTTTTTTTTTTTTTTTTTTGATAATCCAGGCTTCTCCGCTTCGCGGGTCATTGCCTGGGCCCGGTTAGGCAGCGGTCCACTTCACCCGGGAGGGCTTTACCTGGGCCGTGGCCCAGTACCGCATTTTTAATGACACGGAAGAGCAGTTCGCCTCAGCCGGGTTTCGAACTCGCGGGCATGACAATTGGCCAACAGAGTCGAAACCGGTTGAGCTGTCTCATCCGGTCAATGTTTCGTATAGGTAAAGATAGTTATTTACTTATTTTCCTTTCCGAAAATACTTACATTTGTTTGTACTTTGTATACGACTCCAAAGATGAACCACTAAGGCACTACTAGTCAAAAATACACCATCAATATGTTTAATGTCAGGGATATTAATTTTCAATATAATTTTTGATCAACGTTGTATATCTGTTTATAAAAATAGACAAGAATGCAATTAGAATCAAATTAATAAAAATAAAACATTTGATAGATCTTTCTTTTAAACAGATGATAGATGAATCATACACCAGAATTTGACCCCAAAAAAAAGAATCATACACCAGAAAGAAAAGAGACAGCCCGTTATTTCTCAAAACTCAAAAGAACAAACAATAAACACTTGCAAAACGGAAACTTAAAAGGACAAAATTCAAAGATGTTATCAACATGCAATTTTTGCATTTATTCAACACCAAAGATCTGTCTGAGCTTAAGCACTTGCTGATAAACTTTCTCAGATTCAGGCAACGAAGCAGCAACACTGTCGCGTTCAACACATCTCTTTCCCCAAACCACGATCTTAGGACATGCAGCTTCAACAGAAAAATCACCACATTTCTCGAGTGCATAGAACCAACTATAGAATGGGACAAGAGCTATATCAACATAACCAAATGTCTCTCCTCCAAAGTAAGACTTGTCTCCAAGCTCAGCTTCAAGAACCTTCAAGCTGTCAAGAAACTCCCTCTTGCCTTTCTCTTGTTCTTCTCCTTTGTTGTTTCCCCAAATCTTTCTTCCTCCTTCAAACGATATCTGCATAATGGATTAAACCATAATGAAAAACACAAGCAAGCAGCAAAAGACAGAGGAAATGAAAACTGAAACATGTTGCAGTTAACTACCGTTTTCTCGGCGAAATCAGCCCAGAACCTTGCAGTGGCTCTGGCTTGAGGATCAGTGGGCAAGAAAGAGGCAGCATCAGTCCACGTCTCGTCGATGTACTGAACCTGAATGAGAGATTCAGAGATGGGTTTGCCGTCGTGGATAAGGACAGGGACTTTCTTGTGAACAGGGTTTGATTTCAGCAACAGCTCACTCTTGTTCCACAAGTCTTCTTGTTGGGTCTCGAACTCAACTCCTTTCTCTCTCAAGGCAATCTTCGTCCTCATGGCGTAAGGACTTGCCCAAAAATCTAAAACCACAACTTTCCCGTTTTCTTTCCCCATTGTTGTTGGTTTTGTTCTATAATGACTTTGCCACAGAGCATATATATATACACACTCGTCTCATGTTATCCAGAGAATGGTGAAGACGTGGGACAGAGATTGTATTAGATAAGTTTAAGAATATTTGATCGTGTGCTGTCCAGACGATCGTGGAATCAACTCAAACACTACAGTTGACTTGCGATGATTTCATATAAGGACATTCCGTACGATGAAACGTTATATAATATATGAGAAAATCGTTTGTAACAGAAACTCTTATTCTCTCCAATTCCCCAAGTTTCAAAGCACGAAAACAGAGATAATGTAGCTTTGTCGTCACATTGTTCCCAGCAGGTTCGTAATAAGATGGCCATCCGGTTCCACTCTCAAACTTTTTTGATGAGCTACACAACTACCACTTTGAAATGTTAATTTAACCATTCATGACAAATAATACATCGTCGGAACCAGTTTATGAAAATGAGCTTTCTTAGTTCAGGTCCAATATTTCACAGCTTATTCAAAGAGAGGCGAGTCGCAACATACTTTGTATACTCTTGGAGTCTTTGTGTTCCAATACGCCTTGATTCGCCGTAAAGAAGAAAATCTTATTGCGCGTATGAAGAAAGATTGTGCACATAAGAGCAACATTATCGCTTCGTCCTTGCTGCGTCTTTAAGGGGGGAGCGACCACTAATCATCAAAACCAAGGGGGACCAAGAGGAAGAAGTCTTTATACAAGGAACGTGTATAGGGTTCTAAACCAGTGCACCCTTTATATAAGGAACGTCCTTGCTGGTCCTTGCTGCATTCTTGATTGTGTGTCATGTGTCCGTTGTTTTTTTTTTTAATTTTAATTACCCAAAATAGTTCCAATTATAAGGGCATATCTATCCGTAGGACTCAAAAAAAGTCATTCAAATCCTTTTTTTTGTTTTCTGAATTTTTTTTTTAAAATTAAAAATCAACTAATAGCGGGTCACCACGTGTCATAGAGCCCGCAAACAGTGCCAAGGACGAAGTGCAAATGTTCCTTAGTTAGCAACTTTTTCTTCATGTCCTTCTTGGTTCTGACGCTTTTGTGGCCCCCCTCTCCTTGGGACTCACCTAAGGACACTAATAAATATGGCCTAATGTTGCTCTAAGACCATGATTAATCCATAAAACCCATCAAGGTTTCTTAATTAAGTTTTTATTTTTTTTTAATTATTTTCATTTTTTCGGACTAAAAAACAAAATTAAATTAAAAAGTTTACTAATCGCGGGCCGCCACGTGTCAGTAGGGTCTGCAAACAATCTAAGAAACAAGTGATAAACGATCTTTAGTACACAACTTTCACAACCGGTTTTTTATGTTACAATGGAACCCACACAATAATTTAATATATTTTTGGTAAGGACCTCATGCTGAAGTCCCCGGTTGATAAGGCTCTAAGAGCATGTTTATTGGTAAGACCCTTAAGTGTTGCTTAAGTGGACTTTAATGAATTTTTAACTATTAAAATTGAGGTAAGCAACTTTGTTAAGGGACACTTAATTATAGAGGTTTAATGGTGGTTGCTTAATTAATGTTCTTAACAATTGAGATAATAGATTTGTGATGAGTGTGTTTGTGATGAGAACTGAGAGATGGATTTGTGATGGGTGTGTTTGTGATGAGAATTGAGGGCAAAAGACTACACGTTGAGAATGTGATGAGTGTGTATTGTTGAGAACTTGAAAGGCAAAAGAAATACTAGTTGTGAAAGATGGAGAGATTGGAAAGGCAAAAGACTACAAGTATGGAGAGATTGGAGAACACAATTTATGTGTGTTTCTGATGCAAAAAAAATACAAAACCATATGTATACAAGACAAGCATGACTTTCATGATACAAGAATAAAAGACAAGCACTGTCCTTGTCTGCCTCCGGCTCTTGTGATACAAGAATACAAGACAAGGCACTGTTCTTCTCTGCCTCCGACTCCCGTGACCTCTCTCGTGTACTCTCACAGCTTTCAGTCTCATGTTCTTGTCTGCCTGCATTACAAGATCAATATAAACACTTAGCATAACAGGAACAAGAAACAGAACAACACTTAGACATTTTAGCAATAACAGGAACAAGATCAATTTAAACTACAACATTTTAGGACATAACAGGAACATTTCAAACTATAATTAAAATCACATTCACATTCGCAATCCACTTCAACAGAGCAAAGAGAAACAAGACAAGGCTTATGAACATCGGAACAAGCAAGATAAACATCAAACAGGAGGAGAAACATAACAAGAAACAGAATACACTGACACGACTTACTTAACCTTGATCATTTGACATAGGTTAAAACAGAATACACTTAAACATATGCAAGTGGGAAACAACCTTTAAACAGCAGCTTAAGAGAATTAGTCTAACCACCACATCAACGAAACAAACAACACTAGATTAATACAGATATCCTCCGACCATAACTAGAACAGACGAAACTCAAATATAAATTGTGTATATATCAGAGAGTCGCAGTCTCAAGTTAAAACGATAAAACGATGCCGACATTACTACTCCGGCAAAGAACAAATCAACCGGCTCCAAATCGACGAAACTATTCCGCCGCGTCCGCTCCGTGTTCCGATCGCTCCCGATCAGGTCTCCGATGTGAAAATTCCCCGGGGAAGGAGGAACACGCGAAGTTCTTGCAGGATCTCGGGGTCGATCTGGTGAGGATCACGCTCGAGTGCGAGAAAAAGCAACCGAGGAGAGGAGAGAAGGAAGAGAGAGACGAAACCGACAGACCAGAATTTACAGGAGTTAATAATCTCAAAACCAATTCGTATATAAGAAAACCGGAGATGGGGAGAGCACTAGTACCGTATCAACGCTGACGGGTTTTCCATCTTCCGCAAGTAATTCGCTCTGAGGGTGATTTTGAAAGCGATTCTAGGGTTGTGAAGGTTTCTGAGCGTGACGGCTACGGGGCTAGCTTGATGGCGGCTCCGACACCGGAGGATCCTCCTCCGAGGGACATGGGAGATAACACAAGTCAGACAAAGCAGTTTGGGAACAAATCATATGCTAAAGCGGTTCAGCAGAAGCATGTGCTGGTAAATCACGAGGTTAAGGTTGAAGATGTAGATGGGGCTCAGATGGTGGAGATACCAGATGATCTTCTTCTCAACGCAGTCCCCTTGTGGGAGGATTTTCTTGAAGGGAAATTTCTTGACCCTGCCCCTCATGTGGCAAAAATCCATATCATTGTCAATAAGATATGGCCTTTGGGAAACAAAAACATCAAGATTGATGTGTTTGCGGTGAATGAAAGAACGGTGAAGTTTAGAATCAGTGACTCTCAAACAAGATCTCGCATTCTGCGACGTGGCGTATGGAATATAGCGGGTATTCCAATGATTCTCTCTAAATGGGCTCCATTGACAGAGAAAGAGAATGAAGAGAAGGAGGTTAAGATTGTACCCATGTGGGTAACTCTGAAAAATGTTCCCCATTGGATGTACTCTTGGGAGGGGCTTGGGTTCATCGCCAGCTCTGTCGGGAAGCCGGTGAGATTGCATCCGGAAACAGAGTTATGTTCAAATTTTGAGGAGGCTAAGGTCTTTGTTAATGCGAACATGACAAAACCACTTCCCAAGACTTATAGGTTCCGATCCAGGTCTGGGACCATTGCTAATATAGAGTTCTCCTACCCATGGACCCCCACTAAGTGCTCGTTGTGTGTGAAATGGGGACATAAGGATAGTGAATGTCCTAAAAAAGATTCGAAAGAAACAGAGGTTAAAGGACCAAGGGAACAAGAGAATGTTGTGGCGTCTCAAGATCAACACAGTGTGGAGGACATGGGATCTTCAACCAAGGAAGATGTCAGCGTGGAAACCCCTGAAGAAAGTATTTATATGGAAAGTGTAGATGCAGAGAAAGAAACAGAGAAGGAAGCTGAGAGAGCCCTTGTCATCATCTCTGAGGAAATTTCTGAAAATGTTGAGAACACAACCACTGCTGAGGCAGAAACACGTTTGGAGACTGAGACTTGGTTGGCTGTCTCACCGGGAAAGGTTGGTCGATCTACTGAGAAGAAACAGGAGACGGAGACAGTAATCTCTCCATCACGGTTTCACTTGCTTGAAGAAGATGAAGACGAGCAAAATTTGTCTTCGGCTTTAGAAGAAAAAGATGATGTTCCGGTTACATCAGATAAGATCATTGAAGCTGCAGAGGAAGGTGAAATACTGCAGGGAGATGATGAAAACTTAGCACTTAAAAATCAGGAGGGGAAGGTGAAAAAACATCTCGATCAGCTAGGGCAACACAACGTGCTAGCTCTCAATCTGCCGTGTCTACAAGGGATCCAAAACCTACAGGTACGAGCAGGAAACGCACCTCCAAAAAACATTGATTATGTCGTGCTTCTTTTGGAATGTCCGCGGCTTAAACAAATCTTTAAAGCATTCCGTAGTAAAGAAGTGGGTAGTGGAGAAGCAGTTTGATTTTGGATGTTTGATTGAAACAAAAGTAAAAGAGGGAAGAGTTCCTATACTGATGGGAACTATTTTTCAAGATTGGTCGATTCTAACAAACTATGAGCATCATCGTTTGGGAATGATCTGGATAGTATGGAAGAATAATGTACGACTTACTCCATTTTTTAAGAGTAGTCAACTGATCACTTGTTCGATAAAACTTGAGTCAATGCACGAGGAGTTTTTTTGCTCTTTTGTATATGCATCGGCTTATTCAGCGGAGGAAAGGAAGGAAGTTTGGAGGGACTTGTCTGACCATCACGACTCTCCGATTATTGGAAAAAAGCCTTGGATTATATTGGGAGATTTTAATGAAACTTTGGATATGGCCGAGCACTCTAATTTTGATAGCTCTCCAGCAGTATCCATGGGAATGAGGAGATTTCAAGACATGGTCAACCACTGCTCCATAACAGATATGGCTTACCATGGCCCTCTCTTTACCTGGAATAACAAAAGAGGGAATGATCTAATATCAAAGAAACTGGATCGCGTGCTTGTCAATGATGTATGGAATCAGAAGTACTCACACGCTTACTCTGTTTTTGAAGCTGGTGGTTGTTCGGATCACTTGAGATGTCGTATCCATATCACAATGCCAGATAATCGCAAAAAATGTAAACCATTTAAATTTGTGAATGCAGTCACTACGCTCGAAGAGTTCCTTCCTAAGGTGAAAGAGTTCTGGTTGGATACAGAGCAAATTTTCCTCTCAACCTCCTCATTATTTCGTTTCTCAAAAAAGCTTAAGGGGTTAAAGCCGGTGATCAGGAATCTGGCTAAGGAGAGAATGGGAAATTTGATAAGGATATCAAAGGAGGCTCATGATGATCTTTGTGAAAAACAGGAAAGGAACCTTAAATATCCATCGCCTCAGAATCAAGAACTGGAAAGTGAAGCTTTCACCAGGTGGGAAAGAGTTGCGGGGCTAGAGGAAAGTTTTCTCAAACAGAGGTCCAAACTACACTGGTTGACGATAGGGGATCAGAATAATAAAACGTTTCACAGAGCCATTGCTACTAGGGAGGCAGTAAACAATATTAGGGAGATTCGCTGCAGAGATGGAAGAGTGGTGACCGATGAAATTGGTATACAGGAGGAAGCGGAGGGTTTCTTTCGGGAATTTCTCCAACACCAACCTGAAGACTACACAGGTATGGATGTCACGCAACTGCAGGACCTCCTTTTATTTCGATGCTCAGAGCAGGATGCACAGGCTCTGACTCAGCGTGTAACTCCTGAGGAAATCAAAGCTGTGTTGTTTGCAATGCCAAGTAATAAGTCACCAGGCCCTGACGGATTTAATGCAGAGTTTTATAAAGCAACATGGGATATTCTCGGGTCTGAGTTTGTAGTGGCAATTCAGGCTTTTTTTGAGAAAGGTTTCCTCCCAAAGGGTGTCAACTCAACTATTTTAGCATTGATTCCGAAAAGAACCGATGCCACAGAGATGAAAGATTACAGGCCGATATCATGCTGCAACGTTCTATACAAGGTCATCTCCAAGCTTATAGCTAACAGACTTAAACGGATCCTCCCGCAGTTTATCTCAGCAAACCAATCAGCGTTTGTAAGTGAGAGACTCTTGATAGAAAATCTCTTACTTGCTACTGAAATCGCCAAAGACTACCATAAGGAGAACATATCCTCTCGGTGCGCTATTAAGATTGATATTTCAAAGGCATTTGATTCTGTGCAATGGCCGTTTCTCCTTAATACTCTCAGTGCTATGAACTTCCCTCCGCAGTTCATACACTGGATCTCCTTGTGTATATCTACTCCATCCTTCTCGGTTCAGGTTAATGGAGAGCAGGCTGGTTATTTTAAAAGTAAGAGAGGCCTCCGACAAGGCTGTGCACTCTCCCCGTATCTGTTTGTTATTGTCATGGATGTTCTCTCCAAGCTTCTAGACAAGGCGGCAAGCACACAGAAATTTGGATATCACCCTCGTTGCAAAAATCTTGGACTGACCCACCTGACTTTTGCAGATGATCTCATGGTAGTTACCGATGGGAAGATGCGTTCCATGGAAGGCATTGTTGATGTTTTTGATAAATTTGCCAAGTACTCGGGCCTGAGAATCAGCATGGAGAAATCAACTATGTATTTGGGAGGGGTAACAGAGGATATCAAACTGGAGATGGAGACAAAGTTCAAGTTTAAAGCAGATCGCCTCCCGGTCCGCTATTTGGGCTTGCCTTTGACCACCAAAAGTATGAACAGCAGTGATTACGAACCTCTTCTTGAGACAATCAGACAGCGTATAGGATCCTGGAAAAATCGCTTTCTATCTTATGCTGGTAGACTTGAGCTTCTTAGCTCTGTCCTTTGGAGCATCTCGAGTTTCTGGTTATCGGCGTTTCGCCTTCCGAAGGCGTGTATCCGAGAAATTGATAAGCTTTTTTCTGCATTTCTATGGTCAGGCAGTGAGTTAAATCCCCGGAGAGCAAAACTGTCTTGGGAAGAAGTGTGTCATCCTAAGGAAGAAGGTGGACTTGGTCTCCGTTCTTTAATGGACATGAATAACGTTACCATCCTCAAGTTGTTCTGGAGATTGATCTCTAACAAGTCATCGCTCTGGGTTAGATGGATTAATTCCACCATCCTCAAGAATGAATCCATTTGGTCTGCAAAAGATAATGATCAAAAAGGTTCATGGATGTGGCGAAAAATTTTGAAGATGCGAGGGCTTGCGCGACAATTCTGCAGAATAGAGGTGCACAATGGAGTAAATACTTCTTTCTGGTATGATCAGTGGTCTTCTTTAGGCTGTTTGATGGATATGTGTGGGCCTCGTGGTCAGATCGATATGGGGATAAGGCAGCACGATACGGTGCATACGGCATTGACGAAGAGAAGAAGAAGAAATCATCGGTCTGTGACTCTTATCAACATTGAACAACAACTTCAGGCGATCGCTCACTCTGATGCGGAGGATGTTGTTCTCTGGAAGGGTAAACAAGATGTATACAAAGCTAAGTTTCTTACTCGGGATACTTGGAACAACATTAGGAACACGGGGGAGGTTGTTGCTTGGCATAAGAGTATCTGGTTCAACCATGCTACGCCGAAACATCGATTCTGTACCTGGCTCGCCATTCGTAATCGGCTCACTACGGGTGATCGAATGGCAGTCTGGTACACAGGGTTTGATGGGAACTGTGTATTGTGTTCACAGCAACTGGAAACTCGTGATCACCTTTTTTTCGACTGTGGTTATTCTTCGTCA
Organism: Hirschfeldia incana; assembly: GCA_026261945.1. NCBI lineage: Eukaryota > Viridiplantae > Streptophyta > Magnoliopsida > Brassicales > Brassicaceae > Hirschfeldia > Hirschfeldia incana. The sequence goes on from JABCMI010000019.1 coordinate 2,328,023, forward strand.
GTATGGAGCAAGTTGATGAAGAATATTATGGGGATGGATTACTCGGAAACATGGAATGATGTTGTGCGCTTCACGTCGAAGTCAAACACTACTCGAACCAGAAGTTTTCTTGCTCGATACGCCTTCCAAGCATCAGTCTACATGATTTGGCAGGAACGAAACTCACGACGACATGGACAGAATCCGCGGTCTTCTGAGGTTCTCTTTCGGATACTTGATAGGCTCATCAAGAACAGGATCATGTCTCTCAGACCTCTAGACAAGAGACTTGACAATGCTTTCCAAGACTGGATTGAAGCGGTCCAAACTTAGACTCTTTCCTTCTTTTAAACAAATTTCAACACAATAGTAGCTTATTGCTGTAACAAAGTACATTTTTCTTTTGAATCTAATTTAACATTTTATTCAAAAAAAAGAAACCGACAGACCAACTTCTCCTCTATCAAATGAAACATAGACACGTTGCTCGTAAGGGTCGTGCCTTCGCTCCCTTAATTAAGAGACGTAGCTTCGGTTAATTGATGTTTTTCTTTTATTTAATATGCAATAAAGTCTAAGGGTCAAGCCTAAGGGCTGGCGATAAACATGCTCTAAAGACAACATTATTAGAGAGTCCTAGCATTGGGTTGTTAAAATACAAATATGTGTATGTATATATTATGTATACGTATATAATTTCGGGTTAAGGACTTCACGGAAACTCAAACCGAAAGTTCCTTAGGTTTCCGTGAAGTCTTTAACCTCCAATTATATACGCATATATAATATATACATACACATTTTTTTAAGGGCCTTGTATTAGGGACCTCCAATAATGATGGTCACAACCAATACATAGCCAGGGAAAGCTATCTCTCTTCCATTCTGTCTAGTGAGTAGTGATGCAATATTTTCAATCTAATTTCCAATTCATTCAAACCCGATTAATATGTTATTGTCCACTTTGAGCCTAAAGGTACAATTCGCATGGATTTGGTTTTGAACTTGTTTTCAAAACAAAGGGTACTAATCATAGTTAAACATTCAATTATATAGGAGACATTATTTGTCTAAACTGATTTAGTGTGAGACTTTATTTGCATTCACAACTAACCTCTTCTCAAATCAAGTATGATTCAAACTTAAATGATATTTTTGTTTTCTTGCAAATTTTGGCATTCTCGTTCTAATACCAATTGTTGGACATTTCAATTCTACATATATTTTGGTTGTACTAATTAGAGTTGAACAGTTTACTATATATGAGATATTATTTGTCTAAATTTTCAATGACTTTGTTGCATTCACTGCTTCACTATCCTACAGTTAGGACCCGTCCGCTGTTATATATGGTGTAAGCCGGTTCTTCCACTCATCTTAACTTAAGCAAAGTCACTCTTTTCAGCTTCTGCACATCGTTGAATCTTCATATCTTTGGGCTCTCTTACTAAGTTGGTCCAAAGCAACAACACTCTCAAACATCACGAAGAATGCAAATCGTTGATTGGTTAAACATTTCTCGTCACTTCAACCAAATTCTCATAACCGATCGAGTGTGACCCTTCAAATTTGAACGTGATATGTAATATGAGAAAATTTAGGAGTTTAGGTTTTTACTCATTTTTTTCTTGGTTTTCTTATTGGTCTAAAGCAGCAACACTCTCTTTTTCTTTCTAACAAGCTTGAAGATATCTCTTACGTTGGAGGAGAGACATTTGGTTATATTGACATAACTTTTGTCCCATTCTATAATTGGTTCGACACCTCGTTAAATTTGGTAGGTGACTTTCGTTGTTGGAGATCCTAGCTTGAGGGAAAGAGATGTGTGTAGATCGAAACATGTTATTTTGCTTTGTTGTCTGAATATGAAAAAGTTTATTAACCAGTCTATTTTAGATGAGTTATTTGGTTCACTCTACATTCATTGGTTTATCACTAAAATGATAACCAATAAAAAGTTATCAAGTAATAATTTTTATTAAGGAAAGTAAAAAATAATCAGGAACTAGTATTAAATGTCAAAAAAAAATTGTTGTTGCACAACTCTGAAACCCTAAAGTTTAAAATCTAAAACACTAAACCTTAAAAAAAATAGGATTTTACTGACGGCGTTAACAACGTAACATGTATTTTTTTTCCGTTTTGTAGCTGTTAATATTATTTTATAATTATTTATTACTATTTAAAGAAAAACAGAATATGACTTGACAAAACTTTGGAGTCAAATGTAATAACGCAAAAATAACAAGCTTGAAAATTAACTTCAATATTGCGTGACTCTAAAAAATAGGAAATTTTAGAGGTTGTTTTAGAGAAAATTAAGCCAGTTGACGAAAAGAGAGTATTTTCAATGTTCCAAAGAATCTTATCTTATTGTTGGTCGTTTTCGGTGTTTCAATGAATCGTTTCATACTATTGGTCTGACCGAGTTGATATCTATTTGGCTAATCGAACACGACATTTCAAGATCTCATGATATGATCCATCAGTAAAGAGAATAAAGTTTCAAGAGCAAAAAAGAATAAAAATTAACTTTATCGCTTTAATTAGTTTATCTATTTTTATCAACGGACGTGTCGTTAATTATTAACATCAATATGTCTAATGCTTAATACTGTAAAGTGTAAACTCAATATATATTCTTCTTTGAAGATCATTTACGTTCCTATACATTTTTCTCAAAGTACATCATATACAAATAATCTTTTTTTGAAGATCATTTACGTCCCCGCATTAATATGGGCAGCTCTCCAGGAAAAAAAAACCAGAAATTAAACCCTTTAACAAAAGAAAAAACATAAATACGATGATAAAGAATCTTACCATTTTTATTGGTGGATCGATGACTGCTTTTCGTTCGATCAGTGACAAGACAATGAGTCGAAAATGTCAAACACTCAGATAGATACGACACGTTGATTTTGGAAGATGCCTTTGGAGTTTGGAGTAGTGTGACTGGTGAGGTACGAACATTAATAATTCACATAAAATAGGAAATCGAATTTGATAATATAAAGTCAACTAATCTTTTAAAGTAATTATAGTCCTCAATATATACTGAAGTGGTAAAAATTCCCTTTTTGCTTCCATGCACTAAATCCATGCATGATAAGACTGTTTTTTTGATAAACAAAAACAGTCTTATCATGCATGGATTTAGTGCATGGAAGCAAAAAAAGAATTTATCATGCATGATAAGACTGTTCTACGAAGACTATATTATATACTAAATAAATTCACACTAACGTCACTATATATGCCTATAAATACCTTTGTCATGAGTAAAAGCTTCACCATGACAAGATCACAAGAGAAGGAGAAGAGGTAGAGAGGAAAAAAGATGGCGATGAGTCTCTAAATATATCAGAGAGTTTTGCATGGGAAAACAGAGAATGATATTGAGCCAAAGATGACTTGCTGATTATACCATCAAATCTAAAACTGATAGTGGTGACCAGCAAGTTGACTTTGGCTCTGTTTCCTTTTCTTCTTTTCTATGCCAAACTCCAGATATTGATCCATATATATATATATATATATATATATATATATATATATATATATATATATATATATATATATATATATATATATATATATATATATATATATATATATATATATATATATGTTATCATCGTTAGCATCATTGTTATGATTAGAAATTATCAAAAAAAAAAATCATATGCAAGTTTTTGATCCATGCCAGCGCTTCTAGTTGTATGCAAGTGCAACTAACTTCAATGAGATACTAATTAATTAAAGCACTACTCATCAATTGCTTTCCATTCATAGTTTCTTATAAAGCACATAGCAAGAAACCTTGTGGTGGTTTCTATTCATGTCACTCACTTTGATCTCTTCCTATATATTCTTCAACGAACTTGGAACATCAACAGAAACTTATGGCCAGGGGTGGACGCAAAGTTAGACTGATAGTGCAAATGATCTTGTATACATATATATAACTTTTTTTTGCTTAACATAACTTTTTTTTTGCTTAACTAATCAGTCTAAAATCCATTATTAACTTAGTCTAAGTGTTAATAATAACTTTAAGAAAAAAATCCCCGAGCTAACTATTTAATAATAACAGTCTTATCATGCATGGATTTAGTGCATGGAAGCAAAAAAAGAATTTATCATGCATGATAAGACTGTTCTACGAAGACTATATTATAAATTCACACTAACGTCACTATATATGCCTATAAATACCTTTGTCATGAGTAAAAGCTTCACCATGACAAGATCACAAGAGAAGGAGAAGAGGTAGAGAGGAAAAAAGATGGCGATGAGTCTCTAAATATATCAGAGAGTTTTGCATGGGAAAACAGAGAATGATATTGAGCCAAAGATGACTTGCTGATTATACCAACAAATCTAAAACTGATAGTGGTGACCAGCAAGTTGACTTTGGCTCTGTTTCCTTTTCTTCTTTTCTATGCCAAACTCCAGATATTGATCCATATATATATATTACCATCGTTAGCATCATTGTTATGATTAGAAATTATCAAAAAAAATTCATATGCAAGTATTTGATGCATGCCAGCTCTTCTAGTTGTATGCAAGTGCAACTAACTTCAATGAGATACTAATTAATTAAAGCACTACTCATCAATTGCTTTCCATTCATAGTTTCTTATAAAGCACATAGCAAGAAACCTTGTGGTGGTTTCTATTCATGTCACTCACTTTGATCTCTTCCTATATATTCTTCAACGAACTTGGAACATCAACAGAAACTTATGGCCAGGGGTGGACGCAAAGTTAGACTGATAGTGCAAATGATCTTGTATACATATATATATATAACTTTTTTTTGCTTAACATAACATTTTTTTGCTTAACTAATCAGTCTAAAATCCATTATTAACTTAGTCTAAGTGTTAATAATAACTTTAAAAAAAAATCACCGAGCTAACCATTTTATGCCCCCCCCCCCCTATTACACAAAGTTAACTTTTCCACTTTCAGAATAAATGGCGTGTTTGACTGTTTGGTTAAAACATTGAGACATATAAATTGGGCATATCAGAATTTGGAACACCGGTCAAGTTAACTATTTCTTGTAATCAAAATAAAATCCAGCCACATTTACAAGCATCCCTAAATAAAAACATGAAGTGATGAACTTAAATTCAGGAAATTTAATTCCTAAAAGAGTATCTAATATAAGAAATTGACAAATCTAGTATCCAAATCTTATCGAATTTTTTATCTCACCAATTTGGTATCTACTTGTCTACTCGCATAGTCGCATATGACATTTTTTTGACTAAATCGCATATGACATTTCAATAAAAAACTATAACTTTATTTAATTTATCTTTTTTTATCAGTTATCTTGTCTTTAATAATTAGTAGCTTCACGAAACAAGTTTGAACTAAATTCACACCATGCAATCTTATGGTAGAATCAATCTCGTTTCTCCATAACTTTGGAAAAAATGTATATCCCATTGTTGTTATATAACGTTAGACGCGTTCAGAACTTTTATTTACAATTACGTTAGTTTTTTTTTTGGTAAAAAAACAATTACTTTAGTTGCTGTATAAGAACATCATTGCTGATAAAAAAACTCTCAAGAAAATATCCAATTCTTTTTTTATAAAGAAAATATATCCACTTTTTGATATAACACAAATAGAAACTATATCGACGCTCGTTTACAAAAAAAAAAAAGAAAAAAAAAACAACTATACCGATGTAGTGGTTAAGAAAGCCAATGGACAATGCTTTGACAATATCATGTCTCTCAAGCCTCTAGACAAGAGACTTGGCGGTGCTTTCCAAGACTGGATTGAAGCGGTCCAACATAGCTGTTTCTCCTACTTTGTAAACAAACTTAAAAACAAAAGTAGCTTATTGCTGTAACCAAGAACAATTTCTTTTGAATCATATTTAACATTTTATTCAAAGAAAAATGAAAGCCAATGTATGATGTTTATAAGTCCATGACAATATGATGTTTCCGAATGAAAAATAATATGTTTCTGAAATGACAATCTCGAATTTCTATTTATACTCCAGTATTAAAATTAGTGTGGTAATTCGTATTTACAAATTATTTTTAAGACAAAATCAAGATTACTGGGACGACCGGATGAGCGATAACCTGTTTATCGATCAACCCCAAGAACAATATGAGTCCAAATCTAAAAATACAACACGTGGAATTTTTATGTCGCAGACTATTAATATACTTGATGCCTTTGGAGTAATGAGGTACGAATATTAATTATTCACGTGAAATTGGAATTTGATAAAATAAGGTCAGCCAATCTTTTTAAGTAATTATATTCTCCATGCTTTTGTCGTCAAAATTCCTTTTTTTGCTTGCATGCACTAAAACCGTGCATGGAACACTGTTCTAAGAAGAATATATCAAATATGGAATATTAAATTAACTAATACAATCCTCACTACATGTGTCTATAAATACATTTATCATAAGTAAGAGCTTTACCATGAACAAGATAAGTAGACGAAAAGTTGACAAAAAAAAATTAGAAGAAAAAAACAATGATGATGATGCTGAGAGTTTCTTTATCTATGAGTCTTGCATGGAAAAATAGAGAATGATAATGAGCCAAAGATGACTTGCCGCTTATACCAACAAATCTAAAATTGATACGGCCGGCAAGTTTACTTTGGCTCTGTTTCCTTCTCTTCTTTTCGATGTCAGACTCCAGATATCTATAATTATTACCTTCATCATCATGATTAAAACTTGAGGTTTAGTATACTGTATTACTATGTTTCTTTCCTATATATGCAAGTATTTGATGAATTGCCTATAGCGTTTGCTCCGGTTATTCCATTTCTCTTCTACTTGCATCCAGAGCTCTCACCACTAAGGTTACATGATATACTAATTGAAGCACTAATTCATTACTTTGTTTGCTATTATTATGAAGCATTTTGCAAGTAACCTTGATTTCTCTTCATGTCATTCTCTTTGACCTACTCCTATAAACTCTTGACCTTAATTCGGATCATCAACAGCAACATATGGTCGGTCATCTTCAGAAAGCAGAGAACATAAAAGAACAAGTGCAGAAGGACAATGGGGAAATGAGACCGATGATTACAATGACATGTTTAAATTTTTGTTATTGATATATATATATATATATATATATATATATATATATACAAACCTAATCTATCAATTTAGGATTCTACTTTTTATCTACCATACAAAAATCTATGTCAGACCATTCATCAAAAAAATAACTAAACATCCTATATTTACTCATATATGATATTTTCCTTACAAAAATAATATGTACATCTAAACAATAATATTTCTTAAAAAGGACAAATACATTTCTATTAGGCAATTGTTATTTGATTGTTTATCATATCTAATCTAGGATCTGATACCACTTATTGTAGAACGTAAAAACTATTTTCCTTAAAGTGTACCATTTTTTGTTTACACTGAAATTCTATAGCACTACGTGGTATCAAATGAAGGTTCAGTCTCACCTTATATAGAGTTCAATTTATTATGAGTTTATACTTGTATATTAAGATGATAATAAGTAATGAGCGTGCTATTCAATGTTTTAAAAACAAATAATTGGATTATTTGTGATTAACGTGCATTAAAACATCTTGGTATTCAAATTATAAATTAAAATGGGGTTGATACATCTAATCTATTAATTTGGGGTCTTATTTTTTATCTACCATACAAAAGTCTATGTTAGATCATTCTTTTTTTTTAAATTATACAGAGGTATCATGACTCCACATAAGTGGTCTAGACTAGTCACGTGTTGCCACATGTCGATCATCTGTTTCTGGCGATGCCGAAATGTTAATTCCCCAGTGGCCGGGACATGTTAGATCATTCAATAGAAACTTAACTAAACATCTTAGATTTACTCATATATGATATTTTCTTAACAAAAACAATATACATCAAAACAATAAACTTCCTAGAAAGGAAAAATATATTTCCACTAGGCAATTTTTGTTTAATGTTTATCAAATTTAATTTACACCATCTATATATGCTTCCGTAATTATGAAATTAAATAGTATAGCCCAATTCTTTTGAAAATTATCAAATTATTTTTATATAAAAAATAGATAATATTTTTATTGATTGTAACATTTTATGTTTGATATTTTTTAGTAAAAATAAAAACTTTAAACTGAAATGTAATATATTAAATAGAATAATATTCTTAGAATATAATACCATAATTTAATTTACTCACATACAAACATTCCATGAATAAAGAATTGTACAAAAAACTTAATAAAATTTGTATTAATAAATATAAAACTAATCTTAAAATTAAACTATTAATATGATGTTGCATGTTTAAATAAATAAACAAAATACTACATTAATATACAATACTTACAATTTCATCAAAAAAATATTTCAACAAATTTTAAAATTTTAAAATAATATTATCAACATAAAAATTGATATTAAATATATATAGGCCTTAAAGTGAAGTCATCCTCGACTATTTCTTGTCAAGGCAAAGGATATAGGCCTACATAAACTGAACTTTATTTCTTGGTTAATGGACAGCGAAATGAAATATTGCATTGACAAGGAAAATGAAAAATGAAAATGCCGCTTGCTTACGAATGTGATTTATAAACTCCAGTTTAGGTATTTAATTTTGTTAAGTAGAGTTAACAACGATACTGCATGTGCGTAAAATCGATATGCAAAGAACAATAGAACAAAAAAAAAAGTAGATACATGATGAAATAGTTCTTTTGTGTATGTTTCGCTTTGGTCCAGATGAATACCAAAAAAATCAAGTATATGATTAATAGTCTAATTTAGATGGCTTTCTGTCATTTTGTGGCCAAATTTGTGATTACTAATTGCATACAGTGACGGAGGGATATAGAGTAGAAGAGGGGCACCTGCCCTTATGAAATATTGATTTTTCTTTTGTATTCTCATTGATTAATCAACATTTACATAATTTAAATGGTAAAAAATTTAATACTGCCCTTTATAAATTTGAGTGTAATCTTATATATATATATATTGAGTGTAATCTTATATTGCCGCCGGTGTAATCTCCGTCTGGCTCCCCGCCACTGATTGCATAGGTAGTTAATGGAAACATCATAACATGACAACCGGTTCATTCAAACTTACAGATAGGGACCATATGGTGTAGGCCTGCGAATTTTGTCCGAACCGAATGGGCTGAACCGGATCGAACCGGTTTTTTCGGTTTTCGGTTCGGTTCGGTTTTCAATTCGGTTCAGTTCGGAATGGTTTTGAAAATTAATTCTGTTTTTGGTTCGGTTTTCAATTTTCAAAAAAAAAACTTTAAAATTAAAAAAATCGAAAATATCCAATAATAACCGAATAACCAAACCGAAAATAACCGAATAACCCAAAAATAACCAAATTTAACCGAAATAACCGACTTTAACCGGAAATATCCGAATATTTTGAAAAAAATCATACCAAAATTAACCGAAAATTTTAAAAATTCGGTTATTTTCGGAAATAAAGTTAAAAACCGAAATAAACCGATAATCGAACCAAACCAAACCAAAATTTAATTCGGTTTTTTCGGAATTGTTTTGAAAAACTTCGGTTAACCGAAAACCGACGGTTCGGTTAGGACAAATAGAAAGTCTAGTGACTAGTGTATAAGAATAAGTTAAATAACAGTTTTGTACAACTAGGACTGGCCTGAAATTTATTAGATTTGAAACCATGTATTATATTAAAAGAGAAGTCATAACTTTTTTTAACGTGTGATATTTGAAAATGGAATTTTCCTTAGAAAATCATAACTTTAAATATGTGTATTATTTATTAAATTATACATTTTATTTTAAGTTAACATAAAAAAACTTAATTAACTAAAATTAACAACTTCCCAATATTTTAGGAATTTTGTAAATAAGATTAACAATATATTTAATCTTTAATCTATTTTGATATCTTTTCATTTAATATATATATATATATATATATATATATATATTAAAATTTCGAAAATATGATTAAAAATATTTTAACAAGACCTTAATTTTAAAAAATTATATATAAATTGTTTTACTAATTTTGTGATTAGTTTTGAAATATATTATACACTAAGATATAAACTCATAGTTTATAAAATGAAAAATAAATAGTATATCCTATTTTTATCACTTATATAATCACAATCAATCATATTAAAAGAAAATTATAATGTTGATCAAAATATGTTAACAATATATTAATTAAACATTTATGTAAATATTTTATTTTGTAATTAGCAATGAAATATTATTATGCATTAATTTATATACACTTATTATTTATAAAATTTAAAATAAAAATTATATCATACTTTTATCTGTTTTATAATCATAATCAATTATGTTAAAATAAGATTATTATATTGAACTACATATGATAAAATTATATTATGTTAATAGATAATAAATTTTATTTTCATACATATAAAATATTTATGTTAAAAAAAATATAATATGATGACAGACTACAATACATATATAAAATTTATATATCTTACATTTTTTATATACAATAATATATTATGTAAAATGAATAAACATAAAATATTGTCAAAATGAAAGAGTTTAAAGGGCGGGTAAAAATTTAACATAAATTAAATACAAAATAATTTTCATGCACATATTAATTTACTTAGTAACTAAAAGCAAATATAATAAGATAAATATATAATAAGAAGAAACAAATCCATTTGATAATTTTAAACAATTGGTTATTTATAACATGTAAATTATAAAATATTATATTTCTAACAGATGTATTAAAATTTAAGCATATGATTAAAATTAAAAATTCATACCACTAATGATCTAAAATAAATATACATATACATATAAAATTAAAAATAACACATGCGCGGTTACGCGAGTCGCGATCTAGTTATAGTTAAAGAACTGAATGATATATGTATTGTTTATAGGTTGAATATATCTATATTATTAAAACTGAAATACATTTGGTATTGTTTGAAAACAATGATATGAGTTTAATTGATAAATGTTTGGTAACTTGGATAGTAGTAATTTTTATACTTTCTATTATTTGCACATTTAACCATTTCATTTACAATAAATTAAGTATTTTCTTTTATATTTCTTTTTATTTACAGATTCAACCACTGCATTTATAATAAATTTAAATTAATTGGTTACATTTCCAAAATTTATCTAATCAAACTGATATTCATATATTGAACATTATTAATATTGTACGACTATTAACTTAATCGCATGTATAAAAGGAAGATAACATTTTCATGAAATTAACTAAATTGTCAAATTACAAAACATAAAAAACATACATGAGATTTTCTATTAAATCGACGGTTTAAAATTTTATATTGAACATAAATTATATCAAATTCTAGTGCGGGTCAAGTTCTAGTGGTTTAGGGTTAAAGACGAATTGTTATCAAATTCTAGTGCGGGTCAAGTTCTAGTGGTTCATTAAACACAGCGTTAAAGACGAATTGTTATTGGATTTTATTCGTATATCCGTAAAACCAGCATGTTGAGTCTGTAAACGTTTTTGATAACTTGTCTAGTTCGGTTAAAGGTTTAGGTGGAATTTCTATATTGAGATCAGAACTCGGGCGAATGAACACAAAAGAGGTTTCATCTATTATATCTATATGTATAGTGAATAAGGATCAAGCCAAGCTGTTTTAATACATCCGAATACAACATGATTGGTTTTCTGTATTTTGCGGATTTTCATTTATCAAAGGTTTTGACAAAAGTGCCGTGCCCATCTCTAATGCATCCGAATACAACATGTTTTAGTACACTAGTGATGTGAATTTTGTGACGGTGCAATGTGTCTACAAATATTATATATTCTCAGGTGAAAGGACAATATCGAAAATTTCTATATATATATTACATTATATGAAAAGTGGAACTTTAGATTTTTGTTGGAGGATCGATGACTTCTTTTTGTTGATCAAACCACAAGACTACAAGTCGAAATGTCTAATCCTCAGATAGGTACGAGACGTTGATTTTTTAAGATGCCTTTAAAATTCGTAGTAGTGTGACTAATGAAGGTACGAATAATAATCATCCACACAAAAATATAATTTGATAGTAAGGTCAGCCAATCTTCTTAAATAGTTATATTCTTCAATATACAGCGTTGACAAAGTGCTTTCTTCTTTTCACTAAAACCATGCAAGGATAAGTCTGTTCTAAAAAGAACAACTACTAAACATGAAATTATCCACACAATCCTCCTCACTGCATATATGTCTATTATAAATACCTGCATCGTGAGTCAGAGCGTTAACATGAGAAGACCACACAAGATAAGACAAAAGAGGTAGAGAAAAAATAGTGATAATATTAATGACGATGAGAGTTCTTCTCTGTATCAGAGAGTATTGCATGGGAAACTAGAGAACGATACTGAGCCAAAGATGAGGAATTGCCGAATTTACCAACGATTCTAAAACTGATAGTGGTCACTGGCTAGTTGACTTTGGCTCTGTTTTCATTCTCTAATTTTCGATGTCAGACTCCAGATATCTAACAGTATATCTTCATCATTAGCATCGTTATTAACATCATCATTGATTGTGTATTTGGTGAAAGCTAATAATGTTTCCTTCCGCCACTCTTTCATTCTACATTTAAAATCCAGTTTGAGATTTTGTTAGAAAATAAACTTAGTTTTCGGTTCTGTTTGTTAATGTAATAGTTTATATCAAACACAAACCCAATGGAATCACGTTTGGTGGTTTCACTTCATGTCGCTCTCTCGGATCTTCTCCTACAGACAATTCAGCAAATCTGGAGACATGACACTGTGATAATGTACGACTCTGAAACTGCCTCTGCAGAAGGTGGATTACGGCAAAGAACACAATGAAACAAAGGCAGCAAGAAAAGCGAAAGACTGAGGTATATTGCTTGTTGAAAATGCATGTGTGATTTTGCCATATAGCCAATGATGGATTCAACTAATGTGAATCCGTTAGCATAACATTTCTTTACCAAAAAAAGGCAAATACATTACAAAGCCACACTCTATTGTAATGAAATCGAAACCAAAACAAGCCACTTAGCAAAAAACCAAAACAGATTATTCTAGTCTGAGTTATATTACAAACAGAGACGCAGGAAAGTGTCTTTTATTCCATCTAAAATCCACTTCAAATCAGACTTCCGTGGTTGTGGTTCTTAGCGCGCTTCGTACTGAACAACTGCAAGAGGATATACGAGCATAAAATTAGGCGGAGAGTCAAACATAAGCAATGCACTCGAACCATTTGTGTGTTTGTTAGATACATTCAAAAACCATGTCATCAGTATCACTAACAAGAAGGTCCAGAAGAGCGTCTTAGAAACCTAGAGAAATTACTACACAATTAGGTGTTGATAGAGAGGTTAACTCTAACCTCTACGGGTACGCTTCTTGTAGAGAATACGGTAGCCACACTCTCTGCATTGAATCACATCCCCAGACTTCAAAGTGTTCTCTTGTCCACAATCTTCATAACCCAAAAAGGATCACTTAGACAATAACAAGTTTAGCAAAGTAAACAATCTATCAGAGCTCTTCCTCAGAAGACCTCGAGTCATTCAGACAAAAACAATACAGAAAAAAGTATTGAAAAAGAACAGATTGATCTATGCCTCCCAACTAAGCCAATTATGATAAGAAGGAAGCACAAAGCTACCATATTTTACAGAGATGGCGAACAAGATGGGTCTGAGCTGATTACCTCCGCAGACGTAAGTAACTGGTTCGGGCTGTTGATCCATGCTATGCTATCGACTCGATTTCTGACTGATTCAACACATAAATTGAGTTTGAGTCATGGTTTTTTTCAAGCGATTGGTAACAACAAGACTGCAAAATCGAATCTTTTGCGTGTCTGAATTTAGACAAAAATAAAAAATAAATCTCTTCGGGGGATTAATCGAATACTTACCGAACAGAGCTAGGGTTTATGAGGAACTACAAACACGAGCGAAGAGACGATAAAGTGAAGGGAGAGACAGAGAGATGTCTTTAGACAAATGGAGAATCTGTTGACCACTGACCGACTCATAAGTGTAGGCTTACTAATACAAATAATTATTATATGGGCTTATAATAAAAGCCCATTTAAGGCATCTAAATACTAGCCAAGTCAGTTTCACTCACTATAGGACTGTACATGCAATATCAACTGAACTTAATGTTCCAAATATTTATACATCTCTTCTTCTCTTTTTTTAAACACGAATCATATCCGTTTGGATTCATTTGATAATGTTTTGGTTTAGATATATTTTTATACCACCATGCTATTGAATTCAGATAATTTGGTTTATATAGCTTAGATTATGTGTTTTAGGTTTGAATTCTGTTTGAATTTCGATTTCAGTTTTTTTGCAAGGCCTACATAAAATATAAGTGGTCCGAAGCATAAATTGATTTTTAGTCCAACTATTCTATTAGTTTATTTACCAAAACAAAAAGTAATAAAACATATTCATGTCATCAGGCCCGTCTTAAACTATTTAATAACTTAAGGTCATAAAAAAATAGGCTTTATTGTAAACATTTTTTTTAGTATTTTTCATTGTATTTTTTAAGTTCAACCCAAGAAAATCAATAACCTAAAGATAGAAAAAGAGATACGAGTTCCTTTTAATACAAAGACAATACATAAAATATTTTTTGTTATGCAAATTAAGTTTAGGTATGATGGGCATTTTTGTTATAAAATTACCAGATATTAATTTCTTAGCAAATCAAGGTGGGTTTTTTGTTATTACTAAAATCACACTAAAAAGTTCTGGATCGGCCATTGCCCCTATTGCCATAGTCAAGAGCCGGCACTGCATGTCATGAGTCGAACTTTGCATCAATTATAAGCAAAATCAACCTTATACGGTTATACAACTATAATAACTAATGAAACGTTAGCTTAAGAATTGATCCAGCACATGCTTGGTCAGCTTCTACATATCCAGGACAGCCTCTGACAATGATAATGTGGTTTGAAGTGATTTCACTAAGATATGCACGTAGCATTTGAGGCATTTCTGACTCCAGAGATCTTTAAGATAGCTGATCTGACCAATGCAAAGTTCATGCATTTGGATGGTGGCGTTCAACGTGGCATGCATTCGAGGGTCTGTCATTATATGATATTCATACATCGATTAGCATATTTTCTACATTTGAGATTTATTTTAGTAAATGAACATCATCCCTCCCCATCTCCCAAGAAAATATGACGACAGAGATTCAAAGTACAAGTGCTTCGAAGACATCAGTGCATGCCACGTCTCACATCGAACGTTGAACTTGAGCACCGCCACCAAAAATGCATATGAACTTTGCAACCTAAATCTTCTAAATGTTACTGAAATTTCTATTGGAAGAAATGCGCAAAAAGAAAAAACTCCAGCAAAATGATAAGTTTACTGGATTTCTAATTTAAAATCAATCGACAATTAGTGGATTAGCTCATATCTTTTATATATTAATCAAATTTATTTTATTTTTTAATGTGAGATATTTTCTCCAACAGTACTCTCACTTAAGATAGTGATAATATTAATCTTGTATAATTCATCATACTCTTCCGAGATAATACTTTTTCTAGCAATCTCGAAGAAATTGAGACTTTCTTGAACCATCAATTTGTGGTTGATCAGACTACTGTATGGCCCACATTAATGGATTAGGATGATGGAGTCGCTCTGATACTATAATAAGATTCTTGGACTTCCAACTTAAAACCAATTAGATATTGATCCGCACAACTGTGCGAGTGCATATTTTACAGTATATACCTAGCATATACAAATTTTAGAAATTTTTAAAAAATTTGATTCTAATTTACTACTTTTGTTTATTGTTTAAACTATATATTTTGTCATTGTGTCGATAGAGGCATCCGTAAAATATTGTGAACCCTAAACACAATAATAAGAATTTTAAAAATATATATATTATGTAATTTAATAATTTTTAACTTAATAATATTGTTTTATTCTTAAATACACATAATAATTTCTTAACTTATATAGTAATATTGTATTTGTTAAATTATATATCAAAAATTTTTGGGGAAGATATTTAAAATATACAAAAACAGAAAGTGACAATACAAAATATATATTCTATATATAATATTTTTTTTCTTTATTTATCCAAAACCCTTAAAATGAAACTATAAATAATTCTGATAATTCTTTTAACAAATTAATAACAATCATATCGAGTAGTAAATATTAATTGTAATTTTGGTCATAATGATCTATGATTCAAGTTAAGCTTATTATTATTATTTTTTAATATATGTTATTTATGTTTTCAAACAACATTATTTCTTTTTTACTACAATCATTGTTTCCAAACATGTTCAAAAGATATTTCTACTTTAATAAGATAGATTGACTATTAGTAGATTAGCGCAAATCTCTTATATATTACCCAAGTCCCAATTAAAAACTCTTTTCTCCAGCACAAAAACATAATTTTCAAGCATTCTTTGTGAGTTATTTTTAAAGCAAAAAATGTGTGTTACAGTTAAAAAAGGGTTTTCAGATTAAGCAAAATTTAGTATGTGTGTTTTCAGTTTCTACCTAAAGAATTGTCACGTAGATATGAATTTTGATAAACTAAAAAAATATTATCATGGATCAAATATTTTGCTGAATGTATAAATTTTGTTTTGGTGAAGCAGATATTTTGTTGAATAATATTATATAATATGTGAAAATATCCCTAGCTTTCGAGCCTTACAAAAAGCAGGAAACGTATGACAACTGTATTGATTTCCACAGAAGCAATGGCTGCTGAGAATTTTTGTTTTTATAATGTTTGTACTCTGAGAAATGTTTTTAATCATTGAAGAAAAAAACGGTGTAGTTCAATGTATCTATCTATATATCTGATTCCCATATGATATGTTTTGTTTTATACTATTATTATCAGATTTTTGGTGGGAACCAATGTGATGATTAGGAGCTTCTTGTTATGTTTTGATCATAACGAACATTGTTACATGTGACCATTTTAAACTTGTCAACATTAGTTTATTAATGCATTGGACTGACCCCAAAAACGTGGCGGTTAAGCGTAGGATGTCATCGATTAAATTATTCAAAGATTACTAAGGAGTTTATGACAATATGCATTGCTTCTCCACAGAGAAAAACTTAGAAGAAGAAAAAAAACAAAAAGAAATGACGTCCAAATAACTAGGCATACAACATATGCATTTTGTCTCATTGATACTAATCTTATTATGCTTTGTAATAAAAATGATGAAATAATATAAAAACACAACATGATATTATATAAAGACAACGTACACAGTTAATTGTTTTTTTTAACAATGATTATTTTATTATTCAACCTTGAATTGACCTGAGTAGTCAGACATGAAAAAAAAAATTGTCATGTGTAAGTATCATAGAAGTTACATATTCACATCATTTTTTACTCATCACTATATTACCAAAATAGTTATTCACCAACTAGAATGCTTCATTATTCACCCGTTTAAAAAATTATGGCAACTGAGACTAATTGAATTCATCATCAATATTTTTAATTAGAGGAATTAGATATTTAATATAGATTTTGTCAAATTAAAATATATTTTGTCAAGTTAAAATAGATTTTTCTGAAAACAGAAAATATTAAATTGCTGATTAGCTGAGAAGACATTAAAACCGCCTTGAAGTTCATCGGCATGATGCATGTGTACTAAACCTCCAATTAGCTATAGCCGTACATGAAACTTGACCCTTGTTTTCTAATGGCATATGATAGGTTTCAAAGTACAAATATGGTCAAAAATTCAAAAAAAAAATGTTGAAATGCCAGAGTTCAATGGTTTATACTTTATAGCATTTCTAAAAAGACATTCTATTCGCCATTTGTAGCTAAAGATGTTTTTCTCCAAAATAAAAATTTCTTTTTTGGATTATTATATTTTTAGACTAAAAGATAGAGAAAATTATTGATGATGGTCTTATGTGGAACAAAATGGAAGATATATATATATATATATATATATATATATATATATATATTTCAAAAAAAACAAAATTTCAAATTTCGAATTTAATTTTTAAAGTATTTTTATTTTATACTGTGATTCTTATATTTGTTATAGTTAATTTAAATCCGTAATCTTTTATAAATAGCTCAGACATATGTAAAAATATAAACTGTTAATTAAAAAATGTTACACTAAATATATAAAAATTCAGTAGTTACATATGAATATATAATCAGGTATTAAATTACAAGTGAAAAACCACATAATTCTGTAAAACCATTTTTATATTTTCTCATCTTCGGTACACAAAATTTGGTTGGAAAATATATAGGAGATTTTGGAGGTTCTGGTCCAAATTTACCTGATTATTAGTGTTGTAGTATTTAAAATTTTGTAATAATTCTGTATTCGTGTACTTTTTGAAAAAAACTGTTTGGTTTATTTTGTGATATTGTTGTCTAAATCTAGTTTTAAAATATTTTACATCAATACTATTAAATCAGGATCATTCCTAAATTATACCCTTAATGAAATGTTGAAATCTTCCAAAAATATCTTTAATGATATGACTAACTAACAAAATTCATTAATGGTATTGTTGTCTTTTGGTTTTGTGGGCTTATTTCAATCGGGCATAACTATATGAATTATGTTTTTATATAATCAATTTCATATCTCATAAATTTTTTAATAACATAAATTAAAGTCTGCAATAATTTTAAAAAAGTTGATATTAGAAATTGAAATTTTATAAATTCGCGGGAATAAAACTTAAATAAAAATATTATTGACCATTTTATATGTTTAACAATCTTTTATACCATTTATAATTATTTAAAATAATGTAATATCTCAAATATGAATTTTGGATACAACTAGAGTTGAGAATTTGAGTTTTTACCCGCGGGTCCAGCACCGTTTGACCTGCTGGAGGCGGATGCGGGTTGGCAAATTTGAAAAATTCAATATGCGGGTGCGGGTCGAGTGAATTTTAAGTGGATCGGATGCGGGTCGGCCGAATTTGAATCGCGAGTACCCGCTAACTCGCAAAAAAAAATAATTCTCTTTTATTTTTCAAAAGAAACATATTTTTCGTAATACATATATAAAATATAATAAAATTATAAAAAATTTAACTATAAATATATAATTTTAATTATTTTATTACAAAAAATTATTAAAATATAATTAAAATATCATAAAAAATATTTTATTAAAATTTATATTACATGCGGGTTACCCGCAAATATGGGGGGGTGCAGGTTTTGAATCTATCTTCGCGGGTCATGCAGGTCGTAATTTTGAGTCAAAAAAAATTAGTCAATCCGCGGGTTGGCGGGGCGGGTGGAACGGGTTGACCCGCGAACACAGCTCTAGATACAACCATTGTTTAATTTATTTACAAACGTAAAACGGTTGTGTGATGCATTTTAATTTTCGTCATACTGTACACATTATAACAAACCGCATAATTGCAACTTGATCATGTCACACTTAACATAATTAAAACAAAGAATTATCAATTTTTATATTGAAAAAAAAAAAAAAAAACCGCCCTTTCTAGGGCGGGTCAGAATCTAGTATCCTTTTAAACTTTTTACTTAATCTATGAGAAAAGTTAAATTCATAAAAAAAGAAATGTTTTGAGATATAAATTTTTAAGGATTAAAATGGTAAAACACAATATTAATAATCATAAATATGATGTGTAATTGTAAGGACTAAAATACATATAAAAATGAAATTTCAAAATTCAAACTTGAAGTATATATTTGAAATTATAGAGTGGCTTGTGAACTTGCTCTTAGCTCTATCGATCTCTTAATTTGACTTCATATTAAGGACAGGTGATTGAAAAATCGTTCAGATGTTGAAATGCAGGTTTATGATTCGTAGAAGGTACGTAAGCCAATACATCAATAAGGAAAAATTACTTCTGGTTGGAAAAGGAGGCTTCATTTTCGTTTTCTCTAGCCAACAAAGCCTTCGGTTCTGCCACCAACATCATCGATATTGATTTTTCAATATTTTTACATGTTTTGTTATCACTATAATCTGAATCACCACAAAAAAAAAATGTAAATTAGCCTGTCACATTCGGCGATTAGTGTTTTCTTATTCATCTTTAACATTGTAGAAAATACAGTTCAACAAATCGACATCCTGGTTATTCCAACAAGAAAGGAAGTGAAAGTTGATGTCACTCTAACTTTATTTGCGGCTGAGTTGTTACTTTCTTGTTCAAGAAATAAATTGGAAAATCATTAGCTCCATCCTTTGATAATTCCTATATATACGAAATCACATTAATATAAATCAATTATATAATTTGAATTAGATATATTGGACTCGCGTGATTCTATAGTTCTTTAATACAGACATACCTAATTCTCTTAGAGACTTGTATAAATATAAACAAGATGAGAAGGTTTTTCTCTTTCTGTTAGTGGTAGTTGCGACAAAATGCAACTACGCAACACATGAAAGGTCATATTCATTCAATCTTCAAATAATTCTTGAACCTAATGAACCCAGGGTGGATTCTGTGCCTCCTATCGATTATAATAATGTTAATGTTGTTGTTACTTGTTACTTTAGTATTATATAATTGTTGGCAGAAAAAGTTAGCTCGAGGCTTGAGCATACTGAATTCAAAACTAAATTGGTAGATTATGTTGTAGTTAATGTTCACATTTTTGTTTTCTTTCAAAAGTTCATAACTTTAAGAATTTGTCTTATAAAATCATTATATGTGTATGTTAAAACAGCCCATGTAGTTAGCTAATCTTATCAAATCCAATTAACACAAATTTGAGTTATATGCTGATGTAATTGTCATTCGGGTGTTCAATCATCGGTTAACACAATACATTGGGGAAGATCCTCGTGTTTTCCCTAATATCTTTTGCAACTTGCCCCTTGTCTAAAAGTATATATTTATGAATATAGTAGCATCACATTTAAATCCAAAATCAACCACATGTCTTTGTTGAGGACCAAAGAACCATTCTTGCATCAGGTGGCCTTTTATCGCTTTTATAGCATAAGATTATATCTGGTAATTACAGTGGGTCAAATTAGTATAATGTTGTCGTTGATTTTATTTAATAAGTTTCATGATGGCTGCATTTATGACAAAAAAATAGGTGGGACTATTTTTAAACGTTTGTTATATCAACCGAACTGAACCACCAAATTAATTCGATTTGATTTATGACTTGAGATTATTTATAACTTTTTGGCTAAACGCTTTATTTAATCAACCAACAAATTGGCGACTCAACAATAAAATATACAACTGGTATCGACATCTTTTGAAGCAAAAATACATTATAAGACTTATTAATGTTACTATTTTGAGAAAAAAATACAAAACAAGACTCTTACATACATTATCACATATGTCGTTTTATAGATTAAACGACATTTCTTTCAATATTCTTTGAGAAATAGGGATGAAATGGTCGACTCCCTACTTTGATTATCCTAGCCAATATTTAACCGATACAAGTTTTGGATCTAAGTTCCTATATAATTTTTTTCGGGGTTTAAAGCTCCAATATAAAATTGTTACATGTGGAACGATAATAAATGAGTGGGTATTTCAATATTGAAAAACACTTGAAAACGTCTCAAAATATCTTATTTGAAATATCCATTCATTTTTGCGTGAAAATTGAAATACCAATGGATGAAAATTTCCTAATAAACTTGCTAATGGCCAAATCATACGTCTCGTTTGATAAATAAATGATTACATATGAGTCGACTTATTGACATAGCGAAAGAGCCTGGGACAAGGGTATATACTAAAGATCACAGCCGACGTGCCTATCCTACTAGCTCGTCCAAGAGAGAAGCTGATTTGCTATCACTCTTTTGGGCTGTTGAAAGTATGTGGAATATGCACCAGTGTAATGTCATTCTGGAAACATCATCCCTTGAAGTTCGAGAAGCAATATTACGGCCTGACCAATTCCTTGATGTTAGATACCTTCTTGATAGTATCTTTCATCTTCTAGACCTTATTGGTTCCTGGTCTCTGGAACATGTTTCTCAGTCACGCAACATGGTGGCTCAGGCGATTGCAGGTAGTGTTATACAAGGCTCTCGAACACAGTCTTATGTTTCCATTGGAGGACCGGCTTGGCTACGTCACACCATTGAACAGGAAAGGAGTATCTCTGGCCATCCTCATGGATTTTAAGTCGAGCTCCAGCTCCTGCACCTTATCTCCTTTTTACTTAATTCTCCTTTTTCCTTCTCAGGGTTGGTACCTACTGGTATCATTGATCCCCCTTGTTGTTGTTTGCCTTTCAAGCTTCAGTACTACACTTTGTTTCCTTTGACCCAGAGGGTCCAACTCTAATGAATTTCAGTGTTAAAAAAAAAGGGTATATACTAAAGATCCGTAAACACGCTATAGTCAGATTTAGAAGATCGTAACCTCTTTCTGCTAGTGGGTGAGTAGCTCGTCATTGTTGTGGTAGACATCTTTATAAGATGCTCACGCAGATATATCCTGTTCCATATTCTCATAGTAAGACATGCCGCTTAAAGACCAAAGGCGAAAGGATCTTGCCATATTTCCCATGTCTTTACACGTTACAGTTTGGACTAGTTGGTATGTCTTTTGCACGTTACAGTTTGATCGAGGTCAGTCAGACACAACAATACATCAACCATCGGGTATATGTTCTTGACTCTATTTTGACTAGTCTAGTTCTTAAAACGTTGATCTAAATGGGAGACAATATTGTCGCTATCACTACTCTCCCTATTCCCTTTCTTTGACACCTCTAACTCGAGTTCAGCTTTCATCTTGACCAGTGATAAATTTTACTTTTGATGTGGGCTATAAGCCCCAGCTTGTTTTAAATCCAAATTTTATTTTAAATCCGAATTTATTTGTTTTTTTTGCACTATATTTCTAATTTAAACTATATGTACTTGCTGGTTTAATAATATTAGAAAAAATGTAAATAAATATTATATCAATTCAAAAGCCATAAAAATAAATTATTTGCATGTTTCTGAAATTTAATAATTAAATAAATATTATTTTGTTAGATACGATAAATTTTTTATTTTAATAAAATACATTTATTACATAAAATAAACTTGAAAATATTTATATATACATAAAACTATATACATAATTTATATTTATATTTATTTAATAAATATTATGATGTAAAATATTTCTGGCTAACACAATATATAATCTTTTTAGATAATGATGAAGTTGGTGAAATTAATTTACAATTCAATGTCAATTATAAATTAACAAATAAAATGGTCATTTATGTATTAACAAATATAATTTAATTATCTATTAAACTAATAAAGACTTTAAATGCTCTAACTTTTAATGTGATAGCGTATACATATTTTTGAATTATTTGTCAATTATTTTCAGAAAATATTATAATGAGTAATTTTTACTAGACTCATTATATTTCTGTGTGTTATATATATTAAACTAAAATCGATTTAATATTACTAAACC
This sequence comes from Hirschfeldia incana, assembly GCA_026261945.1. Taxonomy (NCBI): domain Eukaryota; kingdom Viridiplantae; phylum Streptophyta; class Magnoliopsida; order Brassicales; family Brassicaceae; genus Hirschfeldia; species Hirschfeldia incana. The sequence goes on from JABCMI010000019.1 coordinate 2,351,559, forward strand.
AAAGGTAATATAAACACATATTTATATAATATTTTAATTTTAGTAAAGTAAATACAAAACAAGTTTAGCTATCATATTATTGCTAGAATTGTTTTTAATTATCTTGAAGATGATGATAAATTATAAGATAAATCACTAACACTATCTATTCAAATTAATAGTTGAGCATAAAATATGACTATACCTAAATTTATGGAAAACATGACAAATTTACAAATTCATTTCTCAAATAATAATATAGATAAATTCTATTTTTCATTTTGGGCCAAAACTCAATTTAATCTGATATATATATATATACTATTATGATTCTTTAATATAAATAAATATTAATAATTGTTTAGTTTAGATTTATATTTATATTACTTTTTCTTATATGATTAGTACATATTTACGTAAACTTTTTTTATTTAATTGAGATTTTCAATTTATTTTCACAATTAGTTATAACTTTTTCATTTATTTTTTATTTTTGAGAAAATAACAATTAAATGAACCTTTTAAATGTTATTACTTTATATATATATATATATATATATTATTTTCAATTATGTATTGTTTTCTTGTATAATATTATGCTAAATGATAATACTAATAATAATTATGGAACCCAGCGGAGGTACACATCAAAGAATTCTCCAAAAGGATCCTGAAGAATAACAAATGCTTGTAATACCAGCTCTAGAAATATATATTATATTTACTCAAACACAAAAAGCATTTATTTAAAGGTATTTTTGGGTTGAACAAATGTTACATTCATTCAAATATTTCTTTAAAAGAATAAAAATATTTGATCTGTTATTTAATTAATTGATTAAACTTATGCATTATTTAAAATTTAATTAAATAATAAATTAACTATTGATTCTTGTTAACATATTTCTTGGGTCTGATACTGATTGTTGTCTCGTTGCTGCATACAAAAAAAATATGAAAGTTTAATTTAATGATGGTTGATTGTGAGAGTAATTATCAAAAGATCTTTTTATTTTTACGTAAATTATTGATTAAACAGATTTTAAATTTTAGAATTACTCATTTTGTTACAAAAGATGAATGTTTTGGAAAAATAATTTATTTCACTAAAATAAACTTTCTAAGTTTTCTACGCATATTTACCACTTAAACAGAAATTGTTAAGTTCACTAGGTTTTGATTAAAACTATTAGTTTAAAATTATTGAAATTTATTTTTACATATATATATCAATATTTTATGGCTATAAATTAATAATTTCTTAATTTGTGAAGAGGGAGTAATTATTACGGGCAGCCCAAAGTGTCATGATTTTATGACGTGAATAATTAATTTTAAATAATGGTGTCTTTAAAGGAAAAATAAAAATAATGGTTTTGGTTAGGAAGTTAATGGGTGTCATTATTGACGAATAATGAGCTATAACAATCTATTACAGTTAAAATTATTTAATTAAGAGGGTCCAGAAGGCATATGTAAAGCGACAATGTTGGGTCCAGTGCTAACCACGTGGCAGACATGATTAGACTTTGATCAGTAGGTCCCGCTAAGGTAAAAGGCCTTAGTATTGGCCCATCACATGGATCCAGTTCCCATATTCTTTTTAACATGCGAATCACTTTGGTTTTGACTTTTGACCAGGCAGGAAAATAATACTACATTAAAATACTTTTTTTTGTAACTTTGCATTAAAATACTTAATTTATTGTTTTCAAGTTTTTTGTATGAATAATATATTAGACTCGAAGGGATCTGATCATACCTCAAAACCAAACGAGAATTAGATTCACATTAACTAAAAGAATAACCGATGATAACCGGCTGCAACGAAACCCTAAAGTGGCTCAGTATTGTATTTCAGTACATGACTTCCACCGAACATAGCATACCAACAACATATAACGCTGTTGGAAGAAACGGAAAAGCGAAAAAATATCATACTTTCAACGATTACATTTGTAATGTTGTTACCAACACGGAAAAAAATGTTTTATGATAAATATAATTCTCTTGTAAAGTTATGAACGAGCTTATTACTAGCACGAGCCTATGCATAAGCATGATGGTGGTACTGGTACATTAGATACTTGATGTATAAAGAAAATTGGCTAAACATTTGTTTTGGACGATCGCTATTCGCTAGCTTTGTTTTCCGTCCATTGCAGCAAATACAGGAAAAAATATCCACTAAATATACCCGCTTATTTTTTTTTTTGCTAAAAACTAAATATACCAACTGTTATGTAATTTTTAAAGTTTGGAAATATACAAGTCAGTACGTGTAAATGATTGTAAAATTGTAGTACTTTTTTTTTATGTAAGAAATCTTTGGATCCGGTCAAACAAAGTCCTAAAGCATTAATGCACTTTGAATTTATTGTCACTGCCAAAAGATTTATAGGAACACAACTTTTTATGTGTAGCATATCTAATGCATGCATGCATTATGATAAATACGTTGATATATACATATATATATATATATATATATATATATATATATATTGCTTAAATATTGTACAATACTATTCTTCATGTGAAAATGTATTTTCGTATTAGGATATACTTGCTTAATAGTATCAAATACGTTTATTTTTTTTTTGTCATCCGATGATTTTCATTACTTACTCAAACTAACGATTAGAGTTTAAAATACAACCGAAATCACAACAGAAAATAAAGCCCTCCAAGCAAAACAAGGTGCTGAGTGCTCACTATACCAAAACCTCCCAAAGATTAGCCTACACTAGCCAAACTCCTGTCCAAAAAAAAATTCCCCACACTGACCATCAAACATCAACTCCAGCAGAGGACTTTCTTTCTTCATTTTCAAACAGTGGGAGCACCAGTTGCTACATAAAACTGAAGATAACCCTCTTTAAGAACACTTTGAGCAATGATGAAAGACCCTTTGTTTGTTGATCTATCTTCCTTTTCCATTCTCCACCATTCAATTTCTTTTAATCTCCTCATTATCTCGCTGTGTTGGTACTTAAAAATACGTTTCTGTCATACTAATAAATTTCTATCGTTTCTTTTATGCAGAAAAATGATTTTTGTCACCGAATTTAATTAGTTTTCTACGCACATTTGAAAGGCACCTTAGCCAATCACCTGGATAATGACAAATCTAATAAAAAGGTATTACGTTGTTTCTGACAATGATATTAAGTATAATAATACTATAGTACATAACATTTCGTATGCTAATTAAATTGTTTCTTGTAACATGTGAAGCAAGGTGACTATCGAGCATTGAATAAGTATAGTACGAGTCATTAAGTGCTTAGCTGTGTACGAGTTGCTATCTAGCTGCTCACTGTACGTTCGTATCATTTTCTATTGAATAGGAGTATTTAACTGTTCTACTTCTTACTTCTTAGCTCCACAATTTCATAAAATTGTCATTTTCGTTAGTTATGTCTAAAACAGATTAGTATCTATTAATGGGGTTTTCAAAAAAAAAATTCCAAAACTTTCATGCAACGTGAGAACAACATACATCTGTGTTTAAAATTACAGCTATACGATAATACTAATAATCATCTTATTTTGTACTACTTTTTTTTTTTGAAACACTATTTTATACTACTACTAAATTAAACAAAAGTAATAAGCTAATTCTTAACGACGTTAAAGCCGACAAGCCGTTACCGCCTCAATATTGTTTTTTGAAAATACCATATGTTCTTCTCTCTTTGTAAAAATGGATCCTGCTTCTGACTTTTTTTGTTATTTTCCACAGAACCCAATGCAGTATTGCAAACCGACGTTTTTGTTTTTTTTTTTAACAAAAGAAAAGATTATTTGCAAGCCAGTAAACTCATTTTATCAACCGCTATTTTAACGCAATAATATAAGTAAACGTTCATATTGTAGCTATCCTAAAAGACAAAACAATTCAGAACTATAAAAAAACGTTTTCAAACATTGAACTATAAAGACTCGTGGTGAACTTAAAAGAAATCATAGCCAACTATTTTTAACCCGAATTTATTGTTTATTTTCAAATTGTAAAAATTATTATCTTAACGAAATTAAAATCAACAAATTTAATTTTTTATAAAGATAATTTTGCATCTAATGGTTTTTTATTTGACTAATAGTTTATGATAGTTTATAAACTTACATTTGATAATTGTATTTGTACATTCAGCCTTGCAAAAGTTTACATTTAACAATCTTATTTTCATCATGCTGGTGATTTAAGAAAAAAAATCTAATAGTGTCACATGATTACAATGAATCACATTTTAAAATTTCGAAACTCTAAAGTTTTATGATGCAGAGAAATTAATGAATTTTTAATCTACCGATCGATTTTAAACCTTCCGAAAATTTACTATTTTCAACACAAATGAATCGGTCTTAAACTCAAAACTATTATATGCCATGCATCCTGGTTTCAAAGGACAACAACTGCTTTCTCCATAAATTGTTTCGGAAATGATATCTTCAATGTTTAGTCCATAATGCTTGTTTATATCTTTGCAATATCTCGTATATTAATGATATATATTCCATTTCGATTTTGGAATCATTTTAATTAATTCTGTTCTTAATTAATTAAATAATATAATTCATGTTTATGGAAGGAAAAAAAATCCATGTGCTTACATACCCCAAAATAATGATAAGTCATTTTTTTTTAAACAATGATAGTTCCTGTCCTTAAACTAAGGAAATGTCCCATTGGGAGGTCAAACCACCATCTCATCTGTGTCTTTTCACACAAGTCAACCCTAATTTACTCTAAACCAACATTTTAAAAATTAAAATCACTAATCAAGTAACTAACTCATATTCCCTTTATATATATCACCACAAGCTCCACACACACATCTCCAAATAAACTCTCCATCGGCAAAAAAATGGAAGACGACGGTTACTACCTCGAAACCGATCTCGATTTCAGCTTCACCTCCACCACCACAGACCGCACATTCGCCTCCTCCAGCGCTCGCTCCAGTCTCGCTCGCTCAAGCCTCACCCTAAGCTTCAACGACAGACTCTCCACCGCCACAACACCTTCCACCACCACATCCTCCGCCGCCACAACTCTCCACCACCGCCGCCAAGATCCTCACTGGACAGCGATCAGAGCCGCGACGACTCTCTCCTCCGACAGACGCCTCCACCTCCGCCACCTGAAACTCGTCCGCCACCTCGGGACCGGAAACCTCGGCCGCGTGTTCCTCTGCCACCTCCGCGACTGCCCCACCCCCACGGCCTTCGCGCTCAAAGTCATCGACCGCGACGTTCTCACCGCCAAGAAGCTTTCCCACGTGGAAACGGAGGCGGAGATCCTCTCCATGCTGGACCACCCGTTCTTGCCTACGCTCTACGCGCGCATCGACGCGTCTCACTACATTTGCCTCCTCATTGATTACTGTCCCAACGGTGACTTGCATTCCTTGCTACGCAAACAACCTGGTAACCGGCTACCGGTTTCGTCGGTTAGATTCTTCGCCTCGGAAGTTTTAGTAGCTTTAGAGTATCTCCACGCTCTCGGTATCGTGTACCGAGATCTCAAACCGGAGAACATCTTGATCCGAGAAGACGGACACGTCATGCTCTCGGACTTCGACCTCTGCTTCAAAGCCGACGTCGTTCCGACTTTCCGATCTCGGAGGTTCCGACGAGTCTCGACTCCGCCGCCGTCTCCGAGGAGGTCGAGGAGGAGAGGGAGCTGCTTCTCCGCGGAGGCGGCGACGTACGAGAGAGAGGAGATAGTGGCGGAGTTCGCGGCGGAGCCGGTGACGGCGTTTTCTAAGTCGTGCGTCGGAACTCACGAGTATCTGGCGCCGGAGCTCGTCGCCGGGAACGGGCACGGGAGCGGCGTGGACTGGTGGGCGTTTGGGATATTTCTCTACGAGATGTTGCACGGTGCGACGCCGTTTAGAGGGGAGACTAAGGAGCAGACCCTGCGCAAGATAGCGTCGAGCGATGACGTGGCGTTTCCGTTGGAGTTATTGGAGGAAGAGGGAACGAGTGAAGCGAAGGATTTGATTAAGAAGCTTTTGGTGAAGGATCCGATGAAGAGGCTAGGATGCGCCAGGGGTGCGCAGGATATCAAGAGGCATCCGTTTTTCGAAGGGATCAAGTGGCCGTTGATCAGGAACTACAAGCCGCCGGAGATTCGTGGTCTGGTGAAGAAGTCGACGAAGGCACATGCTGGTCACGTGACTGGTGCGTCGTCGCCACGTAGGAGGAAGTGGTTGTGGGGGGCCTTGTCGAGTTTACTGCGGAGTAAAAGGTCGAACAGTAAGATTCAGAGCAATAATAACTCCTATCATTACGTGGGTAAAAGCTATAACGCGAGTCACAGACGCGTTTAAGGCGTTTCCCTTTCCAAAAATCTCATAGGTAGAAAAGCGTGGATGGAGAGGTATACAATGGATTAGGGCAGATTAGCAAAAGCCTGATCATTTTGGATTTACACAATTGTAGCTCTCGTTGTTTATGAAACCCAAACCATATATGAAGTTTTGGAAACCAATTTGTCTTTCTATTTATTGTCCCTAATTTTGTCTTGCATAATTTTAACCCACAAGTCGAGCAAAAACTCAAAGGCTTTATTATTACTCTGAAATTACGGGACCTGAAACATTTTTTAAAGAAACTTTATAATTTATTTTTTTGCATAATTTAGGGTCTATTTGCATATAAAAGATCTCTAAATTTTTTTGGAGTCGAGGCCAATGCTTAACTGGCCTATGCCCAAACCCGACCTTGATCACTGCCCGTTGTGAACACTACACTATATCTCCACGGTAGAAAACAATTACTTGGAGGGTTGTCATAGATCCAAAAGCATAATAGTTTGTTTTTCTTTTTCTTTTTCATTTTTATATCACAAAATACTATTTCACCTCAGTTATTTAGCTATGCAATTCTTACAATAAACTTGATTTTTCTATTTTTCTCATATATTTTGATGCATAGCCCTTTTATAAATAATAAACCTATCGTTTTTAACTAAAGGATGTCATATAGGGTTCAATTTTGTTGTGGAGCAGATACAGAGACGCTGGAAACCTCCCCTTCGCCAATGGCTAATGTGTAACGTTGCCTTTGAATGGAACAAAAGCTCTAAAGGCTTAGGGATTTCGTGGGTGTTATGAAATTACAGAGGTGTGGTGATTATGCACAGTAGAAGAGTGTTCTCTAACATCTCAAATCTTAGCGACGCAAGGTTTAGTACGTTTCTGTGGGCGGTGGAGAGTATGACAAATTTATACTTCATAAAATCATCTTTGCTGGTGATTTTAAAGAATTGTTTTTGGCGGTTAAAAAACCCCATCAGTGGCCGCTGTACAGATTCCAGTCTGGAGAGATTATCAGACTTTTGGTTAGAATGGAGGACTCTAAAATGTTGTGGGTTTCACCAAAGAAAAATAGAGGGACGGCTTTCATTGCTCAAAGCGTAACAAGACAAAGAAGAATGCAGTCTTATGTGGCCAATGGTCATCCGGATTGGCTTTTTGAATTCTTTGTTAATAAAAGCAGGGCCCTCTGATTGTTTCTGTGGTGTTGGCCTGGTGAAAGGTTTGAAATGGTGTTCGAGAGAAAGGCATAGACTCTTTCGTTGGGTGCATAGAGGTTTGGGTTGAAGCCAATGGATGTGTGTGAAATCCACGTCTCCTCTTGTTGTTTTGTTGTTGTTTTTTATGGGCATAATTTTAACCCACAAGTCGAGCAAAAACTCAAAGGCTTTATTAAGGGAAATATGGGAAAATATATTGAAACAATAAATAGATTATCCTTATACCATATTATGAATAGAAAGTTGTCCATTTAACATAAATATTTTTTTAAACCCAATTAAGCCCCTACTCTATTCTAACTACAAAATTAATTTTCTAAAATATGAAATTGATAATAACAATTTTGTAAAGAGATCAAATAAAAAAAAAACAATTTTCTTATTTCATTAATAAAAAAAAAATCGGATAATAACAATTTCGTAAATAGATCAAATAAAAAAAACAATTTTCTTATTTCATTAATAAAAAAAAAAAAAAAATCGGATAATAACAATTTTGTAAAGAGATCAAATAAAAAAATAATTTTCTTATTTCATTAATAAAAAAAATAAAAAAAAATAAAAAATAAAAAAAAAAGAAAAAGAAAATCGGATAACAAAACCAAAAGGGGATATCGACACAATCCCTAATTCTTCCACACCCCACAAGATGCATAGATATGCATGTTTTTCAACAAAAGATTCAAAGTTGAAAGAAGAACGTTAGAAGAAGAAGAGAGAACACGTTGAAAAATATTTTTTGAGAAAAATTTTAGGCAAATCCAAAATTTGGAAACAAAATATATTTTCAAATATTTTCTTAACTGATTTTTGAGAAATTTAAGGAATATGTAAATATTTCGAATCTGGCAGAACATACATTCTACTAATCGTAGATTGTACATATGATGGTAGATTCGAGACAGTAGAATATAGAATCTAGCAGTAGTAGGATATAATATTGTAGTAGATTATGAAATATAACGATGGTAGATTATTAGTACTCGGCAGATCCTATGATTCCACCTTGGTAGATTGTTAGTAATAGGCAGATTATATGATTCCTTTTTCGTAGATTTATAGGAAAGAGTAGTTCCAAAAATCTACGGTATCTCAGATTGTAAGTAAAATCGTAACATTTACTTTCTACGGTGGTAGGATAATTAAGGACTTGTAAATTTTAAAATCTACCATTGCCAGATTTATATGTAGTTAGCTGAAACATCAATCTACCAGCCCGTAGACAGTCGATTTTGTTTTCTACTGTCCGTAGATCAAAATATGAAATTGTGTTTTGTTAATATTTAGGCAACCAAATTATTTTTCATATGATTGTTCAATATTTATGTACATTTTGTATAAAGTTTCATATTTTTCTGATTTATAAAATAATTGATATGATTTTTTAAAGTTAGCCAAGGGTATCTTAGTCCAAATCTGACAAAAAAAAAGATTTATGCTAAAGGGACAATGTAGTAGTTTTTTTAATGTGTTCTAGCAATTTTTTCCTTTATTAATCACTAGCCAATACAAAACAATTACTTAGAGGCTTGTCTTAGATCCAAAAGCACAATAGTTTGTATTTTTTTATAATTTTTATAAGACAAAATACTATTTCACCTCGGTTATTTTAGCTGGGCAGTTACTAAAAGTAATTTAAAATTATCATTGAATACAAATATTAACATAATGCAAATTATCCGAAAGTCCAATTATATGCGTCAGTAATACATGGATAGTGAAGCTCTCCTTTGGTTGCTTGGCAATTCTTACAATAAACTTGATTTTTCTATTTTTCTCATATATTTTGATGGCATAGCCCTTTTATAAATCTATCGTTTTTTGTTTTTTTCTTAATAGAATAGCCTTTTGATCCAAAAAAAAACTATCGTTTTTAACTAAAGGATGTCATATAGGGTTCAATTTTATTCAGGCCTAACTTGATGATAGCCGAAAAAATGCTTAGAAAGAACGCGTGCGTATTAGGCCCAACTATATAACTGGGCCGAGCTTTGTCGGAATAACGACGTGGCCTTGAGCCCCTATAAAATAAAATAAAATAAGAACTAAATCCTATATTCAGTCAGAACAGAACAAGCTATCTCTGCATCTTCTCCCCTCGATCGACTTTGTTAAGGCTCGTGTCTCTCAATAATTCTATCATCGTACGGTTGATTATACAATAATACTAAGTTCTATTGTTGGAAAAGAAAATAATTTATGCATAATATATCAAAATTTAGGTCTAATTCTTTTTTTGTCCAAATCCCGCTGTAATAACTGAACTTTAGTTATTGATCTCTGTACTTTTTTTTTTACTACTGTTAGGTTGTAGTTTGAATCTGGCTGGTCTCTGACTTTTTAAGTGATTGTATGGGCTCCATGAAAAATCTAAGGCAGCTTTACTTGGTGGAAGCTCAAGGAACACAATGTCCGAACTTTGGAATAGATTTGCCATTCGATCTCCTCATGGAGATCTTGTCTCGAGTTCCAGCAAAGAGTATAGCTAGGTTTTGTTGCGTATCGAGATTGTGGGAATACATACTCAGCCTTCCTTATTTTACCGACTTGTTCCTAACTAAGTCTTCGTGCCGTCGTCCACCCTTACTCTTGTTCACCTTTGAAAACAAAGAGAGCATATTCTTCTTCTCTGCACCTCTGCCTCAGAATCCGGGTGGTGATGATGATTCATCATCTCTTGTACCCGCTCCTTATCATGTTCACCGCAAGCATCATCCCAGAGATTTTTCAACTGGAGTTGGTTCTCCTCTTTGTGGATTCATCTGTCGTCAAGATAAAGGAAAACAAGGAGTCACTATAGTTGTTAGTAACCCCGTCACAGGAGAGTCCATATTCTTACCGGAGGTGAAATCCAAGAATACGATACCTTTTTTAGGATATGATCCCATCAACAAACAGTTCAAAGTATTATTGTGCATCACGTTTTTTGTGGATTTCCCAAAAACGTCTAACGAACATCGAATCCTGACACTGAGGGTGGGGAATGAAAAACATTTATGGAGAAGAACAGCCCCATGCAAACCCCATGATCCTAAATCTGATGGAATATGCATTGATGGTGTTTTGTATTATTCAGCTGGGTTTGAATCGAGGATGAGGGTTACCATGATAGTCTGCTTTGATGTTAGGTCCGAGAAGTTTAGCTTCATCGACATAGATCGATCAATGTCTATGACCTGCGCTTGTACTTTGATCAACCACAAGGGTAAATTAGGTGCGCTCCAGTTTACATTGTCGTATCCGAGACGACTTGTGTTCTGGGTTCTTGAAGATGCTGGAAAATGTACGTGGTCCAGGTGTGTCTACACGATCCCTCCTTTGTGGGACAACATAGTTGGTCGTTCTGACTTGCACATCGTTGGAGTGACATCTGGAGGTGAAGTTGTGTTGGCGACGATGCATCTACTTCATCCGTTTTACATTTATTACTACAATCCCAAGGGCAAAACTTTCGTAAGAGTTCTGATCCGAGGTCTGGAAGGGTTTGTACGTGCGAGAGTTTACACTTCTCTAGACTATATTGAGAATTTGAAACATATGTAAGTATGTGTTCAGCTTTTGTTTTAAAAGCATTGTCTTGTTCAGTATTTCTATATGATTAGTGTTTGTATTCCATATTTGGTTTGCAGGACGGAGTATGACAAAGGAGTTAGCACAAACATTTACTCTTAAACGGAGGCTATATTTCAAGTCGAATATGGAATTGGAGCAAGCAAGGTAGCTTTTCTGTTACTCCTCCCCCTGGAACAATAGATAGTGGCAGGTTAGAGAAAATCTGAATAAACTGAGAAGGCTAGTCGTTTCATACTTCATAGAAGGACAAATCTATCTTGGTGATATGAAAGAGGCAAATAGCAATGAACTATTATCTTATTATATACTGCGTTTTAGTGAGTATGATTAACTTTTGTATCGTGTGATATTCACTATGGTTATGCATGAGTACGCATTATTATATCTTTTATCTTCAAAATTTCGTTTCTTCTTACGCTTTCATTTCACACAAATGTCACTAGAGCATGTTTGAAGAGTCAGTGCTTTGGGAGTGAAATACAGTGCACCGAGCCGAGCCTATGTAGACCCGCCAAGAATGCTTATGTATGTTTAGACCTACATATTCCAGATACATGTATTTTTTTCTCCTTTTCTAATAATACACATCTATTTTGTTGTAAACAATACTTTCTTTTTGGCTATTTGAACTAGTAAGTTCATATTATTTTGTAGAGAAATTTTCTATGATAGTTTTTTTTAAGTTATCTTTCACAAAAATAGTCATCAAGAATAAAAGTGACTAAAAAGGTTTTCTTCTTGAAAACTCTTTTGTAACAAAAACTTTAAAATGCCATTTTGGAGAATTACCCGATTTTGTATTATATATAATTTAATTAAGAAAATCAACTTAAAATATGATTCGATTCTAATTAGTTCAAGTTAACATAAACATAAAGAGTTTAGCCAAATTTTTCCAGCATATGACAGGAACTTAATCGTCCACCAATGAAGCTTTTATGATCCCTTTAGTAAAGGGTTACAAATCAGCAAACTTCAGATTAGAGGAAGTCAAGATACCAAGTAAGAAAATGTCAGAGGCTGATGCATGTTGCCACACTCAGTTATGAAGTTTCTATAAAAAGATAAAGATTCATATATTCTCATAAAATGAGAATTTAAGGAATCAGAAAGTAACAGACGTTATTGTAGAACACAACAGAGTTATTGGAACTGAAAAACGTACTGCAAAAGAGATCGAGCGTAAGAGAGACGCAAAGGGTGACGACTGACGAGTGTTTTCTAAGTTTTGTTTGTTTTAGGACATTAGTAAAGTCGCTCCCTCTAAACGTAATGGGGCATATACTTGGGGGTTGCACTGAACCTGCGATAACCTTTGATGACTTTGTTAACTGCATCCAAAAAGTCTTTCTCAGTCACAGTCTTTCTCCTAGCTCTGATTGCATACATTCCAGCTTCAGTGCACACACTCCTGATATCAGCTCCTGCAAGAAGAAGATTCACAAAACCACACGTCGGAACCAAAAGAAAAGAGAGTATACGAGAGATGTTTACTGGTTGGGACCGTTACCAGTTGAGTTTGGGCAGAGGCGAGCAAGGAGCTCAAAACGGATGTCTCTCTCGCAGTTCATGGTTCTTGTGTGAATCTTGAAGATCTGTGTTCTGCTCTCCAGATCAGGCAAGCCAAACTCAACCTTACGGTCAAGACGTCCAGGACGTAGAAGAGCAGGGTCCAGCGTGTCAGGCCTGGAATAATAAAATGCATACAGAAATAACCAATGAATCAAACGGTATAAACATTATTGTGTTGTGTAGTTTACTTGCTGGTAATGAGACTGACCTATTTGTTGCCATAAGAACCTTGATGTTACCACGAGCGTCAAACCCATCAAGCTGATTCACAATCTCAAGCATAGTACGCTGGACTTCGTTATCACCTCCTACACCATCATCAAATCTTGCACCACCAACGGCGTCAACTTCGTCAAAGAACACAATGCATGCTTTTTTGGACCGTGCCATCTGCAAAGCGATTATTGTAAATGACATTTCAGAATATAGCAGCCTTGGCTAGACAAAACACAGATAGCAAGAAGGAATGTTTACAATTGATTACCTGAAACAGTTCACGAACCATCCTTTCTCCTTCGCCGAGGTACTTCTGAACGAGCTCACTGCCAATAACCCTGATAAAGCAAGCATCGGTTCTGTTGGCCACGGCTCTAGCCACAAGTGTTTTACCGCTACCAGGAGGACCATAGAAGAGAACACCCTTGGGAGGATCTATTCCAAGCTTCACAAATTTCTCTGGGTGAAGCATTGGCAATTCAACGACCTACGTACAATCAACAACTTTTCTAATCATTTTAATTCCTTGAAAAACGTTTATAACTTTTAGGTAATGAGAGAAGATAACGGAAAAAAAAGCTCAACAAACCTCTCTTATCATCTCAATCTGCTCCTTGCAGCCACCAACATCATTGTATGTTACATCAGGTTTCTCTTCGACAGTCATCACAGTCACAAGAGGATCGGATTTTGGAGGTAGAGGAATCTGTATCTGATACTTCTTCATATCAACTCTACAAATACAAATCAAAGTGGAAAGTGGTCTATATGAGAAATGTACATAGAAGACAGAGGGAGGGAACTGATAATTAGCCAGAGAAAACAAGAAGCATACCCCACGCGCATGCCTTCTTCAATGTCAGTGGGAGAAACGTTATCCCCAAGGCCAACAACAAGCTGCATTTCCGAGGGAGAAACTTTATCGCCAAGGCCAACAGCAAACTGCAGTCAAGAACAAAACCAGTTATATCCAAAAATCGGAAGGCTACACATAACTGGTTATACAGAGACAAAACATAATCCAATGTACCTTATCTCTCTGTTTGAAACTAATGACATACTTGGTGTCTGGAGTGTTTGGACTAATCACACTTGTGCATCTAGCAACCTGGACAGTTAACACGTTCATTTACCATAATCCCTTAGAAGTTACCCGTTAGACAAGAAAAGAAGAGAGGAAAAACCCCTACATGAAGAGGCTTTTCCTCTTTCATCATCCGTTGATCAGATGCGAGATCCCACTGACTGGAAGGAGCTAACCCAGTATCGGTATCTGAAATTAAAGTGAAAAGCTTCATTGTAGTGGTGTCTTAAGTAGAATTGTCATTGATCAAAGTAAGCCAAACGCTTCAGCAACAAAGAGTCATACCACAGAGATAGTTGATCTTCTTGGCGAGATCCTCAACTTCTTTCTCTACTTTCTTTATAGCCGCAGAGTAAGGCCCTGACCCCTGCAAAGGAATTAATGAGATTTGTGAAAGGTCGGTCAGCAAGAAACACATATGGAGAGAGAACAGATACACATCCACGAACGATTATGAACTACTCATATGGGTTGTTAGCTGGGTTACACAAAACTGAAACTAACCTCATGTTCCTCATCGGTTGAACCAATATCTTCTTCCTCACCAGTTGAAACAGAATAACCTTCATCATCAGTTGAATCAGAGATCAACTGAGCCAGATTGGGATGATCATCAAACGGATCACAAATGATCTCCGTGCAAATGATTTTAATAGATTCATAAGGCTTGTGTTCTTTATTAACGGGAGATTCTTTTAACTGAGACATAGTGTTCCCTCATCAACAACCACACCAAACACCTGAAAAATTAGAAAATGGTATGAAGGCAGTATATACAAATAGAATAGAAAGCATGAGCAGTTGTGCTTACAGTGTGTTTCCCATCAAAGGAATGCAAATTATCACACAGCGTGATATAGAACTGAGATGCATTCTGATTTGCTCCCCTACTGACCATTCCCAAAGTGCCAGACTTTGAGTGATTCAAGTCTGGAAAAATCTCATTTTCGAAAAAACGATCATCCCCGGCATCAAGTAATCTAACAAATTAAAACATAGCAAAAGAAATAAGTACATAAATTATCAGGAAAGATTGACAATGAAGAAAAAAAAAAGAGAGAAGACTTAGTACTTGAAAATAGAGTCACCACCGGTTCCTGTGCCAGTTGGATCGCCAGTCACTGCTATGGAATCTTTATTGACCGTGTGGAAGAGACAATCATCGTAGTATTTGATTCTGAGGAAAACATAAAGTTCAAACACTTTATAATACTAAGCATATAAAAACGTTAAAAAAGCACCATTAATAACTTACTTGCATATAAGCTTCAAGAAATTGAGGCAAGTCTTTGGGCATTTCTCGGTGAACAGATCAATCAATAGGTCACCAGCAGTTGTCTCAATAGTGACTGACATCTTTATGCACTGAACATTACAATTAACATCACATCAGTTGTGGATAAGAGAACTTTATGTAGCAATTCTTCATTTAGTTAGTGAACTATAGCGGAAACACTATTGTCCATTGTACAAAACAAGATAAACAATCAGTACAAGTAGTAGTAGCTCTAAACAAAGTGTTACCATGGAAATGAAAAATGTCCAATAATCACTAATAGCCACTGAACAGCATCCGGATTCAAAAAAATCTGACTCAGGCAAGTCATGAAGAAAGTACAAGATTACTTCTAAGCAAATAGACTGGGCGTTAGCTCTGATATCCGCAAAAGGCAGTTACAAGCAAAGACACGATTATACATCCAAATACAATGGAAAATTCTTGATCTGAAGTAACAATTCATCAATCATTCCTTGCAAAACAAGCAAAGAAGCAACTGAAGATTTCTTACAGTTCGATGTTCAACATCTCATACAGAGAATAATTTCGTTCCAAATCTAGAATCCTAATCGTTAGATCTCGCTCTCCCGAAACGGAAGATCGGAGGACTTGTACCGAATCTTATCTAGAAACTTCAACAGTAACAATAACTCGTGCAAATAATCGATCGATCGATCCATCCACATAATGAAAGATGGAGTCTAAAATCTAAATCACAAAATTCAATGTTCGACATCGCTCAGAGAATCGTTCCGCTCAAAATTAACAACGAAAACATAGTGTCGAGGAGATCTCTCTCCCCAAACGGAAGATCGGAGACTTTTACCGAATCTTATCTCAAAATTTCAAGCAGAGGATGGCGATACTTCAACAATACAATAGATTGATGTACGCGGAGAAGAAGCGAGGTAAGTGTACCGGAGATAAGCGGAGGAGATCACGGTGGTTGCTTGCGGAGTAGGAGAGAGCTCCGATCAAATTGCTTCAGCACGAGTGAGGATCTGCGAACTGAGAAAAGGAGCAAGTCTGAGTCCGATTTTGAGAAAGAAGACGATGGAGAAATGAGTTGAGTGAACAGCATTTTACCGCGAGATCGTTTCTTGGTCTCTCTCTTTTTCGGAATCTTCGAATTTCAAAATTTATTGCGCTTTTGATTTCCTTAATTTCTTATATTTGTTTTTAAGTCCGTTTGCTTTGGTTCCGTTTTGTAAATATAAAAACGTGAGAGGCTGATTTGTAAATATATTGAGGCGGTTACAGAGGTAAGGGACCCACACAGGTGCTACTTTTGTAAATATATTGAAGCGGTTACAGAAGGTAAGGGACCCACATAATGCTCTCTCGAGCTCACAGAATCCACGCAGGCACACATTGAGTTTGTAATAACCAATTAAATAGTGACATGTGTCTCGCTGACTACTACTATTCTCTCGGGTCCTTTATTCTCAAAATAACTATAGACTACAAACTCTACAAGATTATCAATATTGTTATGCTAATCATAATAATGGCATGAATACATTTTATCTAGCAGATATCACGAAAAAATACGAACGAAAATGTTGAGTTAAGATTTGCATAATATATCGATATACGTTCATGGTCCTTGCTCAAATATAAGGCAACGAATATGGCACTGCAATATAAGTGCTTGTTTCAGGTATTTCAGCTTTTTGTAGATGGCAGGTCCAAAATGGAGAGGCATAAGTTGCTCGGAATTACAAGTTACTCAAATGTTACAGAACGACATACCGATTAACGCAAATATGGTCACATATATTACTTGGATAAGGGGCAACGAAATCACCATTGAGGAGAGAAAAAACGGCACACTCTTTGTCTTGGCTGAAGAAAAACGACAACGCATACGACGTATTTAGTTTAATCTTTAACTTGATAAGTACGTAAACGAACCGTTGATTTGTAAAGGTCAATATGTTTTTTTAAAATGGTTTTGTCGGTTCTGGTTAAGTGTTTCGTAACTTCTTATGAAGTTCAGAAGAATTAGCTTGCAAATTCAAAAAGAGTAGAAATGTCGGGCACTAAAGAGGAAAACAAGAGTCGCTAAAGAAGAAAACAAGAGTCATTGGAATACATAAACACAAGTGCTGCAGAAAAATACAATGGACAAAGAGAGTTTCTGAGTTTGGGACTTGTAAAGAAATTGAAACAACCTTCGTGTCTTTCTTACTAGTTGTAGACCATATACTTGGGGGTTGCACTGAACTTCTGATAACCTTTGATGACTTTGTTAACTGCATCCAAAAAGTCTTTCTCCGTCACAGTCTTTCTCCTAGCTCTGATTGCATACATTCCAGCTTCAGTGCACACACTCCTGATATCAGCTCCTGCAAGAAGAAGATTCACAAAACCACAAGTCAGAACCAAAACAAAAGAGAGTATACGAGAGATGTTTACTGGTTGGGACCGTTACCAGTTGAGTTTGGGCAGAGGCGAGCAAGGAGTTCAAAACGGATGTCTCTCTCGCAATTCATGGTTCTTGTGTGAATCTTAAAGATCTGTGTTCTGCTCTCCAGATCAGGCAATCCAAACTCAACCTTACGGTCAAGACGTCCAGGACGTAAAAGAGCAGGGTCTAGCGTGTCAGGCCTGGAATAAAAGAGTACATCCGATCCGGAAATAACCAATGAGTCACACGGTATACATTGTGATGTGTAGTTTACTTAAGGCTGGTAATGAGATTGTGGACTGACCTGTTTGTTGCCATAAGAACTTTGATGTTACCACGTGCGTCAAACCCATCAAGCTGATTCACAATCTCAAGCATAGTACGCTGGACTTCATTATCACCTCCTACACCGTCATCAAATCTAGCACCACCAATGGCGTCAACCTCGTCAAAGAAGACAATGCAAGCTTTTTTGGACCGTGCCATCTACAAAGCGAGTATTGTAAATGACATTTCAGAATATAATATTAGCGTAGGTAGAAGGAATGTTGACAGTTGATTACCTGAAACAGTTCACGAACCATCCTAGCTCCTTCACCGACATACTTCTGAACAAGCTCACTGCCAATAACTCTGATAAAGCAAGCATCGGTTCTGTTGGCAACAGCTCTAGCCAAAAGGGTTTTACCGGTACCAGGAGGACCGTAGCAGAGAACTCCCTTGGGAGGATCTATTCCAAGCTTCACAAACTTTTCTGGGTGAAGCATTGGCAGTTCAACGACCTACAATTAACAAAGCATTAACAATTTCGCTTCCTTAAAAAGCTAATATACCACACCAACAAGCTTAAAACTATAGGTGAGGAGATAAGATAATGACACAGGATGATAACAAAGTTGAGTAACATACCTCTCGCATCTTCTCAATCTGCTCCTTGCAGCCACCTACATCGTTGTAAGTAACATCAGGTTTCTCTTCAACAGTCATCATGGTGACACTAGGATCGATTTTGGGAGGAAGAGGAATCTGTATCTGGTACTTATTCCGATCAACTCTGCAAACACAAATCAAAAACGAAATCTCCTTTGTCATTCATATGATAAAAGGGACAGAAACAAATATACATAGAGCACGGAAGGAACTGATAAATTAAACAGGAGACATACCCAACTCGCATGCCTTCTTCAATATCAGTAGGAGAAACTTTGTCGCCAAGGCCAACGACAAACTGCAGTCAAGAACAAAACCATTAATAAAACCTAAAAAACTGTCTCTGCGTAAACAAACATTAGCTTTGGGAAATGAATGTACCTTAGCAATCTGTTTGACGTTAATGACGTACTTGGCGTCTTCAGTGTTTGGACTAATAATCTTTGTGCATCTAGCAACCTGGAGAGGTTGCTCCTCCTGCATCATCTGTTTATCAGAGACGAGATCCCATTGACTGGGAGGAGCTAAACCAGTATCAGACTCCTTGATACCACAGAGATCGTTGATCTTCTTGGCGAGATCCTTGATTTCTTTCTCTACTTTCTTTATCGGTGCAGAGTAAGGCCCTAACCCCTACCAGATTCATAAACATTGTTCCAACAATTAAGCCAAAAGTGAGCTAAATCGAGCTAATCAGGCTCATAAAAGAACGAATCTAGGTCGAATTAGCTTAGGAATGGTTCGAAAACTATAAAGGGTTCTGGATCCGTAATCTCCGGTGATCTAGAAGAGTAAAGTGTTCGAATTTAGGGGTTGGGAGAATTGAGGCTTTCTTACATAAGTCTTGAGGAGAGCGATATCATCTTCGTCAAGTGGACGAGGATTCTTCTCGTCTCTAATTTCGTCTTCGATATCTCTCGACATCTTCTTCGCCGGATTTCGATCGGGGAAATGCGAATTGAGTTCAGAAGTTGTCTTGTCGGAGAGGAAAAGAGTAGGAGAAGCTCTTCTAGTGGAGAGACACAATACTATTGAAGAGGATATAGGATTTTTAATCTCGGCCCATATAATAGTTTTGTTGAAGAGATTAAAATGGGACTAACTCACGAACGGTCCACTATTTTTAAGATATATATATATATATATTTGTTATATATTTCTAGAAATAATTTTACATAATCTATTAATGTAAACTATGTGATTTTTCCGTGCTCATGTACGGGTATAAATATTGATAAAGTAAACATATATTATAATAATTTATTGCTATTACTTCTAATTTTAATTTACTTTATAATTTTATGCATAATTTATATTAATAATATTTTATAAATTTTAGTAGAAATATGCTTTTAGATATGTTATATATACTCGGGTTTGTTGTTTTTAAAGTCGATTTACTTATCATTTGAATATATTGAATTGCATTTATTTCTCTGAATTTAACTATAATATTTTTAATTTTAATTATATTAATTTTTTTATTAATTTTCTTATTTGCATTTAAGATGATTGTTGTCTTAGATATGTAAATTATCACAGTTAGTTAATATTTTATTTTCATTTGTTAATGTGTTTTGAGTAATTTTATAATTTATAGTTATAAAATAAATTATTGTCATTATAAAATTATATTTTCTTATTGTAGTTAAATTTGTGATTTTAGATATAAGTTGGATTAATCGAATCACTCATGTTGTGAGTATATTAAGTTACATATATTTTTTTAAATTCGAAACTGAAGTATAATTAGTTTTATTTTAATTAAACCAAGTCTAATTAATTTTATTTATCGTTTTAATGTGCATGTATTTTAATAATATGTATAAAATTAATTTTTTGGTTTTTTTAATGATATTAGAAAACAAAATGATGATCTATAGGAAGTTACATACATATATCAATATTACAATAACTAAAATATTTTTATAAATTCTATATAATTTTATGCCTTTTTGATTATGGTTATATTGAGTTCCACAAGCATAAAAACATAAAATTTAAAAGTAAATTTCATATTAAGAAATTATATAATTTTAATAATGTAAAATATAATATTTTTTGTTTTCTTAATATCTCCTAAAAATAAGCAGTAAAATTGTGTTTGTATTTGAGAAAGCATATTATATAAGTAAATTATAATTTAAAGATATTTGTGCTGTGTTTGAAAAATATTATAGTCAACTAAATATAAGAAATATAAATAACATTTCAATAAGACTAATTTTAAACTGTTTTAGTCAATAAAATATATATCAGTCTATGTTTCTTAATTATATTATATAATCATCCAAAAGATAGATAGATATATAAAAATATTTCTGTTACTTTGAAAATATATATTGTTACTATAAAAATGTATTTATTATGTTAGTTTAAAATATTTTTAAATAGAATATTACTATTTTGTGAACTTTCCTTTTAATAAAATTATATTATTTATACATATATTTTTGTTTTAAATTCGTTTTCTAAACTTTATAAATATTTCCTTTTTATTAGATATGTTTTTTGGAAAATATTAAAAAGGAATTTAAGTAAAAATCAATAATATAATTTAAATTAATATTTTTCATTAAGGTATCGATGAAATCAACCATCGTGAGAGTTAACGTGAGCACGACACATAGGAAACTGACTTCTCAAATAATATTATAAAGATATTAAATAATTTAAAAAAAAAATCAATGGATAAAGCTATATATTTACTAAAGCGACACAAAACTATATAATCGGTAAATTAATAAACATATTAAAATAAATAATTTTATTTTGTTTAAGCTAGACTAATTTAAAATATAACAAAATAGATAAATTAATATTTTAAAATTAAACATATGTTCTCATATAAAATATAAATTAATAATTACAATATATTGAAACAGGCAAAAAATGTATTATTTGTCTAGTATTATTTAGTCGAATTACATCTAAAATGCAAATAAAATTGAATTTTTATTTACTGCTAATTTCTGAATTAAATAAACATATATACATAAATATAATCATCAAAATTCTTGTATTAAATTTTTATTTTCCATTCAGATTCCATTTCTAGTTTCTCTTGTTTGTTCCTTTGCTTTGATGGCTGAGAAGCTTGTTGTTATGTATTTTTTGTATCAAAACAATAAGAAGCTTGTTATTATGTTTTCTTTTTCCTTTTCATAGTGCAAATTTGAAAATTCAAATGTTTCCTAGTAACAAATATCTTTTCAGAAGTTCCAGTGAAAAAGAAAAGAAAGAAATACACTTAAAAGCATTGGAGCGTAAATTAGCTTCAAACATCTGAAAATTTGTTCCAAGCAAAACAAAAGAGCCTAAAATGACCAAAGAGTTAGACTAGATTGCGATATTTAAGAACGTCGATCTTATTGAGATGAAATAATTTGCAAATCTCTACTATGGTCTCCTCATCAAGCCCTTCCTCGCTAGCTTTACCAAGTAGCCGGCATAACTCCTCTGATGGCAGCAAAACCTGTCTCATGAGAAACAAAGACAAAATAAGAAACAAAGAAGAAACCATTTGAGTTGTTTGTTGATGTTGAGTAAAACAGCTTACACATGTGGGAGATTGAGGCTTCTTGTTGTTTTTATTGGTTTCATCTGCATTATCAGTTTGGTTTGGGAGGAGCTTAAGCAGATGCTCGCTTCCCTGCAACATCAAAAGTGATCCTGAATCTATATAAAACCTTTTGTGATAATGTACCGGGAATTAAGACATCACAGACCTGAAGAGCTCGCCAGTGGGAATATGTACGGAATAAGACCCAGAAGAATGGTATGTTTGGTAATGGCAATACCTAAAAGGAGCAAAATAACAAAGGCTTTGTTGGTTTATGAAAGAGACTTTGAAGAAACTAAACCGAGTTGCTAAGGTTTTCATTGTATATACCATAAAAGCACTGGTCAATGGAAGCAAAGTTACTGAACCAATCAGGTACTTCTTGTGCAGGATTGTTCCACTAGAGATCCAATTAGAAAAAACTCATGTCAGAAGAAACAAAGATTCTCAAAAATGTGAAAAACGGTAGAATACTGGGTAAGCAAATAAAACAATGTACCTCAGAGCAATGTGGCGTAGTCTCCTGCGTACAAGTCTAGGATCTAAACTGAAACATTTGATATAAGATTAGCTAAAACCGTAATTAATCTAAATTCACCAGAACATACTCATGAAGGCTTAACAAAAATCTTATCATTCATTGTAGAGATACTAATCCTCTAATTTACACAAAAAAAAAATTCAAGAAAAGGATAGAGAGAGAGTAGAACCTAGGAGGATAAGAGACTTGTATGGAAGTGACCTCCTTAGATATAGACTTCAAGAAAATCTCAGACGGCTTAACACGAGCCAGAAGCTTCAATCCTAACCTACACATCCATAACCACAGAGACCACAGTTCAAAACATAGAACAAAAAGCCAAAGCATCAAGATATGTCTGAATGACAAATTAACAAACCCATGAATCCTGTTCTTAATTGATCCTTCAGGCGCTTTCTCAAGACCCGCCCACGATTTGTTCATCTAAATCATCACGACAACAGCAACAAGTCAATCAAACTGACAAAACAATATCATTTTCCTGTTTTTTTTTTTCTTTTGATCGTAAACAAAACGACGAAAGCTTATTATTGGTCACATTCTCACTAGGCGCCACATAAACACACGGGTAAGTCTTTTTATGTATATAGAAAGACGATGAGTTTCAAAAGTGTATATACCTTGTCGGAGATGAAATCGACAAGAAGCTCAGCGTTGGCATTGATGGGCTTAGATTCAGATGATATCTTCTTCCACAAACCTCGTACAGTGGTGGGCGTAACATCGGATGGAGTCTGAGAAGCGAAAGGATCAACGGATCTGCTGAAACACCATTTCCTCCCTTTGACTGGGAAGACCACCAATCTCGCTCTCATGATCACACTTTAGAGAAAGCTACGATCTTTAGCGAGAATTTGTCAATCTATCATCTGGGTATTGCTGTTAACGACGTGAATTTTGTGTATATTCAAAGGAAAATCGTAGCTTTAAGATAATTATCGACCGACTAAACATATGTAAGTTGTATAACAAAAGGTTCGATAAATGGATGTATGTAATACACACACAGATAACATAAGTGTATAAAAAATGTCTTTTATGAGATTGTGGATCAGAACTGGTATGATAATGACAGTTTATAAGCACATGACAAATTTGTTTAGTGTTTACTTTTAAACCATTAGCCATTTGGATAAGTACTGAGGCAATTAGAAACTCACACGTCACTTTTATAACAATCTCAGATTATATTAGGAGCTGTATGTCAGTCACATGCACGAGTACAGCAATTAGTATATGATACACTAATGATAAGTTTTTATATTGGTGTTCCAAAAAGAAAAAAAGATGTTTATATATGATGAGAGCTCACAAGCCACAAGACGCGAGCTTTTGTTAATCTGGGTAAATCTCTTTTTAGCGAGCAAAATTAGCCGGGTTCGCACATGTGTGAGCCACAAGGACCACCGTATAGGAAACTTTATTCAAGATCCGACCCCGCTGATCTAGAATTTGCTAATTAATTGTTTTGACCGTGTTGGGAACCGTTGACCTCCACCGCGGAACCAATACGTCGCCGTTTGATGTCTCGAGAAAGGATAAGGCCCATTAGCCCAATATTATATATAATACGGGTCGGGTTATTAAAAATCCGGGTCTGTATCTTCGTTGAACTTTTGCTATTTGTGTGGCTTATCCTTCTTCTGTCTGCAAAACCCCTCGCTTCTATTTTTTCTTTCGGCAGAGGAACATAAATCTCTTACCAATGTATTGTTGCGTGTAATCTTACAATACATTCTGGTCGTGTCGCAAAGAAAAGAGGGTTTCAAGTTCCTCCTTTTGTTGTTTTTTTTCCTGGGCTGAATGATCTCTCAATGCCTTGTTTAAGTAAATTTTCAGGTATGCGGTTGATGCTTGCTTACTACTGTTTATAATTCCACTTTCTTCTCAATTTTTTTTCTTGAGTTACAATTCATTGCATTTGCAGTCTTGGGTCTGAACAAAGCTTAAACCTTTTAACATATTCATAGTTGTTATGGTTGTTATGATTAGAAGACTATTCCTTTGCTTAGGTTGTAGATAATGTTTAAATTGTGGTTTCCCCAGTTTCTTAGCTCCTGAAGATGGCTCTTTCACATTGACATGCTTAATTTTTGCAGATATTGCTACGGTCCAACCTTCCTTGCAAACTCATCTTGTTCCACTAGGGGCTGCCCATAGTATTATTAACCATGCTAAAACCTTACCTAATCCATGGAGACAATCCAGTTTCTCCAAGAGTTTGATATTTTACACGGGCCATCTTCATGTACGAAGAGGCAAATTCCTTATCACTGCAGTGGCCACTCTTGAAACAAAATATCCTGCTCAGAAAGGACACGAACAAAGCTACTCATTATCTGCTTCTGATGCTTCCAAACCCTCTGATGATGGAGAAGAGGTGGATGACAGGGAGAGGTTGAGAAGAATGAGGATCTCTAAAGCAAATAGAGGCAACACTCCTTGGAACAAAGGCAGGAAGCATAGTCCTGGTCGGTAGTTTTTTTTTTCTTTTGACATTTCCTCAGCAATCTATCTTCACTTTGCTTCTAATTTAATCGTTTTCTTTGCGTTTATGCAGAGACGCTACAGAAGATTAGAGAAAGGACAAAGATTGCAATGCAAAACCCAAAGGTGATGTCATGTAAGAATGGTTCATATATATCTTCTTAGAAGAGTTGGCCACTAGTAACTCATAGAGTCCTTTTGTGCCTTGTTCCTTTTGACAGATCAAGATGAAGTTAGCTAACCTCGGACACGCTCAAAAGTCAGTACTGCTTCTTTTTTTTGTTGTGTTTATCAAAATGTTATCTTCTCACATTAGCATATGATTTTGTACAGCGAGGAGACACGGTTGAAGATTGGGGAAGGAGTGCGGATGCGATGGGCAAGGAGGAAGGAGATGAGGAAAGTGCAGGAGACATGTCATTTCGAGTGGCAGAACTTGTTAGCAGAAGCTGCTAGGAAAGGACACACAGACGACGAGCAAGAGTTTCAGTGGGATTCTTACAAGATCATGGATCAGCAGAATCAACTGGAATGGATGGAAAGCTTAGAGCAGAGGAAAGCCGCTAGAGGAGGAGCTAAAAGCAACAGAAGAGCTCCAAAATCTCCTGATCAAAGAAGGAAAATCGCTGAAGCAATAGCTGCTAAATGGGCTGATCCAGTAAGTTTAGTCTTGTAAATTTGATCAAACCAACTTGTGTTACATGTTTTGTTTAACTCGGTTTGGTTTGGTTTGGTTTCTCTGGTCAGACTTACCGTGAAAGGGTTTGCTCTGGCTTGGCAAAGTATCACGGTATACCTGAAGGTGGTGAGAGGAGACGTAGAAGACCAAGTGGGAATGCAGAGCCGAGAAAGAAGAACCCTCCAACTAAAACTACAAGGGAACCAGAAAGGCAAATCAGAGTTAAAGTGGTGAAAGTAAGAAAGCGCAGAACACCTGTTTATAAAGATCCTCTGGCGAGCTCGAAACTTGAAATGATCAAAAGCATCAGAGCACAAAGAGTTGCAGAAGAATCTAAGAAGATGGGTGCTGTGGAACGAGCAAGGTCAGTACTGTTAATTAAACATATCTATGTTTGGAATTGTAACCAACCTTTTTGTATCTTCTCAGGCTTTTGATATTGGAAGCTGAGAAAGCTGCAAAAGTCCTTGAGGTCGCTGCTATGACAAGCCCTGTTGCTCAGGCATCTTTGCTAGAGAGTAAGAAGCTCATAGCAGAAGCAACACAGCTGATTGAGTCTATAGAAATGAGGCAGGTTGCTTCAGATGAGGATGGGACACTGAATAGTATTCTAGATGTAGACACTGAATCCGAGACCAAGGTTACAACTGATCAAGAACAACCAGGAGGTGTTAACGGAACATACACATTCCCTATCAACGGAGAGAGTGTTCACTTGAACATGAAGCCTAGCGAGTTGCAGACATTGAACAGAGAAGGTACTACAAAGCAGCCAAACGGAACCAGACTCTATCCACCAACAGAGTCTAATGGAGCTATCAAGCTTACTGAGAGTTCTCATCTTCCAAATGGTTCTAATATGTACCACGGAATGGAGGAAAAGGCTGAGTCTTTGGAGTCAGGAAGTGTAACCAAGAAGTGGGTTCGGGGGAGGCTCGTAGAAGTCACAGAAACAGCATAAACTTGTATTGTCAACTATGTTGTAGCGATTTAGCAGAGAAAAAAAGTATCATCTTATTGTTCAATTAGTGATTCAAATTTTTGGCTTCTTTGGTCTCATTATGCCTTTGAGAGAAGCCAGTTGCCAGTTGCCAGTTTGAGAGATGTACCGATTGTATTTCTTTTTTTGGTCAAGCAAGGTTTTATCGATAGCTAGTTTCCATTAGAGGTATATTGTTTACAAAAGATGATTTTATACCTTAATTTTGCTTGATGATTTTGTCCAAGCGCATATTTGTTTTCGAAATTACATAAATACTTTTAAATGAACTTATATACTAGATTATGTGTAGGTTTGGGTATATTTATTCAGAAATGCTAACAAAGCTAACGATAGCAGAATTGAGCGGGTTGTCCAAAAAAAGCAGGATTGAGCGGAGAAGACTTTTCACAGATAGTAGAAGAAAGGACAATGGCACGGAAAAAAACAAAGAGTTTGAGAGAAGTGATCAGATTAGAGCAGAGCTGAGAGTTAAAGGAAGAGAATTAGTGGATATTGGCAACGAAACTGTGTGGAGGCCATGCTTACCGTCTCAGGCTAATTCCAGCGACTGAAAGCAAAAGGACAAAGGGATGAAATATAAGTCAACACTTTCTTCATCTCTCTTAATTCTTCTTTTTTAACCTTTGTTTAAGACTCTCTTTACTGCTCTGTTTTAGTATTCTCCCAGTGACTCCTAATAGACACTTGTTGGTGTTAAAAAAGACTACATAATCTATCTATCAAGCCTAAGCTGATCTCAACATTGCTCTTAGATATTGTTACCATAAAGCAGACCAAAAAATCATATTGCTCATTAGCTCTTTAGTATTGGTCTCACGCCAGGTTGTACTTCAGTTTGTTAAAGTGACAATTGGTAATATCTATAACTCAAAACTTTTGTTGAGTTTTGGATTAGTAAACCATTTACTCATGTTTCAAAAAGATGTATGTTTAATTTCTTTTTACACATTACGAAAACATAGAAAACTTTGATTACCATTGTATTGTTTTTGTAATTGGTTATTCTTATAACTTTTAATCAATATAATTTTAATAGCCACAATTATATTGCAGAAGTTTATATTTTTTATCATTAACTAAAATATTGAAGATGTAAAAAGAAGTATATCTTTTTGAAACATTTTTTTTTCTAAAACTGATATTGACTCACGATCTGATGAGGAAATTGACTAAACCAAGTCAACAACCCAAAAACGTGTTTCACTGACTTGTGTCCCAACGTTTCTTCAAAATCTTGAACCAGTCTTTGTTTCTCATCTCCATTATGCCGTGAGTTATGTTTCAAAGACAGTTTCCACAAAGACTTAATGGACCTCCAACCAAAACTTCAACATCATAAATTCTTCACCACTTTCAATAAATCATCGATCTTTCAGGTTCCTAAAAATTTACTCTTCAGAAATCTTTGTCTTGATGTAATTAATCTTTCGTGATCCTTTCTTCCCACGCAAAAAAAACGAGTTTTTAGGGTTTTACCATTAGTCAACGTCATGGAGGAAGAATCTGCTTCTAATGGATCCATCTTCAGAAACTTAGAAGGAGAAGAGATGATGGGGAAAGTAATCGTCTTCGCAATCGTATCCCTCTTCACAGCGATTCTCTTCCTCCTCTTGCTTCATCTCTACGCTAGGCTCTTCTGGTGGCGTGTTGAACAACATCTCAACCTAAACCTAAACCTAACCCAACCCGACACTCCTGGCTCCACGGTCATCGGCCGTAACAACCAGCGACGTCGTTTCGTCTTCGCTCAAGGCCAAGAAGATCCTCCTCGCCACGCCGGTCTCGACTCTACGATCCTCCACTCGATACAGATCCTTGTCTTCAAGTCTTGTGACTTCGAGGACGGGCTAGAGTGCGCGGTTTGTCTCTCTCACCTCGTTGACGGGGACAAGGCTAGGGTTTTGCCAGGGTGTAAACATGGGTTCCATGTTGATTGCATCGACATGTGGTTTCAGTCTCATTCCACTTGTCCTCTCTGTAGAAACACGGTTGGTTCTGTTGAAGAGACAGGACATGGAGGGAGTGAGAGTTTGTTGTCTCGCAATCAAAACTTTGAATCCGGGCATTCATCTCAAGATCAGAGCTCTGTTCTTGGGTTTCCGACAGAACCTCAGAACTTTCCGACAAATGTACTAGTTTGGGGAGATCACAATCAAGTTAGAAGTGCAAGTCTTGTAGTTACTGAAGATCTTGGTTCTAGTGATCATCAACATGGATCTACTAGTACTAATGGTTGTAACAGAACACAAGAAGTAACGGCGGTTGTGGTGGATATTCCAGTGAGTGCAAATGAGAACTTATCGGGGAGAATCGAAGAAGAAGAAGAACCTAAGTCACCGATGTTCACAAGGTTAAGATCACTTAAGAAGTTGTTGAGTAGAGAGAAGAAAGGTGTTGTTTGCGTAAATGGTCCAAGCGGTAGCAGTAACAGCAATGTTTGAAATAAAAGCTAATCTTGAATCCATTCAAGAATTTATGTTTTCGTATGTTTTACTAGAAGTGTGATTCAAATTAACATTACTAGAGATGATTGGTTAACTATGGTTGATATAGATAGGACTCAAATTCTTGCAATGGTGTATGTACTCGTACATTTATCAGTACTTGGCCCAAGTAAACATTGTATTAAAAGGGTAACAAACCAGATAATATAATGGAAGATGAACAAAAGAGTAGTTTTAATATGTGAAAATTTCATTAACAAGACCCTAAGTTTAAGACAAACCAATTAAAAACAAAGAGTTTCAATAGAAAGGATTCTCTACATAGTCTTGAAAGGTGTAAACCCTATGATTTTGGAACTCTTTATTAAATCCTCGGATTTCAGCTCTTGTCAAAGTTTTCCTGTCGAGATTGTAGTAGAAAACGTAGAGAGGGTCTGTTAGAAAGTAGGCCGAAAACACTATATCACATGTACCAGTTATTCCAACAATGGGTAACGCAGTATTCTCATTTATACTGTTCCACAAAAGAGATAACTCGTAAGTATGGTTTGACCATATATGTTCCCCAACATCTTCTAGAATTAACATCTCAAGATCTCCTCGAAACCAACGTGTTAAGTGAACCAGACCAAGTTTACCTTTGTAGTTGATAAAAGTACAACAATGAGAAGATATTGGCATGGCTTCATCCAAGTCGATAAAGCTGAATAGCTCAGACTTAACATCAAATGAAACTATCATAGTCATCCTTGAATCCATGCTAATCTGAGCAAGGTAATACAAAACGCCGTTGATGCATATCGTTTTATCCAAAGGATAATGAGGTCTGCAGAACTTAGTTCTCCTCCATAGGTGTTCTGCATTCCCTAAGGTCATAACTCGATGTTCTTGGGGTTTATTGTGTACATTACAGATATACCATGACATACACAATACCTTGAACTGTTTTTGAGTTGGATCATATCCTATAAAATAGCTTCTTTTATCCATTCCCTCCGTCGACACTTCCGGTAAGGTTAGAGACTCTCCCGTGCTGGGCCTACAAATCACCGCCGATCTTGGCTTCTGCTCTTGACGACAGATCAATCCATTTAAATGGTGATAATCTATTGATGATGTGGAACTTTTTTTGGGGAAATAGGTTTGATGATCGACAATAACAGGAGATGATGTCTTGTCCCACTTTGGAGTCTGAAGCGATGAGGAGAAGAACAACTTGTCGCCAAGTTCACAAGCGAAAAGAAGCCGTGGAAGAGTCAAGGACTTAGCCAGGAACAACTCGGTGAAATCTTGACGACGAATAATTGAAGACCAGAGTTTAGATACGCAACGAAGTTTAGCTATAGTCTTTGACGGGACTCTCAAGAATATATCGATTAGAAGATCAACTGGGAGGTTTGAGTATTCTCTTCCTAGGGTCAAAGATTGTGTGTTGGATCGTTGATCCTCTGAGACGTTCTGCTTTAGTTTTTTCATGGCGGGTTAGTTACCTTTAAACCCTAGCTTTTGGATGTTAATTTATACTTGCCATGACTTGAACAACCTTTTAAGCCTAAAAAGTAAAAAGGAAAATAAGAAAAATAAACTGGCAAACGGAAAAAGATAAGGCTCGTGCGATTATGATCCTTGTTCAGAAAATCAGAAACAGAGGATTTATGACTTGTCACCCACGAAAACTTTTTATCCTAATAATTTACATATTTATGTAAATCAAATATTAGTAAATTTACAAAATTAAATTAATATCGCAGTTATATTAAGAACCTAAGAACCCTTTTTTCGGGAACTTATAAGAGACAAAGCTCTGTTATAAATTCAGAAGCTGTAAAATTAAAGTAAGTAATGGAATATTTCCAAATATCTTGATAATTATCTGTTATTTATATTTTCCATATTTTAGTATTTTTCTTATTTTAATTAAGATTAGGGTTTTCTAGATTTAAAGATTTATTATAAATAGGCATTGAAACCTAATATTGTATTCAGACTTTGATTATTAATAAACGAGCTTTTGCTTTATACCTTGAAAGATATTTGATTAAATTCATCTTCTTTGAGTTGCCTTGTTATTGATTTGATTAAATTCATCAATACAGGAAGTTGTTCTCAAGACGCTATCGAAAGAAACTCTTGATTGATCCAAAAACAGGTCTCGAAGAACCCTAAATTCTTAGATCGACCGTTCAACCCTATCGTCTGCTGCATCAGGTGGTATCAGAGCTGCGTTCTTTGGTTTCTTAATCGAAGACGATTCTGGATGTCATGGTGATTGTGAACAATCCTATCCAGGACGAAAGTCCCTTTGCCGAGAGAGAAGAAGACCATGAGATCTACAGAGATATTTATGGTGATCCGATCTACGACGTCTACGAAGATGATGTCGTTGTTGACTTCGTTTTCAGTAAAGATCATTTTAATCTCGTCTGTACAAAAATTGGGCAAGATGAGATTCGTGTAAAGTTCGTGCAGGAACAGTTCCGTGCAAAATTCGTGCAGGACGAGTTCCGTGCAAATTTCGGACAAGGTCAGAAGACTCAGTTTTGTACAAAATTCGGATTTGAAGATCAAGTTTTCAAGATTTCAACTACAAAAAATCGTTTCAAGATTCGAAGACGAATCTTTTCCAACCCGGAGAGAATGATGCAGATAAATATTTGGAATATTTCCAAATATCTTGATAATTACCTGTTATTTATATTTTCCATATTTTAGTATTTTTCCTATTTTAATTAAGATTAGGGTTTTCTAGATTTAAATATTTATTATAAATAGGCATTGAAACCTAATATTGTATTCAGACTTTTGATAAATAAAAAACAGAGCTTTTGCTTTATTCCTTGTTTTAGATTTGATTCAATTCATCTATTTCGAGTTGCCTTGTTATTGATTCGATTAAATTCATCAAGACAGGAAGTTGGTCTTAAGGAGCTATCGAAAAAAACCCTTAATCGATCCAAGAACAAGTCTCGAAGAACCCTAAATTCTTAGATCGACCGTTCACCCCTATCGTCCGCTGCATCAGGTGGTATCAAAACCTGGCTCTGATACCACCTGATAGAGCGGAAGCAACGATAAACACAGCTCAACCAAGAGGTTACGAAACCACGCTTGGGACATGCTTCTTGATTGATGAATTTAATCAAATCAATAACAAAGCAACTCAAAGGAGATGAATTTAATCAAATCTCTTTCAAGGTATAAAGCAAAAGCTCGTTTATTAATAATCAAAGTCTGAATACAATATTATGTTTCAATGCCTATTTATAATAAATCTTTAAATCTAGAAAACCCTAATCTTAATTAAAATAGGAAAAATACTAAAATATGAAAAATATAAATAACAGGTAATTATCAAGATATTTGGAAATATTCCAAATATTTATCTGCATCAATATATTAGATGTAGAACCAGGTCAGTACAAACTACAAACTAAATCGGGAGATACAAATACAAAACGAAACAGTTGTAAAGGCCATGTTCAACTATATATTATCCGATTATATGATATTTATTGATTTTAGACTTAAGAAGTTAGCCCTCGTAGATTTAATTTTGAATTTCTTTCCAAAAAGTTTACACTAATCAGAGTTTGACATTTCTTTATATATAAAACTTTTATTTGTCTAACTTTCAATGTGGATATTTCATATGCTCCTCTTCAAAATAAAGATCACACTTATTTTGTTTGTTTTTTCTTCCTTTGAAAATAAGTCTTCCATAACATTTTATTCTTTTGAGAATGTTTCTCCCACAACATCACAAGTTCCATAAACTTCTAACTAATCTATCACAAGGAAGGGTCTCATTACTCGAAGGGTGGTCTTATTGTAGATCTTCATAAAACTGTTTTGATACAAATTATTGGGATTTGGTGAAGTCTATGTCCAACTTATTATCCGATTAGCACAATATTTTCCATTTTAGGCCTAAGTTTTTTTGAGAAAGTTACATAAAGTGTAACTAGTGAGCCCACACAAAAAGAAAACAGAAAAAAATACACATATCCGAACAAGAAAAGAAAAGAGAATCCGAATTTGAAGAGTATTTGACAAAACATAGGGATTTTGCAACGTGTGGATGGACCAAAGTCACACCCCACGACCAACTAGCCTCACCCTCACTGGAAAACCTTAACTCCTGAGATCTGTTAGCCGTCCTCAAAACAAACTAGAGAAGAGAGAGAATGAACCAGTGGATCCAGACTAGGTATGGGAACATTTACCCAGAATCAAAGAATCAAACCATAGAAACCAACAAAATCAGAACAAAACCAATCAAATATCATAATATATGCACTGATCCTATATCTCTAGAAGGAAAAAAAATGAAAATTGAACCAAAACTGAATCGAACACTGAATGGGTCCTTGAAATTTCAAAATAGTTTCTATCTCCACACCTAGTTTTAACTCAGAAGTAAGCCATAGTTTCTTGCACCCATAGTTACTTGTACATATTAACAAAGACATTGGCAAATAAAAAATGTAATATTTCATTAGTAATAAGTAAATAAATATTAAAAGCAAAAAAAGAGACACAAGAGTGCAATAAAAAAAACTGTATCATTGGATAAAAGTCTTCCAATATATGTTTTTGGATTAAACTTGCTCAGGTAGTTCAAAATATTCAAGTCAAAAATCAAAATAACGAGGAAAAACATACAATGCTTATTCTTGAGCTCAATCAGCAGTAGTAGCAGCCGAGGAATCTGTAGAGATTGGAGCCAAACTGATTTATAACCAGAGGCTTTTCACCGGTCATCACATCAACCATCTCCTGATCAACAAGAAGATCCTCAACTCAACTACCCCCGGTCTGAGTATGGTCCCTCGACTGACCAGTCTCAGTCCCAACCACTTCATCATTGATAGACTCTAGCTGAGGAATTGATGCCATAGGGAAGTTGTTGCAGCTAAAGACATAAACATAGAAGAAACCCTCAGATGTCATCTCATCTATCCTCGTCCAAAAACCTTTGAGGGACTGCTCCCACATCTCCTAGTATGCCTCAAGACCCATGATACCCCTCTACGTCAGCTCCTCGATCAGACAAGACTGGAGAGTGGCCTTGGACACTAGCAAGGCATTCTCCAGAATAACTTTAGAATCATATAAATTAAATCTTGTTGGATCTTTTCAAAATGTGGATGTACTACGCCACTGCAGCCCCGATAGACCCCTTCTCAGCCTTTTGGATCTTCCTTTCTTTGAAGCATTCAGCCTCTATAACTCGTACTTGTAAGATTCTAGTCTCTAGAGGTTTTGTTATGTTGTGTGGTGAATATTAGGTTTCGGGGTACCTAGAGCTTTCCTAACTGAAGTTTTGTCGAAATTCTCAGTCATGTCCTTCACTCTTCTCTTGTAAGTTCAGTTCATATTGGTGAGTTTTTGTCAAAAGCATTACGAGATTTTGAAAACATATTCTTTCAGCCCTTGTAACTGGAGACAAGTGTCATGATATCGTCGATATTTCAGTTATGATATGTGTCACAAAAATGACAACCAGAGAAAAAGAGAAGGATAACTTAAGCTTTACATATAAATGTGAATCGTATTGGATTTTTTGGATTAGACTCTGATACCATTAAGTTAAATGAACTTCTAATCTAAAATCATCTGGTAATAATTAGATTAGCCTATCTATTTTATATATTGATAATGATCATTTCTAACTATCCATGTTGGAGATTATGTCTCTAATAAGAACCTTATCTGGTTAGAGTTATGTATTTTCTGTCCGGTGTCTTTTTCAACTATATGATAGATCAGTCACATATAGTGTAAATTGTTAGACATGGCACATTTATATCTCTATCTGAGATCGAACCAAATAAATCTCAGTCTGGTCCGGTCTAGAAAATACTCTAATGGATGGCATCTCAAATCTCTAGTAATATTTGAGCTCTAAGCCTCTAACCTAAATGAATACCTAAAACCTCAAATTGAAAAAAAAAATCTCTAAAAAGTCCTAGGGGATATCTAAACACCAAACCTACAGATAATTTTGCTGGTCTGGCCCGAATCCAATCATAGGACTTGTACTTCAGTTATGTCTAGCCGAAGTTTATGAACTGGCTTTTGTTTGAGACCCTGCTTTAGACTTTTAACATAACTAAGGTGAAGATTCAACTTGAAATTAAGGTAGAGCTAAAGTTCAAAAACAAAATTAAGGTAGAGCTAGATCTGAATCGTTTTTCAAAAAAATAAATAAAAAAGCTGGATCTGAAGGTTGAATTTAATTAATTATGAATATGCCAAAACAAAGATACTTGGTTTTTCTAGCACTAAATTTTCTTTTTTCTTGAAACCGACTTCGTAACTTCGTGTTTTGATAAGACTTATTCTTGGGTTCACCCCCTAGGATGAACCTCTAGGTTCACCAACCAATAGGATTGTGTCATTAAAGATTCAGTATCTTTTAAAAAAGGAAATAAAATATTATCAAATTTATTATACTTTAAAAATAAAAATTATACTAATCACAAAAACAAAACTTTTTAATCTAAAATAGAATTTATTTTCAAAATATATTTTTAACGTTGCCAACAAACATTAAATCTTAGACTTTTGGATAAATTTTCAATTTTAAAGTTTAAGATTTATCCAAAGGTTTCAAATTTAAATCCAAAGGTTTCAAATTTACCCAAGGGTTTAGGGTTTACCCAAGGGTTTAGGGTTTAGGATTAGGTTTTAGGGTATAGTTTTTTGTTGATTATGTTTTAAATAGTTTTTTTTTAAATCAAAATTTTAGAATTTATCCAAAGGTTTACTAAAAGATTTAATGTTTAACATTTAGAGTTTAGTGTTTTTTTTGTGGTATTAATTTT
Organism: Hirschfeldia incana; assembly: GCA_026261945.1. Lineage (NCBI taxonomy): Eukaryota > Viridiplantae > Streptophyta > Magnoliopsida > Brassicales > Brassicaceae > Hirschfeldia > Hirschfeldia incana. Next base: position 2,387,691 of record JABCMI010000019.1, read on the forward strand.
TTTTTGGAAAGAATACTTTTTTTATTGCAATTAGTATTATTTTTATTTATTTTTACTTGTTTTTATATTTTTAAAACGTAATTAAATATCACAATATTTTGTTTCCTTTTTTTAAAAGATGTTAAATTTGAAATAACTAAATATTATTGGTTGGTGAACCTATAGGTTCACCCTAGGGGTGAACCCAAGAATAACTCTTTTGATAAATACATAAAAATAGTAAAAATGAGCTCCACGAGATATCCCCTTTCCAACTGACCTCTTTTTAATATAGTTTTCATATGTTATTTTGCAATTCCTCGCTATAAGACACAATTATTCAACATCTACATCTTTGTCAATTATAAATCCCCACAATTAATCTTGAGCCATGCTAAATGGAACATTTACAACAGACCCCTAAATGTCTTGAAAGAATTACATAGATAGTCTCTTAAAAAAAATAGATCACCAAATTTGTAAAAAAAAAAAAGTTTAATTGAGATTTTTAATATATTAGTCTATAGCCTCTTAAATCTCAGGGTCAGTCTTGTATATCATGTACCATAAAACCAGTATATCAATTACTATATGTGAATCACAAACGTGCTTGATGATTGATACATGTATCTGAAGTCGAGGGCCACCAGATAATGTACTCAATCCTTGCGATATGTCATAAGCTCTTGGATAAACTAATAGAGTGGATGGCTCTATCCTCGTTGTTTCTTCAATAACTCACCCTTAATATGTGATATATTTCCCCGACACCGTATTGCATTCATCACTTTTCTTATCTAAATATATTGTAGGAGTACGTTGACGAACATTCTTCTTTATTGTCCGAATATATTAATCGTTTCCCTTGACAAAACAAAAGATTAATCGTTTCCCTCGTTTCTGTATTAGTTAAACTAGGGGTCCAACTGGTAACCACATCGGGAACAATAGGAATGGATAGGAAGGGAATGAATAGGAATAAATTTATGGGAATGATAAGGAATAGTCATTCCATATCAAATTTAGTAAGGAACAAATTTGTTCTTTAATTCTCTACAATTAAAGGAATGAGAAGGAATAAGAAGGAATGACTATTCCTTATAAATGGTAAAATTTATTAGGAATGTTAAGGAATGCATTATTCCCTTCTATTCCTTAGTCACCAGTTGGACCCTAGGTGTTTTGTCCGCAGTTGCGGGCTTAATAATTTTTTAAGTTAATAAGTAAATTATTTCAGGCTTTTGATATATTTAATAATTAATTAAATATTATTTCTTATAAACAACAAAAAAATATTTTAATTAAAAGCGACATAAAATAAACTTGAAAATATTCACATATACATACAACTATATAAAATATTATTTTTTATAACTAACAAAAAAATTATTTTAATAAAAAACTACGTAAAATAAACTTGAAAATATTCACATATACATAAAACTATATACAAGTATTTATACTTATTTTTAAATTACTTTGATATATAATATTTTTATCACATAATATATAAAATTTTAGATACTGATGATAATGAAATTATTTTTTAATTTTAATTATATATAAACAAATCTAATATATTTATTTATTAAGGTTAATGAAGACCTTAAACACTCTAACTTTTAATGTGAGAGAAAAAAATTGTTTCGCAAATAATAGTCTAAATTAAGTATTTTCAGTTATATAAAATTAAGAATTTTACTTTATTAATTTAGTTATGTTTTATGTTTTTTCTTCTTATTAAAAGATAGTTTCAGATAACAACACAATATATGTATGAATTATCTTCTTATTATAATATTATATAACGTTTCAGATAATTCCTATTGTTACTATTATTAATTTTTATCATTTATCTAATTAAAATAGTTGAATTTCGTTTTTTATTTTGTAAATATTTTATATAAATTATTCATTAAGGGTAGTAACGATATTAGCCGCTCTAACTTTTAACGTGAGTGTTCCGTTGCGAAAAATCACTTTGCAAATAATAGTATAGATTACAATTTTACATATATATTAGACAAATTGTTTCCCTTTGAGGTTATGTTTCACATTCAGAAAAAAAGGTGCAAATATTTGTTAATGATACAAGGTATATATATTTTTTTAAAAAGGATATACACTGAAGGGTCCGGGTTTCAAATAAAAGGAAATGAAAAAAAACAATGAGCATGAAATTCATACTCGCTTTCGATATATTTTTCTCTCTTGTCGAAATTTGTAGTTTTAAAGTTGTTTTTCCACAAAGATAATAATTATATGTTTTCAATGTAATTTTTATAGTTTTTACTTATTTTCTATAAAAATTAAGACAATTGCTATATATAGTAATTTTTATTTTATAAAATATGTATGAAAGTATGGTTATTTGTGGTATTATAACTTCATTTTGTGAAAACTCTAAAACTAAAAATTACCGTTTTTATAGAACATTGGGACTATTAATAAGTGTTTGTATAAAATGAACACAATTATTCAGTAGTTACGATTTGAAATAAATAAGGCGCGATTTACGGCGATGGTTGCGATTATAAAATTCCACGTACAGCCTTTATACCAACGAAAATAATGTAAAAGTATAATAAATATCCAATAATTTCATCACATTACGGAAATAATTACGACGGATGATTTGTCAATCTACCCGGCCACCAAGAATCTCTGAGCGAAATAATTGATCATCTTTTATTTTGTCAACCAATAATAATCACAACATTACTTTCTACTTTTCTAGTAAATTAACAATCAAGGAAATAAATACAAAGGAATGAAAACTTACTAGTAGCATAAATAGTGTTATATAATATGCAATATTCAAGCATATTTCATATATCAATAATATTAAATCATAATACTTCTTATGATTATGGCTCTGATTTTTCCAATTAATTATAAAAATTGTATGTATTTTTTTACCAGCAGTATTTACAACTAATTAGAAGTCATTATTTTGTAATTACACTAAAAACATTTAATACAATTCACTTCTTAGCATTTTTGAAAATTTTGTTTCCTAAATATTTGTACAATATCTTTCTAAAATATATTTCACGTTATTAATTATTTGAAATCATTTATCAAATGAAACTTTAAAATAAAATTAAGTTGAAATAATAAATGATTAAATCAGCAAAATCATACTACGAGTCTGAATTATGTCAACTCCTTAAAAAATAGTTCCAATTTAAATAAAAAATTAAATCACATGAGCTAATTTTAATAAAATATTTTTTTTGAAACGCACAAATGAATTTTTTTAATACAGAAGGTGTTGAAGATATAAAATATTTTATTTAAATTAAACAAAAATCAGTGTAAAATAAGTTTAACATCAGGTTAAATAAATAAAATCATATTACAAATTAGAATTATTTAGAGTCTTCAAAATTTTAGTCATATTTAAAATAACAGAATTAAGTCATATGGTAAATTTAAGATATATTTCATAAATGGTTAAAATAAATAGTTATCAAAAATCATAATTTTTATTACGTAACATATTTTTTCTAACAAAAAATATACTCGTTCTTTTTAAGGGCGGACCAAAATCTATTGTTTTATTATAGCATATAGTTAAAAATTGGTTACACGTATATATATATTTTTTTTTGTGTGCACTGGGTCAGAAAGTGAAGTCTTGAGGAGAAAAAAACATTTCTATGATTTTCTCAACTTTTAAACTATTTTTCTTTTTCAGTATGTTCTACAAAACATTATTGTGTTTGATTAGAACATAAATAGTTTTTTTTGTTTTTAAAGTTTTTAAAATAAAATAAAACATATGTAAAATAAAGTTATTTATTACTATGATACTAAGAAAGAATTATACATTTAAAAATTATTGACTAATATATTAAATGAATTGGAATAAACAGAATTTAAAGCAAAGTGTAGAATTAGATAATACTTATAATAAACTGATTCTACACCCAGACACGTCAATTTAATGGGAAAAGAGGAGATAAACGTTGTTGTTATTCTGGTGTACAGGACAGCCAATGTTTACTCCAAACACCATAAAAGGTTCGTAAAGGAGTAGTTTGTTTGGACATTTTTGTTAGTTTTTTTTTTTGAGAGATATATTATATATATCCGTTCTCCACCAACTTTAATAATCTAAGTATGTCTAATAATATAATTCCAGATGATCAAAAGAAAAGAAAAAGAATTGACTGAATGATTTGGCCTAGCTGAATGTTTCTGGCGTAGTCAAAATATGGGTGTCCAACAGGCCAAACCCGACGTGGTCCTTTCTCAATAATTTATTGTTAAAGAGTTTCTTATCGATTATCATGTTCTGGTTAAAATCCTTTTTTGCCATATGTGATTTTATATGTTTTAAAAGTCGGATATACATTTACAAAAACTCTGGCATTAAAACAAAAAGCAAGTATGCCACAGGATAGAGGGCACGAAACATGAATGGATGGCATTACACAGAAGTATAATAACTCTCTCACTGACAATCTCTTGTATGTTATAGGACTCATATAGGTATGCAAGATCTCAGAACCTTGATACTCCCAGTCTCCCACTATAGGACTCAATATACAAAAATATTTTTGGTTATAGTTTACGTACAGCGTGATCATGAATCATAACAAATTAACAATAATAACTTCACCGTTTCTATATCCTAACAAAGTACGAGACACGGACGGTGGATGACATGAGTGATGCAGATAAAAACTCTCTCTCCAAAATCAAAACAAAAAGATTTCTATTGTACGAACAAGAAATAAATCCCGTGACAGTCCTGATTCATGAAGCTAGTTGAGGGGAAGAGGGAATATAATTTTATTCACTCTCTCTGTCATTTTCTCACCTGTTCGGTGCCACCAATCGATGATATTTGTATACTGCTTGTTAGAGGTATTTGTTTGCATGACAACTACACCGATCATTTCATATTTATCTAAACCAAGATGGTAAGTATTTTGACATTTTTTCAAAAAAAAGTATTTTGACATTATTTTCAAAAAAAGTATTTTGGAATTAAAAAAACTCAAAATAACCGGTTTTTACTTAACGTCCGTTTTACTGCGAAACTGAATGATTCAACGACGCGTACTTACCTAACTACGTTAATTTGTAATAGGATAATAGTTAGTTCTGCTTACACAAATTTTTTTGATTTAACCTTGGGGTTTCCCAGCGGTAAGCCGGACTAATCCCCAAGAGGCCTTCCATCCGGGCACCGACGTTTATAGCGGGGAAGGTGGCCAAGGCGACTCGAACCCAGGAGCGGGCACTCCAGCTGGAGTTCCATTACCACTAGGCCAAGAGCTCTTGGTTTGCTTACACAAATTAAACAGTTAAAAGAACGGATTGCCTTACGACATACTGACATCTAGTTTTTTATGCTAAATAGGAAAATGGAATATTATAAAATCAAGAACATAAGATTCCTGCTGTTTCATATTTCTGTTTTGAGTGTTGTCGCTACATACCGTGTACGTTAAGTATGTAGTTTATTTTTTTAACGATACTTAAGTATGTAGGTTAAATCAATATATCAGTGAAATGTTTTGAAACATTTATTAACGAATATTTGTCGTTACCAATAGCATATAGATTATTCATTTTGCTAGCATATATTCCGAGGACAGCATGTGATGAAGGGATATATTTTACATTTTGGATAATTATTACTAATAAACAAACACAAAATATTCTATTTCATAGTTACAAATTGATTTAAAAGTCGATTTCGGTGTGTATGTAACTAAAAACAGATGGACACTTTCACTGAAATATTATTCATATATACAGTAACTATGAAAATTAATTATCTTGCCTCGGGTTTTATGGATTATGATCAGGTGCATAAAAAATACTTAAGAGTACCAAACGTCGACACGAGTGGTCGCTTCTTCCTCCTTGGAAATAAAACGAACGCATGTTCATATGAATCAAGAAAAATGGCACTACATTCTAAATCCTCAGAATAAACAAAAACGAACTCAAGATAATCTGTAACTTTCATACGAGATCATTAATTTTAAAATGGTATGATGTCAAAAGTGGGCCTAAGGGAGATCGAAAATAATCAACTCGAATAACTAATATACATACAAAACAAGCAAGTAAAACAACATTTCAAAATAATAATTAAAATATAACCATTTCATCTCAAGATTCAACAATATAAACCCCCTATTCCACCATCTTCTACTACCTCACAAACAACATTTCCCACACAAAAAATGGCACCAATAAAAGATCTCATATCCAAGTTCTCAGATTTCAAGAACAACAAGAAACTTATTATCTCCTCCGCCGTGTTAGCATTGGTGTTATTTTCCGCCGTTGTTGGAATCGCCGTCACAAAATCAAACCAAAGCAGAAACCAAAAGACCCCAACGCTATCTCCAACATCACACGCCGTTTTGAAATCCGCTTGCGGCTCAACTCTTTACCCGGAGCTCTGTTTCTCCGCCGTGGCAGCCACCGGGAAGAAGTTGACATCAGATAAGGACGTCATCGAAGCGTCCCTGAACCTAACCACAGACGCCGTGAGACACAATTTCTTCGCCGTCCAGAAACTAACAGCTAAAAGTAAAGGCTTGACGGTGCGTGAGGTAACGGCGCTTCATGATTGTTTGAAGACTATCGATGAGACGTTAGATGAGCTCCGCCTAGCGTTGGAAGATCTTCATCAGTATCCGAAAGGAAAATCACTAAGGAAACATGCTGATGATCTTAAAACCCTAATTAGCTCAGCCATTACTAACCAAGGGACTTGCCTTGAGGGCTTCTCCTACGACAAAGCAGATCGGAAAGTTCGCAAGGCCTTATTGAAGGGGCAGGTACATAAATTTAATATAAAGTAAAATAAATATTTAAAACTAAATAGAGGTAGATGTAGGAATATTTATGCATTTTTTTTCTATCAATGAACATTTGAACATTGAGCATTTGAACATTTATGCATATATACAGTATTTATTTCAAACGAATAAAAAGAAAATGTAAGAGCTTATTATTGAACCGATGAAAACAGGTACACGTGGAGCACATGTGTAGTAACGCATTAGCAATGATCAAGAACATGACAGAAACCGACATAGCCAACTTCGAGCTAAAAGACAAGTCCAGCTCCACCAACAACCGCAATCTCAAGGAGCTTACAGGCGACTTAGATGGAGAAGGCTGGCCAAACTGGTTGTCCATCGGAGACAGAAGACTTCTTCAAGGGTCAACGGGGGTGAATGTAGACGCCACGGTGGCGGCTGATGGAAGCGGTGACTTTACGACGGTTGCTGCGGCTGTAGCAGCTGCGCCTGAGAAGAGTAACAAACGGTATGTGATACATATAAAAGCAGGAGTTTATAGAGAGAATGTGGAAGTGTCGAAGAAGAAGAAGAATATAATGTTTTTGGGAGATGGTCGAGGAAAGACTATTATCACCGGAAAAAGAAACGTCGTTGACGGAAGCACCACTTTCCACTCAGCTACCGTTGGTATGTAGTCTCCCTCTTAATTTAAATAATTGATAGTTTTATATTTTATTTAAAAAATCATTCTAAATTTAAAGTAATATTTTTCATTTTATAACTGAATATTTTTCATTTTAAAATAAAATATAACTAAAATAGAAAATATAAGTGGTATATTTTATTTGAAAACTAACAAAACACTAAAATGTTGACAAAAAAAAAATAAAACACTAAAATATTCAAAGAAAACTAAAAAACAATACACAAAATGTGAATATTTTTGTTTAGTATGTGTACCTGGAAAATCTAGAACATCAACTTTTAAATATCCTACTTATTCATTTGTCTGTTTTTTTTTGTCAAGGATTCATTTGTCTGTTTAAAATTTTTCATTATGCAACTACTAACACATTGTAATGTATTTTTTATACTTTTATAAAACTCCAAAATTGTACTTCGAGGACTTTCGGGATACGTACCACGTAACATCACATGAGAGGCAGTTTCACGTTAATTTATGTTTTGTTTTCTTGTGAATGTAGCTGCTGTCGGTGAAAGATTCTTAGCGCGTGACATCACATTCCAAAACACGGCAGGTCCGTCAAAGCATCAAGCAGTGGCTCTTCGAGTCGGATCAGACTTCTCCGCCTTCTACAACTGCGACATGTTAGCATATCAAGACACACTCTACGTCCATTCCAACCGTCAGTTCTTCGTCAAATGTCACATAGCCGGGACCGTTGACTTCATTTTCGGAAACGCAGCCGCGGTTTTGCAAGATTGCGTTATTAACGCACGCCGACCAAACTCCAACCAGAAAAACATGGTCACGGCTCAAGGCCGGTCCGACCCGAACCAAAACACTGGGATTGTGATTCAGAACTGTAAGATTGGTGCCACGAAGGATCTTCTGGCTGTGAAAGGAAGTTTTTCGACGTATCTTGGTCGCCCTTGGAAACAATATTCAAGGACGGTGATAATGCAGTCGGATATCTCCGACGTGGTCCGACCCGAAGGATGGCTTGAGTGGAGCGGGGATTTTGCGTTGGATACTCTGACGTATAGAGAGTATTTGAATAGAGGAGCAGGGGCTGGAACTGCGAATAGAGTAAAGTGGAAGGGTTATAAGGTGATTACGAATGTTACAGAGGCTCAGCAGTATACGGCTGGTCAGTTTATTGGTGGTGATGGGTGGTTAGGTTCGACCGGTTTCCCTTTCTCGCTAAATCTTTGATATTTTTACAATTTGAATTATTAATTTATCTTCCATTATTAATCAATAAAGTATGAATTTGATAAGATTATAAAGTTATTCTTATAAGGTTAAGCCATGGCAAAGTTAACCTACCTAGTTTTATCTACTCATATCAATATGAATTTTCATGTCATTCTACCGAACCAAGGCAAGGTTCAAACTATAAACCCGGGTAGAATAAAACCGACTTAAACCAAACTTTGAAAACCAACCGAGATTCAAACTTTAGACACTCCATTAATGGAATACAATTAACACAAACCTCCAGAGTGAGCTACATAACCAGATGATACCAGATTGATTAACTGGTTCGGATTCATCAAGTTATATAACCAGGACTCATGTGTTGGAAGCCCAATCTTGGTACTGTCACTTGTCGGATTTGAGACCTCAATAGATTTAGATGGACCACTTGCTAGACATGCACATGGCCTTTCAATGTTGCAAGATAATCTTCTTTATGTTTTCAATTTTCTTCTTGTTTGTATACATTTTCATTGTATTATTTTCTTTCCAATGTGTATACTTGAAAAATGTAACAGTAATCTATACTATATTAAAAGGCAAATATAAGTCATGGAGAAGATGTCCACGTCAGCCAATTAAATCAACCAATGGGGTTAGTTTTTTTCGCCACATCAAACCGAACTTGGGCTGTTTTTTTTATCTGTGAATTTCAAATTTGGCCCATAACCTCAATAGCTATCTCTTCGACATCCCATCTCTTCGTCTTTAGAATCGGTCAGTCGACTAAACTCTTCCACATCTCTTCCCTTTGTTTTCCAACTTAAATAACTTCATTTATGTGAGAGAATCAAGCGTTATGTAATCATACAAAGAGGACTCAAGAGATTTTCTCAAATTGATATTTAACATTTTAACAACCTAATCAAAAGTCGGCTATATAAGAAGACCATCTTGAGACGAATCTGAATCATCCCTTCGTATTTCTCCGATTCATTATCAAATTTCTCTCAGGAACCCTAAATTCTTCATATGTCTCTTCCTTTCAATGTATATTCTTAAACAAATGCTTTTGATTTGATTTTTCTCTTTATATTTAGTCTGATATTTTGTTTCCATTAAGATTATTGAATCCTTGGATAACTGAATTGGAAAATTACTTTTTGGTTTCGTTGATCTATCTTCTTGCTATGTGAAGAATGCCAATGATTAAGATCTCAATCTTTAGTTTCTTATGTGATTTACATGTGCTGATTCAATTCAGGGTTTATACAATCGTCTTTCGAATACAAAGATGGATCTTTCTAGATACATTTATTTAATGTCATCAAGTGTTATGTGATCCTTTGATGTAATTAGATTCTGGATCGACATTGACAATATTTTGACTACTGATTAGCTTATGTGTATACCTAAATCAATATATACCTGACAAGAACGAATCTAATCGTTGTTTGAAAAAAAAAATCATTGGGAAAGCTTTACTCTGTTTTTGGATGTGGTGGAGCTTTTTCAGTGGAAGATGTGGGTTGTTTTCCAATTTAGGTTTTTTTGCTTAATTTTTCTTCGGCATTATGGCTTCCAATCTCCCGATGAGCCCTCCATTGGAACATGCGGTGAATGGTGATATCCATGACCATTTGTGAGCCCTCACGTATGTTTTTCCATTTTTTAAATGTGTCCCAATTTCTCAGTCTCTTTTGTGTTATGCTCTTCAGTAAAAAAAATTCACTGGAGAGGACGAATGCTGATACTAACTGCCAGTGTAGTATCTTCAAAAGGTTGTATCTGGGTATTTAAAGTTTTGACAATGATTTTTGATTGTGATAAATAAAATCAGATCATTTGATAGTATGTGAGACATGCTTAATACTTCTTCACAATCTAATCGTCAATGCTAAAGTTCTTATATTGATGAATAAAATGTAAAACAGATTAAGGGATTAACTCAAGATTGGTACTTTATGAAGAGATCAAAGTTAATCTTTGGGTATTTGGCGCACAGTTTAAGAGGAGTGACAACATTGAAAGTGAGGGCTACAAAGGAAGTTTTGAATTGATTCCACCTGGATAAATGAGTCACTACTTCTGAAGGATAGTAGTCAGTGGCAAATGTATTCAAGAGAACTTTTGGAACTGGTAGCAGAGGAAGGCTCAAAATAGGCTGTGGGCTTCTCACACGTACTCGCCGAGGTAACAAAGATTATTTTTTTTTGTTTAGTTTACGTTTAGTCTGGATATTTTGCTTAATACTGTGTTACTTTTCAAGATGAATCAGGTAAATGATTGTTGATCTGATAGAAAAGATTAAAGAGAGCCAAATTATATTTGAAACAGAACTAAAGCTGATAAAAAATTATTCGTTATGACAGTGAAGCTAAGGTGATGGTAATGAAGCTATGGGATCCACATTTGTCTTTGCTCAAGCATCGTCTTTGAGAAACGCCAAATAAGACGGTAAAAGGAATGTCTTGGCATTGTTTTCTAGACGTTTTAGTGTTAGTTTATTTGTGATTAATTAACAGGAAATTTTTGTAAGGATCATCTATATAATGTGTACACATGTTTGTTACTAAGTTTGCAGTGTCTTAGGAATAAGGAAATAGCCGGTGAGAAGATTCGTTTATAAAAATGTGATTCTCACTTGATGTATTTTCCCCATGATTATATATAAATAAGCGACATAAACGAGCTCTCAATTATCTTAACGATTTCAAGTGGAATGAGGTTGAAGAACCAAAAGAGTTCACACTTGAGCTATTCTTCGTTGCTTATTGCAATGAAAAACAATGAGATTGGCGGTTTGGAGGTTCGTTATTAGGATATGTTTTTGAATGAAAAAAATTTCTTCTCTTAGATTTCCACTGATTATCAAGAGTAATGAGCAAGAGGAATGAGCTTGCAAGTATCTCCAAAATATCAAACGGAATAGGGCTAAAGACCAATAAAGATTCACGCTTGATTTTTTCTTTTATAAGAATTCTTACTACAATAACACTGTCTTCACCAAGATATATCACATGATTGGTAAAGCTAAGCTTATCCTCGAGAAGACCATTGGATATGATCTTTTCCAACTTACGATGTATTTACAATTTTTGTTTTTTGAGGCCAAGTCCTATTGGTCCTCCTTACCTATTGTACTCTCTCCATTTCAATATAGATGATGTTTTTGAAAAATTATTTTGTTTCAATTTACATGAAGTTTTGAGATTTTAAGGTTACTTTAACTTTATTGGAAACTATTCAGCCAATTAGATTAATCTGTCTTTTTTATAATTGGTCAACTGACTTAAAAATTATATATATGAAATACCTTTTTAGAAAAATACAATTTTCTTAATCTTTGTGCATTGAAGTATAACATTAAGTATTGTGAAACAGAGGGAGTATATAATATGATAGCAAAACATGGAATGACTACTTATAAAACAGGTCCAAGAGAAAAAATTAGAAGCTGGAGTATGATGAAAGGAACACAAAAGTGAGAAGAAAGAGAGACGAGATTCACCATGAGTGTGTTGTGTATATATCCTATGTGTTTTCATTTTTCACCAGAAGAATAGTGCGAGCAGCAATGTTAAGTAAAAGAAAATAGTCGCGTCTCCAACACGGCCGTCTTTTGGGTGGGTGGTAGTTTTGCTCAAGAGTAGTTTGGTTTTCGTCTAATTTTCATTTGTAATAGGTTCTCATAAATTTGTTTGGAGGACAACAACATTCAGTTGGTTTCGCCAATTTTGACTGAACATTTTCTCTATAATAAAATGATTCTGTTTGGATTGAAAACAAACCTTTTAATTATCCGTAGATCTAAAATCACGTTAACCACTACTTTTTACGTAATAATCTAGCAAGAGACTTTTTGGTCAGACTAATGAAAAGGGTTATATCAAACCAAGAATGCTATAAAAATTTAGTTAGATCGGTAAATTTGCTTATGAAAAGTTAACATTCGATTAACTCCCCAAACTATGAGCCCATAATGTTATATAATAAAACACACAACAAACTATGAGTTCTAACATTTTACATTTGTTAGGAAAAAAAAGAATACATATTTTTAAATTTGTATATAAACTTATTTTTATAATCAATCAATTAATAATATATATGTGTGTGTACTTAATTAAAAGTATAAATTATTAAAGTTATAAAATAAAAAAAAAGCCGGGCCAGAACACACAACAAACTATGAATTCTAACATTTAAAATTTATTAGGCAGAAAACAAAATAAATATATTTAAATTTGTATACTAACTTATTTTTATAGTGAACTATAATATATATAGAGAGGTATTTATAAAAAGTAAAAATTATAAAATAAAAAAACCCGGGCGTAGCCCGGGCAAGCCCCTAGTCACTTGAATAGTTGAATGTGGTTCCTCCTTTTGGGCCTACTATGAAATAAAGAGGGTTGACTTTTGACTTATTTTGGGTTATCACACTTTAATTTGAACTTTAATTATGCGTTATGAATGGTTTTAGAAGAGACATGGTATAGTTGTACTTGATTGGATAGACAACAAAAAGGACACGTAATGGAGTTTAGTATAGTTTATAATCAAAGTTACGTAATTAAATAGCAATACTTAATCATGAATCTCCACATGCAAATACATCAACTGTCACACACTCACACACTTGCACCCACCAAGAAAGCACCATGGAGCTAGCGAGAGTCACATTCATATATTCACTTTTTCTTGGTTCCACACTTTTATAAAAGACAACAACACATGTTCTCCTCTGACAGAACAACAACAGAACATCAAAAGATAAAATCTTTGTAATAAGAAAACCCAGAAAACCAAAAGAAAGGAGCTTGCTTTACTCCACTTATAGAAAAGATCATGGAATCAGTGAATTCCTTCAAAGGATACGGAAAAGTAGACGAAGCTCAAGATCTAGCCTTAAAGAAAAAAACAAGAAAACGCCTGATTCTACTCACCGTCTCCGTCGTAATTCTCGTCGCGGTGATAATCGCCGCCGTGGTCGGCACCGTGGTCCACAACAGCAAGAACAACAAGAACTCGTCCGAGTCGACACCGAGTTCACCTCCCGAGTTATCACCATCCACCTCGCTCAAAACCATCTGCAGCGTGACACGTTACCCCGAATCTTGCTTCAACAGCATCTCGAAGCTCCCGTCTTCCAACACGACAGATCCGGAGGTTCTCTTCAAGCTCTCGCTAAAGGTGATCATCGACGAGCTCGATTCGATCTCCGATCTACCGGATAAGCTCTCTAAGGAGACTGATGACGAGCGGATCAAATCTGCTTTAAGAGTCTGCGGGAATCTCATCGAAGACGCGTTGGATCGGCTAAACGACACCGTTTCGACCGTCGACGACGAGAGCAACAAGAACACTCTGAACTCGTCGAGGATCAACGACCTCAAGACGTGGCTGAGCGCGACCGTGACGGACCACGAGACGTGTTTCGACGCGATAGACGAGCTGGCTAAGAACAAGACGGAGTACGCGAACTCGACGATCACTCAGCAGCTCAGATCCGCGATGAGCAGCTCCACGGAGTTCACGAGCAACAGCCTCGCCATCGTGTCGAAGATCCTCGCCGCGATAAGCGATTTCGGGATCCCGATTCACGGGAGGAGACGGCTTTTGGAGGAGGCTCCGGAGTGGGCGAGGAGGAGGCTGTTGCAGACGGAGGGTTTGAAGCCTGATGTGACGGTGGCGGCTGATGGAAGCGGAGATGTGACGACGGTGAACGAGGCGGTGGCGATGGTGCCGAAGAAGAGCTTGAAGATGTTTGTGATATACGTGAAAGCTGGGAGGTACGTTGAGAATGTTGTGATGGATAAGGGAAAGTGGAATGTTATGATCTACGGCGACGGGAAGGATAAAACAATCATCGCCGGGAGTAAGAACTTCATCGACGGGACTCCGACTTATGAAACGGCGACGTTCGGTAAGTAAATGAAACGCCGCGTTTTGATGTAATTGGTTTATTTTGGTTTAATTTGATTTATTTTGGTTTATTTGCAGCTATACAAGGGAAAGGATTTGTAATGAAGGACATCGCGATCATCAACACCTCCGGAGCGGCGAAACACCAGGCGGTGGCGTTCAGATCAGGCTCCGACTTCTCCGTCTACTACCAGTGCTCATTCGACGGTTACCAAGACACGCTCTACCCTCACTCCAACCGCCAGTTCTACCGCAACTGCGACGTCACGGGAACCATCGACTTCATCTTCGGGAGCGCCGCGGTGGTTTTGCAAGACTGCAAGATCATGCCACGTCAGCCTCTGGGGAACCAGTTCAACACCATAACGGCTCAGGGGAAGAAAGATCCGAACCAGCTCTCCGGGATGTCGATCCAGCGGTGCAGCATCTCCGCCAACGGGAACGTGACGGCTCCGACGTTCCTCGGCCGGCCGTGGAAGGAGTTCTCCACGACGGTGATAATGGAGACGGAGATAGGACCGGTGGTGAAACCCGTCGGGTGGATGTCGTGGGTTAGCGGCGTTGATCCGCCGGCGAGTATTGTGTACGGGGAGTACAAGAATACGGGTCCCGGGTCGGATGTGGCGATGAGGGTTAAATGGGCCGGGTATAAAGCGGTTATGACGGCGGATGAGGCGGCGAAGTTTACGGTGGCTTCGCTTTTACATGGCGGTGATTGGATACCGGCGACGGGTGTGACACATCAGCTAACTTGATTATAGTGAGATTATAATATAGATTTTTCTTTTATATGAGAACATCTGATTACGATCTACCTTTTTTTTTAATTTGTTTGACACGGTTGTATGGTTTGTATTTTATCAAAACTTGGTTGTACTTTGTGTCTTTTCTGATATGAGATAATAGTTTTTAAGTTTTATAATCTGAGAAAGTTGCTGAAAGACATGGGAGATGAAAGATTCTCTTACACAACAAAGACTAAACTGTCTTCATGAAACATCAGTCTCTCTAACAGATAAAATGAAAGAAAGCCACTTGGAGTCAAAGATTTGAAGTAGACACAAAGCTTATTGCGAATCTCAATCAAAGACGACTAATGACAGCTTCAACTTCTTGTGGAGTGTAGAGATGGTAAGCTGGAGCTACCTTGGCAATGTCCACATTATTTGGAGTCACCTACACACAGACCAGACACATTTAGATTGGGACCAAAAACTTCTGTGAACTGTAAAAGCTATTGGATTGAAAAATTTATACCTTTTCTTCCATAACTTGCTTGAGAATTGATACAGCGATCGTCTCAGCTTCTTCAAGTGACAGATCCTGCAGTAAAGTTAAATGTTACTAGAGGTTATAACAACAAGAGTAAAGGGTGTAATCAGATTGAGAAGTTATTGTAAAGATTCTCAAGTTACTTTGTTGAACTGCTCTTGAAGAGAACTATCAGCTCCTTCTGAGCCTGAACCAATCGCCTTCGCATTGCACTGCCAGAATGTTCCAGACGGGTCCGTGTAGTACCTGCAACAAGACCAAGTCGTTTGACAATGTAATGAACTAACTTACCAGACAAACAAGTGAGGAAAGTATTAGTGAATTAACTACTTACAAGCTCGGTCCATTTTCATCGTGACCAGCAATGAGAAGCGAGACTCCAAACGGCCGAGACTGTATTTAACATTAATAGAAAAAAGTGAATTAGTACTCATGATTGGAAATGTAACGATCGAATATAGATTTTCTTTCAAGTAAACAATGATTCAAACACAGCTTCCTAAGATGTCTGAAAACAACTAGAGATTCCAATTTAAGTATCAAGTTATTACCATTGATTCTTCATCTCCTTCACCAAACCGTAAAGCCAGATCACACAACGCTTGGGTTGTGGACTCTACAGTCATTGGCTCGCCATATGAGAATCTGTGGTTCTGTACAGCAGCAAACAAGCAGTCAATAACGTAAAAAGTCTTTCAACGCTTAAATGAATGAATGAAAAAAAATCCGAGAAGGAGAAACCTCACTTGAGTCTCAACTCTTGCATGCTCAACAAGTGTGCGGGCATCAGCAATCAAGCCGCTCATGGCACATCCAATATGGTCATCAATTTCCATAATCTTCTCTACACTGCTCGGCTCCTGAAAATTTAAGATGTAATAGTTTAACATAAACTGAGGTAGCATATATCACCATACGTAACAAATCAGCCATCCTCTCTCCAGATAGTATAATGCAACCATCAGAAATATCAATTTGATAAATCAAAACTTTGAGAAAGATAGAAATCAATGTAAGGAGGCAAACCAGCAAAGGGGAGGTGATACGCTTCTCGACAGCAAGCACAACTCCGTCTTTTGTCTTTACTCCAATTGCAGTAGAGCCCAGCTGCAATAATTCAACACTCATCAGTGACTCGAGAAATATAATCCAAACACAACTAGCTAGGCAACCAAAGAAAACCACTAAATGGTTTTCGAGGGAAAACACATTTTTACAACCTTTCTCTGTATTTCACAATAGAACCAAGCTATAATAAGAATTATAACCCGCACACAAACACACACACACACACTGGAAATTCCAACTACAGCGAGTAATCAAGTGAATATGATCCAAATTTTCAGCAATAGTTTAAGCAATCAGAAATTAGAACCCCAATTTCACAATAAAACCAAGCTGTGATAAGAATTATAATCCACACACACACTGAAAATTTCCAACTCAGAAACAAGTCAATATGATCTACATTCTGAAATAGTTTAAGGAATCAGAAATCAGAACCCCTTTTTCTACGTCATCACTCGATGCTTCAACTATATATATTCTCTATAGATTCAATTAATGGTAACAAGTCCTCAAGCTATGATATGCATACACCGCGGAATGTTTATTCTAAGAAAGAACCACGAAGCAATTAAACAATGAGATCATATGAACCTAACAAAAACCCTTTTCTTCAACTAATCTCCAGGCTGCTAAGAGAAGAGTTAGTTACCTTGATAGCTTCAATGGCATACTCGACTTGGAATAATCTGCCTTCAGGAGAAAAAGTGTTGACTCCTCTGTCATACTCGGTCCTTCCCAAACACAACACAACAATCACAAAATCACGATAAGCAAAACCCATGATTGAAACATTAAAAGGAAGATAATTTAAGTGGACCCAGAAGCATAAGAAGATAAATTTTGGATAAAGAAGGAGACAGACCTAGTGAGAAACATCTTCTTCGATCTGTAAACCCTTTTTCAATGTCTGCACAATAGAATAAAAAAACATAGAACATTCACAGATCTGGGTAAACCCTATAACTCAGGAGCAACAGAGTCGAAAGACTCGAAACCCTTTGTTGAGATTAAAGAATCATACCAGCTCTGATTGATCGGCAAAATCGAAGAAACTGGGATGCTTTTAGTTTTACAAGATGTTCACTTCTTGAACAACAAGTTAGATGATCCCGAAACGCGTCGTTTTGTATTGGGCTTTTACAAAGCCTTACAATCTTTTACTCGTGGTTTATGAGAAAGGCCTAAACTTTTTCTTCTTAATTTGATAATGGACTGGAGTTTTAGTGGGGTTATTGGATTTTAATATAACAAAATTATGTGGATGAGTAATTGTATTTTATTTTTCAAAACCACATATTATTAAAACGTTTAGTTAATAAAGCTTAATTTTCAAAGTTACTAATTAACATGATTGCGACACATGGCGATTATATATCTAAGATTATAACATGTGTTAATTCATCTCATAATTAAAAACATACATATTAAGATAATAGCAAAAACAACTTTTGTTAAAAAGTAACTATAAATATCATTAATAGTAATATTTCCGTTTTTAATTCCTAAACAAGATATTATTTGATAGTAATTTTTCTTCAAATAGTTTTACATGTATTTAAATATATAATGATTAAAAATATATATTTAGATAATAAAAAGGAATTAAGAAAAACGAAAATTAGCATATAATGTTTTTTTTCATTTTTTGGTTATATAAAGCTTAATTTTCAAAGTTACTAATTAACATGATTGCGACACATGGCGATTATATATCTAAGATTATAATATGTGTTAATCCATCTCATAATTAAAAACATATATATTAAGATAATAACAAAAAATTTTTTTGTTAAAAAGTAACTATAAATATCATTAATAGTAATATTTCCGTTTTTAAATTCCTAAACAAGATATTATTTGATAGTAATTTTTCTTCAAATAGTTTTACATGTATTTAAATATATAATGATTAAAAATATATATTTAGATAATAAAAAGGAATTATGAAAAAAGAAAATTAGCATATAATGTTTTTTTCATTTTTTGGTTATAATACAAAAAGAAAATTACTATAAAATCATTTATTTGAACTTTTACAAATATGTTTTGGTTTTATTATAATTATAATCATTTATTTTAGATAATTTTAATATTTTTCATATTATTTGTATTGACACCATTTTAATTAAATAAGTTATAATATCATGTTCATTACCAACAAAAAGCAAATAGGGAAAATATCTGAAAAAATATAAGGAAAATTTCTTATTTGTTAATTAAATAAATTATAATATCATGTTTATCACCAGATTCTTTCAAAAAGAAAATTTACCATATAAATTTAATAAGGAAAATTTGTATTTGATAAGAGAGGATTTTTAAAGTAATTTTAAAATTGTTTAATACTATTTTTCACTTTTTATTTTAAAATTTGAAACTAAACAATTTGTCAAATAATTTATTTAATACTAATTTTATTTTTCTTAATTTCTAAATAAAATATAATTGTAAAAAATATTTGACAGTAGTTGTTCTTCTCTATAATCTTGAACAGAAGAAAATTGTAAAAGATTGTTTAATAGTAGTTTTACTTTCTTCAAATCCTAATCAAAAGAAATATTTGTAGAATAATTATTTCAAATAGATTTTTATAAATAATCAAATTTCTTATTTAAATAGTTAATTTCCTTTTAAGAAAACTCACAAACAAAAATAATCTACAATAAGAAAATAAAATTGTAAGAAATATTTGATAGTAGTTGTTCTTCTTTGTAATCTTGAACATAAGAAAATTGTAAAATATTGTTTAATAGTATTTTTTATTTCTTCAAATCCTAATAAAAATATTTGTAGAATAATAATTTCAAATATTTTTTTATAGACAAATTTCTTATTTAAATAGTTAATTTCCTTTTTAAGAAATCATAAACCCAAAAAAATTACCATTACTAACATCAAATATAAGATTACTTATATATAAAATTACTAATTATTGAAGCATAAATCTTAACCGAAAGATACATGGAAAAATAGATTTCTCCATGCTACTAAGAAAATTGGTTTTATTATTGTAGGTCAAATATTAAAGAATTTAAATCAAAGAGAAGACCTAGGTAATTGAAACAGAAATCCTAATTGAAAGTTATGTGTGAAAATGAATTTTTATTCCTAGACCAACATATGCAAGATCGTATTTCAAACTGAAAATATCTATTTCCTGTATGATTTAGCTATCTAATGTCAACAAAAGTAAATGTTAAAACTTAAAAGAGATTGTCTATATTTGTCAAGTCATGTTTTACAGTTATAGGCCGTACTATCAAAAATCACTATAACTACAGAGCATTAGATTTTTAAAACATAACGACAATGGTTTTCTACAAAATATTATATATTAAGAAGTTTTCAGTAATATATGATATATAGAAAAATAAGTTAAAATCACACTATCGATGTTATATCAATCAAATTTGATATTTTATCTAGCAATATATTTGATATTTAACTGACTATCAATAATGCATATTGATTAATGTTGTGTAATATTAGTCTTAAACAATATAGAGAGAATTCACAGTTTTATATGTTTTAATTAACTATAACTAATATTTTTTTGAAAAATAATTAAAAGTGAAGTATTTGTTAAAAAAACAAAAAAAAAACTAATAATTTTTTTAAAACACTGTGATTATTGAAACAAAAATACGAATTAAAATTTATGGAAGACATCATAACTATTATTAAAATAAGTCATCAATATAATGAAAAATCATCCAAGAACTATCGTGAAATAGATTTTTATTCTTTTGATGTTCGCCAAAAAAAAGATTTTACTCATTAGACTGGTTTTATTATAATGCTGAATCTGAACTATGTAATCGTGAGCTTTTTACCAATGGCGGTATGTTTGACACCAGCATCAGTGAAGTTTGGATACATGACTGTTGCATTGTTTTTGTTGTGTACAATACACTTAAAAAGCTTTTTTACATATTGTCTCAATTGGTGTTATTTGACTTTCAGTTTCTTTTTCATAAGAAAGTAGATATTTTTTCTCTAATCTAAGTATAATTTTGATAACAATTCGTCTATGAACCATGATATATAAAATACATGTATTAACTTAAACTTATATAAAAAAATTGTTTTTAACTATAAAATAAATCTTCACAACTTATGTAAAAAACAATCATAAAATTATAATAAAATAGTTTATTATTTTCTGTTTTTATTAAATTAAAATATAAAAAAAAACCCGTTGCAACGCAACGGGCTTATATCTAGTTTATAATATTGGTTAACATTAAGTATTACTTATAATCATATGAATTTTACACTACACTTTGTGGATTTACAAAGAGAGAGAGAAAAAAAAGAATGAATCCGAAACAACAAATATAGTTGTACAAATACTAATTAATATGTATTTCTAGCTCACTGTCAGAATTTAAGTGTTGCAATAAAAAGATAAGACAAAATAGCCCGTCTGAATTATGTTTTCTGCCTGTACACTGTACTCAGTGTCAGAATTAAAGTTTACAATTAGTTCAAGGAAATACAACCAAGCAGAAAAGAACAAAAAGAAATGCAGGAGTGTAGTCTTGTAGATTATGGAGAGGAAGAAAAGCTGTGACTTGTTGCAAGGCTTCTCATGTTTTTGTCTTTGGTCAGTCTTCTTTATGTATCTCTGTATTAAGCTTTTGCATGATAACAGCAATTCAAGTTTAGTAAAACAAGAAAACAACAACAACAACAAAACTCCATAATACAGGAAAACAAAAAGAGTTTCCACTGCTTAATATTTTCTTTTCTTTTCCAAATTTTTAGAAAATCTTAATGTTAACCATCCACTCTTAAAAAAATGAGAGTGTTTAGTTTGTAGTTATCAAAATAATGCCGTACGTGACGTCCAGAACTTATAAATTAATATGTTGTAGTTTTAGGTGGATTTCGACAAGAAAAATATAGTAATCTAAAAATGTAGTTATCCACTAATTCCTTGTTGTATTTCATTGATATTGCAATAAAAATAACAAAAATATATTGATAATCCAACACAAACAAAATTATTTGTCATTGTTGTCCATTTGTAATTGTAATATACTTTCTCATTCTTTTAACTAAGTTAGTGAAAAAGTATTATTGCAAGGAATACAACCACAAGAACTACGCCCGGAAACCAAATAACCACGGCGGTTTGTTAGCTTCCTCGCCGTTTCAGCTGCTATCTGCAACTGCTCAGCATGTTGCTGCCTCGCCGTAGCTCTCCAGTCCTCCGCTCTCCGGTGCACCGTGTCCATTCTCTTCATCAGTTTCTCTTCGAAATTTGATCTCATCTTCTGTATTTTCATCTAAAACAAATATAACACCACCCGAAAAAGACAGACTAATCATTAATAATGTTGAAAATCATCACACAGCTGTAAAAATTAGGACTTGTATAGTGTTATAAGCTACATAATAAAATGATTAATGGTTTAATATAAATCTAAGCGCTATAAACAAACATATATTTTTCACATGGGACTTGCACGAGTTACAAGTACAAGCTACAAAGATACATCATCATTTCTTTATAAAGAATTTAGAAACTCGAAGACTTTTTGCTTCTAAAGTAACAAAGACTAGTCAATGAAGTCGTGCAAGGGACTTCGAACATTACTCTAATGCTGGCGCATGGCTCCACAAATCTATATTATCAGAACAGAACAAAAACCGTATTTTTATACGGTTCTCTCTCTAAAATACACGTACAACCATGCACATACCTCGAGTTTCCTGGACTGAGCCTCAGCTTTAGCATTTTGGAGATTCACCCATGCCTGGATCTTGGCTTCTTCTCTTTGATATCTACAAAAGAATTCAACTTTCTGAGTTTACCAAAATTAAGTTTTAATAGTTAAAAAAAAATTATAATAGTTTAACAACAACAAGGGTTTAATAGTTTCTTTCAAGATTCTTTTTTTTTTTTCTTTACAAGATTCATGTATATACCTTTGGCAAAACTTGATCTTGTCGTCTTCACCATCCCAGAAAGCAGCTTTAGACTCTGAAACACTTCTCCGCAACTCACTTTCCATATCGAAATGCCTTAAGCTCTTAGCTATCTCCTGTTCTTCCTCTTCCCTCGAGTTCCAATGAGTGACCGAGTTATAGTACTGAGTCGCTGCTGACCCACTGAGTCGTAGCTTGTCTGCGAACTCGGATATGTCTATAACATTTTTGGTTTCTGTTAACGGACCAGACATTTTCGAAGGCGTGTTGTGTCTCGCCGGAGACATGCTTTTAAACGGCGTGTGGCATCTTGAAGCCGTCACGCTTCCGACTGGTGTCATCTCTGTTCCCATGTCTCTGTGTTGAACTTGAGCTTCTTCTTCTTCTTCCCCGAACTCTCTGAATATAAACCCTTCCGTTGATGGGAGCACTTCGTTCGCTAACTTATCTACAAGAACACAGAATAAAAAAAGATTGAAACTTATCAAGAATCTATTAAAAGGGTTTCTTCCTTTGTACCTTTGAGTACAAGATCTGGTGGAGGTAATGAGACTTTCTCCTCTGTAACCCTAGACTTCTCCGAGTAAACAACTTTGAGGGGATGTGCCGGTGATTCATGACCGGAGGAGGTGACCCATTTCTCTGCATCCACCCATTTTGAAGGGAAGTTTCTTCTTCTCCCAGAGACATTGCTACTGAAGCTGAAGACTCCTCTACCTGGAGTGCAAGGAGATTCCATTTGCGTCATTCTTCTCTGTCCACTGCTTCTTCCTTCTCCAATGCTCTTTTGTGATGAGAAACTATGTCTTCTTTCGTTTACCATCTCATTGCTGCTGCTGCTACTGCTTAGGTCTGCAGTTTTATTCAGGTTGATTCTGCTTATAAGCGAGTCTTCTGCAAATGGGTTTGTGCTTATTCCTGGCTCCATATCTAAAGTTTTCTCCTGAAAACAAAGAAAGAAAGAAAGAAAGAGAGATTCAAGAACGAGAAACAGAAGAGAAGTATTAAGGACAAGAAAAGATATTGGTTATTTTACCATATTAGGAGGAAACAAAGACTGAGTTTGAAGATGAAGCTTGGTGTTGCTGTTTCTTGTGATGTCCATGGAGTTTTCTTTGTTTTGTTTCTTCTATTGTGTTTTTTGTGTTCTTATCTTGCTAACTAGTTGTCTGCATCTAATGTAGCAGTTATATTGTTGTAGAAGAGTTATAGAAAGTGAAGCTATATGAAAATTGCATTAGCTTTTTAGATGTCTATAGGAAAAAGGCTTGACCAGTTTTTCAGAGTAGACCGGACCATTGGATTCTATATTTCATATTTTTTTTAATGATTTATTTATCTTGTGTTATTTATGCTACTAGTCTTTGGATTCTAATCGAAACACTAAAGAATGTTATAGTTATGAAAGTTAACGACAAAATATGTGATAGATAAACATTCTGCGCTTTTGCAATTTATCAGTTGAAACCATAAAAAATGTTAGTATATTATCAAGCTAATATAAACACATTGATTTTAAGTTGGTTGGGTCATGCACGAATAACATTTCTTAATGTGTTTTCCTCGAAATGATTATATTGATTCAACCATTCAACCAACATATATATTACACAAGATTTCTTTCAAATCCGGCAAGACCACCAATCTCTCGAACAAACCCAGCGAGTTAAATAACAACTCCTGGAGCCATAAGCTGGTGGACATCAACCACATCCTAAAAACTAGACAAACACAACAAAAAGCCAAAAAATTCCATATAACAATTTAAGAACCAACATCACAATACACTAATAAAGGTGAAGATTAAACATGATAAGAAGGTGTTAATGGGACAAAGTCTCACATTGGTAGTTAGAGAAATAATGAACTAATATATAAAGGGTAAGAGTCAATCCACTCATTGTCAATTGATTTTAGGGAGAATTGCCAAGTATGACTCAAAACTTGGAGTCAAACCCAAAAGAATACCCCAACTTGGATGTCGTCATGATATTCTTTAGTTTTGGTTTCATCAACATATGTTGTAGTATTGTATATGTTCTTAGGGTTAGATTTCGGAAAGCATTAAAACCGTTTTTGAAAAATTTAAAAATTACCTAAGCGTGTTCATTTCTGTGTATAGTAAACACTATTGAAGTATACTTTGATTTTATAACGTGGTTAGTTAGTTAATTTAGTCATTTTAGTTTAGGGGTTCATTTTAGGGTCTGAACGACTTAAAATTTAGTCGTCTGTGGACAGACGACTAAATATTAAGTCGTCTGATGTACATTATCAGCCATAATAAATCGTCTAAACCGGACCAAACCTTAAATTTTACCAATGTACTTTTAAAGCTAACCGGATCATTTACCCAATATATAAGGTGATTTTTTTTTTGTTCATTTTTTGCGAAATTCATAAATCCTAACAGTTCTCTCTCACCGGCGATATCAAAGGCGATTTCAAATTCCCACTATTTCCGAACAAACCATCGTTCTCAACGTCGGCTATCTAACTTCATTCTCACCGTTCTCGCCGCAGCGTCTTCTAACCCTAGCGACGCCGCTTCCTCTAAACCCTAGCGCCGCCGCTTCCACTATTTCCGAACAAACCGTCGACCTCGCCACCGTGCTCACCAACGTTCTCACCGCCGCTTCCTCCAAACCCTAGCGCCGCCGCTTCGCCGCCGCTTCTTCTCTGTAAACCGTAGCGCCGTTTCTCTGTAAACCCTAACGCCGGTAAGTCATCAATCTCGAGGAAAAGATGAAAATAAAACGTTGTCTCTATCAATGTACTCATTCTCACCGTTTCACTTTTATTTTTTCAGATCTATAACCGCAATGACGAGTACAACAACCGCAATGACGAGTACTCCAACTCCTTCTGCGACTAATCAGGTCCGCTTTACATTTTTCTACTGGAAGACTTGTAAGATAAGTCGTCTGGAGAGTCTTCCAACTGGACGACTTAGTAGACGACTTAAATTAAGTCGTCCAGCAGGAAGACTTTCCAGACGACTTATTACAAGTCGACTACTAAGTCGTCCATTGGAAAGACTTTCCAGACGACTTATAATTAAGTCGTCTACTAAGTCGTCTGAAGTAACAATTAAGGCGTGATTGATTTAGCTTGTGTTCTGACTTCTATTGTTGTCTTTGATTATTTTGCAGACAAAAAGGATGGATATTCCAGAACTCCCCCGTAGGTTATACACACCAGGCTCTGAGCCACCAGCCCACAATAGCATTTCGTATCACACGAATAACAAGAGGTTGCATACTGCTCTTAGGGAAGCTCTTACTGATGACGAATTTGAAGAGCTCAAGGAGTCGAGATTGGGAGTTTTCATCAAATTCAAGGAGCAGGGATTTGGTTGGGCTTCAAGGCTGGTTCACCACATGCTCAGTTTCAAGCTGGACATTCAGAAGAAGTATGAGATGTGGTCTCTGGTTGGTCCAGAACCTTTGAGGTTTTCACTGTTAGAGTTTGAAAACCTCACTGGTCTAAACTGCGAGTACATCGAGGACCTTGAGACACCAAAATGTGAAGTTACCAAAGAGATGGTTTCTTTCTGGGGGATGCTGGGAGTTCATCTGGAAGCTGGGCCAACTACAGATCAGATAATAGCAGCACTGAACAGATGCGGGGATTGGTCCACGGAAGATCGGAAGCGGCTCGCGTACCTTTCCATCTTCACATGATTCATTGAAGGGAGAAAGTTTTCAACCGCTACACGATCTTCTCTGGCAAGGCTAGTGATGGATTTAGATCGGTTTGAGAATTATCTATGGGGGAGAGTCGCGTTTAAGGTGCTGATGGACTCTTTGTGGAACAAAGATATTACTGGCTGCTACACCGTGGATGGGTTTATACAAGTTCTTCAGGTCTGGGTGTACACAGCTATGCCGGAATTGGGTGCTAGTATTGGTGGTCCCAGAGCAAACAGTCCGTCTCCACCGATACTGGCTTACGGAGGCAGCAGAGGCTGCAGATCAATGAAAGCTGCTATCTTGCGTCAGGTATTTACTTCAATCCAAAACACTGCGCAGACGACTTATATTAAAGTCGTCTACTAAGTCGTCCATCTGGACGACCTTTCAGACGACTTAATTAAGTCGTCTACTAAGTCGTCCATCTGGACGACCTTTCAGACGACTTGTAATAAGTCGTCTGGAAAGTCTTCCAGCTGGACGACTTAGTAGACGACTTGTAATAAGTCGTCTGGAAAGTCTTCCAGCTGGACGACTTAGTAGACGACTTATAATTAAGTCGTCTATTTAGTCGTCTTGCTCAAATATCTAACTCGATCCTTCTATTTACTGCAGACCCGCGTGATCAACTTTGTCCAGAAGGACATTAGTGAAATGTGGCCAAAATGGGACTCTGAGGTTGAGGACCTGCCCGCGGAGAACATCATTAAACTCATGTATGATCGGAGACCGTGGAAGTGAACCTTAGATTGCTGGGAAGTCACTGGTACTAAAGTCTATACAAAACCTGATGAGGCTACATCAAAGAAAGCCAAAGAGATAGAGATGGTTGTGGTGGAGGAGGAGGAGGAGGAAGACAATCCAAGACCTCTGAAGAAAGGTCGTAAAGAGGCTCCTAAAGAGGCTCATAAAGAGGCTCCTAAAGAGGCTAGACAAGAGCCTATGGAAGAGGAAAGTTGGATGACCAAACATGAGTTGGAAAAAATGTTCAAGGACGTAACTGACTGCATGAAAGAAGGGTTTAGGAAGTGCATCAAGGAGATTAGGAAGGTGTCCGATAGGTTGGAAGCTGTGGAGAAGAAGGTTGGTATCACCAATCATGCTACCCTTTAAGACAAACAGCCTACTCCTCAACCCAATCAGCCTACTCCTCAACCCAATCAGACAACCCCTCAAGACAAACAACCTACTCCCCAACCCAATCAGACAACCCCTCAAGATAAACAGCCTCCTCCTCCTACCAAAGAGGCTACTCCTCAACCCAAACAGACAACCCCTCAAGATAAACAACCTCCTCTTCCTGCCAAACAGCGTACTCCTCTTAAGAAACAGCCTCCTCCTCCTACCAAACAGCCTCCTCCGACCAAAAAGCCTTCTCTTCAAAGGAAACAACCTCCTCAAACGAAACAGACTACCCCTCAAGCCAAAGAGGTTAGTATCAACAAGAATTAAGTCGTCTAGGGTTAACTAGTTGAACTTGAACGACTTAAATAAAAGTTGTCTGGACGACTAGTTGACCCTGGACGACTTAAAAATAAGTTGTCTGGACGACTAGTTGACCCTGGACGACTTAAATGTAAGTCGTCCAGGGTCAACTAGTCGTCCAGACAACTTTTTTTTAAGTCGTCCAGGGTCAACTAGTCGTCCAGACAACTTTTATTTAAGTCGTCCAAGTTCAACTAGTCTCCAGACAACTTTTATTAAAGTCGTCCATGGTTAACTAGTGTGCAACTTTTATTGCAGAG
The DNA here is from genome assembly GCA_026261945.1 of Hirschfeldia incana. Lineage (NCBI taxonomy): Eukaryota > Viridiplantae > Streptophyta > Magnoliopsida > Brassicales > Brassicaceae > Hirschfeldia > Hirschfeldia incana. The sequence continues at coordinate 2,415,970 of JABCMI010000019.1, forward strand.
ATATTTGCCGGAGGATACATTCGATGAGGGTTTCTCGGTAAATAAGATCTTGCCGGAGGATAAAGCAGATGGTGTCTCCTCCAAACAGATTGTTGCTGTCACTTCCACTGACCAACCGAGCCTCACTTCCACTGATCAACAACTGAGACTCGCTTCCACTGATCAACAACCGAGCCTCGCTTCCACCTCCCAACCGAGCGTCGCTTCCACTGATCCAAGCGTTCCAGCACCACATCCAATCGTTCCAGCACCACATCCAAGCGTTCCAGCACCACAATCAAGCGTTCCAGACACAGAACCGAGCCTGGTTGTATTGGTCAAAACAGCTCCCACTGCTACTGTGCGTGGAAGGAGTGAACGAGTGAAGAAACCTGCTCCCACGCAGATATCTTCTTATACAGCAGAGAAAAATAAATTCATTGCTTTTTTGGCAGCCTATAAGCCATTTCCGGCAGTTAACAAAGAAAAGCTGAAGGAGCTCGCTGTTTGGTTGAAAACTGATCCGTAAGTGATTGCTTTACCCAAAACTTATTGCTTTTTTGCTTTATTTAGTGTACCAAAACTGATTGCTTTTTTGTTTGCAGTCATTATTACACTAAGCAAGAGGACAAACCACGTACATCACCAACTTGGTGGTATCGCATCCTCCGGACACCCAAAGAATGGCTGGAAGACTGCGTAAGTCTTCTTAAATATAGGTCGTCTGGTAAATATTAAGTCGTCTGGTTCTTAAATATAGGTCGTCTGGTAAATATTAAGTCGTCTGGTTCTTAAATATAGGTCGTCTGGTAAATATAAAGTCGTCTGGTAAATATAATTCGTCTGGAAAGTCGTCTACGTAAGTCGTCCAAGTAGACGACTTTCCAGACGACCTAAATATAAGTCGTCTGGTATCTTCTACGTGGACGACTTACCAGACGACTTAAATTTAAGTCGTCTGGTATCTTCTAACTTGTATTATTTTATATGCAGCATATAGATGCTTGGATTAATGTGCTGAGGCAGAGGTATCAGCAGAACCCACAAGCTTTCAGGAGCGAGCGAATGTGCTTCTTGGATCACAACTTTTCCCAGTCTTGGAGAGAACAGTATCACGTCTTCAAAGCCACGGAACCTGATCACCACGGTTTAGGGAGAGCTCTACCTGGTGGGGCGTGGAATTTTTATGACGGATCAATACCTACATTTTGCCAATCAATGAAGAAATGGGGGGAGGACGTTGATGATATCTATGCGCCAGTGAACTTGAACAACAAGCATTGTGTTGCTATTTGGATATCGATCCCTAAGAGGCACATAGTCGTCTGGTACAGCATACCTTCAACGTCGGTACCAGAAGTATGGGATGAGATAATACAGCCTTTTCTGGAGATGGTCTCTTATCTGCTTGTTGAGTGCGCTCCCAACGAAGAGCTACGGGTTGCACGCGGGTTGGAGCCATACACCTATGAGAGACCGTTGAAAGGAATACCCTTGGCCAACAATGGTGATTGTGGCTTGTACGCTCTAAAGTACATTGAATGTCATGCTCTTGGGGTCAACTTTAACCCTAAAGACTTTGCTAGGACCAACGTGAAGGCTATGAGGGATTGTATGGCGGTGGATATATGGACGGAGCTTGTTGATCAGCATTTGAAAGAAAATGTGGATCGTGATAGATTTGTGGGCATGTATGATTACCTGTATAGATTTGAACTCTTGTATAGATTTGAAACCTTGTCTTCCCTTGTATATAATTGAACTTGTCTTCCCTTGTATATATTTGTAAATTTATAAGTCGTCTGCAAGGTTTTCCAGCTGGACGACTTACAAATAAGTCGTCTAGAAGGTTTTCCAGCTGGACGACTTACAAATAAGTCGTCTGGAAGGTTTTCCAGCTGGACGACTTACAAATAAGTCGTCTCAATTTTATAAAATACACTTGAAGAGATAGTAGAAGTCTAAAAATAAAATACACTGGCCGACTTAGAAGAAGGTCGTCTAAAAATAAAATACACTGGACGACTTATATATAAGTCGTCTGGACGGGTAATCAAGACTGGACGACTAAATTTTATAAAATACACTGGACTTCTAAATGTTATAAAATAGACTTGAAGGGATAGTAGAAGGTACTCTAATAATAAAAATACACTGGACAACTTAGTAGAAGGTCGTCTAAAAATAAAATACACTGGACGACTTAGAAGAAGGTCGTCTAAAAATAAAATACACTGGACGACTAAAATTAAGGTCGTCTGGACGGGTAATCAAGACTGGACGACTAAAATTAAGGTCGTCTGGACAACTAGTCAACTGGTTGTTTACATTGTGGTTTCGTATGGCCAGTTTCCTTGCAGTTTGAGCATCTCCGTGCCCTGTGTTTCTTCATGAGTTTGTGTCCTCTCATCCTAGATAGCTCCAACCAAGATTGCCATCTTGATTTCTTCTGTCTTCCCGGACCACGCTTTACTTCTGGAGGAAAGCATTCTCGTTCCTCAACATGTTGTGACACGATAGGATATATATTCTCTGAGTATCCTGCATACAAATAATTCTTTGAGTACACTGGACATACAAGTGAGGAGATATGCAAACCAACTTTATTTGCAGCAGCTATAGCATGAAAGCAAGGTATTTTCTCCACTCCATAGACACCACAATCACACTTTGCATGTTCCAAATCAACCACACAGTCTATTTTACCACCTTTGACAAAGTACTTCCATCCATTAATTGGTTCGACCGTCATCGTATCCGCTATCTCTGTTCGAACAACAAGCAAGTATTCAACACCCCGGCTATGTGGAGTTGTGAGACTCAAAGCATCTTGTCTCATTTTCACATACCATTTTCCTAACTTCTTTCTTATGAACTCCAGCAGGAACGTAATCGGAAATCCTCTTGCTTTCTTCAGTGCAGAATCAATAGATTCAGCGATGTTGCTTGTTTTTATGTTGAACCTGTTCCTCTTACAATGAACCCTTGACCATAGGCTGGCGTCGGCATCCTCCAAATACGTTGCAAGTTCCGGGTTTGCACTCCGTATCTCAGCCATGTACCGGTCAAAATCGTAAACCGTGTGAGCATAAGCAGCCCCTTTCACCAAGTACATGAGATGTTTCCCTTTAAACTTTTTGACAATGTTATCTTGAAGGTGATAATAACATATTCCTCGGTTTGCCTAAGGAAACACCTTATCACACGCACTTTTAATGGCCGAGTGCCGGTCGGAGACTATCATCAGAGGCTTGTCATGAGATTTACAACTAGCCAATTTTGTGAAAAACCATTCCCAAGAAGGATCATCTTCAGCATCCACGATCCCAAAAGCCAATGGGAATATCTGAAAATTGCCATCTTGTGCGGCTGCAACTAACATAACACCTCCATACTTTCCACTTAGGTGAGTTCCATCCACCACAATGACCCTTCTCTGATAATTAAAACCTGTGATAGAAGCTCCAAAAGAGAGAAATAAATACTTGAATCTTTTAACAGAATCAAGTTCTATAGCCGTGACAGAATTATGATTTGCAATAGAGATTTGCTCGAGATATGATGCCAGCCGCGAATACCCTTCTTCTGCTGATCCTCTCACCAATGTTTGTGCATATAACAATGCTCTGTATGAAGTGGTGTAATCAAGCTCCATGCCAAACATGTTCTTCATTGCATCAGTGATATGCTGCGGAGTAATCCCATCAATGATCCCAACACGATCAATGAAAAGACTACCAACATACTTCGGAGTACAGTGTCTCCGCTGAGCGATTCGGTCTCCCACTGAGCATAAATGTTTTTCCACATACTTTGTTACCCAAAACGTGTTTGTCCCATGTTTCACACTCGCTCTGATCTTCCATCCACAACCGCTAACCCGACATCTTGCCACAAGGAGAGTTTTCGTTGATTTGTATATTCTGAAAGAAAACCTACCCCTCACTGCTGCCAACCGCAGCTCTGAAATCAGTGCATCCTTGCTATCAAAACTCTGGTTGACATAAATACTACCATCCGATTTTCTTCCTTCAATAGCTTTTGACTTAGCATATGTCTTTTCGATTTCTTCAAAACAAACATTATCATCATCTTCCTCATCCTCATCTTGAACCTTTCCATAAAGACTGTAATCCCCACCATTCTGATCTGTTTCACCAACAATTTCCTCCTCATTTTCCTCCTCCCCATTTTCCTCCTCCCCATCTTGATTTTCATCTTCAACAAACTCATTATCACCAACATCTTCTTCCCATTCATCAGCTTCATCATTATCACCAACATCTTCTTCCCATTCACCAGCTTCATCATCACCAACATCTTCTTCCCATTCACCAGCTTCATCATTATCCCTTTCCTCTGAAACCGTTTCCACCTTGCTGCGGCTTGATACACAAAGACATACTCTATGCGTTTTGAGTATCTCGAGCAAGTTTCGAACTTGTCTATCACTTGTAACATGAATGGGAGGACTGCCTGGAGCCATCATCATTTCTGCTGGTAATGAGTAGCTAATCTCCACAGTCACTGTTCTCATGTCCAGGTTATAATCTTCTTGAGCCATTGCAACAAGTTCAGCATGTGTTGAATCTTCATTCAATAAAAACAATCTTGCTCCTTTGAGATCATCAACCACAAAATCCCAACGGCAATCTCTCAACAACCATTCTCCATACACTGCATGTAACTGAAAAATCATCTGCAAATATTCAAAATAAATCACATTAGTAAACATAGAGAAAATGAAGAAGTTCAATAAACATTGCTGCAGACGACTTAAAATTAAGTCGTCCAGAAGACTTAAAGGTAAGTCGTCTAAAGAGGTCACTTTTGCAATTGAAAATGAAAAGGGACGACTTAATACTAAGTCGTCCGGCTTTGTTTGTTAAAAAAACTTCAGACGACTTATATAAAAGTCGTCTACGAGAAACGGGTTAGTTTTGCATTTGACCGAATCGTGTCAGATCTTTGACTATTTCTGGACGACTTATAATTTAGTCGTCTCTGGGAAGTTAAAATTTCAATATTTTATTCAAACAAGACGACTTAAACGTAAGTCGTCCTAGGTTAGTTTTGTAATTGAAAAATAAAATTTGAAATTTAACTTTCTCCAAATGACTTAAATGAAAATCGTCCCACGAGAAGACTTAATTTAAAGTCGTCCGGGGTAAGCAAAGTCGTCCAGACTAAGTCGTCCATCTTTAGACAACTTAAATGAAAATCGTCCAGATAGACGACTTAACTTAAGGTCGTCCGGTTTAAGCAAGGTTTGACCAGAAAATTTGGAAATATTCTGGACGACTTTGCTTTCCCCGGACGACTTTAAATTAAGTCTTCTGGTGGGACGACTTTGATTTAAGTCGTCTGGAGAAAGTTATATTTCAAGTTATATTTTTCAATTACAAAACTAACCTAGGACGACTTAAACGTAAGTCGTTTAGTTTAATAAAATATTGAAATTTTAACTTTCCTAGAGACGACTGAATTATAAGTCGTCCAGAAATAGTCAAAGATCTGACACGATTCGGTCAAATGCAAAACTAACCCGTTTCTCGTAGACGACTTTTATATAAGTCGTCTAGAGTTTTTCTTTTTAACAAATAAAGCTGGACGACTTAGTTTAAGTCGTCCGTTTGACCAGAAGACTTATCAGTAAGTCTTCTACATACAGATGACTTACTAGTAAGTCTTCTACGCGAACAGATCTTGAAAAAAATTCAAATTCGTACCTTAAACAAGGTGAGATGACTTCATTTGCACACAGGGTCTTCTCCAACCACCCAGAACCTCAAACGAAAGCAACCGTAAGTCAAAACGAAAGAAATATGGCTCTCTCAACCATAAAATATTTTGAATCAAAAGCTTGAGTTTTTTGGATGAATATGGAGAGAAAGTGAAAGAAATGTTGTTTTTAGTTCATAACAATTGAAACAGAGAGAGTGTAAAGAGATTTACGTGCATTAAAATGCATTAAAAGCTCCATACAGTTAGTACAAGGTTGTTGGAACTATCCATGGTAGTGGCACTATTGTAAATACTTGAAGAAGATGAGGTTGAGACAGTAAAGAAGCCATTTTCGATAAAAAAAAAAGTAATGGCATTTTCGTAGATAAAATGCAAGTGTGGGGTGAAAATCTCAAAAAAAAAATTAGTCAAAAGAAAAGGTTAGTTTTTTGTTTGACTCCAAGTTTTGAGTCACTTTTGCAAAAAGCCCTTGATTTTAAGTTGGAAACCCATAATAAACCTAAATCTAACATGATATCAGAGCAGTCGATCCTTGTGAACCAAAGTTAAATTAAAAAGAACCACCCGATGTTGGGCCAGTCCGTGGATGTTGTTCCCACAATTGCCCATGCATCAATCTAGACGGGCTTGAGCGTGAGGTGGGATGTTAATAAAATAAAGTCTTACATCGGTAGTTGGAGAAATAATGAACTAACATATAAATGATAAAGGCCAATTCACTTATTGCCAATTGATTTAAAGTTGAAAGCCCGTAATAAACCTGAATCTAACAGAAGGAGAGCAAGAGAAACCACCAAGGATCGAACTTATTAAAGATGTCACATGTACAATATTTTTTAAAGCTAAAAAACAAAATAATCATTCTACAAAAATATATTTTGAAAAATGTAAAGTTTTAAATTCTAATTATTTAGTAAACTTAACTAAAAATAAATTAAATATAAATTTTAATATTATATAAAAGATATATCTGTTATAATCTTTTGATCCTATCAATTACTCACATTTAATCTTGGCTATGTGTTTGTATATAAATTTTCTAGATCAGTTTTATAATCATGTGAATAATTTTGTTTTAAGTGATTAAGAATTTACGATGTGTTAATATAAATTATTTAAATATAAATAACTATCCAAGACTAATTGATAGTAACACGACGACAACATCAATATTGAATTTGAATCACTACATCAAAGATATATTAGGAACGTAATGGCCATTTCCCAAAAGTTATCTTTGTTGTAAATTGTAATATTCATATTCACTGCTAGTGTTGCAGTTGTGTTATTCTCGATTAATCTTGATTATTACATTTAAAGAATTTATATTAGAATATCATAAGTTCTTAATATTTTAAAACAAAATAATTCACATGATTTCACAACCAATAAAAAAATGCCACACAAATACATAACCAAGATCAACACAAGAGTAGTCGATAGGAGCACAACACTGTAACAAATTAATATATTTATCATACAACTATTTTGTTTTTAATTTATTTTTAAAAAATAAAAATTATTGGACATGTGGTATCTTCGTGAACAAAATGAGCTCATGTAAAAAAAAAAAATATTGTGGACGTGACATCATCGTTACAAAAATTAATTGATGTAGCATCAACCAACAAAATTAAATGATGTGGCGACTGATGTATGGTTATGCGAAAAAAACAAAATATATGTTCGAATGATGTATGGTTCTGCGAAAAAAAACAAAATAAATATTATTTGAATTTTCTGAAAGTAAAGATATTTATTTGTGCTGGTATTCAGAAATAATATTTATTTGCACAATATTTATCTACAATTATATGGTGTAATAAATATTAATTTATTTTTTTTTGACTTTAATAAATATTAATTTATTACATCCAAGTACTATGTTGAGGCCCTAGAGATTTTGGAGAGGGTAAAGACTAATAAAGAATAATCTCATATATAAGTTGTTTCAAATTCTATCAAGATTCTATTGTTTTTAGTTTTCTATATTTTGGCTGACCGGTTAAACATGGATCAGATGTAGACTGGAAATCACATTACATTTGATCCATGTTTTTAGTATATTCCAACTAATATGATAGAGTAACTAGATTATTATTTACAACATTGTGAAACTGCATGGGCATGGGCCGAAGCTTAAACTCAAATTGTCCAAGTAGCAGCAATTTATTAAACTGCATGTGAAATTTGTTTTTGCATGTCCGAAAACGTTTTTGTGACAACGATAACTTTATTAATTTTCTCGTATATGAAAGGAGAACTTTAAATTTATTAATAAACCACAGTTTTGTAGAATTAAATGTGATAGTTCGTTACTGTTTGTTGTGCAGTTTCATTCCAAGAAACAGTCAGCAAAACACAAAAAAAAAAAACTGATAATTGAAACTAAGGCAACTTTCAGAAAAATACAAAAAAATAATTGAAACTAAATTACTATTGTATTTTATTTATAACTCGAATTCACATTCCATTCATTGTATATTACTCGAATCTCACATTCAACGTTACAACGGCATCTACATGTATGAATGCGTGTATATATAATATATATATATATAAAACAGTATACGTCGTTAAATGATTTTTAAATATAAATTTTCGTATCTTCACATGAAACATGTGGTGTAAGACCTTGGGCTTCCAACCTAAAACCAATTGGCTATTAGGGGAGTGGCTCATCTATCTTATATATTGCTTAGAATCCCTTCCAACTACCGATGTGGGATCTTTGTCCCTAATACGCCCCCTCGAGATGATGGTTCTCTGAGCATCAATCTCGGAATGTTTGGGCAAGGATCGATGGGCCAACTTTGGGCCAGATCGATGTGGATCGGGTTGGACTGCTTGGATCGGGCTCTGATACCATGTTAAGCTAGATGGGCTTCCAACCTAAAACCAATTGGCAATTAGGGGAGTGGCCCATCCACCTTATATATTACTAAGGATCCCTTCCAATATCCGATGTGGGACAACTATGTGTCTAATACGCCTCCTCGAGATGATGGCTCTTTGAGCGTCAATCTCGGAATGTTCGGGCAGAGATCGATGGGCCAACTTTGGGCCAGATCGATGAGGATCGGATTGGACTGCGTGGATCGGGCTCTGATACCATGTTAAGCTAGATGAGCTTCCAACCTAAAACCAATTGGCTATTAGGGGAGTGGCTCATCTATCTTATATATTGCTTAGAATCCCTTCCAACTACCGATGTGGGATCTTTGTCCCTAATACTTAGTATATCCTTTCTTTTATATAACCATAGGCTCAATTATTACAAAGAACTAGAAAGTATAAATACGAAGAAGACATATACAACAAATCAACCAGTCACAAATATAAAGTGTTCCTCAATATTTCTAAATACTTAGCAACAATCGGATAGCAAATAACATGATGAAGATTCATCCTGACCAAGCTTTTGTGGACTCCAGCGCCGGGGAAGACAAGAGTTCGACGTACTTGACGACGGAGCAAGAGAGTTTCACAATTTGGATGAGATCTCTGGTGTTCCATAGCAAAGGCTGCACAGTTTTTGACTCCAAAGGAAATTTAATCTACCGAGTGGATAATTATGATTCGAAGAGTCGCTGTGAAACTTACCTTATGGACTTATATGGAGAAGTCTTGTTTAAATTTCAACAAACGATGGGTCTATTCAAATCTTGTAAAGGATACAACTCAACCGGCACAAGATTTAGACTAAGAAACAACTTCAAAGTTTCATCTTCGTCTTTCAAAGTTGTAATGGGTTCTGGTAAAGATGATCGACAATCTTCCTATAAGATTGTAAGTCGTGGATCGGGGTTCACAATCGAAGATGGATCAGGAAGATTAATGGCAGAGGTTAAAAAGAAACAATCTCATATAAATGGTTTGGATTTTGGGGAAGATGTTTTGACAATGGTGGTGGAGCCACAAGTAGATCCTTCTTTTACAATGAGTATTGTTATAGCTTATGGTCTTCTCAAATCTAAAATATAATCACATTTTCTGGGTGGGGGGGGGGGGGGAGGTGACTGATTTATTTGTAAATTGAGTGCAGTTAATGCAAATACACAAATATTTAGAGAGTCAGCATATACTGTTTTAATTAATTATGTTTAAAGTTTTTTTAACAACAATAACTAAAAACAATGTAGAAGCATCCACGTATTTGGATAAAGAGTTAATACATCCATTACAAGCATAAACCCCTAAAGTCTCTCGCTTGAATTGGATTTTCACAAAATGTAGAGAAGATGGCTTCAACGAGCATCAAAAACAAACTCATCTCTCTGGGGATGATACATGATTTGAATGTACTGTAGATTTATTTTTTTACTGTAAAGTATAAGTTGTAGATTCATTTGCTTTAAGTTTTTATTTGTTGTAGTATTGTAGAATACTACTTTTTTTGCTTTGAAAATAAAGTTTTCTGCAACCACTTTTAAACTTTTCAGAGATTTTATTGATTTAATCTTATATTATAAATAATTATATTGATTAAAATTATTAAAAGCAAAATAAGAATAATAAAATAGTTGAAAATTTTACTTATATATAAAATTTGATGTTGTAATTGTAGAGTAAAATTAAAGTAAACACTAGATTTGATGTTTATTAAGTATTTTATTTAGTATTATGGTTGGAATTATCTAAATTACGCGGAGGGTTTTGCTGCACGCAACACATCTTTAAAATGTCAATTTATGGGATGCTTTGTATTAGGGCCTGACTGGTGTAGTCACAGTGGTTGCGGTTGCGGATGCGGTTGCATGAGTTTACGGATGCGGATAGTTGCGGTTTTATGTTTTCTAGAGATCTACACGACGGATACATCCAGACCTGTGCCTCTCATAAGGCAGCTAAAGCTGCTTTAGGCCACATTTTTTGGATAAAAAAATTTTGGGTCAGATTTTATATTCTTTGTACTAGGCTTGCGCAAAAAGACCGAACTCGAAAACCCGAACCGAGCCCGGTCCGCTAAAAGTGATATGGGTCGAGACCGGATCTTGCTGTTAAATTCGGGACAGTACTAGATACATCCGTTAGAAATTTGTATGTTACTTGTTAATTACTAAATGAAATAGCTGTTAAATAGTAAATTAATAATATTTACATTTTATATGATTATGATTATGAGATAATAGTAGAGTAGTGCCATAGAGTGGCCATGGACTCTTGGGAGAAGTATGAATGCATGAAAAGATGCATGCGGCTCATCTACCTTTACATTCGTGTAGTAGCGGCTATGACTTCAAGCCGTACAAGCATATGCTTCCAACCATTTTTAAAATATGTAAATTTTCAGTTAATTTTTTTAAAAAATTGTTTAATGTTAACTTGTAAAGTTAATAATATTTTTTTTGCTTCCGGTTTGTTATTTTTATATGAAACTGTTTTTTATTTGCCAATAAGAATCAGTTCTTTTTGGCATCAGTTCTTTTTGCGTCCGAAAATGTTTCTTTGACAGCTGATAATTTTCTCAATTTTATGTGATAATTACTAATAAAATAACAGTTTTGAAGAATTCAATATGCTAGGCATAACTGTTCTCAATAGTGATATAGTTTCAATCATTCCAAGAAACTTTCAGCAAGGAACACAAAATAAAAATAATTGAAACGATATCACTATTGTATTGGTATGTTCATTTATTATTGGAATATCACATTATCCACGTTACAACGACCCATACATGTATGATTACGTGTATCTATATTATTTAAAAGAGTATACGTCATTAAATATATATTTTTGTCATATAAATTTCCGTATCACATTGAACACGTGGATGTAAGAACTTTTTATATACACTATATTTTCTACTCGCGCTATGCGCAAATATGTATTAATAATTAATTTATGTTTTACAATAATTGTAAGTTATTTAATTATAAATTTATATAAATATTTTTTGTGAAATCATATTTAAAATTTGGCTTTTTTCTTTAATTTATGTTTATTTATCAAATTATTCTTTTTAAAATATATAGTTGTTAGCTATTTATTATTTGAATTGACAATTTTATAAATTATATTTATCAATGTATTTATAATTTATAATTTTTATCCTTTTAATATTATGTAAATTTCTCGATGCATAGAAACTGGTAGTACACTATTATAAATATATTTATCATACATTTTACTTATTATGTTGTTCACTTAATATATCTGCAAATCTAGTGTTTTATCATACATTTTATTATTTTATAGACAATGCATGTTTTATAACCACAATTTTTGTATATAATGAATTATTTAATGATATGATGAAAGTTTGACAATTATTTATAAGCACACTAATACTTTATTTAAATGATATTATTAAATTTTTTATTTTATACACTGAAAATGTGTTTAAAGTTTTTATTAGTTTAACAATTTTAGCATTAAATTACCATTATTGGAATAATATTTACTTTATATTTATTATACAAAATTGCTAACATAATACTTTTGTTAATATTGTTACTTTGCTTTTAAATTTTGTTTATTACAAAATTTAGTATTTTTAAATAACTTGTAAAAATTGAATACTTTTTATTAGTTCAATTATATATAGTATAATAATTTTTTTATTCTTTTGAAAACATAAATATATATATTTTTTTTTAAATTATAATAATCAGTTGTCATATTTTGATTGATTGTTTTAAATTTTATGTGAACACCCCCAATGACTTATAGCATCAACTTTTAAATAAAAAGTCTAGAATTTAATTATAATAATATATTGTATATTTTGATTGTTTGCATTAAATTTGCTAATTCTGTTGAAATTGTATTGGTAGTTTTTCTTATTACATACTGATTAATATTTTATTATGAAATATTATTTTTAAATATGATATTTTTGAAAATAACTATGTAAAATGCTTATTTGTCATAATACAATTGGTGGTTTAATATCATACTAGGTGTTTCCCTGCACCATGTGCAGATTTTTTTTTTTAAAATTTAACTTATATTTAAAAATATTTTTATTAAATATTATACATTTTATTATTTTACCAATATTTGATATAAATATGATTTAGTTAAATATTAAATTAAGATAAAATAATTTTGTTTATTTAAAATTATATTTAAAATATATATATGTATATATTTAAATTATAATCTTAGATAGATTTTTTTTTATTTTTATTGTGATTATTTTAAAAAACAATTTTTATTGGACAGCTTCATTTCATATAGCAAGTTTTACAAACCCTTAGCAATAAAATTAATAAAATCCTATAAAATTGTATAATTATCAAAAATTTAAACTAAACAATAATTATAATATATATATATATATATATATATATATATATATATATATATATATATATATATATATATATAAGAAACTAACGATCTTATAATTAGAAATTTATTTATTTTTATAAATATTGTAGCAATCTTTGGAAGATTTAGTAATACAAATTATATAATTACAAAAAGAAAATAAAATAATATTTCGAAATTTAAAATGTTATATAGAAATATTTATTTTATAGATGATGCATGAGTTATTACCATATTCTGAAAAAAATTCTAAAAATATAAATCGGCACTAAATGTAATATATGAACTATTGCTATATTTTAAAAATTTTACCAAAAAAATAAATTAACATTAAATATAATTGTCCATGTCATATTTTTTGGAAGACATGTCATCTTTTTTAGTAGTCATGTCATCATTTTTTAGCGAGAATGATTGTAATGACGACATGTGACAAAATCACTTCGCAAATAATGTATAAGAGATGTAGACACTCTAAATGCCTTATACCCTCCACATTTATATATTATATATATTTTTAGTATTGGACATGTTTCGATTGTGGTTTAAATCTGATGTAGACAATATAAATGACTTATACCATCATAATTACTTATAATCACACAAATAATTTATGTAATTTAAATGGTATTAAACTTTTATTTTATTTTATACATTGTAAGTGTTTTAGATGTTTTTGTTACTTTAACTATTTTAAAAATGGTTTATTATTTTATCTTGGCCTAAAATATAATTTGGATTTATTATTCAAAATAGCAAATATAATATTTTGTTAATATTACTATTTGGCTTTTGATTTTCTATTTTACTACAAAAGTTAAAAAAATTAAGCAATAATAATAATAATGATGATTGTCATATAATTATGAAATTCTTAATTATCTATGTTTAATTTTGAAATTATATATATATATATATATATATATATATATAATATAAATATACTGTTTTTAGGTTTGTTAGTTATCTTTATTTGAATTGATTTGTATTTCATTATGAAATAAACATTTTGTGTTTCAAAATATTTATATTTTTGAAAATATTTATGTAAGTAACAATTTGTTATAATACGATTGGTGGTTTTAAATCTAATGTGAACGTTCTCAATGGCTTATAATCTCAACTTATATAGTATATAAATCTAGAATTGAAAATTTTGACATTTTAGAAACATATTTTGATTGATGGTTTTAAATCTGATGTAGACGATCTAAATGGCTTATAGTCTTATACCATCATAATTACTTATAATCTATACTATATGATTTATATAATTTAAATGATATTAGATTTTTTTTTGTTTTATACATTGCATGTGATTTTAGATGTTTTTGTTACTTTAACTATTTTTACAATGGTTTACTATTTTATTTTGGCCTAAAATGTAATTTTAATTTATTATACAAAATAGAAAGTGTAATATATTTTTGTAATATTACTATTTGGCTTTTGATTTTCAATTTTATTATAAAATTTAAAGTAACTTGTCAAATGTCAATACTTATTTTAGTTTAATTATACATAATAATAACCATCGTCTCCACCTAAAATCTAGAGTCAGCGTCCAGAACGTTAATCGGTCCCATTAGGTTTTCCTCGTTACATCGTTTAAATCATCGTCTCTGCCTAAAATCTAAGAAAACAAATAAAAAGAAAAAAAAAACATGGATCATAAGCATAACAAAATCGTATAAATTAAATTTATAGAGATTTACCATATAAATATGCTGAAAAACAAAAAAAAATATAAGAAGAAAAGTACAAAAGAGAAAAAATATTGTGAATACATTTTTACCAAAAAAAGATTGTGAACGCATCCAACAAAACATTGTCCAAAATCTGTGAGCTAAACAATATGTAACTTACTGGAAACTCACACTCAAGTATTAGTATCAATCTTCAAATATACATATATTTACACAAATAAGTTAAGTATTTAAACCACAAAACCTTTGAACATTGAATCAAACCACAATTATTTTCCCGATTCATTACAGAAAATATTAGTCTTATGGAAACGATATAAAAGAAGAGGTTTATGATATGCAAAATAAAATAAAGACATTGAGATTCAGATGATTAAAAAGAAAACTTAAAATGAAACATACATAAAATATTATTGTTTGCTAGATTTAAGAACAAAAATGCTAAAGTTATTAAAATGATATAGGAGTGGTATATGATCTGCAGAATAACATTAAAACAGAGAGATTCAAACGATTAAGAAGACAAATAAAAACTGAAACAAACTTAATACAGAATTATTTACCAGATTTAAAATAAAAAAATGTTGGTGTTACTCAAACGATATAGAAAAAGAGTATATGATCTGCAAAATAGCATAAAATATGAGATTCAATTGCTTAAGAAAATATGAAAGCTTAACATACTCAAACGAAAATGTTAACTGTTTACGATGGTTTGGTTCTTTTATATAATGAAAGAGTAGTGCTCAAAAAGTTTTGATAATATCGTTCATAATTGAGAAAGATTCTCGGAGATATATATTAGGAAAATTGAAATACTTAAAATTATTTGATGTGGTGGATAGATAACGATAGATTACGTTAGACATATTTGATTGTCAATCAAAGAAGATTCACAATAAATTTGTTACCAAAAAATATGAGAAGCTATTTATTTGAAAATATTTGCTGATTTGTTATGCTTAAAATATTTTTTTAATAGTAAATATCCTAAAATATATATTCTTGTTATGAACTATATGTTTGTGGATGTCCAGCAACCATTAGTTTGTAGTAGGCTTTCGTTTACTAGACTTTGACCCATTGGTGGCCCATTATGTATTAGGCCTATTAGGGTTATGACTTTGTAACTCCTTATATAAGGAGCACCTCTATTGTTAATGATATATACGAAATTTCCTTCATTTCACAACACGTTATCAGCACGATAGCAACTAAAACCCTAGCAGCTAAAAAACCGGCGACCACAAAACCATAATTTCACCCGCAACTTCAAACGGCCGTATCTCTCAAACCGTAACTACTCAGACGACGCATAACCTATCAAATTCAAGATCTCGACGAGAAGAATCCAGCGCCGCAAACCTCACGTCGATCCGATCTCAGACGCTCCGTCACCCTCCGTTTCAATACGCGCCGCCAATTGCCCTAAAACCCTAATTCCGGCACAACTTCAAATCGATCTTTCTCTCAGACCGTAAGGAACCAGACGACGATCCATATATCAAATCGAAGCTATTAACGAGACGAATCCAGCAGTTTAACCCTTATGCCGATCCGATCTATGACGCGCCCGTAATCACAGATACAGTACGCGCCGCCAATATGCAATGAAACCCTAGTCCGACTCCAACATGGGTCCCTAGCCGAATTTCAATCCTTTGAAAGATAAGTCTATAATACCTTACCTTATTTATGATATCTAGTTTAAGATTATGTCATTTCATGTTATCTAATACTCCTTGTATTGTTTTCATTAGCTGAGATGAATT
This sequence comes from Hirschfeldia incana, assembly GCA_026261945.1. Taxonomy (NCBI): domain Eukaryota; kingdom Viridiplantae; phylum Streptophyta; class Magnoliopsida; order Brassicales; family Brassicaceae; genus Hirschfeldia; species Hirschfeldia incana. The sequence continues at coordinate 2,432,450 of JABCMI010000019.1, forward strand.
GGTGCAACGTTTTCAACCGATAGGAATTGGTCCGACGATCAGACTGCTCTCAGTCAACCGATAGGAATTGGTCCGACGATCAGACTGCTCTCAGCCTTACCGACGGACCGATCAACCCTTCTGAAAACAGAGGTAAGCAATCTGAGACCTCTAAAGAGAATCCATAAAACGAAATCTGATTGAGTGTTAAAGATATAACCATTAAAAATCTGTATAAATTTATGAAAGCCTAAGATTAATAGATCACAAAAACCCCTGAGTAATTTGGAAGCTCTAAAAGTCCAAAAGAGATTGATTTCATCAATTAAAATCGAAAGCAGAAGGTTTTGAATCTCACAGCCCCAATGATCTATTGATCTAATTAACTAAGTAATCAAAATACGATAAACACCAATATTCTTTGAAAAATCCGATTGAAATAATTGTTTGATATAAATTGATTACTCGAATTGCTTGATTGATTCTATGGCTTGATTGAATAATATCTGTTCTTGATAATTGTTTAAACTGATTAGAATTGAGAATTGCATAAACTGAAAAAATTGAATAAATCCAAACTGTTTTTGGTTTAAAAAAAAAAAAAAAATCTGATTGTTATACTTGAATCACCCTAATCGATTTCTTGCTGTTCTTGAAAGTTAAAATTGATTCTATGATGTTTAGAAATCGACCAGAGCTGATTAGAACTGAAAAATAAGAGATAAATCTGAAAACTCTAGATAAATTCGACTGAAAATAGAATGCTTTAATCTGATATTCCTATTTTTGATTTAAATTTTTAAAAGAAAAAAAAATCCTGATAGAAATAGGATTTACTTGTAATTATCAGAATTATAATCATTATCCTAAATGGATTAAGATTTGCTAGTAATTATCAGAATAATAGAATTTATCTTGATTGATATTTCCTGATTTAATTAATTAATTAATTAATTAATCTTATTATTATTAAGTACTATTTTCTGATTTGATTAGTTAAAAGTCGAAAATTATAATAATAAATTGAAAGTTTTCTTTTTTGGAAAATAAAAGGTTTCCATTTATAGAAACTTTCCATTTATAGAAATTTCCTTTTCTGGAATTTCATTTTTATAGAATTTTATGGACAACTTTTATGATACATTGATCATCCAGAAATTTTTTTCTAAGATTGCATCATAAAATGGAATCTCTAAAGACCTTGAAATCTTTTATTTGAAAAACATTAAAAAGGGACTTGAAAACCTTAAATCCGAAATTGGTTAAAGGTGTATGATTGATTTTCATACTTGTTTGAATCCATTGAGTGTTGATTCACATCTTAACCGTGTGGTTTTGATTTAATTGCTAGAAGTAATAATCTGAAATGGTCATGTGACCTAATGCATCATAACTTCGATTATTTTGCTTGCATCAATACTTATTAGAATTTTTTTTCTCTGGTACGTGTGATAAGAAGTATTGATATGAATAATAAAAATTTCTAAAGGGATTACTTAACATAAATTAAGACCAATTTGATAAATGTGATTTCAGATGTCGAACTTCGAAACTTCAGATTATACTACCCTAAAATCTCTATGGAGATAATTGATTGAAAAGGGCAAATGAACATTTCAGTAGTCTTGATGTCAAGAGGACTCGGACAGTGTATCACTCAAGGTGATTATGTAACTGAAAGTGAAAAGAATAAAGCCATAACAATTATGTGCTATCATCTCACTAAGGATCTGAGAGATCAGTATGAAAATACTAAGGATCCTTGTGACCTCTGGTCAAAATTTAAATCCAGATCCTCTATGGTATTATGGCGAAAGGCCATGGATGAGTGGAAGACTCTCCAGATCTAGGATTATGAATCCGTGGACAATCATAACACTGCTTTACTGTAAATCGTCCATAGTCTTGTACTATGTGATGAAGTGGTAACAGAAGAGGACTTATTATATAAGACCAATTCCACTATCCATTCAAAGGATATGTTGTTATCACATAAGTCTAAAGGTTTCACGACCTATAAAGACTTATTAACATGCCTATTGGCAGCCGAGCAAAGAAAGCAGAAAATTCGAGATACCATCAACTGATTTGATAAAATTCAGTAAAGATACATTGAAAAACGAGACAGTGAGATGAAACCTCCTGAAAACAGTGAGGATGAAAATGATATATAAGAAAATCTGAGAAAGCCACATGGAAAATATAAATTGTGAGGATGGCTTACACATTGATTAAAGAATCAAAGATTTCGACATTCTGATTTCATGTTTTATGTTTTGATTTGATTTGCTTGTCACTTATAAATTTTATAGCAATAATAAAAATTGATTTTGGTCTTATATTATCTTGCTTGATAATTCCTTGATTGATAAATGACAATGGAATCTTAATAAAAGGATAGTCAGTCTATTAATAGACCACGACCAAAGGCAATGCCTAATGGGGCACAAAATTATTTACCCAAATTAAAGTCTCATTGAGTTATAAAACTTCAGAATTAATGGTTTCCACTTTGAACCAGTGAGCAAAGCAAACAAAGAAAAATTCCTCACAAATTTTAAGAAAAACCGCCTAAGGATTTACAATAAAATTGTCACGACTATACCTTCATACTCTACTGATATAAACTATGCTAAGGATCAGTATGAAAGAGACAAAGAGCCATGGTAACCAGTGTGGTTGACCACGAAATTAAACACTTATGGCATGACCGGATTAGCCATCCTGGTCCAAAACATGATGTGAAATTGATAAAGGCACAAAGAGTTATCCCATAAAATCTCACGTTGTGCAACATGTACACAAGGAAAACTCATCAAGGCTTTATTATCCTAAGCATCACGAAATTATAGATATGATCATGAGGGAGAGTGAGGACAAAATCCATAGTCCATGACCATACTATAAATTTGTGTACCATGGTATCAAACCATGATATAAACGGCTTGAAAGCTTTAAAGATCTCATTGGTGGTACATCATCCACATCCAGCCTAATGCTTAGGGACATCACGTGTATTACATGTACTTAAGGTTGATATACATCAGGCCATATAAGTGAGCATAGATATTCCCATCTCAGATTGATTACGGGTCATGAACCAGACACCATCTTGAGATATTTGAATAAAACCACCACAAATGAATGTGCCGTCCAAGATGGATCCTTAAAAGAGGATGAGGACTGGGAATATATGTTGGATAGGAGATTATAACTTTCTCCCACGAATTTATGAGACCTTGAGCCAAATATGGGTGATCAGATAGTGGCCAGGTACACGGATTACATACAAGATGAATCCGACTATCCAACATTAGAAGGAGAAAGCTATAAGCTGGATAAAGAATAAAAGAATGATAAGAAAAATGAAATGGTATTAACCATCATTGTCTTGGCAAGATCCTCGGACTAAAGAATATGATTTAAGACATCCAAAGAATGTGATCAAATGATACAAAAGCTAGCAGAACTAGATGCCAGACACATTGACCCGAAAATGACCAAAGTCATACCAGCTTAGCACCAAAACGAAATTGATGTCCTAGAGAGACACAATCAAGTTGCTACAGAGTCTATACAAGATAGACCTATGTTCCATAAGACAAGGGAACCTCGGAAAGAAAAGAAAAGGTGCATAGAATACATATCCGAGGTTATAAGGGAAACCATCCCAGACATAGAAAATGGTCGACCAATACAAAATACCATACAGGAATTTGGGACGCCAAACTCCATGGTACTTAAGGTGATTTAGGACGCCAAAACACCAAAGTATTAAAGGTCATAAGATTGCAATCAATTATGTTATGTCTGGAACACAATGGAACGCAGAAAAAGTATCGATACCAATGATGTATTTACATATAAGATAAGCGCATACAAGGTAGCACTTGAATATAATACATAAAGCGAGGATCATGAACCCACGTGAGAGTACTCATATATATAAAGATTAAATGGACGTGGGGTTAAAGTATAAGATGAGCGTATTGGCCATATACATAGAGAAACGCCATCAAATGATAAAACCAGTGAATGGTCTTGTGAGAAAGAAAAATCCGTGAGATTAAAGGACATGGCCACGTGGTCTAGTGTGTCTATGTTCCTTCATATAACATTCAAGTATAGCTTGATTACACAAGGTTACTCACAAGGGCCAAGGAACAATTTATGAGGAGATATGCTCCTATGTGGTGGATGCTACTACAGAAAATCGAGATTGTTTTTGTTTGGACATATATGAAAGAAATAATGGTGTAGTAAGCAATATATGAATCACTGATGATAAAGAGAATAAAGGTACCATAGAAAGAAGAGAAAGAAATTCTCAAAGAACAAGCTTTGTTCCTAAGTTGTTCGTGGACTGAAATATTAAGCAGCTGCATATAGTATGAGAGACTAAGTGATACTTAGTAAAGGAGTTGTCTAAGAATGAATCCATTTCAGTCCATACATATTTATAAAGAAACCCTTGTGTTCGGAACCAACCAAAGAATGGTTCAATGGTTCAATGGTTCTATAGTTTCAATGATATAAGTTATCGATTGATTCTTAAAACAGGCTATGAGTGAAATTTACATATGGAAATGCTGCAGCTAAGACCATAGCCGTGTGTGTGTGTATGATCAAGATCAGCACGCCTAAGTGACATATAAGATGATCACAAGATAACCATTAAGGCTCACGCCAAAAGACCATAAAATCAAAGGCCATATCCGGTTCCAGTCCAATCATGTTTTAAGAAACAAGATTACAGTGTGGGACTGCAATATAAACCACGAGCCCTTATGATTATACCAGTGGATAAAAGGGAACCCTAATGACATAAGATATTGATCAGAAGTCTACCTGGTCGTGGCCTAAGGAATATGGCATTGCTAAAAGCCAAAAAAAGATCGATAACCATGTATAAAGGACATGAGTGTATTTGACTGCGACATAGTTTGATGAGTTTCATTGCAGCAAATAATTATTAATGACATGACTTTAGAACACTCATGATTATGGACTTGTATAGACAAGGTCTATAACACAACATGGATCGACAAATGATAATAAAGAAAGATTGGCTACAATGGATAAATCCATTCACACATACGAAGTGATATAAGTCCAAATGGACAAAAGCATGTCAGTAAGAAATAAAGTATTTCGTATGTGTTTGGGTCCAATGACTCAATATATGATAGTATCCATGGTATGGCAAAGCCATATGACTTAAGGATCTGTGGGATCTGAAAGGACCTGCGAGTAATGTTTGTTCGCAGATTAGAAGTCCATCCGAGTACCGTTCGAGTGTAATCCGTACAACCAGGACATGGAGTGATCACCAGAAAAGATGTACATCCTGACCACATCATTTATGGAGTTCCAGGAGACATAAAGACGTCCATGAAATCTACCTATCAGTGTGAGACTTGACCACAGGAGGACCAGTTCAAGACTTGGCGCCCATGAAGCTAAACCATCAGAGTGTCCATGCGCCAGACTTGGAGAACATGTACGGAGGTCCAAATCAGGGGGAGTAGTGTGTGTTGTACTCTTTTTCCTGTCTCTGGTTTCCCTTTTACCACATTGGGTTTTGGGTTTTCCAGGAGAGGTTTTAACGAGGCAACATTAAGCACACTACGAGCTCTATACGGTTCTGGCATCCAAGGGGGAGTGTTATGAATTATATGTTTGTGGATGTCCAGCAACCATTAGTTTGTAGTAGGCTTTCGTTTACTAGACTTTGACCCATTGGTGGCCCACTATGTATTAGGCCTATTAGGGTTATGACTTTGTAACTCCTTATATAAGGAGCACCTCTATTGTTAATGATATATACGAAATTCTCTTCATTTCACAACAATTCTGTTGTAGTTTTGTTTTTTGTTCCAAGATTTTAAGCATATATAAGAAATATAGAAAATAAAAGATATTATCTATTTGGATAGATAATAGCTTTAAGAATTTGCGTGATCAAGGGTGAAATTCATGTATATTTTTAATGTTTTGTAATTTATATATAGAGTAGAATATTTTTTTTATAATACATATGCTTGATAATATTTTTTTTTATAAATTGAAGCAATTTGATGTACGTGCACTATTCATATATTAACCTATTATTTTTTGGTAATTTATTTTAAAATGAAGTAACACATTAATTTTTTTTCATTAGTGTTCTATGAATTAAAGATATTAAAAGTCCATTCTGTGTGTAATACTAAATAGAAAAGAAATGTTTTTCTTGGGCCTGTGATTTTTGTTGTTAGTAAATGAAATACCATGTTTTGTAATTAACTTAAAAAAATTAATGAAAAGCTATGTTTTGTAAATTATTTTAAGAATATTTTCTAATTTCGTTGAAATTTCAGGGGTATAGTCACAAACAGTCATCCGCTTTAATAGTATAGATAATGGTTTACTATTTTATTTTGACCCAAAATGTAATTTGGATTTATTATACAAAACAGCAAACATAATACTTTTGTTAATATTAATATTTGGCTATTGGTTTTCTATTTTATATCATCATTATATTATGTTAATATTACAATTTGAATTAAAAACTTGTGAGAAGTCACATTTTTTTTGTCGACAAGATTACAGACTCATGTTGACTTTGTAAACCAAACTGGTTGCTCTGTATCCATATGGACAGTAAATGACGTTTGTTGCCTCACACCATGTACTAAGCTATCCGCCTTTTTGTTTTGCGTCCTTGATATATGAATAATCTCCGAGCTGTGAAAACTTCTCTTGAGACTTTTGATGTCCTCTAAGTAGCTTGCAAAAGCCGGCCATTCTTCTGGTTCCGAAACCATCTTCACCAATTGAGAACAATCTGTTGCAAAAGTAACATTATATTGCCTTAAGTTCCTCATACATTCTATTGCCCATATGAGAGCTTCCACCTCCGTGTGTAAGGGTGATTTACTTCTCCTTGTATTTCTAGCTCCCAGTAAGCTTTCAAATCCTTTTAAAATGCTATAACATCCCTGACAGGAAAAAGTATCTTCCGATTTCCAAGATCCATCCGTAAAACACCATCGTTCTGGTCTAAGCGGTAAAACATACTCACATGCCTCTAAAGCCTGATTCTTCTGTATTATAACTTGTTGTGCATCTGACCAGAGTAAAGATTCGGTCATAGCTAGTTTAAGGGTATCCCTTGGGTCTATGTCCAAATTACTAAATACCTTATTGTTTTTTCTTTTCCATATGTACCAAAGTATTCACGCAAAATGATGATCGTCCATTGCTGGTTTGATTCTCCAGAATAAATAATCCATATTCGTAAACAAGGATTGTCCTGGAAAATAATCCGGATGCGAAGGGATCCTTGATTTAAACCTGGAAAATATAGCCCAAACCTGGACTGACGGTGGGCATTCAAAAAATACATGATTTATAGATTCCTCAGCTGCTCCACATCTGTCACATCCAATATCTCTCTTGAGACCCCGGGCTTTTAAATTTTTTTAACAACTATACATCCGGATAATAACTGCCACAGAAAATGCTTCATCTTTGGTGGACAACGCACTTTCCAGCAATATGCTTTAAGATCTGTAACTGTTGGACCAAACTCTATTATCCATTTCCCTCTATCTGGATATGCTCTTTCTATTTGCTATCCTGATTTAACCGTATATTTTCCATTCTTTGTAAAGTGTCAACCATCCTGGTCTGCTGTTTGTACCCTACTCAAGGGTATACTTTCAACAATCTTGACATCTGCAGGTTTCATTATTTCCTGTAAAGCCAGTGAGTTCCAAGTACGCGACGAGTTATCAATGAGAGAGTCGACCGTAAGACCTGGTAAAAGAACATTTTGTTTTTTATTTGCTGGTCTCGGGCGGTTGGTTGGGAGTCATGGATCATTCCATACTGATATATAAGATCCTGATCCCACCCTTTTGACTAGTTCTTTGCAAATCAGAGATCTAGCAGAGATTATACTACGCCATCCATAGGAGGACGAGCATGATCTGGCCGGTTCTAGGGGTGAAGTATTCCTAAAATATCGACCTTTAAAAACATGAGAAAATAGAGAATTTGGTTTCTCAATAAATATACATAGTTGCTTTCCAAGCATAGCTGTGTTGACATATGTCAGATCTCTAAACCCCAGTCCTCCATCATCCTTATGTAAGCAAACCTTATCCCAAGATTTCCAGTGTAATCCTTTTGTGTTACCACTAGAACTCCACTAAAAATTGGGATACCGCGCTCGTAAGTTTCTTCATCACCGTTTTCAGGATTCGATAGCAGGACATAATATGGTTGGGTAGAGCAGTTACCACCGATATTATAATTACTTCTTTTCCTCATTTCGTATAAAATTTAAAAATCTATCCATTTACTCTGTTGTTTAAGCGTTCCTGAACAAAGCCAAAATTTGGATTTTTGAACCGCCTAAACTCTCTGAATTTCCTAGATATGTTCTCATTCCTCCCTGGTTTTGAATACCCAAAATCTCCCTAAGCTCCTGATGGGTATCCTCATCAATCGTATGTCCAAACTGAATTGATGACTTTTGAAAATTAATCTGTTGACCCGAAACCATTTCATACTCTTTAAGAATTGCCAAAATGGCCTGACACTCCTCTCTTTGCATTTTACAGAAGAAAAGACTATCGTTTGCAAAGAGCAAATGAGATATTGGTGGACAAGCCCTTGCCACTTTTATTCCTGTCAGTCGTTTTTCATTCTCCGTCTTTTTAATATTTGCTATTAAAGCTTCCGTGCACATAATGAATAAATAAAGAGATAATGGATCTCCCTTGCGTAATCCTTTATTCGAAACTATGTGTCCCCGTGGTTGCCCGTTTAATAGGAATCTATATTGTACCGAGGAAATACACGTCATCATCAAATGGATCCAGTGATGATCAAAACCTATTTTCTGAAGTAAAGCATGAATAAAACTCCATTCCACTCGGTCATAAGCCTTACTCATATCCGTTTTAATGGTCATAAACTTATTCTGGCAAGCCTTGTTTGTCCTTAGTCCATGAAACATTTCTTGTGCAATAAGAATATTGTATGAAATCAATCTCCCAGCTACAAAAGCCGACTGTGTTTCCGAGATTAGAGCCGGAAGACAAGCCTTGAGCCGTTGGCACAATACCTTTGAAATAATTTTATATCCTACATTACATATACTTATTGGTCTAAGCTATGTCATCCTTGTCGGCCTCTCCGTTTTGGGGATCAAGCATATATTTGTAATATTTAAGCGCTCATCCATCTTCCTTGTGGTCAAAAAATTATTGACCAATTCCAAAATATAATGTTTAATGATATGCCACGAATGTTGGAAAAAAGTGCCGTCATTCCATCTGGCCCCGGTGCCTTTCCGGATGCATCATAAATAATGCTTGTCGCACTTCTTCCTCTGTAGCAAGCTGTATAAGTAGCTAGTTCATTTGCTGAGAAATAGATGGTTGAATTTCATCTAAGAACTCATCAAATTCTGAAGGCGACATAGTACTAAAGAGATCATCAAAATAACCCACTGCGACCCGCTCAATTCAATTTTCCTCCACTACCCAGTTTCCATTATTATCATATAACCCCACTATGCGATTGCGCGTCCGCCGCTGTTTTGTTAAAGCATGAAAAAAATTTGTGCTAAGGTCTCCTGCCGTATTCCATGTATTTCGACTTTTATGTTCCAGTAATCCTCTTCATCCTTGTACGCCTCTTGTAATTTTCAGACACCTCCAGAATATCTTCCTGTGATCTATTATAATCTGTTTGGACTTCCTCCAAGTCCTTTTGAAGCTCTGCAATTTTCTCTTTTCCATATGGGGAATTATTTTTGTTCCAGGTAGAGATCTCCTGTCGGCAATTGATAATTCTTGACACGACATCTCCCTGGTAAGTGACATTGTTACTTGTTTTGTTGTCAATGGCTAAGAAGTTCTTAATCTTATAGATTACTCCAGCTTTTAAATCATTTTCATAGCCTGCTATTCGATTAGCTTGTATGAAAGCGTTGATTGTTGTTTCCTGTACAAATTTGTGTGAAACAAATAATGTTGTGCTTATTAAATTTTAAATTGAGAAGTCTAAATAACAAAAGATTTTATACATTTTGATCAATAAAATAACTCAAGACCTAAAAGCAAACTACCATTGTTGATGTTATGTGCTTTCCAAAAGTGAACTACTCTAGCAAAAACATCATTCTTATTAATTATGCATATATATACTCTTTTTGTTATATGTTTTGGAATGCCTTTCAAATGTTTTTTTATTCATTAACTTTTTAAAATTCAAATTAACTTTTAAATTGTGTTTAATTAGATTAAATATATGGTTAGTTTTGGGATTATGAAAAAAAATTATATTATTAGGACAACTTCATGTTGGCTTTATACCAATGGGACAACAAATTTATTTTTTTATTCTCTTTTGGCAATTTTCCCTTAAAATATTTCCTAAGATCATCAAAAACCAAAGAAATAGCAGAAGCAACCATTGTGTAAATATATATTTTCAATATATCTCTTTTTCTCAAAGTAAATCATGAAAATTTTAAATCTTTCGACAATTATTTATAGTTCTCCAATACTTCATATATTGGAAATTTGCATATTTTATATTTAGTGAATTTTCCTTTTAGATGTTTTATTTTTGTTATCTCTTTTAACATAAGTTTTCCATTTTTTTCATTAATCTATTTTATGTTAAACACTTTATATTTGTCACTGATTGATTGTAAGTTTTCGATTTCTTTCATTAATCTATTTTATGTTAAACACTTTATATTTTTCATTGATTTGAGGTGCATTTTTTTTTCATTAATCTATTTTTTTCATTAATACTTCTGTGTGTTAAGGAAGTCATCTCACTAATTTAAGGTATGAAATTGATTTTTTTCAGATCTGTTCTTCTGGAAGACTTACAGGTAAGTTTTTAGCTGTAGAAGACTTAAGTGTAAGTCTTCTGGTCTAACTGGACGACTTACTTGTAAGTCGTCGAGTTTTGTTTGTTAAAAAAATAATTCAAATGACTTACAGGATAAACAAGCTAATTTTGCATTTGACCGAATTGTGTCAGATATTTGAATTTTTCTGGACGACTTATTTGTAAGTCGTCTCTGGAAAAACAAAAAATTAATATTTTATTAAAGCTAGACGACTTACAAGTAAGTCTTTTCAGGTTAGTTTTGCAGTTGGAAAATAAAACTTAAATATTTATTTTTTCCCAAAAGACTTAAATGTAAGTCGTCCAGTCAGACAACTTACTTGAAAGTCGTCCAAGATAAGTTAAGTCGTCCAGATTTTTTTTCCGAGATTACGGTCAAACCTTGCTTATCTCGGACGACTTTCCTGTAAGTCGTCTAGCTGGAAGACTTACTTGTAAGTCGTCTGGAAGAATTAAATACTTAAGTTTTATTTTCGAATTTTAAACTAACCTGTAACGACTTACATGTAAGTCATCTAGAAATAATAAAATATGGAGTTTTTTGTTTTCCCAGAGACGACTTACAAGTAAATCGTCTAGGAAAAGTCAAATATCTAATTCAATTCAGTCAAATGCAAAACTGACCCGTTTATCCTAGACGAATTACTGTTAAGTCGTTTGAAATTTTTTTTTAACATACAAAACTGAACGACTTACAAGTAAGTCATCCAATTTAAAAATCAATTGCAAAAATGATCTCTCCAGATGACTTACTTGTAAGTCTTCCGAAGAATTCCAGACGACTTACTTGTAAGTCTTCCAAAGAATTTCAGACGACTTACTTGTAAGTCTTCCGAAGACTTCTAGACGACTTACTTGAATGTCATTTGCGTCAATGTTTACTAAACTTTTATTTTCTCTAATACTATAAAGATTTTTGAACAATTTCTTATTATTTCATGTATATTAATCAATATTAGGGCCACTGAATGAAATTTATAACATAATTGGTGATATTTATGAGATTACCAATATTCATGTTAATCAATGTTCATAGTTAATGTGTTTTTAACTCATATATGTTTTATGCTTGCTAATGTGTTTTATTTTGAATTTCTGCAGATGATGCGTTGGATACATGCATTTTATAATATGCTGCATATAAAACAATACAAGTCAGAAGATTTAATATTTACAGAAGACTTATCAGACGACTTACAAAAGTCGTCTGATAAGTTTTCTACAAAGAAAATATTTTCAACACAAACTTGTAAAAAATGTGATATGCGCAAATCTTTAACAATTGTTTCCCGTTGAACCAATCTATTTCTTGACTTAATAAGGATCTATTAATCACGTTAACTAGCAGATAAAATATATTATTACCATAATCAAACAATGTTTTATTGTTTAGAAATTTATTCCCAAATCTATCGACATGTTATAAAAATAAAATATATTGATGTTATATAAACTAAATAAGGAATCTTTTTCAGAAAAGAAACAATTTAAAGACGATAAAAATCAAATGTTAAATATCAGATCTTTTATTCTGAACAAAAAATAAAGAGAGGAAAACTTAGAATTGAGAATTAAAAACCTTTATTGAATTAGCACAATTATTTTAATCTAAAACTGATCATTATATTAAAAAAATCTCAAACTACAGAAAGTCAATTGGAAACTGTTTTGAAAAATATACTGAATTAAATTATATCACACACACCTACTTATATATATAATCACATTAAAGGTTATTTAAAATAAGAGTTAAAATATATTGCATTTATTAAAATATCTATATCACATCTATTTACTTTTTTAATAAAATTTAAAGCTATGAAACATATAAAATTTTAAATATAGAAGGAATTAAAGAAAAAATAGAAAACCATTTAATTAAAACCAAAACAACCTTTAGTAAGAAAATCTACTCAGATTTAAAAAAAATGCAAACAAAATTATTATAAATAGAGTTTGTTTTTTTTGGAAAATTATATAACAATCATAAATTTAAGATAAAAAGGGTTGGACAAAACTTGTTATAAGAATGGCAAAATGGAGTGCGGTAGTGTTAATGATGATGGTGGTGATTGCTGCTGCGGTCACAGTAGAAGCAAAGAAACATAATGATTGGATTAAATGTTTCCGTAAATGTTCTAAACCTTGTAAATCCTATGATGGTAATTGTTTTGAACGTTGTAAAATTAAATGTGGTGGTCCAAACCCTCCTCATGGTCCAGGAGGACCTCCTCCTTTCCATAATTTCCTACGGTACTAATGTTTCTACTTCTTTTGTCTATAAATATTCTAATGTTATATATTATCAGTGTTTCATACAATAAAATCTACCTATAAATTGTATATGATTTATTTGCACATGCAGACCTTTAAATGAAATGGAATCTTTGGAAGTTCGCGGAAGAAAAAAATGATTAAAAATGGTATATAGAAAGTTTGTGATCATGTTTAGATCACACAAATAAGGTTTATGATCATGTCTATAGTCTTAACTCTGTGTTATAAGCAAAAAATATTAATAATATAATTATTTCTAATTAAATTATGTTTAACGCGGGTTATATAAGTCTCAGAAAGTAAATAAAACTATTGAATGTCAAAAAAACAAAAGGGGGAAAACAATATATTAGAAATAAACTACTAATACAAAAGAGACAATTTGTTTTACCGACTTTACAATTATGTATTTTGATAAAATTGTGCTATATTTTATAAGAACTTGGCTGCTCAAATTTTTTTTTTTTTTTTTTTTTTTTGGTCAACAAATTTAACCCCATATAGTATATATATATAAGATCTTAAAATTTTGAAATATTTTTTTTTGCCAATATTAATAAACTAACTAATAAGATTCATTTAACCAACTCTTGGGCGTGATTTAAATAAACAGGATTGGTGTCAAGTTAAAATGCAACCAAATAAGATAAAAACTATTTAGAAAAACTATAATTGGTTAAATAAACGATGTTGGGAAAATAAAATTTCAGTTTATGTTTATTGTATGTTAATGTTAAATAAACACTTCACTAAAGGTGTCAAAAAGGCTAATCCACGTCCAGATGGACCAACCTGCTATGGTTTCATTTTCTCACTGCATGGTTAAGCCCGTGGCGGGTTGCGGCCACGAAAATCATGTCTAACTTTTTTTTTAATTTTATTTTTTCTATTTTCTCCCATTTCGGGTTCGATTCCTAGTGGAAACATAAAGTTTTGATATTCAAAAAAAAAAAAAAAAGTTTGCGGGTTGACCCGCAGGTTACCTTCATTAAGAAATCATACAATAAACCTCTATAAATTAATAATGTTGGAACTTTGAAACTTAATTAATTTATAGAGATGTTAATTTACATCCTTATTTTATAATTTTTTATTTTAAAATAGATTTATTCTAAGATAAAAATAATATTTGATTTTATTGTATAGACATTAATTATTATTTTTGAAATTTGTCACTTATATTAATTTTATAATATTATTTGGTATATATAATATATATATTTCATATAAATTAAATGTGGTTTTAGATATAATATTACTAAAGTTCATCAAAATATATTAGGTGTTAAGAAAATATAAAGATAATTTCATTGTGAATATAAAACAAATATAATAGCATGTTCTTACTTATATAAAATATGAATACACATAAAATATTAATTTATAATTTTAATGGGATCATATATTTACATAGATTTTTTTTTTAAATATTATTTTATCGAGTTGTGTAAAATTTTTAACCGATCCATGTTAGAATTGAAAAAAATTATTAATTTATAGACATTATTAGCTAATCGAGTATTAATTTATTGAGATTCTATTGAACCTATATTTTTCTCTTTTCAAGCTTAAGAGATACAAGTTGTACACTATATTAACCAGATAACACATAGGTGTCGTCTAAATTAACCTCTACCGATGAAAAAACATGATACAAAATAATTTTACTTAAATCCTAGAACTTATGATAAAGATCCAGTTGAAAAAAAGACATGTTAGCTAAAATTCTAGTGAAATGCAAATAGATAAGCAGTCTCACTGCATTGCATACAGTGCCGGCTCTAGAGGGTGGTAGACATGATATATGCCATAGGTCCATCTTAAAAATAATTAAATTTAACGGTAAAGTAGGTTTATATTTATGTCTGTTTGGGTCCAAAATATTATGCTTAACTAACTATATTGCATAAAAACAATTTGTCCATAGGTCCAATATAGTTTTAAGCCGGCACTGATTGACATTGTATAGTGTTTTAATATCTCGAAGCTGCTTTGGACACACACCAACATGAAAGCGATTGATTCCCACTAGCTTCCCACCCTCAATTCTTCGGCAAAACGTCAGGCTATGACAGCCCCTTTAAAACCAGCAATGTAAACGAGAAGCACACTAATCTCCGTCGAAGCAGCGACCTCTCCATTGAATAACACGCAATCACGGTTCAACTCTTCTTCTTTCTACTTAAGAGTTACACGCAGAAGTTCAAATTGAAAAACCATAGTGACTAATTCCAAACTAGAAGCGATAAGATCCACTAAATGGTTTCATTGTATAGTGTTTTAATATCTCGAAGCTGCTTTGGAATTAGTCTGCGTGGATTGGCCGGTTGGTTGATTGAGTCTGCGTGACTATCATCCCTTTATATTAGCACTCTGTACTCCAAAATCACAGAAATGAAACCCTCACTTAGGCTAATGGACCAAGAACCATTTGCACGAAACTCTTTTACATTTTGGCTGATCTTTTATCATCAATGGTTTTACTTAGGGGTGGGCAACCGGGGTACCATTCAGGTGTCGGTTTTATTTTAATTGGGTTCGGGTTTTTATGGTTATCGAAAACCAACATCATTCGGATAATTTAAAACTTTGGTTCGGGACAGGTTCGGGTGCTCTTCAGTTCGGGTCGGGATTGGTAAATTATTTTGGTATTGGTATAACCCGTAATTCTGTCGGTTTAGATTTCAAATGGACTTTCGGTTCTTGAGTATATTGTTTGTACTAAATGTAACCAATACAAATCTAAATAAATCATAACTATCAATACAAGTAAGTAAGTAAAACTATAAATTTCGTCATTGAACAAGAAAATAACTATAAATTGCTGCAAATTTGAAGCGAAAGCCAAAACATCTTTATTGATATAAATAAAACAAAATATATGAGAGAGCTCGAAGAAAACTAAAGCCAAAACCAAACCAAATCAAATGCAAAACATATTATTCAATGAAATCAAAAACTAAAAACTTAAATAAAAGTTCAAGCTTCAACTGCAAACACCATCTTCAACCACAAACTTGTCAACTTCAATATTCAAGACATAAGTAAAATTGGTTTTTTGGTTTTAAAATATTTTATTTGTACATATTTTGTAGCCAAAACATAAGTTTAATCGGTTCAAAAATAAAAGAAAGGAACATCAACTTTAATTATTCAAAATCAGCGAAAAAGCAAACATATTTATCTATAGAAATAAAACCAAATAAATGAAAGTATAAAACAAAAACTAATTTATCATGAAATGAGAAGCATTGTTCTATATGAAAACAAAACCAAAATACAAAAACATCAAACTTCAATCGCCATCTTCAACCATTGACTTTCATGTTATAAAACCACCAACTTTTATGTAATAGATAATAATTTAGATGTTCAATAAATTTTAGTGTATTTTGGATACATATTAGGAGTTGAGATCATGTTTGGTACAAGATATATTTGGGGTTTTCAATTTTCGGATTCTATCGGATACCCATTTAAATTGGGTTCGGTTCGGATAATACACATAACCTGAAATACCATAAAACAAGATCCATTCAGTATTTATGTTGGGTTCGGATCGGTTCGAATTCATTTTATCGAATCGGGTTCGGTTCGTATTTTTGAATTCGGTTTATTTGTCCAGCCCTAGTTTTACTAGAGAAAACTTTATGTTAAAAAAAACTTTATGTTCGTCATATATATAGAGCACAGTAGGTAATAAGTTGCTCCCTGCACATAATCTATTAAAAATTTATTAAGTAAATAAGTTTTAAAATATTTTGATATGATAACTAAATATATAAAAAAATATATTTTTAACAATATGATAATATGATTAAGTTAAAGTTGCATAAACATTTATTTTATCAATTTAATTACGATACATACTTTTAGAATTTTGAAATTAAAATATTTATTAATTTTATATGATATATATAGATTAATTTAAATGATAATAAATTAAATAAATATTTTTAATCTGAATATTTATTAAATGATGCTTTCATATCATATAAAGTTATATCAGTTGTATCTTTCTATAGCAAAAACAATTACACCAAATTTATAATCTAGATATTTATTAAAAGTCAATGCTACGCATACTACCAAAGATATCTTTTGTGAGTGTTTCTATCAACCGAAAAAGAGTTTGGTTCGTAATTAAGTCAGCAGAGACAGAAAGACAATGTAATCTTTTTAAGTCGAAACACTCTTGAGGAACATTATCTCAGCTAGGACATCAAGAAGAAACTTCAGCAAACTAATGGTGATGTACTGGTTGAGACTTGAGATAGTGTTCTCTCGTTGTTGTAATATTCTCTAGCAGTGCCGTGCGAAGGTTTCATGGAGCTTGGGGCGAGTATAAAAATGGGGACTCTTATAAAAAAAATTTCTGTCAAAAGTATAATATATATTTGAAAACACTAAAAATAAACTATACAATAACTTGAAAATACTAGGACATAATTTTTCTTCCCTCTTTTTCAATAAATTCTTTCACCAAAGTTTCATAATCAAGATTCCTAAGTAAATCTCTTTCTATAGATATGATTGCTAAGCCATTTAGCCTTTCTTGTGACATGGTTGATCGTAGATAAGACTTTATTAACTTTAGCTTGGAAAAACTTCTTTCGGCAGTGGCGACTGAAACCGGAATTGTCAATAATATTTGGTAAGCAATCCATGAGTTTGGATAGCACACTTCTCTTTGTGGGAACCCAAATTCGCACTGTCGATTTTGATTAAGTAAAAACGGAGGAAAGCCAAGTTAACCCAACTTTCCCTGAAGGCCCGGATTCTCTGCGACAGCCAACGACAAGTGACCGAACAAGTGCGGAAGATATGGAAAGATAAATTAAGACAAAAATCGTACAAAAAGGGTTTTGTTAAGAGTTGGGACTGGACCTTGAGAAAGGCTGCCTACGTACCCCTTTCGAGGATCAAGTCGGACGTAGTTCAGTTAGAAAGATTTGAACAAGAGATCGAACTGCCTTGCGGAGTTCGTCTAGTACGAGCGTTTGTCATAGAAACGGGCGTGTCGAGAATAACGCCTAGGGTTTCTATGTGCGGAACTCTGAGTAAAGGGATTGTTAGATTCTTCCGAAGGAACGGAAGTCTGCGGACAAGATGAAGGTAGAACGAGAGGCGGCCGGACGTTCTAGGTCCTGCCTTGCTAGTCTACCGCCTCAATTCTAAGTTCCCTCAGTCTAAAATCTCGGATCTGCTCTCTAAGTCTCTCAATGATTTTTTGTGCTCTTAATGATTTTCGCCCCCTTTTCCTTCTCTCCCAAAGCTCCTTTATATACTCCTTCTTATGACGGTCTATTCTCCTTTTGGGCCGCGAAGCGGGCTTTTTCCATTTTCGTCGGCCTTCATGTTTATCGGGAAACTTGACATTTATCTTCGGGAAACTTGACATTTATCCTTCCGGAAATTTAGCATTTATCTTGTTGCGTAAAGATAAACGTAAATCGTTGTATCTATCCTAGATAATCGTAAATGGGTTGTCTGATCGCATTTGGTCCCTTTCGGGCCGTTTCTAGGACTTCCGCTGTTCTCTACGATTTCTTCGGAAGATCTTCATTCCTTCGTAGAGTTGAGATGAGTGGTGTCTCGAGATAACCATCACTGTTTCGTACGAAGAATTTAATATCTTCCTTCTCGTTGATATCTTACGATTTTCCGAAGTGTTTCCGACGATCTTAGTTTGGAGTAAGAACGGGAGTTTTGTACGCGGAATCACAATGATTCGTTCCGCGATGACTCGGGAAAGACTCAAAGTGCAGACTTCTGACGTCCAGGGCCTGAGACTTGTGCACGGAAGATTGTCGCTCGAAGACTAGAGGCAGCACGGGCGCTAGGCGCCCGGCGCCTAGAGGCAGCACAGACGCTAGGCGCCCGGCGCCTAGAGGCAGCACGGGCGCTAGGCGCCCGGCGCCTAGAAGCATCACGTGCGTCTCGGCGAGGGCTTCGATTTGATATCTTGCTCGTTTTCTGGATCCTCATGGTTTGAGAGAACGGGCTCTTTGAAGTTTCCCGACGGCTAGGACCATCACGGGCGGCTAGGACCAGCACGGGCGCTAGGCGCCCGGCGCCTAGAGGCAGCACGGGCGCTAGGCGCCCGGCGCCTAGAGGCAGCACGGGCGCTAGGCGCCCGGCGCCTAGAGGCAGCACGGGCGCTAGGCGCCCGGCGCCTAGAGGCAGCACGGGCGCTAGGCGCCCGGCGCCTAGAGGCAGCACGGGCGCTAGGCGCCCGGCGCCTAGAGGCAGCACGGGCGCTAGGCGCCCGGCGCCTAGAGGCAGCACGGGCGCTAGGCGCCCGGCGCCTAGAGGCATCACGTGCGTCTCGGCGAGGGCTTCGATTTGAGATCTTACTCGTTTTCTGGGTCCTCACGGTTTGAGAGAACGGGCTCTTTGAAGTTTCAAGGCGGATTCTTTGTCGTTCGGCCTGTCCAAACTTAGATTACTTCCCGTTTCTTCCGTATACTTTCGTATGGTCGTGTCATCTTAGCTACGGACCTAATGTCTCTCGGTTCTTCTTGATTGTATCATCGAAGTTTTACGACTAAATCTTATTTGGTTTTCTCGTAAAGTTTATCGTGTAAATCAAGAACGATCGACTTTAACATAGGTTCTTTAAGCTATACGACTTGTCTTGCTTTCGATGTTTGTTTATGGAAAGTCCGCGCATGATAAATAGTTTTAGCCGTTGATTTCGGGAGAACCGTTTTTGACCCCAACAGTTAGCCCCCCAGCCTGTAAGACGCGGAGACGATCTTGCGGGCGGAAGATTATGAGTTGAAAGTCGAAATTTATGGCTAAGAATATTTCATTGCGGACATCCTCATCACCTTTGATTGGCGATCTTGAACGTGACGTTGGAAAGACCGTGAGTTCGTTGCTCAATGTGAAGAAAGAGAAGAACATATGTCCTCGAAAGTCCGTCGTTTTCAAGAGAAGATTCAGAGTCTTGAGGAGACGGGGACTCGCAAGTTTGACGGAGAGGACTTCGACTCGATTCTCGCTGGTCTGAAACCCGTGTGCACCCTTGTCCCGGATTCGGAGGGTTCGGAGGACCAGGACTACGCAGTCAAGGATCGTGAAGCCGGTGCATATGAAACATGCAGAGGTGGTGCGACCAATGGAGGCGACGGTGAGACCGTTCCTACTTTGGGTGAGTTTTGAGGATGAAGGTGATGCTCCGGGGAGCGTCTATGTTTATCAATCCTTTCGGAGATTTTTATTTTGATTGTGTTTCGGCCGTTAAGAGGCCATGATGTACATTTGTGGGACTGGCCGTTGGCGGCTTCGAATCCCGGCCTTTTTCAGGGCATCTGTTGAACTCTGCGGCTCAATCTTTACAAAATATTAATGTTGCGTTTTCAGAACTTCTGTCTATCGAAGTTAGAGGGACAGGGTGTGAGTTTTCGTCTCATTCCTGCCTCTCTGATGATCACCGTATCCGTCGTTTGTACAAAGCGAGATTTTCCTGCGGTTTACGATTTACGTGAAAATTCGTGGAAACGTACAGACTTGAGTGAAGAGACAAGTTTTGGGATCTCGCGTCGTTGACGCTTTGCCTATGAGATGTTAAGATACCAGCAAGGCTGGGTTTAGGGCAAGACCTAGGTTTACTCTCAGACTAAGGCTGTGCGATGACAAATCGGCTTTCGTTTTGCCTGTTTGTGATTTTAACCTGATTCGTACCGTTTTAAAATCCGCGAAGTGGTATCGGCTTATATGATTTGTCTGGGCACGAATCGAGCTACTTCCTTTACGAAGTGCTGAACCAAATTTGGAGTTTTTGTATAGCGCGCTATGGGATCCTTGTCGGATGTAAAAGAGCCTACTCTTAGGTGGCTTGTCTGTTTAGGACGTTAGAGTTCGTTTGTTGTGATCAGCAACAACGATATGATGCCGTTTAGAAGGCGTATGAAGGTTTTAATCGAAAAACAAATGTTCAGGCACGAAGCGACGTCTCGCAGTGCTTTGAAGTTTGTTTTTCTTATGCCATAAAGGACTATGGGCTTTTTAGAAATCGCGGAATGTTTCCGGGCGATAGTTTACGATTTATTTGGTGGATACTTGATCCATTGTTGAGGCCGTTTAGCGAATGGCGAATTTGTTTGCGAAGGGTTTCGAAAATTCGGTTTCTGTGTTTGTAAAGAGTTTCGAAAATCCGGTTTCTTTAAAATCGTGGGAGTATATGAGTATACGCATTTCAAATGCGTACGAGGCGATTTTCCCTTGTGCCGCATTTCAAATGTTCGCGGGCTTGGAGATGTTTTGCGAATGTCCGTAGTCAGAAACTGTTGTTTCAGTTTGGACGTGCAAGTTATAAAATTTTGATCCAGGAATTAGGACCAGGGGTCGCGTATATTTGACCCAGGGAGAAGCGTCTACCTTCGCTTTGTTTCGCGAAGTGTTGGCCTTCCGGGATTTAAAGGACGACTCGTATAACTCTTGGAGCTTTGTCACGAGTGTTTCTTTTCATGCTTTGTTTACGGGGCGTATAGAACTTAATCAGTCGATGTTAAGTTCAAATTTTTCCGTTAACCGTATGGCTGTTAGGACTGATTTTATTACGAGAAATTCATCGCATGATTTCCGCTCTTGGGCTATGCGACTGAGTTGCTCGCGTAAATGGTCACTTGGAGTTTTATGACAAATCGTGGATTATCGTTTGGCCCTTAAGTGATTGGAGCGGCGATCGTTCAGCTTTTTTGTCTTGGCGTGACGGCTATGTTCAGCCGTTTAACCAAGGAGTTGGTAAACGATCAGACTGCGATCCTTTCGCATTAGGGTCATACTGGTTCAAGATTGTCCTTAATGGTGATGCCGAATTCAGGTTCGGGCTTTATGGAAAGGCGTAGTCGGCCGATGGCCGAATAGCGTTCGTCGAGATAGACATGCAAATCTTAGAGGAGTTTTCCGAGTTATGGGTTACACGAGAAATGTTTCCGCTTTGATTTCGTCTTTTGGCGAAAGTTGCTTCGAATTACTCATGGAGTTTTACCGAAGGTTATTCCGTTAATTTTGTAACTCACCGTCGTGCTATTAGTCTGACGTTGTACGAGTTTCTTGTCGCGAGATTGCAACAAGAGACGGTGTAGAGTTTTCAAGACTATGTTTGTAACGGTTTGACCATGCCGTTTGCCTTTTGAAAGGAATTTTTTCTTTATGAAGTAGAATGAGTATGCCAAGGATGCGTGGCGATCGTTTCTCGGTTTTCCGAGAGATTAGATCGGTTTGCGCGTTCTGCCTAGACAGTCAAGGAACATAAGAACGAAACTAGAAGAAAATGCCTAAGGCTTAGCTTGCTAGACTATCCACCTAGGTTCTAAGTTCCCTAAATTTTACGGCAGTTTACAAGACGTTCTCATTCCTTGCCTACGAAAAAATTAAAACCTTGATAAAATTTTCTAAGTCGGACGTACCTTAGTCTCATTGATTACTCGAGATTGCCTCATGTCCGTTCCTCTTTGTCTTCTAACGTTTCATTGTCAAAGGTCTTCGAAAAGTCTGACACTAAATCGAGAATCGATTTTTGATGAAACCCGAAGGAACAGTGCAGAATCGTTGCAGAATCGTTGAAGCAAAGGGAGGAGATGTAGGCAAAACTCGAAGAAGGCTAAGGTGGGTAGACAAGTGAAAACGAACGGCAAGATGTCACTTGAGTGGGGCTTCTTGTTTCGTCAAGCTATAAGCGAACTGGTCAGGTCAGGAAGCTTGCGATCTTGTTATACTTCACGAATGATGTTTCGTAAAATATTGCCGAGCTTTTATTTAACGAGAGTTATTCAACAAAATGTTGTCGAGTTAATTTTACGGAAACTGTTTCGTAAAACGTTGTCGAGTTTAATCGTGCAGAAGCTGTCGTGAAGTATTGTCTAGGATTATTTTACGAAAGATGCAAAGTATTTGGTTGGACTATCGTCGGGGATGGTATCGCGAGGATTTGCCGCGTTCGCCGAATGTTTTGTTGTCTGACGACCAGCGCAGCGCGGGCGCGTTAGCCGCCCGGCGCCTAGGGGCAGCACGGGCGTGCTAGCCGCCCGGCGCTTAGGGACAGCACGGGCGTGCTACCGCTCGGCGCCTAGGGACAGCACGGGCGTGCTAGCCGCCCGGCGCCTAGGGACAGCACGGGCGTGCTAGCCGCTCGGCGCCTAGGGACAGAACAAGCGTGCTAGCCGCCCGGCGCCTAGGGACAGCACAAGCGTGCTAGCCGCCCGGCGCCTAGGGACAGCACGGGCGTGCTAGCCGCCCGGCGCCTAGGGACAGCACGGGTGTGCTAGCCGCCCGGCGCCTAGGGACAGCACGGTCGTGCCTAGCCGCCCGGGACTGTGCTTCCTCGCGGGACCTGCCTGTTTTTCTCGGTTTTTTAGAGGTTTCTCGATCGACACTTAGTATCTCGAGGTTTCTTTAATTGTTTTTCCGAGACTTTTGGACATCGATTTCATCATGATCCCAGCAAGGAATTGTTTCTTAGAACGTTGTTGACCTTTTATTTTACGAGAGTTATTTCACAAAATGTTGTCGAGGTAATTTTACGGAAACTATTTTGTAAAATGTTGTCGAGTTTAATCGTGCAAAAGCTGTCTCGTGAAATATTTCGAGAATTTAGTTTACGAAAGGTGTTCCGTAAAACTTTATCGAATTTTAGATTAGAAACGCTGATTGGTAACCCGATCAGTCGTGCTTTCTGGTTCATGAGTAATCTGGGATTTCTCCGCGATTTCCAGGAGAACAAGTCTTTATTTTTCCGGGAAATTCTAAAAAGACATTTCCAGTCGAAACTCTGCTCGATAATCAGACCGTCATATCAGCCTTGGGCTCGATCCTACTCTAAAATCGTATGTGGGTCGTTTAGCCGTGATTCAGGCCCCTTTTGGGCCGTCTTGGGACTTAGACGTTTTTACGATTTTTCTTTAGAAAAAGCCGTTGATGTGACGCTGGTTTTTCCGAAAGGATTTCGATTCCCCGTATAGTTAAGGCAACTGGTGTTCAAGCTAACCACAGCCGTTGTATACGACAGGCAGGAATCCGTCTCGACTACCAAGTCATTTTTTGAATTTTTCCGAGCGAGGGGGGTTGTGTCATGGACCCAAGGACCTTGTTGCAGGAACTTAGACAGGAGTGCATGGTTGATAGGGCCCGAACTTGGTCGGGATGGTCCGTTCTCGGGACGTTTGTCCGTAAGATGATCATCTTAGATAAGCGTTGGTCGTAGGAGCAGTCACTGCTGAAGTTGTTTTACCAGCGTCGAATTGAGCTGCGAGTTTGTCTTTCATATTTCCAGACATTGCTTTGATCAAGCGTTTTGCGGCCGTAAGAGTAAGAGTAATCCGTCCTCCCCTCCTTCTAGCGCCAAACTGTGGGAACCGAAATTCGCACTGTCGATTTTGATTAAGTAAAAACGGAGGAAAGCCAAGTTAACCCAACTTTCCCTGAAGGCCCGGATTCTCTGCGACAGCCAACGACAAGTGACCGAACAAGTGCGGAAGATATGGAAAGATAAATTAAGACGAAAATCGTACAAAAAGGGTTTTGTTAAGAGTTGGGACTGGACCTTGAGAAAGGCTGCCTACGTACCCCTTTCGAGGATCAAGTCGGACGTAGTTCAGTTAGAAAGATTTGAACAAGAGATCGAACTGCCTTGCGGAGTTCGTCTAGTACGAGCGTTTGTCATAGAAACGGGCGTGTCGAGAATAACGCCTAGGGTTTCTATGTGCGGAACTCTGAGTAAAGGGATTGTTAGATTCTTCCGAAGGAACGGAAGTCTGCGGACAAGATGAAGGTAGAACGAGAGGCGGCCGGACGTTCTAGGTCCTGCCTTGCTAGTCTACCGCCTCAATTCTAAGTTCCCTCAGTCTAAAATCTCGGATCTGCTCTCTAAGTCTCTCAATGATTTTTTGTGCTCTTAATGATTTTCGCCCCCTTTTCCTTCTCTCCCAAAGCTCCTTTATATACTCCTTCTTATGACGGTCTATTCTCCTTTTGGGCCGCGAAGCGGGCTTTTTCCATTTTCGTCGGCCTTCATGTTTATCGGGAAACTTGACATTTATCTTCGGGAAACTTGACATTTATCCTTCCGGAAATTTAGCATTTATCTTGTTGCGTAAAGATAAACGTAAATCGTTGTATCTATCCTAGATAATCGTAAATGGGTTGTCTGATCGCATTTGGTCCCTTTCGGGCCGTTTCTAGGACTTCCGCTGTTCTCTACGATTTCTTCGGAAGATCTTCATTCCTTCGTAGAGTTGAGATGAGTGGTGTCTCGAGATAACCATCACTGTTTCGTACGAAGAATTTAATATCTTCCTTCTCGTTGATATCTTACGATTTTCCGAAGTGTTTCCGACGATCTTAGTTTGGAGTAAGAACGGGAGTTTTGTACGCGGAATCACAATGATTCGTTCCGCGAGGACTCGGGAAAGACTCAAAGTGCAGACTTCTGACGTCCAGGGCCTGGGACTTGTGCACAGAAGATTGTCGCTCGAAGACCCGAGCCAGCACGGGCGCTAGGCGCCCGGCGCCTAGAGGCAGCACGGGCGCTAGGCGCCCGGCGCCTAGAGGCAGCACGGGCGCTAGGCGCCCGGCGCCTAGAGGCAGCACGGGAGCTAGGTGCCCGGCGCCTAGAGGCAGCACGGGCGCTAGGCGCCCGGCGCCTAGAGGCAGCACGGGAGCTAGGCGCCCGGCGCCTAGAGGCAGCACGGGCGCTAGGCGCCCGGCGCCTAGAGGCAGCACGGGCGCTAGGCGCCCGGCGCCTAGAGGCAGCACGGGCGCTAGGCGCCCGGCGCCTAGAGGCATCACGTGCGTCTCGGCGAGGGCATCGATTTGATATCTTGCTCATTTTCTGGATCCTCATGGTTTGAGAGAACGGGCTCTTTGAAGTTTTCCGACGGCTAGGACCATCACGGGCGGCTAGGACCAGCACGGGCGCTAGGCGACGGGCGGCTAGGACCAGCACGGGCGCTAGGCGCCCGGCGCCTAGAGGCAGCACGGGCGCTAGGCGCCCGGCGCCTAGAGGCAGCACGGGCGCTAGGTGCCCGGCGCCTAGAGGCAGCACGGGCGCTAGGCGCCCGACGCCTAGAGGCAGCACGGGCGCTAGGCCCCGGGCGCCTAGAGGCATCACGTGCGTCTCGGCGAGGGCTTCGATTTGATATCTTACTCGTTTTCTGGGTCCTCACGGTTTGAGAGAACGGGCTCTTTGAAGTTTCAAGGCGGATTCTTTGTCGTTCGGCCTGTCCAAACTTAGATTACTTCCCGTTTCTTCCGTATACTTTCGTATGGTCGTGTCATCTTAGCTACGGACCTAATGTCTCTCGGTTCTTCTTGATTGTATCATCGAAGTTTTACGACTAAATCTTATTTGGTTTTCTCGTAAAGTTTATCGTGTAAATCAAGAACGATCGACTTTAACATAGGTTCTTTAAGCTATACGACTTGTCTTGCTTTCGACGCTTGTTTATGGAAAGTCCGCGCATGATAAATAGTTTTAGCCGTTGATTTCGGGAGAACCGTTTTTGACCCCAACACTCTTCCTTTTAAGAAGTTCAAAACTTCAAGAGGCCTCTTGCAATCCTGTGGCAAAGACTCTTTTAGAACCAGTAGTTCAAAACACAAATCATCTGCAATAACATCATAATGATTTCCATGCTTTAAAGCAGCTTCAAGATTGGTACAAGATACCATCAAACTATCTTCACTTGCTGACTTCAGTTTCTCCAAATCAAACAAAAAACCAAATGTCTGTTCATACTTCTGAAATTGCTCAAACCTTGTTTCAAGAGAATAAATAGCTCGATCCATGACTTCAAGGAAATAAGAAATCTATAGACTGATCATCAACTAACTCTGATTCCTCATCAAAAAACTTTTTTTCTTTTGATGACACGCTTTTTCTTTGATGGGAATATGGCTTCAATCTCCATAGCTTCTGCAATCTGTTTAACATCAGACTTTGCACTCTCAAAGCCTGTTTCTCTATAATTCCGAAAAAAAGAAATAAGTCCTTTCAACTGGGAAGCAGCAACTTCAATATTCATGTCTTTTGACTGCAAACTCTTGCTTACTGTGTTAACAGCAAATAAAAGTTTGTACCAAATCACCATAGACAACAAGAATTCATAATTTCCAATCCCATGTGTCTCGCTTGTAACAAGACACTCAGCAGTGCTTTGTGTACTCGGATCATCAGTAGTCTCTGCTATATAAATTAAAGCATCTCTTATCTTTGGAGCTTGAAATCTAATTGCCTTAACACAATTAACATGACTTTCCCACCTAGTCTGTGATAAAGATTTCACTGTCAAACCTCCCACCTTATCTTCTAAAACTTTCCACCGCTTTGTTGAAGATGCAAAGACATTATAAATACGCTGGATTATCCCAAAAAACGAAATGGCTTTTTCAGAAGTGCTTGCCATATCACAAAGAGCAAGATTAAGACTATGACAACCACATGGCGTATAAAATGCACGTGGATTAACATCGAGGAATCTTTTTTGTACTCCTTTATGTTTTCCCTTCATATTGGATCCATTATCATATCCTTGTCCCCTCACATCATCAATATCTAAATCAAGAGAGACCAATACATTCTGAATCTCACGGAAAAGCCCTTCTCCGGATGTATCGTTAACTATCAAGAATGTGAGAAAAAATTCTTCTATCTTAGCTGAAGCTGCTGAAACATCAACACATCGAAGGATAAGAGTCATTTGTTCATGATGACTTATATCTGGAGTACAATCAACAATGACGGAAAAAAATTTTGCACTTCGAATCTTTTTTATGATAATACCTTTGATCTCATCAGCCATCGTTGCTATCAACTCATTCTGAATTCTGTTGCTGAGATAGTGATAACGAGATTCCCCATCTTCAAACCGTCTAACATGTTCTCTCATTACCGGATCCCACTCAGCCATTGAATCAATAAAGCTTAAAAAATTTCCATTGCCATCTACTACTAGCTTTTCGTTTCCCCCACGGAATGCTAAATTTTGTTTAGCAAGAGTTTTTACCAGTGAAAAAATTCTGACCATGACATCTTTCCAGTGATTTCTCTCTCTGTTGAGTTCTTCTTGAATGTGCTTGTCAATTGTTTGGTTTTTCTGCAGCCTTAATTCAAGTTCCATCCACTGGTTCATACATTTGATATGCTCATGACTTGTCTCGTGGTGCCTTAACCTTTCCAAAATATGTTTCCAGTCATTGAATCCTTTAGATGCCATGTGACTGGGATTGTTGTCGCGAGTGAACAACTTACAACAAAAACAAAAGATTTTATCTAATGTTTTTGAATAAACTAGCCAACGTCTGTCTTGCTTCTTTCCATTACTCAGAGATCTTATATAGTATGCATGAGAAAAATGTCGACCACTTGCCTTCTCTCTTGGAAACACAAAATCATTCGGTAGTCTTTGAGCAGGACCTTTTTCAACCATGACAAGTCTTAATCCAGCTTTGACTTCTCCCCAATTTCCAGGATCATAAATATCTAAGATTCTGCCTATATCTGTACTATCCTGATGATCATTCACATCATGATTCTCCTTTTCAGTCTCATCCTCTTCAATATCAACGTTAACATTATCTTCATTCTTCTCATCTTCTTCATTAATATTCTCATCATTTATTTTCTTCTCATCTTCCATTGGATCATCAAACTCATCACTACTTCTGTCGGATTCATTAAGATTTGCTGGTTGTACAAGAAATCTGTCCATAGAACCTTGTATTGATCTCATCAATGCATCAGCTTTCTCTTTTCTTTGTCTTTTTTGAGCTCTCGATAGATATATTCTCTTTGGTGGCATATTTTCTGAAATTAATAATTAAAACAATAAAACCACTTCAAAAAACTGACAAACAAAGATAGTTACGTTAGAATTCTACAAAGAAAATAAATACCTTAATACAGAAGTTGAAGATGTGGCGACAATGAAATTATAGGATTGGTATACAGAAGGAAGAAAGAAAAAAAGACGTGCTAGCTTGAGAAATAGATTGATATGAGATTCTGTGTAAAATATTTAGGAAAGGTTTCACACTTTTTTCCTTTTTTTTTATTAGAAGTTGATATATACAACAATATTTTCTTGTTTGAAATCTGGAAAAGTGACAATAATTTTTTTTTTTTTGGAAAATATGTACCAGAAATTTAAGAGGATCGAACATTGATAACCGATAAACAATTAAGTAAAACCAATATACTACTAAATATTTTTAGAAAATTGGGGTCCTAAAAAATAATTTATTCTGGGGGTCAGGGGCAAAAGCCCTTTTGGTAACACTTAAGGCACGGCACTGATCTCATCAATGCATCAGCTTTTTCTTTTCTTTGTCTTTTTTGAGCTCTCGATAGATATATTCTCTTTGGTGGCATATTTTCTGAAATTAATAATTAAAACAATAAAACCACTTCAAAAAACTGACAAACAAAGATAGTTACGTTAGAATTCTACAAAGAAAATAAATACCTTAATACAGAAGTTGAAGATGTGGCGACAATGAAATTATAGGATTGGTATACAGAAGGAAGAAAGAAAAAAAGACGTGCTAGCTTGAGAAATAGATTGATATGAGATTCTGTGTAAAATATTTAGGAAAGGTTTCACACTTTTTTCCTTTTTTTTATTAGAAGTTGATATATACAACAATATTTTCTTGTTTGAAATCTGGAAAAGTGACAATAATTTTTTTTTTTTGGAAAATATGTACCAGAAATTTAAGAGGATCGAACATAGATAACCGATAAACAATTAAGTAAAACCAATATACTACTAAATATTTTTAGAAAATTGGGGTCCTAAAAAATAATTTATTCTGGGGGTCAGGGGCAAAAGCCCTTTTGGTAACACTTAAGGCACGGCACTGATCTCATCAATGCATCAGCTTTCTCTTTTCTTTGTCTTTTTTGAGCTCTCGATAGATATATTCTCTTTGGTGGCATATTTTCTGAAATTAATAATTAAAACAATAAAACCACTTCAAAAAACTGACAAACAAAGATAGTTACGTTAGAATTCTACAAAGAAAATAAATACCTTAATACAGAAGTTGAAGATGTGGCGACAATGAAATTATAGGATTGGTATACAGAAGGAAGAAAGAAAAAAAGACGTGCTAGCTTGAAAAATAGATTGATATGAGATTCTGTGTAAAATATCTAGGAAAGGTTTCACACTTTTTTCCTTTTTTTTTATTAGAAGTTGATATATACAACAATATTTTCTTGTTTGAAATCTGGAAAAGTGACAATAATTTTTTTTTTTTTGGAAAATATGTACCAGAAATTTAAGAGGATCGAACATAGATAACCAATAAACAATTAAGTAAAACCAATATACTACTAAATATTTTTAGAAAATTGGGGTCCTAAAAAATAATTTATTTTGGGGGTCAGGGGCAAAAGCCCTTTTGGTAACACTTAAGGCACGGCACTGTTCTCTAGAATCCATCTTGATTTTACCTTTTTTGCCAAGTTGGTTTCAAAGACTAAGTATTGTTATAGAAGCTTTTGTTCATTTAATGATATTTGCAGTTTAGCAAAAAAAAAAATCGAACAACTCAGATTTCCCTAAGAGCTTCTCCAGAGATAGTTTCTAGGTAAATATTTCACTTAAAAATTATAAATAAAATAAAATAGAAAAGAGACTCTCCAAATGCTCTTTTTATTTTAGATGTTAAACTGCCACATGTTCTTTTGTTATTTATCAATCATTTTCAAAAAATTAAAATTTTAAATGTTTAATAAAATATTATTTACTTATCAGTAAGAACTTCAAATTAGCATACTCACTAATAAGGTTGCTCTAAGCCTCTAACTTGAAATTGAATTTTTGACGTTGGTTTAGACAAAATTATAATAAAATTTATTCTGTAGGGTGAGATTGATATAATTTGTAAATTTAGTGGAGAAATGAGAATACACAAATATTCAGGGACGCAAGATATGTACTAGTTTATTAATCACGTTTTAAGACGAGTTAAAAGTTAAAACTTAAACATTGCTGAAATCTCGGTTGGACACGCGCCTCACGCGCCCACCCTTTTCTCTCTCAAAAATGCGTTCCCTTTCCTACTTCCTCCACCGTCGCCGATCTCGGCGGCGGCTCCCTCCCGCCCCCATGGCCAAGAAAAAAACCCGTAAAAGAAAGCCCCCTGGTCGTCTCCCCACTGGAGTGACTAATTCCCCCTCCTCCGCTTCTAAATCGGTGCCTGATTCTTCCTCAGCCGCCAAATCGAAACCCAGATCTGTCTCCCCCATGTCCGGCTCCGCCGCTCCTGAGATTCAGAACCCCTTGCCTGCCCAAGCTCTCCCTAAATCGGGCTTGGCCAAGCTCCCAGCTACCCTGGCCTCTAAAACCCTAGCCGTCGGCTCACTACTTGCGCCTAGCAAAGAGACAGATGCTCTCGCTCCTGCGTCTAAGGATGCTGCAGCTAACCCCCCTTCGCCTCAGCCCTCGTCTGCAGCGAACTTCTGGAAAGGGTTTGTTAAGGAAGCCTCCGACAAACTCGAGCCAAAGGAGACACCTTTTCTCCTTGACTCCGGCGAATCTTGTGTTACGATTCCCAACGCCGTTGTTGAGAAGAACAAGAAGGCTTGGGAGTACTTCATCCTGGGACAGTTCTACGAGGAGCCCCCAGCTAGAGGTGCTGTTCACGCCATAGTAAATGGAATCTGGAGCCGTCAGCGCCGCGACATCACTGTCAACAAGATGGAGGGCAATGCTTTCCTCTTCCGTGTTCCTTGTCCCAATGCCCGGCGGCGCATCCTCAAGCAAAGCTTGTGGCAGGTCGATGGTCAAACCATGTTTGTCACAAAATGGTCTCCGGGTATCCAGCAAGACAAACCTGAGCTGGAAATGGTACCGGTTTGGCTGGAGTTCACTGGAGTTCCCCTTCAGTTCTTCAACCAAGACGCCCTAAAAGAGATTGCTGGGATGGTTGGCCACCCGCTGTGCCTTCATCCTGCTACTGAAAACCTTACAAACATTGAAGTTGCTAGGGTTTATACCATCATTGATCCAAGGAAGCCTATCCCTGAGTTTGTAAATGCACGGTTTGAGAGTGGAGACACTAGAAGGATTGCTGTAACAAGCCCCTGGCTCCCCTCGCGCTGCTCCTTCTGCAAGAAACTTGGGCACACTATCACACGTTGTAAGCTCGCACCCAAAACCTGCTCAACTTGTAACTCTGTGAAGCACTCCACAGAGACTTGCCCTCGCACTAACCACTCCGCTGGAGATAAGAAGAGGCAAGACAAGAAGGAGGGCAAGAAGCCGATCCAAAACCTCCTCCCCATTGTGGGTAAACCTCTCCGGGACCCGCACCCTACTGATCATAGGAAGGCGACACTTCCAACTCCTGCTCACAAGGGTGCCTCTTATAAGGACAAAGCGGCCATTCCAGCTAAACAGACCCTTGTCAACTCGCAACCTCCTAGCGCAGCTGATACGACTCCTTCACCTGGTTCTCTTGGCCGCTCTGGAAGCTCGACATCGGTTTCTCATGACCTCTCAAAGGGGACTCTGTGTGTTGACCTATCGAGAGATGGCTGCTATGATGAAGAACAGCAGATGAGTCCTACCTCCTCTGGTTCCTCTTCTGATACCTCCCCACCTGAAGAGGGGGAAATCCCTCCTGATGAAGAAGATGATTTCATTGAGGTCTTCACCAAGAGGTACAAGAAACGTGAAAAGGCGAAAGCTAGGGCTAGAGGCCCTTTAACCCTCTAAACCCCCTTCACTCTTCCATGGATCTGTTTTGCTGGAATGTAGGTGGAATAAATAATTCAGTAAAGCGGCGTGGTTTTAGGAAGTGGACCTGTAAATACAATCTGATTTTTGGTTGTCTCGTTGAGACGCATGTACAGCAGCCAAATTCTATTCCTTTAATGAATAACATCTTGCCCGGTTGGTCTCTTGAGAGCAACTACGACTTCTCTGGTCTTGGCAAAATCTGGGTGGTCTGGAAACCTTCGGTGCAGGTTAAAATCATCTCTAGGTCCCTGCAAATGATCACTTGTTCTGTGAAACTCCCTTTTCAGACCAGTGAATTTGCAGTCTCCTTTGTTTACGCTTCCAACTGTAGAAGGGAGCGCAGATTGCTTTGGAGTGAGCTTGAAGCTATCTCCTGCTCACCTCAACTATGTGGTCTTCCCTGGACTGTGATGGGGGATTTCAACGAAATCCTTAGCCCCTCGGAACACTCTCGAGCCGACCACTATACCTCCTCTAGAGGCATGCGCGACTTTAGAGACTGCCTTGAAAAATGCTTACTTGCTGATCTTCAGTTCAGTGGGAGCACCTTCACCTGGTCAAACTCTACAGTCTCGAAGAAGCTTGATCGTATCCTCTGCAATGAAGACTGGATGGAGTCTTTCCCGGATTCCATAGCAGTCTTTGGAAAGCCTGGCATCTCTGATCATAGCCCCTGCTGCACCTTCCTGGATCAACTCAAACCCCCCAGAAGCGCTCCTTCAGGTTCTTCGCTCACCTAAACACCCATCCAGACTTCCAGGAGCTTGTCCGTGCTGCCTGGAGCTCCCTACCGTTCCACGGGTCAAAGCAACTCTGTGTCTCGAAGAAACTCAAGGAATTGAAGCCCATCATCCGCTCTTTCAACAAAGAAAATTTTTCTGAACTTGAAAAGCGGGTCCAAGAGGCTTTTGATCATCTCACAAGCTGTCAGCAAACATCCCTCTCTATGCCTAGTCTGAGAGCTGCTGCTGCTGAGAAAGATGCCCACGCTAGATGGCTCACTCTGGCTAAAGCTGAAGATAAATTCCTCA
This sequence comes from Hirschfeldia incana, assembly GCA_026261945.1. NCBI lineage: Eukaryota > Viridiplantae > Streptophyta > Magnoliopsida > Brassicales > Brassicaceae > Hirschfeldia > Hirschfeldia incana. Next base: position 2,466,414 of record JABCMI010000019.1, read on the forward strand.
GGCAACGGTCCAGAGTCCAATGGTCAGTAGACGGTGATGCGGGTACCGCCTTCTTCCACCGAGTCATCCGTACGAGACAGGCTCAAAACCATATTCACTTCCTCCTTGATTCTGAAGACCATGTTATTGACACGCTTGCTGGGATAAAGAGTCATGCTGTTGCTTACTACCAGCAACTGTTGGGTGGAACCAACACACAAACCTCCTCCTCTCCAGCTGAAATTGCCTCTGTTATGCAAGTTAAATGCTCTGATACCACCATTGATTCCCTTGCAGCGCCGTTCTCTGATCTAGACATTGAGAGAGCCTTCATGTCCCTCCCAAAGAACAAATCCCCTGGCCCCGACGGATTCCCAGCTGAATTCTTCACTGGCAACTGGAAAGTTGTAGGTCGTGACCTCATTGATGCTGTCCGCGAATTCTTGAGCTCCGGGGAACTTCTGCAACAGTGGAACGCAACCCTCCTTGTATTGGTTCCTAAGAAGACCAACGCAACTAAGATAACAGAGTTCCGTCCCATCGCCTGCTGTAACACCGTTTACAAGGTGGCTTCAAAGCTCCTTGCAAACAGACTTCGAGACCACCTCCCTGCCCTGGTCTCTACCTCTCAGTCTGCCTTTGTCCCCGGTCGTTTGCTGGTCGAAAACGTCTTGCTAGCTACGGAGCTTGTCTCAGGTTATAACTGGAAAAACATCTCCAAGAGATGCATGCTAAAGGTTGATCTACAGAAAGCCTTCGACACCCTTGACTGGGACTTTGTTCTTAACACCCTAGAAGCCCTTGACTTCCCGCCTGTGTTTCGAAACCTGATAAGCAAATGCTTAACAACAACACGTTTTTCAGTTGCTATAAATGGTGAATCATGTGGCTATTTCAAGGGAACAAGAGGCCTCCGCCAAGGCTGCCCCCTCTCACCCTATCTGTTTGTCCTCAGCCTTGAAGTCTTCACGCAACTTCTGAGAAGAAAGTATGTTGATGGTTCTATTGGATATCACCCGAACACTTCGGCCCTCCAGATTACGCACCTCTCCTTTGCTGATGACTTGATGATATTTGCGGATGGGGCACCTACCTCTGTGGAATGCATAGCTGAAACAATGGAGGACTTTGCCCTCTGGTCTGGCCTGCGAATGAACAAGACCAAAACGGAGCTCTTCACTGCTGGCTTAAACAGCGAGGAGACTGCAGAGATCTCCCGACTTGGCTTCACCATTGGCTCAATGCCAGTCCGGTACTTGGGTCTCCCTCTCATGTTCAGGAAACTCCGACTACCTGATTTCAAACCTCTCATCGACAAGCTCTCTTCTAACTTCAAGTGCTGGGCTGCAAGGGCACTCTCATTTGCAGGGAGGAAACAACTTCTCGCATCAGTGATATACGGTTCCATAAACTTTTGGACCACTGCGTTTATCCTGCCAAAAAACTGCATCAAAAGAATTGAAACGCTATGCTCTCAATTTCTTTGGGGAGGCACTGAGGCTAAGAGGGCTACTGCCAAGGTTGCTTGGAAGACTGTGACCCTTCCTAAACGTGAGGGAGGATTAGGTCTTCGGGACATCGGCCGCTGGAACAAAACTCTATGCCTCAAACTGATTTGGAGGCTCTTCACTGCGAAGGACTCCCTTTGGGCATCTTGGGTTAAAGAGTATAGAATCAAGGAGAGCAATTTCTGGGCAATTGACAAATCTAGAGCTACATCGGCGCCGTGGAGGAACCTCCTCTCTCTGCGAGGTCTTGCAGCGAGTTTCCTCAAAGCAAAGCTAGGCAATGGACAGCAAATAAGCTTCTGGTATGATTCTTGGACCCCTCTTGGTCCCCTTATTGATCGCTTTGGAGCCCTTGGTCCTAGAGAACTGCAGATTAGTGCTTATGCTTCAGTTTCTCAGGCCTGCTCTAGTGAAGGCTGGCTTCTCAGAGGAGTTCGGTCCCAGGCTGCTGAGGAGTTACAACTGTATCTTACTACCATTCCACTCCCCACACTGAGTGCTACGGATGATTCTTATGTGTGGGAAGTGGGTGGGACAGTGATGCAGAAGTTCTCCACAAGTAAAACCTGGAGCCAAGTTCGTAACAGGGCCTCTGAACAGCGCTGGACTAAAAACATTTGGTTCAGAGGCCATACCCCTCGTCATGCTTTCACCATTTGGGTTGCTCACCAAGACCGCCTCCCCATCAGATCTCGACTGGTTGAATGGGGGATGAATATCCCTTCATCTTGCTGTCTATGTGGCGTGATCAATGAAGATAGAGACCATTTGTTCTTTCGCTGTGATGTTAGTGAAGCCATTTGGAGCTTTGTTCTTTGCAGGTTAGGATACACTTTTCGGAGATTCCACACACGGACTGCCTTCTCTGAATGGCTGGGGCTTAGAGATCCAGTGGTCAGCTTAACTCTTAAGCGCACTGCTGCTCAAGCCACTATATCCAGCATTTGGACTGAACGGAACAAGAGGCTTCATGACAATGTCTCCCAAACACCGCTCTCCATCTTCAAGAAAATAGATCGTATTGTTCGAGACGCGATCCTTGGACGAAGAGGGAGGCTTGCTCTGTTCCAGCATCTGATGCAGGAATGACTCAGATTTGAATAGGTCTTTCTGCTAGACATTTTGCGGGTGGCTTGGTCTTGTTTATTTTTTGCCAAGACTAACCCATCATAGTCTTTTCCCCTTTTTGTAAAGCTTTACAAACACTTCTCATATTTATATGATATTCACATTTTGGCAAAAAAAAAAAAAAAAACTTAAACATCATTACAATTGTAATAAACCCTCAAAGTCTTTATAGCTTGACTGAAAACAACAAACCCATCTCTCTAACTCCCTCCATCTCCTCCTCCACTCTCTGCTCCAGTGGACGATGAAAACCCTAACCCTAATCCTATTTCCGCTTACTACCAAACCCGAGCGGCGCACCATGAGATCGTGACCAGCGACTGGCTAGAACAGGCTCACGCCGCCGTTCGTCGCTATCCCGACCAAGTTTTTCAGGTCTCGAAAAGACCCTTTAGCGTAATTGAGGATTTCAACAACTGGAGACAGCATCCGGATTTGGCGGAGGCTGTTGCGGCGATCCGTGCTCTTGCGGCGGTTATTAGGGCTAGTGAAGCGAATACCATGATGGAGCTCGAGATCGAACTCAAGAAAGCTTCTCACACATTGAAAGTAAGCGTCTTCCTCCTTCGAATTCTTTTGTATATGGGAATTAGGGTTCCAGTTTTTGCTCTGTTGGAACTTATCATTGTGTCTGTAAATGTAAGGTGTGATCGTTGCATTCAGTGCACTGAGCCTGCATGTATGAGAATTTGTATTGCTTTTTAATTATTTTCATGGTACAGGGTTTGTATGCGACTATCTTCACTTTTCAGGCATGGGACACAACTTCCATATCTTTGACAGCAGGATGTGATCTATTCATGCGATACGTGACTCGAACATCTGCGTTAGAATTCGAAGATTTCAATTCAGCAAAATCCCGCGTGCTTGAACGTGCTGAGAAATTTGGAGAAATATCTAACAAGGTCAGTGGTTTTCTTAGATGGCAATTGTATAGAAAATATATATGCATGTATTGGTTAATGCGTTTAATTGTTTTGTTCTCCAGGCTCGGAAAATCATTGCAATGCTTAGTCAAGATTTCATATTTGATGGGTGTACTATACTGGTTCATGGGTTCTCCAGAGTTGTATTCGAAGTATTAAAGACAGCAGCTCAGAAGAAGAAACTCTTTCGAGTTTTGCGCACAGGTGCCTTTCTTTAAAAACTTTGAGATTGATTCCGTCGGTCATTTTCTCATAATCTTACTCCGATTTGTACAGAGGGAAGGCCGGATAAAACAGGTGTACTGCTAGCTAAGGAGCTTGCTAAGCTAGATGTTCCAGTAAAGCTTCTGATTGATTCGGCTGTAGCCTATTGCATGGATGAAATGGACATGGTGTTTGTTGGAGCCGACGGAGTGGTTGAAAATGGCGGTGTAACTAACATGATGGGTACTTATCAAATAGCAATCGTGGCACACAGTATGAACAAACCAGTCTATGTAGCTGCAGAGAGTTACAAGGTAAAAACACTCAAAGCTTTTGTAGAAACAGTGTGATTCATCGTCTAATATATTATTTTTCTTGCAGTTTGCACGGCTATACCCGTTGGATCAGAAGGATTTAGAACCAGCCTTGCGACCTATTGATTTTGGTGTTTCTGTTCCTCCTGAGGTTGAGATAGAAAGATCTGCGAGAGACTACACTCCTCCTCAGTTCCTGACCCTGCTTTTTACTGATCTTGGTATTCTTACTCCATCTGTTGTTAGTGATGAGCTAATTCAGCTTTACAGCTAAGCTGTCTTCTTCGTCTTTACTCCTAAAGCTGAGCTTTATGGCTTCTCTCCACTGCTTACTCAAAAATTCTGTCTTTGTTAGATTGCTACGTTTTAATCATATAAAAGTGTATTCTTTTTTTTTGAACTTTATAAAAGTGTATTCTTGTTTAGAAATACTTCTGTTCTTAGCTTATTAAACAGTTGAACATAAGTGATGAAGATGGAAACTGAACAGTTACAACTATTATTATAGCGAAGTGGTACGAAACCTATAAGTTTAAATTTTATATGCGTAAGTGTAAACATAAAACATAGTATTCCTTCTGTTTTACACATACGGATTATTTTGATATTTTAGAACTATAATATAATTGATATATTCTAATATTAATATTAATTTAATAAATTTGAATGTAATTTTAATTATTAAAAACATTAGTGTGTTCAGTTATTTTTTTTTAAATTTGTGTGAAGATGGTTAAAGTGGCACTATTTATCAAACATCTATATATATAAAATAGACTTTTCTCTCTTCATGTGACATGTGGAAGGGGGGTTTGGTGACATGTGTCCCTTTTTTATTTCTTTTTACATTTTAGCTCCTTCATCATTTATATTACTACAATTTGGTTCATCATTTTTTTAATTATGTACTATTTAATACTTCTCACAATAATCATCATCATTTGAAGTGTTATAATCTATTTATCAGTCACAAAAATACATGAATTATTAAAAACAAGTAAAGTAATATAAATATATTTTAACTATTTTATTCATTCACAACTAAAAGATAACATAAACATTCGCTATTTTATTATTTTACTTTTTTGATTTATTTATTTACAAATTATATATTTAATTTTAATATTAACTAAACTAAAAAAGAATAAACTAGATCACAACACATAATTTAAACACAAAACCTCCATAATCACAAATAAAATCAAACTATCGAAGTAACACTAACTCAATAGAAGTTTAAAACTGAAAGAAAATCAAGAACAAAAACTAACTTACCTCGGTTTAATATTGAGTGTCACACCCAGAACAAACAAAATTCAGAAAATGGTTGAAAGATAAACTTTGAAACAAAGCAATCTCTCGAACACAAAAAAGTGCGATCAAAGACTAACACCAAAAAATAAGAAAACATGTTACATAAAGAATAATCAACAGAAAACCAAAATTGTTAGGAAGTAATTTAGTGGACACTTTCTTAATGCACCGTAAGCACAACTACCAACTAAGAAGTAAGAAGCACCTCACAAACTAAACAAAAAGCAAACAAAAAACTCATGCCAAGAAAGAACCACAAAGCTCTGGTTGAAAGATAAACTTTGAAGCAAAGCAATCTCTCGAACACAAAGAAGTGCGGTCAAAGACTAACACAAAAAATAAGAAAACATGTTCTATAAAGAATAATCAATGGAATACCAAAATCTATTTTATCAGTCACAAAAATACATGAAGAATTAAAAAATAAGTAAAGTAATATAAATATATATTAACTATTTAATTCTTTCACAACTAAAAAATAACATAAACCTTCGTTATTTTATTATTTTACTATTTTTGATTTATTTATTTACAAATTATATATTTAATTTTAATATTAACTAAACTAAAAAAGAGTAAACTAGATCACAACACATAATTTAAACACAAAACCTCCATAATCACAAATAAAATCAAACTGCCGAAGTAACACTAACTCAATAGAAATTTGAAACTGAAAGAAAATCAAGAACAAAGACTAACTTACCTCAGTTTAATATTGAGTGTCACACCCAAAACAAATAAAATTCGGAAAATGGTTGAAAGATAAACTTCGAAACAAAGCAATCTCTCGAACACAAAAAAGTGCGATCAAAGACTAACACCAAAAAATAAGAAAACATGTTACATAAAGAATAATCAACAAAAGACTAAAATTGCTACGAAGTAATTAAGAGGACACTTTCTTAATGCACCGTAAGCACAACTACCAACTAAGAAGTAAGAAGCACCTCACAAACTAAACAAAAAACAAACAAAAAACTCATGCCAACAAAGAACCACAAAGCTCTAGATAGAATGGTCTAAAGATAAACTTTGAAGCAAAGCAATCTCTCGAGCACAAAGAAGTGCGATCAAAGACTAACTCAAAAAATAAGAAAACATGTTACATAAAGAATAATCAATAGAAGACGAAAATTGCTACGAAGCAGGAGGACAATTTCCTAATGCACCATAAGCACAACTGCCAACTAAAAAGTAAGAAGCACCTCACAAACTAAACAAAAACAAACAAAAAGCTCGTGCCAACAAAGAACCACAAAGCTCTGGATAGAATGGACCAAAGCTCCAGGAGATTAGCTCCGCACACTTATACTAAAGGAAGCAGGGGAAGAAAAAAAACAACCCGAGGGAGAAAGAGTGGAAGCCAACTACCGTCAAAGCAGAGCGCAAACTTGAGACTAGAAAAAACCTTCGAAACCTACAAAGCATACACAGAAGAAAACACTATCCAAACCTAGATTGGCAAGCATGGCGAAAGAGAGAGCCACAAGAGATGCGAATAGATGGCGAAAGATAGAGTCACAAGAGACGCGGACATCGATGAAAACTGCAACAAGATGAAAAAACAGAGAGAAAATGGTAGATGAAATGAAATCGATAAACCGTGGAGCCTTCCTTGAGCAACGAACGAGAACATACAAGTTAGATCACCATAATCCAAATCTTGAAAACTAAGACAAGCATAGATTATTGACAGTAAAACCAACGACGATGATAACAACATCAAAGACGACTAACTCATATCCAACCCAAGGAGATGCAGTTCCTAACATCAGTTGAAATTGAAGGAATAGGAGAAGCAGCCAATATTGACTGGAACAGCTTACAATGCCGTTATAAACAACCGCATAACTAGAAACTTATAAATCCGACCTATAGCAAATATCAGATAATCTCACATGAAAAAAAGTGAGGAAGAACAAGAGCATGGTGGTAAGTCTTTTTCCAGTGATGGTGAGAAATACATCACACCAAAATGGTAAACAAAATACATAGATGGTGATCGTTCAATATCAAAATATGGGGAGACGGCACAAAACATCTTAAATGTTGAAATAATTAAAAAAACATAAAATACAATTTTTATTGCTAAATTGTTAATTATAGATCAATTAAACAAATTTATTGAAATTCAATATGCTTTATATCAGAGGCTTCAATATACTTTACATCATAGGCTGCTGGCTCAGCTCTTCCTTGAGCTAAACCAATTCTCTACTAATAAGTACTACTATACACACAACAACACATTATTGAAAAGCTAAACACTAAATATATTAACTGATCATCTATTACTACATAACACATTTAAAACACCAGATAATTAACATAATGCATTTAATTAATAAAAATAATCACATAATTACATCATCCAAAAAATCATAGTTAACAACACTTGAACAATATTCACAACACTTGAATAATATTCCGCGCGAAGCGCGGACAAGCCTCTAGTAAGAAATATGTTTTCAATTGAAAACATAAGAAACGTGACAGAACCTAAAGATATCAGTTACAAAAAAAAAAAAAACCTAAAGATATTATTTTAACGATCGGTCGTAAATTGTCAGTACTAAACACGTGTTCCTGGAATTATGTTTTCCTGGAATTGCCATATCAATATTTGGATAAATAATGACAAAATAAACGCTGGTGAAGTTTAAGCATCCTATGTATTTACCACCGGATTCGGTTTTGTAAACATAACATCTGAAATGATCCACTGTATTAATGTTCCAAATCTAGTCACAAGTCCAAAATGTAGTTCTTATTGTCCCAAGTTTTGTAAGATACTAAAGCAAAAATCCAAGCTACAGACCTACATGCATAATTGCATATGCATAATTGCATGCATCATTTCTTTCGGCATTGGATTATAAAAACTAAGTAGATTTTGATCCGCCCTTAAAAAAGCGGGTATATTTTTTGTTGGAAAATTATTTACGTAATAAAAATTATTATTTTTGATAAATTATATATTTTAACTTTTTATGAAATTTCTCTTAAATTTACTTCTATGACTTATTTTTTATTTTAAATATGTCTAAATTTTTTAAGACTTTAAATAATTTTAACTTGTTATATGATTTTATTTACTTAACCCAAAGTTAAACTTATTTTACACTGATTTTTTTAATTCAAATAAAATATTTTATATCTTCAACACTCTCTGTATTGAAAAATTCATTTGTGCATTTCAAAAGAAAATTCTATAATTTTATTAAATTTAGTTTAAATAATTTAGTTTTTATTTTAAATGAAACTATTTTTAAGGAGTTGAGATAATTCTGAACCGTATCATAATTTTGTTGATTTAATCATTTGTTATTTCAATTTGATTTTATTTTGAGGTTTCATTTAATAAATGCTTTCAAATAATTAATAACGTGAAAGATCATATAAATAATCACATATATTATATTCTTAAAATTTAATGTGAAATATAAAAATCATAATTTAAGTTGGTATATGAAATCTGTCTTCTTGTTGTATTTTTCATATATATATTGAAAACATTTTTTTAACAATGATTACTGAAAAATATTTATTTTTGAATATATGCATATGTTAAATCATTTTTTGTATAAATCAAGTTTAAATTATTATTTGATATGAAATATTTATATAAAATTTTATTTTCTTTTATGATTATTTTAGAAAAAAAATTATTTTTGGTAATTATATTAGTCCATTTTGTAAATTTTAAAACTGTTCCAAGTAGATAGGTTTTGTAATATAATGAATTTCCCATTTTTATTAATAACATCAGCCATTATTTTTTTTTCTTGACATACTTTTATTCATTTTTCAAAATTTTAATTTTCTTGAATTAGTTTTCTATGAGTTATTATTAATTTTCTGATATTTTTAGCCGGTATAATCACGGGATCGAATTTAAAAGCACATATTTAAATGCGAAAATATTTTAAATACACTCTTTCAAATTAACAAAATATTTTAAATACACACCAAAGCTTCTTCACAGCCTAGCTTCAGCTTCACTAACTGACTCCATTTGTCGGAATCTTAAAGACAACAACTTGTTGTTCTGGAGTTGAAAAGGCCCATAGACCCAAGGATTAACTTCCTAGAGCCCTGATAACATGATAACGTTTGTGAAACAAAAAGATGAATGGTGATACAGCTTATTTTACATAAATATAAATAGCTCATAAAAAGAGTTTTACAGTGCAAAACATAAAAGACAAAATGTCATATAAAAGAAAGGAAGAAGCTTGAGAGTTGTCTTTCAAGAACTACAATATAAAGATCGATATCATATAAAAAGTTATGATGAACTCATAATGTCATGAACCCTAGTTACATGGAACTTGGGCTTGTCTCATTCACTTGCAAAACTTCTTCTTTCAACCAAGAAGAAGAAGCCTTGCAAGCACGGCTTGGAGATCCACGAAGCTTGAAAGAACACAGCAGACCACCACATTCTTGCAGCCGATGCGGCCAACGAACTCACCAACGTTGGTCCTGGAAGGCAGAACAACCACCGGAACATTGTGTTCAGTAGCATACCTACGGTGATCTGAACATGAACCTAAAAAGAAACGTTGTGAAATTGTCACTTGCAGAAGGAGAGATCAAAGAAAACTCAAACATGGAAGGAAAGATTAAAATCATACCATCATCTGTAGCGAGAAGTAACATGATGGGAGCAGCATTTTCCATAGCCTTGGAGACACTCTTGTTACCGATGATCAAGCTTCCTTTTTTGTCAGCAAGTCGAACCATGGTCTTGGCCACTGCCAGACCATTCTGGGAGGTAATTAGAACCATGATGAACCTGTGTTTTCAACAAAACACACAGTGAAGACATCAGTTATACGATGAAAACTTAAACTAGAAACACAGTGAAAACACAGTGACATTGATCATTGTGTCTACCGATGGTAAAAGTCTATAAATAGCTCTTTCTCTTTTGTTTCTTGTCTTCTACAATGTATTTTTTGTTGACTTCACTTCCTACAATGTATCATTTTTCCCATCAAATCATTTCCATACTTAAACCATTACGCAAGTACAAAGGCACCTTCTGCAAAATTTAGTTGATGTAGTGCACAGTTTTTTGAGTTTTTAAGAAGATTATACTTTCACAATAAAAACATTTTAAATAAATATATAATATGTTTGATATAAGATTTTCTTTTGAACAACAATGAACTTTATCATCAGCCGCAACGATGAGGTAAATCATCACATTATTGTTCTCCACGGCTCGAGTGACAAGTTTATCATCCATATGAGTTGACTATTTCTTCTTAATTTTTTCGCTTTAGCCAAACCAGATTTTGAAGTAATGTAAACCACATTACCTTTAAAATAATCCAAAGATTAACAACATACTTAAATCTCAAATCAAATGACACCAAACAATCTTAACACGCATGTATCTCTTATATTTGAAATCAAATGAATATACACACGAGTTGGATTTGCATAACATTAGTTAACAAAGGATAAGAGAGACATTAAACTCATGAATAGTTCTGTCGTCCATGACGTGAGCAATACTGCTGTTAGGTGTGACACTACACTAAATAAATGTATTGGGCTAGTTATTATAAGCGATATAAGTGATGATGTAATAAAAAAAGATATAAAGAAAATAAAAAAAGGCCCAAGCCCAAATATTAATTTCGGTCGCAGTGCTATTTCGGGAACAGAATAGGTGAGACTCGTGAGGGATGTGTAACGCATCTATATATCTCTCTCTCTCATCTAAACTATTTTAGCTTCTGCATCTATCTCTCTGACAAAATGAAAAAACCTAGACCCGAAGATCTGATCCAAAACCGATCTAAAAATATCTGACTCGAACCCAAACCAAAAGTTTTTTTACGGCAAACAATTATTCTATTACTCAAATTTGAAATGGTCTGGGTAACCAGATCGGAACAAAATAACCAATAAAATGCTTATAAGTACTTTTTGGGTTTAAAATTTATTTTACCAGACTAAATCTAGATCCGAAGAGAACCGACCCGAATAGATCCGGATCCGAAAAGAACCGATCCGAGTAGACCCCACCCGATAAGAACCGATTTATACCCGACTAAAAACATGAATATTCAAAACTGTGATTTTTTGTGTTCTCTTATATATATATATATATATATTATTTTTTATTGAGGTCAAATATCTTTTTTTAACAATATTTATTATTATTTTGTAACATGTTTAAGTAATATGAAGTTTTTAAATACTCTCTTTGTTTTTACATAGATGATGTTTTAGAGGGTTTTTGATGTTTCAAAATAAATGATGTTTTCATATATCAATGTATCTTTTAAGTTTATCAAAAACTGTGTAATCAATGATATTTTGCAGTTTCTTTTATGATTGGTTGAATAATTTTTAATTTATATTTTATTGATATTTTAAAGATTAAAAATAATTTTCTTAATATTTGTGCACAATACTAAAACTTCATTTATTGTGAAACAGAGGGAGTATAAATTTAGATTTAAAATGTTTTATGTTAATTATTAACTTCATCTGTACTATTATTAAACTATAAAAAGATAAAAAGATTACCTACGTTAACACTATGTTATTTGCCCTGCATGTTTTTTGCTTAATGGTTTGTACTCGTTTTAATTAGAGTTGTGTCTTATTCGTTTAAAATAATATTATTTAAACTTAGAAACTAATAAATCAGTTAAAAACTTTTAAAATAGGACAAATAAATTAATAAGTAAGTTAAAATTACATAAAATATGATAAATGAAAAAAATTAAACACATAAGCAAAATCATTTAAAATATACAAATAAGAAAAATAAAAAAAATAAGGAAAATATGACAAAATAACAAAATCACTTCTCAAATAATAGTATAGATAAATATTTGAAACTAATTAAAAAGCAAACACATAAAATTAACGTTTTCATTTCAATAATCCAGTTGACCAAAAATCTTTATATTATCATTAATAAAATTACGTCTTTTTTTTGTGTTTAATCCAACCTTTTCATTGGATGCAAAAAAAAATCAAACTTTGTCATTCTTATAATTCAGAACATTTTCAACTTATTGTTATTTTTGCAACTATAGTAGTATTTAGAAAATCTCACTTCAATCCACTGTTATTTCTATCTATAAAAATGGTATGTTGTTATATATTTTTATAAGAATAACATATTTTTACCATATATTTTAAAAATGTTATTATATAGAGATCTTTAGAACAAACTTCATTTCAAAAATAAAAATTATATATTTTAGAAAGAAAAAATATTACAACACTGGGAGTTAAAACCTGAATCCAATAATTCAGTGAAACAAATTGTGTTTCTACGTTAGATTAGATGAGTTACAAAAATCATATTTCTTACGAGTAGTAAAGGTAAATAAATTTAACATAAACCGGGGCTTCTAACTCTAATCTAACTCTTTAGGGTTAAGATACTCTGTATAATTCAAAAAAAATTAACACTACTAAATAACATGCATGGTTTAGTGTTTCAAATCAAGAAGAAAGAAACACGTCACATGTTTGACCAAAAAAATAAAGAAGAAAAAAAGAACACACACGTCACATAAAAGAGTGTATATATATATCATTCAAAACTAGTTGAATCTACGTTTTCTCCAACGAATCCGACTTGTGTCTTGCTTAGAAAACCCTTGAAGCCTAACAAAGCTAGGAACGTAGCTGCATAAAAAAGGAAAACGAATTTCCGATACATTAGCTTTAATTACTTGGAAGTCCTTGTCGTTGATGACTCTGATAATAGACAGTCCCTTCATGCCAGTGTGATTACAAGTTATAACAAGCCTATTGTTTTTGTCGAAATAATAATTCATCGAAAGGAGGCTGGGGCGTGGATATAAAAGAGGAAACTCTGGCATGTCCACCACCAACAATTTGGTCCAAGAAGTAAGCATGAGCCAATGCTTCACCCATATGCATATCTTCCTTGTTTTGTGACATTGCTCCAAGACTGAAAGCCTATCTCCTTTATAAATCTCAAGTCCAATAGGATTCATCTCATCATAGCGGAATGGCAAGTCATCTATGGGCTGAAACCTTTCTCTAGCAAAATCATAGCTTTGTACAAAAGCTGTATGATCTTCTCGAAGACCTATACAATAAGGAGTTCCTCTCAGAGACAGGATCGACAATGGCACACTAAGGAACCAATCAAAACTAATCTTATCTATAACCTTCCATGTCTTGGATGCAACTTCACAGACCTCGACTCTTGAAGGTCTATTTCTCGAATTACTAGCACACCGAAACCTTAAGATCCTGTAATCACAATGGCTGAGGTATCCAAGACAGTAGGCATCATCACTTTGGTGAAAGTCACTACCGCATTTGATCCAGCTTGTTTCCTTCAGTAACGGGTTCCTAACCAAAAGCTGGTTGTCCATGACACACAACAACAAACCGTCGCAATGAACCGTCTTGTACACCGTAATTGATGGCTCGTAAGTTTGTCGGACTTTTGTAAGGGTAAAGTCTTGGACGATCAAAGACGGAGGATCGTTCACGTTGTTTTGCACCTCCTCAATGCCCACGGCAGAAATCTTAGGACCATCGTCTAGGAGTATAAACCGATGCTCACCGCTATAGCTGTGCATGTGAAACGACAAGTTCTTCTTGTTGAGTCTCTCCTCCAAAATAAGACTATTCCAATGCTTGCATACACGTCTCAACTTTACAAGAGATTTCCATGGAACTCTGGAGAGAATTTCCTCTTCCAAATCATATGGTAGCTTCACCGACATCGTCGTGCGACCTGGTTGTCAAAAGACAGGTAAGATGCTAACAATGTTTTATAGCCGTAACATACATATATATAATTTAAATTACGATAGTGGAAATTGGAAATCACAAAAATAATAGGAAACTTGAATAAATAAAGTTTTATTGTTGTCATACCAAAAATAAAAAATAAAGTTACTATTGATAGTTTCCTTTTTTTTTGTTCAAAAATTAAAACTATTGATAGTTTCCTATTCTTTATTGTTATGTACCAAGCCGGCTGCTTTAGAGATAAAATATAATGTAAATTTTAAAAAGTAGCAAACAAACGTGTAACTGAAAACACAAATAAACTAGAAAAAGTGGATAAATACAATTACTGACAATTTGTAAACTTTAAAGTATCTATTTTTAACTAGATATGACTGGAGTTTACAATATTACTTTTACTTGAGTGCGTCACTCTCAGAAGGGGTCACTATCAGAGGAATAAAGTAGGATTTTACCTTTTTGGTGAATAGATTTCCAATTTTTTACAGTTTAGAAATCATATTTTCTTTTGTTCTGTAAAAAAAATAATAACATATTTACAGGTAACTTTTCGTTCTTATGGGAACTTATCTTTCTTTTTCAAATTGGTTCTAAAAGATATACTGCGGCTAGGGAAGCTCCACGTTGACTATCAGACTTCTTTTTTTAACGATGGTTTATTATGATATATTACATATTAGAAAGTTTACATAGACGATTCGACAACCAACAATACTACCTGCCTTACGAGGATCTACGTTTAACTGCATCATCCGAGTCGTCCTATAAAGATCTCTTGACCAGATTTACTTGCACCATGTTGAAGATCTCTTGTACGCATTTCTTATGTAGTCTTCATTAATAAACCGCTTTCTCCGGGACTTTAAACCTGGATTTCCTGTAATCTGCAAGAAATTGCATAATCTGGAGTTCGAACCCCAGACCTAGGTGTAGAAACCTTTAAACCTTAACCAATAGGCTACGGTGCTTCCACAAAATCCATTAGGATTGCTTAACTTTTATTTTTATGTTTATCTGATTAGAAAAATTAAAATCGCATCAATCGTAAACCATCACATGTTAGTTGAATCCGCGAAACAGTGCAAAAAACTCACCGCAAACACTTCTTATCACAAAACACGTGTTCTTAGAATTACCATATCAATAATTTAGATAAATAATGACAAAATAAACGGTGGTGGAGTTTAATTTTATTATAAATATATTATCTATGGTTAAGTATTTCCATAATTTAGCTAATCAAATTTTCAATAAACACAGTTGATGTTTAAAAACACAGCTAGTCAAATTGAAATATATAACATTTACAACGGAAAGAGTATAAAATAAATAGCAATAAAATAACAAAAAAATACTCAAAGGCATCAGTGACTCTTTTTAACGCTGGGTAATTATACTATTACATTATGAAAAATATTACAGACGATTCTATAGTCGACAATTTTACTTGCCGTGTGCGGATTCACGTCTGATTGCGTCACTTAAACTGTTCTATAGGATCTATGTTTGATGATATTTCTCGCGTCATGCTGTAGATCTTTTGTAAGTTTTTTCTCTTTTAATTCGCATAATTTTGCATTCTCCAAAAATTGAAACCTAAACCTCCTAGTATAGAATCATTAATGAACTTTTAATTCAATTAATTTTGCTCCTACCAACTCGATTACGAAGGCCATCTTCGACGATTAGAAACTATTTAAACAATTCTTTTATATATTTTACCATTTAATGGTGTTTTATTTTAAAAAATCAATATTTGCTTATAGAAAAGAAACACCTGTAAATCGAATATATGAGAACACAAATAATATTTCCTTAGATCATCTCTAATGTATTTTGCTATTTTCACGTATTTTTCTAAAATATAGAAATTATAAAATAGAGATGAAATGTGCTTTACTATATTTTTCTTAAATAGCAATTTCTAAAGGGATAGTTTGAAAATTACCCTAATTGTGATTTGAAATTTGAAAAATATATTTCTCTATTTCTTTTTTGAAAAATACACTTTATTACATGTAATAAGACACTTTTGTCGTGGTTTTGTTTAGTAATTAACTTTTAATAGCTAACTAACTAAGAAAGAATATAACTAAAACTAAACTTTAAAAGTATTATTATCTGTGTGTTTGTGGTAAATAAACGCTTTGACATGAAAATAGGTCTATGTTGTTGATTCTTAGTATCTTTAATAAAACAATGAATGGATTGAATTTGAATCATACCACATTTTAAAAACAGTCAAAAAGTGCGTTAGAAATTATCTGCAAGTCTGCGCAAGAGTTCTCATGTGCTCTTGATTCACAAAGTTCATAAAATATCACTTCTTTCTTAGAGCACCCACATTGAGGGTTTTAGAGGGAGTCTTGGGCTGAGGTGGACTGGCCCGTCAGCAAAAAAATAAAAGGAAAATGGGTTTAATATCGCGACCCGCTCCTTACGAGTGACCCCGTATGAGACGGGTTCACGCCACGTGTCACACGCCTATTCGCCCGGATTTGTCGACGTCACGCGGAGGAAACCCTTCCTCGATTCATTTGTCCCTCTTGACCTAAAACAGAAACTCTCTCTCCCCGAGCGGCGATATCGAATGCGATATCGACGATTTCGATCTCTCAACCCTTTAATCCGATTTTCATCCATACAATCGACCACGTAGTGTCTCCTCTACTAGAATAGGTGAGTATCGAGTGAATCCTCCAGATGATTGAAGCGGTTTGGTGTCGATTTGGGGGATTTTGAGATTAGGGTTTCAAATCGATTTTGGGGATTTCAATTATAGGGTTCCAAATCGTCAAAAGGGTATCTTTTTGGGTTAAATCGAAGCTATTAGTTGTCGATTTGTGGTAGTTTTGGAGTTAGGGTTCTTAATTGATTTTGGGGGTTTCGATCCTAGGGTTCAAAATCGTCCACTGGGTTTCTTTTTGGGTTAAATCGAACCGATTTCTTCTCGATAATAATGGTATAAGTGGATTATTTATGTTATGGAGTTTAAAAAAAATATAATGGTAAATAATAGTGTTATTTCTAATAACTCAACTTTTTGTATATTTTCTTAATTTTTAAAAATTCCTTAAAATAATAATGGTATAAGTGGATTATTTATGTTATGGAGTTTAAAAAAATATAGTTCTAAATAATAGTGTTATTTCTTATAACTCAACTTTTTTGTATATTTTCTTTATTTTTTAAAATTCCTTAAAATAATAATGGTATAAGTGGATTATTTATGTTATGGAGTTTAAAAAAATATAATGGTAAATAATAGTGTTATTTCTTATAACTCAACTTTTTGTATATTTTCTTTATTTTTAAAAATTCCTTAAAATAATAATGGTATAAGTAGATTATTTATGTTATGGAGTTTAAAAAAATATAGTTCTAAAATAATAATGTTATTTCTTCTAACTCTTCTTTTTTATATGTAAATTAAATGCAGCCAGAGAATGTCGACATCTTCAGAAGATGGCGTTGAGGAAGCTGTTGAGGATTGGTTTGACGAAGAGTTTGATAATATCGTCGACTCCCTACTTGCTGCTGAAGCCAACATACCAAAAAAAGAAGATATATCGAAAGAGATCGGGAACAAGGACACATCAGACTATGCCAGGATTATTTCACTGAAAATCCTACATACACACACGACCTGTTTAGGCGGCGTTTTCGAATGAACAGGTCTTTGTTCCTTCGTATAGTCGAGCGCGTTGGTAATGAAGTAACCTACTTTCAACAACGACCAAATGGTCATGGAAGGAACGGCCTCTCTACACTTCAAAAATGCACTTCAGCCATACGATCGTTGGCATACGGACAAGCGGCAGATGTCAATGACGAATATCTCCGACTTGGGGCAAGTACTGCAATTTTATGTTTGGATAATTTTGCGGAGGCGATAATACATTTGTTTGGAGAAGAGTATCTAAGAAGACCTACAGCAGAAGATCTTGAAAGACTACTTGACTCTGGACAGGCACGCGGGTTTCCGGGAATGATAGGCAGCATCAACTGTATGCATTGGGAATGGAAAAACTGTCCCACGGCTTGGAGAGGTCAGTTCACACGTGGTTCAGGAAAGCCGACAATTGTCTTAGAAGCCGTGGCATCACAAGATCTTTGGATATGGCACGCATTTTTCGGCTTACCAGGTACCCTCAACGATATCAATGTGCTTGATCGTTCACCGGTTTTTGATGAAATTTTACAAGGCCGAGCACCTAAAGTTAAGTTCAAGGTCAACAACCACACTTATCGTAAAGCCTACTATCTTACGGACGGAATTTATCCTAACTGGGCAACCTTTATCCAATCCATTCCCCTTCCTCAAGGTCCTAAAGCCCAGAAATTTGCAGAAACGCAAGAATCCGTCAGAAAAGATGTCGAACGGGCATTTGGCATCTTGCAATCGAGGTTTGCAATTGTTAAAAACCCGGCTCTAAAATGGGAAAAAGCAAAGTTAGGAAATATAATGAGAGCATGTGTCATATTGCACAATATGATAGTAGAAGACGAACGACAGGGATACATTCTAGCTGATACGGAAGAGTTCGAGTCCGGAGAAACTAGCCGAAGTGCGAAGGTGACAACGAGAGATAGTGTGAATGTCGAAATGCTTAACATTCGCAATCAAATACGGGATCCAGGCGTACATGAGCGTTTGAAATCTGATTTAGTTGAAAATGTTTGGGAAAAATTTGGTCATCTTGATTAATGTCATTGTATGCTAATGATTTTTAAATCTATTGAATAAAAACTTTTAATAAATAATGTTAAATCTTTCCTAAGTTTTTAAAAATTAAATTTTTTTTTTTTATATTATTTTATTCTTATGAACCCCGATTTGAGGTTCACTAATGGAGGAGTGCAAATGATCCGGGTTCAACACTGTTCACGGACCCACCATTAAATACATAAAAAATTATCAATGAACCCCATGAGGGGTTCTTTGATGTACATGCTCTTATATGGTTGTGTGTTAGTCAAAAAAAAAATACTGTAAGGAATAAATTGTAGTAAAAATAGAAAATATACACCAACCCACCATTTACTTCGTATATCTTGTCTGAGTTTGTTTCATGCGTGTCCAATCGTACCAAAAGAATACATCAGAACAAACAGTCTTTTAATCAGAACAAGTGAAAGAACTCTTGCGCAGTGAGATATATTTTATTTAGGTTTGTTAATTTCATCGTGTCCAATATACTTCTTAATTAAAGATACATACATCGGAACAAAAGGTCTTTTAATTAATCAGAACATGTTTTATCTGGTTTTTTTTTTCTTTAAATTTTAAGAACAAAAATAAGGAGAATTTGCTTGAAAAAAAAACTGAAGGGCGTTTTACTTGACATGGAATAAATTCAAAATATGAATTTTCAAACATATGTGATTCTAAATTTATTTTTATCTTCATTTAAAAAATAATTTAGAAGCTAAAATAACTACATATATTTCAGTTGGATAGTTTGGTAATTTGATGTATTACTAAGTGTAGTTTTCTAAAATATTATATAATGGTATAGTTTCCAAAATAAAATCTTATATGAAGGTACTTCTCCAAATTTCCCCATTTCTAAATATAGAATAAAAATTAGAGAAATGCTATTTATTTCTCTATAAATAGAAGAGATATAAAAATATCTGTTGTAAATGAAGAAATAGAGGTGAACTAGACTAATTTCACCTTTAAATGTTATTATAGGGATGAAAATAAAAATTAGTTGGAAATGATCATATTAACAAATGTATTTTCCCTCTCTTTTTGTTAGTCTTCTCTATTTTCCTTAATTTGATGATGCCCTAAGTGTATGTCAACGACGGTATAATATTGGCAATGTCATATTTATGTTATTTGGATTTTTTTTTTTTGAGAAACAACTTTGGATTTTAGTTTTTTTTTGGGAAATTTGTCCCAATAACCATAAAAAAAACTCAAAATCTATTATCTAACCAAAAACACCTTCTCTCCTTATTTCTCTTTTTTTTTTTGTGCAACTCTCTCTTTATTTCTCTTCCTATCTCTTTTAACTTCTTACTAAAAATCTAATTACTCTTTTTCTTTTAGTTATTTGGCAAATAAACCCTTGTTTTTTATTGGACTTGAGTTTAGGGTTATTTTCTAATTAATTGAAATATATTTCTGAAGTGTCTTTCATGTCTCATATAAGATTGAGAAATTCACTGTAATGTATGCGGACTGACGAGTCTTCATGTCTCGTTTAAAATGTGGGATTTGATAGTTTTCTCTTGTCCGAAATTGCTACTTTTACTATACATGTTTTTTTTTCAGAAATATATTTCTTCACAAAAAATATATATTTCTGAAGAAACATATATAGTAAAAGTAGTAATTTCGGACAAGAGAAAAATATCAGATCGCACATTTTAAATGAGACATGAACGACATGTCAGTCCGCAAACATTACAGTGAATTTCTCATCTTTTATATATTCCTAAACTATCCTTTCTCATCCACTTCATCTCTTTCTGTCTATGTAACTTAACATTTTCAATTCCTAGAGATACAGAGAATGACTAAAATCTCTGTTGGATTGCAACTTGTGACAACAGATTCAAAAGAAAAGCTAAACAATATAGTCATTAAATCTACGCTGAGACCAAACAGATCCATTCCAAACATCTCGGAGCTCTGTTTCCTCAAAACTTGTCATCTCTGTTTGAAACCGCTCCTTCAAGACAAAGATGTTTACATGTACAGGTACAAATTTTCTTAACCTTACCATGATGATCGATCAGATTATGAATCCCATTTATAATCTTTTTTTTCATGTAACTGATCCCATTTATAATCTTAATATATGCTTTTGAAAAGTCTCGGTTGTTCTTTTATTTTATTTGGTTAAAACAGAGGAGACTTAGGATTCTGTAGCAGAGAGTGTAGAGGAAGTCAGATTCTGATCGATGAAAAGAAAGACTTAGAAGCTTCAACGAAGATGATGTTGGCTTCTTACACACGCTGTAGCTTCAGCGCCGGCAAAAACCAGCGGATAAAAGGGCGGCGACGCCAACTATTTACTGTCCCTTAAAGCAATCATGAATATCAGATTGGTATTTTTTTTGTTTGTTTGTTTGTTTAAACACCTTATCAACAGATGTATGTTATGTTAATTAAAAGATAATTGTTACCCTTATCAAACTATAAACCACTATATAATCACATATCTAAACAATATTAGTACAACTAAAAATTAATGTCTCACTAGCTAGATGAATTATATGGTTAATCTGAAATGTACTCAGTTAGGCCTAGGCATATAAATAGAAAAATCAAACTTGAACTATACCGAAATATAAATCAAACTATCCGAGAAACCAAATTATCCTTATTATTTTATATTTAGATTACCCAAATAATTTTATCTGAATTAATTAATTTATCTGAATTATTTGATATTTAATCCGAAAACTGAAAAGTTTGAAATTTATCCAAATTATCTACAACTATCCAAACAATCAACTTGAACTTAAATTTTATTGGATATTAGTCGGTTACCAAATACTGCCATCCAAACCAAAAAACCAAAATATTAAACTCATGAAACTCAATAACATTTTATAAATAATTGAATGGTTTCTATATCTTTAGAACTGAAAATCAAGAAAACCGAAAAAACTGAATGAAAATTAATAAAATTGAACTGGAACCAAACCAAAAATCAATATCAATTATGTATTATATGGTTACTTAGACATTGACTGTGATTGATAAAATTTGAAGAAATACAGAGTAAATTAATAAAAAAGCTGAAAATCGGAATAAATGTTAAAATGTGAAAACATGAGAAAGAAACAAAGCCAGCGCTAATTATATTTCTCCAACAAATCTAAGAGTCTGATTGAATGGTACTTTTAGAGGAATTAAAAGTAAAACAAAACTTTTTACTCTCAGTTCCACCAAATAACATCCAATGAGGTGGAAATATATAGCTAAAGTTTACTCTCTTTCTAGTTCGTATATGTTCTCTTTCTTGCTTCATTACAAAAAGAAATCCTTTTTCTTTATTCAAGTGAAATTGAGAATAAAACTAATATTTTATTTTTCTTTTCCCTCAATTGCTCTATGTTACTATACATTGTACCAATCAGACTCTTAAGTGTAAATCTTAGAGTGATTTTTCCACTTTATCAACAGTATGTAGAGTAAAAGTTAAAAGAGAACATTTGACTTTATTGGTAGCTGTTTAGTTGAATACAAAGTAAAACAAAACTTTGAGTGTGATTGAATAGTCACTTTAGAGTAAATGTTATTGATGTGTTTCTATTTTGTACTTCTTTTTTAATAATATATTTGGTGATTGAATAGTCACTTTAGAGTAAATGTTATGGATGTGTTTCTATTTTGTATTTCTCTTTTAATAATATATTAGGTGACTGGTTGTGCAGGTATAAAAATATAGTATAATATTGATTGAGTTCAAATGTGGGAGAAAGTGAAATAAGCGAGAGTTTCAATGCTAAGACAAGATTTGCGCAAATTTCCATGACGAAGTAGGGGTTGGTTTGTTTAGTTCGGTTTTAATATTGTTTTTTCTTAACTGAAGTAAACCATATTTAGTTTGGTTCAATGTGGTTTATGTCCAGTTCAGTTTATATTCGGTTCGGTTTGTTTTTGGATCGGTTTAATTAGCTTCTTTGTCGCTTAATTTTTTAAAAGAAAAATTATGTTTTAAAACATCAATTATGTACACATAAACTATGTGAACTAAATTCAATATAAAACTGAAACAAAAACTAAAAAAGTCAAAAAAGTATATAAGAAAAAACAAATGAATGTTAACTAAAGTAAAAAAAAAAAATCAACATCATTAGTATGTTTTTAATAAAAGTTAACTATTAAAAAATGTAAGAAAAAAATACAGGAGACAGTGACATATTAAAAGAAAATGTGATAAAAATTTCATTGGTATCAAAATCCCATAGAAACCTGCAAAGAAAATGTAATAAAAATTTTAAATATAATCCATAAGTAATATAAAATAAGAAGAACAATTATGAATTAAAAAATCTCAGAGAAACCTACAAAAAATTGTCAAAATTTGTTAGCAATTGTACAATATAAAATAATTTAATAGATTTCTAAATTTTATTGAGACGAAAATAATATTAAATTTTCATATCGCTAATGAAATAGACTGAAAAATGGTTCATAGTCAACTACAACCGGTCTTTCGTCTGTGTTATTTATCTGTTAATAGAAAAAAAAATGTAAGAATTTATAAATTTA
This sequence comes from Hirschfeldia incana, assembly GCA_026261945.1. Classification (NCBI taxonomy): domain Eukaryota; kingdom Viridiplantae; phylum Streptophyta; class Magnoliopsida; order Brassicales; family Brassicaceae; genus Hirschfeldia; species Hirschfeldia incana. The sequence continues at coordinate 2,489,806 of JABCMI010000019.1, forward strand.
ATTTTTTTATCGAATAAAAATAGACTACTAAGTTAGTACTGACATCTCTTAGATGTCTACTTTATATATACTCTACCTTCCTTTTTTCTTGTGTTATTAGGGAGATATTTTCATAATAAATGATGTTTAGAAATATCCCCTGTACTAAAACGCGGCCGCCGTGACTGGATTTGCGGCGGTTAAGCGCTCGGCGGTCTGTGGCCGCGGCGATTAGCTCCAACTCGAAGATCTAGGCGGCTTGGTACAAAAAACCTTCGTTTTTCGTCTCTGATATCCAAAATCGGCTAATATATAGCTAATTTATAAGTCTGAAGTGTTAATTGTGATTAAAACGCAAAAACAATGAAGATTGGAAGAAGAAAATCAATGGTGGCCGCACAATCTGTTTCAGAAGCCGTGAAACCCTAAAAAATTTATGGAAGACGATGAGTTAATTAGATAAATACCCCTCATTTAAATAAATAAATTTAAAAAATAAGCATAAATGCGTCCACGGAGAGTCGAACCCGCAGTAGAAAGGGACTCAAGCTCATCATAACCACCAGACCACAGATACTTTCAGTGTTTTACATACCTAATATAATACATATCCTTAAAAAAATCGGCGATTTATTTCCGCATACACGCTGCTTTTGTCATTAGGCGCTAGGCCCGATCCGAGCGCCCGACTAACGCCTAACGTAGTTTTGAACAGGGGAAATATCTATATATACAAAGTAGATTTTTCTCTCTTCTTGTGACATGTGGAAGAGAGAGTTTTTGACATGTGTCCCTTTTTTCAATCTCTTTACATTTTAGATCTTTTTTCTTTTACATTATTACAATTTGATTTATCACTTTCTAATTGTGCAAATTGTGCACTATCTAATCATTTTCAAAATAATCATCATCTTTTTAATTTTGATAATCCATTTTATTAATTACAAAATACTAAATGAATAAAATAATAAATAAAATAATATAATTATATTTTTAATTTTTACTTTATTCACAACTAAAAATAACATAAACTTCACTATTTTATTAGTTGTTACTATTTTCTATGATTTCATTTATAAATTATATATTATTTTAATATTGACCAAGTTAAGAAAAATAAACTAGAACACAACTCATAATCGAAACATAAAATCATTATAATCATAGAGAAAAACAAAATGCCAAAGACACACTAACTAAGTAAATGTTTAGAGCTGAAATGATATCAAGAACAAAAACTAACTTACATTATTTTATCATAGAATATTTTGGTCATTACAATATGTCGGAAAAGAGTAGAAAGATAAACTCCGAGACAAAAAATATATCGAATACAAAGAAACGCGATCAAAAAGACAAATATTTAACACAAAGAACCAAGAAAACGTGTTAGAGCAAGAATATTCAATAGGAGGCAAAAATGCCATGAAACAAGAAGACAAATATTTAACACACCAAAAGCGCAGCCACCATCTACGATGTACGAAGTACCTCACAAACTAATTAAGTACAGAAAAAAATGTTCATACCAGCGGAGAACCACAAAACTCTAGATAAAAAAAACCAAATTTCTAAGAAACTAACTTCGCACCCTTATACTAAGAAAACCAGGAGAAGAAAACATACAACCAAAACGAGAGAGAATGGAAATTAACCACCAAGAAACCAAAGCCCAAACTGGAGAGCAGACACAACATTATAAATCTACAGAGCATACACAAAAGAAAACATTATCTAAACCTGGAGTCGAGCAAATTTGGCAAAATAGAGAGCCACTAGGAACGCGAGCAGTGATGAAATCAGCAAACCGTTGAGCCATCCTCAAACTATGAAAGAGAGCATAGAAGTCAGATGATCTAAAACTAAATCTTGAAAACCAAACCGGACATAAATTATCGACAGTAAGCTACCGAATAAAAAATCAACATCACAGACAACTAGACTCTGACCCAGCCTAAGGAAATGCACCTCCTAACATCAACAAAAAATCTAAGTAAGAAAGGGAGCACCCAATATTGACCGGAACAACCTATAACTGTGAGTAACAACCACACAACATGAAACTTATAAACCCAATCTATAACAAATACCAAACAATTTGAGGAAGAACAAACACACAAAGGTGAGTATTTTTTTGGTGAGGGAGAAGCAAAGCACACCGAAAAGGTAAACGAAATGCATATATGATGATAGCTCAATGTCAAAATATGGTGAGATAACACAAAATATCTTAAATAATAATGTTCAAATAATGTTAAACTGTTAATCTTAAAACAACAAATGCATAGTTTTTGAAATTCAATATGCTTTACATCAAAAGCTTTACTATTATATACACAAAACATGTTACTGAAAATACACAAACACAAAATATATAAATCTATCACCTATTAATATATAACACAATAAAAACATTAAATAATGCTCTTAATAAATAAAAATGGTCACATAATTACATCATCAATAAAATTTACTCAACAACAATAAATATCAAAATTTTCAAATTCTTATTATTACGATTTATGATTTAAAATACACAGTACCAACTTTGAATGTAGCTCTATGATCAATATACATCTGATTGGTTAAATTGATATAGTCACAACTTCTTAGTTTTGACAAATCCAGAACGAAAAGAAATTGGCGGTTAATATAACACCTATGATTATTTGAAATTATCATAATAAGCACCGTTCACAAAATATAATTCATCAGTATAAACCTAGCAAAGTCCAAAGTATCAAACTATTATAACATTTCCCATCACCCCAATATAAAAAACTAGGTATGAGCAAAAATTTTGAACCCGATCTGAAGTAAGAATATCGGTTTAGTTACGGATCTGGCCAAAAACACGACCGATTTCATTTACTTTGGGTTTCGGGTTCAGTTCTATTTTAGAATAACTGAAGATTTACCCGAGTTTAACCGGACAAATAGAAAGCTGACCGGGTGGTTGTGGTCGAGTGGTAAGGAGACGGGGCTGGGACACCAACATGTTTCAGATTCGATCCACATGCAGCGCGAAACTAAGTCACAATTATCTTGATCACCTAACACGGATATGGGTCTATGCTTTAGGGCCCATTTGAATACCCGGAGAGATGGTGTATATGTGGGCTGCACCTCCCCTTGGGGATTAGTCTGGGCCTCTCTATGGGTTTGGGATACCTCCAGGTTAATCAAAAAAAAACTGATAATATAAAACGTGACAAAAAAGTTCGTCTGATTCCAAATGAGATGATGCAAAATAAAAGATAAATAAAAAATGCAGTTTATCTAACTAATATTAATTTATCAATTTAAGTTTTAGGCATGTTTACTACTTTCATATCTAATTATTGATATATATAATGTGAAAATTAATATTTTCACAACTTAATATATATACATATAAATATATATGTATAAACTCTAATTTAATATAATCATTGTAAGATAAACTCCACATTTATAAATTAATCTAAATCATAATTTAAATTAATAATTTTCAATCAAATAATAAACAATTCAGCTATTACACTTTCAAATTGTTATGCATATATTTAAACTTAATTTTTTTTTCATAGTAACTATGCAAAAACTACAATCAAATTAATAAATTCCATATGATCATATACATATTTAAAAAAAAACTGTTGAAAAATGTTCTAGATTATAAAATCATAGTCAAATCATAACAATATTAGCAAAACCGGCGCGTAGCGCCGGCAAATATTTTCATAATAAATAATAAAACAGTTCAAAGAAAGATATTAATGTTATATTTTTATTAAATGATTTATAATAAATATGATATAAAATTGGGCAATTAAATCATATTCAAAATATGGTAAATTTTTAAAAATGAATTAACAAATTAAAAACACTAAGGTAAATTGCATTAAAACAATGTAATATATGATTTGAAGTTGCACAAGTAATATGTGTTCAAAATAAGATGGGTTATTAATAAACCAAAAACATTAAGGTAAATTACAATTAAACTATCATTGATTTATTAATCAACTTGGACAAATAATCATAAATAAAGAAAGTTATTTTACGCGAATTAATTAATTAAAAACATCAAGGTAAGTTACATTTTTAAGATCCATATATATATATATAATAGTTTTGGGTTTTTCTAAATCTCAAATCACCATTATATGTGTGGTTTTCTAAATGGATAAAAGTTTTGGGTTTTTCTAACTCAAATCACCATTATCGTATTAATTTGTGCAGATAATTGATACCAAAATAATGTAAGAACTAATTAGGAAAATAAAGAACATACACATTTAATGCAATTCACATGTATATAATTACCAATAAATGACATCATTAAAGAACAAAAATTTTACTTAATATACTTATATTTTCACGAAAATTCTGCTTTTAAATTTTTCAATTAAATATAAATTTAGAAAATACTTCCTAGAGAGAAATTTCGTTTAGAATTGTATATAATAAAAAATTAGAGTATTTCAAATTTAAAGAATAATTACATATTAATAATCATATTTTAGAAAGACATTTTATCATTAAGTCTTATGGTTCTTGAAATATTTGTTATAAAAATTCTCGTAAAAATATTTCCTGAGATATATAAATTTTTATGGTTCTTGTAATATTTATTTTCCCTATTTTATTCTTGCGGTATAGAAATGAAAATGATGCCTGATGATATTCTTCGTGTTCTATGAACTTCCTAAATAGCAAATATATTTTAGATTTACTTTTTTCGTTATTGACTAACCCCCAAAACTGTATTTTCTATCTATGGATGCAAATGATGCTGCTAAGATACACCTGTCCTATTTCCCCTATTTTTTTCAGGCAGGAGAACACCAGCAATGTAACTATTCACTTATTCAGTAACAAAGGAAGCATACATGTGTATGCCATGCACGTAGGTGCAAACAAGCTGTGTCATGCACCGAAGATGTAAATTACATGTGTTATGCTTCAAAATGCCTCTCTATAAAAATAATTAAACAACTTGATCCGCGATTTAAAAGCGCGGGTTTATGTTTGGTGAAAAACTTTATATAATTACATTTATATAATCTTTTTGTATATGCATTTATATAACCGTCTCATATATGTATTTTATATTCGGATTTATGTTCGTTTAAAACTATATTGTACATGTATTTTTAAGTTTTTTTTAAATTATATATTTTAAATATAAATCAATATAACAGTTTTATAGTTTTGATCAGTGTTTTGAAATCCGACTCGGACCTGCGGTTGAACGGGTTACCAACCGTATTTTTAATATTGTGATTTCTTAATGATAAGACAAATTCGGTGATCATAAGTTGAAAATTTGTTTAAAATATATTTATACTTTTCAAAATCGTTTAAAATGGTAGTGGTTGTTGTCAAAATTAATAATTTGAAAATTGACTAAAATTTTAAAGAATAATCGGCATGCTATTATTTGAACCAAACGACTTCATCGAAAACTTTGGTTCTGTTCGGCAATACTTAACCGTATTACAATTTCAAATCATGAAATAAACAATAGTAGATGTGATTTGATTTAGGAAAAAGCGATTTAAAACCAAACTATTAAATAGTTTAAAAAACGACGCATTTTCAAACATGACCGGTTGAAAAAATAATAAAATGATGCAGTATCAAACATGAAAATAATAGCAGACCAAAATTGAATTAGGAAACCGGTGGTTAATGACAAACAAAAAAACATATAAGAAGAAACCGGCGTAGAATGTTTAGAATACCTTTAATGAATACAAATGAACGATTTTTCAGTAGAGGTAAAAAGAGTAAAAAAGTCAATATGCTTTTGCTTTAATATTATAGAGTAATTCGTCTTCTATATGCATTTATATAACCCGTCTCATATTATATCTGGATTTATGTTCGGTTAAAACCAATGTTCTAAAACTCGGACGCCTAGCCGTCTAGGCGTCCGCCTATTCGCTGATCGGACACTGACCGCCACAATTAAACCCAATTCGGGCAGAAAAAATTGCTTACCAATTAGTCGGCCCAACAAACCGATTAATCGGCCCATTATTAGGTTAATCGGACCAACAGGATACACATTTGAAGACTATGAAGATATCTTTAAAGCCCACAAGGAAGCCCAGATACTTGAGAAGTTAAAATTGGGAAGGATCCTAGGTTCGAAGGCGGGTTGATTGACGATTGATTAACAATTGAAAATAATTAAAATGCACTTGCCTGGGTTTGAAGACGGGTTGATTGACGACAAAACATTGGTCTAAGCCACTAGGAAACAACAATTTTTTTGTTCACCTACGTAAATATTAATATATATATACACACATATAAATATAATAAAAGTACAAAAATTAGGCCCTGATTAATCCCCGCTTACTCCCCGGTTTTTTGGTAATTCGCTAGGTCCGAGATTGCCGCCCGACTAGCGCCTAGCGTAGTTTCGAACAGGGGTTAAAACTATATTGCCTGTGTATTTTTAGGTTTTTAATTTGAATTAGATATTTTAAATATAAATCAATATAACAGTTTTATAGTTTTGATCGGTGTTTTGAAACCTAGCTCGAACCTGCGGTTGAATGGTAACCCAGTATCTAATATTGTGATTTTTTAATGATAAGACAAATTTGAAGATCATAAGTTAGAAATTTGTTCAAAATATATTTATATTTTTCAAAATCATTTTAAATGATAATGATTGTTGTCAAAATTAATAATTTTAGAATTAACTAAAATATTAAAGAATAATCGGCATGCTATTATTGAATTTAATAACTTACAGTTTCAAACATGATCGGGAAAAATATTAAAACGATGCAGTAGCAAACAGAGAAATAATCACAGACCAAAATTAAATTAAGAAACCAATGATTAATGACGAGTAATTCTTGGGTTCACTCCCTAGGTTCACCAACCAATAAAATTTCATTATTCTATATCCAGTATCTTTTAAAAAAAGAAACTAACTATTGTCAATTTATATTATTATTTAGAAATTAAAAGATACAAAAATACTAGTATTTGCAAACAATTTTTTTAAAATTTTTTTAATATTTTCAGTAAAACACTAAACCCTAAATCCTAATCCTAAATCCTAAATCCTAAATCATAAACCCCCTTCGATCAAAAAAAAAAATCATAAACCCTTGGATAAATCATACCCTTAAATAAATTTTAAATTTTTTGATTTTTTTTTAATATTTCAACACAATCAACAAAACACTAAATCCTAAAGTATAATCCTAAACCCTAAACTCTTGAGTAAACCCTAAACCCTTGGATAAATCATAAATTATGATTTATCCAAAGATTTAGGGTTTATCCTAGGGTTTATGATTATCCAAGAGTTTAGGGTTTAAGATTAAGATTTAGGATTTAATATTATATTAACAATATTAAAACAAAATTAAAAAATTGTTTGCAAATACTAGTATTTTTATCTTTTAGTTTTAAAATCATAATATTAATTGACAATATTTAGTTTCCTTTTTTCAAAAAAAATAATGCATATAGAATAATAAAATCCTATTGGTTGGTGAACCTTGAGGTTTACCCTATGGAGTGAACCCAAAAATTACTCGTTAATGACAAACCAAAAAAAAATTAAGAATGAACCAGTGCAGAATATCCAGAATACCCTTAATGAATACAACGAAAAAGCTCATCAGTAGGGGTAAAAAAGTAAAAATCTAAAACATGCTTGTACTTTAATAGTATAAACTATATTTTGATCCGCGCTTTCAAAGCGCAGATTTATTTCCGTTGTCAATTTTTTTTCAAACGAATGTATTTCAACATAAAATATGTATTAACCGTTTTTAATGTTTTTTTAAGAGTTTTATTTTTTAGGTTTATCAGTAGTTAGGATTGAAACCGGAGTTTGATTGATTGATTTGGTGTTATTATATATATAAATAGGAGAATTATATTGCTTTCTACAACGTAAAACTTTTTCTGAAGTTCTATTTTCGTGTTAAAAATAATAGGAAAAAATATATTTTAAACAACAAACATAATAGGAGAGCTGGAAACATGTTGAAGAGACCCGGCCTATAATCTTCAAATATATTTTAAATTTTGATTTACAAATTTTTGTTAAAAATAGATATTCAGTGTTTTCATATCCGACCTATATATGCGGTTAAACTGGTAAACGGTATATAATTCTGTTTATATTTAATGAACATTCATTAATTAAAAAATTGATAAATTTAAAATATTATCATTAACCTATGATCTAACCATGATTGACCCGTTAAACCCCCGTAAAAAGCTGATAATATTTATAAATTTAATTTTTATATACATTTGAATTATACATAAAATTTAAAAGACTATTACATTTGTAAATTTTGTAATCTGCAAAATAACATAAAGACATTGAGATTCAGATGATTAAAAATAAAACTGAAAATGAAACATACATAAAATATTATTGTTTACCAGATTTAGGAACGAAAATGTTAGAGTTATTAAAATGATATAGGAGTGGTATATGATCTGCAAACCATTAGATTTTCCTCGTTACAACGTTTAAACCATCGTTTCTGCCCAAAATCTAAGAAAACAAATAGAAAAAAGAAAAAAAAAAACATGGATCATAAGTATAACAAAACTGTATAAATTAAACTTATAGAGATTTACCAAAAAAGGGATTGTGAACGCATCCTACAAAACATTGTCCAAAATCTGTGAGCTAATATGTAACTTACTGGAAACTCACATTCAAGTATTAGTATCAATCTCCAAATATACATGTATTTACACAAATAAGTTAAGTATTTAAACCACAAAACCTTTGAACATTGAATCAAACCACAATTATTTACCGGATTCATTGCAGAAAATATTAGTCTTATGGAAACGTTATAAAAGAAGAAGAATATGATCTGCAAAATAACATAAAGACACTGAGATTCAGATGATTAAAAAGAAAACTGAAAATGAAACATACGTAAAATATTATTGTTTACCAGATTTAGGAACGAAAATGCTAGAGTTATTAAAATGATATACGAGTGGTATATGATCTGCGAAATAACTAAAACAGTGAGATTCAAACAATTAAAAAGACAAATGAAAACATAAACAAACTTAATACATAACTATTTACCATATTTAAAAGCAAAAAACGTTGGTGTTACTGAAACGATATAGAAAAAAGTATATGATCTGCAAAATAACATAAAATAGTGAGATTCAATTGATTAAGAAAATATGAAAGCTTAACATACTCGAACGAAAATGTTAACTGCTTACGATGGTTTGGTTCCTTTATATAATGAAAGATTAGTGCTCAAGAAGTTTTGATAATATCGTTCATAATTGAAAAAGATTCTCAGAAATATATATTAGAAAAATTGAAATACTTATAATTGTTTGATGTGTTGGATAGATTACGATAGATTATTTTATACATATTTGATTGTCAATCAAATAAGATTCACAATAAAGTTGTTACCAATAAATATGAGAAGCTATTTATTTGAAAATATTTGCTGATTTGTTATGCTGAAGATATTTTTAATAGTAAATATCCTAAAATATATATTCTGTTGTAGTTTTGTTTTTTGTTCCAAGATTTTATGCATATATAACAAATATAGAAAATAAAATATATTATCTATTTGGATAGATAATAACTTTAAGAATTTGCGTGATCAAGGGTCAAATTCATGTATATTTTTAATGTTTTGTAATTTATATATAGAGTAGAATATTTTTTATAATACATATGCTTGATAATATTTTTTTATAACTTGATGCAATTTGATGTACGTGCACTATTCATATATTAACTTATTATTTTTTGTTAATTTATTTTATAATGAAGTAACACATTGATTTTTTTTTTCATTAGTGTTCTATAAATTAAAAATACTGAAAGCCCATTCAGTGTGTAAATAAAAAAACAATGATTTTCTTGGGCCTGCGAATTTTTTATTACTAAATGAAAAATCATGTTTTGTATTGAAAGCTCATTCAGTGTGTAAATAAGAAAGCAATATTTTTCTTGGGCCTGAGATTTCTTTTTGCTGCTAAATGAGAAGCCATTTTTTGCAAATAAGTTAAAGATGTTAATGAAAAGCCCTGTTTTGCAAATATTTTTTTAAATTTCGGTAATTCTGCTGAGATTTCAGGGGCATGTTCACAAACTGTCAACTGCTTTAATATTATAGATACGCAACGAAATAGTGGTTGTCAAAAATCCAAGATTACCTTGCTATCTAATTAAGAGAAAAAGAATCGTTAAGTTGTAAGGCAATTGTTTCATTAAAGTTAGACAATCACTTGTCTCAGAATGTGCGTCATCAATCTTTTGTTTTTGGTATGATGTCATCTTCAAGCTAGTCACCTACAACCAAACAGAGTTATCTTGGTGTGAGTTAATAAAATCAAACAACCTAATTAAATACAAATCATTAAATCGCATTAAGCAATGTAATCAATATGATATCAAGAGTGGATGATTTACTGTATTTGTGATAAAGAAAATTATTAATACATGTATTAATTAATATTTTTGCGCAAATAATATCTAATAAGGTAATTATTATCCTTTATCTTTCTCTGGGCTTATCTAAATTCAACATAGTTTTGGGCTTCTCTAACCCCTAATTAAGAAGATGCAAACGAAATAACGAACAGCTAGAGATTATCAGCATGAACAAAAACTAAAAGTCAATAGTTACTAATATCAAAGAAATTTGGTTCTATTCAGTGATTTCATTTTGCCGGTGGACATAAAAAAACTATAGCGTTGTCGATGATTTTAATAAAGTAAAAAACTATAGTGTTGTCGATGATCTAAAATAATTAGTGACGACCAATAAATAAGAGAACTAAAATGATGTTATAAATATTTATAACATAGAGTAAGTATAAATAAATTTCTCGATACTTAATTTTGTTTCTCTGACATCTAAAATATTTAATGAGTATTTAATGAATTAAACAGAGAAATGATCGCAAAAATGATGTTCTTTGAATTGAAAAAAAAACACCAAAGGTAAGTATTTAGTGCTACTTTCCTTTTAAATATTCTCAATGATTAAAATAAATAAAAATTCTAAAAAATCAAACAATAAAATTAAGAGAGTTCTTCTTAGAAGCTTTGTATGAGTGTCGTCTGGCAAAGTGACTTCTTTTTGAATATATAGAGGGATATGTATTTTTGATACATTGGACCACTGTGTTTAAAATTAACATAAGAAGTAAATAACCTTTATCTTTCAAATACATATGTCAATTGACATTCTTACCGTTTTTGCAAAGTTATGCATGATAAAATCATATCTATGTAATTTTTGTTATGTTTGGTTTGTATGTTTTTCCATTCTACATCGATACTATTAAAATAAAAAGTTTTTTGAAGTGTCCTTCAAATTTTAAAGTATTTACCATTCTCTGCCACTGAGATAAATTTAGTATATGCTTTTAATTAAATGTTTTATTTACAAAATTCTCTTTTTTTTAACAGCAACAACTTCTCGATGCGTTGATAAACGGAAACAAATAGACGATTCTTTGTTTACATATTAAACGAAGGAACATAATTTTTTAAAAAAATAACTTCAACTGTAACACACTAATTTCATTTCTTAGGCAGTATATTTACCAAAACTTTGTATATTGACAATGATGTTCCATCAACACAGAAGCTTCAATGATAAAATTTTGAAGGTTTCCCTCTCCAATATTGGATTCTGCAGGCTTCAAGATAAAACAATACATACCGTTAATATCAGTGTATAGACCATTCATCACTTCCAATCAATGTTTTGGTTACAAACTATTGTACCCTTCAAACATACATGTTGCACTATTCAAACTCCTGAATATCAAACTTATTAATGTTCAGATTCAATTTTATAAATTTGTAAGCTTGCATTGTTATATGTATAGTATGAGTTACACACGAACCCGTAAACCACAAATCCTTTTTCGTCATTAATTTATTAAAATCAATGTCAAATCATACCAACCCCTAAACCCCAAATATTTTGAAGAGTAGCGTGTATTAATTTTGAATTCTCACGGTATTAACCATTGTGCAATATATTCGGCCAAATTATTTAATTTTGAAAAGCTTTTGCTCTATTTAAAAAGAATAGTTTTTTCACATCGATAACCAATATCTCTTTCTTATTAAAAGAGAAGCACTTTATGATAGCAACCTTTATTTAGTACTATAATCACAATTTTTCCTTTTTTGCTTAGGTGTCAACTCCACAAACCTTCTCAGCATCTATTATTAATTGGCCAACATTTACTAGAAGAATTACATAATATGCCATTCATGATTATATTTTTTTGGACATTCATATAGAAATATAAATGGGATTTACTTATCTCACACCATCGTTATAACATGTCGTGTATATCCGGACGTTTGTGCATGTGTGTTTACTTAACACATTTTGGTTCCAGCATAATTTTTGATTGGACACATTTTTGTCATATTTCTTTTGTCTGAAAAACATTATCGTGAGCCATGAGTTTATAATCAATTGAATAGTCTAAACCATGATCAACGAACAAGATAGTAAGGTTAAAATCAATAGTTTTAAGATACTTTGATGAGGTACGTGCCTATAATTATGGGTTTCATCTGTTATTTTTGTGGAATTTTCTAATAATATTTCAACAAGGATCATATTATGTAATTACAGGGGTTGAACCTCAATATTCTTTGTTTTTTTCTTAGTCAGCATTATATTATGTAATTTATGTGTTAAATTGAGTACAAGTTAAAGATAGACGAGACGGTCATCAACAGTCCTCAATTTTTTTAGCGGCATTCTCTCTGTTCCCAAAAATAAAGATTTTTTTGGATTTTATTTTTATTCTACAAAGGTAGATTTTATATATTTTTAAGGTATTGTTGTATATTTTTTATGAACATTAATTGTGAATATTTAATTAATTAAATTTGTTGGTGGATAGTTTTTTGTAAAGGATATAGAAAAATATATAATAATCTAAATCACAAATATTTATTATATTCTTAATAAACGTGAAAACTCTAGAAAATATTATTTCAGGAACGGAAAAAGTATTATTTACTTTGATTGTATTTATTGTTATCTTGGGAGAATCCAATCTTGTGAGAAATTGGTTCTCGGAACATTTAGTGTGATTCTATATTTGAAAAATGTTAAATTCTATTAAATAATAATAGATTTTAATGTTGAACATTAACTGTGTTCGCGTTTTAGTAGAACTGCTTTATTTTTAATCAAATATATATTTGGTAAACTCTCTGTATGAGAATCAAATCAAAATGTTAATGTGATAACGTTGCAAACTTGTTAGGCTTAATTGTAGGAACTCAATATTCTATTCGGATCTTATTTTTCATATTTATCTTCTTATTACTTCTACAATATACTAATTCTTATTAAGTTCTTTTGTAAACTTATTCTTACTCCCTCTATACCACTTTAAATTATGTTTTAAGAAATACATTTTATTTCATTTTAATTGATGTTTTAAAGTTTCAATTTTGTCTATTTTGTGATAGTTTTGACTATTTATATTCTGCAATGATTTTCTATTGGTTGAATTAGCTATAAATATTAATATTTTCATACAAACAAGAATTATTCAATAAAAATTTATAATTTCTTAATCGGTGCTTAAACCCTACTTATTTTGATACAGAGGGAGTATTAAGTTTAGAGCTTCTTATTCCCGTGTTATACAAATATTGAGATACAAGATCATGATTTTTATCTTAAATAAGATTCAATAATATTTTATTGGATACAACAAATTCACAACTCAAATATAAACTTACTATAAAAAAACATAACCCAAATGTAAAATTATGTAAAACTGAATAACGATTTAAAATATAAACATATATTACTTGTTTTTATATATTCTCACCCTGCGCTCAACCTAGTATAAACATTAAATCAAAACAAGAAAGAGTGAATTTTGGTAATTGAAATATAGATAATAGTATACCTGAAAACATAATGTTCCATAACTTGATAAAACTTGAAGGTCAAGATAACAGATTTTCATAAATCACGGCCTCTATTTTGCAACTAAATTGAATGAGAATATTATAAACCGATTGCCTTTGTTTTTCTTATATATATTGACCATATCTTTTAAAAATCGATAGCAATAAAAAAACTTATAGTTAGCATATAGCCATTAATCTAAATCATAAATACCCAACCAATCCTATTGTCCCATATCTTCGATATTGTAATAACATAAAATCAAAACAAGAAAGGTGAATTTTGTTAACTGAAATATCAAGAATAATATACCAGAAAATATATTGTTCTTACTTGAATAAACTAGGGAAATTAGTTTTTTTAGGCCAAAAAACTGATGCTTATGTCCCATTAGACTAATCTTATGTGATTTATGTCCTATTAGACTAAATATTTTCAAAATGGCAATATTGCCCTTAATTTAAATTAAAAATTCCAACTTATAATTAATAAACCAATTTGTAAATATTAAAAGTATTTTAACTAAAATAATTAAAAATAGGGATTTAAAATTCCCATAAAAAACTTGACAAATAAGTAAATTAAATAATTATTTATTTTTAACTTAAAAATATACTAAAACAAGGTTTCCTTTTTTTATTTTATTTTTATTTTTTTCTTTCTTTTTTTAAACCATTTAACAAATAAGGAAATTAAATATTTCCCTTATACTTTAAAAAATCTTTACAAGATCGATGAGTTATTTATTTTTAATTTAGAAATTAATTAAAACACGATTTCTTTTTTTATAGTTTTTCTTTTTTAATAAGATTTAACAAATAAGGAAATTAAATATTTCTAAATATTCAATTCTTATATTTTTGGAATGTGTCCTTATCTGTATAATCTATATTCTATGTAAACATGTTAGAAATTGATTTCTAATTGTTTTAGATTTATAGTATTGTGTATAATCTAATTTCTACTAATTTTAGATTTATAGTAATGTGTAGATTTTGATTTCTACAAATTTTAGAATGATAGGTTAAGCGTAGAATGTGTTTTCCAAATATTTTTAGATTACTATTATTTATGTAGAACATGTATTTTAAACTTAGTAGATTCAGTGAAAAAAGTAAATTATATTTTTTTACGGGAAAATCACATTTTAAACCCTGAGAATGTCACTCTTTAGCACTTTAAACACTGAAGTTTTTTGACTAGCACTTTAAACCTTCAAAGTGACATTTTTAGCATAACGAACCTCCAACGATGTATTCATGTTCAGATGTGACCGGTACTGTTCATATATTACCGGTACTGTTCATTTTACAGGTAAAAAATTAATAAAAATAATACAAAATTAATAAAAAACATAAAAATCAAATAAAATTGCAAACAAACTAAAACAAATTAAAAAAAATCCAAAGAAAATCTAAAAGTTCAAAAATATAAAAATTAAAATTTTAAATTTGAAAACAAAATAATTTTTTAAAAAAATCTAAAGATTCAAAAATAAGATCTAAAATTAAAATATTAAATTCTTAAATTCTAAAAATTCATATATAAGAGCTAAATTTAAAAATTAAAACTTAAAAATTAAATATTTAACCAAAACATATAATAAAAAAATTAAAAAAATACATAAAAAATTAAAATTCAAGTTTCATATTTGAAGCAATGGAGCTTCATAGGAATAAGCTGGAAGCAAAAAGGTTTCAATGCTGAGAAAAATTGGTTAAATATTTAGTTTTTAAGTTTGAATTTTTAATTTTAGCTCTTATATATGAATTTTTAGAATTTTAAAGTTTTTTAAAACAATATTTTTAAATTTTGATATTTTAATTTTAGATCTTATTTTTGATTTTTTTAAATTTTTTTTATTTTTTTATGTTCAAATTTGAAATTTTTTTTTATATTTTTGAAATTTTAGATTTTTTGGATTTTTTGAATTATTTACAATTATCTTTGATTTTTAATGTAGTTTTATTAATTAGTATTAATTTTATTAATTTTTTACCTGTAAAATGAACATTATCGGTCACATATGAACATGAAAACATCGTTGGAGATTTGTTATGCTAAAATTGTCACTTTGAGGGTTTAAAGTGCTAGTAAAAAAACTTCATTGTTTAAAGTGCTAGAAAGTGACACTCTGAGGGTTTAAAATGTGATTTTACTTATTTTCTACTGTGTAGAATGTCAATTCTACTTTTGGTAGAACAAAATATGAAATTATGATTTAAACCTTTTTAGAATTAAAAAATACCCCTGTTAGAAACTACGCTAGGCGCTAGTCGGGCGGCAACCCCGGGCCTAGAGGTGTCAAAATGAGCTATAGCTCATGAGCTGGCTCAGCTTAACTAATTTTTTTCATGAGCATGATCTCTATATTTTAAGATCATTTAATAAATGAGTTTAATAATCGAGTCTAAATTAGATCATGAGTTATATGAATGATCTTAAATGAACATGAACTCACTCACGAGCTCGGTCATTCTTACTTAAAATTATATATATATATATATATATATATATATATATATATATATATATATATATATATATATATATATATATATTATAGTTGGATAACTTCTATTTTCTTATATAAAAAAAGATAACTTTTATATTTATCATATTTATCTTCTACATTTAAAATGTCAAACCAAATCTTCTTAAAATATAACTTTTATACTAATCATATTCATCTTTTAAAATTAAAATGTAAAACATACATATAAGTAATATGGAAATTAAACTTTTAAAAATCATCTATAACTTTTTCGTAGAAAGAAAAAAAAACTATATTGTTTAGGAATTTTCAAAATCTTCTATAAAAATTCACGTTATCCATATCATCTCCCTTACAACCTTTGTTGATCCCAAATTTGACATACGTCTCTCATTGGTTTTGCTTTAATTTAATTTGTATTAGGTGTAGTTTTTTAATTTTGTACATGGGTTGGTTTTTCATTAGATTTAATATTTATTTTTGAATTTTAGTATTTAAATTTTGAACAATATTATAGAAGTTATTTTACCACTATTTTATTTTATAGTTCTTTTATTGTTATTATATTTATATTAGATCACGAGTTAACTCATTTAACTCATGATCTAGATGATCCGAGTACGAATTTACATATTGAAGCTCATATAATAAATGATCTGAGCTGAGCTAGCTCATGAAAGAGACAAGCTCACAGTGAGCTGAGCTGAGTTGAGCGAGCTAGAGTTGCCGAAAAATCGGGGAGTAAGCGGGGATTAAGCGGGGCGGATTTTTTTATATATTTAACTATTAGAACCATTAAATATATATTAGTGACTTTTGCATTGAATATAACGTAGCCCAGCGGTTTGGGAAGGTAAATCGTCCTTCCTTTCTTGGTTTCGAAGACCACATGCCACAATTTTTGGCTTTTTTCATGTTTTTATTTAATGAAGGGCAATATCGTAATTTTCATTTCATCTTCTTCCTGCACCTACAGACCTAATTTTACGCAGCTTTTTCATTCCTCAAATTTGTTTTATCAATTGTTGGTATGATTTGCGTTGTTTCAACTTCGTTTTCTTGTTATAAACATCGATTTATGATAGATCTATGATATAAACATCGTTTCAGGTTTTAAAAGATCGAAAACAGATTTTTCTTTCTTATTCTGATTTTTCTGGCCGCGTTGAGTGTATTCGCCACGGAGCTCGTCCGATCAGCGTTGTAGCGGCGCGTAATCGTCCTCTACGGGCGCGTTTTAGAACAGGGAAAAATACCAATAAGTTGATACTGGTTTTTCAGCCTTAGTTATTATTTTTAAAATTTGTTTTTCTCTGTAGAACTATTTATTTCATTTATTTTGTGAATTACTAAAGGATATTATAGGAAAAAATAGTACAAAAAACAAATTAGCCTAATGGAACATGGACATCATTTTTTTGCCTAAAAATAGTTTTCCCAATAAACTAGAAGGTGAAGATAATAAATGTTCCTTAACTCACGCTCCCTACTTTATAACTAAACTGATTGAGAATATTCTAAACGACATACCTTTACTTTTCTTATATATATTGAGTCATTGACCATTTACACTCAAAGCAAACACGACATCCACACTCAGAGCAAAAACGATGTTTTCTATACGTTTCTCATGTATGTCTTCTAAGAAAAAGATGTTGTACCTTCTTGATGAGATGAGGCTATGGAGAACAACTTGGTTGATTAAAGCCTAAGTCATACACACCTGAAAACCATACAATGTCAGGGTTTGGTGAGACTTTAGAAATCATATTTGAAAACAAAAGGTAAATGTTACGACATTTTTAAGTTTTCAGTTTACGATTTGTTTTACTACCGTGAACAATGATTATTTGGATCCATATGAATACAAAATGGGTAGAAATCTATTACCTGGTTTACGTTTAATACAGTTTCATGCCATCACAGTATTATCCTAATATCCTTATTTGTTTTCCCTGCGTATAGAATCTGTAAAAAAATAGATTCTTGGTGTTGCCATAGTATATATTCCAAACAATTAATGGATATTAAATAATATGATGTTATTCATCCGAAAAATTATCTTAAAATGATTGTTTGTTGTGTGCACAGCGTGGATGACAACATTATGTAATACCTGAAAATGCTCACCAATAAGTGAATTTGGTTACTTGTCATTCTCTTCATAATTTTAGTTTTTTTTGCTTATTTGTCACATTTTTTCATAATTTTAGATTTAATCATATTTTATTTTCAATTATTAATCTTAATATATAATTTTTGTAATTTTGAAGACAATTTATCATTATCTTGAGAATAACTAAAAAATTCTAACAATCATATCATACTTAAATTCATATTATATTTAATTAGTAAAATCAAAATATTTATATATGTTTATATTATCTTTAATAAGTGGATTTGCTTATTTATCATGTTCCATAATTGTAGGTTTTTTGTTTTTGTTTTTATTTTTTGTCATGTTTCCTATAATTTTAAGATTTAATCATATTTTATTCTCAATTATTATTTTTAATAAATAATTTTAGTGATTTTGCAGATAATTTATTATTATCTTGAGAATAACTAAAAAATTCTAACAATAATGTTATAGTTAATTTTATATTATTTTATTTTGTAAAATTAAAATATTTTTACATAGATATTTATATTATCTTTGGTTTAATAATATCAAACCGTCTCTATTTCCATATGCATATATATATATATATATATATATATATATATATATATATATATATATATATATATATATATATATATATATATATACATTAAATGTTAGAGCATTGAAGTTTTTATCATCCTTAATAAATAATTAAATTAGATTTGTAAACATATTATTACTAATAAATTAAAAACAAATTTTATCAATTTGATAAACATCATTATCTAAAATGATTTTATATTAGGTTATTCAAAAATATTTTATATCATAATATTCTAAAAATAAATAAATTTTCTGGATATGATTTTCGTATATATGAATGTTTTCAAGTTTATTTTGCGTAATAAAAGATATTTATCTTAAAATAAAATAAAAAATCATATGATCATTTTTTAATTATTAAATATTTCAAAAGAATGAAAATAATTTATTTTAGTGACTTTTGAATTGATAATATATTTATTTACAAATTGTTGTAAAATTTTTAAGCCCCCAATTGCGGACATAACACCTAGTATTATATTGAAATAGTAAATAACTGTGAGTAAAATATTAATGTTTAATTCAAAATACCCGTTATATATTATATCTCAGTAGATATTTAATTATATGTATTTTTCATTTATAGAGATGTATGTCAACTAAAAACAAAATACCTTAAGAATAATAAGGGGAAAAATATATAATAAAAGAGTCAATTGCACAGAAAATACTAGATAATAGTGAAATTTGCAAGGATGGAAAAACAGTAAAAGCTAGAGAGAGAAAAAGAGTGAAATGACACTATTAACCATATGGAAAGAAAAAGAGGATAATTGATCGTCTATATATTAGTTTAGCCGGCTAATAAACATATATATATATATATATATATATATATATATATATATATTTTATAATGTGATTATTTTATATTTTTTTTTGTAAATTAGTATGGTTATATTTTAATTTATCCGGATATTTTACATAATAGCTGGTTATTATGTTAGTGGTCGGCTAACTTAAAAAATTATTCGTACCTTATTATTATTAGTTGAATATTTTTATCAGTAGCCGATTATCATTGTATACTCAAACTCTAATAAATTTAGTACCATGTATCGATTATCCGGATATCATTATTGTTGGCTGGATTTTTCTATCAATGATCGGCTAAAAATATAATAACTTTCACAAATAGCCACAAGAACCTTGAAAGCAACCTCATCACATTTTGAGGTTTTCAGACAAAATTGATGAAACAATCTGCTTGTTTGTAAGTTTTGATGTCAAAATCGAAGAGTCACAAAAATCAAAGACAAACACATGCAAATCGCATAAGGCGGAAAAGCTAAGATCTCACTAGACCTCCTTCTCAGCTTTGCATCTTCTTTGGTTCGAGTATGCAGCTTATTATCCTCACTATAAAACTTTCCATCTTCATCATCATCTAGGTCGCTTTCACCGCAATACAATCAATCTCATCATCGCCACTTTCTCTATAAATTTTGTATTTGTCGTTTGAAAGATAAATGGCAACAACCTTATTTTTCTCAGAAAAAGACTGACCAATCTTGTTACAGGTTCAACGAAGTTAGAACAAGGGTTCCGACGGAGTAAACAATGAAGTTGGAACAGATAAAAAATTGATTTGGAAAAGATGAATATATCGATTATAGTGTATAATAGGTTTTGTTGTATGATGAATAGGGGTATTGTAGACATTAAAAATAGTGAGAAATGCTGAATTCCATCTATGCAAATTATGCTGTTAGTGGTGTATATGGAGAGGAATTTCTGTAATAAAAACAATAAAGATACGAATTATCACCATTAAGGATCGAATTAAGAGAAACAGATGACAGATAGCTATGACAGATCAATAAGAGAAACAATTGTAACTGAGAATTTACCATAAAGGATCGGATCGAGTCCTTCTGTCGGAGATTACCATCTTCTTCTCTCTGGAACGAGAAACCTACAGGCGAGAGAGATTTTTTTTTTTTTTTTTGTCGAACACCTGAAAAAAAACAAATTTATCTGTCGGTGAATTTTATGGGATTGAACCCATATGTTTTAATTAAAAAATCAAGATGCCCAGACAAAAGAAGATGGATATAACATTAATAAATAAAAATATATACTGTATAACAAAGATTAATTTTATTTTTGTTAATTACTTAATTTTAAATCATCTAATTTAGTTATATCGATACTATTAAAACAGAATGTCCTTTATTGAGGTGCTTTTCAAATTTTAAAGTATTTGCCATCATATGCCACTGGTATATTTTTAATCTATGCTTTTTATTTAAATCTTAATTAAATTAATTTAATTCTCTCTAAATCTATTGAATCCAACAATAAAATCTCATATTTGAACTAGTCCTTAATTTTAGGATGAATTTTTTTTTGTATAATTGTTTTGTCCTATTTTTTAAAATTAAAAAATATTTCATATATTTATAATATACGAAATTAAAATATTTGTTAAAATGTGAAATATTTTCAATTTCTTAAAATATTTATGTGTTGCAAGTATCATTTAAAATGACCACATAATTGTTAATTCTTAAACTTTTTAAAAAAAAATACAAAGATGGCCTTTTCTAAATAAATTTGTAAAATTTAAACAAATTATCTATTCATTTAAAACACAAGTATGACCAGTTAATAAAAGATTGTTCCAACTAATTATTTACATGTTTTACTATTTCAAAAAGGAAAAATAACTTCTTAATTTATGTAGCATATAATAATATGGTTTTAAAAGTTGAAAATATAACTCCATGTTTCTTTGGGTACTAGGCAATTTGATAACCATATATTACTTTTGAAATTAACGGTAATCATTTTAAAAATGTTTTTAGATTTTGATAGTTTTTATACGAGCATAATTATAATGATATATATATAATTTATACTAAAAAATTTAAAGCTGATTTTTATCTGATGTGACAATATTTAAATACGTCCATTTATGATTTAAATCTGCCTACATCGATATAAAAATATTTAAATTTAAGGTTTTAATAATATTTAACATATATTTTAGCAACAATACATGAAAATTTTTAACAAAAAAAACAACACAATTGAACACCATTTTTTTTCAAAAATCATTATTACCTACAACAACATAACTTACATCTCAGTCGAAAAATCTGGGATTTATTCAACCTGACATTAATTTATTTAAATTTTAAATATTTTATATAGACATTATTTTTATCAATTAACAACGCACATGATGTTAAAATATGATTTAATGGGGTCTAAGTGGACTTTTAATAGAAATAAATATTCTTATAAATTTATTTAGTGTAACGGGTTTTCAATAGATTATTCGATTAAAAACAATTTATTAAATGTTCTATAGGTGGGCGTTCGGGCATCCATTGGGTTCGGTTTGGTTATATTCAGGTTTCGGATTTCCGGGTTCAAAGATTTCAGCCCATTTGGATATTTTTAAATTTTGCTTCGGGTTCGGTTCGGATCTTTTCGAGTTCGGTTTGGGTTCAGATAACTCATTTAAATAATTTTTAAATAGTTTAAATTGCTTATATATTTAAAATTCCACAAGATATATAAACAAAAATAGATATAACATATAAATTATAGCATAGGTAAAATACCTAAAATTAACATATAAATTGGTTTAATTTGAATATTTTGATTGAAAATCAATAGATATTTTAAGTTTTTTTAGTGTCTTGAGTATACTTTAGCTATTTTAGACATGTACTTTTGACTATTCGTTTATATTTTCAAGTATTTTGGACAACTAAAAAGTATCTTATGTATTTTGAATGTCTTTAATATACATTAAATCTAAAAATAATTAATATATATAGATATATAAATATATTTAAGATATATTCGGTCTGAATACTTCGGTTCAGGTCGGGTTCTGTTTCGATTCCTTAAATATCAAAAACTTAAACCATTCGGATATTTAATTAATTTTAGTTTAGTTTGGTACTACTTTTTCGGATCCGATTCAGTTCGGTTCTTCGGATCCGGGTTTTTTGCTCAGCCCTACAATGTCTTATTGATAAACATTATATCTATTTTTTTTAATAATTGCATCAAATTATATAATAACTCTAACAATTTTAAACACAAAAATGATTACAGAGAACACAATATAAAAAATATTTTTTTCTAAAAATAAATAAATATATATATATATATATATATATATATATATACCCATCATTTTAAATGAATCTAATGATATATGTTTCGTCCAACTATTTTAATAAAATAAATTAAAGTATTTTACTCGTCATTTAAGAAATTTTTTTTACACAAATATGATTAAAGAAAAGATAATTAAAAATATAACTATGAAAATTAAAATTTTAAAATAAAATGCAAAACAAAAAATATACCCGTCTTCGAAAGAGGACAAATCATAATCTAGTTAGCTATTTAAATGTGATACAAAGTAACTGTTAAATAATAAAATTTTGGGATAATAGGTTACTAAAATAATTGATGAAAAATAAAATATTGAAAAGCCAATTACCGGAAAATAATAACTAGATTTAAAGAAATAAATATATTTTTACAGACAATTTTTTTAAAAAAAGTTAAGACACAGAATATTAACTTCATAGGTCCTTGCAAGAAAAAAGGATCATAATCAATAGTATGGAACGATTTACTACCATTCGAAGACAAACCTTTGGGACTTTCTCAGTTGAATACCACTGAGAACGACCTCACCAAAATCTTTCTGTGAATGGCTGAATGCTCATATTGGCTTCATTTCATCGGATCGACTCCATTTTAGCTATCGGACAGTACATGCAAAGACATAAAAAAATTAAGTAGAATCATGGACTTCAACACAGAAGTCAACGATTAAGAAAATACAGGAAAAGAGCAAACCTTGGAAATGACGCTAAGTCGAATCGTGGAACACCAGATTCTTCTGCTTCAATCGCCATTTGAGTTTACTTTTTTAGAAACATAGATTTTATCTGAAACATGACAAAAAAAAAACCTGGACTCTATTGGAAAAACAACAAAACCATCAACTGGGCTTGAGCCAACTTTTAAAACTTGAGCTTTGCTAAACATTTTGTATTCAAATTACAGCCCATCTTGATTATTTTATTCACATTTATAATAAATTTTAGTTTGACCCATTAAGAAGTCGAGTCTAATTTTTTTTGTTCAACCTCCAGTACAAATTATAGGAGAAATTTCATAACTACACTTTGTTTAGTACCACTTTTCACTTTTACCACCACTATATTTTAATTTTCACAAATACACTTTCATTAATAGGTAAATGACCAAAATGATCCTTGCTCTAACCTAAGTTTTTAATCGATTTCTCTCGAGAGAGAAATTTTCTCCGACGACAGAGACAAAGATGGAGCGGTGACGACGGCGACGAAGATGGAGTGGTGACAACGTGACGGAGATCGAGTGACGACGACGGCGACAGAGATCAAGTGACGATGACAGTGACAGAGATCGTCAACAACAGAGATCGAGTGACGACGATGACAATGGAGATCGAACGATGAAGACGGAGATTGAACGGTGACAGAGACTGAAATCAAAAGATGATGACGGCAACGAGATCGAACGACTGATTAGAGATGAGTATGCAATTTGATTTTGTGTGTTTGAGATTTTAGAAATTTAGTATACGAATTAATTAAAGACTCTGAGAAGTGAAATTAGTTATAAGGATTTATTACATGATTTATAAAACCTCTCCTGACAAGTGACAACTCTATATTGCAGTCTACAAATTATTTATAAGGATTTATTAAGCTATGTAGTTGCTTTGTGATTACTCACGTTCTAATAGATGTGAAGGTATTTTCCAGTACGTTAGTGGATTTTTTGGTTTCCTACTTCATCAATCTTATGGTAATGATTTCAAGTAATGCTTGTTTAAAATAGACAACTTCAAGAGCTGGATGACAAAAAAACATATGTGAAAAATTCAGAATCAATAGCAGATCACATGTATCAGATGGGTCTTATGGCATTTAGTTCTTCAGATATCCCATGTGTAAACATAGATAAGTAAAATTTCTCTGTGTTATCCTATCTATCTTCAAGTTTATAGTTTCTGAAAAGAAAAATGATTAATTTGATACAGGGAATTTTCAGATAGATATATGCAAAGCTTGGATGTTTATGTGTGAACAACGATCTGTTTTTTACGCGTACTTGGTGAACTTTGTTTGTTTGTAGATTCCGAATGATATATGAGTTTATGTCTTAGATTTTATGGCTATGCTTTAATTTATAAAGTTAACAGGTAACTTTGTATCTCAGATATACTAGTTTCATGAAGAGATTATTTAGCTTATAAACCATTATAAACCTTTAATAAAACTCAGATATACTAGTTTTAAGAAGAAATTATATAACTTATAACCCCTTATAAACTTTTATAAAACACAGATATACTAGTTTCATGAAGAGATTACATAACTTATAACCCCTTATAAACCTTCATAAAACTCAGATATACTAGTTTCATGAAGAGATTATATACTTATAACCCATGATAAACATTTATAAAACTCAGAAAATACTAGTTTCATTAATAGATTATATAACTTACAGCCTCTTATAAACCTTTATAAAACTCAGATATACTAGTTTTATGAAGATATTATATAACTTATAATCCCTTATAAACTTTTATAAAACTCAGATTATATAAACTCAGAGATGAAAAGACTGATAAATAATAACTTATAAATGTTTATAGCTGACTCCTTATAAAGTATTATATAAACTTAGAGATGAAAAGACTGATATGCTAGTTTAATGAAAAGATTATATAACTTATAACTCCTTATAAACCCTTATAAAACTCAAATATACTAGTTTTATGAAGAGATTATATAACTTATAACTCCTAATAAATCTTTAATAAAACTCAAATATACTAGTTTTATGAAGAGATTATATAACTTATAACCATTTATAAACCTTTATAAAACTCAGATATACTAGTTTCATGAAGAGATTATATAAACTCAGAGATGAAAAAGCTGATAAATAATAACTTATAAATGTTTATAGCTGGCTCTTATAAAGTATTATATAAACTAAGAGATGAAAAAGCTCATATATTTCATGAAGAAACTATATAACTTATAACCCCTTATAAACATTTATAAAACTCAGATATACTAGTTTCATGAAGAGATTATATAACTTATAACCCTTATAAGCCTTTCTAAAACTCAGATATACTAGTTTCATGAATAGATTATATAACTTATAACCTCTTATAAACCTCTGTAAAACTCAGATATACTAGTTTTATGAAGAGATTATATAACTTATTGTCCCTTATAAACTTTTATAAACCTTTATAAAACTCAGATATACTAGTTTCATGAAGAGATTATGTAGCTTATAACCTCTTTTAAACCTTTATAAATCTCAGATTTACTAGTTCCTTAAAGAGATTATATAACTTATAACCCCTTATAAACTTTAACCCCTTATAAAGTATCTTATAACGTATTAAAAAATCACTTATAAACCTTTATAAATCTCAGATTTATTTGTTCCATGAAGAGATTATGTAGCTTATAACCCTCTATAAACCTTTATAAATCTCAGATTTATTAGTTTCATGAAGAGATTATGTTGCTTATAACCCCTTATAAACCTTTATAAAAGTCAGAAAATACTAGTTCCATGAAGAGATTATATAACTTATAACCCCTTATAAAGTATTTTAAAACAAAGAAAATACTAGTCCCATGAAGAGATTATATAACTTATAACCCCTTATAAAATTATAACACCTTATAAAATATCTTATAACGTATTAAAAAATCACTTATAAACCTTTATAAATCTCAGATTTACTAGTTCCATGAAGAGATTATGTAGCTTATAACCCCTTATAAACCTTTATAAAACTCAGAAAACACTAGTTCCATGAAGAGATTATATAACTTATAACCCCTTATAAAGTATTTTAAAACTAAGAAAATACTAGTTCCATGAAGAGATTATATAACTTATAACCCCTTATAAAGTATCTTATAACGTATTAAAATATCACTTATAATCATTTATAAATCTCAGATTTACTAGTTCCATGAAGAGATTATGTAGCTTATAACCCCTTATAAATCTCAGATACCCCTTATAAACCTTTATTAAACTCAGAAAATACTAGTTCCATGAAGAGATTATGTAGCTTATAACCTCTTATAAAATATTTTAAAACTCAGAAAATACTAGTCCATGAAGATATTATATAACTTATAACCCCTTATAAAGTATTTTAAAACTCAGAAAATATTTATTTCATGAAGAGATTATATAACTTATAACCCTTTATAAAGTATCTTATGAAGTATTAAAAAATCACTTATAAACCTTTATAAATTTCAGATTTACTATTTTTATGAAGGATTATATAACTTATAAACTCTGTAAAGCATACTATAAAATGATGAAAGTAATAATAAAAGGTTCAAAAGATATGAGATTCAAATTGTTATAGCATCATATAAAATAATCAAAACAAGACAAGTTTTCTAAGACTTTTGTTATCCAATTTGTATGATTTGGATGTTGATTTGGATTTATAACCCCTTATAAAATATTTTATAACTTATTTAAATTCACTTACAAGCCTTTATAAAAATCATATATACTAGTTTCAAGAAGAAATTATATAACTTATAACCTCTTATAAACCTTTATAAAACGTAGAAAATACTAGTTTCAAGAAGAGATTATATAACTTATAACCCCTTATAAACTTTTATAAAACATAGAAAATACTAGTTTAAAGAAGAGATTATATAATTTATAACCCTTTATAAACCTTTATAAAACTCAGATATACTAGTTTCATGAAAAGATTATATAAATTCAGAGATGAAAAGGCTGATCAATAATAATTTATAACTCCTTATAAAGTATTGTAAATGTTTTATAACCCCTTATAAAGTATTTTATAACTTATTAAAAATCACTTACAAACCTTTATAAAAATCAGATATATTAGTTTCAAGAAGAGATTATATAACTTATAACCCCTTATAAACCTTTATAAATCTCAGATTTACTTGTTCCATGAAGAGATTATATAACTTATAACCCCTTATAAACTTTTATAAAACTCAGATATACTAGTTTCAAGAAGAGATTGTATAACTTATAACCCCTTATAAACCTTTATAAAACTTAGAAAATACTAGTTTTGTGAAGAGATTATATAACTTATAACCCCTTATAAACCCTTATAAAACTTAAAGAATACTAGTTTCATGAAGATATTATATAACTTATAACCCCTTATAAACCTTTATAAAACTCAGAAAATACTAGAGATTATATAACTTATAAACCCTTATAAAGCTTTATAAAACTCAGATATACTAGTTTCACGAAAAGATTATATAAATTCAGAGATGAAAAGACATAATTTTTAAGTAACGTAAAACTTTTAGAAACACTTATAAATTATGTAAAGCATACTATAAAATGATGAAAGTAATAATAAGAGGTTGAAAGATATGAGATTCAAATTGTTATAACATCATATAAAATAATCAAATGAAGACAAGTTTTCATAAAGACTCTTGTTATCCAATTGGCTCAACACATGTACTCTTGTTGTGTCCTTGCTGTCCACATCTGCCGCATTTATCAGATTTACTTGTTTCGTGAAGAGATTATATAACTTATAACCCCTTATAACCCTTTATAAAACTCAGATATACTAGTTTATAAAGTATTATATAATCTCAGAGATGAAAAGACTGGTAAACAATAACTTATAAATGTTT
This sequence comes from Hirschfeldia incana, assembly GCA_026261945.1. Classification (NCBI taxonomy): domain Eukaryota; kingdom Viridiplantae; phylum Streptophyta; class Magnoliopsida; order Brassicales; family Brassicaceae; genus Hirschfeldia; species Hirschfeldia incana. Next base: position 2,518,681 of record JABCMI010000019.1, read on the forward strand.
ATAGCTGGCCCATGTATCTCAGATATACTAGTTTCATGAAGAGATTATATAACTTATAACCCCTTATATCACTTACAAACCTTTATAAAACTCAGATATAGTAGTTTATAACCTCTTATAAACTTTTATCAAACTCAAATGTACTAGTTTATAAAGTATTATGTAGCTTATAACCTCTTATAAACATTTATAAAACTCATATTTACTAGTTTCATGAAGAGATTATATAATTTATAAGTTCTTCTAATCCTTTATAAAACTCAGATATACTAGTTTATAATGTATTATATAAACTCATATATGAAAAGGCTGATAAATAATAACTCTAAAACATTTAAATAGTTAAATAGTTTATAACCATTTATAAAGTCTAATAATAGAATTTATAAGGGGTATTATAAAAGTTGTATAGGTTTATTAATCAACTAAAAGAGTCTATAACCATTTAGAAAGCCTTATAAAATAATTTATAATGGTTTGTATAATAATTTGTAAAGGTTTATAAGGGTATGTAAATAATATATAAGGGTATATAAAAATAATTTATAAAATTTATAAACCATTACAAAGGATTATAAAATAATTTATAAATGTATGTAAAATTTCTGAAGCGATGGAGCATTGCTTGTTGTCCGCATGTGCATCAGAATCTGCCATGTATCATCATCTATTTATAAAATTTATAAACCATTATAAAGGATTATAAAATAATTTATAAAGGTATGTAAAATTTCTAAAGCGGTGGAGCCTTGCTTGCTGTCCGCATGTGCCTCATAATCTGCCACGTATCATCATCTCTTTATAAAATTTATAAACCATTATAAAGGATTATAAAATAATTAATAAAGGTATGTAAAATTTCTGAAGCAGTAGAGCATTGCTTGCTGTCCGCATGTGCCTCAGAATCTGACACGTATCATCATCTTTTTATAAAATTTATAAATCATTATAAAGGATTATAAAATAATTTATAAAGGTATGTAAAATTTCTGAAGCGGTGGAGTCTTTCTTGCTGTCCGCATGTGCCTCAGAATCTGCCACGTATCATCATCTCTTTATAAAATTTATAAACCATCATAAATGAATATAAAATAATTTATAAAGGCATGCAAAATTTCTGAAGCGGTGGACTCTTGCTTATTGTCCGCATGTGCCATGGAATTGATGTATAATTAATTTATATGAGTTTATAAAATCAGTCTATAAGGATATGTATAACAAAATTAAAATTAGTTTTCTATAAGGATTAAAAATAATTTATAAATGTTTATCAATCATTTAGGAAGATTCATAAATCATTTATAAATACTTATAAAATATTTATAAGGGTTTATAAATCATTTATAAAGTTTGTAAATCATTTATAAATGTTTATAAATTATTTGTAAGAGTATATAAACCATTTATAAAGTCTTATAAAGACGTTTATGAAGTCTATAAACCGTTTTTATTCTTTTAACTTTATAAGTCTTCCTATAAATAAGAAGTATAAAATATAGATTCTTCTTCGTTTTCTAACGTGAATAACTTATGCTTCTAAGGAAAAATAACTATTTATAATGTTTTATAAAATGTAGTAATATTGTTCTTGTTACAATAATGCATTGGGTATTTTTGTTTAATTGAACCAATTTTTGATATGATGATTAAAAAGGAACAAGAAGAAGCTGATGTTAAAGTCGAGAAGCCTGTGCAAAAGATAATTATCCCAATTTATAAATGCTTATAAAATATAGATTCTTCTTCGTTTTCTAACGTGAATAACAATGATTCTAAGGAAAAATAACTATTTATAATGCCTTATAAAATGTAGTAATATTGTTCTTGTTACAGTTTGACATTGAAATGAATATGTGTATCTTAAACATGACAGCCAAAACATGGATCTGAAACTATACAAGTGGATCAGAAATACAAATTATAAAGGTTTATAAAACTATTTAAAAGGGTTTATAAAGTTATTTACAAGAAAGCTTTATAAGAGGTTATACATTTTATTTATAAGTTTTATAAATCTATTTATAAGGGTTTATAAATCACCAAATTCACCAATTTTCCATCATTTTTTGGCTTATTAAAGAACATCGTTCTTTTACAGTTTTTTATAAAGCTTTATAAAAAGGTATAATTGAGCTTTGAGATGCTGATATCAGCAAGGGTGACAGAGTGTCCAACAAGGTAAGTGTTGGAAGCAAGATGTGTGTTCAGAGGCTCAAGCCCCCTTTTCAGCGCAGATATAGTAGCTTCCTCACTCTGCATTCATAAAAAGAAAAAAAAAATCAAGCTCTTACTGATCTAGTGGAAGAGTGTACATACAAAGAGAAAAAGAAAGTAAGAAAAGGTTACTGGAACAATGTATGGCATAAAGCCCATTCTAGGGACGAACCAGTTGAAGATGTTTCCATAAATCTCCAATGTGGAGAAATCGATCCATTGCTCAAAGTCAAAAGAGAAAACTTTCTCATTTTAAACAACTAGATCTCTTTAGAACTATGTCTAAAAGTCGTAGCAAAGACTAATATCACGAACTCTGCACGTGTAATCTCCCTATCCAATAAGTGTAAGTTTCAAAGTTTCTCGACCTTACATTCACTGATTTAGATCCAATGTTATAACATGCTAAGAATAACCTAATCCAATAAAGATATAAGTGAGTATAATTCGAGTCAGGTTAAGAAGATAACTCCAACGGTTCGACAAAAACGGAGACAGGAAAATCTCCATCGACGAGCTCAAAGACGTGATCGGAGCTCTCAGTCCCATGGCGTCGCCGGAAGAAACATCGTTGATGATGAAAGAGTTCGATCTCGACGGTAACGGATTCATTAACATGGACAAGTTCGTCGCTCTCTTCCAAATCGAAGACGGTGGCGATATTCGAGATCGTCGGTCAAGTTCACCAGAGATCGTCTCAATTTGATCTCAATTTCATCTCTTGACAGAGATTTGGAGAAGAGATAGATCTGAGTCAAAATTAATGAAATGAGGGGTATAATAGTATTTTGCCTATTAAAAATTTAGTGGTAAAGTTGGTTAGTGTAAACATGAAAAGTAGTACCTTGAAAGTCGTATTAGTGACAATTTCCCCTAAATTATATAAGAAACTTAAAATAGTTTAATTGAAATTTTGGGTATTTTATTTTTTAGGTTTGCCGATATGATTTTAGATAAATCTTCGGGTTTTTTGGAGTTTTTAGATCCAGTTCAGGTATTTCAGATCCGTATTTTGGATCCTAAATATTTGAAGCAAATCAAATTCATAATATATCCAAAAATTATGGGTATCGTAAGAATATTAAAATTTTAGACCCTGACTCAACAAGATCCAATTCGGAATCAACCCGAAAAATTATAGATACCTATATAAATTTTGATTTTTGAGATTCAATCTGAACTCGATCCCAAGACCCATATGCGCAGGTCTAGAATAATGTTGTCACTAAATAAAAAATAAGAACAATTTTCTCAATTATATATCTTGAAAAATAACTACACATCTTATAATTTTATTTCCTATAAAATACAATTGTAGTATACATGTTCAATATGCTAATTTAACAGAAAACAAATTCCGCTCTTTCAAAACTCGGATGAAAGTCTAGTTTTCAACTTATAATAGGAAATTATCTTTTTAGATTTATTAAAAATTAACAGATATCTGAATCCAACCTAAAGTAACCAAACTTGGAAGTTTAAATATGAGAAAAGTGCCTATTCCAACCTGAACAATTTGGATCGTACCAAATACAACCCGAACTAATGGTTAGTGCCAAATACGACATGAACTCAATTAAAACTTTAAAAAGCTACCCGAACTTTTTAAAACGTGCATAAATCTACATTGAAATATTATTAAAAGTTGAAATTATATAAACTACTATTTTTCATCGTATTAAATTTTAAAACTTTGGTGATAATTTTTTTTTCTGATTTATATAGATACATAACATGTTTTTACTTATTATATCTTCAATAAACTTATATCTTACTAAAATATAAATAATAAAATATTTATAATTAAATTATCTTAGATATGCTTAAAATTTTGAAGTTATTTATAAAAAAAAATTGTATAGATTATTTTTATTTTTAAAACTTAAGTGATTTTTTTTCAAAGTTATTATTATATATTTTGATATTTTGTTCAAAAATTTTGAAGTTATTTATATTTTGAACCTTTTACCTTTCAAAATTGAACAAAATATTTAAATATATAATAATTACTTTGAAAAAAATTCACTTAAGTTTTAAAAATAAAAATAATCTATAGAAGAATTTTTTATAAATAACTTCAAAATTTTAAGTATATTTAAGATCATGTAATTATAAATATTTTATTATTTATATTTTAGTAAGATATAAGTTTATTGAAGATATGATAAGTAAAAACATGTTATGTATTTATGTAAATCAGAAAAAAATTATCACCAAAGTTTTAAAATTTAATACGATGAAAAAATAGTAGTTTATATAATTTCAACTTTTTAATAATATTTCAATGTAGATTTAGGCACGTTTTAAAAAGTTCGGGTAGGTTTTTAAAGTTTTAATTAAGTTCAGGTCGTATTTGGCACTAACCATTGGTTCAGGTTGTATTTGGCACGATCCAAATTGTTCAGGTTGGAATAGGCACTTTTCCCGTTTAAATATCCAAACTCAAATCAATTTTGTAAGATTATCTGAACCGATATTAAACTCTTAAATTGAAATATCTGAAAGTTCAAAATATTTGAATCAAATCTTGATCAAATATCCAAATGTCTTCCAAATGTCTGTGCCTTACATATAGATGGATAGATAATAAGAAAATCTATTGAACTTCTCTTGGTCAAATTCATCTATATAAGACGCCGTGTCCATTTCATTTAAAAGTCGTGCATTGATTTTTTTTTGTCATCGCATTTGAAAATTATTTATGCTTGAGAAAAACAATTTGAACACAGTAACATATTTCCAACAAGAAAAAAGAATTTATGTATACGACTAAATCAAAAATATTTTAAATTAATTTAAATTCTATATGGCATATTATGAAAATGCTGTTGAATTTTAAAAACAATCTAATACTCTAAAATTTCATTAAGATATTTTGAGATTTATTTTTAAATCAAAAATATGCAAAATGTTTATTTTCCATAAATAAGAAGATTAAGTTTTTAAAATTTTATTTTACATGTAAATATATATTTTAATAAAAATTATTAACACTTAGTTTATTTTATATTTATTTTTATAATATTATAATAGAGTAATATTAATTCACTTTGATTCGTACAATGAATAAACTAAAAAAATCTATAATATTTTTATATACATATTTCATAAATTGAATTAAATTATTACATCAAATAAGTAATATATTAAATAATTTAATATACCAATCATTAGTAAATTATAAATTAAATTGAGGTAGTAATTATATATTTTGTATATATACACATGTCTATTTAAAATAATAACTTAATTATTTTAGAATAATAAACATTTATGAAAACATAAAATCATGGTTTTTATTATATGTATATTTTTAAAATACATAATAATAAAAGTAAATATTTTAAAAAGATAATATTAATTCTACGCCTAAATAAATAATTAAATTTTAATTTAAATATTAATATGTATTTTAGTTTATATAAATCTAAACATATTTTTGTGCAAAACTTAAAACATAATAAATGACATATATATAACAATTACAATTTTCAATATATTTTTTTGTTAACCAAAAATAATCTTGTTCTTTTGAGGGCTTTTAAATTTGCTGATAAAGATAAAAAAAAAATGATAATATAAACGTTTCAAAGACATATATAAGTCCAAGCCATATCACATACAAAATAACACCTTTGTAACAAATTATGGAGAACTGTCGGTTAGTCTCCATCATTTCGTTCCTCCACACAATAATCATATCGATAAGCTCAATCAACTGCACAGAGAATTATAGCAAATTCATCACAAACCAAGCTGCTTTGTTCGTGTTCGGAGATTCTCTGTTCGATCCAGGAAACAACAACTACATCAATACTACCAACCGAGCCAATTTTTTTCCATACGGTCAAACCTTTTTCAAGTTTCCCACCGGAAGAGTCTCCGATGGACGTTTGATTCCCGACTTCATCGGTAATAAGAATCATATCTTTAGAAAAAAAACTAATTAAACCTCTTCTGAATTATTTAACTAACTGGTGGCTAACGTGACAGCTGAGAAGGCATGGTTACCGTTGATCCCACCAAATCTACAACCAAGCAACAGTAACAGTCAGTTTACCTATGGAGTTAATTTTGCTTCTGCCGGTGCCGGAGCTTTGGTGGAATCCTTTGCCGGACAGGTAAGTTTCATCATCATTTTTTAGTCTTCCATCTTTTCCAATCTGTAACAAAACTATAACATAATAAAAAATCAAAATTATTACATAACCGATGTCGGTCTGCGGGTTCGGTCATATCGGTTAATTCAAGTCAGGTACTGTTAGGTTTTAGTTAATTTTCGTTTTCGAACTGAACTAAAGTTTTACACATAATAATATTAATTATTATAAGTTGATATTAGTTCGGCTAATTTAGATTAAATTTTACACATAAATTGAAATTAAAAAAATAATAATTAAAAAACAAATGTAATCAATTGCCGAACCAACTGATAGATAAATTTTAGAAATATGTCGATCGGTTCATAATTTTTAACCGAACAGGAACCAGAAACCAAACATTTTTGGTTCGGTCCTTATCGGCACGCCTTACCGATGATATAGTCATACTACATATTATTATTACATAACTAATGACATAGTTGTTTGACTAATGAACTCTCTCTTCTTCATGTTTTCTTAACCGTTAAAGGTGATAGATTTGGGAACACAGTTAAAAAGCCTCAGGAACGTTAAAAGGAGGTTAAGATCTGTATTAGGAGAAGAAGAGGCCAGGCGGATTTTCTCAAGAGCTGTTTATTTTTTCAATATCGGAGGCAACGACTTATTTTATGCCTTATTTCAGACCTCTTCACTTGTGAACCTCAATGCCAAAGAGAAATTAGTTGAGATTATCATTGGTAATACAACATCTGTGGTCGAGGTAAACCTAAAATCTTAAACTGATGTCAAGATTATTAACTTTTGGTCTAGAAAATGAGAGATATATATTACGTTTTTCCCAGGAAGTGTATAAAATGGGAGGGAGGAAATTTGGATTCTTGAATGTGGGACCCTACGATTGTGCACCAGGTGCATCGATCTTAGACACAGCAAACATAGGAGCTTGTAACAAACCAGTCACTGAACTGATTATTTGTTTTTCGATTCAGCTCATTTGACAGAGAAGGCTCATCGACAAATTGCAGACCTGTTTTGGAGTGGTCCGCCTAACGTCACTGGACCATATAATCTCAAAGCTTTATTTGAACTTAATTAGAATCACAGATATATATATATGAAAATAAAAATTATAGTGATAATATTTTGTCTAAGCTTTTTATTTTCAATAAAAGGTTTTTTTTATAGAAGTGCTAAAAGATAGTGCATGCAAGTTTTGACTTTTACAACGTATAGTTTTGAATTAAAGGGTAAAATTCGACACGGAGATTAAAGATTGATTATATGACTTTTACTTATAGAAATTATGTGTCACCTAGAAAAAGTTATATGGTAAAAATAAATGTCCAAGATTAAATTTGGGTTACAATACAGATCCGAAAGGAACTATGCTACCAAAAAGTCATTATATTTGAAAATGTTCAAAAGAAAAAAAAGTCCTTATTAAGGTCTCTCAAATTTTCCTTGCATGAAAAGGTTACGATCAGTCTTGCAGAGGTAAATAAGACCATATCTAACATGAATAATTGAATATACAATAGTGGAAGGTGACGCTCTCATATTTGATATTTCCAAAAACCAAAATGTATATTAGCAATCTCTATATTTTATAAAGAATATCATTTTGACAATTTTTCTTAAGCAAAAAAATGTCACTTTCAACTCCAATGTAATTTGTTTATACAAAAAATCTTCAATGTAATTTATACATATTTTAAATTTAACACTAGCTGTAAAATGCAATCTTGTAAAAAAAGAGTTATTTATCTCAAAAATTATTGGCTAATTCTTTTGTGAGCCAGATTTATTGGCCCACAACCAAAATTTTTGTTTCTTTAAAATGTTTGATTTAAAGGTGATCTTTGGAAACCTCTTCGGAAAATTTAAGGAATGCTTCCTAAGTCCTCCTTCTCCAACAATCTGCAACTGAGTTTCGACGATCCTTTGTTTCGTTGAATGGAGGTTGGAACATGTCAGAAGTGAGAAGAATAAGGTGGCTAATTTAATTGCCACGAGTGTGACATCGTTTTCAATCTTGTGTTGCTGCAGGAGGTCCTGCCTGGCTTCGGAGCTTGTTAGTGCAAGAAGCGTGATCATCTGCTTAGCCATGGCGATTGTGATGGAAGTATATGGGCTCTGTTTTTGTCTTGATAATCCTTTTCTTTTAATGCCTGTTGTCAGAGAATTAGATACCTTAAAGTTCTCAGGCTTTAATTTTGCTCAGGACGTTGTCCTCCTTAACCCTCTGAATTATAAGTCCATATAAATTCAAATAGTATCGACATGTCAGTTAAGTAACATTGATATCAATTACGAGTGATAAGCATTTGGAAATGAGAGGACGAGCTGAAACCTTGATAGACTTTCGAATCAATCCAATACATTAGATGAATTGCAAAGATCAATCTTTTATTGTAGATGAAAAGAAATATTGCAAACTAAAACATCGTGACCCTTGTGAAAACCAGATTGACTACAAGAGACTGATTTGCACAGACTCAGTAGGACTCGTAACCATGGCTAGATGACCTAGAGTCCCTAGCCTTGACAGTGGCTGCCGTTGGAGGCACCCAAAACTCAGTCATAGGTTCATCGACTGGGTAAACTACGAGCTCACGGACGTTCATTGGTTGGATCACATTTTTATCGGCTCCAAGAAGAAGATGAGCAAACATTTCTTGTGCCTTCTCGGTATTGTGACGCCCATCAAAGAATAAGTAAGATCGCTGGTACTCGCATAGCCTCACATGAATGTTAGGTAGACCGCAACCATAAGCATCGTGTGTCCCAATTCCGCAGCACGAGGCGTTCGTCATGAAAAACCCTAGTAATCACCAATTGCAACAGTTATATATATGAGTATTCACATAATATCATTCAAAGCTTGAAATTAAGTTGTAATTAACCAACTCACTGTAGGTGGAGGATTTCAGCGTCCTACGAATAATAGCATCATAGAAATCGAAGACGGTGAATTGGAAACCTGGAGCGGATTTAGCCATCTCGTTCAACATTGGTCCGATTTTTTCGTTATGTTGTCTAGCCAAATCGTTGAGAGGTTCATGGCATTTTTCCATCCCGGTGTTGTATTCTTGTCTGACGATTGGTAAGCAACCCAGTGGTGCTAGGGTTTGGATCACGAACTTACTCGCTCCTGACGAATACAACAAGCTGATATCGTTCTTCAACTTGTTGGTCACGGAAGTAACGAAAGCTTGTTGAGCAGATGCATCGGCGTTAGGGTTGTTCTTGGTGAAATTCAAGTAATCATTTGCACCAATGTATATCAAAAACGCGGACTTCTTGATTAAGTCATCATTCCAGTTTGATTTCATTTGATTGAATTTCCTCACTTGTTGATTCAAAGTCAACTAAATCAGAAAGAAAGAAAAATATATATTATGACTACAATTAAAACAAAAAAAAAAAAATAGCTTATTGATTTTAAGCTATAGATCTTTATATGTGACGAAGAACAGAAAACAAAACATAACAAAACCGCTTTTAATAATGGGGGTAAAAAGACTGATGTAATTCGAATAATATTGTAAAAAAATATCAATTTGTCTTGAAGGTTAGTAAAATATATACCTGAATGTTAATAAAATATAGATACAGTATACATAAGAAATTATTAGATGGACTTACAGATTCCACTGGAGCTCCGAGGAGAGTAGCATCAGCGACGGCAAAACTAGCTCCACGTGAGACATTGACGTTCGGTACAAGTGCTGGTGGAATCTCGATCGGAATCTGCATGAATTTTGCTGCGTTTTTCATATGTTTATTAGTGTTCTGTTGGTTACTACTATTTTGGTTGAGTTAGTGGTAACAACACTCTATTATTAATTAACGTTTTAAGTGGTACGGTACAACTACTCTTTATGTAAATTAAGGTTTCGAGGCAAAAAGAAAATGGTACCAAGAAAGTCCGGAGTAATGAAACCGTCGGAGAATTTGCCGTTGGGATTATCTCGAGATTTTCCATAGGGCCAGAAACCTTGTGCAACGTTACTTTTGGTGAGAGTCTGTTTGTTTCCAGCGTCGAAGTTTGAGTCACCGAACGTGAACAAGGCCGCCTCTATGTTTCTTTGTCCGGCGACAGTGACCAGGTTTTGGAGCAGTGTCAGTACCAGAAGTAGCCCTAGAACACTCACTAAATTACAGTTGCTCGCCATCGAGAAGAGAGAGTAGAGAGATGAAGATTGGTTTGCGCTTAAGTTCGTGGACCAGTTCACTGTATTTATATTGCAAGTATAGTTTCTAACAAGTTACAATACATCAATACTATTAAACCTAGCGTGTCGCGCGAGGTTAATTTTCTAGTACAACTACGGACGCACTAATGAAAGTGAAGTGAATATACCGATGATTGATTAATCACATAGTTCAAAGTTAACTTCTCACGATGTAATAAGAAAATTTATTTGTTGTCAGCCGGATCAGGATCGTGCATATTAGAGGCCAATAAACTTTGAAAAAATAAGAACTTTTAACCCACGTGAAACAATATAAGAGATGTCAAATGTAAAGCAAGATAAGAAAGAAAAAAATAATACATGCAGAGATAACAAAATATAAACAAATATAATATAAAGCGGTAGTGGCCACGACGATTTCAACAGAGATTTGAAATCTTGCACGAGATGACAACGTTCGAATGAAGACGATACTGACATACTGTTCCCCCAGGAAAGCTCTGAAGGAAATCGATTCAGCGGCGTGGCCATATAGACTCATTGTGAGGAAGTCCATTGGATGAACCAAGAACAGGCCCAATGGGTTAGATACTTAAATGAGTATACTTTTTTGTCAACCACTTAAATGAGTATATAATATGATATAATTGTTGATATAAGTAGATCAAGTAATTTAAATTTAAATGAAAATAATCTTAGCCGTTATAATCAAATTTGCCAGCAAAATTTATAAAGGATTTCTTACATTATTTCTTTGAAATGTTGTCTTTCATTATCTTCCATCTTTTTTAACATTAATTTTTTTCAGACAATTTCTGATGACGATAACACTGCATGCACATATCACTTATTTTTTTAATTGCGGTTGGGTACTGGCTTTTGATCCGAAACCTCAGTGACATAATTGGGTGTAGCTGGTTATTCTTAATAGGAATGTTATAAATAAAAAGAATAATTATTTGTGGAACACAAAAACTTGGAATGATATTAAAAATGGAATAAAAACTGAAATTATAAATGGAATAAAGATTCCATACATTTCATTCATTCACGAAGGTTTAGAATCATGAACAAAAGAAATAGCTTTTACAAAGGATTTATTTTTTGTTCCATTCTAACAAGCGTGGAATTGGGTTTTGAAAACATTCATAATAACCGGTAATTAATTTACGGAATCCCATGGAATGCTCCATTCCAAATGATTTTATTCCAAATATATTACTGTAATCGCTCTGTTGTGAACGGCTGCGAATTATAAGAGAAGAACAGAGAGCAAAACGAATTGAGGCAAATACCCGTTTAGGGTTTCTTATTATTGTGTGAATGAATAATTTACAAACCCTTAGACTCATATTTATACAAGCCTCAAAAACCCGATTTCATTTTCCCAATAAGAAAAATACAACAGAAAAAGTAAATTTTCTAAACCGAAAAGGCATACCGTACCACTTGCGCCTACGACCCCCGCACTCGGTCGGACTTCGTCCGACCAACGAGTGCTGGGCTTTTACTGGTGCACAGAGATTTAAGACACACAGATGCAACAAACACCACCTTGACGAAAAATCTCTACAAACTCCTTATCCCGTCTATCTTCTGGGGGAACCTCCTTTGCTTCTCAGCATTGGTAGACATGGAGCAGTTCCAAGCAATGCTTGAACTTCTCCGTGGTAACAGGCTTGGTCAGCATGTCAGTCGGGTTCTCTGACGTATGCACCTTCTCCAATAAGACTTCTCCTGAAGCTGCTAACTCCCTTATCTTGTGAAACCTTATACGAATGTGCTTCGTCCTCCCATGATACACTTGATTCTTAGCCAAACATAGTGCACTTTGACTATCACAGTGTAGCTGAACTCCTTCCTGATCAACACCCAACTCGGATACAAGATCTTGTACCCATACTGCTTCCTTAGCTGCTTCTCCAAGTGCCATGTATTCAGCTTCAGTAGTCGACATCGCTACAATAGGTTGTTTCACCGATCTCCAACATATAGGTGCTCATGCAAGGGTAAAAACATACCTTGTAGTTGACCTGCTATTATCCAGATCTCCACCATAGTCTGAATCCACGAACCCAATAACTGAATCCTGCACTTTTCCTCCAAACATAAGCCCATAGTCACTTGTGCCTCGTAAGTATCTCAGAACCCACTTCACAGCATCCCAATGCTTCCTTCCAGGATTCGACATGTACTTACTGACCTGACTAACTGCTTGTGCTAGATCCGGCCTTGTACACACCATTGCATACATCAAACAACCAACTGCGCTAGCATAAGGAACCTCTGCCATATCCTCGAGTTCTTCAGCAGTCTTTGGACTTTGCTCTGCTGAAAGTATGAAGTGCTTCGCCAACGGTGTAGAGACTGCCTTTGAATTTGACATATCAAAACGTTCTAACACCTTCTCAATGTAGCTCTTCTGAGAAAGCCATAATCTCTTAGAGCTTCTGTCCCTGCGAATCTCCATTCCAAGAATCTTCTTTGCAGCACCAAGATCCTTCATCTCGAACTCTTCTCCCAGTAACCCCTTCAAACGATTTATGTCCTCCATATCGTTTGCAGCAATAAGCATATCATCAACATATAACAGCATGAATATGGGAGAATGGTCGTCAAGGGACTTGACATACACACAGCAATCGTACTCGCACCTTTGATAGCCAATCTTTAACATATATGAATCAAAACGTTTGTACCACTGCTTTGGAGCCTGCTTCAAACCGTAGAGAGACTTCTTCAATCTACACACCAGATGCTCTTCTCCAGGCTTCACCAAACCTTCAGGTTGATCCATATATATTTCTTCCTCCAACTCTCCATGAAGGAATACCGTTTTCACATCCATCTGCTCAAGATGCAAATCCTAAACAGCTACCAAACCCAACACAACTCGTATGGAAGTGTGTCGTACTACAGGTGAGAAAATCTCGTCGTAGTCTACACCTTTCTTTTGCGAGTACCTTTTTGCCACCACTCTGCTCTTGAACTTCTTAGGTTCTTTCACAGACATCACTTCCTTCTTCTTATAGATCCATTTGCAACTGATAGATCTCTTCCCCTCAGGTAACTTTACAAGATCCCAAGTCTGATTTTTATCCAGACTTACTGCCTCTTCCGTCATAGATCCAATCCATTCCTCCCTCTCATCACTATTAATAGCTTCACGATAGGTGGTAGGATCATCCATCTCGACCACAAGAGCAAAATTGACCATGTCTTCAAACCCGAATCTCACTGGAGCTTTTATTGCACGTTTTGGTCTCCTAGAAGCCAAACTCTCCTATGTTCCATGTTGAGCCTCTTTCTACAATTCTTCCACAGACCGCTCATTACTAACTTCATTTGGTTTATCTCCACCAGAACTCTCATGAGTAACTTCTGAATCCGTGATAGTCTCAATGATCACAGGCACACGGTCTGATATCGCCTGCTGCACCATATACTGCTCGTCAAAGACCACATCTCGAATAAACACCCTCTTCCTTGCCTCAGGATCCCATAACTTGAATCCTTTAACACCTTTCTCAAAGCCTATAAAGATGCACTTCTTGGATTTCGAATCCAGCTTTGATCTTTCGTCTCCCGAAACTAGCATATAAGCTGGACATCCAAATATCCTCAAGTTTGATAGATCAATATCTACCCCAGTCCATACCTCCTCTGCGACCTTCCCTCCTAAGGAACTCCTTGGCGATCTATTGATGAGATAGACTGCCATGTTTACTGCTTCCGCCCAGAACTGTTTGGCTAGCCCTGCATTCAACCTCAAACACCTTGCTTTCTCAGCAATCGAACGGTTCATCTTTTCGCTGACACCGTTTTGCTGAGGTGTTTTCCGCACTGTGAAGTGCCTCTGAATACCATACTCCTCACAGAACTTCTGAAACCTTCCATCAGTATACTCTGTGCCATTGTCCGATCTCAAATACTTCACATTTCTCTCCGTTTGGTTTTCAACTTCAGCCTTCCAAACCTTGAAGTTTTCGAACACCTCAGATTTCTGCTTCATGAAGTACACCCAAACCTTCTTAGAGAAGTCATCGATGAATAAAACGAAGTATCTTGATCCTCCCAATGACTGCACCCGAGTTGGTCCCCACACATCAGAATGAACATAGTCAATAAGACCTTTTGTCGTGTGTTGACCCGTCTTGAAAGATACCTTGAATTGTTTTCCCATCACACAGAACTTGCAAAACTCCATCTTGCAGTCCTTTAACCCGTCCAGAAGACCCCTTCGCAGGAGTTCTTTCAAACCGTGTTCCCCAATATGGCCCATACGCATATGCCACAAAGTAGTACACTCCGACTCAGAAACTGCAGCTGCAGCACCACCTACAACCACGTTCCCTATCAACCGATACACGCTTCCAACTGTCATCTGTCCCTTCATCACCATCATAGAACCCTTGAAAACCTTCAATACTTCACCATCATCAGATTTGAACTTGAAGCCGTTTCTATGTAACGTTCCAAGGGATATAAGATTCTTCTTCATAGCTGGTATATGCCTGACTTCAGTCAATGTCCTGATAGTCCCATCATACATCCGTAACTTGACTTGTCCGCTGCCCACAACACTGCACACTTTGTCATCCGCAAGTCGAACAGATCCCATGTTTCCTGTCTTATACGTTTCAAACCACTCTCTGTTAGAGGTCATGTGGAATGAAGCGCCAGAATCCAATATCCAAGAATCCGTGAGAACCCCTGACGTAACAGCTAGCATGTCTGAATCAGTTGATTCCTCTGAGTCTTCCACCTTCTGAACCACGTTTGCAGAATTCGTTGTTTCCTTCGAATTCTGACCCTTTTCGGGACAGTCTCTTCTATAGTGGCCTTGCTTGCCACACCTATAGCAGACTACCTTCTTCCCGAACTTTGACTTTGATCTCTTCCTGCTAGAACCATCCTGTTGCTTCCCCCGCTGCCTTCCTCTCTCTTGATTGGCATACAGTTCGTCACCTTGAGGGTTGTTTGTCATCCCAGTATTCTGCCTCCTCTCATGGTGTGAGAGCAACGCGGCAGTAACTGTCTCCAGCTTTATGGTCGTTTTATCGACTGTTAGAGCTGTCAGCAACGTCTCATATTGAGGAGGCAGAGAACACAACAAGATCATGGCTTGATCTTCGTCCTCAATTATCACATCCACACGCACCAGATCCCCAATGATTTGATTGAAGTTATTGACGTGTGCAACCAGGTCTCCGCTCTCAGACATCTTCAAACCAAACAACCTCTGCTTGAGGTATAGTTTGCTAGATAACGATTTTGACATATACATCTTCTCCAATTTATCCCACATCTCCTTACAAGTTGTGAGATCCATCACCTGATGTGTTATGTCATCCGACAAGCAAAGTCGAATCGTTGAGACGGCCTTATCCTGCATCTCTTCCCAATCATCCTGATCCATGGCTTACGGTTTTGACTCCAACATAGACTTCTTCATCACTTGCTGCGTAAGCAAATCCTTAACTCGTCTTTGCCACAGACCGAAGTTTCCCTTCCCATCGAATCTAGAGATATCGAACTTCATAGAACTTCCTCCGGTCATCCTTTAGGGTTATCGTAACCTAAAGCTCTGATACCAGTTGTTGTGAACGGCTGCGAATTATAAGAGAAGAACAGAGAGCAAAACGAATTGAGGCAAATATCCGTTTAGGGTTTCTTATTATTGTGTGAATGAATAATTTACAAACCCTTAGACTCATATTTATACAAGCCTCAAAAACCCAATTTCCTTTTCCCAATAAGAAAAATACAACAGAAAAAGTAAATTTCCTAAACCGAAAAGGCATACCGTACCGCGGGGGCCTTCGGCCCCCGCACCCCCCCAGATGTCAACCTTGATAGTGAGTTTATCTTCCTTGCGCCATAATCAAATGTTTTTAAGACTATCCCCTATATATTATTTGAGAAACATTATTAAAGAGTAACCTTGTCTTCATGTGTGATTTACATGAGTGTCATTTACACGTGTTATCTCCATAATCATTCTCAGCCCTTTTAGTTAATAAGAATTAGTTTACTTAGAATAATTACATGAATTGCCATTGATCATATGTATTAGTTTCAAATATATTATATACTATTGCATGTTTCAGATTAATTATGGTAGCTATTAATTACCGTTTCATGTATTTAGTGTTACGAAATATTTTCATTTTATAACAAAGGAATATTTTTATACTAAAAGTTATGGACATAATATTTTCATTTTAAATATTTTGCATTATCAAATAGTTAGTCACACAATTTGTTAACATTAATCATTCTTTCTTAATCATAACTTTTTTTTTGCAATCTAATCAAAATCGACCATATTGAAATCAATATCGCATTGTATATATTTTTTTTGCATGCTCTTTATTCTACAAATTTAATATTGATGAATGAGTTCTTATATGTAGTGATATGTAATTTTTTTTTAAATGGAATAATAACATATTTTGTTGTTACTAAATAAAATCCACAATTTATAATAATTTACTAAGCTACATTGTAATAAATGAGACCGTATATTGAAGCAATTCATTATAATATTAGAATCATAAGCTATAAGCTTAGTTTATATGTGAATCTCATTTTATAAATATATGTATATAGACATTTAGACTCCATGAATGTAAATCTTATAAAGTATTCAAATATGTCATTGTACAACATACGTGTTTGATCGCAATCTTTCAAGTCAGATCAATATATTTGTCCAGTATTTCAAATCAGCCAAATATATAACGATATATATGGCATTACTTTCCGTATATATTCACAAATTAGTATTCGAAGAACTATTTGAGGAAAGTTTTGACTTAGACTTTTACCAAGTTAAATTCAATCAGATTAATTTCAATTAGCCAAATGTATAACAATATATATAGCATTACTTCCCGTTGTATATTCACAAATTACTATTCAAAAAATTATTATAGGAAAGTTTTGACTAAGACCTTTACAAAGTTACATTCGAACCGTTAATATATGTCACAACACATTAATTTGATTATATTCAATCAGGTTAATATACAAAGTTAGTATTAATTTCTATATTTTGATTTCTTAATCAGTGTTAATTTCTATAATTTGAAAATTGGCAGCTAAAAATTAGGGATTCATTCAATTTGATTGTGGCGAGATAATGTTCTTTTCTCTCTAATATATAGGGGATGGACTGAAATTCGTCGACATCACAACCAAATGAGAAAAAGTTAAATACACTATAGGCTCTTCATGTGTCTAGGTGTTAAATTCCGACTCTATTCTATATTAGATTTCGTTTATTTTATGGCTATTTTATACTCTCATCCACCATATATCTGACAAAAAAATTTATACATTAACCGAAATTTTTTTGTATAAGAAATCAGGTCTATAATATTAAATAAATGATAAATTTTGTCTTATTTCCCTTTTGTTCATATGCACTGGACCTTTTAAATATCTATGATTTCAAATTAATAATTTTTATAACTGATTCACCCCGCGCAGGGCGCAGATATCACCTAGTACTTATTAATCATAGTAAATATTATAAATACAAGAGTCAATTTTGTAATACCAATTCAAATATATCCGAAGCTAAGATTATTTAGGGTTATAAACATGTCTAGACATCAGGGTATACAGATCAGATCCAGTTTAAATATTTTGGGTCTAAAAGTTAGGAGAAAATTTTGAAACAAACAAATTTTGATTCGGATGGCTTTAAATTTAGTCCGATTGGGATAATAACTACAATATGTTATTACAGAGAAAAACACCCTCAAGAAAGATGACGGGCTAGAATCGCTTAAAACATTAAGATTCCTACTTTTGTGAGGTTAAGGAATCAGATCTGATTTATATACAGATTCAGTAGAACTCGTAACCGTTGCTTGATGACGAGCTTGAGTCACTCACGGACGAAGTTGTAGGTAACCAAAACTCACGCATAGGTTCGTCGACTGGATATATAACGAGCTCACGGACGTTCATAGGTTGGATCACATTCGGATCGGCTCCAAAGAGAAGATGACCAAAACTTTCTTGCGCCTTCTCTGTATTGTGACGCCCATCGAAGAATAAGTAAGACCGTTGGAACTCGCATAGTTTAGAGTGAACGTTGGGGAAACCACAACCATAAGCATTGTGTGTCCCAACTCCGCAGCACGACGAGTTCGCCACCAAGAACCCTACAGCAATAACAAATTTAAATGGTTTCGTATAGTATTCACTTGGTTTTAAAAGTACATAAATAATAGTTGTAATTTTTAACTCACTGTAGTTTAAGCTCCTCTGCGTCCTACGAAGAATAACATCGTAAAAGTCGAAGACTGTGAACTGGAAACCAGGAGCAGTTCTAGCCATTTCGTTCAACATGGGTCCGATTTTTTCGTTGTGTTGCTTAGCCAAATTGTTAAGAGTTTCGTGGCATTGGTCCATCCCTGTGTTGTAATCTTGTCTGACTATCGGTAAGCAACCCAATGGTGCTAGGGTTTGAATAACGAACTTACTAGCTCCCGATGAATAGAGTAAGCTAATATCATTCCTTAACTTGTTGGTCACGGAAGTGACAAAAGCTTGTTGGGCAGATGCATCGGCGTTAGGGTTGTTCTTGGTGAAGTTCAAGTAATCGTTAGCACCAATGTATATCATAAACAGTGACTTCTTGACGAAGTCATCGTTCCAGTTTGTCGCTTTCATTTGATTGAATTTCCTCACTTGTTGATTAAGAGTCAACTAACAAAAAAAAATCTAAATAATATTACAATTGCATATATTAAAAGTAAAGCTTTTATTTATTTTTAGTCAGATACGTAATACGTTATGTATTTTGTGCTGATAAATATAATTGATTAGTGGATTTACTAACATAACTATATTTTTGAAAGAGAAATACTTGAGCGATTACAAAATAAAAAATGCAAATATTTTGATTTTTACTATAAAATTAAATTAAAAATAGAATTTTGTTTAGGGCCCGGTTAAGCTAGGCCCGGCTCTGCCTAAGTATTTCTCTTTTTGATAGTATATATACACTTGAACTTACAGATTCCACCGGAGCTCCGAGAAGAGTAGCATCAGCGACAGCGAAACTAGCTCCACGTGAAACATTGACGTTCGGCTTCAGCGCCGCTGGAATTTCTATTGGAATGCCCATGAATTTTGCTGCATTGTATATTTTTCCTTAGAATCTTTAGATTTTTTCATTAAAAATATAAATGGAAAAATAATGTATGATAATATTTTAGCAAAAAATAATAATAATGTATAATTATGTATCGTTGTGGTTAAGTGGTGGGCGCGACCTAAAAATGTGCTATAATATTCTTTTTGAATTTGAATTTTTTTGAAATAAAATTACAGCTATATAAGAAATTTAGGTCTGGACTTTCATTCATGTTTATATAGTATTTAAGTAATACGTGATTTGGCTACTCTAGTATAAATTTAGGTCAGACAGTGTGATAGTTCTTAAAAGAAAAAAAATCACTTTATAACACTTAACTAGATTCTGACCCGCCCTTTAATTTTTATTTATAATTTTCAAACATTTAAACTTTATATGTGTGCGTATTTTTAGTCATGTTTGTATTTTTTGTATAATATTGAAACTTAATTTTTTATACTTGCATGTGTATTTTAGTCATATTTGTGTTTTTTTATAATATTTTTCTTAAATGATTAATATGAAGTTTTAATTTATTATATTAAAGTAGTTGGACTACATTTATATCAATAAATCATATTTCTGTTTTAATAGTATTGAAAATACGTATATATTTTTCCACATTTTTTTTATTTGTGTGTGTATGTTTTAATCATATTTGTATTTTTGTATAATATTGAAGTTTAATTTTTATATTTGTGTGTGTTTTAGTTATATTTGTGTTTTTCTTTTTATAATATTTTTTTGAAATGATTAACATGAATTTTAAATTTATTATATTAAAATAGTTAGACCACACTTGTATCAGTAGGTCATGTTCATGTTTTAATAGTATTGATCACATTTAATAAAGATTTTTTAATCGGATAAACTTTTTAAAACCCGTTAAACCAAAAGAGTTTTTATGAATATTTATTTCTATTAAAAATTCACTTAAACCTTGATAAACTATATGTTAGCATCATGTGTTTTGTTAATTGATAAATTTAATGTATGTGTAAAATATTCAAAATGTAAACTAATTAATGTTAGTTGAATAAATTATAATTTCTTAGACTGAAATGTAAATTATGTTGTTGTAGTGTGATAATAATTTTTGAAAAATATATCAAAGTTTACTATAAATAAATATTATACTGTAATAATCGGTGAAAATAATATATATTTTTTCTTCATATTAGAGGTAAAAATAAATTACTATTTATTTTGTATTATTAACAAATATAAAGTGTCTATAATATAATAATTAAATTGTATACTTAGAGTTAAGTGGGTCCTGCCAGATACAAATATTAACAGTATTGATTCTTATCTCATTCCCTTTGACGTAAGTTAATCAAATCCAAAATTAAGTATATTAGAGCTGGTTACAAAAAACTCGAAAACGCGGCGCCTTGGACCGTCTATTCGCCGGAAAATCGCTGGTCGGAGGCCGGCCGCGATTTGGTCCTAATTGGACAAAAACTCGGAGATCTTAAAAAAAATCCAGATCTTGTTCATTTAAATTTAAAAATCTTAGATTCTCTGGTAAATCTATTTATTCTCGCTATAACTACCAAGAAAAAATGGACGAAACCAGTGAAAACAACGGAAAAAAAAGTTGCGGCTGCCATTGTTAGGTTTAGGTCGAAGGACATGAGGAAGAAGATGAATAGGAATTGTCTATTCTACCCTTATTATTGAGGTAAAATTAAAAACATCATAAATGACTGATTCTCTGGAGTCATACCTAGGTTACTAAGTGTAGGCAGAGCGCGCTAACCACTGGACTATCTAGATTCTTACGGTTATTTTGAACATATTTAATATATATCTATAAAACTAGATGCCGATTAATCCCTACTTAATCCCTGATTTTTTTGCTAAGCGCTACGCCCGGAGTTACCGCCCGACTAGCGCCTAGCGTAGTTTTGAACATTGCAAAAAACATAATTGATATTTGGGTTATTAGTAGGAAAATAATGAAGTGGGTCGTGCCAGTTACAAATAAAATGCAACTCGTATGTAACCTGTTTGCAAAAATTATGTAACTGATGCCGTCACTTATAATTAACTTAGATTCAGTTATATTAGTTGGACATAACCAGGAGCGAATCCAGACAACTATTTTCATGGGTGCACTAGTACTAAATTAAAAAATTTATGGGTGCACATAATTTTTTTTGTGAAAGAATATATTAATTTTTCAAAAAGTTATGGGTGCACAGGCACCCCCTACCAATACCCTAGCTTCGCCACTGGACATAACATTTTATCAATTGGTCATGATCCTGTTTTAATAGAAATCTGCTTACCATAGAAAATTTATGTAACTGCCGTCGTCACTTATAATTAACTTTAAATTCAGTTATATTAATTCAGTTATATCTACTGATCATGTTTTTGTTTTAATAGTATTAACTAGATTCTGACCCGTCTTTGATTTTCTGTTTAATTTTTTTGAGAATTTAAATTTGTATTTAATACTACTTTAATAATATAGTTTTGGTAACTATATTAAGTAGTCTGGACAAAAAACTTGGATCCGAAGAATCGAACCGAACCCGATCCGAAGAATCGAACCGAACCCGATCCGAAGAAGTAGTATCAAACCTGATTCAAAATTGATTAAATATCCGAATGGGTTCAATCAGCCTTTTGGTATTTAAAAAACTGAAACCGAACTCTACCCGAACCGAAGTATTTCGAATATCTGAATATATGTAAAATAGATTTACTTATATATTAATTATTGTTTAGATTTGATGTACACTAAACGCATAATGTATATATATATATATATATATATATATATATATATATATATATATATATATATATATATATATATATATATATATATATATATATATATATATATATATATATATATGATACTTTTTAGCTGTCCAAAATATTTTAAAATATATAAAAATAGTCAAAAGCACATGTCTAAAATAGTTAAAGTATACTCAAGACATCAAAAATACTTAAATTATCTATTGATTTTCAATCTAAATATTCAAATCAAATCAATTATATGTTAATTTTAGGTATGTTTGACCTATGTTATTAAAATTTATATGTAATATATATTTTGTTTATAGATTTTTTGAAATTTTATATATAATGAATTTAAATTTTTAAAAATTATTAAAATGGATTATTCGAACCCGCAAAGATCCGAACCGAATTCGAACCAAAATTTAGAAATATCCGAACGAGGCTGAAATCTTTGAATCCGAAAACCCAAAACTCGAATAAAACCATACCCGAGGGTACCCGATCACCCATCCCTAATATTAAATATGTGAATAACTGTACACTTGTGTCATATGCATTTCAGAAATTATTTTTAAAACTGTACAATATATTATATTTTCTTAATAGTTATCTACCATAATTCGTCGAGAATATTCATACCCAAAAAACCAACTTGGAATCAACCCGTAAATCAAAATCTCGTACTCTATTAGATCTAGCCCATATACTCGAAATTGGTTCTTAAAGTGTTATATCTGAAAACTAATAAAAAACAAACAGAATATTTGAGAACTATTTTAAAAATAATATTTAATATATATATGTAAATGAGTTAATATGGTCTTTGGTAAATTACATAAAATTGAATAAATTTGTGATTCCTTAGATTTTGATTAAATTGTTATGATGTCATTCAAAAAGGAAATAATGGTAGTATATAAAAATAAAACTAATTGATATGAAATATTAATAACCTATTATAAGTCTATACTTTTTATTTTAGATTTAAAAGTTATTTTATGATCATTTGGAGATATTATTGAACATTTGAAATAGTAATATATAAGGAATTTTAATCAAGTAAAAAATAGTACACTTCGTCAGTACTCTTTTTTGTATCAATTTTTTGTAGTATAATTATTTCATTTGAAAATTATCATATTTTTAAAAGTGTTCTAAAGATTACACTTATGGGTTGTAACTGAAATTCTTAAATGGTGAGTGCACAGTAAACCGAATGATAGTATTGATATTTTTCAACCGTAGCTAACCGAATGAACCAGTAGGGCGTATTTAAATGAATAAGAAATTCCTACTCAAATGTCCATGTCCGTTACCAAATCAAATATCATAGACAAACAAAATTATTTACATCCGTGAGTGCATAACAGCTAAAAGCTTTAGAAAATATGGGAATTTTGTTTCATTTGTTATAAACTAATATTACATGTTTCAAATTTTATATCTATTAATAAGATTGATTATAAATACATCATGCTTAAATTTTTAGTAGTTTTAGACTAAAGTTTGAATAACTTTAACAATTTATAATTATCATTATTAATAAAATATTAACAGCTTTAAAATATATTTTAATAAAAATGAAAATATTTATCGATCCAAAACAGATAGAATACAGACTTTTTATTATTTTTTTAAAATACATCTTAAATGTTTTATTTATAAATTATATCTTTAGATATTTTGTTATATGAAAACTAAATTAAACTAAATATCTAAAACATATTTTGTATATCTATTCATTATGTTCCTAGTTCAGTTCTGATTCAATTTCTCATTTCAGATTTAAATTATATATAAATTTGGTATTTACGATTAGGTTCAGTTTTTTTTTTATATTCCGTTTGCTTCTTTCATTTTAAAGGTAACCAAATCCATGCCTCTTTCGTAGCGTGGAGATTGGATTTCACGACACTAAAAGTCAAACACTATTCTAAAAGTTAAGTCATGTTCCCGCGGTAGTAGCAATACCAAACCAAATACCCACTAGTAGTGGGGTATGTAAATTCAAGAGACTAACTTCGGTTATAAAGATTTTTAAACGTACCGACGAAGTCAGGAGCAATGAATCCGTCTGAGAATTTGCCGTTAGGGTCGTCTCGCGATTTTCCGTACGGCCAGAAACCTTGCGGAACGTTTGCTTTGGTGAGACTCTGTTTGTTTCCGGCGTCGAAGTTTGAGTCACCGAACGTAAACAAAGCCACCGCTGGAATACTTTGTCCGGCGACAGTGATCGGGTTATGAAACAGTGTGAGCACCAAAAATAGCCCAAGAACAAGCGCTAAACTACGGTTTCCCACCATCGTATAGAGAGTGAGAGAGGACACCAGTCAGAGAGAGAAAAGATTTGCTTGTGTAGTTCAATTCATAGACGATTCATTATATATAAATATTTTACAAGTATGACCTTTCGCAATCGTGGTATTTATTATTCTCAAATAAAGTGTCGCGCGAGGTTAATATTTCTAATGCAATTATACATCAATCCATTAGCTAACGTGAAACAAGTAATCGATTCTTAATCATCATAATGCTAAATTGCTAATATCAATTAAATATTCTAAAACATGGAAAATGGAACACGCATGCCCACAGGAAGAAAAGGTCTGTAGTTTAATATATAACGTTTAGTTGAAATCTTCAAACGACAAAAGCTCCACCGGTACCAAATTGGTCCTATTTAAAAACAAAAGGTGTAGAAACTATGAACTAAACAACAATTTACGTTGGGTGGAGTGTTTCCATATGAAGCGTGCATTTTTGACTTATCCATAGGTTGATTTCTTTTTTCTTCAAAACTGTCAAACCATTTTTGAAAATAGAAACTGTCAAACCATCAGTATTTTCCTATTTTCTCTTTTTATATAAATAATTCTAATACAAAGAGAGTTTAATTATAATAAGAAATATAAATTTCTATTTATTATATTAAATATAAAATAAAATATTTATTTATTTTAGAAGAAGAAATAAAAATACATTGGAGAAATATTGTCTCTACATGCTAGTATAAAAACAAAAATATCAGACTGGAGCTGATGTTCTTAATCTCTAGTCTCTACATTCTTATTTTGGTTAACTATCTCCAATGGTACACACAAAGTTACCATTAAAGTATACCAATACCTTCTTTTATTATATTACCACTAAAGTATACCAATATGTACCTTGTTTTTTTTTCTTCTTTGTTGATAATCATTTCTCTGTTTTCTTCTAGCCATTAGTGTTATATTTTTTATGAGTTTCCATAATGAAGAGAAAAAAGTCTGAAAGATATTTAAGTACATTAAATGCATTTAAGTTAGTAAATACAAAATCAGTGTTACATTTGTGGGCTTTAGCTCCAGGGCACGCAAATGTTGTCCGCCTGCTTGTCTCCAAAGCTTTAGGCTGGTTTGTTTTGTAGCTGCGCTCTTGTTGCATGTTTAAAGCAGAAGCTCTAATGAAAGTAGGGCGAATTGGCTATATGCACCCAAAATCAATCGAAATTGGAAACTTACCTATGATTTGAAAGAAGGACAATGCTTCATACATTATAGGATTGCGAAGACGAAAATGACCCTCAGATCTGACATAAGACACATCAAAACAGAAAAAAATGAACATGCAAAAGATCTCTAAACCAGTGCCACGTTTCCAAACGCAGTACAAAAGTAGACATAGGCCTGTCAAATGGTCAGAGCTAGGGTATAGGTCTGTAGAAACTCCACAACCACACAAAATCTTCTTCCAGTTGCATTACTCAACGAGAAAAAAAAATTAAAATAAAGTCAAATAAATATGAATCAAAATATATTTTTACAAAAATATGACTTTGTGTATACTAAATTTTTGTGAATAGAAAATTTCTTTGTAAGAATAAGAATTTCCATTTTTCTGATGAAGAGGTAAGATGAGGTTCTGGTGATATGGTGATAACAGAGAGGAAGTAAGAGAATAATAAAGGATCACTTTAATTGATACTAATTAGTAATAATAAACAATCAAAATGAGTTATTATTCACAATAACTTGATAACAAAATTCGTAACGTGTAAAACATAGTATTTCATGTTAACGAAATTTGTAACATAAAATATTTGTTACAGATATTTTTAACATGTTATAAATTTTGTTAACAGGAAATACTATGTTTTACACGTTACGAAATTTGTTATCAAGTTATATTTATTTATAGAGCTTTAAATACTTAATAATAAATTATATAACTTAGTATTATTTATCAGTTTAATACGTTATTATATGGATAAAACATATAGTTAACCAGCTAATATTAAAGTTAACGAACAAAATTAAAAACAATTATCATGTTATAAATCAAGTTAACATGTTAACAATAATAGTATCATGTGCCAAATATATTAACTTTTATAAATGTGTTTTAACATGCTCACATTAATGTTAATTTGAGAACACAGCCAATGATAAAGATAAAAACAAAATTATTTGAAACCATATGCGAATATACAAGTAAAATTATCTGAGAAAAAAATGGTTGCTATACCGAATAATCGAAAGAACATATCCGATAAGAGAAGCAAAAATAAACAACCAACCAAAGAAAATGATCGAGAGGAAATCACTGCATACGTAAGCTTTTAAGTGAATCATCTTTCCTTGAAACGAAATCAACTACCAAGTTCTTGTTATGATTCAGATCTATGTAGGGTTTGGCTAACAGTGATCACAAACAAAAAAAACAAGAGAACGATGGGAAAGAAGAAATTCACAAAAAAATGGTGATTTTAAAGACACCGTAATGCTGATAACAACTTTGTGCAAGCTGCCATGAACAGACTTCAGACAGATAGTCTAACAAGTAGGAGATGTAGCGGTAGAGACAAAATCAGAATAGAAATTAGTTCCATCAAATCAGGTGTAGAAGTCTAAGCACCTGATTATGGGTACTGCATCCAATTATCTCATTAAAGTATTGTTCAGAGAAAAAGAAACAAATCATTTTACAATTACAAAGCGAACATCCAGAAACAGATATGTGCTTTTTTGTTTTTTTAGTTAAAAACACAAAAATAAAAAATCCTAAGAAATATAATTTTAGAAAGAGGGCTGGCGAAAAAGATGATTTCCTAACATACAAAAAACGATTACTTTACCGATTATAATCAAAACAGCTTGAAACTTACATGCAAACGATCCAAGAGCTCATAACAATACACCAACATTTTCTTATAGTTAAAATTTTAAATCTTATCCAAGATGCCCGCGGCCAACCATTACTTGATGGAATGAGTATTCGGCCTTAAAATTGAGAATAATTCTGGATATACGCCGACTCAGAATAAAAGTATCCAAATTAAAAGTTTCTTAAATTAGCTTTGTACAACTCATCACCGACATGTTCGCTAATCCAGACTGTATAAACTAAACATCGATTGTTGTTCTCAACCCCGGATGCTGAGACTTCCCATTTTACCTCCGGAACAGCTAGTTTTCAATGATTTTTTTAAATGTCTTGAACAAACGAGAATCAACTTTACAGAAATAAAAAATACTAAAGCAAATACGCGTTTAGATTTTTTATTATCATGTGAATGAATAATTTTATAATTCTTTTTAGGCTTCTACTTATACCAGTCTCAAAACTCAATATCCTTTTTTCTATAAAAATACATACTTATCTAGAAAAGTAAGTTTCTTAAACCGAAAAGCATGTTTATCTACGTCTGACCCAGCGAATGATGGATTTTTATTGGTGCACAGAAATTTAGGACACATCAAAATGCAACATTAAGTTTGTAGCCTTCACTGTCATTGAAGTACACCAAAAACTAAAGGAGATGAGAGAGATGGTGAAGGGCGCTAACCATCAAGAACGCTCGAAGACCTGCCTGCACAAAGCCTCCTTTGTCGCTATGCTACACACTGACTGGAGGAAAACTAACGAAATGCATAGAAATGCAACCAAACAACACTACCAATAACAGCTCAAATAACCAATAATCGGCACTGGGATGCTAACTGTGACCTAAACTCAACGCTACACACTACAATTATCACTTGATAGAGACTAAATGACAACACATCATCACTGAAACATAAGAGACGTTGTTGATGGTATGAGTACAATTGAAGGGAGCCAAAACAACATATCTAGCATAGATATCAAGGTCAGAAAATGAAAATGAATGTTGTAAGCAAGCCGCGTGCTCAATTGATCCATAAAAATCCAACACATCCAACTTCGTTACATTTTAGATCAGTCATATCTAGAAATTTTATCATAAACTTCATAACTACATATAAAAGAAATTCTCAAAAAAGGGAAGAATTCAGGTTGTGGTGTTTAAAATTATCGGAATGGTGAAATGGAAATATTCGTGACAAATTATATTTGTTTTATAATGATTTTGTTATAAATTATCAGAATTATTATAATGAAGGAAATTTTTTACTTTAAAAGACCTCTTTGGGATGACTTTTATGGTTTCATTTAAAATAATTGTGGGAATAAATAGAGTAAATAAAAGAGAAATTTCTACAATATTATTTGAAATGTCAATTTCCTACATGTTACGTAAATTCTCAGGATAGTTAATTACCGAGATATCCTAAATAAATAAATTATATTTAGTTGTATTATTATTTTTTATTTCAGTATATTTATATTTAATAAATTTTATTATTTAAAATTTAAAATTTACTTTCCTTTTTAATCTTTTCCAAATCATAATCAATTATGTTTCTTTATGCAATTATAAACCGAAAATACTTTCATGTTTATTTTTCAAAATAACATGTATCATATTATACATAATTTAGAAAAATATATTACAAATCAAGCACAATAAAATAAATTAAATGCAAATAATAAAGTTAATTTGGGTCTAGCCTATTTAGAATCAAGAAAAAATTATAGTTCAGCTGGAATGAATAAATATAATGTAATATACCCAAAATACTTACCAGCTTAAGAAAAAATATATACCACAAATATTAACCAGATAAGTTGTATTGTTTATAAGAAAATCACGTATCGATTTTAAAAACTCTGTAATTTACTTTCATACATATAAATTATAAAACGGACTAAACTTATAATACTGAAACAAAATACTAATCAGTTGTTATGATTTAGATATTTTCTAAATATTTATATATGTGCATGAGCACAAAAAATAACCTAGTTAAATAATGTTTGGCATGCTAGTCTATGTTTTCTTGGCACGACAGTCTACTATCATAGTTTGTAAAATGTTTATTTAGCTGTGGGGTTGAAAACAAAAATTATGAGAACTGTTTTTCCAAAGTATTGTGAAACTACATTTGAAATTTGTAATAAAGAGCAACTTTGCAATAAGGTATTCATTACATTTATAGGTATTGCTGGAGTTTTCGTTTGCTTTATCAATAGTGACAAAATGTGTATAATATCATGATAACCTTAATCTACAAACAAAGTGCACTTTTTATTTTAAACACACAAGATAACATTTTGTCTAAAGATAAGGTGTGCATTGTTTGTTTTTGCTAAAAAATGTGTAGCACTTACCTGGTTCACCAAATTGGTGCTTTGTATTTAGGTAAAAACAAAAGGTTCAAAAACTATGTTATAGAAAACAATTTTGCTTACGTGCAGGTGGCGCTTACCTGACACATCTATTTAAATTATGTAGGCCGGCACAAGAGCCAGATTAGATGTATATTGTAACCTTATATAGATATTTTTTATATTTTTTTCTTTTATGACCATAATGTTATTCCAAAGATTTATAGGTTTAAAAATTAATCATTACAAGATCTTTCACGACTAACTTCTTTTAAAGAGTGTCTAGGTGATCAGTGCGAATGAAATTCAGGTAGCAGTAATTCTAGCTGCAAAAAGATATTATTTGTTGTGAATGAAGTGAGGAACTTGTGTATCTTATTAGATCGACCAACTGGTCTTATATATACATATGGTAATGACGGTCTAAGTACTAGATCGATATGAGATCGTACTTATCCTTAATTAGATAATGACTATAAATACATAGGATAAACACCAACTATAATGTAGATAAGTACAAGGTAGATAGGCCCCAGTATGATCACTACGGATGGGCTTGGTCTGTCCTGCGGTACAGGCTGTTAAATGGGTCGATCACTAAATGGTTTATAACATTCCTCTTTGATCGACACATCCGGTCAAGGTTTATTCATGCTTTTGATGTTGCCTCATTAAAATCTCTCTTGGTAAACCCAAAACTCAATGTGGTAAAAAGAGAAACCAAGACAGGAAAAAGAGTACAACACATGAACTCCCCCTGATGAATGCATCACTGAAGATCCTTCAGTCGACGCATGCCTATCTTCCATACGAGCTTCTTGAACGTTGAGGTTGGTAGTGACTTGATGAAGAGGTCGGCTAAATTCTCACTTGAGCTGACTTGTAATACTTGGACTTCACCTGCCTTCTGGAGCTCGTGGGTAAAGAAGAACTTAGGAAGAGTGTGTTTCGTCATGTCTTCTTTAATGTATCCATCCATAATCTGTGCGATGCATGCTATCTTATCCTCGTATAGGATGGTCGGTGGATCCTTTCCTTTGGTCATACCACAAGTGGTACGAATATGTTGTGTCATGGATCTCAACCATACACTCTCACGACTGGCTTCATGCATAGCTAATATTTCTGCGTGGTTAGAGGAAGTGGCCGCCATGGTCTGCTTCATGGACCGCCAGGATATAGTTGTCCCATCATGTGTAAAAACATATCCAGTCTGAGATCTAACATAATGTGGATCAGATAGATAACCTGCATCAGCAAAACCAACTAAACCATCTTTAGATTGGTTAGCAAACATAAGACCCAAGTTTTTTTTTTCCTTGTAGGTAACGAAGCACATGTTTAATCTCGTTCCAGTGCCTTTGGGTCGGACAAGAGCTGAATCTAGAGAGCAAGTTCACGGAAAAGCTGAAGTCTGGTCGTGTGTGGCCAGCTAAATACATCAGAGCTCCTATGGCACTGAGATAAGGCACTTCGGGGCCAAGGACTTCCTCATTTTTCTTCTTCGGACCAAATGGGTCAGTGTCCGGACCAAGACTTCTCACGACCATGGGGCTAGTCAATGGATGAGACTGGTCCATATTAAATCTCTTGAGTACTTTTTATGTATATGCCTTTTGATGCAAACCCAAACAAAACTTTGTTTTTCCAAGATCTTTCATCTCGAATTCTTTCTTGAGATATTCAACAGTTTGAGAAATTTCTCCAGAGGTTCTTAGGATATTTAAATCATCTACATATACTGCAATGATTACAAAACCCTTATTGAACTTCTTTATGAATATGCATGGGCAGATCTGGTCGTTTTTGTATCCTTCTTTTAGGAGATATTCGGACAGTCTATTGTACCACATTCGACCTGATTGCCTTAATCCATAAAGAGACTTGTTCAATCTGATACAATGTTGTTCTTGAGAACTCTCTTTGTTTTTCAATTCAATACCATCTGGAATTTTCATATATATCTCATTATCCAGTGGATCATATAAGTAGGCAGTTACAACATCCATTAACCGCATATCAAGACCTTCTCTTACAACCAGACTTATTAGAAATCTTAAGGTCGTAGCATCCACCACATGGGAATAAGTTTCCTCATAACCTATTCGTGGTCTCTGTGAGAATCCTTGTGCAACATGCCGTGCTTTATATCTCAGAACTTTTCCTTTCTCATTTCTTTTTCTCACAAATACTCATTTGTATCCCACTGGTTTTATGTTGTGAGGTGTCCGGATGATCTGTCCAAACACTCCTCTCTTTTTCAGTGATTCTAACTCCACATTAATGGCTTCTTTCCATTTCATCCAATCTGGTCGTTGCATGCATTCCAGTATAGATGTGGGTTCTAGATCCTCATTATCCATCAATTCGACTGCTACATTATAAGCAAATATATCATCCATGTCGACATGTTTTCTGTTCCATTTCCTTCCAGACATGACATAATTTATTGAGAACTCATTATTGTCAGAAACTTCATTACCCTGATCCTTGGCGTCCCAAGTATCTTTTGGTGGTACATGAGTTTCCTTTTCCATGTCTAGAGTTTCCACTTTGTCGGATTTCTTTGCACTCTTTCTTTTCTGAACCTCTTTTTCTTTGGAATCTACTGGTCTACCACATTTTAATTGTGGTTTAGACGTAGTAGCAGCCTGATTATGTCCATCACAGACATCAAGTCTTATTGGTGCATTTGCAGCTGGTATGTATGACTTGGTTACTCTATTTGGGTCAGCAAAGGAATCTGGCAATCTATTAGCTGGCTCTTGAAGATGTATAATCTTCCAGACTTCTAGATCACAATCTCTAGTCCGAGGATCCTGCCATGTTAAGGATGTTTGATTCCATTTTATATCATATACCAGCTTACCATAATCTCCCCATAATGCTGGATACTGGGATTCATCAAAATGACAATCCGCGAACCTGGCCTTAAACAAATCATGTGTAGTTGGCTCTAGGTACTTAATAATAGAAGGGGATTCGTATCCAACATATACTCACATCCTCCTTTGAGGTCCCATATTTGTTCTCTGTGGTGGTGCTATAGGCACTTGGACGACACATCCAAAAACTCTTAGATGGGATATATCTGGCTCATGACCCGTTAGTAGTTGGGATGGCGAGTATCTATGGTCACTAGATGGCCTGATGCGAATTAACTCAGCTGCATGTAGTACTGCATGTCCCCAAGCTGATACTGGGAGTTTGATATTCATTAAGAGTGGCCGGGCAATCAGCTGGATCTATTTTATAAAAGATTCGGCCAGGCTATTCTGAGTATGGACATGTGCTACATAATGCTCCACACTTACCCCCATGGACATACAATAGTCGTTAAAAGCTTGGAAAGTGAATTCACTTGCATTGTCTAGACGTATAGTCTTTAATGGAAAATCTGGAAAATGTGCTCTCAGTCTTATTATCTGAGCCAGCAATCTTGCAAGTGCTATATTACGAGTTGATAGGAGATAAACATGTGACCATCTTGTGGATGCATCAATCAGGACCATAAAATATCTAAATGTCCCACAGGATGGGTGTATTGGTCCACAAATATCAACTTGTATTCTTTCTAGGAAATTTATCACTTCCTTATTCACTTTGGTACGTGATGGCTTAGTAATTAGTTTCCCTTGTGAACATGCTTCACATGTGAGATTCTTAGGGATAACTCTTTTTGTTTTCAAACTATGCCCATTTGAATTTGATATGAGTTTTCGCATCATGTTCGAACCGGGGTGTCCCAGCGATTGTGCCAAAGAGCGAATTCTTCTTTGAATTCTTTATTCATGACGGCATTAGCCTCAACAAGACTGGTCTGGGCATAGTAAAGACCAGTCCCACATGCAGGTATAGTCTCAAAAACTTTTTTATTGCCTTGGGTGATTGTATAAATCTGTAGGAATTCTTTATTTCCTTCACCCATTGTTTCAATGTGGAAACCATTCAGTCTTATGTCTTTAAAGCTCAATAAACTTCTGTTTGAGCTAGGTGAGTACAAAGCATCTTCAATCTCAAGATGTGTACCTTTAGGCAACAAGATACTGGCATGGCCAAAGCCTTCAATTAAGCTAGCCGTGCCTGCTATAGTGGTGATGTTAGCTACCTTTTGTGTGGAATGTATGAAAAATCGTTTGTCTCTCAAAATGGTGTGGCTAGTGCCACTGTCCACCACGATTGTATCCATTCCACTTTTCATTCTTCAAAAACAATAATCATAAAGTTAATGAACAATAATAATAAAATTTTCAGAGATGGTATCTTTAATAATCTGATTCTTAGGCATATGAGAAATGAAAAAATAAAATTTTTATTCATTCATAAGGATAAAGTTAAATCCAGAGTCAAACACTGATAAACAATCTTAAAGAACACCAAATCTAGGGGAAACAATATTAAAAAAAATGCCATGGAGTTTTAATTCCTTATTTCTGAATGTCTGAAGTTTCAAACTCCATGTGATCAACTTTGACACTGTCTGACTCGTGCTGGTCATTCTGGACGTCTTCCAAGTCATCATCATCATCATCTCCATCATATCCCGGGTCTTTAACCATGTTAGCTTCTGGGTTTCTCTTTGATCTCTCCATGTAAAGCTCACACAAATGCTTAGGAGTTCGGCAATTCTTTGCCCACTGATTACCCATACCAAATATTTGGCATCGATCAGTTTTGATCTGTGGTTTAAAAGACACATTACGGCCTCGGCCACGACCACGGCTAAAGCCAGGTGTGGTACCGCGACCACGTCCTCGCTCGTGTGCTTTAAATGAACCACGACCTCGTCCTTGACTTCTTCCACGGTTTGGACCGGGGTGGTCATTGTGTTGGACAAGGTTACTCTCTTTCTTTGGCTCTATAGCCAGCTTAGAAATGTCGGGTAATAGAGCCGTACCAGGAGGCCTCATCTCACTGTTTTTCAACAATAATTCGTTGTTAGCTTCAGCCAACAAGAGACATTCTATCAACTCAGTATATGTGGTGAATTTCCTCTTTGTACTGCTGTTGCAATACCATGTTCGTTTGAGGAAACGTACAGAGAGTTTTGTTAAGCATTTCTTCCTCGGTCACTATTTCACCACATAACCTTAACATGGACACAATTCTGAACAGGACTGAGTTGTACTCGTCTACTGATTTATAGTCCATGAACCTTATGTTTCTCCAATCATATTGAGCCCTTGGAAGCATCACCGTTTTCTAGTGGTCATATCTCCGCTGTAAAGCGGTCCAAAGGTCATATGGATTCTCCATGGTCGTGTACTGAGTTTTCAAGTTCTCTTGGAGATGGTGGTGTATCATATAGATAGCCCTATACTTGTCTTTATCACTGGAATTGTTGTCTTCGGTGATTGTGTCACCAAGACCTTTTGATCGCAGCATGATCTTTGCATCAAGCGCCCATTCCAGGTAGTTGTCACCATTGCTTTTCAAAGCAAAAAAATCAAGATTCGCAATCTTTGACATCTGAAAAGCATTTGTAGTTTAACCCCATTAGTAAGAAAAATAATCGGATCATTCATATATTCTTTCAGTCGGATACAAGCAATGCAAGTAAATAACTCAAACGAGATTTTTCTGTTTTTTTCAATGATCCAACGATTTCATGTTATATTCAGGAAGGTAAAGTCAAACCTATACACCTAGGATAAAGTTAAATCCATTGCATGAAATCTGATCAGTTTTATCAATTTTCGACATGAAAGTAAACAAATCAGTATGAATGATCTATCCTAATCAGATGATTTCATGTGATATGCAGGAAGGTAAAATTAAACCTATACAAAATCTAGATAAAGTTAAATCCATGCATGAAAACAGATTAGTATACATTTTCGAAAATGCAATTATTTCTTACTTTTATTTTTTTTTATTTTTGATATTAATCAAATCAGATTTAAATATGAATAATAAATAAATAAGGACTTGATAATGCTAGTATATCAGAATTAATCCGATTTTTATTTATTTTCGGATAAATACTAGCAAATCCTATTTCAATAAGGATTAGGATAAAAAAAATCGATATTTCTTTTCTGATAAATACTGAAAATCTTTTTATTTATTTAAGATAAAGATATAAAGGTTTATAAAAGATTGGAAAAAATCGAATTAAAATATATAATATATTATTTTCAGTCGGATTTATCAAAAAAATCAAATTTATCTTTAAAATTTTGGATTTATCTTAAAATATTAGAAAAAAAATATTTCAAGCTCGAAACAGGTTCTTTTCGATTTCGACATAACAGAGAAAGATTTTAAACATTCAAGAACAATTTTCTTATGCAAGCAAACAATCAGATTAAGTTGATACAGCAGTCGGATATGTAAAAAACAAAATTGGTGTAATTATCAACCTAAAAGATTCTAGCAGTTAACTCACAACAGAAATACTATAAACAATTCTAACAAGTTAAACAGAATGAACAGGTCGAGTTTTAAGCTTTGAAAAGAGATTAGGGTTTTAGATTTTATTTTGCAAAGACATGCGGCTAGATGTAGCTGCATGTATGCGGCTGAGGTTTCAAATCCTTTTCGGTTTTGTTTTGAGTTTTCTGAAGATACCTGAACCTTTTGTGATGAGTTGAACGGTCTGTGAGGAGAGAGCTGCTGCTGGTTGCGGACAGAGAAAAAGGAGACGACTGGGAGGATTTAAGGAGTCGCCAGAAATTAGCAAGAGATCGTTTGGTTTCTGATTTATGGGTGGTGGATTTTTGGAAGGGTTTAGAGACAAGATCGTGCTGATAATGTGTTGTGGATGAAGTGGGGAACTTGTGTATCTTATTAAGTCGACCAACTGGTCTTATATATACATATGGTAATGACGGTCTAAGTACTAGATCGACATGAGATCGTACTTATCCTTAACTAGATAATGACTAGAAATACATAGGACAAACACCAACTATAATGTAGATAAGTACAAGGTAGATAGGCGCCAGTATGATCACTCCGGATGGGCTTGGTCCGTCCTGCGGTACGGGCTGGTAAATGGGTCGATCACTAAATGGTTTATAACATTTTTCTTATATTATATTTTTTAGTTTGTTGCCTTTATTTCAAAGTTTTTTTCTTATTTATTTTTAAACGTAAGCTATACATTATTGTATTAGGATATATTTCAATCTAAACTAACATTAATTCATTTTACAATCTTATAATTTATAATTATAATAAATATTTTTTTCTATATTGAGTGTATTTAATTTATATGATAAAATATTATACTTTTGAAACCTATATATAGTTTTTATTATATCATATGAAAGGAAAAATTGTAAAACTACTACCTTCGATAAATGGTCTGTGATGTTTTCAAATTGTCTAACTGCTTAAAAATTTTAGATATACAAAATATATCTTATTTTCAAGAGATTTTTTATATATAAAATTATATAATATATAAAATTAATAATTATCAATTTGCCGACTAATTAAGTTTATAAATGAAAAATATGAATATCATTATCTTATAGAATTTTACTGTAAATTATAGTGGTAACAAAAGTGTATAACACATTTATAGGAAAATTTGAATAAATACTTCAATATAAGATATTAATTTTAAAAATACACCCTTGTTTAAAATTTTGAAAGCTACACTTTAGCTGCCTTTTGAGGGAGTACCCATATTTGCATTCATTACTTGGTTAGCAGTCCGTAACAGGCTAGAATGGCGTCCTGGGGAGTAACACAAGGGTGTCTGTTCTGTGGAGGACCAAGTGAGACAAGAGATCACCTTTTCTTTGCTTGCCCTTACACGTTTACTGTTTGGTCGGCGGTGGTTGGTGATTTGTTGGAAACTGACGCTGATCTAGATTGGGAGGCAACTCTGGCTTGACTGGTGGAGCATAGGTATGACAGGCTCACATTTATACTGCTCAGGTTGGTGTTCTAAACCTCCATCTATTATCTTTGGAGAGAGAGGAATGAACGGAGGCACACTGGTGTTACTAGATCGGTGTCTCAGTTGACTACGCTCATCAACAAAACAGTTCGGAGTAGGATAATGTCTACATGATATTTTGAGAAACCAAAGCTGCAGGGATTGCTCCAACGTTGGTTTAAAGGTCGTTAGCACTCTAGAAAGCTTCAGCAACTTAATTTATTCTTGTGATTCTGTATGTACATAAACTCTTTATTCCATTAATATTAATTTAACATTTTACCAAAAAAATTGACTACATTATCCAATTAACATAGTTATAATTACTTAATAAAAATAATATTTTTAAAAACAGAAACTACTTTTGAATTATTTAAAATGATTCTTATATCATGTGAGCACAGAAGCCCAAGTCAAAGCCCATCAGACGTTACAAGAGGAATCGAGGCCCAGGAACACCAAAGTCATTCAACGGTCTTCTCTCCGTTGTTTACCTCTTGCAGACAAGACAAACACGGAAAAGGGTCTGCAGCTGGATAACCGTTTTGATGCTCTATCCTCTTTAGGAGAAGGACAGTGACGTGTTTCCAGCTGTGTGAGATAAGACAAATCTTGGATCTAGATTGTTCCGTAGTTGTTATATATTGTTGATGTAACTCTTCAATGGAAGATAAGGAAAATAAAGTTGTCTCCTTGAAATCTCTCTGAAACTCAAACATTTTCATATCAATGCTCTCTATATAAAAATAATTTTACGTTTTTAACACTTTATTAATGCTCTCTATATTTTAGCCAACTCAAATTACTCTATCTACCTCCTCTTTGTTGTCTATCAATCGTGTATAGCAATCTATAAAAGAAAAGAGTACTTTGGTATTGCATATTGCAACCACAGAGCTTGGTACCAATTGCACACCTGGTGGTTTTCCCGGATTACATTCAATGTTTGACGAGAGGGAAAAGGTTTTCTGTACTTACCTTGTCCATACTTCCACAAAGATACATTCCTCTTGCACAATGTTGGTTATTAACTTTTCAGTTTCTATGACTTTGTGCTACAATAAAAAATTAATAGAACTGCAATGTTGAAGTTTGAAAACAAATATGATTTTGTTTGCTAGTTCGTAATCCTGGACAAAGCGTTCCATCTCAGAATACTTTCGTCTTTGGTCCGACCTTGTTGGCAGCTCGATAATGAAAACAAGTGATTATGAATCTCTTTACAGAAGATCAGCTTCGGGCTTCGGCGTTTCCTAACTCTACGGAAAAGACCATGCGGATATATGTTCAGCAATTTGTTTTATGGTTCATTAACTAGGTTCTCTCTTATTTTTTTTTTTAAAATGTTGTATTGTCCTGTTTGTTAAGATTTATTTTTCTTGATTGGACATTATTTTCTTGAAACCTCTTCGTTTTACGTAGATTAATTATTTATGTAATTTATTACCAATTAAACAACTAATTCCACTTCTAAAAGACTAACAATGAAAAGTATCACAAAGAAATAAAAAGTATTGACTTAACAAATAATTCCACTACCAATAGACTAACAATGAAAAGTATTTTAATAAAAAAATTAAACAAATTCAAAAGTTAATCACGTGGTTTTTTCACCTTAATAATAAATAACCAATGAGGCAACGACCATAAAACTCAGATCAAACAAGACGACGTCGCTTCAATGGCAAATCCCAGAACTCACCTCTTCTCACTGCTTCTTCTCCACCTCTCAACCGTCTCCTTGGCCCAGACGCTCTTCGTC
Source organism: Hirschfeldia incana (assembly GCA_026261945.1). NCBI lineage: Eukaryota > Viridiplantae > Streptophyta > Magnoliopsida > Brassicales > Brassicaceae > Hirschfeldia > Hirschfeldia incana. Next base: position 2,558,270 of record JABCMI010000019.1, read on the forward strand.
TTCGGCGACAGTCTCTACGACGCCGGCAACAAACAGTTCGTCTCTTCGAACCGCGTGGACGCTAGTTTTCCTCCGTATGGAATCACTCTAGGAGAGGCTACGGGACGTTGGTCCGATGGTCGCATCGTTCCCGACTATCTCGGTATTTTTTGTGATCAATGGCTAGGGTTTTATGATCTTATACTCGTTTTGGTATTTAGTCTGATCTTTTGTCGTTTGTTCTAACTTCTAAGCAGCTAGTTTCATGGGTGTTCCTCAAATCCCTCCGATCCTCCGTGGCACGGCGGATTTCTCTCACGGAGCTAACTTCGCCATCGCTGACGCCACTGTTCTGGGATCCCCTTCGGAGACGGTTAGCTTTTTCGATTGATCGTGAAACTCACTGTAGAATTTCAAATTTTTATATAAGGATGTTTGGTTCGGTTCAGTTCGTATTTTAGTTTTTGGATGTGGGGTAGGTAGTATGAGTATCTATGAAATTTGATTTTTTTTTTTTTGTTTGATTTGGTTTGAGTAGCAAAATTAAGAACAGTTAATATCTAAAAAAAGATTCTGGTCCAGTTCGGTTTACTATGGAATCATTAAAATAAAAATATCTGGTGATTTGAACTTTTGTTTGAATAATTTAAATGCTTTGGATAAAAATTTACAACATGATTTTCTCAAATAAATTTATCAACTAAATATAATAATTTTATTTATATTTAAATATTTAGTTTTTTTAAATAATTAATATTTGAAAGCGTATAAATGGTATTTTAGATCGGGAAATTTGTCCTTATAGCCATAAAAAAAACACAAATACACAATCTAACTAAAAACACACGTCTCTCTCTCTCTTTCTTTATTTTTCTTCATATTTATCTCTAAATTTCTCAGTAAAAAATCTAATTGCCTATTTTTGGGGGTTATTTGACAAATAAGTCCTTTTAGATATTGGGTTTTTCGGTCAGTTCTGACTTTATTTTGGTTTGTAGGCACAGAAATGCTGGGTTCTCGTTTAAATTTGGTTTGTAGATATTAAAATTTGGATATTTATGAAATCTGGTTTGGTTTGATTTTCCGATTTCTGATAAAAATAATCAGACATAGGCTTTGATTGACAAAACATATGATAAAGCAGTAGTAGTATGCTATTGAATCAGTATGCTGCAGAAGTTGTATACTTTTGCTAAACTGTTTAATAGATTAATTGGTAGAGCAGTGTGAACATGCTATTTAATATTATTATAAAAATTAGTATATAATATATAATATATTTATTTATAATGAATATATATATATATATATATATATTTAAATAAAAAGACATATAATTAATTTGTTTTGTTTACTAAATTTCAAAATCATGTGTATATTGAAAATGTTATTTTGAAAATAAATTTTACAGTTAAAATTTGTATTTTTAAAAATAATATTTCACATTGAAAATATAATTTAATTTAATTTATATAATTAAATTCTATTTAAAATTTGAAATAGTATTTAAAAATATTTATATTGTAAATTTATTTTAGAAATCAAAATTTCATTTTCTAGATATAAAAATAGTTTTATGATATTATTAGATAAAATAAATGAACTAATTATATATTTTTCTTAAATTTATAAATTTTAAATGCAAGTGGTCTCCAAAAGCATCAAATGAGAGCATTTGTTAAAAAGCATTTGGAAAGCATTGACATTTGGTAAATGATTTTTCTAAATGATTTTCTAACAAATGTTGATTGGATAATTTAAATCTCAATGCTAGCACTAATGTTTTACCAATCAAGACGAATTATGGTAGAAATTAGATCAACGTTTGAGGGAGATTAGGTTTAATATATTTTTGAATGATTATTTTGGCTAACAGATGACACTGTCACAACAAGTGATCAAGTTCTCTGAAAACAAGAACAAATGGACAGCCCAAGCACGTTCTGAAGCTATCTACTTGTTCTACATTGCCTCTGATGATTACTTGAACTACGCCAAGAACAATCCATATCCCTCTGATGATCAGAAACAAGATTTTGTGGGTCGAGTCATCGCTGCTATAGAAGCAGAACTGAAGGTAATAAACACACAATCTTTGATTGGTTCCCTAAATGTTTTTTTCTGCTTGTTCTCTCACATCTACCCTCTTTTCAGGTGATTTATGGGTCTGGAGGTAGGAAGTTCGCGTTCCAGAACTTGGCACCGTTGGGTTGCTTACCAGCTGTGAAACAAGCAAATGGAAATGTTCAGGAGTGCGTGAGGTTGCCTTCTGAAATGGCTGAGCTGCACAACAAGAAGCTGTTGCAGCTCCTGGTTGAACTTTCAAGACAGCTCAGTGGTTTCCAGTACTCTTTTTACGACTTTTTCAGCTCCATCCAGAACAGAGTTATCAAGTCTAAGACTTACAGTGAGTCTTTTACAATGTGCTCCCATCATCATAAATCATAATTCATAAGTTTGTGACGATTATCGTTTCTGATGCAGCATTTGAGACGGGAATGGCTGCTTGTTGTGGAACTGGCTCTGTCAATGGAAGCAGTTGCTCTACTAACAATGTGTGCTCTAAGCCTGAAGATTATCTCTTCTTCGACGGTAAGCATTTGACACAAGAAGGGAATCTTCAGGTTGGTCATTTGATGTGGGGATCAGATCCGGAAGTGGTTGGACCAAACAATATCAGAGAGCTTCTCTTCCTTCCTCTGGACATTTCAGTCGCCTTAGCTGATATACAGGAAGCTATGGTTGCTACAATGCCGAGGCAGATCAAAATAGAGAGTCTTTATGATATCAAGAAGATGGAATCAGAGATGGAGAATCAATGGCTTTATCAGGTTGATAAAGCTAGCCCCTTTCTTTTCTAAGTCAGAGAGTTAAAAAGGAGCCTACTGTAATAACGAACAAGACAAGAAAACCGAGACATCTTTGTGGTTTTGCAATAAAACAATCAACGTTGAGTTTAAGATTATCCCAAGCAGTTTTAAATATGTTGTGACATTCAGTTAATATTATATATTTTCTATATTTTAAAAAGATTATGTTTTTGTATTTTTGCACATTAAGAAAACATAAGAAATTTTGATAATCAATATATTCTAAATGTTTGAAAATTTTCAAACATTTAACTTTCTTAAGGTTAAGAAGATCGGTAGAATAGATATAAATATGTTAAGAAGATTGAGGGAAATTAGATGATAGAAAAAAAGTTGTAGATAACAATCATATCATTTATTGGACACGCATAACATATAATATATGATTCCACCGACTACAGTTTCCAAGCCGCTAACACACACAGTACATAGATGATCTGATTTAATTTGATAAACCTTTATTAATACATATGATATTTACCACACCACATAGACCTTGAAAGTGAAAGCATAGTATTACGCGGAGTTTACTGCGTAGAAGTAGAGCTCATCGGTTCGGTTGTTTGTCGGAAGTTTTCCCCCATGCATCAGGAGACCTTTCTTGCCATATACGGTGGCAGTCGTGTACGCCGACCAACCTCGTGTACTCGGTTCCTCTCCTCCTCCAAACCTCTCCCACACCAGTGTCTCCGTGTCCAACGCGTAACCCTCATCGGACAATGTCCCTGGACCCAAATGGGCCTTTGGGTCGGGCCAGGTCTCACCTCCAAATATCAGTATATATTTTCCCACAACTGCATGCGCAAACACGCTCCTCGCAGAAGGTTTCTCTCCTCTAGTCTCCACCTCGGTCCATTTTTGAGTAACGGGATCATAAAACTGCACGCGATCCGACTCGTAGTCATTTTTCCCGTTAGGATCAGGCGAGGTGGCAAACCCGTAAACCACCCAAATCTTTCCTTGCACCACAAGGAATCCAGCGCCTCCTCTTTTCTCGAACCTGTCGAGCTGCTCTCCAGGATCTGGTAGCTGAGTCCATCTCCCTTCCGCTATGTTATACGCCTCGATGGTTCTAAACCGCACGGGAGTTTTATTCGTCCCGCCTTTGCTCACCCCACCGAACACATACACGTGGTTATCATCCCAAGCCATGGAATGGTAAGTGCGAGCCTCGGGTCCTCCCACTTCATCCAGCTTCGTCAGGAACTTCCACTCCTTTTTCACCGTGTCGTACGAGTAAAAGTCGTCGAACTGTTTGTGCTCATCGCGGCCTCCGAATACATAGAGCTTAGTTCCCACGGGTACCATGCGGGTGCCTAAGGCCTTGACGTTAGGGAGGTCTCCGCTGCCCGTTTCGATCGACCAAGTGTGAGTGTTGAAGTCAAAGACATAGAGGTCTTTGTCGATGGAAATATTTGGCGTTAACTCGCCGCCGAAAGAGTAGAGCTTGTCTCCGACCACGGCAATGCCATGTGAGCTTCTTGGTCCTGGTCCCTGTCCGCCTTTCTGCTCCACCTGTTAATGGGTCAATGACCAAGATAACTTAAACCCATGATGATAATGATAATTAAAACATTTATTGATGAGTCGGTTAATTATTCAAATACGTGACAGACTAACACAGTTGGTAGTTGACGTAAAAGGATAATATTTGATTTTTATTTGAGGATGATAAAATTCTTAATACTCATTTCTCGATTCGATATCCCTGGACCATGATTATGAGGCCGAACACGAGTGGGTCACGTGATGTGAACACGGAAGGGCTATCAATGTCAATGTGTCATGTGTATAACTTTACTAATAATCTATGTCTGTCGTGCAAAAGTTATGTATTTGACAGAAATTAGATTGAAGGCATACCTTGATCCACTCGCCTTGTAAAGTCGGAGTCGCAGCTTCAATATCCATTTTTGTTTATTTATTGTTTCTCCTCTTTCTACGATGTTCTATATATAGGATGAAATCTACGTGTTAAGATATTTTCAATTATGTGGTTCTTGTGAAGTGGTGTGACCTTGTGGGTATTTTCGTCAAACAAGAAAAATAAGAAGATAATAGTTGTGTTTCACCAAGCCTCGGCGAGCAGTTACACAACGTGGATGGTGCTCAGAGAGAATGTGACGAAGTCATGACGGTAAAGAACATGGTAGCGAGTGTTGTGACGGACCATATGCACTCCTGAGCCAGATGCTCTACTAGAGCCAGACCGAATGTCCGTGCTGGAGGCCAGACGCTCAACTAGAGCTAAACGTCCGTCACCTGATGTTCAGTCCCTCGCTTAATATGATATTGTGTCTTTCTTTTCTGTTCATCTAATCTGTTAATTTACATGTTTTCACATCCGTCAAAACAAATTGGTATCAGAACTCAAGGTTCCGTGGTCCTTGGTTTGAGGGGAGGATTGTTAGAATAAATATAAAGGCAATTCAAGTCTCACATCGGATATTAGACAGAATAAAGTCTAATATATATAGCTGGTCCAATCTCACTTAATATGAGGCATTTTGGGAGTAACATCCCAAGAACAAATCTGTGAGGGGCTTGGGCCCAAAGCCCAAAGCGGACAATATCATATTAAGCGAGGGATTAGACATCAGGTGACGGACGTTTAGCTCTAGTTGAGCGTCTGGCCTCCAACACGGGCATTCGGTCTGGCTCTAGTAGAGCATCTGGCTCAGGAGTGCGTCTGGTCCATCACAACAAACTGGTATTGTCCGCTTTGGGCTTTGGGCCCAAGCCCCTCACGAATTTGTTCTTGGGATGTTACTCCTAAAAGGCCTCATATTAAGTGAGATTGGACTAGCTATATATATTAGACTTTATTCTTGTCTAATATCCGATGTGGGACTTGGGTTGTCTTTATATTTATTCTAACAATCTTCCCCTCAAACCAAGGACTACGGAACCTTGGGCTCTGATACCAGTTTGTTGTGACGGACCAGACGCATTCCTGAGCCAGATGCTCTACTAGAGCCAGACCGAATGCCCGTGCTGGAGGCCAGACGCTCAACTAGAGCTAAACGTCCGTCACCTGATGTCTAATCCCTCGCTTAATATGATATTGTCTGCTTTGGACTTTGGGCCCAAGCCCCTCACGGATTTGTTCTTGAGATGTTACTCCCAAAAGGTCTCATATTAAGTGAGAATGGACCAGCTATATATATTAGACTTTATTCTTGTCTAATATCCGATGTGAGACTTGGATTGTCTTTATATTTATTCTAACAGCGAGGCATGATAAAATGATGCACGTGTTTCTTTATTTTGCTTATCACCAATTCACCATAATAAGAACATGGCTATTGTAACTGTATTTGTAGCCACAATAAATAACATTCAAAAGTAAAATTTTGTAAAAATGTTTAGAGATTGTAGAGACTGTGACACAGGAACTAAATATAAAATTTCAATAATATAATATCTAATCGGTATCATATAGCGGTTATTACTTGTGTCACTTTATTTGTTTTTCTTTTAACCCGATGAACTTTTTCATCATAAATAATACAAAACTAAATTTCGATCCGCACAACCGTGCGGATTTTTGTTTTTATTTTATTTCATATAAATATTCTATTTTCATTTCTAAATTAGTAAATATTATAATATATATATGAAGTGTGTATTTCAATTTTTAAGAGATTATAATTTTACGATATATTAGTTTTTCATCGAATAAATTGTTTCAAACTTTCACATGTATTTATATCGTATTCTTTGGATTGTTGTTTTCATTATTGAACTCATAAATATATGTAAAAGTTGGTAAAATATTTTTTATTGCCACCTCTAAAGATATTGTAACATTTCATAAATTTAGAAAGTTAACAAAAAAATTGGGCTTCATATTATGGAGTAATTAATTAAACATCTAGTTTTTGTTATTTTTTAAATAAACTATATAATTAAAAACATCAAATAAATTTAGGGAAAATAAATTTCTAGATGATAATATGTGCGGTTTAAAATAACAAAAACAAACAGTTTTTGATTTACAAAGAAATATAATATTATTCATGAATTCTTTTAATTAAATCATTTCATATTATTTTTATGATTTAAAATTTTAAATATAATAATTATTTAAGCTTTTATATTTTCTTTCAAATACTTATGATTTCTGTTATAAAATATATACATTGAATGCTGTGTATGTGTATATTAATATGGTAGATAAAACTGAAAAAAAATATTATTTATGTTTTAGGGATTCTTGTTAGATTTCATTTATTTTCATTGTTTAATTTATGGAGGTATAATTCTAATTGGTTAGATATTTAAATTATTAGTTTTTATGGATATTTATAGTACACAAGATAGAAATATCAAAATTCAAAAGGTTCGCAGCAATGAAAATCTGGACATATCTGAAACATCAAAAAAAACTTGAATAGTTTGATTTTACTAATTAAAGCTTTGGTATTCACATGTGAATTATCAAATGTCTCTCACACACACACACACGAACAAACCATATATTTAGGAAGGAATAATTTAACTACTTAAAAAAATCACAAAATATTGTGCTGTTTTTAAGAATGAATTTAAAAATTAAAAAATAAATATGATTGACTATCAGTTAGCTGTTAAACAAAAATATATTCTAATTGATCTTAAGAAAAGGTTAGGAAAAATATATTTCATAACATAATAAAGAATAACTGATTATTAGTGAGAATTCATTTTTTTTTTAAAAAAAATCACACATGAACCAATAAAACCAATGTTCTGATTTCCTTTTAGTATATACGATACTGGTGTTACACATATAAGACGAAATTCGTGGAAGATCATGGATTGGCCACGCACTCACGCAGTTGTTGAAGTTTGTGCTTATCCTTGTGGTCTTGATCTTATAAACTTATAATCAATTGCGCGCATATTAGACAACAAAATTTGGGTAGGTCTTAGGTGTCCTTTGTAAAATTCACTTGCGAACAAACGAGGGAGAGGAACATATTCAATCAAGTTGTGTCCAAGTCTCCAAGATATTTTATCTCATGGAGGTAAAGAAGTTCAACTGAAGGTAGTAGCTTTGGTATTTCTTAAATAATGACATGTTTCAAAATATTAAGACTGTATACTTCAAGCTTGGTGTTACATTTATATATTTTGTTTTTAATATGGTTAATGAAATCGAGTACCTATTGATCCATATAAATAAAGTACAATTGTAAAATACTAAAAATCCAAAACTAATATAAAAATATGATTTTATTTAGAAAAATAATTATTTACTTTAGAAAGCTTGACTAAACTAATCAATTTAATTAATAAATAAAATATTATAAAATTTACATAAAATATAGTTATGAAATAATTTATATATATATATATATATATATATATATATATATATAATTTTAATATATATGTGCATATATGCATTTTATAGATTGAACCATATATATATATATACCTAGAAAATATTAGTATTAATAGTTTAACTCATTTTATAGATATTGCATATTAGTTTTTGTTCTGATTCATAAAATTATCTATATCTGAATTTTTCGATTTTAAATGAATAATTTTTTTTTTGATTAACCAGGGGATGATCCAAAGGCTTTTTAGGCCCAAGACTAATCTCCCTGAAACCGACGGCAACCCACGTATTCTTGCGATTTAACGCTAGCCCCGGTGGCCAAGTGGAATCGATTAAAAATACAGATACTTTACCTACACCTAAAATAAACTATAGACACACACGATAAACTAAATTAATGTACATAAAACTAAAGAATGACTAGGTTTTTATATATCCTTGTTATGAAACAGTGATAGAGAACGGTATAATTTCCTAATTTTCTACTAGCCCCAGTGTTTCCCTACATCAAACTTTTTTAGAATAAACAAACAATTGTTGTGCATGACACCATATGTCACCGCTCTGTTTAGGAACCTTTGTTGTGTAGTTTCGCAATATTCGGCCACATGGTACAAATTCCCGGCGTGCATGTACATGCACTTGGACTAACCAAGTCAATTTTTATTTTTGTAACCAACTCAATTTGTTTTTGTATTTGTTTTTTCTTCTGAACACCTGTTAGAACAAATTTCTAAGTGTAGAATTTTAAATGATAAACGTAGATAGATTCCGACTTAAAAAAAGAGAGTTAATTTTGAAAATTAAACTGAATTAATTGTTTGTAACAGAAAATAAAATTAAGAGTTATACACAGGAAATAACATTAAGTTAATTAGAATTTTAATTTATATGGTGGTGATTTGTCAAGAAAACATACTCTACTAAGAAATGTTTGTATAACTGAGAAACAAACCAATTGTGGCATTTGTGGAACTATTACTATCCATTATTCCATTAATATCAAATAACTATCTACAAAAGTGTTTGTACGCATAGTCCGTTGGTTGGATTTTGCTTGGCCGAAGGCATATGCTTCTATTGCATCTGCCTAGGGTCGCTAGTCGCTACTGCTTCTCGATCGTTTTCGGTAACATCACTCCTTTCTCCAACTTCGATTTGAATCTTCTTGTGATTAGGTTGAATAACAGTGAATGTTTGGCTCAATAGTTACAAAATGAGACATGCACCATTCCGCCGGAAAGTTGAATGTTTAGCTCTCTAGTTACAAAATGAGACGTGCACCATTACGTCTCTACGTACTAACATGGATCTATCAAATGTTTTCACTTCATCACTCATTTTCTTGGGCTTTTAAATTTATCTAGCCCATGACTCTATGGACCTAATTTGTGTTCTTATTCATCATTTTAGCCCATCCTTTTAACTTCTAAGATATAAATTAATTTATTCTACTTTTGTTGAGCGTTGAGAATAATGTAGGGAAATTGCACTCTCTACCCACCACTTATCCCTTAATTAGCTCAATACCCTAACTCCCCCCATATGGTACCTTTTTCTATAGAGATAAACTTGTCACATCATGTGCACTTACCTAATTTCATAATTTTTTTAGAGTTTTCAGCAAATTGACTCAATAATGTATCTAAGCAAACAATTTGTTTGAAACAATAGATACATATCATACAGAAAATCATATTATATAATAATATGCCTTTTCACTTTTTGTCACTTGTTGAGCCATTGTAAAAAAAAGAGACTAGTTTAGCCACCAATATGCCAAATAATAAAGAAGAAGAAAAACTAAGGGGGTATAAAATTTAAAGTGACACTTGAAGTAATATTCAAAATCACTAGTACTAAAACGAAAAATACATTGTTATTAAGATACGAATTTTAAGAAGTTACTTAAACGATAATGAAAACTTTTAGATACTAAATTTAAAGAAGTTTATGGTGATTTTAAACTTTAATGTGTATTTTAAGAAGTTACTTAAACGATAATGAAAACTTTTAGATACTAAATTTAAAGAAGTTTATGGTGACTTTAACATAAAATCATTTAAATATTTTTTTTGGGGGGGGGGGGCAACCATTTAAAATTATATTTAAAAATAAAACAATTCTTTGATCAAAAGAATAAATAAAAAAATTCAAACGGTTAGTTTGATTTCATAAGGCATATAATAATGTCGGTTATGTAATCTTTCTAATACTTTCAATATTATAATAAATTAGTTAAAAAGTATATTAACTACCATAGTACCTTGGCAGTAATAAATTTAATTACCATAGTACCATGGTAATATACACGTCACTATTACATTTATATAGCTAGTTATGTTATTAAGAGAAAGTGTGAAGGGGCATTTCGTCAATTACGAATCGGGTCAATAACGGAGATGACGCATCCGGTGACCTTATCCCTTCGCCGGTGATACCAAAAAAAAAATCTCAGATCTCTCTACCCAATTCGATTCCTCCTCAGATCTGAAAAATCCAAATCCATGGAGGAAGAAGACTCGCCGAAATCTCCAGGAGAATCCTCCTCACCAGCACCTCCCTCTCCTCCTCCTCCGATTCTACCTACCAACGACGTCACGGTGGCAGCCTCCGCGACGAAACCGCCTCAATCTCCGTCGCGAAACGCGTTAGCGGTTCACACTCCTTCCGCTGGTAACAGAAACGGAGGACGAAGCGGAGGAGGAGGAGGAAGAGACGATTGCTGGAGCGAGGAAGCGACCAAGGTTCTAATCGAAGCGTGGGGGGAGAGATTCTCGGAGCCAGGGAAGGGGACGCTGAAGCAGCAGCAGTGGAAGGAAGTGGCTGAGGTGGTTAACGAGAGCCGTCAATGCAAGTATCTTAAAACCGATGTTCAGTGTAAGAACAGGATCGATACGGTTAAGAAGAAGTATAAGCTTGAGAAGGCCAAGATCGCTTCTGGTGATGGGCCTAGTAAATGGGTTTTCTTCAAAAAGCTTGAGGCTTTAATCGGTGGCGGGAACAACGCTAAGGCTCAGGCTCATGCTCCTCCAATGGGACGACGTCAGGGGAAAGGAACGGGAACAGGGTCTGATTCGATGAGGTGGCATTTTAGGAAACGGAGTGCTTCCGAGACTGAGTCTGAGTCTGATCCTGAGCCTGATGACTCAGCTGAGAGTCTCCCACCGTCTTCGAAGCGGTTGAAGATGATGGATGAGGATGAGGAGACGGGAGGGAGGAGTGGAGCTGGGGATGTGGCGAAGGCGATTGTTGGGTTCACGGAGGCGTACGAGAAGGCGGAGACTGCTAAGCTGAAGCTGATGATGGAGTTGGAGAAGGAGAGGATGAAGTTCGTTAAGGAGATGGAGTTGCAGAGGATGCAGTTCTTGAAAACTCGGATGGAGATGACGCAGAAGGATCAAGAGGAGGAGGAGGAGGAGGAGAGGAGCAAGCCAAGGAGGATCAATGATGATGATGATGATGATCGTAATGTCAAGAATAATGGCGATGTAAGTAGCTGACAATTGAACACACTGAAAATGTTTTAATTGTGATACTGCAATGATTAAAAACGTCTGGATTAGGATTTGATGCGGTTGTTGTTGTGCTTTGTGGGATGTGTAAATGTAGAAGTTTATGATGATCATCATATCATTGCTGTTGTTGTTGTGTTGTTATCTTGTCTGAAACATGGGCACATTAAAATAAACTGAGCTTTGAACTTGCATGTCTTGAAAACTTGTTTAGAAACAAGAAGACACCATGTCTAATTACCAATGAGATTAGGAAGACAGAACTATTGATTAGTCAGCATATATGGATCCATAATTAAACCATCCTTAATTAAGGTAAAGCTAATAATTAACCTCACTAAATATATTCTTTCTCCCCTTAACCTCTCTACTACTTCTATAAAACCATTTGCCTTGCAGAAGAAGATAGAGACAATAAATAAAAAACCCCGTATAGTTTGTAAAACAAAATAAATATATTGTAGTTGTATTTTTGGATAACATTTCGATCGGATGGGATTCCTACACAAGCTGTGGGATGATACGGTGGCTGGGCCGACGCCGGAAAGTGGTCTCGGAAAATTGAGAAAGCTTGAATCCTTATCCACCGTCCGATCTCCTCGAAGGAACTTAATTGTTACCAAGGGGAATAACAATGTCCGTGGTCTCAGGGAATTGAAGATGGATCCGGGTCTTGTTCCGGATTCTCCGACCGGGTCAAGCAGCAACCCGGGGACGCCTTTGACCCGTAATTATTTCTCCTCCTTCCTCTAAAACTACACAATAGAAAAGACAAGTGATTATTTCCATACTTGTATTCATTTTGCATGGTTTCAAAGTGTTGCGTAATGATAGATTTTAAATAGTTTTTCAAAGCATATGAATGTTAGATTAAAGAAAGAAAATAGTAATGAATATTTTTATTCATGGGCGTCATATGTACCTATATAGTGATAAACCTTTGTTATTTCTTAAAGAGTAAACGAAGTAGGTCCAATAAAAATATTTACGAAGGTCAATTCATATTTTATCTTATACTAGTATAATCTATCTATCTATATTATTATTTTAAAAGTGAATTTGCTTATTTGTCATCTTCTCCATAAATATTAGGTGATTTTGCTTATTTATCATTGTTTATTGTTTATTTGTCATATTTTCCATAATTTTAGTTAATTTGCTTATTTGTTATGTTTTAATAATTTTAGTTTTGTTTATTTGTCATATTATCTATAAATATAGTTTATTAATTTACATGTCACGTAACTTAATAATTTTAATTTGTAATTTATATACTTTATTGTTTATTTGTCATATTTTCCATAATTTTATGTAATTTGCTTATTTGTTATGTTTTACTAATTTTAATTTTGTTTATTTGTCATACTATCTATAAATCTAGATTATTAATTTATTTGTCATGTACTTAATAATTTTAATTAGTAATTTATATATTTTAAAATAATTTAGGTGGTGATTTTAGTTTTGCTTACTTGACATATTTTCCATTATTTAGACTGAGTCATTATTTTAATAAATACTTTTTAAATTGTTAGTTTTTAAATATTTTAATGAATATTTTAATAACATTTTATTTTATTCAGGGATAACTATTATTAACGAGTAGTATTATAATTTTTAGCAATAATTTTATGATTTTGTTCATCTTATGTTTAATTGAGTAATATTTAATCATTTAATAATTTTTTTAAAAGAAGTTTTTTTTTTCTCTTTTATGTCATCAAATAATTTATTACCTTTAGTTTACATTAGTTAAATAAAAATATGCTTTTAATTACTAAAATTTTGTTAATAGGTGTTCCTGTAACTTCCGATGAAGATAAATTTTATTTAAAATATAATAAAAAATTTGATAAAGAGGGATCTGATTTCATAGTCTTGCTGATAATTGATAATTATAGTTTTTTTATAGATTTATCTTAAGGTTATTTTAAATTATTAATAAAATTTTATTAGGTTATGATGATAATTTTTATATATGTGGTTTGGTGATAGAATAAATAAAAGATTTTATTAGTACTAAGCTGTTATTTATGTTGAGTTATAATATAAAAAATAAATTTTATCTTCTAATTAATTTAATATTTGAAATTAATTAAATAATTTATATTGAAATTAAAAATTATGTTAAAATTTAAATTAGTTGGATATGTATTAATCTGCACGAGTGTGCGGACCATCATCTAGTTTTATTTATAAAAGACAAATGAAAAGGTTTATAAACTATCTATGCAGCGGGGACACCATGTGATAACTTTGGGCCATTTAGCGCCGAGAAAGTCCCTTCCGCGGGTGAAGCCGATGCCGCAAGTCTCAATACTTATGAATGGTTAGTATAATTATCTCTGTCACCTTGTTTTGATTATAAGTCTCTTATATATTTGCAACATTGCCTTACATATGGTCTCATTTGCTTTGTGTTTATACGAAACTACAGGATTGTGATCAACGCATGCGCATTGGACCGTTGAAACCGACGAGAACGTGAGAAAGTGATACGGGTTTGTATATATATTAATAAGCTAAGCATGTAATTGTGTAAATAACAAAAAAAAATGTACATAAGTTTTTATACACAATTGTACAATACAATACTACTCCATCTCAAACATGTCTAGACCCCACAGCATATTTGGAATCCAAACAAAACTCTCTTTTATTTCATGATATATTTTATTGCTTGGACTACAATCCAAGCAGACTCATCATAACTTAAGTATAATCAACGGCTTTAAATGAGAGACACATAAATGACTCTGAACAAGGTCTAGAAAAAAGCAAGATAATGATAAAATTAAGTAGAAGATGAAAAAACAAGGTAGCTCAGAGCCAAGAGACCAGAGTGAGTTTGTTATTGATAGTACAAGAGTTGCTGATGCGCTCCAGCTACATTGACATATCTAAGAAAATTCTGAGCCTAGGGATGCATCTTGGCTAGACCCAGAGTGGCTTAGCGGTCAACTGGAGACAGACCACGGATTGGCACTGCTGACACTGGCACTGGTGGGCGAAGTGAGTTTGAGGCTGTGCCTGTTGGAGTTGGTTTGCTTCCCCGCCTGCAATTAATAATCAAATAAACATTGAGATGAGTTTAGGTGAAAAGCGGTGAAACTCGTTTACAAGCAGAGTTGCCCAATTGAATAGCAAGAGCAACCTCGTTATGAGTGTTATATCTCACAAAACCAAAGCCTTTGTCTAGCTGGACACGGACGTCCTAAATCACTCCCGCGCAAGTGTGTGGAACATGCGGTGTTGATCAAGCTGAATTACTTGCAAATGTCACAACTCTCACGACATGCCAAAAAACCACCAAAAGTTGTCTCTCTGTGTTTAGAAAGAGAGATTCCTAAAAGGTTGAGAACTGACTTCTGGAGCGAGGTTTCCTACACATACGGTAGTATATTGAGGATTGTTTTCAGGACATTCTTGGTTTGAGATCTCTCTACCATCCTCTGCGCCGTTTGTAAGTTCAACGACACATTTTCCATCAGAGTTGTCTACTACTTAACCATTTACCTGAGATGAGGTCAAGGAAACATAGATTATACTACTCACAGAACTATATCAAAAGTCTAATCAGCCAAAAAGACATGTAAACTCCCATTAATTCATCATTGATAAGCCGCAAAACACACATATAACACCGCAAAAGCTACGCTTCTTTAGTCATACTATCATACAGTTAAATGCATAGAAACCAAAGTTTGCAAAAGCTGCATTTTGATTTATTCTTACCATTCATTTCATTACTTACCGTCGAGCATCATGCAAATTCATTTGAACAATTTAAATCAAATATAAAGAGCTAAACAAACAGTCACACATGAACTGAAAGAATACAAAACCTGCTTATTCTGAAGGAAACAAACCCAAAGCCTCTTGAGCGTCCATTTTTCTGGTCCCACATGACTCTTGCATGCATCCCTACATAAGTAGCAGGTTTTAGACCATATTAGTCTTTAACCTTAGTGATATAATAGTACAAACTCAATAATGCTGACCCACTTGTTTCGCTATTTGTGGTAGTGCGATATACATATCAAGAAAATATTTTGTTTATCTGATTTTCAACTCTCATGCAACGTAACACAGAAACATACCTTTTTCTTGGAATAATATAACGTGTTGAATAAAGAGTTCATACATTATTTATGTCAATTATTATTCTTGCTTCGTCACTAATTAGATTTGTGTCATTTGATAACTAAAAGGATCCCAAATCAAGATGTATACGGTATATGTAAAAGATTTTTTTGGTCTAAATGTTAAGATGTATATGTAAAAGATTCAGCCAATTTACCAATTTTAAGCTAGCCGGGACGACCTGCCTGCGATTTATGTATCAACTCTCGACACACAGAAAATAACAAGAAGTTGATGACAAAAATAAAAGGACAATTTTACCAAAAAATAAAATAAAATAATAAAAGGATAAGAAGCCAAATATATCATTTTCTTGGTGACTGTTTAAAGTCTTGCAGATAATAAGAATATGTATATATATATATATATATGCATTTTTTTGCTTAACTTTGGGATATATACGTATATTGCATGAGTTATCATGTGATATATATTATGTTCTCTCGCATTTAATAGAATAGCTTGTTTGATCAAAAAAAAAAGAATAGCTTGCAAAATGGGTCCATATATAGCTCTATGATAAAGCCAAGTATGTGGCTATGTGCCATCATGGAGACCAAGGCGTAAGGTTAGTCATGTCGTAAACACGAATCTACATTATTTCTCTTGCGCATGAATTAAGTAAACATATTTCATCATAGCTTATGTCACTGGACCCGTTTACAAGTGCTATAATATTTTACAAATTTGGTGCCAAATATATATCACCATCTCGTAACAATATTATACATATATAGATATATGGTATCACAATTATTAAGTAATATGATTTGGATATATATGCTCAACTCTGGACAAGACATCCAAGACCATGTTATTTCTTATTGATCTGTTATCGCAAAATGACAACTCTGACACTCATATGGGTTGTGTTTATCATTTTGGGGTTTATATATATGCCTTTTTGATGATTTAACTGATCAGTTTGATGTCGGATTTATATGTGTGCATAACAATTATTTAATCTGACATCATCAGATTTTTAAAAACAGTAATATTCAAACTCGTTAAGCATACTAAACAAACACAGTCAATCGATAGAGTTAGACGCGAACAGATTTCTAAAGCAATTGCTAATGATTTAATATATTATTGCCATATGGAAAAAAATGCTTTAAATTATAGTATGAGTTCAAGTTATGTAAACCAAAATGGAAGATATATTTGTATATAAGTCCGCGCGCGACTCTTGAGTCAATCATTGAGCTTTTTTTTTTTTAAGTTTAACATAACAATATTGTATAGATTATAATAAACATATATTCCAACATATGAAGAAACCAGGTGCTGTCAAACAAAATGAAGAAACCAGGTACATGATTATTGGTAAGTCTTTGTGCAAAGTCCTTAATACACATATATACATATACATATATGTGTATTAAAGACTTTGTGCAAGGACTTACCAATAATCATGCTCTAACGTTTTTAAATAAGAAATTATGTTTGATGGATTCACAAAGGGAAGACATAAAAACAAGTTCATCTCTACATGGGCTTTCTAAACTAAGCCATCATTCCTTTACAATATTGTTGGGAACATAGAAAACACAACATCTCCTTCCCATTTCTATTGAACTAATTGATACTTTCTTGGACAAACTAACTGATCATATATACTTTTAACTTTGAACTAATTCTCTTTGTTTGTTTAATATTCTATTTTATGTACATGGCGTTATACCTAACAATTAATTCATTTCCTATTCATTGGTGTAGTTTTACCAAAACATCTACAACGTTTTATTCTTAAATAGTACTAGTTTACAATAAAAAGAGATATACCAGAGGTTTTCTTATATTTTAGTTTGAAAAACCCCCAAATATTTAAGAAATTCATAAATAGTAGTAGTTGTTACTCAAGTAATTCAGTTACTAAGGTGTTTAATATAATTAAACTGTTATTCTTTTGTTAATAACAATAGTTTCTCATCGATAAAAGTCCTCTATAGGTTTCAAACTTTTAATATGTTGCAACCCGATAACTTTCTAACATAGCTTTACGGAAACATGCTGTTTTGTTCCAAAAAATATTTTCTCGATTATAGTTGCATTTGATCGTGAATAGTATTGTTCTTTTTTGACTAAAGGGTTTATGAATAGTTTCTTTTAGAAGAAAAAAAAACTAACCCAGGGGAAAACGCAATGCAAACCGTGGCCCTGAAGCAGCTTGGATGTCTTAATTTGTTAACTTATCTATATGGACTACTTAATATAGAATTTGAAACAAAACATATGAGTTTGATGTGCGGTCCCGTTATATAGTCTTATGTCGAAGTGTCGTGGTATATAGGCCATACCCAATATATCAAAAATCGCATCAAAATGTACTAACAAAAACAACTAAAAATGGTATTTTATTACCATTCAGATTTTAGACCATTAAAATACAATTTTACATAAAATCTTACATGTACTGACCCCAAAACTAAAATTTATATACACAAAATACATGTATGTGTATTTACATAATACATGTATCATGTATGTGTATTTACATAATATATATATATATATATATATATATATATATATTAGTTTCTCAATGCTTCCCTCTAAACATAATAATCTCATTCTCTCTTCCTTCTTCTTCTTCTTCTTTCAATAGAGGTGTTAGCCAGATGGATCCTCGCGTTGCCGCAACATCCGTGTTCCGGTGGTCTAGGAGTCGCCGAAAGATTCATATCCGTCGTCGCAAGTCACAGGTGGTGCGTCTTGGTGTGGAACGCGGTGGATTCTCGTTGAAGAAGATGGTGAGGAGAATGAAGCTGAGATTTCTGAGACTACACTACGTGAGACTTGTGAGGAAGATCAAAGGTTTTTATCGTAATCTGGTTAAAGAGTTTGTAGAAGCAGGAGCTGAGCTCGAAGCGATTCAGAAGCGAATGACGGTTGAAGCGGCTGCGTTTGCGGTTCCTGGTTTAGGTCTCTCTTTCTCGTCTCTGTCAGTCCATGGCCGAGCGCGGTATTATGAATAGTCATATAAATTAACTCATATTCCTTAAAACAACTATTTGTAACTTTTAATTACTTTTGTTGTTCTTGCATCTTCAGTATATGTATTACATAAATTCTCCAAATCTATTATATTTCTCCATCTACAGCAACGTACTTTCTGTTTGCTGTGGTGAAAAAATTCCCTAGAAAATGTATTTATTACAAAGCTTATAAACCGAACTAGATCCTTTAAAGTAACGTCTATACTGTTTGAGGGGTTTAAACAAAAGAATATACCATTTTCATACAGTTCATTTAATAATAAAAAACTTTAATATTTAAAATAATTGAATTACTTACAAAGATGCATGTTTCAGTATTTATCATGTAAATTTTGTGAGTTCTCGATAAACTCATCTGTTACTCCTTTTTATACTTTTTGATACACATTTTCGAAGTTGAGATATATTGTGAGAACTTTCAATGTTTAACGTATAATAAAACATAATTTTTAACTCTATGAAGTTATGAGATGCCAAACACAATTATTATATATACACACGCAAATGTATAGGTCGTAGTAACGTGATTAAAATATCGTTTTAAGGTGCATGCCTCGCTGGAAATGCAATTAGGCAATGAATTATAAGATAGTATCATTAGTTGGATTCGTATCTTTATTGTTCCTATACACTATTTTTATGACAAACTCGTCGGTTCCCCCAAAAATTATGATATAGGCACAGAAGTATTCCATTATCTCTACGCTTGAATAATACTACTGTAGCACCAACTTGGATGACTAATTTATCAGTTTTACAGTGTTGTTTAACACGACGTTTGACAGTATATAGTGTTGTCGACAAAAGAATCCCATTGCTTAATAGTTTTTCAGTTTTGAATATGTTCAAAAAATATTGTAACCCTGATTAATCTTGACGCAGTTAAAATTCCAAACAAATGTTAACAAAAATATGTATAATGTCAGCAAAAACAGATATATTCCTTATTTCTTAATAGTTTTTCATCTTTAAAGAATTTTAATAGTTTTGTCGTGTGATCTCATAAATCCGTTGGATTAGTAGTAGTCCAACACAAAACCTAGCAACTCTAAATAAGCCTCCAACTAAGCTCGTTAGAAAATTGAGTTTTCTTTAGTGAAAAGATCAATAAGATCACTACCACCGCTCCACCGGCCCATAGAAACAAAACCAAGCATGTAACCCAAACCAAATTGAGCAGACCAATAAATTACGAAGTGACATCTTTCCCTCTTTCCAGGGGCCGGAGAGGGGTCGGAGAGGGACATTCTCATAATTACTATAAAGAAAAAGGTTACAAAAGCTTTGTACAACTGAAACAGAAATTAATCGCATTGTTGCGAGAGTACATTCATATTAACCAGTACAGTTCAAGACATTGTTTTTGTTTGAGGTCATCAACCCATTTAAATCTCATAAATGTTATAAAATATACATGCTTGTTATGCTATTAGAACGTTGATTTTGATTCAACGGAATTGGCCATGAATACTCCTTAGATCCTATCGTTTTTGTTTAAGTTGGACTTATCATAAATTTCCTACTTAAAACCAATTAACGGCCAATGAATTAGCTCAAATCTCTTATATTATTAGCCACATGGTATTGAAATTTTATATATGTATATGTGATTTTCTTGAACACTTTCCTTTGAAACAGTTGTGCATACTGTCCTTTTATAGCTGTTTTTCTGATCAAATCATCAATTAGTATTCCAAACCGAATTAACGGGTTAGAGTGTATATTTGCTTTGATATCATATTATATTCTAGTTTGTTATGGTTTTCAAACTATTCATGTCTTACTGAAAATATTTATGTGGAATTTTCTCTCCAATATCTTTTCGTTTTCTCAAATCCCTTGATCTGTTTGTTGATGGTGGCAGCACAAATATTTCCGGTCAAATTTACCGGCCAGTTCTCTCCCACCATCTCCTAATTATTTTATATTATTTTTCTTCCTCCATCTAAATTGTATGCTCTTTTGGAATGTGGCAACTTTTTCATTATTTCTTGTACTGAAGCCTATAAAAATCTTGTTCATCGTCCAAATACTCACGGTTTCGAGGTATATTACTAATTACGTGGTTGCGTGAAGGAGAACAAGTTCCACGTGACTAAAGTGTTGGGTGGCTAAAGTTTGCACGCTGCCTCTAAACATAAACACATTTGCTTGTAACGTAATTACTTGTTTTGTCTATTATGAGGATCACCCCTCATCTAGTATATTTTCACAAAATAGCCCCGCTTCTTCAAATTCGAATTGATTGGGAGATTGTTAAAGTTGGTTTAGGCTCTATACAAAAAGTCAAATACGAAAACAGGCGTTGATACATTGACCCCAGACCGTAATAAGAGTATATTGTCGTGATCGGTTTGACGGAATCGCAAGACTGAAGCAGAACCGTTGTTTTAGTTATTTTGTATAGGTAAACGATTCCCACAAGTCACGGAGAGCGAATGCTGACCTGGGCACAAGTATGTATACTTGGCCAGCAATATAGACACCTGTCGTGTTGAGCTCCGTCGTCTTCAGCCCTCAACCAGGTGGCAATTTATGCTGTAAGAGAAATGTCTATATTATCCTTATCTAATATCATATGCGCTATGTTTAATGTCACGATTTTCAAACATTTCCATCCCTCTTATTTTGCTTTGCAAAAAACTCCCGAAAACATGTAACTTGTTGTCTTGTTGATAACTTTCATAGTTTCATTTGTCAACAAACGGAAAGGGTTGTAATATCCTTTTTATTTGTAAAGGAGAAAAAAATGAGATTCCTCATCCATAAATAGATTCATTGAATCAAAAAATTCTCAACCAGACAAAAAACAATAGAATCCCACTGTGGATCCCACTTTCGACCAGTTGCTGATTTTTTTATAGAGATTTTTATCACATTAATATTCCCAGAGGGTGATCACCAATGTACTTAGCACAGAAATGGTAATCAAATTTTAACTTTAACACAGAAGATTAGTGCTATGATTGATTGGATAACCAGAAAATAGCTGCCGACAACCAAAACAACCAGTTAATCAGTTAATCACAACGGATTACGACATGAAGTCATGAACTAATAATATAATCACTAATCAACTTTAACTTACGTCAGTAGTCTCTGGTTAAGAAAAGGGCAATCAGGTAATTTGAAATACTCAGTTTCGGTTCGATTGCTAGATTTAACAGGAAGAACAAGAAGGAACTCGAAGGGTAGATAGAAGAAAGAGAAAAACCAAAAAGAACAAAAAAAAATCAATTTCTCTCACAATCTCTTCGATTGAAATCTCCATTTCTTTCGACTTTCATATTTTGAAATTGTATATACTATACACTAGATCGATTGTTTTTTTGGTTTGTTTCCTCTTCTGTTTGAATTAAACAAAGCTGCGAATTCAATTTCGATTTCAGAAATTCGTTTTTATCCAGTTTAATTTCTGAACAGTAAAACCATGGTGGTAGCAACGACCATAGCGCTATACGCGAGTCCACCGAACACCATATGCTCCACACCTCACCAGATCACCTCCCACGTCTCCTCCTGCGATCTCGATCTCAATCCCAGATCTTCCCCCTCCACCGCCTCCTCCCCCACAATCGGAGGCCTCTCCCTACTCTTCTCCAGCGCATCCGTCAAATCATCCTCCTCCTCCTCCTCCTCTCACCAAACCATAACAGACGAATTAGCTTCAATACGCCACGAACGAACCGACGATCGAACCCTAACCGGCTCCTTCTGCTACTCTCCCAGCAAATTCACCTCTTCATCGTACCTTAAACGAGACCACCAGAGCCCCGTCTCCGTCTCGGTTCTCCACGGTCCAATCTCGTCGAGCAGCAGCCCTCCGATGAGAACCTTCTGCGGCGGCGGAGGATCTCTCCGTGTAGGATCAAGCAGATTGTTCAACGGTTTCGTCAGGAAAGCTGTAGGCTCGTGCGTAGACTACGACTTAGACGAGCAGCTACCTTTCACCATGGACGACGGTTTCGAAGAAGAAAGACAGCCGTACGCTAGAGATTTACTTAGACGCGCTCAGCTCAAACACATAATCTTTAAAGACGAGTCTGTTATCAAAGCGTTTTACGAAGCAGAGAAAGCTCATCGAGGACAGGTATTAAACAACAAAAAGCTCGTTACTTTATTTATTTACTCTGTTTTTTTTTTTACTTTAATTACTCTGTTTTTTTTTTAATTTTACTTAAAGTGAAAATGATGATGTATGGCTTTTGTTGAAAATCAGATGAGAGCAAACGGTGATCCTTACCTGCAGCATTGCGTTGAGACAGCTGTCTTGTTAGCTGAGATTGGAGCTAACTCCACCGTTGTTATAGCTGGGATTCTACACGACACTCTAGACGATTCCTTCATGAGCTATGATTACATCCTCAGAACCTTCGGTTCTGGAGTTGCTGATCTTGTCCAAGGGGTAAGTTAAAGCAAAGTAACAACCTTTATTGTTTAATGAATTGAAAAAAGACTCTAACTTGAAGGCTTTTCATTAGGTCTCTAAGCTTAGTCAGCTAAGTAAACTCGCTAGGGAAAACAACACGGCGTGTAAAACCGTTGAAGCAGATCGTCTGCACACTATGTTCCTCGCGATGGCTGACGCGAGAGCTGTTCTCATCAAGTTAGCCGATCGGTTACACAACATGGTGACACTCTACGCTTTGCCTCCGGTTAAGCAGCAGAGGTTTGCTAAAGAGACGCTGGAGATATTCGCGCCTCTGGCTAATCGGCTGGGGATCTGTAGCTGGAAAGTTGAGCTTGAGAATCTGTGTTTCAAGCATCTTCATCCTGACCAGCACCACGAGATGTCGGCTATGCTCGAGGACTCGTTTGATGAAGCTATGATTACGTCCGCGATTGAGAAGATGGAGGAAGCGCTTAAGAAGGAAGGTATTGCGTACCATGTTCTCTCTGGACGGCACAAGAGTTTGTATAGTATCTACTGCAAGATGTTGAAGTAAGTTCTTACTTCCTCTTTTGTATGAGACGTGCTTGTTGGATTCTAGTACTGATCTTATTGAATCTTCATTTATGTCAGGAAGAAGCTAACGGTGGATGAGATTCATGACATTCATGGATTGCGTTTGATTGTTGACAATGAGAAAGATTGTTACAAGGCTTTAGGAGTGGTTCACAAGCTATGGTCTGAAGTTCCTGGAAAGCTCAAGGATTACATAACTCATCCCAAGTTCAATGGGTAGGATCTGCAAACCTGCCATAGCTGCTCCAGAATGATGCTAACTTCGGTTTCTGGAATTTTATAGGTACAAGTCTTTGCATACCGTGGTGATGGGCGATGGAACCATTCCACTTGAAGTTCAGATACGGACAAAAGAGATGCATTTGCAAGCTGAATTTGGGTTTGCAGCTCACTGGAGGTACAAGGAAGGTGATTGCAAACACTCATCATTTGTGCTTCAGATGGTTGAATGGGCAAGATGGGTCGTGACCTGGCACTGCGAAACCATGAGCAAAGACAGATCTTCAATCTGTTCATCTAAGCCCTTGTGCAGTTTCCCTTCTCACGCTGAAGACTGTCCCTTTTCCTATAAGCCTAATGGTAACCAAGAAGGACCCGTCTATGTCATTGTAATCGAAAACGACAAGGTTAGTTGGTTGCTTTATAAACAATTTTTAAACTTCTTCTCGTCATTTGGAGATAATAATTTGCATAAAACCGGAAAATGCAGATGACAGTGCAAGAGTTTCCGGCGAGTTCAACGGTGTCGGACCTGTTAAGCAGAGCAGGACCAGGGAGCTCGAGATGGTCAATGTACAGCATGCCAGCAAAGGAAGAGCTAAGGCCAAGGCTAAACCAGACGCCTGTAAGTGATCTGAAATGCAAGCTGAAGATGGGAGATGTGGTGGAGCTGACTCCAGCCATACCTGACGAGTCTCTGACTGAATACAGAGAGGAGATTCAGCGGATGTATGATCGAGGGCTCGCCTTTTCGCGCCCTCAACGTACAGCTGCTGGCACAATGGTTGGCTGGGGAAGCTAACAGATTCTTCTGTTTCTTTGTCCGAAAAGAAAAAGAAAAAGTCCTTGTATCATGTATGTAAGTTGTTATATAGTAATACTTTGAAAAAGATTTGTTGTATCCCATAGAGGTTGTTGTATCTTTGAACTTGTTGATTCCAAGAAAACAGTGTAAATAATATTATAGGCTACTAATATTTGATTCTCTCATATGTATCAGTACATAAACCAACACATGGAAACATAAATGTTATTTAGCCAAACCAAGACTCCAAAAGTTGGTTCTCTTGCATTCTCTACATACTTGATACATAAGTCAAGTTTGTTGTTGTATCTGTCTACTTAGTTGGGTCGTCTAGAGAGAGGGAAAGAGACCCTCTGAGGAGTTTGGCTTGGAAGCTCCGATGTTCGTTGTTGCTGAGAAGTCTGTGATGCAGGATCTGTCATGTCTTCATCTTCGTCCTCAGTTTCTTCGAGTTCAGTCGAAGCTGACTTCTTGGGAATAACAAGCTGATAGTTTGGGCTAATCAACGTGTCCTGTTCAGGCGGGAGTGGAACACCGAGTCCTGCTACCAATTTAGGCAAAGGGATCTTGTTCCTGCTCGCAGCAAGCTCTAACAATACCTATATAAACCAAACATCAAAACTTAAATCTAGACATGTCACAAACAAAGACAATAAATACACTTGACTGTAAAGTTACTTCTCTTGGAGGTGGCTGTGGGAAGGAGAAAGTAACTTTGGATTGGATAGCTAGCTTCAGATCGTCAGAGTCAATGGTGGACTTGCTAGCATGCTCTGAGTAAACCTGAGCATCGGTCAACACATCGACAACGTAACGGTACCATATTTCGAGAAACTGGTGGATCACAGGAGGCTCGTAGTCCTCAACACCCATCGACTTAAGCAGAGACTTTACAATCTTGGCGTCTCTAGGCATATCTTCCTCACCTTCTCCCGCCATTTTTCCCTAACTAACACGAGAGAAAATACAAAGCCAATTATATACAGTTTCATAGCTTCGCGAATCTCAGACAACGGAGATTTAACCTAGCTACAAAAGTCAATTATAAGCCAACATTTCGAACAAAGGATCAAAATCGACCGTAGATAGAGAAATAGATACCTAACACGAGACAAAGTCGGTAGAGTACGGTAGATTCACGCCGGAGGTTGAAGAACGGCGGCGAGTAATCGTTTCTCTGTGTCTTTATGGTGAGGGGACAGAGAAAGAAGTAGATCTCTTTTTTTTTGGTATAGTTTTGTAATTAAGCTCTATCTTTGAGGGTAAAATTGGAATGTAAAATAGAACGCTAACGTTAGTCATCTATTACGTTGTAGCGGTTAAAAACGGTGGGCCAAATGGGCCTTTTGAATTTTACTCCTGCATTATAGTTTTCATTTGAACTTTCAAGTGTACTTCTCCTGATGAATTGAATGGTTAATCTTCTTCTCGCATTTGTGTATTTCATAGGATAGTGATATTTGTAATTAACAATATAATTTGGAAATGATTATGAAAGTTACTTTAGTATAGAATTGAGTGAAAATGCAGATGATGAAAGCAAGAGTTTTGAAAGAGGCAGAAACTTTGTAAAGAAGCAATAACACTTTTAATAGCCAAGGATGACTTTCCCCTTTTCAACTGGACCAAGATTCTTCCCAAAATGACTCACTCAAGTCCCTGACATGAGAGCTGAGACATGGTGGGTTGTTGATGGATACCCTGAGAACCTGAACGGTGGGTTTTGGAACATGCTGTCACGGTCTGAACTGGAGCTTGGTGTGACCGAACTAGAACAGAGCGAGTTTGGTGATTCTTGAAGCTTCTTTGTGTTGAGGAAACGCCCACCCGAGCCTCTAGCTCTCTTTAACGCATGAAGATGGCGAGACTCATGAAGGTACGGCTGCAAAACATAACAAGCTTTTGTTAATATCACTGCATTGAATCTTTAAAAGTGACAAGATTCATACATACTTTACGGCTTTTGATGAGTTTGTTCTGAGCTTCAAGCTTAGCACGACGCTTCCTGCGACGAAGAATCGCATGGTACTGTTTAGCATTGACGAACATTGGTTCATTTTCTTGGTAGTTACGAGGCAACGGCACTCTTGAAGTAACCAAACCCATCATCTCTACATGCGACATCACCTGCAAAACGTTTTTCTCTCCCAGATTAACAAACCAACGCCTGTGAAAAAGTATATAGACACTAGTATATTACCGTTGGCTGCGATGCATATTCAGGAGCCAAGAAACCATTGAAATAAGTAGGAGGAGGAAACACAGAATCTTGAGACACCATGGACGAGGTGGTTGTATAACTTGCAATAGCATTTCCCTGTGGACTTACAATGTAACCTGCATCAACCATAAGACACAGCAGAAAACAAAACAAAAGAATTTAGAGGTTTTCTTGGAATGTCACTAGAATCTTCTACAAGTCAATGCCAAAGGTTGCAACTTCTCACCACCACCGCCTGATTCTTCTTCAGTAGATTGCGTTGAGGATGAATCTTGATTTCGCAGCTGCAAACTTGAATGTTTCATCGAGCATGGGAACTGTGGGGTAGACATCATCAGGTTCTTTGTCAAGCTGAAAGATTGAGATCCTTGAGTGTTTGAATTTGTTGGCACTTGCATTTGTCTCCTTAATAATAAGCTAAGAATCGTAATTCACATAATCAGCAAATCTGAGAGTTAAAATAAATTCACAAAGTTTATAATCTATCATAACTCTCAAAAAAAAAATCTATCATTTTTTTTGTCACGAAAAAAAAAATTATCATAAAATCCAGATTCAACTGTTGAATTACACAGTAAGATTACTCAGTGAATGAAGATACAAACTTTTTGAAAAGAATAAAATAATAATTTGGATTAAGCAGATTGATTCACTGAAACTTACATAGAAAGCATAACATGCAAACCAATATATATATATATATATGAAAATAAAGAGTTTTTTCAAAGAAAGTGAAGTAAGATTAACTCAAATTTTCTGGGTATGGATAGAAAAATAACAGAGTAGAAATCAAATCTATATAAACTTACTGATCCAAGCAAAAGATGGTGTTTTGATTAGGTTCAGCTGGAGAGAAATGGAAGTTTAGTAATAATATTGAGATGTTGATGCATGTCTCCTTCCTTAAAACATGGCTGTTTCTTCTCTCTCTTTCTCTCTTCCTCTGCCTCTGCAAATAAGTGTAGTATTGGGTATGGCTTAAGAGACTAAACCTGGCTCTTTTTCACTTTTTTTTATGTTTCAAATTATATTATATTTCCTCCGTTCTCAAAAATAAGATTTTCTAGATTTTTTACGTTTATTAAAAATATAATAAATATATGCAATTTAGTTTATCACTTATTTTTTTAACCATTCACCAATAATATTTAATCAATTCAAATAATAACAAATAATTCTCCTCAAAAATATATAAATATATTTTAAAAATACAAAATCTATTTTTTTGTGAAATAAGAATAAAATTTAGAAAGTCACACTTTCGAAAATGGAGGGAGTAGCATTTTAGAGATCGAAACCATTGCTCAAGATTAATTTCAGTGATTTCATCCATACGTTAGACATACGTTAGATAGAGTAAATATTTAATGTTTTTTTTTTTTTTTTTTTTGATAACCGTGGGGTTCCAGGCTTCGCCCAGACTAATCCCATGAGGCCGACGACAATCCACGTATTCTTGCGATTTAACGCTAGCCCCGATGGCCACAGCATGTCGAATCCAGAGCGCTTCCTCTTTGGCGCTTACCACTGGGCCAGTAAATATTTAATGTTTCTTTCTGTATTTTGAAAGTTTGAATTTTAGAATTTCTACAAATATTAAAATAATAAATATTTACTGTTACTATTACTTTTGTTTTGTGTTTTAATCAATATCCTATTACTATTTTAATATTTGGAATTTTCTTGTAAAATTAAAATAAAATAAATCAATTTGATTATAATATCAATCTTGTAAGATTAAAATATCAATCTTGTAATCTTGTTAACAACATTAATCTTTTAATTTAAACACACATGAAGGACTTTACAATGCAATCGCATTCTGGTCCACTTGTTGATCATGTTGATTGTTTTTTTTGCGTCTACTTTCGATGTAGCGGTTATATCTCGATTCATAGTGTCAAAAATGGGTGCATGCCGAATACTTGTTATTTTATGTATATTTGATATTTGATTTATCTTGTACAAATAATAAATTTTGACACTTATATTTAATTTTCAAAAACAAATATTTGTATCCAGTTACTTACTAAAAATATGTTACTTGTAAGTTACTTGTCTCACATAAGTATATGTTACTTAAAAGTATATGAATTAGTTAAAATATTTAGGAACTTTTAAAATTTACATATTCTATAAGAAGGACTATCAGAATTTGTTTTGTTTCCTTGACTTAGAAAACATAAGAGTTACTCCACAAAAAATATTTGTATCTGCTACAGAAAAAGAATAAACAAAAGAAAATATTGTTTACTTCTTACAACAAATAAATGTTTTTTCTGTTTTCAGACTTTTGGACTTGTGTCTAATTATTATTTTTAATCACAAAACAATTAATAAGTTATATCAAGTTGAGTTATTAATGTTTTCATTATATTTTTTATTTCTATTGTATTTGTAAATATTAAAACTCAACGATTTGATAAAGACAAATATCTGAAAAATCGAGACAACTATAAACAAATAACATGTACTCTATATTCCCGAAAATAAAATTTTATAAACATTTTTTTGTTCCATGAGATAGATTCATATGTTTTAAAGGTATTTGTGTTAGTTCAAAATATTTAAATTGATTAAATATTATTAGTTGATAGTAATTAACAAATATATGGTAAGTAGTAAATTTAATTTTAAACATTTAATATGTTCACAATATGCATAAATACTCTAAAAAACTTACTTTTAAAGAACAGATTTTGATAAAAAAAGAACGGTTTTAAACACGGGGAAATTATAATAAGGTAAATAACTTGTATTGTACTCATCCCTACTTTTGATTTCTCTTCTTTTTGTTTTTCCCCAGCTTGTTTTAAAAAGCAAAATTATATGTGGAAGGTTATGTCAACATCTCTTTATGTTGCAGTCAATATCGCATTTAAGCAAATAATTTTAAATATTGTAGTTTTGTGGTTGGTAATTGAAATTGATTGCAAGTCAAGCAAAGCAAAGAGCCGTTTTACAGTTTTCTTTCCACATTTGGCTTCCCCAACACAAAGCAACGAATAGTAATTTGGTAGTTTCTGCTCCGCTCCCTCTCTCTCTTTTAATTTAATCCACAACAACCAACTCTCATTAGTAATTTACAAACTACTACAGAAAAAAAAAACTTAAAATACAGGGGAAAAATAAATATAGGAATCCAACTAATTTTAGAGATGCTTACTTTAGAATTGTATTTAAATAATATAAAAACTTTGTGTTAAAGAAAACTAAAGAAAAGAAATGGGTTTCAAAAGAGGTGACAGGTGTTAACATAAAACATTATACAATCTATATGTTCTCAGAATCGATTATTTTGATATTAGGCATGTTTTCAACCACTAAAAGCGGCAAAGCTAGTGCCAAAATCTCCCCTAACCTTTGGATTCTTATTTCTGAAACTAGGAGAAGATTTATATGATAATGATTTGAACGGACACGAAGCATCTAAGACAAATCCAAAAAGAGACTAAACCCATTATCACAATAACTCCAAATTTAAACATTACGCTTTCAGAGCCCAATCATTGACACATACAAACTCCTAACACGTATATGGAAGATTGAACTACAACCGTTGATTTGGAAAAAGTAGTAATATAAGAGGAAAAGACATTTTTGCTAACCTTGTATTTTAATATATAAAAAGCCTCAAACATAGAATGTCATACATCTATAAATTATAGTTTAAGAAGAGAGACCCAAGTGAATAAAGAAGTGAGATCAAAACGAATCTAATCTAAATCTAGTCCTAAACAAACCAATATCACATGTGTTCAATATAATCTCACATGGACCCATCAAACCATTAATCATAATTCATTACAAATTAAAGATTCGGTGCTGGAAACCCCATTCCATTAGAAGATTATTCGAAACCTTTGTGTCACCACCATTCATAGTTTGGTCAAAAGCTAATAAGAGTCTCTTCCTTTATATGGCATCTCCTGCAAATAAAAATTCAAAGATGTCAGCAACATCTCACTCTTTGAGCATTTATTAAAAGAAGGAAAAAGTACAGTCAACTTCTTTATGGAGGGTGGGTAATGGTAAACCTGTTGGTATGGCGACGGCGGCATGAACAGAACCGGTCTCTGCTGAACAACCATCATCTGTTGAGGGTGGTACTGTAAACAAAAATGATTCCACAATTCAATTTCTTGATACAAGAATCCGTCTTCCAACAAAGAATATTTGAGTTATTAGCAACAAACCTGTGGACAATTTGGTGGATAAAATGTATGGTTTGGACCAGGCTGTCTTGTATTATGATACACCATTGGTTGTTGTCCAGGGAATGCTGCTCTCATCTGCCAATTTCATAATATTTTTTTAAATCATTAACATGATACATAGCAAAGAGACTCAACTTTGATCATCAAAAAACGAGTAAGAAAAGTTACTCCGTATCCAAAGTGTATTCCAGGCATCTGTGGAACGGGAGGGTAATAGAATGATCCGTCCGGAACTGGAGATTGAGGCCGTGTACCTGTTGGAGATGGTTTGAAACTCTTTGCGTTTGGGTTTAGCTTAAACTCCTGAATCAGACTTAAAGCTAATTAGTAAAAACGCCAAATGTACTAGATAATAATCAAAGGACAAGGCAAACAAAACCTTAGCATTTGGGTTGAGTGTGGACTTTTCTGAAGAATAAGAGGAACCTATTGAAGAGCTTGGTGATAGTTTCGGACGAGTCGATGGTGAGGAAGCTGCAGAGTTTTCTGGATTTCTAGAAATAGAGCTTCCAGACCACTCAGATTTCCCTCTTCCATCAGTGGAACTTCGCTTATCAGAAGCTCTCCATGCCCGGTCAGAGGTTGCTGCCTCTGCATTTAGTATCTTCAGTGCAAATTCAAAGACTCAGTTGGAATTTCTACGTGTATCAACAATTAAGATGATGGGAACAGATTGAAATGATACTAAAATTATGTTGCACATACCATCAAGACCAGACACTGATTCCTCGGATGGCTGCGTCAAATACAGATTGAAGGCAACATAACAATGGTATAAGTCACGGAGCCTAAAAATTTTAAATGCAATCAAGATTAGATGCATGAAAAGAGATTACGTTAATTACCTTTTGATAATGGGAAGACTCTAGACTTTTGCCGTTTCTCTGCTCAGCAAGCTGACTCTCATTCCTATTAGGATGAGAACTATCAGAAAGTTATAAATCAACAAAAACATATTTCGAAAATAAAAAGCGTGCATGCTGCAATGAAAAAAAGGACCTGATATTGCTGCCTGGAGCAAGAATATCGTTGCCAGTTGAAGCAGATTTCAAGCCATTAGAATCACCAAAAGTCAAATTATTACGGCAATCCAACAATACTTCTTCTTCCTCCTCATAACCCGAGTCATCAAATCCATTAACTGGACAGACCGATGAGTATTTAGTTTCCTCGTCAATATCAAACTTCCCACTAAGCTGATGCCCTCTCTCCTGTTTAAGATGATTGCAATGCATGAACCATCAGATATTGGAAATGGTATGACAATGGAAGGGGGAAAAATGACAAAAAAGACATCTCTAATTCACCTCTGCTACGTGAAGATCTCGGGTATTCTCACCCTCGATCTCTCTTGCAATCCTCAAGGCCTGTTCTTCTAGCTCCCTCGTCCGGGGACCTCTCTCTAGTTTTGTGGTGTACAGTTCCTCGTCAAAAGTGCTTGTAACTCCAAACAATGTCTCATTGACTTCAAACTGATTCCAGCCCCTATGATACCATCACATATAAGACATGTTAATTTAGCCAAGAAGAGTATCCGCTAGGCTGGGATCCTTGCGGTTAGCCTAGCTCCCTGCAGGACGGAGGTCTCAAATTAAACCCGAGTGGGTAGCAGACCCACCCGCACTTAAAATAAATAAAATTATTAGGTTTTCATTCTTCAATATAGAGTTACATGATATATTCAATTGACTAAGCAACATTGACACGTATTTGACAATCTCTGTTCTTGTAAGAGTTAAGAATCATGAACCAAAAAAAACAACAACACAAAACTCTCTTAGTAAAAGAAAATATCAAGTGACAAGAACAGAGATTGAATAAAACCCAACAAAACTTGGTTAAAACTTCAATGCAAAGTAACAATTACTTCCACGACCTAAACCTCTAAAGCACTTTTTTAGTCACTAACTTAGCTCGAATGAGTCTCACAGACTTCACTTCACATCTATATTATAAAACGGAGAAGGAAGTACAGAAATAGAGATACCATCAGACTGATTAGTTCCCTAGATCAGCAAACTGAGAAACAGGAAAAAAAACATCCTAGCTGTAAGAATAGCAATCACTACCTCTTCCAAGGGTCATCAAACACCTTCTCCAGATCTGGACAATCTGGAACATCTTCATCAGGTACCCAACGTTTCAGCTCTCTTTCGGAATCAACATGACAAGACTGTGAGATAGAAGAGTCTGTCAACAGCTCTGACGGTTTCTCGCACTGAGCTGAATTTGAGACGTCATTGCTGTCCACAGGAAGGTCCTAGCACCACAAACAATATAACAAATAAACAATAATGTAAATTCACCAAATAGTCTTTCTAACAAGCCAACACAGACATGAGCCCAGAAGAAAAGATTACACACACACCTTAGCTATAACTTGCACAAGTTCTTCGGCAGGAATAATGAATATCTTCAAAGGTGGCTTGCTGACAAGAGAAGCACAGGGTTTCATCCCTCGTAAACAACCTTTCCTAATCAAGCATGCCATTTTCAAAATAATTCCTGAAAGTTTCAAAGCAGTTTTGTAACTGAACAAAAAAAACAAGATTGGCCTCTTGTTATATATATATCAAAAGGACCAAAAAAGGTTCCCCTCACCAAAATTGTTCTCCAAATCAGCAGCATGAAATATGCCACTGTAAACGGACCCATTTTTCAGATGAACTTCTACACGATGTCCGATCATACAAGTTGTGAGGTACACGAACCGATCGCGAGAAGGGGTATCCACAGTTCCAGCTTTCTCACCATTTTCTGCACATATGAATCATCAAACAAGAGAATCCAAGACGTGATGTTGATGCTAGATAAGAATATAGATATATATCTACAAGTATGGATATAACAAACCTGTATTTTTCATCCCTGCCTCCTTATCAACTCTTGTGTGAGGATATCCGTTGGATGAAGGCTGGCTATTCATTCTTTAACCTTTTCAAAACTGTAAGATGAGGTGAGAAAAGAAATTCAATAAGAGGCTAAAGATAACAACTACTCAGTAAGATGCTAAAGATAACTGTACAAAATCAATTCAAGTGTATGCCATATTTGTCAGATTTCATAGCCTGATATGCAAACTAGCCAACAATTAACATTCTTGCTAGCATCCAAAAGTTGGAAAGTCAGTTTAGATTTTTTTTTTAAATGCGATCCAACTCTGCTTACGATTCGGAATTGAATGTCACTGCTAACTTGCTAAGTAAGTACATTGATATACTACAGTATATCTAACTAGGGGTTGGTCACAAATAAAACATATCAGGAAGATTAGCATTGACATAACTATCAGTAGATTATAGGTTACATTAAACGGGGGATCAACTCACAACTCTAATAACAAATAACATGAAAAAAAACAAGACAACGTCTGCAACCAATAGCAGAAATCTCCATTACACACGAATTTGTACAAGAAAATTGCACCAACAAAGAAACCCTAAACCAGCCAAGCGAACAACCAAATCCTCAGAAACAAAAAGTTGCCTTCTAGCAGCTGACGTTTTACCTTAATTAGCTGAGAAAGATGGTTAGATGAGACAATGAACGCGGTGCGTTAGGGTTTACAGACAGAGGTAAGAGTTTACCGGGGGAGTTGATGAAGAGATAAAACGAGTCAAACAAACGAATCTCTCAGGAGAATAAACAACGGAGAGATTTGCTTTGGTCCTCCTTTTTCGAAGAACAAATCGCTCTTTATACGAGGATGGGTTGTGATCGCATACGGAAGATCCTATTTGGGCCTGGCTTCTGCCTCCTATTTATAACTAGAACA
Source organism: Hirschfeldia incana (assembly GCA_026261945.1). Taxonomy (NCBI): domain Eukaryota; kingdom Viridiplantae; phylum Streptophyta; class Magnoliopsida; order Brassicales; family Brassicaceae; genus Hirschfeldia; species Hirschfeldia incana. The sequence continues at coordinate 2,593,308 of JABCMI010000019.1, forward strand.
AATTTTCTAGTTTTTGTATGTTTTTCTTGCAAATTGCTCTTGTTTATTAATACGTTTTCACTAGTTACAAGATTGTTATAGTAATATATTATTTATATATTTTTTAAAACCAGTTACTATTTATGTTTTTATTTGAATATTCTTATGTATTTATCTTTTTACATTATGTTCATTATTAATAGATAACTCTTTGAAATCGCTTCATATTTTTTTCAATTATATAAAATTAAAAAATTACCTAACTAATATTTAGTTATGTGTTTTCTATTTTTTTTTAAAAAATTTTATTTTTTTATTAAAATATATTTTCAGATAACTACCCATTACATATATCAATTATCTTCTTATTTTAAAATATATTATTTACATTTTAGATAATATATGAATTATCTTCTTATTTTAAAAAGTGTCATTAGATAATTATTATTATTCTTATTAATTTTAATCAGTTATGTAACCAAAATCATTCAAATTCATTTTTATTTTATAGATAATTTATATAATCTATTCATTTAGGGTATAATCAATATTAACCAGTCTAATTTTTGACAATGCGAAAATCATTTAGCAAATAATAATATAGATTAATATATACATTAAATATTACCGTAAATAAGTCATTGTTTATTATTTTGAAAATTTCACATCAAACGTCTGATTATTTATCTATAACAAAGTTTAAGTTAAATGTATATACTCGATGAAAGCTTCTTTTCAAAAATATACATGTTCAGAAATACATTAAAATTTTTGAAATTCAAGTATTACAAATATTAAAACTTTTTTGTATATACTACATTCACTAATAATTCTAATGAATATACATGATGATTATTCAAAAGGGATAAAAAATATTTTACAAGCTTTGAGAGTTTTTACTAAGAAAAGTAATTCGTAAATAGTAATATAATTTCAATTCGTAAATAACAATATAATTTCAGTTTGTAAATAATATTATAAATATAAGTTGTACAAAAAAAATCATTTGTTCCATATTATTTTTGCAGCCAGATAATATATTGTAACATCTTCTCCAATCAGTACTCTTGATCACTTGCATATAAAATTAAACATGTTATATTTATATCTCAAAAATATTTGCAACGATCTAAAGAGGAGCTTGGACGCGTTCGATTATGACAAAATGATTTGGTTTTCCCACTCGCAGATTGGTTGATCATAAAGGATTTCATATATTCAGCACTATTTGGATGTCATGTTCCGTGGTGCATTCTTGTGAATTGATTATTCCTAATAAGATAAATGATGATGCTTCAAACAATATTAGACTTACAAATTCTGATCGTCAAATCCCTTTGATTAATTCCATTCTTCTCTCTGTTTTTCGAGGTTCAGTAAGAAATAAAATAAAGAAGACTTTGAAACAGGGAAGATCATAACCAGACAGATCCTCCTTGGTTGGGGTTCATGTCTGGCTAAAGACTCTAGTGTAAATAAAATAACATTACACGCTTGAAGCTATATAGATCTCTTCCAAACCAAACTTTGAATCTATTTTTGATATTTTTAGAATTTGACATTTTTATGCACATGAACAAACCAAACCGAACTTTGAAACTAAAAGGACTAGCAGTATACCTTCTCTTCTTCATCAAAACAGAACACTTTTACTATCCAGAAAGAATATGCAATCGGACTCTAGCGACCCGAGAAAACAAGTACAAGAACGGTGATCACAAGTGCAACAGTGAATATCAAAGCCTGCGGAAGTATTAGTAAATCCTCTTAGTACACAGCTGATTTGTGTGTTTTGTCATTTAATTTCATTGGAACCTGAAAGAGAGAGAGAGAGAGAGACTCACAGCGATAGCAGAGGCAGCAAGACCAGATCTTTCCCGAGGATCTCTACGGTAATAGTTAGTGAGATATAGAAATGTGGCGAAGTACCACGCAAACGGGAACACAAATCCAACAAGAAACCTTAACATTAAAATAAGTCGTGGTCAAATGAAACTGCTGCTTTCAGCAAGACAAGGACAAACATAGAAGAGTGAGTGAGTAGAAGAAGAAGCACTCACGACAACCAACCGATTCCAAAACCGAAGCAAGGAAGAGGCTTATAGAAGAGTCCTCCTAACTCATTGTCTTCCGCATCACCATCACGGATTAGAACATACTTTCCTTTCCTATTTTGTTCCTCTATATCTGCGAGATTTGATAATTCAAGAGTGTAACAATCAATCATACACAGAAATTGAAAAACAAAAACAAAAAAATCACCAAAACATACTTACTCTCATTCATGGCGAATGAATTTATATTATCCTAGCCGATTAAACAAACTCTCTGTCACCAAGAAACATCAAAATATCAAAACAGACATTACTGATGTAAGAAAGACAAAGCTGATTCCAACATTTGAGGAATGTCGGAAGACTATGATTGATGATCCAAATTACAAAAAGAAACAACGAATTGACAATAAACCCTACAAGTATGAGAGAAAGCAATTGAGGAAAAAAAATTCCAAAGAAAAAAGAATAAATTTTCGAGAAAATGAAAAAGAAATTTCCAGAAAATTTAAAAGCTCTTCAGGGACGGATGATCAAGAGAGATTGCCTTCGAGATTCGTGACCGTGATCTTCGGAAGGAGAGATTCTTGCTTCTTCTTCTTCTTTTTCTCGATTTCTTTGTTTATTTGTTTCTCCGCATAGCTCTCCACATTTTACGTTTTTCTCTTTTGCCACCGAATTAAAAACGGCTGTAAAGTTTGGAAAAAAATGACTTTGATATGAACATGTGCATAAACCAAATAAAATTCGCATATTTTATAAACTAATAAATCAGTACATTTACGGAAATATTTTTTAAGGCAAAACATATAAGAAAATCATAAGAACATGTCGCATAATACTAGTAAATATAAAATCAAAAACAAAAAAAAAAGTCTTAGATATTTCATTTATCTGGAGTATATTTGGATATACAAACAATTTCTAACAAATTCTGAAATTTTCAACATAAAAAACACGAAGTGAGAAATGACAGATTCGTAGATTTTTTATGAGCTCTGATGTGTTTTTGTCAGTGTATCTCTTCTCTGATCAGAGCAAAACATAGATTCAAGGTTTTCGATGTAGCCCTTGAATCCTTTCAACTATTCAGTTCCAATTACACTTGCATAAAGCTACCTTATTCAAATTTTATTCAATTTAACTGTTTCCTAATGACTACAAACGTATGATGTATGATAAAAAGTCGAATTACCGTCTACAACTCAACGGTTACAGCTCGGTGTTACATGTAAGAAAAAGCAAAGTTGAATTGATTTGTGGACCGTTTGCAAGGGACAATTCTCTTTTCAGTTGCTTTCTTTTCCAGATTTCATACACATAACACAAATCAGTAGTTGGATCTTTGGGAAGATAGTATAACATACTCCGTTCTGTAATGACAGAAAGCTTTATTGGATTATATACATTGTGTATGGTTTAATACGGTTTATACCGGTTTAGTACTTTCTATATAAGGATGTAAGTTTGGTTCAATTGTAACAGAATCATAATGAATAAACGTATTTTCATCGTCTTCTCTCTCGTCTCTCACTGAGCTCAAGCTCGTTCTCAAGCTCGATAACAGAATCTAATATGGTATCAAAGCTATTGCTCTCATATTCCGCTTATTCTTTTTGATTCTCGATTCGAGCTTTCCCTTCGGTGTTCGTTTTCCACAAGATCCGATGCCGGTTTCATATGCGAACGTTGTTTCTCCTACTCCGATGACTCGTCCCGACTCGATGCCTTCTCTTCAGGATCCGAACTCGAATCCTCTGTTCATCCATAACGCCGATCACGCTGGTATCTCTCTTGTCTCCGATAAACTCACTGGTATGAGAAACTTTAATACCTGGCGTAGATCTATGATGATGGCATTAGGAGCTCGGAACAAAGTCGTTTTTGTTGATGGTACGTTTACTGAGTTGGAGAAGTCTCATCCTGATTATTCCTCTTGGTTTAGATGCAATAGTATGGTGTGTACTTGGATAGTCAATGCTGTGGATAAATCGATTGCGAAGAGTATTATGTATCTTGACACAGCAAGACAGATGTGGCTTGATATACATGATCAATTCAAGCAGAGCAATGGTCCTCGTACTGCCGAAATCAAACAGTTGATTTTCTCTGAAGTTCAAGGTTCACACAGCGTCAATGAGTATTATACTAAGCTCAAACAGCTATGGGAGGAGCTTAAGAATCATGAAGATCCTTATAAGTGTTGATGTGGTCGTGAAAATTGTGAAAGTTTTAAGTCTCTTGTGGAACGTGATGAGCAAGAACGTATCTTGAAGTTTCTTATGGGATTGAATGACTCTTACACTGCTACTAGAGGTCAGATTTTGATGATGGAACCGAAGCCTTCCATTACTAAGGTTTTCAATCTGATCTCACAGGAAGAACGTCAACGTTCTATGAAGCAATCTCCGACAAGTGCAGTGGCTTTTCAGACGTCTCAATCCTCTTCTGATCAACTTGTTGCTGCTTACTCTGGTGCTTATAACAAGCCTCGTTCTCGTCCTATCTATTCTCATTGCGGCGTTGTTGGTCACACAGTTAACAGATGTTATAAACTCCATGGATATCCTCCTGGTTACAAGCCTCCAACTTCTTCATACAAACCACCAAATCAACAGTCTCAACCAAATCAGCAGCACGGTTCTTCCTCTGCAAATTCTCAAAAGAAGGAGAACGTTGGCATGGTTACTGGTGATTCAAGTTCATCCACTTTCAATCAACATGGTGTGAGTTTGGATAAGTTCTTCAGCAGCTTCTAAATGTTATGAACAAGTCTCCACAAGTTCAGAACTCTGTCTCTCAGGTTTCTGGCAGTCAGTTGAATCTCGCAGATGGCACAATCTCTTATTCTAAACCTCAACCTCATCTCTTAACCCAGATTCCTGCCCCATCGGGTAATTTTCATACTCTTTCTCATTTACTTTCCGTGGAAAATACTGATAATAAACCTTCAAAATATAATGCCTGGATTGTTGACACAGGAGCTAGTTGTCATGTGTGCTCTGACTCTAGTCTCTTTTGTGATCTTAAACCCATTAATAACACTTTCGTTACTCTCCCTGATGGAACTCGCATAGCAGTAACTCTTTCTGGAACAATTCAACTTTCGAAAACACTTATCATCTCTCCTGTTCTTTTTATTCCTCATTTCAAATTCAATCTCTTAAGCATCAGTGCCCTTACAAGAAACAGTGATATCACTGTCCTTTTCTCTTCTTCTTCTTGTTACATTCTTCCTTTTAACCCTTTTCTTTCTCAGGAGCATATTCTGGACTCTGTGATTGGGAAGGGTAGTCTTCGTGAAGATCTCTATGTCTTTGAGCCTCTAATCTATTCTTCTGTTGCTCCTGCTCAAGCTCATTCTACTTTACAAATCTCTGCTGAAGTCTGGCACCAGCGGTTGGGACATCCATCTTTTGATAAACTCCATTCTTTGTCTAAAGATTTACAGTTTTCAGTCAATAAAAATGCTCATGACCACTTATGTACAATTTGCCCTTTAGCGAAACAGAAACGTTTTTCATTTCCATCTTCAAACAATCTTTCTTCTAAACCTTTTGATCTTATTCACCCGGATGTTTGGGGACCATTTCATGTTACAACTCCAGAAGGATATAGATATTTCCTTACTATTGTAGATGATTGTACAAGGGCTACTTGGGTTTACCTTCTTACGAATAAAAGTGCAGTGACTACTATCTTTCCTGAATTCATTACTTTTGTTGAAACACAATATCAAAAACAGATCAAAGCTATTCGAACAGATAATGCCCCGGAACTATCATTTACTTCTTTACTTAAGCTTAAAGGTATCATCCATTATTTTTCTTGCATCTATACTCCACAACAAAACTCTGTTGTGGAGAGAAAACATCAACATATTCTTAATGTTGCAAGGTCTCTCCTTTTTCAATCTAATATACCTTTAACTCATTGGGGGGGATTGTATTCTCACATCTATATATCTTATAAATCGTACACCTTCTCCTCTTCTTAACAATAAATCTCCTTTTGAACTCTTAAATTCTAAACCACCTGTGTACAATCATCTGCGTGTCTTTGGTTGTCTCTGTTTTGCTTCTACTCTCTTAAAAGATAGACACAAATTTTCTCCAAGAGCCACAGCTTGTGTTTTCTTAGGTTATCCTCAAGGTTACAAAGGTTATAAAGTTCTTGAGCTTGAGACAGGAACCATTTCTATCACTCGTAATGTGGTTTTTCATGAATCCATTTTTCCTTATTCTCAACAACCACCTGTTTCAAACATCTTTTCTCAGGATGTCCTTCCTATGCCAGTGCCAGAGTCATGCTTTCCAGCTTCTTGTGATATTGATCCTACGCCTATATTTCCTGATGATTCTTCTCATATTGTTCATGATGAGTCTTCATTTCCTTCTTCTTCTGTTCCTACTTCTTCTTCTTCTAATCCTACTGCTGAGTCTGTTCCATCAGGTGAGAATATTCGTCCTAAACGTCAATCCCGAGTCCCATCTTAACTTGATGAATACCATTGTTATCTTTTACATAAACCCCTATTTCTCCATCTAAACATACTACTCCTTATCCCCTTTCTTCTTTTCTTTCTTATGATAATCTTCAACCTTCTTATAAAAATTTTGTTTTAAACATCACCACTACAACCCCACCCAAAACTTTTCTTGAGGCTATTAAATCTGTGGAGTTCACTGATGCTATGAGAAATGAGATGACATCTTTAGAGGCTACTGGAACTTGGTCTGTTTGTGAACTTCCTCCAGATAAGCATCATGTAGGTTGTAAGTGGGTGTATACGATTAAGTTTAATCCTGATGGTACTATTGAGAGATTCAAAGCACGTTTAGTGGCTAAAGGATATACTCAGATTGAGGGACTTGATTATATCGGCACTTTCTCACCAGTTGCAAAGATGGGTACAGTTCGTCTTCTTCTCCGTCTTGCTGCTAGTAAGAATTGGTCGATTACTCAGATGGATATTAGTAATGCTTTTCTCAATGGTGACCTCGATGAAGAAATTTATATGACTATACCTCAGGGTTATTCTCAGCTGACTGGTAAGACATGGCCTAAGAACTATGTTTGCAAACTTCACAAGTCGTTATACGGATTGAAACAGGCTTCTCGTCAGTGGAATCAAAAGCTTTCGAGTGTGATTTTAGCTGCAGGTTTCACACAAGCTCCGTCTGATCATTCTTTGTTTGTGAAGTCTACTTCTGATGTTTTCTTGGCGATATTGGTTTATGTTGATGATATATTGCTTGTTGGAAGTGATGATTCTGCTGTGAATGCATTCAAGGATACTCTTAAGGCTGCATTCAAACTACGGGATCTTGGTCCTGCAAAATATTTTCTTGGTTTTGAGATCGCTCGTTCTAGTAGTGGTATCTCCATTAATCAGCGCAAATACACTTTGGAGCTTCTGAATGATGCTGGTTTACTTGGCTGCAAGCCACTTTCAGCTCCTATGGAGCCAAATCTCAAAATGTCTACTTCAGATGGTGATGTTCTTCCTGATCCCTCTGTTTATCGAAGAATTTTTGGTCGCCTTCTTTACTTGATACATACGCGTCCTGACATTACTTATGCTCTCCACAAACTCAGTCAATATATGTCTGCTCCACGTTCGGTTCATCTTCAAGCTGCTAATCGTATTCTTCGGTACTTGAAGAAGGACCCAGGACAAAGTCTATTCTTTTCTGCTTCTACTGATCTTCAACTCACTGCCTTTTGCGATGCTGATTGGGCAGCGTGTCCTGACTCTCGTCGATCTGTCACTGGTTACTGTATCTTTCTTGGTGATTCGTTAATCAGTTGGTGTTGCAGGAAACAGCCGACTGTATCTCGAAACAGTTCTGAAGCAGAGTACCGTTCTATGGCCGATACCACATGTGAGCTAGTTTGGTTATCTTTTCTTCTTAGTGATCTTCACTGTAAACCTTCTGGTCCTGCTATCCTATTTTGTGACAATCAATCTGCTCTGCACATTGCTTCCAATCCCGTGTTCCACGAGCGTACCAAGCACATCGAGAATGATTGTCATGTCGTGCGGGAGAGGTTACTCAGTGGTTTCATGAAGACTTTACATGTTCGAAGTGATAATCAGCTTGCTGATATCTTTACAAAGGCTGTTCAACCTGGTTTGTTCAAGCATTTAACGTCCAAGATGGGATTACACAGTTTGTATACTCCATCTTGAGGGAGGCGTATTGGATTATATACATTGTGTATGGTTTAATACGGTTTATACCGGTTTAGTACTTTCTATATAAGGATGTAAGTTTGGTTCAATTGTAACAGAATCATAATGAATAAACGTATTTTCATCGTCTTCTCTCTCGTCTCTCACTGAGCTCAAGCTCGTTCTCAAGCTCGATAACAGAATCTAATAAGCTTACCAGATCCAACTGCTAGAATGACGGTTTGAGGGGGATTAACCACTGTACAAAATTGCTTGATTCCAAAAGATCCTCCAAATTTTAAAGAGACTATAAATGTTCTTCCCTAATGACTACGAATGTATGATAAATGATAAAAAGACAAATTACGGTCAATAGTAACCCGGTTAGTGGAGGAGAAATAGCGAACTGTTTCATCTTATTGCTCAAGCCGCAATAAGGTGGAAACATCCTTCAACTGTGAAAACACACACATCATGAAAAATCTAACAAACTTCCTTAAATGAGTACAACATCAAGCTTATGTATGAGCTTGGCACTGGTTTATGCCAAACCAGAAAGTAAACCACACGAAACCGATACTGAATCATGGTTAAGTACACTGCATCTAAATCAACTCCGGTGGCCCCATAGATCACAAATGATTCCAGGTTGATCATAAAACTCTTCAATTTAGTTGATAATTTAAATAAAACTCACAATACGTGAACCCCAGGTAAAAAAAGTCATCATCAACAACATCGAACAAAAAAGAACTGATCGGAGAAACCTTTTAGTGAAAGTAATTTTGTGATTGTTTATTAATGGGTTTAACAAAGGCCCATTAATAGTTTCTAATGCGCCAGCAGAGAGACTATATAATTACGATTTTGCATTTTGGCAGTTAGAAAACCAGAACAAGTGAGAGGAGCGGGAAACACAGAGAATCCGTTTCTTCTTCTTCTCCGACGAATCGCTCTCTTCTCCGGCGACTGCGATTGTGAATTTCTGAAGCGCGGATAGAGATAGTAACCATCGGTTATTCTTCAAGGTATATCGAGTAACATCTTTTGTTTTTCTTTCTCCTCGATCTATGCGAACGATACACTTATCTTATTGCGTAATCTCAAGTTAGTCTGATTCAATCGACATTTGATTCAATTTCTTGATCTTTAAATCCTTATTATCGTGCCAAAACTCTTGTCTGTTTTTTTTTTTTCAGTGGCCATGGATCCTGCAGCAAATAGTTCTTTCAATGACGATAGTTCCTCTGAGTTTGTGACATTGATCTTTTGATTTCTTCATTTTTGTTTTGATAGATTCTTTCCCCTCTCTTTACGCTTTTCTTTCTTTTTTTCTGTTTCAGGGAGAGGCATGTAGCTGACCCGGTTCGTGAGGCTATATCAACGATCAATGGTGGAAACGGTGTTGACATTGATGGCATTTACGACTTTGTCAAGGTTCAATATTGATTACCACCATCTCTCTAATCATCCGTTAATTTCCCTCGTGGTGTTTTATGATCTGATGAGAGTGAGAGGACGCTAGTTGCCAACTTTTGATCAGTCACCATCATCATTCAAAAAGAGTTGTTCTTGTTGGTTGATAAAACTGCAGGCTAGGCATAGTGTAATGCCAAATTACAAGGACGTGTTGGAAGTCGAGCTGAACACACGTGTCTCTGAAAACGAACTAGAGAAGGTGACCACCTTAGTTTCTTGAATCTTCTTATATATCTTATACTAAAACTGGATCATTAATTATGATACGGTTTGTTTGATCAAAAACTTGGAAATGCAGGTTGATAGCCTCTACAGGATCATCCATGTTGTTAGGTCAGGAAACACAAATGAGACAACAGAGCCTGAGTCTGACGAACCAGTTGCAGTGACTGATCTTCCAAATACTGCTTCAGGGTTTGTAATCTTTCTATATACTGTATGTTTAAAAAATTTGAATCTTTTTGATTTCTGTTATCGTGTTCTGACAGATTCTTTTCAGGGAAACGTTTGATAACGTGCTTGTTAAAGCTATAAGAACACTCAATGATGGAAACGGTGCTGACATTGATGAGATTTGCGAATATATCAAGGTTAAATGGGGACCATCTCTCTAATCACTTTGTTTCCATAATTGCCACTTGGTTTGATTATTATTCCTCCAGCATCATCATCTCACTCAAAAAGAGTGCATTCTTGTGGTTGATAAATTGCAGGGGAGTTATGATCTAGGGCCAAACCGTAGGAACCTGGTGGATGAATACATGTACTTGGGTTTTTCTAATACCGAAATAGAGAAGGTACCTTAGTTTGTTCATTTTACTAGCATCTATACACATCAATACTATTAAAAACCTAGAGATAGATATTTACTATACATTATTTGTTTGAATACAAAAAAAAAAGATAAAAACTTGAAAATGCAGGTGGAAAACCGCTACAGAATCGTCAATGTCACTTCAGAAGATACAAATAAGACAACAGACTACATTTTACCCTATGGGTTTGTTGTGATATTTGGAAAATCTTATAATTTTTCGTACGTTATAGTGTTTGATATTCCATATCTCTATTTATTGTATTAATTTTTGTCCGGTTCTTTCGCCTCTTTTTCAGGGATATGCCTGAGGCCATGGTTATTGAGGCTATAGCAGCAATGGATTATGGACTTGGTGTTGATGTAGGCGAGATTTTCCAATACATCGAGGTTAATATATAAGGACCATCTCACTATCATCATTCTGCATCTTTGTCAAAAAAAAGTTACTTGGTGATCAGTCTCTGAGTCCATAGTCTTGAAGGTTATTTCTTTGTGGTTGATAAATTGCAGAATAGGTTCAAAATACCGTCGAATTACATGAAGATATTGGAAGACGAGCTGAACAAACGCGTTTCTGAAAACGAACTACAGAAGGTAACCTAGTTTGTTCATTTTAAGTAGAAATCTGTATATATTAATACTTGTTCACTACGTTACGTATTTATATTTGTCTGATGATGAAAAAAAACTTGAAACTACCAGGTAGAAGGCGGCTACAAGGTCCTGGGTGTTACTTCAGACAATATGGATGAGGCCCAGTCACAAGCTGTTGCAGTGGCTGATCAGAAAGATCCTGCAAAGAGTTCTTCTTCTTCTTCAGATGCCACTACTTCCTCTAGGTTTGCGACATTTTGGAATCTTATAATGTTAAAAATGATCTTTGTATTGTATATTGACAGATTATTTCCATTCTTTACTTTATTTTTTCTTTCTTTCAGGAATAAACCATATAATCAGCCTGTTATGGACGCTGTATCAACAGTCAATGGTGGAAATGGGGTTGATATTGAGGGAATTCTCAAGTTTATCAAGGTTAATAGGAAGCTCTCTCTATAATTATCTGTTTCCATGGTTTTGATCTGTGTTTAGACAATGATCGCACTCACCTGGGATTCCTTACTCCTCCATTGTTCTTGATCAGCATCATCATCATGCTGCACCTCAGTCAAAACTGTTTTGGTGGTTGACAAATTGCAGGCAAAGTATCCTAGGGTTTCTTCCCAAAATTATAGGAAGCCCTTGGAAAACTGGCTGAAAAGAAGTGTTTCTCTATGCATATTAGAGAAGGTACCACCTCGGTTTTGTTTATTTAACAAGCATCTTCTATATAGTATATGCCAAAAACTTGTTCATAATGATGCTTGAATCGTATTATAAATTTTGTTGATTAAATAAAAAGAAAAAAAAACTTGAAAATTAATGCAGGTAGAAACCCACTACAAGATCCTCAATCTTACTCCTGAGAAAGTAGCCGAGATAAGCGAGGCTACAGCAAAAGCAGTTGCAGTGTCTGATCAGAAAGAGTTAGAAGCGAAAGAGGCATCGGAAGCTGCAGATAGGGCCAAAAAGGTGTTAGAAGAAAACGAACTTGTTTTGAAGATGGCCAAAGAGGCCGTTGACCGATGTAATTTCTTCCACCTACCGAACTCAACCTCTCCATTATCAATTCATAATCATCATTACTCACCCATTTTTGCCTTTTTTTCTTGCAGGTACCAGGGGCGACTAGGTCTCCCTGCCCTAAAAGCTCTACCTTCTGGTCTGGTTCAATGTAAAAGTATTGGAGGACCGTTTCTTTGATAGTCTGGGTTTAGAGTTTGCATATATGTGATCTCATTAGCGAAAACTTTTGTGACTCTATGTTTATCTTTTGATTTCAAACGTTTCTGGTTGTACATAAATAGAGTTTCTACTACTGTTCTTTTGAGACCTTAAGAGAATGTGGCCGTGGGGTGGGTTGCTTTATGAACGAATCACTTTTCAAGGAAATCAGTTCAACTTGTGATAATAATAATGTACTCATGACGCACACTTTTTTACGGTGTACCGTTATAACATTTGACTCAAAGCTTGAATATCCTTTAACAACAAGAGGTCAAGCTGAATCCATTTACCCACGAGACGTCTTCGCTATCGCTGAACTATACGCCAGAACCGAACTCTACCCAACCAAAATAACCGAAATCGAGCCGAATTTGATAATATCAAATTCTGCATGGATCGTGTATATCTTTAAATCGAAAACAGAAACCAAAACCGAACATGAACCACCGAAATAAAACCGAATGAATACTCGATTTTTAAATTATAGTTTATATACGTAAAATATAAATTAGATTATGTTTTAAAATAACCAAACTTTATATTATAAGATTTGAAAAGCAGATTTATCCAAAATATAATTATCTGGACGATTATTTATCCATAATATTTTAAATTAGCCGATATTATACTCTATTTTTTTTCAAATTTTCTCTTAAAAGTTCCAAAAAAATTACTTAAATTAACAAAATTTATTTTAAAACTTAAAACAGAATCGAAACCAAATCAGACTTAAACCACTTTTCAATATTATTACCAAATCAAATCGAAATTGAACCAAATTTCATAAACATCCAAACGGATCATATAGAATCCAAAAACCAAAATCAAAAGAAAATCGAACGAAACCGGTCCCAAATGTTGAGGCCTGGTTTTCAAATTCCGACTCGAGAACTACATTGTCGTTATAAGATTATGAGTGTTTGTCAGCAAGTATGTGATTCGATTCATAAAGGCACATCTCTCTCTATCTCTTTTTTGTGATGAATATCAAATTTATTGATCATAAAGTGGCTCATGTACAAGTACAAGGGAGTAAGTTTAAGGAATTCTAAGTTTCTAACTAAAACTAAACGAAAAAAAAAGAAAGAGTAACTTCTATCTTTATGTTGAGTACAGTTGGAACTATCTTCTTAGCAGCAGTTTAAGTGGATGCCTCCCTACATAGAGAAGAAGGGATGATATTGAAAAGAAAAAATAGCATATCTCTCTTGCACGAAATCATAAGACCATTTTAACCGTAAAACCCTTTAGGGACCCTTAATGAATTTTTAATAATAAATTTAATTTTTAAGTGGGGTTAAGGATCGTTGTTAAGAAACTTCTATTTTAAGCGGTTCTTCAGACCCAATTTAGAGAGACTGTATATGTTCCTCCCTAATGACTACGAATGTATTGATAGATGATAAAAATACAAATTACCGTCAATAGTAGCCCGGTTAGTGGTGAAGAAATAGCGGATTGTTTCATCTTGCGGAAACATCCTTCCAACTGTGAAAACACACACATCATGAAAATCTAACTAACTTCCTTAATCGAGTACAACATCAAGCTTATATAGTGAGCTTGCCACTGGTTCACAAGTCATGCCAAACCAGAAAGTAAACCACACTAAACCTTTAAGTGAGAGTAATTTTTTATATTTTCTTAATGGGTTTAGTAAAGGCCCATTAATAGCTGAGGCTATATAATTACGTTTTTGCATTTTGGCAGTTAGAAAACCAGAACAAGCAGAGTAGCGGGAAACACAGAGAATCCGTTTCTTCTTCTTCTCCGACGAATCGCTCTCTTCTCCGGCGACTGCGATTGTGAATATCTGAAGCGCGGATAGAGATAGTAACCATCGGTTATTCTTCAAGGTACATCGAGTAACTATCTTTTCTCCTCGAAATTTTTGATTCGATTAAAGATCTATGCGAACGATCGAACACTTATCTTGCTGCGTAAATCTCAAGGAAGTCTGATTCAATCGATTAATGAATCATTTTCTTGATCTTCGAACTCTTCTCTGTTTCAGCGGCCATGGATCTTGCAGCAAATAGTCCTTCCGATGACGATAGTTCCTCTGACTCTGAGTTTGTGGCACTGATCTTTTGATTTATTTTATTGTTATTTTGATTGATTATTTTACGTTTTCTTCTTTCTTTCTTTTTTTTTTGTTTCAGGGACAGGCATGTAGCTGACCCGGTTCGCGAGGCTATATCAACGATCAATGATGGAAACGGTGTTGACATTGATGGCATTTACGACTTTGTCAAGGTTCAATATTGAGTACCATCATCTCTCTAATCATCCGTTAGTTGGTGTTGTTTGATCTGATGAGAGTGAGAGACGAACTTTGATGCATCATCTCATTCAAAAAGAGTTGTTCTTGTGGTTGATAAAATTGCAGGCTAGGCATAGTCTAATGCCAAATTACAGGGACGTGTTGGAAGTCGAGCTGAACACACGTGTTTCTAAAAACGAACTAGAGAAGGTTGCCTTAGTTTTGTGAATCATATATATGATCTATATACTAAAGCTAGATCATTATGATACGGTTTGTTTGATCAAAAACTTGGAAATGCAGGTTGATAACCTCTACAGGATCATCCATGTTGTTAGTTCAGAAAACACAAATGAGACAACAGAGCCCGAGTCTGACGAACCTGTTGCAGTGACTCATCCTCCAAATACTGCTTCAGATATCCCTAGTAGTTCCTCCTCTGGGTTTGTAATCTTTATAATGTTAAAAAATTTTGAATCTTTTTGATTTCTTGTTATTGTATTCTACAACAGATTCTTTCCTTCTCTTTTCAGGAAAGAGTTTGAAGACATGGTTCTTAAGGCTATAAGAACACTCAATGATGGAAACGGTGCTGACACTGATGAGGTTTACGAGTTTGTCAAGGTTTATTATTGACCATCTCTCTAATCACTTTGTTACCATAACTGCCATATGGATTGCTTATTCCTCCATCACCATCTCACTCAAAAGGAGTTGATAAATTGCAGGGGAGTATTAATCTAGTGCCAGGGAATAGGGAGATGGTGGAAGAATACCTGGACTTGTGTGTTTCTCAGAACCAACTAGAGAAGGTACCTTAGTTTGTTCTTTTTTTCTAGCATCTATACATATATATATATATATATATATATATATACATTAAAAACCTGATCAGTGTGAGGCTAGTTTAGAGACATTTAGTATATATTATTTGTTTGCATAAAAAAAGAGATAAAAAACTTTAAAATGCAGGTAGAAAACCGCTACATAATCGTCAGTGAGACAACAGAGACCGAGTCAAAATCAGTTGAAGACTCTGATGATCAGAAAGATCCTGCAGCTAGTTCCTCAGATTACGCTCTACCTTATGGGTTTGTTGTGATATTTGGAAAATCTTATAATTTTTATTACGTTATACTGTTTGATATTCCATATCTCTTTAATGTATTAATTTTGTCCGGTTCTTTCGCCTCTTTTTCAGGGATATGCCTGAGGCCATGGTTATTGAGGCTATATCAACAATGGATTATGGATACGGTGTTGATATCGACGAGATTCACGAATATATCGAGGTTAATATATAGGAACATCTCACTATCATCATTCTGCATCTTAGTCAAAAAAAAAAGTAGAGTTATTTGGTGATCAGTCTCTGAGTCCATAGTCTTGAAAGTTATTTCTTTGTGGTTGATAAATTGCAGAATAGGTACAAAATACCGTCGAATTACATGAAGATATTGGAAGACGAGCTGAACAAACGCGTCTCTGAAAACGAACTAGAGAAGGTAACCTAGTTCGTTCTTTTTAAGTAGAAAAATCTGTATATATTAATACTTGCTCATTACGATACGTGTTTATATTTGATGATGATGATGAAAAATCTGATGATGAAAAAAAAAACATGCAATGCCAGGTAGAATACGGCTACAAGGTCCTGGATGTTACTTCAGATAATATGGATGAGGCCCAGTCACGAGCTGTTGCAGTGGCTGTTCCTGCAAAGAGTTCTTCTTCGTCAGATGACTCTACTTCCTCTAGGTTTGTGACATTTTGGAATCTTATAATGTTAAAACTGATCTCTGTATTGTATATTGACAGATTATTTTCACTCTTTACTTTATTTTTTTTTTTCTTTCTTTCAGGAATACACCATATTATGACCCTGTTATTGACGCTGTATCAACAATCAATGGTGGAAATGGTGTTGATATTGATGGAATTATCAAGTTTATCCAGGTTAGTAGGAAGCTCTCTCTACTCTCTTTCTCTATAATTATCTGTTTTCATGGTTTTGATCTGAGTTGAGACAATGGTTGCACTTGGGTTTGCTTACTCCTCCATTGTTCTTGATCACTATCATCATGCTGCACCTCAGTCAAAACTGTTTGATGTGGTTGATAAATTGCAGGCAAAGGATGGAAGGATTTTTTCGCCAAATGATAGGAAGTACTTGGAAGGAAAGCTGAAAAGACGTGTTTCTCAGTGCATACTAGAGAAGGTACCACCTTGGTTATTTAACAAGTATCTCCTATAGTATATATGTCAAAAATTGTTCATAATGATGCTTGAAACCGTATTTTACGTTATTTTGTTTGATAAGAAAAGAAGAAATCAATGCAGGTAGAAACCCACTACAAGATGCTCAATCTTACTCCTGCGAAAATAGATGAAATTAGTGAAGCCGCAGCAAAAGCAGTTGCAGTGTCTGATCAGAAAGAGTTAGAAGCGAAAGAGGCATCGGAAGCTGCAGAGAGGGCCAAAAAGGTGTTAGAAGAAAACGAGCTTGTTTTGAAGATGGCCAAAGAAGCACTTGGTCGATGTAATTTCTTCCACCTACCTAAATCAACCTCTTCATTATCAATTCATCACTCACCCTTTTTTGTTTGCTTCTTTTCTTGCAGGTGCCAGAGGCGACTAGGTCTCCCTGCCTTAAAAGATCTACCTTCTGGTCTGGTTCGGTGTAGACGTAATGGATGACCGGTTCGTTGATAAAGTTTTGGTTTTGAGTTTGCATATATGTGATGTCATTGGCTAAAACTTTTGTCACTTTATGTTTAGCTTTTGATGAGTTTCAAACGTTTCTGCTTGTACATAAATAGAGCTTCTACTACTGCTCTTTTGAACGCTTTTACAAACGAAAGGATGTACAACATAGAATTTAGCTACCGAAAAGCAAATCCCGTTTTTTTTTCAATTATATTATGAGTGTTGTCAGCAAATGAGGTGGAAAAGTGAGAAAAAGAGGAAATTATAGGGTAAAATTGGGAAATAAGAAAGAAGAAGAAAAGGTAATAAGAGGAAACCCAAAGACCCTTCCAGATAAATAGAAAAAAAAGGATCAGACAGGCTTACACGTTTTATTACATCCAGTCTCTCTCTCTACCTATCGCTCTTTTTTTTAGTTTATCTCTTTACGATTCGCTTCAGATCCGAGCTTGGACGATTTCAAGCTCTCTCTCTCTCTCAGAAGAAAGTCTTTCACTTTTTGTTTCTCAATCTCCCAAGGTTCGTGAATCTTTTTTCTACTTTCTCTGTATTTTTTTGGAGATTTGGATCCTCTTCTCTAAATTTAATCTCCTTGCGATTGATCTGTTGGGTCGTACTCTTTCTGGGTCATTTCTAGAATTTTTCAGTTTGTTCTGTGTAACATTTGAATCAATTGGTGGCTATAACCCTAAAAAATACCTAACTTTCGATGTTAATGTCTCCTCACCTTATCAACAATAGAGTTAGCTTTAGATTTTCTAAAATTACTAAATGCTTTTTATGGAGAGGAGATGTGTATATGATATTGGATGAACCATTAGCTTTTGTTTCTCTCCTGACATATTTAGTCATTTAATGCTTGATTTGATAGTGTTTTTGTACATTAAAAGAAGTGTCTTTTTATATCTAAATTTTTTACATGTCTTTGTGTGTGTTTGTTATAGTCATGGCAGGATCTGCACCAGAAGGCACACAGTTTGACACTCGTCAGTTTGACCAGAGGCTCAATGAAGTGTATGTCTTTTAACATCTATGCTTCTAATCAAACATGTCTTCTCTTTTTATTATTATTTTTTTCTATAGTTAGTTGTAATTGTTATTTCTTTATTTGAGTGCAGCCTCGAGGGACAGGACGAGTTCTTCACCTCCTATGATGAGGTCCACGAGAGCTTTGATGCCATGGGTTTGCAAGAGAACCTTCTCAGGGGTATCTATGCATATGGTATGTCTATTAAGATGAATCATCATACTCACATCCTCTCAACTCTTTATCTGATACTTGTGCATTGTTTTTTTCCTTTCTAGGTTTTGAAAAGCCTTCTGCTATTCAGCAAAGAGGAATCGTACCCTTTTGCAAGGGTCTTGATGTGATCCAGCAGGCACAGTCCGGTACCGGCAAAACCGCCACCTTCTGCTCCGGTGTCTTGCAGCAGCTTGACTTCTCCCTTGTCCAGTGCCAAGCCCTCGTCTTGGCTCCCACCAGAGAGCTCGCTCAGCAGATCGAGAAGGTCATGCGTGCTCTCGGAGACTACCTCGGCGTCAAGGTCCACGCCTGTGTCGGTGGAACCAGTGTCCGTGAGGACCAGCGCATCCTCCAGGCCGGTGTCCACGTCGTCGTTGGAACTCCAGGTCGTGTCTTCGACATGCTCCGAAGACAGTCACTTCGCTCCGACAGCATCAAGATGTTTGTCCTTGATGAAGCTGATGAGATGCTCTCCCGTGGTTTCAAGGATCAGATCTACGACATCTTCCAGCTCCTCCCGCCGAAGATCCAGGTCGGTGTGTTCTCGGCTACGATGCCACCGGAGGCCCTCGAGATCACGAGGAAGTTCATGAGCAAACCCGTGAGGATCCTGGTGAAGCGCGACGAGCTCACGCTCGAAGGTATCAAGCAGTTCTACGTGAACGTGGAGAAGGAAGAGTGGAAGCTCGAGACTCTCTGTGATCTCTACGAGACGTTGGCCATCACTCAGAGCGTCATCTTCGTCAACACTCGCCGCAAGGTGGACTGGCTCACCGACAAAATGAGGAGCAGGGACCACACGGTCTCGGCGACTCACGGAGACATGGACCAGAACACGAGAGACATCATCATGAGAGAGTTTAGGTCTGGTTCCTCCCGTGTTCTCATCACGACTGATCTCTTGGCTCGTGGTATCGATGTGCAGCAAGTCTCTCTGGTCATCAACTTTGATCTCCCGACTCAGCCGGAGAACTACCTTCACCGTATCGGTAGGAGTGGGAGGTTCGGGAGGAAAGGTGTGGCGATTAACTTTGTGACTCGTGATGATGAGAGGATGCTTTTTGATATTCAGAAATTCTACAATGTGGTTGTTGAGGAGCTTCCCTCAAACGTCGCCGACCTGCTTTGAAGAAGAAAGGAGAAAACCACCAGTTGTCCGCAAAAGGTTACTTGTTTCGCAAGCTTCTTATTTTGATTTTTGACCTATCTTTCTCTGTTTCTCTCTTTGCTCATCGATACATCTTTCTCATTTTCGAACATATATGTCTCATCTGAACATGTTTCTTCTTCTTAATCTCATGCAATATTTATTTATACTTTCTTGTTTGATGCACAAAGTTTTCATAATATGCGTCGATGTTATCATTTTATCAGTAAGAACATCTCTTTTTAATACATCTGATCAGTTTGTCATACTATTCTAATCAGTACGCACATTTCTCTTTTCTTCTTTCATTAGTATTTTAGTGTACACATATACAAACACAGTACAATTCTTTTCTAATTTTTCTACTTGTATAAACAATTTGAATAGTGAGAACAAGAATAATATAAAATATTTTCATCTATCTTCAATCCACGTATAGAAAGAGTACAAACAAAACTTACTTGGGTTTCAATCAAATCATGTTCGAAGCTGTATCATTAGAGGAAGTCCCACTGATGACACTTAACACCGAGTGTTTCCGGTTAAGCTTCACTCTTAGCTGCCTTATCTTAGCATCCACTCGAGCCGTGAACCCAATCTTTGTCTTCTGTCTAGCCTTCGACTTCTCTCGTTTCCACATCCGCTCATCCTCTACATCAATCCTGAAATGCTTGATCTCTTGTATGATATGATGGTCAAGAGGGTTCACCGATCTCTGGTACGAGATGTGAAACAAGTAAGGGAGTGTTGTAGCGGCTATCACCAGGAGGGAAGTGAGCCAGAAGATCGGGGCAGGCGCTAGAACCTCGATGAGCATGTGAAAGATGTTACCGGAGAGTTTCGGTGGTAACATGCCGTATAGGGCGAGGAAGATGTACCAAGCTCCTATGCTTCCCCATATCATGACGTGTTGGATCCAAGTGAAGTGGCTCATCGTTAGAGCGATTTGTACGTTTACTGCCCATATGATGCAGGTGAACATGGCGGTTCCCATGGCGTTCATGTCCGCGGTTTGGCCGTCAGAGCGGAATGATTGGACGTGGAAGATTCCGAGGTTGAGCGAGAAAATGACTATGGATGCGTAGACTCCGTTGCCCATCCATCCGAGGATTCTGTACCAGTCGAAGAATAGGTTCTTGGGGCCTTGTTGATACAATGCAGGAAACTAGAAAAAAGAGGCAAAGAAACGAATCAAGACTTAAGTTCAAAAGGGTTTATGTGAAGATGTTGGACAGAGTATAACCTGTAAGCAGACATCAGAAGGGACATCTTGTTCGAAAACTCCGAGAGAAATGACGGGGAGAGAGGTTAGGACAACGTTGAAGAGTAATAAGTAGGAGTCGTTGAATACTGATTGACCAGAAAACCCAGTGAAGGCTTCGAAGTAGAAGAGAGTTAGGCCAAACGCTATGTTCTTGTAGAAGAAATAACAAATCTGTGTGACAACAACAATTACCAATCAAGGTCAGGTTATAGAAGAAATAACAAATCTGTGACAACAAATATTACTATATAAGTTATTGACTGGTGATATATCAAACTATTTAGACGCATATATTACCATTTGGGCTATTCTTTTGTAACACCAGTGTCCGTGGACAACAAGTAGTCTCTCCAGAAACCGAAACTGGGCTATGGAGAAGTCACTTGCCATTACAGCCTGCAACAAAAAAAACAGAGATGACTTTTATCAAACCAAACTTAAGTATATCTCATTGCATTGAAGAACAGTTTAAAGCACCTGCATGCCTTCAACACCACTGATACCGACACCAATATGAGCTTCTTGTATCATTCCAACATCATTTGCACCATCACCGATTGCTAAAGTTGTCTTCCCTGTTCCTTCTTTAGCTAGCCTTGTTACCTGAAAAAGAAAACATATCAACAAGACAATGTCATGTTCTTGGATGCATTATGTTTCAAAGGACTACAGTCAGTGAGAAGAGAACTGATTGAGTTTTTACGTACAAGCGCTTTCTGTTTAGGAGAGACACGACAGCATATGACTGATGCACAAGCAACTGCAAGTGCAAGAAACTGATACTTGACATCATCTTTCAAAGCATATGTAAGTGTTTTCCCATCAATGATCAACGCAAACGCTGCATGTGGATCTTTTTCTATTTTGATCATCTGTGAGGCATTTGTGATCTGCATTAATATGTTCTGCTTTACAGCCTGAACATATAACGACATTTTTTTTAACATCACATGCAAGATTCTACTGAAGCAGTAATGCAGTTTTCATAAATAGTATGGATATAATACATACAGGTTCAGAGTGTTGTGATGATTCCTCTACATTAGTAAATGAAATGGGTATCTGCTTCATACCCTGTCGAAGTAAGCTGCAGGCATATCTGCATTTGGCCAAACCAAATTATTTAGTCCACTTAGTTTAAAGAAGAATCTATTTCCATAGTCTATTATGGTATTAGCAACAAACCCTATGTTTATTGCTGTCTCCATCTTATCTCCAGTCAAAACCCATATCTTGAGACCAGCTTGGGCAAGGTTATCTATGCATTGAGGCACCTGACAAGTGAAGAACTACTAACAGTAAGCTGAAAAGGATTATTTCATTAAACAATCACAAGTGGATTATTGTCAATTCATACCCCTTTTTGCAGTTTGTCCTCTACAGCAGTAGCTCCAACAAGGATCAATTCCTTTTCCATCATATCTGATACCTTCTCCAGCAATTCATCTCTATCAGCTCCCACTGATGTTTTAGCTTTGTGAAATTCACTATTCCATGCTTCATACTCAGCTTCATCCAGCTTTCTATAGCCGAGTGCCAATGTACGCAGACCAGCTTCACCGTATTCGTTCAAATGCTTGGAAGTAGCTGCCAAATAATCTTTTCCTTTCTTTGATAACCGGTCAAATATGATGCTGCCAAAAAAAAAAGAAACAAAAACCCATTAGAGTTTGATTATAATAAGAAGTGATAATCAATATGTGCAGCCAAACCTGTCAGCGCCTTTACATAGTAGAAGAATCTGCCCTTCATCATCTCTGATAATGGTAGACATTCTTTTTCTTTTGCTAGTGAAGTCTAATAGATTTAATACTTTGTATTCTCTATACAAACAACCACCACATGAATTAGATATTTTCACATTAAAAATGAAACATTCACATCAACTGATTTAAGTAAGAATCCAACCTATTAACTTGATGACCTGAAGGTGAAAACCGTTCAGCTATGAAGACACTTGACTGAGTTCTCTTAGTAAACTCAAAACCAAACTCCCTAGAAGCAACAAGGAAAGCAACTTCATCAGGAGACTCAGCTTCATAAGTACACTTGCCAGTCTCTTCATCCACCTCAGGAATAGCAGTATGACAAACCGCCAATATACGGAAAAACATCAAAACGTCATCTGAATTAGGTTCATTGACCCAGTTGTCATCCATCAGACGCTTATCCTCAAAACTAAACCCCTTGATACCACCACCACTAGTCTTCTTCTGATGATCCTTATCGTCGCTAGCAGTGATCATCACAGTCTCCAGCTCAAAATCCGAAGACGTCTTACTGGAAAGCTTCGTGTACCGTTGCGCCCTGCCTTTAGTCGCCGGAACATTTGTAAAGTCGTCATCGCCTTCCTCGATATCCATCGCCATCTGCTTCGCAGCAGCTAGCTCTACTTCGCTGGCACGGACACCGTAAGAAGTACCAGCGATCGAGCATTTCAGAAAATCCATCTGGTTACACGTCAACGTCCCCGTTTTATCAGAAAGAATGGTGTCGACTTGACCGAGCTCTTCGTTTAAATTCGACGTGCGCGCCTCGGCAGGCGTCCCGCTCTCGCTATCGTACATCTGCAAGTCATGGTTAATGAAAGTCGCTTGCAAGACTTTCACCAACTCGATGGAGACGTAGAGAGAGATGGGAATCAAGTAGCCGTAAAGCAAGAGAGCAGTGATCAGATGAACCACCCAAGCGTACAGAGGATTCGTCGGATTCGTCAAGCTCTCGGGTTTGTCCGGTCGCAGGTACCACCAGTCCGCCATGACGAGTTTCGTCATCAGGGCGAATCCTAGAGAGCTGATGAAAGAGACGAACAAAAGAAGTCCGAAGAGTGTGTATATAATATAGTCCATGGTCTTCTCGATGCTGCTTCTCTTCGAAGGAGACTTGGTAGAGTTCTGCATGACCTTGGTGTCGTGGCCCGTGAAGACCACGACACCGTAGATATAAGTTGTGTTCCTCAGTTTAGAATCTCTCAATAGAATCTGGTTAGGATCAAGCGGATAGACCTGTCCGTCATCACACTCGAGGTTCCCGACGAACGTATACAAGTTCGGATTCGGATCCTCACATCTGATAGTTCCAGAGAAACTCTTGAATGACTCATCCTTCTCCAAAGACAGAGTTGCGTCCAAACACCTCTTAACTTTCAAGTTAGTCTCTCCGTCTAAGTTCATAGTCTCCACGTAACAGATCCCATCCTCGTAGCTAGACGACAAGAGAAACAAATCAGCAGGGAAGAACTCATCCTTCTCGACTCTCACCACATCTCCAACACGAAGCTTCTTCCACGTCCTGCGACCGAACTCACCGCTTCCTTTGTGAACACTCGCTTTCCTCGAGTTCACCCCGACGTCCTGCATGAACCTGCGCCAGTCCTCTAAGGCCTCTTTGCCCATGCTGAGGCCGACGACGAAGACGAGAGGAGCGATCATGCTCCATTTGTTGAAAGGGGAGAGAGGGAAGAGGGAGAGGACGGCGGCGACGAGGAAGTAGAAGTTGGCGACGCGATGGAACTGCTCGTAGAGGCATTTGGGGAGGAAAGAGAGGAGGCTGTACCTGGTGGTGGAGACGTAGTTGGAGCGGTACCTGAGGAGTTTGGTGGCGAGGTGGATGTGGGGTTGGTTGCAGTGGACGATGCGGGTGTAGCCTGGTCCGTTGATGACGTGGGGGCATTGGTCGTCGAGAGTTTTGGGTCTGAGGCATCTGAAGGTGTAGAAATGGCTTTTCCTGATCTTTGATCTTATTTTACTACGACGATGAGCCATTCCTTAGAGAATAAAAAGAACCGTTAACTGTTGAAGAAGAAACCCTCGTAACTGCCAAAAATGAAACAAAACTTTATTTTAATTTCATTCCAAGGACCCAAGGCTACAGATTTTGAGATTAGGGTTGTTTGATATTGCGATTTCGAAAAGCTTGCTGCACAAGACATAGGAGGAAATAAGCGTAAACATCACGTCAGAGAATTTATTACCTGAAAGCGGTAGGCACGTTCATGATCAACACGGAGAAAGGCGATGTTTCTTGTTACAACAAAAAAAATGAAAGAAATGAAAAAAGCAAGGATCGTCGATCATGTGAGAAGAGGAAGGAATGGTGACAGAGCGAGAGAGAGAGATCGAAATAATTGAAGGAGAAGGAGAGGCTGCCCCCTCTTCTCCTTTTCTCTCTCTCTTTCTAAAGACGGAAGAGAGGTTAATAGTCTCTCTCTTTAGTCTCCCACTCACTCTCTCGCACTCTGCTACCCAACGGTTTTCGTCTCTGTTTCTCTAATTCAGCTTCCTTTTTAATTAAAAAAAAAAGAAATTAGCCACTTTCTTCATCTCTATTATTAAAATAGAAGTACACTTAAGAAATATCCCTAAGTTTTTGAAGTTATTTACACTACAATGCCACTGAGCTAATAAATGATATTTCCTTTTAATAATACTGTCTTTTTCTGATTAATAAATGCATATTTCTAACTAAAATTTTGGCAACCAAAAACGGAAACAATGATAAATGAAAAATCAACATTAATTATATAGCTCTAAGATATAGAAACTTAATCACCTGATTTATTTCAAAAATATTGTACGGGTTATTTCTTGGAAGCAAAGTGGGCGCATATTCTCTATTCTACAATTTTAGTAGCCCACTATGTATAGTTTCAATTTTCATAACCTACTAACCATTGTTGTCTATTTTATATAATTATCATTCAAAAAAAATGTTTGCTATACATCATACATATCTAATTATATAAATGTTGAATTTTTTATTATGATACTCAGTATCGGTTATACATGTTAAGTTAAAACGCAAAATTCTAAATTTACTTAATGTGATGCGATTACATATACAGAGATACTCCCTCTATTTTTATGTAAGTAGTTTTAGATGAATGCACAAATATTAATAAAATCATTTAATTTTTTAAAAGTAACATTGGATGTATAAACTAGGTGTAGTTAAACCAATCATAAATAAGTATATGTTATTTGATTGGTCACACTAAACCTAATATAGATAAAAATTATTTGAAAATGTGAAAACTACATATATTTTAAAACAGACAAATTTTGCTTAAACTACTTACAATAAAAAACATAAAGAATAACATTTAAATATAAACACAAACATAAATTTGAAATTTAATACCCGCACGGTTGTGCGGGTCAAGATCTAGTTGTTTATTGATTTTCAAAGCAAAAGATTAATGCCTGATTTTGTTTATCGATTTTAATTGCATGTTTTAGATTCATTGCAATCAGCACCTGACATTATAAAACAATTTTCTTTTTGATTTACAACGACAAATCCACAAGACTCATGTCTAATATAACCAATTATTTTGGGTTTTATTTTATAAATGATTTCTAATGGACACACATCTATCTGACTTCTGACTTAAATCTTCCGTACTGTACTGATGATGATACATGCCTGCCTGACAAACCAGTGAACCACACGACCAAATAGCTCAAAAAACCGATTTGGACCGTTTTGGTTTCTACGTCAAACCGTGAACCTCCTATAACGTCCGGATTAGCACTTTTTAAATTTATATTGCCAGTCTAGTCATCTCATCTTAAATCACTCAATTCACAAAAGTTTTATTGATAATCTCACGATACAAACGCAAATCATAAGTTCATACATTTGTGTTACATTCGCTCATAAACACACCATTAATTTTTGTTTTCTGAAAATATATATATATATAACATTTATTAATACATAAATGGTTGTTTATACTGCCATTGAGAAGGGCAGATTGATTGATTACGCAAATTCAAGTTGGTTGCACAAAGTTGAACAAACAACCAAGTATGTAGAATTTGCTCAAAAACCATGGATCTTGATGTTATCCTTCTTAACCAGACCAGCCTAGTTCAAACATTCTTATGATCAGAATTCTCAATCTTTTACTATAAAACCAAAACTTCATACGGAAAAATAACAAGGAAAGTAATTAATTTACCTGAACAAGGAAGGTAGAGACGTTCTTCCTCTGATCACCTTGTAGCTGAATAACCTACAATATTTATTTGATGATTCCCAAGTCAGAAACAACGTATATCTTCAACTTTTAAACTAAATGTTTCTCTCTTGCTAGCTCAAAAATATCTAAAAACAACACACACAGAGAGACAGACCTGTCCTAGTTCAGAGTCCTGGACGACAGTGCCATTGCAGCAGAACTCTTTCTTGAGGTCTTTGAGGATCTTGGTATAGCTATACTCTTTCTTAAGGCCTTGAACAGTGGTCAGGCTTTTTCTACCGTTACGCTGCTGAACACGTATGTGCACGTATTCCTTTGTTCCAGCTCCAGCGTCTTCAGCATTTGCATCAGCAAACGGATCTTTTCACATATCACCACCAAAATAAACAGGATAAAATATAAAAATTAGCTTCCCAATCAATTTAACAAAGAACAAAAAAAAACACACTATATTTCTACTCGCAACAATTTCAAAGCATAAAAGGTGTTTGGCGGGAATTTACCAAAGGCAGTGGGGACTTGAACTTCAAGATCTGACATGAACCTGAGGATTGCTGAAGCCTGGACCCAAAAAAGGACAAAAAACTCAATAATTAAAGACGAGTGATTTTATTACATCACATGTAAAAGTGACAACTCGTGATCATCGTAGAAACAGCTCTCTGTTTGAGATGATCAAATTCTGTAAATAAAATCTATATATAAAAAGAAAAAAATTCCTCGGATCTGTTAACGATTTTTTTGGAGTCAACTTCTACTTGGATACAAAATCAAGCGCGCGACAAAAAATTAATCACAAGATGAAATTATCTATAAAATTCTGATCGATCTGGTTGAAAAATCATGAAAACTGAGTATTAGAAAAAAAACAGGAAACGATAATTCAGTAGGGAGTAAGAGAGAGAGATGATTCACCTGGTCTTGATATTCCGATGATTTTGATGGTACGACGAGGGAAAGAAATGAAAACCCTAAAATATTCGGACAAAGGCAGCAGCAAGCTTCTTTGTCTGTCTGGGCGATGAAAAGAAATTACGAGAGGAAGAGCAACAAAATAGATATCTGTTTTTTTTTCTTTTTTTTTTGTAAAATATAAAATTCTCTAAACAAAAAGCAGGAAAAATAAATAAAGTCGGACACGGCATCGATATTCAGTCCCCACTCATCTAGTTGCGTCTTTAACTTATTTAACTTCTTAAAGGCAAAACTTATTTTGGATTAGCAAAGCCAGCTTATTGAGTAGCATTACGATCTGAAACCCTGTTAATTTTAAGGAGGGCTTTGAATGCAAGAGAATGTGGTTTTCATTCTCTGAACGGACGCTCTGTGCTCTCAGTTTTGCATGTCTCGGTTTGACAAAGGATGCGATTATATAACCAGAATACTAAATCAATCAATGTTACAGTTCCTTTCTTCCTATGTTCAGAATCTATTCTAAATCATTGACACTATGTCCAAAAAAGCTACCATGGCTTATCTCCTTATCAACAAGCTCACTCAAAGCCCAAGGTTACAACATGCGGAGTAAGTTGCAGTTTTGGTTCATCTCCAGCTACCATATCTTTAACAGCAACAGTTTCCAAACAACACGAAAGATGACTAAAGAAAACACATGATCATCACTTGCGGTCTAATGATTATTTTGATTACAGAGTTCAAGGGGGTATCTTGCGAGAAATATGGAACTAATAAGGCTCTATCTTGACAAGGTCTTGACCATATTTCCTATACTCCACAATCAAGTCCCTGACAAAAAGATTTCAAGAAAAGACAAAAAAGTGTAAGAGAAAAAGATCTTTGATCAAATAAAGGATGATTATGTTGTAACAAGCTTGCTTTACCTTCTTTCTTGAAACAATTGCTCACTTTCTTCTAGATTTCTCTTTTGTCCATCAACAGTCTATTAAAACATACAAACATCAGTAGTGAATTCCCCCCCATAAGCCAAACTATATCAGAGCATAACAGAGAAACACTCTTTTGTCTCTGATCACTAGTCTTACCATGGTTTTAAATCCTGAAATGGAATTCAAGAGCTGCTGACACTTGTCAAAATGGCTGTTCAATTCAGTCACCTGCATATGTTCCACCCAGACACATTCTTCAACAGACCCAAGAACCCTAAGAAATTCACCTAAAGACTTCTAGGTAACAAACAAGCAAACCATAGCATCCGATTTCTGATCTCGTGTTCCAGTTTCAATTGATTCTGTTAATTTCTCCACCAACTGCGAATACCACAGACATTAGACCCCAAAAGGATTACGATGAAATCTATTTTATTTGTAATTTGTTTTCGTACCGAATAGAGATGGAAATGAGAAGCTAATGACGGGTGCTGCTGCGGTGTATGCATCATCGATTGCAGCGTATGAACCACCGTCTACAGCGTCGGAGAGGATTGCAACGACGATTGCTGCTGCTGAGGAGATTATTAACAATAATAATGGGCTCACAACACGAAAGTCCAAGCCCAACTAATTATGGGCATCGCAGCTAGGGCTGAAACTTATTATCGGGATCAGATCTAATCCGGTTCCGTTCTAAACCGGATCCGTTCTAAAGATAAGATATCCGGATTGCCGAACTCAGACTTGTATAATAAAACATCCGATTCACAGAATCTGGATTCGGATATCTTGATTTTAGATTCAGATTCGGATCAAATTTTTTAAAAATATATTTACTTTTTTTATTATTAATAATTATAGTTGATATATTAATATTTATACATAAAACTAGTCCTTATAATATAACTAGATATGAGCCCGTTGCATTGCAACGGTTTTTTTTGATATTTTAATTTAATAAAAACATAAAATAATAAACTATATCTTATTATATAAAGTTTAGTTTTGAAAGTTACTAATTAACACGATCGCGACACATGTCAAGTTATTATTTAAGACATGTGTTAAAATAAGAAGCCAAATTAATTATTTAAAAAAATAGTAATTATCATTTTTTTTACAGAAATACCAAAATAAATTTGTGCAATGTTTAACATTGATTTTCCCATTTTCCTACTTTTATAATAAAGAAAAAATAATCTTCTTAAAAAATTTTGTAAAGATTTTTTTTAAAATAGTAACTTTCATTTTATACAAATTATATATGCTAAATTACATTTGTACAATATTTAACACTAATTTTCCTATTTTTCTATTCTCATAATAAAGAAAATATAATCTTATTAAAAAATTCGTAACTTTACTTTTAAAAATATAAACAAAAAAAAATGTTAAAGACTGTTTAATGTTAATTTTTCCTTTATAAACGTAAAAAAAATTCACATGATAAAACGATTTATTAAAAAGGTAATAGTAATTTTAGTTTTAACAAAACTTATACCAAAACCAATTTGTAAAGCTAATTTATTTTTGTAAAAATATTTATTTAACACTAATTTTCCTTTCCTAAAATCATGAAAAAGATAATTCTAAAGAAACAAAAGGCAACTTAAACCAAAAAATGTCAAAGATTGTTTGATGTTAATTTTAATTTTTTAAAAACATAACCAATAGGAACTATGATTATTCACACATATATATATATAAGTAAACCATCTCATATTTGATCATTAAACATAATTCTCGATTCAAGAAAAACATAAGGTGATGTTCTATATCTTCTTTGCCGCGTCTTTTTTTCTTCATATAAGTAATTTTGGTTTGTTTTGTCCATAATATCATGCTGCCTACATTAATGAGATAGACAAATCGTTATCGCCACGTTAATTATTTGTACTTCTTCCTTACTGTCGCTTATACATAATGATGATAATAATCATTATTTTTCGTTTCATAATATTGCTATTATGATTGCTTATGTGTGTTTGTCCTAATTATTATTTTTAACTAAATTGTAATTTATTTTCTTATCATGAATTATCAAGAAACAATAACTTCAGCAAGTTATTTAACACTAGATCAGTTGAACAAAAAACATCATTAACGTCGTACCGTAGTTCTTCTTAATGGAGTGGGAAGCAAGAAATTTAAATAAGAACAATGAGCTTATAGGAATGAATTTTCTCTTACTCGATGAGAAAGTAAATAATTTTTTTTTTTTTAAAATAAAAAATCTTATATAGTTATATTATTAAATATAGAATTTTTTTATTATATAGAAAAACACTATTCAAAGCTGTTTGCATCATTCACTTAATGAAAATTTTGGAGATGGATAACACGAAGAAGTCATTATTGAAATCTGCAATTTTAATATGCAAGATCGCAATAAAATCTACAAAGTCTCATATCATAAATTTCCGAAAAGATTGACTGAGAGAACATCAGTTCCGTTGTTAATAATTAGTAACTTTCATTTATATACTTTATCAGAGGATTTATGTATAAGCAAAAATCTCAGATATTATAATTACAATTTTAAAAATAATGAATTTAAATGTTAGATTTATAAATTTGAAAATAAATTTTCCCTAAAACCATAAATAAAATGAGATTTATAAAATATTTTTTTTCTTTCTAATCTTTACCAAATAAGATTTTTTTTTCTTTTTAAAAAAAATTCTGGCCAGAGATAATTGTAAAATTTTACTTAAGAATAATTTTTACTTTGTAAAATTAACGATAAATATGATACTAATTTTTTTAATGAACAATGAAATAATGATAAATATGATACTAATTTTTTAATGAACAGTAATTTGTAAAAGTATTACTGATACTGAAAAAGCCTAATCTTGAAAATGGAAACTTTTGAAAATAGTAAATATTAACTGAAAATAATAATTTAATAGTCATTTTATTTTTCTTAATCCTAGACAAATATGTAATACTAATTTCTTTTTCAAAAATCTTAAAAACTGTAAAAGAATATCTGATACTTTTTTTTCCTTTCTAAAAAATCTTAATCAAAAGAGATTTGTATCATATTCTTAAGTCATATGATGATGAACATGATACTAAAAAAATATAGTTAATGGAAGAAGTGTAAAATTAGTATTGATACAAATTGTAAAAATAGAAATTTTAAAATTATTTATTAGTAACTAGAAATAATTATTTGATAGCAATTTTTTTAATTCTAAAGAGAAGATAAATTGTAAAGGTTTATATAAAAATATTTTTTTTCTACATCCTAAATAAAAAGGTAAAAGAGTATTTAATAGTATTGTAAATAAAAAGAAGATTTATAAAATAGAATGTGTTCATTTTAAAACAAATTCTAACATAAGAAAATTTAAAAAATGATTCAATAAAATATTAACTTATTATATAAAAATTATGGCATTGACTCGATTGGCGCTACTTGGCGTACAATTCTTTTTTCATAAGAAAGTGTATAGTTTTTTCTCTTATCTAAGTACAAATTTGATAGCATATCTTCTATGAACTGTGATTATAAAATACATATATTAACTTAAATTTATGTGTAACAACTGTTTTTTAACTATAAAATAAATCTCACACAACATATGTAAAAAACAATTATAAAACAATAATAAAATATTTTATTATTTTATATTTTTATTAAATTAAAACATCCAACAAAATCCGTTGCAACGCAACGGACTCATATCTAGTTATTATATAAAGCTTAGTTTTTAAAGTTACTAATTAACATGATCGTGACACATGGCAATTGTATATTTAAGATTGTGACATGTGTTTTCAAAGTTACTAATTAACATGATCGTGACACATGGCAATTGTATAAAAAAGATTGTGACATGTGTTAAATAATAATTTTTATTAAATAGTTAATTAATTGTATTTTTCCTTTTTTAAGTTTTAAACAAAATATTGTAAAAAAAAATCATGCAGTAATTATTTAATATTATTTTCCTTTTTTATATCCAGAAAAAAAAATTGTAAAAGTTATACGAAAATAATTTTTCTTTTAAAAAAACATGAACAAATAGAATTATCATAGTTATTTAATAGTAATTTTTGTTCTTATGTTTTAAATAAAATATTGTTGACGAAAAAAATATACTAATAATTATTATAAAATTGTATAATCTATACGAAAATAATTTTTATTTTTAAGAAATTCTAATTTTTCTTTTTTAAATATCATGAAAACAGAATTATGAAAAATAGCAGTATAAAAATATGAGAATCCAAAAGATTATTTTACAATAAATCTAGATATTTTCCCTTATTAAACTTCTAAGCAAAAGAGAGTTGTGAAAAATCATATTATAATCATAAAAATTAAAACCAGGAAAATATAAATTATGAAGGAAAATGGTAGTTGAGATTTTTTTAAACAGAGTACAAAAACCTTAGAATACAACTAATTAGTTTATAATAAATCTAAGAATTTTTTTCTTTATTAAAATTCTAAGCAAAACGGAGTTGTAAAAAGATCTTATTATTTTCCTCTAGGTTTCGAGTTTCAAAGAAAGCAAATTATTAGTTTGGCAAAACAATTTATAAGATATGTTCAGCACTATGTAAGAAATACCGCCTTGTGTGGATTTTACGAAACAACTTATGATAATGTAGCCAGATGCACATCCTCATAAAACATGTAGAATTGTTAACTGTAGATACGTCTATGTAATGTTTTTCATAATTTATGCTAACATGATTAACCAGCATTAAAGAAGAGAGTTTTTCATATTATTGATATATATTGATCACTAAAAATTCATAGTTACAAAAAAAATGGATTTGCTCAAATGTGTGATTCTGCAATAAAATTCCTTTATTTTTTAGAGGAAAATATAGAGATGTGATATTTTTGTTTATAAATAAAGAGATGAAAATATATTTCCATTTTTTCCTTAAAATATAGAAATCCTATAGCAGAATCATACAATCAAGAGATTCAAATTTATAATATAATTCTATTTTATGAGAAAAGATAGAGAAATATATAGAGTTGAGAACTTGGGATATTTTAAAGATGAATAAACTCATACAAACCAAAATATATAAATGCTAACGAATGCACAAAAAAAATTCGAGATCCTACAATGACAACACAAAACTTTACTAAATTGTCATGGAAGCATTATAATATGTTTGAACAAGAAACATAACATAGAAAATGAATACAAACATGCATTAAATTAAGAGCTAAAGAAAGTGTATGATGTTGTCTTCAACTTAATTGGTTTGATTAAACTTTTAAATTCTTTGTATTTTTCTTTATTTGTATTTTTTACATTGAGCTCGATTTGAATTTTTGAGAATAGCTTTTTTCTTTAACTTTATATATAAAGTTGCTAATAACCCACTTCACTTATGCGCCATGATTGTTAAAATAGGAGTACTAACCAAAACTTAAGTGAGTAAAATAATTCTTATTCCTTGAATAATTTTCACATAATATATACAAAATCATACCATGAATTTAAAATATTAATCAAAATCCGTGCAACGCACGGATCCATATCTAGTTTTATTATAATTTTATGATTGTTTTTTACATAAGTTGTGAAGATTTATTTTATAGCTAAAAACAGTTGATCTACCTAAGTTTAAGTTAATACATGTATTTTATATTTCATGGTTCATAGACGAATTGCTATCAAATTTGTACTTAGATTAGAGAAAAACTATACACTTTCTTATGAAAAAAAATTGAAAGTCAAATAACATCAATTGAGTCGATTACATATGTAAAAAAAACTTCTTAAATACATTGTACACAACAACAACAACAACGCATCAGTCATGTATCCAAACTTCACTGATGCTGGTGTCAAACATACTGCCATTGGTAAAAAGCTAACGATTACATAGTTCAGATTCAGCATTATAATAAAACCAGTCTAATGAGTAAAATTATTTTTTGGCGAACATAAAAAGGATAAAAATCTATTTCACGATAGTTCTTGGATTTTTCATTATATTGATGACTTATTTTAAGAATAGTAATATGTTGTCTTCCATAAATTTTGATTCATATTTTTGTTTCAATAATCACAGTGTTTTAAACAGTTTATTAGTTTTTCTTTGTTTTCTTAACAAATACTTCACTTTTAATTATTTTTCAAAAAAAATATGAGTTATAGTTGATTAAAACATATAAAACTGTGAACTCTCTCTATATTGTTTAAGACTAATGGTACACAACATCAATCAATATGTATTATTGATAGTCAGTTAAATATCAAATATATTGCTAGATAAAATATCAAATTTGATTGATTTAGCATCGATAGTGTGATTTTAACTTATTTTTCTATATATTATATATTACTGAAAACTTCTTAATATATAATATTTTGTAGAAAATCATTGTCATTATGTTTTAAAAATCTAATGCTCTGTAGTTATAATGATTTTTGATAGTGCGGCATATAACTGTAAAAAAGGACTTGACAAATATAGACAACCTCTTTTAAGTTTTAACCTTTACTCTTGTTGACATTAGATAGCTAACTCATACATGGAATAGATATTTTCAGTTTGAAATATCATCTTACATATGTTGGTCTAGGAATAAAAATTCATTTTCGCACATAACTTTCAATTAGGATTTTTGTTTCATTTACCTAGGTATTCTCTTTGATTTAAATTCTTTAATAGTTGGCCTACAATAATATAACCAATTTTCTTAGTAGCATGGAGAAATCTATTTTTCCATGTATCTTTCGGTTAAGATTTATGCTTCAATAATTAGTAATCTTATATATATATATATATATATATATATATATATATATATATATATAACTATATTTGATGTGAATAATTGTAGTTTATTTTGGGTTTATGATTTTTTAAAAAGGAAATTAACTATTTAAATAAGAAAGTTGACTATTTATAAAAATTATTTGAAATTATTATTCTACAAATATTTTTTTATTAGGATTTGAAGAAATAAAAACTACTATTAAACAATATTTTACAATTTTCTTCTGCTCAAGATTACAGAAAAGAACAACTACTATCAAATATTTTTTATAATTTTATTTTCTTATTGTAGATTTTTTTGGTTTGTGAGT
The DNA here is from genome assembly GCA_026261945.1 of Hirschfeldia incana. Lineage (NCBI taxonomy): Eukaryota > Viridiplantae > Streptophyta > Magnoliopsida > Brassicales > Brassicaceae > Hirschfeldia > Hirschfeldia incana. The sequence goes on from JABCMI010000019.1 coordinate 2,629,171, forward strand.
TTTCTTAAAAGGAAATTAACTATTTAAATAAGAAATTTGATTATTTATAAAAATCTATTTGAAATAATTATTCTACAAATATTTATTTTGATTAGGATTTGAAGAAAGTAAAACTACTATCAAACACTCTTTTACAATGTTCTTCTGTTCAAGATTATAAAGAAGGACACCTACTATCAAATATTTTTTACAACTGTATTTTCTTTAGAAATTAAGAAAAGTAAAATTAGTATTAAATAATATATTTGACAATTTTTTTTGTTTCAAATTTTAAAATAAAAAGTGAAAAATAGTATTAAACAATTTAAAATTACTTTAAAAATCCTCTCTTATCAAATACAAATTTTTCTTATTAAATTTTTATGGTAATTTTCCTTTTTAAAAGAATCTGGTGATAAACATAATATTATAATTTATTTAATTAACAAATACGAAATTTTCTTTATATTTTTTCAGATATTTTTCTTATTTACTTTTTGTTGGTAATGAACATGATATTATAACTTATTTAATTAAAATGGTGTTAATACAAATAATATGAAAAAAATATTAAAATTATATAAAATAAATGATTATAATTATAATAAAACCAAAACATATTTGTAAAAGTTCAAATAAATGATTATACAGTAGTTTTATTTTTGTATTATAACCAAAAAATGAAAAAAGTTATATGCTAATTTTCGTTTTTCATAATTCTTTTTTATTATCTAAATATATATTTTTAGTCATTATATATTTAAATACATGTAAACCTATTTGAAGAAAAATTACTATCAAATAATATTTTGTTTAGGAATTTAAAAACGGAAATATTATTTAGGAATTTAAAAACGGAAATATTACTATTAATGATATTTACAGTTACTTTTTAACAAAAATTGTTTTTGTTATTATCTTAATATATATGTTTTTAATTATGAGATGGATTAACACATGTCAAAATCTTAGATATATAGTCGCCATGTGTCGCAATCATGTTAATTAGTAACTTTGAAAACTAAGCTTTATATAATAAGATATTTTATTTTTATAATATTATTTTTGTATTTTCTAGAAATTTATATAAATATTTAATTAAACTATTATTTAAAAAAAATCACTATTGCAAATTATTATTAAAAAAATATTGTTTCATGTTTAGCGGATGTGATATCCGATCTGAATACTCACGGATAATATGATATTGAGACTGATATACGGAAAGTACATATCTAAATTCAAATACTGATATCATGAATCTGATGGATTCAAATCCGGAAATCTTAAAATATCCGGATATCCGATCGGTCCCAAAGCATAATAGCAGCTCATCAAATAAATAAAAGAATCGTTGTCGCTAAAATATTTAAAGTTGGTTTCGAAAACGACAACACGAACGATAAGTTTTTTGTTTTCATTTGAGAAACTTTTGTGGGTCCATTCATGAATTATCTAACCAACTGCACCACAAATAATCAATGAACATAGTAGCCTACAAACGACAAGTTTTTTCTTCTTTTTTTTGTAACAAGCCTACAAACGACAAGTTTATTACTTTGAATTGATCATTTGACTTTGTTAATTTTTTACTATTATGCAACAAACTTATGTTTATGTTTGTACGTACATTTAAAATTCGTTCATACTTCTAAAAGAAAAATCTCGTCTTTCTGTAATACTGATTTTTTTTGTAGCATGTTAGCTTAATCTTATAAAGTGGATGCTTTGTCACTCAATGTAAGTGATTGTTTAAAATTATACTGAGCTATAAAATTATAAGAGATAGAGATCAATTTATCAATTGCGAATTGCTTTTGAGTAGAAATTTGTTTTTTTAAGCCTATAAATAAGTATGTCAATTTTCAATTCAATTGAATTATAAATGAAAATAAAAGTTTATTGAAAAAACTAAATTATACACTGATTTTTTAAAAAGCTAAGTTATATTTTTATAAATAAAGATTTCATTTAGTTCAATTAAATAATATATTTTGAGGAATTTTGCGGTCACTATATCAGATATGTAATATTTGTATGGTTATTAGTGATGTACAAAAATTCTTACAGGTGCCATTTTCGCAAAGTCACAGTAATAACTACATACAGTACTGTATACTGATTTCACTTTGGTCATTTCATTAATCATCATTCATAAATAGGCAAAGAGGCCTCTTATTAATTAGCAGACGCCATTAAACTATCTAATAAAATTACTTTTGGTATTAAATTATAAAGTACCTTGCACCAGAGTAATTATCTTTTCAAGAACGCTTAACATAAATATGTTATTCTTTTTTTTTTTGAAACTTAAATAACTTCATATAAAAATCTCTATATACATATGCTAGTACCTAATCTTGATGGCAATATTGCTGTTGTCGCTCTGAAGCAGAAGTGTTGATACAGTTGCCAAGATTATTAGCAAAACTTAATATCTCGTTATCATGAGACATTAATGATCTTAACCCCAAGAAATCTCTCGTTTCCCCTTCACCGTCGTCTGCGACATCTTTCTTCTCGTCTCCGGCCGTAAAGGCACCCTTGAAAGCTTCTCCAACGCCGTGATGATGAGGATGATGGTTCATCATATAATTGTCTCGAAATCCAATTCCAGGTTCTGATTGTGGCGTCATCACCGCCGCGGCCAGCGTAGTCGTGATCAGGTTATTATAGGCGCTTGACCTTGACGACGACTTTTCTTCTTCTTCCTCTGGATTAGTTGTTGACTTTTTGGGACCCATTTGTGCTGCTTTCTGGAGCAAAGCTGTGGCTGACATAGCCGGAGATGAATGGTGGAAGTTTGATCTTCTGGTGGTCGCATTTGCAGATGAAGAAGCAAGAGAGAAGTAATTACCGTTATCGCCATTAGGGTTAGGGTTTAACGAGGAAAACCAAGGAGGGATGTTTTTGAAGTGATGATGTGGATGTGGTTCTTCTTGCTTCGTTGAAAATTCATGACCATGGAGATTATTATTGGTCATGGTGTTTTGTGAGGAAGAAGAGAAACTTATGTTTTGTTGAGTTTGGTGATGATGAGGAGGAGACGAAGAAGTTTGGATGAGAATAGGATTTTTTATGGCTCTTGCACTCTCTTCAGCTAATGCGTCACAAAATGCTCTATGAGTTATGAAACTATCCCTCCTGCAAATATTCCACAAATCACAATAAAAACCAAATTTTTATTATTATACTTATAAATTAATCAAATAAATAAACAATACGGCTTCTTATGTAGGTCCATCTTATGCATATTGTATTAAGAAAAGATGAATAAAGGTTTGTGTTACAAAAAAAAAATGAATAAAGGTTTATTTTAAAAAAATATTGTAGTATTTGTGGGGTGTGTCACGTGTGAATAAATGTAAACCGTATAAATAATTTATATATGAGACTCAAGAAAATTTTATTTTTTGTAAATATAACAAATTAATTAAAAATAAGTACTGCAACAATAAATAGTTGTTTAAATGGAGTTTGTCTTTTTCACAAAATTAAATGAAACTACTCATGATACCGATAGACGGTACCATATACTATGTGTCACACTCATTTTCACATTACACCACACTTTAGTGTTACACTTACAACCATCCATCTTGTCTTCTTCCTTGTAAGCTGTAACCTTAATTAGACTTTTTTTTTGTTGGTAAAACTGTAACCTTAGACATAAGTATGAATGCACAAGTTTCATCAAATGCATATCTGATAAAATAAGAAAAACACATTTTAAATATATAGATTAAATGTGGTGAAGGGTTTTTTTACCTAGAAAATAGAGTTCCACAGTCGCATTTATATTCTTTAGTGCCACAAGTCTTAGCATGAGCCTTCCAATCTGATTGCACCGCATACTTCTTCGAACACTTCTCACATTTCCATTTTTTCTCGCCGTGTTTTCTGAAGAAATGCTTTTTGATTCCGGTTAAGTCTCCGAGAGCTCTTGATGGATGATGATGTACACAGCTTGGCTCAGGACATAGATAGACTTTCTTCCTTATCACATCTTTAGTTGATCTTTGTTTAAGCTTCCATGGTAGATTGTGTCCTCGCTTATGAAGCTGCAAGTTTTGGTCTCTTTGAAACCCTTTGTTACAGATCTCGCATATGAACCTGTTTGTTGCCATTAGTGTTTTCGGTGATAAAGCCATCACTTCTGCTTCGGGGTCTGATGAAAAAAGTCAAGAAAAAAAAAACCAATTGAAAGTCAAGAAAAAACACCAATTGAAATATGCTTTATTAATTAATATAGTATAGTGTAACCAAATAATTAGAAGGGAAACGTCCAAAAAATGATGAACGATTCGTTTTTAAAATTAATTTATGTATGAAAAAATAAAAATAGTTACCTGGATTGCCTGGTTGGTTTCTCTTCTTCTTTTGAGATGATTGTGTAACAAAACACTGTTCTTGTTGCTGTTGGTTGTAGTGGAAGTTGGAGCCACTAATTTCAGTTCTGTTTCCTGAAGACACACTTGCTTGGTCTCCTGAAGCTGATGTTAGATTCGACATGTTTTCCTCCCCTTGTTGTTGTTGATGATGAAATAGCATATCTTTATTCATCATCATCCGTATGGTAAAACCTTAAGAAAAAACTCCTCATCAGATCTATGTGTGCATCAGAAAAAACCAGACATAGTAGTGGGAAGAATTAAGCAGAAACTAGTGAAACTCATATATAGTTCTATAATTATTTAGTTGATTAGCTTTCTTGTTTGGTTCCAACCCAAGAGACAACCTTTTACTTATGGGAAGATAAAAATAATAATAGTAAGACCCATTATGAAGAGAGAGACCATAAAACTAGACTTGTTAATAAAATTTAGATGACAAAAAGAAAACAAAAAAACCAGACTTGTTGTTCTTGTTCGTTTCAAACATGAACAAAAAGAGCTCTAAGGCTTTGATTTTTACTGACAACACTCCAAACAGAAACATAAAAAAAATCTAACAAGAACTACACATAACAATGAATAGCAAGACAAGAGCCAAGAAGGGAAGAAAGTCCAAAATACCTAGAAGATGAAGGGGAGAGAGAGAGAGAAAATTGTGGACGAGAGAAGAAACTATATTATTTTTTCTCTTTGTGTGATATATGAAGCTTTTAAATTCAGAATATAAAATAATAATCTGATTTAACCAAATAATAATAATCTGAACGTACCGGTAATGAAAAGAAGCAAAGAAAAAAAAACAAAACGCTTCTGGCGTTACCATTTTCTGCCTTTTACTCTGATTATAAAATTACATTTGCACAGAAACACAGAGCAGTCTGCCTTTTTAATTATTGTTACCGTTTTACATGTTCTGCTTTTTCGAAATTTGTCCTTCTTTGGTAAAGAAAGGTGGGCCAAATATTAATATACTTTCTCGCAGTTGTGTGAAAAGCTTGCAGAAAGAGGAGATTGCAACTTTGTAGTTTTGTACGTTACTCAAGATAGTGAGAAGACTTGTTCGAATTCGCTTTAGTGCATGCACTCTTTTTCCCTAGAAGTAATTGATTTTCACTATTTTATTTCATTGCAGTCTTCAAAATTGAATAATATTTACGGATTAGGATCTGTAAGTTACTCCTTGGTTTCTACTTTTGTGACAATATTGTCAAACCTGATTTTAATGTAGAGAACGTATGTTTTGATGTGTGTAAAAGACTTAACCAAATTTGCACTCACATGCATGACTTTTGAAATATATAAAATGAATAACTTATCCTTTTATCTTCAATGTAAGTTTAGCTAGTTTCTCTCTCTCTTTTTGTCACCTGACTTCATAAACTAAAGGGGGGGGGGGGGAGTTATTGGAAGGTAAATTTTGAAGGAATTATAAAATTTAGAGATTCTATTGTTATTAATTTATGAATTCTTAAAGTCATATTAGAATCCTTTGTTATTGGTTTAAGGACTTTTAAATTCTATGGAAATCCATTGTTATTCAAAATTTTTAGTTTTTATTGACTTTGTAATTCTATTAAACTATTTTGTTATTAGGACATAAATTCTCTCTTATTTTACTCATAACACTCAACTTTACAAATATCACATACTCCCATAAGATTTTCAAAATCTATGTAACAAAAACACAAGTATACAAACACAACAAGATTTTTTTTTACATTTTATTGTTAAGTGAAAGATAATTGTAAAAAGAAATTAAAGATAAATAAATTATCAAAATTAACATTTAAAAAATTCATGAAATATATCTATTTGATATTAAAATAAAAATCATGAAAAAAATTCATAGGTTGATGTTAACAATTTTATAACAAAAATCAAACAAGACAAATCAAAATGTCAAAATATTAAAAAACCAAAAATTTTATTTTAATATCAAATAGTTATATTTCATGAAAGATTGTTTTAAAAAATAATAGAAAGATAATTTTGGAAAGAAAAGTATATATGGAAATTTGTAATAGTAAATAATAATCAATGACAATTTATACAATCATTGGGTAAGAATTCATCAAATCTACTTAAACTTTTAAAAATCTATTAACTCTTAAAATTTTCAAACTCTACACAAATTCTATTTCCAATAGGCCCTCCTAAGATCATTTTTGGTTGATCGAATTATTTTATAAAAACATTATTTGTTAACTAAATTTAACATATATAAATATGCATAGTGTCATATTTTTGTCTTTTGCAAGAAAACTGGCCATAAAAAATCCGGTACAAATAAACTACATATAATCAAGATATTCAAAATAAAACAAAGAAAAAAACTTAGGGGGGGGGGGAATTAGTTTAAATCGACTTGAAAGTAAACCAATCAATGAAATTCTTCATTTTCTAATTAAATTCTCAAAATCCATCTTAAATATCACTAGTTTCTATACACTATGTACTTCGAACTTTTTCCTGACATTACAAAAAATATACTTTTTTCAGTTTAAATTTACGTCGTAAATTCTAGTATTAGATATAATTGGTTTGTTGATTATAAGGGGAAAGGTGATTTTATCTCTTTTTATTGGGTTCTTGAGGCTTTTCAGATTAAAGACGAATTAAATTGAATGGATTAGTCATGGTTAGTGGACAAAAACAAATTATTCAGTGATACACGCCCTAACCTACTTTATGATTTACATCGAGCTATGGACACAAATCATTGATATTTCTTGTGCATTTTGAAAATTATAATTATAATTCATGCGTAGACAATGGTTGGTCCAAGAGTAGACACCACTACACTCCTCGTCTTATCTAATTTAAATAAAATAATATTTATCAAAAATTATAATCATTAATGCTCTTTTGTAGTTTAATTGTTCATATCATTTTTTGGGGTAAAATAATTGTTCATATCATACGTGAGCTTTGTTTGAAAATGAAATACAAATCAAAACACTCAGTAGATTGGACTACTAGCTAGTTTATAATATACATTACTTCTTTTTTAATGTCGGACCAAACTAATATACATGCTACACCATATATATCTTTGACGGGTAATAGTATACGGCCAACAAACTGTTAAGATTATCCACTTTCTTTAGGCTTCGTAATATAAACTATACTAGATTTTAATTCGCGTTTTACAAATGCAGAATATTTTATGATATAAAATTTCACTAATAGCTTAACAAATATTTTGATAATTTGAAAGGATTTATATATCTAAAATATTTTAGCATTTAAAACAGTATTTTTTTTTATTTTGATCAGATTTGTGGTTAAACCGGTTAATTTGTCAACCCGATATTTCGATTTAGTTTTTTTTAAATATCCATAATTAGAAAAATCAATTACATCCGAGACTAATAGATTGAACCGATGGATAATCGATGATGGATAACCGATATGTAATTTAATTTGATTTAAATTGTTATAATTTCATAATTTATTAATTTTTAATCCAAAATTTAAAAATTATTGTTTTACAATTTTTATTTATGACATTTCTACAAAATTTTGATAGAGAAAATGATAGATGTAAAATAATTAAGAACTATAAATATGTCTGAATCATGTTACTCCTTTTATATAGCTTAATTATTATTATAATTTTTTGTGTATTTTATCTAAAAAATTTGAAAGAAATTTTTTAGAGATTATTAAAAAGATGAGGTTTAATATGTTGTATTGTTCAGACACAAGATTAATAATAGTGTTGTTTGGAAACATAGATTGTAGTATAAGGAAAGAAATATATTGTTTGGAAATATGAATAGTAATATGAATAGAATAAAAAAAATATTAGTGATTTAATTTATATTTAACTATAAAGTAGAAAAAAAATTAATTTTAAAACTTACAAAATAAATGTTAGGCGCAACACAATGTTTCTATTGTAATAAGATAAATTACAAGTATTTCTCTTTTTAAATATAAATTACTTTTGAGAAATTATCAAAAATAAAATAACACAAGTTAAGTACCATTTTTCAAAAATACACTCAATAAAAAAAATACAAATATTTGTGTTTAGGTTTTAGTGATTAGTGTTTTGGGTTTAGTATTAAGGGGTTTGGATTGTGTTTATATATGTTTTATAAATATTTTGAAAATTTATTTTAGTGTTATTTTATCACAAATTTTGGATATTTTTTAAAATAGTAATTCATTAGTGGTAAATAAGAAAAGAGATATCGAACTTGTGGTATAATTGAAAATTTCCCATTACTTTTACATCCTCATTTAAAATTTCAAATTCATTTTACAGTCGCTTAGGAAATCAACTTGTTTACATATTTAGTGACGTAGTTTAAGCATATATATATATATAATCAATCACTAGTGTTGTCATATTTTGATTTTAAAATTGTAGTAACATAAATTTAATATAAAATTTATTATTATTTATGTATTATATTTTTATAATATGCATGTTGATTTTGTTATAATTTTCATTATTTAAATATATAATTTGTTATATTTGAACATATTTTGCTATTCAAAATTGTAATATACTATTTGATATGCTTGATCTACACTTGAGACTTATCCTACTTAATGGCAATTTTCTATTTTATATATACTTATCTCATTTGATATGTACCGCTTGAATTGTTTCTACAATTCAAAGCATATTACCAATTATATTTTTTTTTTGATTTTAGCGAACTTGCTAAATTTGTATCTTATTACATTATATTTCTGAAAAAAAAAATAATCTATATATATATATATATATATATATATATTATCAAAAAAATAGTTTATATTTAAAAGTAGAAGAAAAATTAACTTTCTTGGAAAGGTAAAAGAAAATTCTTAGGGTTAATTAGCTTAATATACATAAAGAAGTATGAATTTAGTTATCTACCATGAACAGTACTAAAAGGCAAAGTGGATATAAGCAGTGTACAATAAAATGGCAATTATATCCTTGCCAATTAATAAAGTAAACAATGAGAGAAGAGCTCGGGTTGCGACGTTGTGGCGGAGCTATGCGCTGAGGAAGTGGATCGCTTGGTGGAGATGTTCGGCGGTCGTGAAGGAGTTTAGAGGGAGACGATGGGGTGGTGGATCTGTCGTTCGATGGGGCGGATTGCTTGGTGGAGATGTTCGGGAGTGGAAGCGGGGGACTCGGAGGCGACTGCGGCGGAGGAGAAGAATGGGGCGAGGGAGGCGCTGTTGGAAAAAGAGTCTAGATGTGATGAAGAAGAAGATAGTCGTGGTGGCTGGGATATCCAGATCTTGATGAGAGCGGTGGAGCAGGTGCGGCAGCAGCAAGAAGGAACCGAGGAAGAAGAAGAAAAGGAAGTAAGAAGAAGAGAAAAATAATCCAATAAATATAATAAGGATATAAAGGTCTTTCTATTTTGCTCTACAGTTGAAAATAGTAGCACATGGTATATGCTTAATTACGGCATATGTTACGTGTACCCAGTGCAATTTCCCATTCTTAAATCCACTCACGTTAGAGCGGCATTCTATTTCATAACACCTATGCTTCCATAAACATGTGATCTTTTCATAATAAACTCTGGCGCTATAGAGATTTGGTCCTTTGTGCCTACAGAACACAAAACACTGAACATAGACTAAGGAATAGTAACCAAGGGAATGAGGAGAAATACTATATTCATTAACATTCTAAAAATTTACCATTCATGAGAAATAACTTTTCTTTTCCATTCATTCTCATTTTTTATCATTTCTAAAATTCTAGTCTTACTCATTATTTTTCTATTCATTCCTAATTTTCCTACCACGGTTACCATATATGCTAAAGATCTTCTGTCTGAGGCTAAAAAGGATCCAAGGGAAGTTTTAAACTTCTTTGTTGGCTGGATGATATGGAAAATGAGAAACAATATAGTTTTCCAGCAAAAAAGAGAAATCACTTTTGTTGAAGGTCGAGATATTCCTAAACCAGTCAAAAGCTTTCGTGATGTTGGCTTTCCTGGTAAGCCCTGTTCTGTACTATAAAGAGTATTTGGATGTTCTGTTTTGTTTGTAATAAGAGCTTTCTTGATTGAATTTGTCCCACATTATGTTTTGGAAGAGGCTAAGAAGGCCGGTTTTACTGAGCCTACACCTATACAATCTCAGGGCTGGCCTATGGCTTTTGAAGGGACGTGATCTCCTTGGCATTGCTGAAACTGTCTCTGGCAAGACTCTTTCTTATTTGCTGCCTGCCATAGTCCGTCGATATGAATGCTCAACTAGTTTTAGCGCCTGGGGACAGTCCAATCGTCTTGGTTCTTGCTCCTAAACGTGAACTGGCTGTGCAGATACAGCAAGAGGCGTCTAAGTTTGGTTCATCGTCAAAGATTAAGAGTTCTTGCATTTATGGTGGAGTTCCAAAAGGGCCTCAAGTTCGTGATCTCTAGAGAGGTTTGGTTGAGTGTTTTTCCATGACATTTCTCAAACTATTAGCTTTTTCTTATTAATTGTAACATCATTCTGATGTGTGATTATGATTTTAGGTGTGGAGATTGTCATAGCTACTCCTGGGAGGTTAATAGACATGATGGAGTCGAACAAACACAAACTTGCGTAGGATTACTTATCTTGTTTTGGATGAGGCTGATCGAATGCTTGATATGGGGTTTGACCCTCAGATCCGTAAAATTGTTTCACATTTACCTCTGTTTCAATCAACCTAATATGTGTATTCTAGTTGCTTTGTCTTGACAATCTTTTTGAAACCTGGTGCAGATTCGGCCAGACCGTCAGACTTTGTACTGGAGTGCCACTTGGCCTAATGAGCTGGAACATTTGACACTGAGATAAAAATCATTAAACATGTTAAATGCAAGTAAAAGAGTTGGCAAAAAAGAAATTTCAAGGGAGTGATCCAGGATATGAGGTTTTCTTATATTGAAAGAAAAAAATAAATTAAATCTGTAATGAAGAAACAGATAGATCACAATTAAAATCCCTTAATATCCCATGAGACTATATGAGAGGAGGAAGGAGAAGATAAAAAAGGTAAGAAAAGGTATTGAAATAACCATGAGCAAAGAAAGGTCCCAAGCTTTTCACAAATAAACCGAAGAAGAAAGTTTAAAAAATGATTAAACAAACAGAAAAAGGCAAAAAGCTGTCGCTTTCTTTCTTTCTTTCTATCATTCATTCCAGCTCACTCAACGAATCTTTCACGGTTGGTAATATGATTTGACTTGTTGATCTCTCGTTTCCATTCTCATCTGATTCAGATATTATCTCTCAGCTCCAGCTCAAGCACCTCTAAGCCAATTTTAACGCTTCCACCCTTCCTCCATCGTCTTCCTATACTATGGATGGTGGTTCTGTTCCTCCTCCTCCTCCTCCTCCTCAGCCTCCAAAGGAATCGTTCGCTCGAAGGTCCAAGTACGTCTTGCCTATTCTCCTCACTGCCGTCGGAGGTAATCAACCGTTTTTCATTTCTGTTTTGAAATTAGAAGCTTAGAAATGATGGATCAAGCGCAAAGCTTTTGAACCTTTGGTGATCTGCTTCAGTTTATTACATCTTCTTCTGCTGTGAATGCCTGAATCTTTTATTGTTGTGTGCTCTGCTGTGTTAAGCTGTCGATATCTATGTAACTTAGGACTACTTAAGTTAAATGCCTTCACCAGAGACTCTCATGTCATGTTACTGGTTGTTCTCTTTCGGCCTTATTGCTTTATGCAGGTTACCTTTTCTTGAGGGCTACGAAAAAGGACATTCATCCTGCACGTGAAGAGATTGCTGCTGATTCAGGTGCAGCCTCTGCAGCTTCTGTTACCACGGAAAAGCCTGTGTCTTCTGCAGTGGTTGCGGAGCCAGTTGTGATCAAGGCACGTGAGCCAATACCGGAGATGCAACAACGTGAGCTCTTCAAATGGATCTTGGAGGAGAAAAGGAAAGTGAAACCTATAAATGCGGAAGAGAAGAAGAAGATTGATGGAGAAAAAGCGATTCTGAAACATTTCATTGGATCTAAAACCATTCCTACTCTCTGATTGTATTTTAAGTTTCTGTGTGTTGTTGATTTGGTTTCAGTTTTTATTCTTCTTGTGGATATCATATATCTTTTGCTTTTGTAAAGAAAAATATATTACTTTGAATGTTGAAACCATTAACTTTGAAATCATTTAGGACATTTGTGGAGTAGAAGTAAGTGAAATATATAAAAAAAACTTCTAATTAATTCTTCTATAGAAGAGTAGATGAATTAAGTGAATTGTCTCCAGCCTTATGTAAAATTTGAGAAAATGCTTAATTTCAGACATTTTATTCAACTGAAGTGGTGACTCTTTTTTTTCACTAGACATAGAACCAACTGACGCTTAATCTTATATTAATTTGTTAAACATATCTAAGCGTTTATCAATATTTGATATTTCCATTTATACAGCTTAAATTTATCCATTTAATTTAACACTTTTAATTTGATTTTCACGTTTAAATACAAAACCATACAATTATGCACATACCCCCTTCTTAAATTTGATTTTCTTTATGTAATAAGCTTAAAATTAGCTTAAATTTCATTAAAGTACCCCCAGCTAGTTTAAGATTTATGTTGAGGCCCCCCAACTAAATATTCTCTCCTAAATCTTTCCTTGTGCACAGGGGTGGTTCTGAGTACAGCCGGATGAGACATTCGACTAGGGCCTCCGATTTTTTTAAAAAAATTTACACTAAAAAAGACCCCCAAATTTGGTAAAAAAATTTTTTTTTTCTAAAATTCTATTAAAATGTCTATGGCCCCGGATATTTCAGGGACGCTTGTGCACAGGGTAAGTTAAATAGCGGGCAAAGCAAAAAACAAATGCAAGTATCAGGTGGTTTATGTGGAGTTCGGCGAAAAAAAACAAAGAGAAAGAATATCTAAAAATTTTGAGTAATCTTCTTGGTTTTAAGGCAAATAACATATAGTCATATACTCATTACAATTCCAAGTTTTATATCGTGTTGCAAACAATTTTCTGTAAACCACTTGGTCATTGAGGCTTTTGGCAAGATACGATACATAGATTAGCGGCGACACTGTTGCCAAGACACCTCTTCACCCACTCTGCCACTCGGTATAAAATTTATTAGGGATTGACAGAAACATGTAGAGCTTGACGCGCCACCTTTCCTTATTTATTTACTCTTCCTGTTATGTCACCGTCAACTTCGCTGGCTACACAAACCAAACCCGGTTTACATACCCGATTATATACTAAAAACTATACCAACTTTATTGTAATTCACGAAGTCACAAACATCCAGAAAAAGTCCGACAACCCCACCCATTATCTATCACTCACTTTATAGTTTATTTATATCATCACACATAAAAAAGGTTATCAATCACAACGTACCGTTCGATTATCAAAAAGATGAAGTCACATTACCTTCCGGTTGTTTCATCGTACGACTATAACCAGAAGATGCATTAAATCTCCCCTGGACCTTACCGCATGTACGACGTAACGCCGGAATTATTCGGACACAGAATTACAAAGACAAAAAGTAAAGCCACAAAAAAAAGTCACTTTGATTTGGTTACTGTACTTTACAACTTTTTATCTTGCATCAAATCTCTCTTCTAGCGAATCCAAAGCGGGTCTTTGTATCGATCGACTCATCCGTCTCCGATTAAGGGCAGTTTCGTCACAACCACTCTTTTTTTTCTATAAATATTAATACATATTCTAAGTCTTTGGCTTGAGTAACAAGCCAGAAATCTACCTTTTATTTTTCTTTATGGATATGTTCATTTTACTTTATTTTCTCGGCAGAGAATATGTCAAAACAGATACAAAGATAAAAACACCCACCCGTGAGCCCTAATATTAAGAACCATAGTTTCTCTCCATCTCTGCATCTGTTCTGTTCTTCTTTTTTTCTGGATTTGTAATTATTTTTAAAGGATTAAGAGAGATTTTTCGATAATGGGTTCAGAGCAAAACGACAGCTTCTCACCATCAGAGCCGAAGCTCTGCGTCAACGGCTGTGGCTTCTTCGGAACACCATCGAACATGAACCTCTGCTCCAAGTGCTACCGTGACATCCGAGCCACGGAGGAGCAAGCCGCCTCGGCTAGATCCGCCGTCGACAAATCTCTAAACCCTAGTAAACCCGAAACCAAACCACCACAGCATCAGAGCCTTGAAACCGTTCGCGAGCCATCGTCGTCGTCAGCGAGCGTTGGAGATTCTTCTGTAGGTTCCTCGTCAGATCCGCCGAGGGCGACGAGGTGCTTGAGCTGCAACAAGAAAGTGGGGGTTACGGGGTTCAAGTGCAGGTGTGGGAGCATTTTCTGTGGAGCTCACAGGTACCCTGAGAGCCACGACTGCGAGTTTGATTTCAAAGGAGCGGCTAGAGAAGCTATTGCTAAGGCCAATCCTGTTGTGAAAGCTGATAAGATGGAGAAGATATGATTTTTTTGAAGAAGATGAAAATCGTCTTGTCTCTTTTCAAGTATCATGTCTTTGGTGTTTGGTTCTTTATTCTCTTCTTTGTTATGATTTGATTTGCTTTTAAGTGTTTCTTAGGAGAAAAAAAGTTTAGGATTCTGCTTTTGTGATTTCATGATTTATTGTTCTGTAATAAAAACAGTTTGGTCTAAATTAAGAATCATTGGAAGTTGTGGTAATGTTCGAGTGAGCTTGGAGTTTTTATATGCATATCTTTGCCATACACCTTTGAATACACAACTGGGATCTCAGTGGAAGCTTAGAGAGGATTGTCGTGTCAGCAGCAGTCATAATACCTCACAAGATTTATAGAACTTGGACTTGGTAGCTAGTGTGTAAAACTGCAGCCGTTTTAGTGGCTCTGCAATTACCCTTCAGGCCTCCTCTGCTGAGCAATTGTTTTGGCAGAACAAGTCTTAGTCCTGAAAGGGAATTTTCTTTGAACCATTGGATGGTGGTGACCAGTTTTGTTGCAAAGCTTGAAGCATCTTATCAGCTTGATCCAAATCCGTAAACATGCATACGCATGATTTAAACAGAATCCAAACACTTAAAAAGTTTTTCCTATTTTGATACTTCATGTCCCTTGAACATCATTAACACAACCGCTTGAGAACAGATGTAGGCACCACATCCTCTAGAATCTCCCACTTATGCAGTCTTATAAGCAGATGGTGCTGCTTCTCTTGTCGTATTGACAATCTAAAGTTTTGCAAGTTCATCTCCAATGAGCTAAAACTTGTAAGATCTTTGGTGACTGCTTATTTTTTTCTTTTTGTAGATGATAGTTGTTCCTTGATCAATACTCTTGGTTGCTCTTTCTTGTTTCTCTTTTTCTTTGGCATTGTGTTGCAACTCATTTAAACAGACTCGCTGAGTTTGAAAAAGTGGAAGTATATCCCGGAAGCCTACCTTTTTATCTTTTCTGTGGACCATTCAAATTCCATTCAGAGTTTCATTGGGCTATAAGATGTTAGAAACTGAGACACAGCAAAAAAGAAAAACTAGAAGGGGAAATAGCAACACCCTGCATACTCAACTACTGCATAGTGTTCTCTTGTTACAATTAAATATCAAGTTTTCAATCAGTTTGAAAGAAATTGTCTGAGAGGGTGTCATGTGTTTAATCATTCTTGGTAGAGACGACAAAACCTTGAGAGACATAGTTCAGAGAAAACATCTGGTGCTCTAGATTCTTTTATGTAGACTGGTCTATGGTTGTGTTAATGCGATTCCTTACACTACAAACTGAATCTGTAGCTAAACACATGAAGAGAAAAAAAAAAGACTTATAAAAATGGGCATCAAGCTTTGTTTCAATTAATACGCCCAAATACAAATCATAAAATACTAACCAGGACTTTTTGTCTTTTGCAAACTAAGATCCAAACATTCTAAGAAAGCATGTCTAGAAAGCTTTTGTCCAATCCACCACTCGATAGCATATCCATAACCATCTTAACAGTGGAAGCATCTGCAGAGAACCCACAACTCTTCATTTCTTCAATAAGTTCAGCTGATTCTCTTAAGTTACCATCTCGGAGATGTGCTCGGATTAATGTGTTATATGGACCACTATTTGACTCAATCCCATCATCTCCCATCTTTCTAAACAACAGGCCCGCTTCAGACAGCATGCCTTTTTTACACAATCCTCCAATAATTACAGTATATGTTATGACATTAGGCTTCACTCCTTTGGGAGGGAGGCTACAGAATAGATTCCAAGCATCATCAACCTTACTAGCATTGCACATCCCGTGAATAATGATGGTATATATACTAATATCAAGTTTCATCCTACTCTTGTGTACTTTATCAAGTATCTTCAATGCCTCTTCTAGTTCTCCATTGCCACACAACCCATCCAACAGAATTTTGTAGGTAACAATATCAGGATGAACACCTTCAAAAACCATCTCTTGGAAGAGTTCCTTGGCGCCGTTAATTTTTCCTGATTGAAAAAACCCTTGGATGAGAGTGCCATAAGTCACTGAATTGGCAACCACTCCTCTCAGGGACATTTTGCAGAAAAGTCTCATACCTTCATCAACCTTTTTAGACTTGCAATATCCGTTTATAAGGGTATTATAAGTCACAATGCTAGGATCACATCCCTTGGTAACCATCAGGTCCAGCATCTGGTTTGCCTCATCTAAGCAATTGTCCATGCAAAACCCATATATCAAAGAATTATATGTAAAGATATCAGGATCTATGCCTATTGTGATCATCTCATTGTACACTTCTTTAGCCTCAATAAGCTTTCCTTCTTTCATAAAACAATCAATCACAGAATTGAAAGTGATGACGTCCGGGGGAATTTCTCTTGTAATCATATCCCTCATCAATTGTGCACCATCATCCCATCTACCGGCACTACAAAAGCCACCTATGAGAGAGTTGTAGGTAATGACATTTGCTTTGATCCCTTTGGTTTCCATTTCATTGAAAAGGCAGAGTGCATCGTTGAAGCTCCCATCTTTGCAAAGACCATCGATAATCATACTGTACGTGACTACTTGAGGCTTGACCTTTCTATGCTCCATTTTTCTGAGAAGATCCAAGGCCAAGGCAGTGTTCCCTGACATACACATTCTGTTCAAAACCGCACCATATGTAAATGCGTCAGGTTGACATCCATTAGCCATCATTCGATCTATCAAAGCCATCGCTTCAGAGAGTCTATCTTGGAGACAAAGCCCATTGACAAGAGTGTTAAGTATGATGAGATGTGGAACAACCTCCATTTCTACCATACGATCAACTAACTCCACAGCTTCGGAAACTCGACCCTCGAGACACAAACCGTTAATCAAAGTTGAAAATGTGACTGTGTTAGGCTCATATCCAAGTTTCAAAATCTTTCCCATGGCAGAAAAAGCAAAACCGACTTGTCAGAAGCAATTGATCATAATGTTGAGAGTGTAGATGTTATGTGCAGTGCCATTCAATTCCATTTTCTTGCAGAGATCCAACACGAGATCATACTGTTTCGTTCTGGCAACTGCGCTTAACAGTTTGCTGAAATCAACGATGGTAGGAAGAGGACGAGACAGGATCATAGACTGAAACAGAGCAACAGCATCATCTTTCTTTATGCCAACAATCCCTCTTCTCAGTCTCTGTTTGTAACAAGAGAGATCACTGTAGCTGGTGCTAACACAACAAGAAAAGGCTTGTTTGCATGAGGGAAGGAAACAAGAAAGTGAATGATTTGTAAGATTACCTCCTGTACTCAGTCCCAATCTCCGACACAACATTGTTTGTTTGGTTTCAAATTAATGTTGATCGTAATTTGTTAGATCCCGGGGCCTAAAAAAAACAAGATGACGAAGAAGCAAGTGTTGATCGTAATTTCAGGAGAGGCTTTTCTGTCTGAATCTATTTTTATCATGTCTCTCGGTTCTGTGAATTTATTTAGATTCAGAAGCGGTACGAATCCGGTTTGTATAAAACCACTGCCAAAGTGCCTTCTTCCCCGTTTCTGTAGGGAACTCTAGGTGGTGTACATCAAGGCTAAGTATCACAATTCTTGACTTGAAAAAACTATGTGTAGAAATGAAACGTGTGAGCTCTCCAGCTTACTTTTACCTCGTAATTTGAAATGTAAAACAGGATCGCCCTTACTTTTAGTTGCCTGAAAACTTGTTCTATGGGAAGGAAAAAAAATAGTTAAGTGGAAAGCATAGACAATTCATTTTGCATGACATTGTTGCAAAAGAGATGGTGAAGGAAGGAGATGAGAGCTGGTAATGATGATCTCACGAGACTGCAAGAGAAGACAAAAGACAGTCTTGCTCATAGGACTCTTACTTTCCTCAGTCCCACTTTCCTTTAGATGGGTTTCATGATTTTTGTCTATGCTTGAATTGTGGATATGTTGTGTCTCATTCAACACCACGTTTGCATTCACTTGATAACACATAGAAGCGAAAAATAAAGCGTTTTAAAAAAAGGATAGGACTGAAGACATCATCAAGTTCTGTTTAGATGTAACCAAACAAACTTTGTTTCAACTAATAATAAGCCAAAATACACATCATCAAAAACGCTAACCGGGACTATTGTCTCTTGCAACTAAGATCCAAACGTTCTAAGAAAGCATATGCAGAAAGCTTTTCTTCATTCTACCATCCCATAACATATCCATAACTATCTTTATGGTGGAAGCATCTGCTGAGAACCCACAACTCTTTATTCTTCTACAAATTCATTTGATGTGGTTAAGTCACCATCTCGGAGATGTGCCCTGATAAGAGTGTTGTATGGACCACTATTTGACACAATCCAATCATCTCCCATCTTTCTAAACAACATACTTGCTTCAGACAGTGAGCTTTTCCTACATAGTCCTCCTATCAGTATAGCATATGTTCTGACGTCAGGCTTCATTCCTTCCGAAGGGAGGCTACAGAATAACACCGCAAAGCTTCGTCGACCTTACTTTCATTGAACATCCCGTGAATGATGATATTATAGATACCAATACCAGGATCCATCTTAATTACAATTGATGATGAGAAAAATCTGCAAAATAAGATCAGTGGAGACCCACTTGACTGATCTGTTTTTTCGGTACATGTCTCTGCACTGAAACGAACCTTACATGATCTGTTCATGGAGCAGTCTCTCTACAGGTTTAGATTCTGAGAAAGTGAGCAAAACAACAAAGTGCCGTACATATCATCATCCTATATTATGTTTCAAGTCCACCCAAGGGAAGGACATTTAGAACAGATCATGTAAGGTTCGTTTCAGTGCAGAGACATGTACCGAAAAAAAATACAAATTTGTTCATAACGTTACAAGTAAACCTAAAAAAAAAGCCAAGTATACACATGAACATAGTGAGAAAGAGCTTAAAGAAGAGCTCGCTCAGTCGTGTTTAGTATCATGAAAATTCCCCAAACTTTTCCCAAAACAATGCTTATGTTGTTATTTAAGGACAGACCCAAGAACCCATATTACCCTTAGACATAAGAAGAAGAAAAACACTGGTTTCGACTAATAAATCCAATTAAAGAGTTAGATGAGGCATTCAAGAAAGCATGTCTAGAAAGCTTTTGTCCAATCTTCCATCCACTAACATATCCATAACCATCTTTACGGTGGAAGCATTTGAAGAGAACCCACATCCCTTCATTTCTTCGATGAGTTCAACTGAATTGCTTATGTCACGGCCTCGGAGATGAGCTCGGATTAGTGTGTTGTACGTACAATCATCTGGCGCCACCCTATCGTCCTTCATTTTTCTAAACAATGCATCCGCTTCAGACAGTGAACTCTTCCTACATAGTCCTCCAATCATAATAGTGTATGTTTTGACATCAGGCTTGACTCCTTTGAGAGGGAGACTAGAGAATAAATTCCATGCGTCATCGACCTTACTAGCATTGCACATCCCGTGAATGATGATATTATATATACCAATATCAAGTTCCATCTTACTCTTGTGCATTTTTTCAAGTATATCCAGGGCTTCCTCTAGCTCTCCATTGTCACACAATCCATCCAGCAAAACTTTGTAGGTCACAATATTAGGACGGACACCTTGAGAAACCATCTCTTGGAAGAGTTCCTTGGCAACATTAAGTTGCCCAGATTGACAAAACCCTTGGATGAGAATGCTATAAGTGACTGTATTGGCAATCACTCCTCTCACAGACATTTTGCGAAAAAATCTCATACCTTCATCAACCCGTTTCGCCTTGCAATATCCGTTTATAAGGGTACTATAAGTCACAATATCAGGATCACATCCCTTGCTAACCATCAGATCCAGTATCTGGTTGGCTTCATCTAAACGGTTCTCCATGCAAAACCCATATATCAAAGAACCATAGGTAATGGTATCAGGATCTACGCCTCTTTTTATCATCTCATCGTACAATTCTCTAGCCTGAGTAAGCTTTTTCTCTTTCACAAAACTATCAATCAAGGCATTGAAAGTGATGACGTCCGGGCTGATTGTCCTTGTAATCATATCCCTCAGCAACTTTGCACCATCATCCCATCTACCAAAGCTACAGAAGCTTCCGATGAGAGAGTTGTAGGTAAAGACATCTGGTTTGATTCCTTTGGTTTCCATTTCATTGAATAGGGCGAATGCATCTTCGAGGCTCCCGTCTTTGCAAAGACCGTCTATGATGATATTGTATTTGACAGCATCAATCTTGATTTTTCTATCTTCCACCTTTCTGAGAAGATCCAAGGCCAAGGCGGTGTTCCCTGACTTACACATTCTGTTCAAAACCGGACCATATGTAAACTGATCGGCTTGAAATCCATTAGCCATCATCCGATCTATTAAATCAACTGCCTCAGAGACTTTACCCTTGAGACAAAGTCCATTGACAAGAGTGTTGAGCGTGATGAGGTCTGGTAAATGCCCACTTTGGACAATACGATCAACCAGCTCCACAGCTTCAAAGACTCTACCCTCGAGACATAATCCATTGAGGAGTGTGTTGAACGTGACAGTGTTAGGCTCATACCCTAGTTTCAACATCTTTCCAAGAACAGAAAAGGCAAAACCGAGTTGACGACGCCGGCAGAAGCAGTTGATGACGATACTCAGCGTGTAGATGTTATGTGCAATCCCTTGCAACTCCATTTGATTGCAGAGAGCTAACACGAGATCATACTGCTTTGTTCTGGCAACTGCAGTGAACAACTTATTGAAATCTATGACCGTAGGAAGAGGACGAGACCGGATCATGGACTGAAACAGAGCGACAGCATCATCCTTCTTGATATCGACGAGACCACTTCTCAATCTCTCTTTGTAAGAAGAAGAGATATTTCTACCGCTACCACTAGAAAAGGCTCGTTCGCATGAGGGAAGGAAACAAGAGAGCAAATGAGTTGTAAGAGTACCTCCAAAACTCGGGGTGATACGAGGCACAAGTACCATTCTCCAACACAACATTGTTTGTTTGGTTTCAAACCCTAGAAGAAGAAGAAGAAGGACAATATCTTCAGTGGCTTGATTACACCACAAAAATATTTTGCACACTGAACTAACTCCATCTAAAGCACAAAGATTTCATCAAATCATTTTGTGAATTCTAAATCTCTCAGTAATGAACAAGAAGATTCTCTCCTTTCTTTCTTCGGGAGGAACCAATTGACCACGTCCCGGTTCTGGGAATCTAATTTGGTTTCAGAAGCGCTTTCAATCCGGTTTAATATAAAACCCATTTCGTGATATCATCATGTCCGGTACAATGGTTTATCTTCCATCAATGTTCATTACATTACAGTTGTCGGTGTAACAATGTCCGAATTTGATTGAGAGAGTTACATATCTAGACACATTTTACTTTTTGTTTTACAATGATTATTATTTTATTTTTGCTAAAACCAGTTTAACACACTTCAGCTTATTATTAATTTTATTTTATTTTTGCAAAAACGAGTTTATTATTTGTTGACAATCACAAAATAACATACTTCAGCTTATTGTTTTTTTTTTGTTTTTGCTAAAACGAGTTTATCATTTGTTGACAATCACATCTCGGTTAATTTAGTATCAGTCAAATCATTCACACCTCAAGGATTCTAACAGAACCGAGAAAGCTAGAGTTTAGCATGAGTTCCATCTTTCTCTTTGATCAAGCATGAGTTCCGTCTTAGCTTCAGCTTCATGGCGTTTATCTGGCTGATACACATGTATTTGAAATTTTTGGAGGAGCCAGAAAACAGGTGGAATCAAATAACATGAAAAATGTGATTTTATTCGGTAACAAGAAATTAACCGAGACCGAGACCAGTGACTTCAGGATTGTATAAACAAAGAGATTAACCGAGACCTTCGGTTTCATCTTGGCGAGGAGCGTCCTCTTCTTCTGCGTTGAAACTTTTCACCCTGCTCATGTCTTTGAAGATCTGCATCAACATATTTCATCATCTTCATCATGCGCATTCACAAGTGGACATGTTTTATCTAAAAAGGTATACAGAAACTGTTTGGTTTACACGCTCTCAGATACTGCAGAAAAATAAATCAAAGTTGCATCTTTTCTTCAATTTCCATAAAGAAACGTATGCACAAGTTTAATATCCCTACCAGGGCACATTCCATACTGCTAAGCTCTTCATCAATGTTTTGTCCAATGAAGATTACAAGCTCTTGATACTGCAACAAAATAATCAAATTTAGCCTACTTTTTTGCTCACTTGCCATAAAGAAACGTATACACAAGTTGAATATATATATATATATATACTCACAAGTGCATTCCCCATTGCCAACTGCCTCCTTCTCGGTTTCTGTAGGACACTCTCGGTGTATCTCCATTTGGCATCATCTTTACCCGCCACCTGCTACCTTTCCCCAGTCCTGCACAACACAGAAACCACACCGCTGCTAGAATAGAAGAAACTCAAAAACTAACGGACCATCACAATGTCATGTCAATTTCACAATCAACAAGCCACGCCTCGTTTTGCACTACATGTCTTAGCTCACGGTTACAGGAAACTTCACCACTAATCAAGCATACATTACGTAAGTACGAGCAACAAAAAAGAAAGAGAAAAGCCTCCAAGTCTAGAATCAACTCTGCAAAAAGAAGATGTTGTCCATTACCCCGATTCCGCCATAGAATTCCTTATTCAGAATCCTGATCCCATTTGTCAAAAAATCCCGAACAAAATACGAAATCACCAGTTCCATACCAATACCCATAACATTAACTCAATTAATATTACAAACTAAAACCATCAGACAACATTTATATATAATGCCTTGTATCCGTATGCCTCTGGTGGGATTCGTGGCTCTTTCTACATCACACTTCACTCAAAGTCCAGGTTTCTCCCAACTTTTTAGTAAACTAAATACATCAGAATGAATCAGAAGCTAAAACTTAAAGCGAGAAAATAAAAGACAAGACTGAAGGCATCAAGCTCTGTTTAGATGTAACCAAAGAAACTTAGTTTCAACTAATAAGCCCAAATACACATCATCAAAACACTAACCGGGGACTTTTGTCTATTGCAAACCAAGATCCAGACATTCTAAGAAAGCATATCAAGAAAGCTTTTCTTCATTCTACCATCCGACAACATATCCATAACTATCTTTACGGTGGAAGCATCTGCTGAGAACCTACACCTCTTCATTTCTTCAATAAATTTTGCTGATGTAGCTACGTCACCACCTCGGAGATGTGCTCGGATTAGTGTGTTGTACGTACAATCATTTGGCGCAATTCCAACCTCTCCCATCTTTCTAAACAACAGGGCCGCTTCAGGCAATGAGCCTTTCTTACATAATCCTCCAATCATTATAGTATATGTTTTGACGTCAGGCTTCACTCCTTTGAGAGGGATGCTACAGAATAGATCCCAAGCATCATCGACCTTACTTGCATTGCACATCCCATGAATGATGATATTATAGATACCAATACCAGGATCCCTCTTACAATTGTGCATTTGGTCAAGTATTTCCAAAGCCTTTTCTAGTTCTCCATTGTCACACAATCCATCCAGCAAAATGCCATAAGTCACAATATCAGGGTGAACACCTTGAGAAACCATCTCTTGGAAGAGTTCCTTGGCGTCATTAAGTTTCCCAGATTGACAAAACCCTTGGATGAGAGTGCTATATGTGACTGTGTCGGCATTCACTCCCCTCACAGACATTTTGCGGAAAAGTCTCATACCATCTTCAACCTGTTTGGTCTTACAATATCCGTTAATAAGGGTATTAAACGTCACAATATCAGGATCACATCCCTTGCTAACCATCAGATCCAGCATCTGGTTGGCTTCATCTAAGGGCTTTTTATTGGACAGCCCATATATCAAAGAGTTATATGTAAAGATATCAGGATCTATGCCTCTTGTGATCATCTCATTGTATAATTCCTTGGCCTCAGTAAGCTTTCCCTCCTTCACAAGACAATCAATCAAAGAATTGAAAGTGATGACATCCGGGGTGATTTCTCTTGCAATCATATCCCTCAGCAACTGTGCACCTTCATCCCATCTGTCGGCACTGCAAAAGCCTCCTATGAGAGAGGTGTAGGTAAAGACATTTGCTTTGATCTCTTTGGTTCCCATTTCATTGAAAAGGCTGAGTGCATCTTTGAGGTTCCCATCTCTGCAAAGACCATCGATAATCATACTGTATGTGACTACATCGAGCTTGACCTTTCTATCTTCCATCTTTCTGAGAAGATCCAAGGCCAAGGCAGTGTTCCCTGACTTACACATTCTGTTCAAAATCGGGGCATAGGTAAATGCGTCAGGTTGACATCCATTAGCCATCATTCTATCTATCAATGCTACTGCTTCAGACACTCTACCTTGGAGACAGAGTCCATTGACAAGAGTGTTGAGTATGATTAGATCTGGAATAACCTTCATTTCCACCATACGATCAACTAATTCCACAGCTTGTGAAACTAAACCCTTGAGACATAAACCGTTAATCAAAGTTGAAAATGTGACAGTGTTAGGCTCATACCCGAGTTTAAACATCTTTCCCATCACAGAAAAAGCAAAACCGAGCTTACGACTCCTACAGAAGCAGTTGATGACAATACTCAGCGTGTAGAGGTCATGCGCAATCCCGTTCAGTTCCATCTGCTTGCAGAGAGACAACACGAGATCGTACTGTTTTTTTTTGGCAATACCACTAAGCAACCTGTTGAAATCTATAACCGTTGGAAGAGGACGAGATTGAATCATGGACTGAAAGAGAGCGACAGCATCATCCTTCTTAGTACCAGCAATCCCACTTCTCAACCTCTCTTTGTAAGAAGAAGGGATCTTTCTACCGCTACTGCTGACACTGACACCACCACCACCAGAGAAGCCTCGTTCGCAGCAAGAGGAAATGATAAAAGAGAGCAAAAGAGTTGAACGAGTACCTCCTGGACTCACTACCAATCTCCGACACAACATTTGTTTGTTTGGTTTTCAAATCCCCTCTAGCAGACGAACAACTCTACTCGCTTCTTCACTGACTTGATTCTTCACAAATACATCTGCACACTTGATGAATTTCATCTACAGCAGAAAAACATTTCATTCGATTATTTTGTCTTCGCCTTTCACCACAAATACATCTTCACCACCGAACGAATTTCATCTACAGCAGAAACATTTCATCGTTAATTTTGTAGATCCCGGCCTTGAACAAGACGAAGAAGACAAAGGCAAGTGTTGTATTGTATGAATCGCGAGGAGGCTTTTCTCTGAATCTGTTTTATCATGTCTCTCGGTTTTGTGAATTTAAGATTTAATCTAATTTGGTTTCAGAAGCGGTAAGAATCCGGTTTGTATTAAACCAGACCGCGTGAGTATTTAACTATTTATCATCTTATCTTTTTTTTACATTACAGTACCGTTGGTCAAGTCGAGGCGGCGGTGTTGAGTTCCGTGCTGACGATGCAGATGCATCCACGTGTACACCCGCGTGCCCCTTGATGCGAGCTGCGTTTTTCGATTTCGGCGTGCAAACCCGTAGCTAGGGTTTCACGTGTATGGGCTTTTTGCCATTGGGCCTTTGGGCCGTATAATGTGTTGGTTTAGGTTTGTTGGCCCGAATTGTTTATGGGCATCAGACTTTTTGTATTCTGCTGGGCTAGGCCCGTTCTTTTAATGAAATTAGACGGAAAAAAAAACATTACAGTACCGTTGGCGTAGTAACACCACGATTGAACTTTACTTCCACAATGGCATCTCAACTAATTATATAGATTTTGATTCGCCCTTTTAAAGGCGTATGTTTTTTGTCTTATAATTTTTTTTTTAAAATTAATCTTTATTTTGTATTTTTAAACATAATTTTTATACATATAATATTTTTAAAGTGATTAATAAGAGAGTTTAATCAACACTATTAAAATAATTAGATCATACTTATATCAATAGATCATGATCTTATTTTAATAATATTGATTGATCTAAGTTATTTTCAGATTTATTATCGGTTCTATTATGAATTAATGTATATCATAGTGAGTTTGGAAAGAATACATAATTGCACTAAAATTTGATATAATTTGGTATGACTATTCTGAGTTTTTATTAACTTTCTTATGAGAAATAAAAGATTTGTAGTTTACGTTTTTGGTAGAGCTAAATTTTAGGAAACATATTGTTGAACATTAACTATATCATAAATAATATGAATGTTTTTAGGAAGTAACAGCTAACAAATATGGTGACAATTACAATCATAAATTGTGATTCTAGTTTTATTTATTAGATTTAATGTTAGTGGCAAAGCTATGTAAATATTTAGAAAAAAATAGGGTTAATTTCTAACTAGGTGGCCGATCCGCATCCTGTGCAGATATAAAAATATATTATAATATCGATTGAGTTTAAATGTGGTAGAAAGTGGAACGGGTGAGAGTTTTAATGCTGAGACATGATTTGCGCGAATTTTCAGGATACAGTAGCGTTGGACAATTTGTTACTTTTTCAGTTCGGTTGGGTTGTGTAGTTCGATTTTAATATTTTTTTTTCAACTTCAATAAACCATATTTAGTCTGGTTTGGTGTGGTTTATTTCATGTTCAGTTTATATTCGGTTAAGTTTGTTTTTGGATCGCTTTAATTAGTTTCTTTGTTGCTTAATTTTTTTTTAAAAAAAATTATGTTTTAAAACATAAATTATGTACTCATAAACTATGTGAACTAAATTCAATATAAAACTGAAACAAAAACTAAAAAAAAGTCACAAAATGTATATAAGAATTAAAAAAAAATGAAAGCTAACTAAAGTAAAAAAAAATCAACAACATTAGTATGTTTTTAATAAAAGTTAACTATTAAAAAACAAATGTAACAAAAATATACATGAGACAGTGACGTATTAAAAGAAAATGTGATAAGAATCTCATAAGTATCACAATCCCATAGGAATATGCAAAGAAAATGTGATAAAATTTAAATATAATCCATAAGTAATATAAAATAAGAACAACAGTTCTCTTTTTAAAAAATCTCATAGAAACCTGCAAAAAAATGTCAAATTTTAATAGCAATTGTACGATATAAAATAATTTAATAGATTTTTAAATTTTATTGAGACTTATAGGTATCACAATCCCATAGGAATCTGCAAAAAAATGTGATAAAAATCTCATAGGTATCACAATCCCATAGGAACCTGCAAAGAAAATGTGATAAAAATTTTAAATATAATCCATAGTAATATAAAATAAGAAGAACGGTTCTCTTTTTAAAAAATCTCATAGAGACCTGCAAAAAATTGTCAAATTTTGATAGCAATTGTACGATATAAAATAATTTAATATATTTTTAAATTTTGTTGAGACTTATTTTACTATTAAATTTGCATATCGCTATTGAAACAGACTGGAAAATGGTTTGTAGTCAACTACAACTGGTCTTTCGTCTGTGTTATTTATCTGTTAATTGAAAAAAAAATGTAAGAATTTATAAATTAAATTTTTTTATCGAATAAAAATAGACTAATAAGTTAGTATTGATATCTCTTAGGTGTATTCTTTATATATACTCTACCTTCCTTTTTCTTGTGTTATTAGGGAGATATTTTCATAGTAAATGATGTTTATAAATATATTTTCATAATAAATAATGAAACAGTTCAAAGAAAGATATTAAATTTATATTGTCATTAAATGTTTTACAATAAATATGATATAAACTTGTGCAATTAAATCATATTCAAAATAAGGAAAGTTTTTGAAAACGAATTAACAAATTAGAAACACTAAAGTAAATTGCATTAAAACAATGTAATAAATATGATTACTTTCACAAGTAATTTGTGTTTAAAATAAGGTAGGTTATTAATAAACTAAAAATATTAAGGTAAATTACCTTTAAACTATCATTGATTTATTAATCAATTTGAACAAGTAATCATAAATAAAGGAAGTTATTTTACGCGAATTAACTAATTAGAAACATCAAGGTAAATTACATTTCTAAGATCCATATATATATATATATGTATATATATATATATATAATAAATATAATAGTTTTTGGGATTTTCTAAATCTCAAATCACCATTATATTTGTAGTTTTCTAAATAGATAATAGTTTTGGACTTTTCTAACTCAAATCACCATTATCATATAAATTTGTGCAAGTAATTGATAGCAAAATAAGATAAGTTATTATTAAACGAATTAACTTATTAGGAAAATAAAGAACATACACATTTAATGCAATATCACATGTATATAATTACCAATAAATGATATCGTAAAAGAACAAGAAATACACTTAACATTCTTATATTTTCACGAAAATTATACTTTTAAATTTGTCAATTAAATGTATATTTAAAAAAAAAATACTTCCTATATATAATAAAAAAATTTAGAATATTTCAAATTTAAAGAATAATTACGAATTAATAATCATATTTTATAAGACATTTTATCACTAAGTCTTATAGTTCCTGAAATATTTGTTATAAAAACTCTTGTAAATACATTTCTGAGATATATAACCCGCATAATGCGTTCGAAACTGCATCAGTATCTTCGCTGCAGATACTTTTTTCTCTATCAGATACTGCACTACATAGTTCATGTAACAAATATTTGCATAAACCATAACCAGAGTTTCCAGCACCACTAAACCAAGTCACTGTTGAGTCAAAGATCAGTTTTTTTACCCGAAAGGATCCTGAGAAAGCTGAAGTGAGTTCCTGGATATCTCATTGACGAGTCTCTCACTTTGCTCTCCAACAGAGTTTGAGACACAGCACTGAAGCACACAGCATCCGTGGTGGAGGATTGATTGCTATCTCAGCACAGTACTTCGTAGCAGCTTCCAACACAAACTACAACCAAATTTTCTGAAGTTTTTTTTGAGCTTTATTAAGTAAAAGAAATAAAAGATGGAGATAAATTTCAAACCTTGGTATCTAGACTTCACACCATTAGAAAAATCAATGGCTTGCAAGTGTTGGATGCATCTCTCTCGAGTCTACCTTGGTATCTGCAGCGTTATTAGGTGTACGATGTTAGATACCATCACTTGCAGCGTTATTTTGTTAGTGGATGTTTCCTTAGAAAAATGAAAATCCAAGAAAAAAGTATAAGGATGAGATTTTTTCTACGCATTGTTAGTGTAGGACCAATTATATGGCCCTTCATGCAACTTTATATGCGTTATTAGGTGTACGATGTTTCCATGAAACCGCTTGTGGCAAATCTAAAAGGAAGCAGCAACGGAAAAAACACAAGCAATTTCTAGAATGCATACTTCTATTGAGCAAAAGAGTGACTGTGGAAGAAATATACTTACGTAGAGATAAGCAAGCTTTCTATATATAATATCATTCAACAAAAAAAGAGAGAGAGAGATGTCTGAATGAAAGAAAATCTAAAAAGGTTATATATAAAATGACCATGCAGTTAAAGAGTGTTAAAATGAGGTAATTTGCTCCACATAGGTGTCAACTCACAACAATCTTGGGGCTCAGCTCAAAACAAATAATAAATGCAAAAGAAAAACAAGAACATAATTTAAGATCTAATTCATAAATCATATATGCTTTCCTGAGCCCAACGTTATCGAACAGGCGACCTTGTATATCATTCCACAAGATTAACGTTTTAATTAAGCAACTCTATTCGGCAAACAAAGAAAAACAAAGTAAGAAAATGAGTTGACAAAAAATGGATAAGAAAATGAAAATCTAAAGACTACTAAAAAAACTTTGATAAAAAAAACTACGACAAGAGAACTCGCAAGTCACATACCATACAGTGTATATATTTATTAGTACAATTCCCTGTATAATTTATCAACATAAATAGCACAAGAACAGGGGAGGTCAAAGGCCTGCATCAGCATTAGAACCACCGCCTCCTCTCTTGTTTCCTGTTGTGTTCTTCAGAATCTGCATGCACCAAAAACAACATTAAATCCATTATTACCATACAACTACAACCAGACACAGCAAGATGTAAAAAACCAATCATCACCCATATAGATCACAATGAATGAGCTATTCAAAGAACAATTGAGGAATCTACACACATTTTTGAATCGATCTCAAGCTCATCTTAGCTCCTTAGTCTTCTAATTTACTAACCTATCTGATGAATGGATCTTAAAGCTTGCAAATTCAAGGAGCAATGTGCTATATCACTGACACAGAAGACTAAAATCAACGGCGAGAGATAAGATAAAACGTACTTGTCGAAGCATCTGGTTCTCGTTCTGCAAAGTAGAGAGTCTCTCTTCAAGTTCAGAGTTTATGTTCTCCAAGTCTTTCACTATGTTTTCCAACTCACCCAAGTAAGCCTTTTTCCTCTCTCTTGCTTGCTGTGCCGAAAATCTGTTCCTCAACAGCCTTTTTTTACACAAAATTACCAAATCATTCACCCATCACGCAACCTTTTATTTACCTCTAAACGGTAAATGGTAAAAACTGTAAAAAAGGTACCTCTTAAGCCGCTTGGCCTCTTTCTCAGCCGGAGTCCTCCCTCACTTCCTTTGACCCTCTCCTCCGACCGTTATTTGTGTCCGGTCCTGACCAGCCGCCGATCCAGATTCCAGGTCGGATGTTTCTTTGCCGGCAGCTTCTCCCCCAAACTCCGGAACTCGCCGTATCTCCTCATCGCTTTCAATTCCTGGCAAAATTAAAAAAAGAGAGATATTTTTAAAGATGAAACTGAAGTTACAGATCTTTCTCGCGGGCAGACAAAAGATCTAATTGATAAAACCAATGCTAATTTACTTTAGTATCTGATGCATGATGCCGAAAACCGATAAGATCAAGCGTTGGAGAATCAAAAGTTGATTTTTCAATGAATAATTTTTTACCTTCTTTGATCTCCAAATGAGGAGCAGAGCTTGAGGATCTTTCGCTGCTTGATGGTAGAGAGCTTGCGGGTAAAGAGCTAGTGTGACCTCTGATCTCCGTTATATATGAAGTGTTGATAAAATTTTTTTTTTTTTTTTGATGAAATTTCATATTTATTGATCAAAAAACATTTACAAAAGAATGGGGGTAACTATGCTAAAGCAATAAGAGAATCAATGAGAAAAAGAAAAATTTGTTTAAGGCAACACTTCAAACCATCTTCGCATGAGTCCTTCTAGCTTGTGATCTCTAACGTATTTGAGGGAAGCAATACGATTTCGCATCGTCCTATCAATGAGTCTAGTAACCTGAGCTGCTGTAGACCATGGTTTCTGATGTCTCCTCCCATTGCGTTCTCTCCAAATGTTGTAAACCGTCATCTGAAAAACCATCCTCAGCAGTACCATATTCATCGAAGAGAGACGGGCGCTGTGAATACTTCTCAATGTAATGGTCCAGTCGGGGTTTATCCTCCTACCTAGAAGGCGGGAAGAGACACCGACCCACACAGTGTAACTGAAAGGACATGCAAAAAAGAGATGGTCCCGAGTTTCATCAGGTTCCCCACAAAGCAAACAATGCTGCTGCACTCCCCAGCTCCTCATTCTGCTCCCCGTAGACAACCTGTTCTTAACCGCTAACCACGTGATGAAACTATATCTGGGTATCTCCTGCGGAAACCACACAGCCTTACTCCAAGGGACCTTTTCACGCCTCTCTCTGAGTTGCTTCCATGTTTCCCCTGCAGAGAACCGGTCCTTAAATTGATCATTGGTGTGTCTCCAAAGCAGTATATCCTTACCCTTTTCAGGACAGGGTACTGGCTCTGAAGTGATCAGCCCATGGAGATTTGGAAAGAGCCTGCTACGACGACCACGAATGCTCCAGTTACCATCACGTGCAACATCACTGACACGAGCCGAGCGGGCGACACCAAAATGGATAGTACCAGCTTCGCCTGTGATATCAATGAGCTTACCCTGTCCAAGCCAATTATCAAACCAAAAAAAAATATCCTTTCCACTCCTAACCTCCGCCTTAAAGAAAGGATATGCCATATCTCTGAGTTTAAGTAACTTTCTCCAAATCCAAGAACCTTTATAGTCATTTTTAACATCCCAAAAAGAGCTATCTCGCAGTAAATAATGTTGGACCCAAGAGACCCACAGAGAACCTGCTAAGGTGAACAGGCGCCATATTAGTTGCAGGGAGAACACTCTTGAAGTATCACGGAGCAGCCTCAGCCCCAAACCCCCTTCATCTTTAGGATAGCAAAGCTCTGCCCAAGCAACTTTAGCTTTATGAGACTGATGAGGTGACCCAGACCAGAGGAAAGCACTGCAAAGGCTTTCTATCTCCTTTAGACATGCTGTTGGAAGAATAAAAGCTGAGCTCCAAAAGTTAACAATGCTATTAATGACAGACTTGATCAGCTGAAGACGCCCTGCGAAGGAGAGGCTCTTGTTAGACCAGGTGAGCATCCGGCTTCGAACTTTATCAATTAAAGGCTCGTAGTCATGCTTTAGATGGCCTTTGTAGTCAAGGGAAAACCCAGATACCGAATAGGTAAAGTTCCCACACTGATACCCTTTGCAGTTGCCACTGCACCTATGTCACCTGTTGTTCCTCCAGCAATAAAAAGAGTAGATTTTGAAGCATTTATATGAAGACCAGAAATACTGGCGAATTGATCCATAACCTCCATAATGCCCTGAAGTGACCCCGGAAGACCATCAGAGAACACTAGAATGTCGTCAGCAAAACTCAAGTGAGTGAGCTTTACGCCTATGCAATTCGGATGGTAACCAAATTTCCCTGCCTCAGCTGCTAGATTTAACATCTTGGATAGGACATTGTTGAGAATAACATACAGGTACGTGGATAGAGAGCATCCCTGACGAATACCACGAGCGCTGGTGAAGAAACCCTCCAGACTACCGTTCATTGCCACTGAAAAAGAAGCCGTGGAGATACAAATTTGAATCCACTTTATAAACTGGTCCGGCAGATTCATTGCCTTAAGAACTGCAGTAATGAAAGACCACTTAACCGTATCGAATGCCTTTGCAATATCAAACTTGATAGCACATCTGGGGGAAGAAGTCGACTTGTGATAGCCATTTACCAATTCAGAAGCAAGCAAAACGTTCTCAATGAGGAGCCGACCCTTAATAAAGGCGCTCTGATTAGGTTCAATGGCCTCATGGAGAATTTCCTTGAGGCGGCGCGCAAGGATTTTGGAGATCACCTTATACAGAAGATTACAGCATGCGATGGGGCGGAAGTCTTTCATAGTGAGAGCAGCTTCTGTTTTAGGTATCAAAGAGAGGATGGTGGCGTTGATACCCGAAGGAAGGAAGCCAAATAAGAAAAAAGATTGGACTGCAGCGATGAAGTCTTTCCCAATGACAGGCCAAGCAGCGACGTAAAATTCTTTAGTATAGCCATCTGGACCTGAGA
The DNA here is from genome assembly GCA_026261945.1 of Hirschfeldia incana. NCBI lineage: Eukaryota > Viridiplantae > Streptophyta > Magnoliopsida > Brassicales > Brassicaceae > Hirschfeldia > Hirschfeldia incana. The sequence continues at coordinate 2,663,281 of JABCMI010000019.1, forward strand.
CTTTATCATTAGGCAGAGCAAAAAGAGCAGATTTTATTTCTTCCCCACTCACATGAGCCACCAGAGTCGAAGCTTTGAGGGTAGGACAACGATAAGTAAGCAAATTCTGCAATGTAGGCACTGAGACTTCCTCACCATCCTGGTGTGTTTGTAGGAACCTCTGGAAATGAGATACAACCTCTCTACGAATATCACTTGGGTCTGTGAGAACCTCTCTGGAAGCTGAAGTCAGTGTCCTGATTTCATTTCTAGAAGCACGAGTCTGAGCTGCACGATGAAAAACTCCCGTGTTCTGATCTCCAGCTTGTAACCAACGAAGACAAGATTTCTGTCTATAAAACTTTTCCTCTATACTAGCCAGCAAATTCCACTTCTGAGAAGCCTCTGCCTCAGCTGCAAAATTCAGGGGATTAGGATCAAGGAGAAGCTGATTCTGACAGTAACATAAATGCTCATACGCCTGTTTAGTACGAATAGGTAGATCCCCATAATGGTTTCGATTCAGAGCTCTAAGATCAACCTTCAGCTGCTTCAGCTTCCTGTGAAACATAGAGAGCGTGCAACGAGACTGATATAGAGGTGGAGAAGCATCCCAGACGTTCTTAACTGTGGAGAGAAAATCCTCATGGTCCTTTAGATAGTTAAAATTTTTGAAAGGCTTCCTGGTTGAATCTCTGTGATCAGAGATACGGATCAAACATCTAGCATGATCAGAAACTCCTCCTGCATCAAACTTAGCATACGACTGAGGAAACGAGCGCAACCAAGCATCATTTATAAGGGCTCTGTCTAACTTTTTCCCAATTGGGTCACCCTCTCTCTTGTTCCACCAAGTGAAGAGAGCCCCCACATAAGCCAAATCAGCAAGCTCACAAGCTCCGACAGCTTCCTGAAACTCCCGCATACCACTCTGATCCGTTAGATAATCATCCGCTCGCGAGTGTTCCGCCGAAGCCAGAGTTACATTATAATCCCCAAGAAGAATCCAAGGCATATCAAGATGAGAATAAGCAGCATGTGTACCTTTGATTTCCTCCCATAATTGCCTCCTCTCAATCATGCAATTAGAAGCATAGATGGCAGAACATATAAATTGCTCCCTAGTTTCTGGAATTTGAATTGCGCAGGTGATAACCTGAGAGCTCATATGCAGCTTAGTGACAACCACATTAGAAGACCAGCAGAACCATATATGACCCAGTCTATGATGATCATAATTCGTTAGAGAGTTCCACCCCGGCAAAGCCGCATTCATACACTTCACATAATTTTCCTCTTGTACCCGTGTTTCAAAGAGACAACCGAAAGAAGGTTTCTCAGCAAGTATCCACTTACGAACCGCTTCATGCTTGCGCGACATATTGAAGCCACGCATGTTCCATGCAAAAAAAGACGCCATAACTTCCTAACGGAAGTTTTCTTTGAGTTGCCTTGAAACTGAGCATACTTCAGATCCTTCGTACGAGCAATCCTTTTCTTGTTTGATTTGGCCACAGTAGGAACCGTGCTAGAACCTTTCTGAGTGACCGCAGTAGATTTCTGGCGACCCTGAGACTGATCCTGCACCTTCTTCTCTGTGATATCAGCAACTATCTCTCCCTCCTCTGCATCAGAGGCTGCATCGCTATCATCCTTCTCAGTTATCTCAGCTTCATACTCTTCGTGAATATCAGCTAACGCCTGAAAACGAGATGGAGAAACAGTGATACCCCTCTCCTCCCTGCTAACCACCGGTTTCAGTGGGGATCCTAGCTTCTTGCCATCCACTGCAGTCCAATCGTGAGCTAAGACAGAGCCCCCTTCAGCTTCACTTAAACCCGACTCGAGAGAAACCAGATCCTTCCATGTGTGATCACCCTCCACCAATTCATTACCCAGAACGATTGAGTGAAGCAACGTATTGACTTCAGAACCATTAACATGAGGAGCGTATGGGGTGAACTCCTCGAGTTCTTGGAGCAAATCTGAAACAGGATTCTTTTGCGCCTCCTGACTTCCTGCCGCAGCCACAATAGGGAGATCTGAACCTTTGTCTTTTTGCAAAATCTTAACGTTTTTAGTAGAACACTCAGACCTTATATGCCCCCACCGACGACATACTTCACATCTCGAAGGGAGCCAAGGGAAACTGACCTCCAACATAACAGACACTCCAACATTATCCACATACGAGATTTTCTCCACAAGTGGTTTGTGAAGATCCACCTCAACAAGAACCCGAGCGACATCAAGTCGAGTACACTTCTCGGTATGAGGGTGCAGCTTGACAAAATTTCCTACTGCCCGCGCCAAACATTTCAGACCCTTATGCGAGAAGAGAGAGTTGGGAACTCCCTTGAGATCCACCCACATCGGGAGAGCAGACAGATCAGGTGGATTCATAGCAGTTTCCGGAGACCATTCATGAACCACGAGAGGAACGTCCCCCACATGCCAGTACTTGCGTTGAATGACTCGTGATCGCATCTGTGGATTCTCAATACGAAACAAAACAGTCTTCTTCTCAATGAATTGAACATCAATTTTGGAACCATTCCGCGGGGTAGCCCAAATCCTGATTCACAGTTGCGTGAATGGATCCAATATGAGGGGCATCCCCAATGAAATAACCCACCACAAAGCTCTTCCATAGAGGATTAGGATCCTCAAAAATCTCATCAGGAATCTGCATCGAAGCAACACCATCAACGACCTCAATAACAGGGAGACAAACATCTCCTTCCTTCTTCGACCACAGAGATCTGTTTCCAGCCACTGAGGGAGAGACAGACCCGGAGTCTTGACCAACAGACGGAGGATTGAGGGCAGGGAGAGGAGGCGGAGATGAGGCAGGGGGAGCAGGGAGGTCGGATTCGAGGAGAGGCGAGCCTGGCGGCTCATCGCCCGGAACCCTAGCAGACATCTGGTTTTGTTATATTGAGATCTCTGAATTAACAAAAGTGAATTAACTAAGTGTTGATAAATTAATTCAAACCTTGGTATTTTTTCGATCAAAAATGAGCCATTGATTTTTCTAATGTTGTGAAGTCTACGATTTCGACGGGCCATTCTCAACAAATTAATTAGACATCACAAAAGTTGATCTCAGCATGTCCAAATTGCATAAACCTCAACAAAAATCAATGGCTTCATTTTTGTTGAGAAAGTCTTGTTTATATAGTAGATTGGTCTATGTTAGACTTGTCTAGCTTTCACAATAAGTTTGAAATATAATATTCTCTAATTAATTTTCATATTTATAAGTTAAAATTGTTTAAGGAAACTAATTATTATATGTATTAATTAATATTCTTGCACAAGTAATTTATTTTTAACTAGATGGTGGTCCGCACACTTGTGCGGACTAATATATATCTAACTAATTCAAATTTTGACAATTTTTTTTTAAAAAAATTCAATCTAAGTTATTTAATTAGTTTGAAATATTAAATTAATCAGAAGATATAATATTTTTTATATTACACATGTAAAACATATCATCATCATAATAATCTAATAAAGTTTTATAGATATTTTAAATAATCATGTGCATTTGCGGGCATAATTCTTTTATAAATATTTATTAGTACATGTACTATTATTTAAATATCAAAAAATATTTATTTTAAAATATATTGTTATCTTTAATCATTTTTACTATATTAATTTAAAAACTTTTATCTAATTAAATAAGCAAATACATAATTGTTAATAAAAATTGAGTTTTCAAACCGAAATTTTGAAGTTATCAAAATCTAAAATAAAGCAAAAAACACAATAATGTTTTTTTTTGGTCATCAAGATACAGACTCATATAGACTATGTGGACCAAACTGGGAACTCCGCATCCATGTGAATGACGAAAGACGATTGTTGTCTAACACTGCGTGCTAAACCGACACAACTATACATGTTATATGAATCATTGTTAATTAAAATATTGATTATAATTATATTTTAAAATACCTCTCATAATAGCTGAATAAACACGCAAACATATCATATTGACAAACAAAACATTAATATGTAATGTATAAGATAAAAAAAAATCATATCTATTGCTATTTTAATTTCTAAATGCTATAATAGAGAATAATAAATTATAATCAATCTATATTTTGTTTACTCTAAAATAGAAATTGGTACTTTCTATAAAATGATATTGCTTTATTGTTAAATAATAATTTTTATTATTTTCAAGTAGTGGTCTTTAACTTTCAAGATTTATTAAATATAACTAAAACAAATTATTTGGAAATATTTTATTAAAAATATAGAATCACGCTTTTCTTTCTATAATAGTCTGTGAAACTCTTGAAAGAAATTAAAAGTAAACATAATTAATTTTATAATATAATGTACATGTTGTAAATAAAAAAATAATATTTTGAAAATATTTTCTTTTGGAGCGATATTTTTAAATCTGATTCTCATAAACAAAATTAAAATAAAACAAATATATATTACTTTTCAAATTAAATAAACAAATAAAATTTTATTTTTTCAACTGTAATAATAATTACAAAACACTATAAAAAGTCACATTAACAAAAATATATAAATAAAATTTATTGTTAAAGCTTAGAAACCTCGTTAATAAAATTTCTATGTTTATAAAAATATTTGCCTTGATATATTACATTTACAAAAATATAAATAAATCTATTTTATATTTTGTGAAACTATTTTTAATATTTTAGTATAATAATAAATCTAATTATTATATGCATATATAAAACTAAAAAATAATTGTCGATAAACGAAAGATAAATATATGGGATTATCTTTTTTTTCAAACAGGTTTTATTATTTTAAGATAATTTTATAATATTAATCTCTAATCAGTTAAATAAATAATTATTCACGAAATATATCAAAACTTCAATAAGATAATATTAAATATTGGTATAGTGAAAAATTGTAATTATCATGTTTTCAAATATTTTTATTATTAAAATATATGAAAATATTTATGAAAACCATTGATTTAGCCTAAAATCATGGAGAACATGACAAATAAGCGAAAAGCCTAAAAATATGGAGAAACTGACACATAAACCATTTCACTTCATAAATAATAGTATAAAATAAAATAAATAAGGAAACTAATTATTATATGTATTAACTAATATTCTTGCGCAAGTAATCTTAATAAGGGACTAAATTATGTTTTCCTTTTCGATTAGTAGTGAATGTTACTTTTATTTTAGAAACCTAACGATGAATTAAAAATGAAAAAGAAATTCCGAAAAATCGACCAATCAAATGTTTCAAATTCTTTTGAGAAGCTCTGTATGAACGACACGTGGCAAATGTACTTCTTTTTTATATAATTTTAATATATAGAGGGATTGTACTTTTATTTTAATAGATTAAGGTGTTGGCTTGTTTTCCCACTATCACCCGCAAACACAACTTTTTGGTAGCAATTGTTGGCTTTTTGTAACAATCACTCAAACCGCTCTACACCGCTTCAAATCGCTTCAAACCTCATAAATTCAAAAGCTGGTTTCAGCTGGCGTTTGCGGTTGCGGACGGTTGCGGAAGGGTAAAAAAAAATTATTTTTTTCAAAAATAATATAAATACAAAAATAAAAATATTCAATAAAAATTTTAAATAAAAATTATTAAAATACTAAAATATATCTATTATATTTCAATAATACTATAATTTTCTAAATATAACTTTGATATTTATTACACTTTTATGATTTTTGGTATTTTTATCATTATATAAAATATAAATATTATTAATTTATTATTCAACCGCTGTTAACCAGTCATAAGCATCCCGCAAACGCACAAATTTTTAACCGCAGTACCAGTCGTACAAATCGCTTAAAACCGCTAGAAACCGCAACCATCCGCATCCGCAAACTCCCGCAACTGCAACCGCAACCGGTGCGGTTGAACCAGTCAGACCCTAAGATTATTTTTGACGTTATTCACACCTCAAGCCCGGTTCACGCCCACTCTTGGTTATTAACCCCAATCGTTCGTTAAACCAGACCATTTTTTCGGTTTACATTCAGCTCCCGGTTAGGCTGCCAACAAGACAAGGACGCCAGAGATTACCGCACGTTCCATCCATCTCAGCTTCAGCACCCTTTTATATCTTTCTTACACAACAAGACTTTTAAACCAGAAAAATAGGTGGGAACCAAATAAGAATAAAGTGATTTCATTCGGTATCAAGAACAACGCCTTGAAGATTGTATAAACTTCCAGACATTACATTACAAAAAGAAAGAAAAAAAAAAGATTAACCGAGACCTGCGGTTTCATCTTGGCGAGGAGCGTCCTATTTGATGCGCGGTCGTCTAACAATCTTATCTATAAGCCCGTACGCTATAGCTTCTTCTTCTGCGTTGAACCTTTTCACTCGATCTGCACGCTGCACCAACATTGTTGAAATAGATAAGCCACTGGAATTTTCAGGCTCTTCCATCGTATCATAGATAAGCCAGACTTTGGAGTAAGCTGTCAATATTAATCTTCAAAGAGTATCAAGATTCAACGTAGTTGCTAAACTCTTCATCAATGTTTTGTCTAATGAAGAAGATTACACGCTCCCGATACTACAACAAAATAATCAAACTTAACATACTTTTCTCTCACTTGCTAAAGAAACGAATAATACCCAAGAATATGTACAAGTTGAATATATATATACTTACAAGACAGTCTTCTCACTTGTTATACACATAACATCTGTATGCAGAAGGGTGGGATGCAAAATAGGTATGATGATTTTTGATTGATTGTTCAGTGATTCATCATCTGTGCTCTTTAGACTCTAGTTTGAGTTCTTTAAAATCTACAGTTTCGAGGGAATTATACAGTTGTACCTATTGGCATCATCTTTATTTACTAGCTTTCCCAGTCCTACAGAGAAGAAACACAAAGCTAATGAACCATATCACATTCAAAGGAAAATCTACTTTCATGTAGTTTTCATAATCAACAAGCCACAAATCGTCTTACACTGCAAGTCTTAGCTCAGTTTTCACCGTTTATAATTCACTACATGAACTTTCACAACTAATAAAGCATACATTATGTAAGTGCATGCAGCAAAAAAGGTTTTTTTTTTTACTATATATGATACCTTATAAGTTGTATTGGTATGCCTCCTCTAGAGGGATTTCATGAGATTTTTTATATGCTTGAATCATGGATTTGAGTTTCTTTCTACACTACATTTCACTTATAATCCATGTTTCTCTCAAGTGAATATTGATGCACTTGATACACATTTTCAGTAAACTAACTGCTCACAGCTAACTTTTCTTAGACTTCACGCTTATTAATTGATGTAGCGGAAGCTACGATAACACAATGAATCCTATTTAGTCTTTGGATTTGCACGAACTTTGCACGGAACTCATCCTGCACAAATTTTCCACAGATTTGATTATTCGTGAAATCTTCTGGATAGACGAGATTTCGCCCTATTTTTGCACGGACGAAATTATCATCTTCTTCATAAACATCATAGATTGGATCTCCACAAATCTCTTTGTAGATCTCATCGTCTTCATAAACGTCGTAGATCAGATCACCATAAATCTCTCTGTAGATCTCATGGCCTTCTTATCTCTCGACAAAGGGACTTTCGTCCTGGATAAGATAGATGTTCGCAATCACCATGACATCCAGAATCGTCTTCGATTAAGAAATCAAAGAACGCAGCTCTGATACCACCTGATGTAGCGGAAGCTACGATAACACAATGAATCCTATTTAGTCTTCGAATTCCTAGGATCAAAGTCTTTTTAAATTCGTTGAGATCACCAATGATCTACCGAAAACAAGGATTAAAGAGAAAACTCTTAATTTTATTAATAAACTCATAAACTGAATACAACTCTAGGCATAAGAAGCCTATTTATATGAAAACCATAAAACCCTAAAACATTAAAGATAATTATCTAAAATAATAAATAAAATCAATAATAATTAAAATATAGAATATTTCCTAATATTCTTTCTGCATCATTAATTCACAAAATCCAACCACGGAGACAACTCGTCTATTACAGACTGCGCAGCCAAACTAGTTTTAATTGAATTCTGAACTGATCATCGCAGCACATGCAGAGACGCCAGAACATTAATGGTTACGTGTATATCAAGTTTCAGAATTTGTCAATACACATATGCTCAACTGAACAATAACACACTGACAATGAATCAATGACAAAAGAGAAGAAAGAAAGCGACAAAAAAGGAGAAGACAGCCAAAGATCTGCTTAGATGTAAGCAAAACAAACTTAGTTTATACTATTAACTCCAAGTACCTCATAGAATTACTAACCGGGACTTTGTCTTATTGCAGATAAGATCCAAACATTCTAAGAAAACATATTAGCAAATACATATCTCTCTTACGACAAGGCTCGCCAGCTTCTTCCAAGAAGATTTATTTCAGTCAATCCAACGATGATGATTATTTGTCTCGTGAAGGGCCAGAAAGCATATCTAGAAAGCTTTTGTCCAATTCACCACTCGATAACATATCCATAACCAACTTTACAGTGGAAGCATCTGCAGAGAAGCCACACCTCTTTATTTCTTCGATGAGTTCAACTGAAGTGCTGATGTCACTGCCTCTGAGATGAGCTCGGATTAGTGTGTTGTATGTACCACTATCACACGCAATCCCATCCTCTTTCATCTTTCTAAACAACATATCTGCTTCAGACAGTGAGCTTTTCTTACATAGTCCTCCAATCATTATATTGTACGTTATGACATCCGGCTTCACTCCTTTTGAAGGTAGACTGCAGAACAGATCCCAAGCATCATCGACCTTACTTGCATTGCACATCCCATGAATGATGATATTATAGACACCAATGTCAAGTTCCATCTTACAATTGTGCATTTGAACAAGTATTTCCAAAGCCTTTTCTAGTTCTCCATTGTCACACAATCCATCCAGCAAAATTTTATAGGTCACAATATTAGGATGAGCACCGTTAGAAACCATCTCTTGGAAGAGTTCTTTGGCAACACTAAGTTTCCCAGATTGACAAAAGCCGTGGATGAGAGTGCTATACGTGACTGTATCGGCGACCACTCCTATCAGAGACATTTTGCGGAAAAGTCTCATACCATCTTCAACCCGTTTATACTTACAATATCCGTTTATAAGGATACTGTAAGTCATGATATTAGGATCGCATCCCTTGCTAACCATCAGATCCATCATCTGCTTGGCTTCATCGAAGCGGTTATCCATGCAAAATCCATATATTAAAGTATTATATGTAATGGTAGTAGGATCGATGCCTCTGGTGATCATCTCATTGTACAGTTCCTTAGCCTCAGCAAGCTTTCCCTCTTTCACAAAACTATCAATCAACGTACTGAAAGTGAAGACGTCAGGGGCGATGTCCCTTCTAATCATATCTCTCAGCAACTGTGCGCCATCATCCCATCTGCCGGCATTACAGAAGCCTCCTACGAGAGAGTTGTAGGTAATGATATCTGCTTTGATTCCTTTGGTTTCCATTTCATTGAAAAGGCTGTGTGCATCCTCGGGACTCCCATCTTTGCAAAGACTGTCAATGATCATATTGTATGTGACTGCATCGAACTTGATCTTTCTATCTTCCATCTTTCTGAGCAGATCCAAGGCCAAGGCAGTGTTCCCTGACTTACACATTCTGTTTAAAACCGGACCATATGTAAATGCGTCGGGTCGACATCCATTTTCCACCATTCGATCTATCAAAGCCATTGCTTCAGACACTCTACCTTGGAGACAAAGCCCATTGACAAGAATGTTGAGTATGATGAGATGTGGTACAACTTTCATTTCTACCATACGATCAACTAATTCCACAGCTTCGGAAACTTTGCCCACAAGAGACAATCCGTTAATCAAAGTTGAGAACGTGACTGTGGTAGGCTCATACCCAAGTTTCAATATCTTTCCAAAAACAGAAAAGGCAAAACCGAGATTGCGACGCCTGCAGAAGCAATTGATCATAATGTTGAGAGTGTAGGTGTTATGTGCAATCCCATTCGGTTCCATCTGCTTGCAGAGAGCTAACACGAGATCATACTGTTTTGTTTTGGCAATGCCACTAAACAATCTACTGAAATCTATGACAGTAGGAAGAGGACGAGACTGAATCATGGATTGAAACAGAGCAACAGCATCATCCTTCTTGATACCAATAATCCCACTTCTCAATCTCTCTTTGTAACAAGAGAGATTTATGTCGCTGCCACCACAGAAGCCTCGTTCGCAGAGAGCAAATGAGTTGTAAGAGTACCTCCAAAACTCAGGGTGATACGAGGCATAAGTACCATTCTCCGACACAACATTGTTTGTTTGGTTTCAAACCCTAGAAGAAGTTATTTCTCCTAAATCAGAAAGGTTTCATCAAATCGTAATTCTGAACCTCAGTGTCCCCCTGGATTCTCTCCCTTTCGGGACAATTTGTTGTATCATGTCTCAGTTATGCGAATTTAATAATTTGGTTTCAGAATCGGTACGATTCCGGTTTGTACAAAACCAGATCTATCTCCGGTATAATAGTTTATCTTCTATTAACGTTCATTACAGTATAGTCCGATTTCATTTTGGACAGTTTCAGTTGAGATCCCAGTGGAAGCACCTAGCCTAGGGTATTTGGATATTCGGATATTCGGTTCGATTCTGGATATCGGATAAATAATTCTAGTACTCACTCAATAGGTAATGAGATTTCGGTTCAGCTTTAGATGCCCGTTTAATATGTTAATCAAATATATATAACAAAATATTTTAGTTCATCTGTTAATCTAGGTAGGCTAGTGGTACACATTTACATATTCGTCAATTGAACCAAAGTTCGAGTCAAATCATTCACACCTCAAAGCCGGTTCATGCTCATTCTTGGTTCATTTATTAAACCGGACCATTTTCTTTCGGTTTGTACATTTAGCTCTGGTAGGCTGCCAACAAGACAAGAATGCCAGAGATTAGCAGCTTTAGTTTCAGTTTTCTGCGATGGCTGATTCTTCTTCTTACACAGCACTAGGCCTACACAGCACTTAGGAAAACTTTGTAGAATCCAGACAATATGTGGGAATCAAATAACAATAAAGTGGGTTTTTTATTCGGTAACAATCACACAAGAGCCAACGACTTCAAGATTGTATAAACTTCAGACATTACATTACACAGATTAACCGAGACCTGAGGTTTCGTCTTGGCAAGGAGCGTCCGCTTTGATGCGTGGTGGTCTAACAATCTTATCGGTCAGCCCGTACTCCATAGCTTCCTCTGCGTTGAACCTTTTCATTCTGCTCAAGTCTTTGAATATCTGCATCATCATTCATTCATCATCATCATATGCACTCACAAGTTTACGGTTTGGTTTAGTTATTAATATGTCAACAACGAAACTAACCCTTTCAGCAGGCTGCCCTGTATTCTTGGCTAACTCGTTGAAGAGGTAATCTCTGATCCTTGAAAGCTCTTTTGCTTCATTTTGTATATCATCAGCCTGAATAAATAAATTGCATTAACGATTTTAATAGTCCATAACTTGAGAGACAAGACAGCTTATTTACCTGACACGGGCTGCACCAGCTGGTGACGTGAGGGCGATTCTTGACAATGGCATCGCAAACTGTTGACCCTTTCCACAGGAAACAACAATGAAAAACACACATTAATTCAACTTCCTCGTAGTTAAGCATACAAGTATCATTTGGTTTTAGAGATGCATAGATAAATTACCTTTTCTCCAGCAGCAAGGAGAAAACCTGCAAGGTTATATGCAAGCCCAACACAATGTGTCCCCACAGGACTCTTCAAGCTCTTCATCGCATCATAGATAGCCAGACTTGGAGTAAGCTGTTTCAAAAAAAATCACAAACTTAATCTTCAAAAATTTAGACAAGTGTAAGCAAAGAATGAAAAGAGAGAAACTCACGTCCCCTCCTGGTCCATTAAGGTACATATAAATCCTCCTGGAGTCATCAAGAGTATCAAGATACAACATTGTTGCTAATATCTGGTTGCGAAACTCTTCATCAATGTTTTGTCCAATGACGATCACACGCTCTCGGTACTACAACAATATCATCAAAAGTATCACTCTTTTAATTGCCATTGCCAACTGCCTTCTTCTCGGTTTCTGTAGGGCACTCTCGGTGTACCTATTTGGCATCATCTTTACCCGCCACCTGCTCCCTTTCCCAGTCCTGCACAACACATAAACCACACAGCCCAGGCGACTAGAATAGAAGAAACTCAAAACTAACGAACCATAACAATGTCATGTCAATTTCACAATCAACAAGCCGCGCCTCGTTTTGCACTACAAGTCTTTAGCTCACGTTTATAATTCATTACAGGAACTTTCACCACTAATCAAAGCAAATGCATTACGTAAGTACGAGCAGTAAAAAGAAACGAGATAAGCCTCCAAGCCTAGAATCAACTCTGCAAAAAGAAGGTGGACATTACCCCGATTTTGCCGTAGAATTCCTTATTCAGAATCTGATACCCACTTGTCAAAAATCCTGAACAAAATTACATTAACTCAATAATATTAAAAACTAAAACTTTCAGACAACATTTATATATTTTCTCCCCAAATGAATTTTGCAGGCACTTGATACGCATTCAGTATACTAAACCTAGACTAAACACACAGCGTGAATCAGAAGCAAAACACTTGAAGCAATAAAATAAGGACAAGGCTGAAGACATCAAACTCGGTTTAGATGTTAACAAACTTAGTTTTCAACTAATAAGCCAAAATACACATCATCAAAACACTAACCGGGGACTTTTGTCTCTTGCAAACTAAGTTCAAACATTCTAAGAAAGCATATCCAGAAAGCTTTTCTTCATTCTACCATCGGATAACATATCCATTACTATCTTTATGGTGGAAGCATCTGCTGAGAAACCACAACTCTTCATTTCTTCAATAAGTTTAGCTGATGTGGCTAAGTCACCACCACGGAGATGTGCTCGGATTAGTGTGTTGTACGTACAATCATCTGGCGCAATCCCATTCTCTCCCATCTTTCTAAACAACAGCCCCGCTTCAGACAATGAGCCTTTCTTACATAATCCTCCAATCATTATAGTATATGTTTTGACGTCAGGCTTGACTCCTTTCAAAGGAAGGCTACAGAATAGACCCCAAGCATCATCGACTTTACTTGCACTGCACATCCCGTGAATGATGATAGTATATATACCAATATCAAGTTTCATCTTACTCTTTTGCATTTTATCAAGTATTCCCAAAGCCTCTTCTAGTTCTCCAGTGTCACACAACCCATCCAGCAAAATTTTGTAGGTAACAATATCAGGATGAGCACCTTGAGAAACCATCTCTTGGAAAAGTTCTTTGGCAACATTAAGCTTTCCAGATTGACAAAACCCTTGGACGAGACTGCTATAAGTGACTGTATTGGCAACCATGCCTTTTGGAGACAGTTTGCGGAAAAGTCTCATGCCATCATCAACCCGTCTGGACTTACAATATCCATTTATAAGGATACTATATGTCACGATGCTAGGATCGCATCCCTTGCTAACCATCAGATCCAGCATCTGGTTGGCTTCATCTAAGCACGTTTCCATGCACAACCCATATATCAAAGAGTTGTATGTAATGGTATCAGGATCTACGCCTCTTTTGATCATCTCATCGTACAATTCTCTAGCTTCAGTAAGCTTTCCCGCCTTCACAAAACAATCAATCAACGTATTGAAAGTGACAATGTTAGGGGTGATTTCCCTTTTAACCATATCCCTTAGCAACTGTGCGCCGTCATCCCATCTTCCTGCATTACAGAAGCTTCCTATGAGAGAGGTGTAGGTAAAGACATTTGCTTTGATACCTTTGGTTCCCATTTCATTGAAAAGGCTGAGTGCATCTTCGAGGATCCCATCTTTGCAAAGACCATCGATAATTGTACTGTATGTGACTACATCGAGCTTGATCTTTCTAAGTTCCATCTTTCTGAGAAGATCCAAGGCCGAGGCAGTGTTCCCTGACTTACACATTGTGTTCAAAATAGGACCGTATGTAAATGTGTCAGGCTGACAGCCATTATCCATCATTCGACCTATCAAGGCCACTGCTTCAGACACTCTACCTTGGAGACAAAGCCCATTGACAAGAGTGTTGAGTATGATGAGATCTGGAATAACCTTCGTTTCCACCATACGATCAACCAACTCAACAGCTTGGGAAATTTGACCCTCGAGACACAAACCGTTGATCAAAGTTGAGAATGTGATAATGTCAGGCTCATACCCAAGTTTCAACATCTTTCCAAAAACGGAAAAAGCAAAACCGAGCTTACGACGCCTGCAGAAGCAGTTGATGACAATACCCAGCGTGCAGATGTTATGTGCAATCCGTAGCAGTTCCATTTGCTTGCAGAGATGTAACACGAGATCATATTGTCTCGTTTTAGCAATACCACTAAGCAACCTATTGAAATCTTTAATATTAGGAAGAGGACGAGACCGAACCATGGACTGAAACAGAGCAACAGCATCATCCTTCTTGATATCCACTAGACCACTTCTCAATCTCTCTCTGTAAGAAGAAGAGATCTTTCTACCGCTGCTGCTGCTGACACCACCACCAGAGAAGCCTCGTTCGCCAGAGGAAAGCGTAATAGAGAGCAAAGAAGTTGTAAGAGTACCTCCTCTCCGACTCCGACACAACATTTGTTTGTTTGTCTGGTTTCAAATCTACAAACCTGTAGAAGAAGGACAACTCTACTCTTCTCGAATCTTTACTGACTTGATTCTTCACAAATGCATCTGCACACTAAACGAATTTCATCTACAGCAGAAAAACATTTCATCGTATAGTTGTGCAGATCGCGAACGAACAAGACAAAGGGACGTGTCGAGAGGTTTCTCTCTCAATCATGTCCCGGTTCTGAGAATTTTAAAATTTAACCTAATTTGGTTTTTAGAAGCTGTAACAATCCGGTTTGTATTAAACCAGACCGTATTCTACCACCTCCAATTTCGTTTTTGTTCAGTTACAGACTGTTTCATCAGTTTATAGTTTGTTGACATCTCCATGAAGGAACTTTACTTCCACAATCGCAACTAAGCTAATATTATAATCTTCGACGTTATTCATTCAATAATCAAATCCGGTTCATGCCCATTCTTGATTACTAACCCATGATTCATTAAACCGAACCAATTTTAGCAGAGTTTTAGCACAAAGTTCTCTCTCGGCTTCAGCTTCAACAGTTGGGTCCCTTTATATCTTCTTACACAGGTATTTGTAAAAGCCGCCAGAAAATAGTTGGGAATCAAATAACTGTAGAGTGGTTTTATTCGGTAACAAGAACACAAGAACAACGACTTCGAGATTGTATTGACTTCAGACATCATTACATTACTAAGAAAAAAAAAACAAATTAACCGAGCCCTGAGGTTTCATCCTGGCGAGGAGCGTCCGCTTTGATGCGCGGTGGTCTAACAATCTTATCAATCAGCCCATACTCCATTGCTTCCTCTGCGTTGAACCTTTTCATTCTGCTCAAGTCATTGTAGATCTGCACAATCATTCATTTTTCATCATCATCATATGCATTCAGATGTAGGAAAGGTTATTAATACGTCAAATGAAACTAACCCTTTCAGCAGGCTGCCCTGTATTCTTGGCTAGCTCGTTGAAGAGGTAATCTCTTATCCTTGAAAGCTCTTTTGCTTCGTTTTGGATATCATCAGCCTGAATAGTTCCCACCACCACGTATATAAAATAATGAATTGCATTAATAATAGTCCATAATTCGAGAGATAGGCGCAGCTAATATACCTGACCACGGGCTGCACCTGCTGGTGATGTGAGGGCGATTCTTGACAATGGCATCGCAAACCGTTGACCCTTTCCACAGGAAACACATACAATAAGTTCAACCTCCAAGTGAGTCTGAGCATATTACTTTATTTAGTTTCAACGATTAGATTATTTACCTTCTCACCAGCAGCAAGGAGAAAACCTGCAAGATTGTATGCAAGCCCAACACAATGTGTCCCAACAGGACTTTTCAAGCTCTTCATCGTATCATAGATAGCCAGACTTGGAGTAAGCTGTTCAGAAAAAAAAATTACAAATTTAATCTTCAAAACTTTAGACCAGTGTAAGCAAAGAAAGATAAGAGAGGAACTCACATCACCGCCTGGTCCATTAAGGTACATGTAAATCCTCCTGGAGTCATCAAGAGTATCAAGATACAACATTGTTGCTAATATCTGGTTGCTAAATTCTTCATCAATGTTTTGTCCAATGAAGATCACACGCTCTCGATACTGCCAACAACAATATAATCAAAAGTATCACTCTTTATAAATCCCATATAAGAAACGTATATACAAGTTGAATGTATATATATGCTTACAAGGGCATTCCATATGTCAACCCATTGCCAAGTTCCTTCTTCTCTGTTTCTGTAAGGCACTCTAGGTGTGCCTATTGGCATCATCTTCACCCTCGACCTACTCGCTTTCCCAGTCCTGTCCAACATATAAAAACCACACCACTCAGGCGACTAGAACGAATCATAACACATTCAAAGGCAAACCTATTTTCATGTAATCAACAGGTGCTACAAGTCTTAGGCTTTCACACTTGATATCTCATTACAGGAACTTTTCACCACTAATCAAAGCATACATATTTTGTAAGTGTGAGAAGCAAAAAGCCAAGTCTGGAAACAGAAGAAGGTGGACATTACCCGGATTCCAAACTCTTGTGGATCCTGCCATAGAACTCCTTATTCAGATTCTGATACCCATTTGTTAAAAAGCCTGCAAACAGATTCCGACAAGTGTAAACGCGAACTAATCAGTTTCACTCCCATCTCACTAACCCCAATTCGATTAAAAATCAAAACTTTACAGCAGGTAAAGAAGGAAAAGGAACGAACTTGCAGATTGAGGCTTCAACCCAGAATAAAGCTTGATGCTACAGCTAGACGAACCATTACAAAAAGAAAACTCAAATCAGACGCAAGTGTACGTAGAATCAGAGAAATTAAATAAGTACACTTTACAGAACCTCGGACTCAGAGAACACTGGTGAAGGGTTGTATTAAACGAGACCGCCATGGTCGTCGTCGTCGTCGTCGTCGAGTGTCTTGTGTTAACAGATTGGGTATTTTTGTTGGAGAAGATGAAGAAATGTGGTTTATTAAATATCAACTAATTGGTATATTGGTTTACGTTAACCGTTTGGTTTACATGTGCAATTGTACTTGGTTAAATTACTTCTTTTTTCTTACTTGGTTAAATGAGACAACAAGGGACTTTGAACTTCCGACTTCTTGTCTGAAAATAATGTTTCTAAAAGAGAAAAAAAGGAAAATACACAAATCTTTCTGCCACTATTCTTACAAACACGGTGTTTGAAACACCAAACTGGTATCAACAACAACAAACACTTTTCTCATTTCATGTCCACGACCACGGCGCTGTCGGTGTTAATCAGATGGGAAGAGAGTCTTGTCAATCAGTCATCATGATCATCCAATGCTGAATAAATCATCCTACGAAAAAAAAAAGCAGACAGAAAGTGTCTTTAGCTTGTCTTTATATGTAACGAAGAAGGCTAAGTAAAGAGATGTTTTCTTTTATTACCAGAAGATAGTGAGAAAGAGGTTAAGGACTATGTAAGCAAGCTTGAACAGTCGTTTCTTCTTTTCCCAGTTAAGCAAATTGAATATCTCCGTGACATCTACCAAGTGTTGTCGCTTCGAGTAGCTAGAACAAATTAGAGAAATTTAGCACATCATCACAATGTTGATTGGAGATAAAAAAAAAGTTGTGAAAAGAGAGAGAGGCTCACAGTTGGAAGTTGTAGTAGAGATAAGGAAGGCACAAGATTGCCATGAACCAATGTCCTGTAATGAGATAGAATACACATAGAACTCCTTGGACAATGAACTCCGGTAAAACCACGGAGTTTATCCTCGATGCAGAGTCGTAAGGGTTGATGTAATCAAACTCAAGATCCGCTAAGCAAACAAGCTGCAAAACGAAAGAGATTGATTCCAAAAAAAAAGAGATATATATTAGTAAGTACAATACAACATAGACTCCACCATTACGACGAGTCAATGCAACTAAGAACATGACTCTAAACATTCCAAAAGTTGAAACTTTTCCAATAACAATCATGTGGCAAAGCACAAAGCTTCTAACTTTAGGTTTAGTTTTGTCTAATAATTTGAGAATCGGATCGGATTAAAACCTGGTAGACGATGATTCCGACAAGAGCGATGAGGAAGAAGAAGGATATAAGCCATGTCCAAATATCTCCCATCTTCCTCCTTCCCTTCTGCCTCCGATCTATTTCCCCCCGATGTTTGCGAGATTCTTGTCGGAAGAAACAAACAAGAGAAGGCAAGGCACGAGACTTCCGGTTCTGTTACTTCCCGATCCTCCGGTTTGATTCTGGTCATAACTGATTTCTTTTTTACTCGATCAAAATACCGTTCCATTCCGGTTTAATATATCACTAGGCTTTTAATAAGCCCATGGGCCTTTTAGAGATCGGCCTAAACAAATCTTAAATAGTTTGTTTGCCTTATGAGTCGTATAACTAATTTTTATGAAGAAGAAAAATGGGACCCATAAACCTTTCTTTTAACTTTACTTCAACAGTTTTCAAATTAATAATTTAGCCAAAGTATCCAAGTTCAATAAGTAGATAATTACTTACTATCGCTATCAGTATAGAAAGGTGTCCTTGATTTCTTAGTGACAATTATATAGTTTTCTTACAATCTGGTGTATTTATTTCAGTTACTAAACACTCATACAAGCTTGAGAACCAAGCAAATTACGTTTATCACATGATTAATGTCAATAAATTTATTTGAAATGAGTAGGTCTTTGTTTCAAGAATGTCATTTCATGGAAAACCAAGATCCATATTTCATTTTCCTGTCAGTGGTTACTTTTTGTGGTAAAAGTTACTCATTTAGTTAAAAGTTGGAATCCAGAGAAATATTAATTTACCCCCAAAATATCTCATTCTATATGAAAAAATATATATTTATATATCCAAGCTACTATTGCTACTAAACATTTACATTTCAAATCTCACTGTCTTTTTTCTTCTTCTTTTTTCTGCATAAAAATCTCATTGTCTTTTGATCAAGTGTTTCACAGCATGATATTTTTTATTACAAAATAATAAACTGTATGTTTTAATGCATGGATTTTGGGTGGTTGGTATCTAACAGACAAGATCATTCTTACAAATGTACTATCCATCTTTTAAGATTGGACTGATCTAAATTCTCTGCTAACAAAAATGAATTCTTCCTTCTATATCGGCGGAATATGTATGTAAAGAAGTTAGAATCCATGGATCATTCACATATGTATAAGCATGCATACATCAGAAAGTGGGAGACAGTTGTGACTTGTGACATGTGGCTTAATACGACCCTATATATTGACCAATTAAAACATGACTCCTACTAACCTCCACCTTTTACTTTAATTATTGTTTTAGTTATCTTCATTTTGATTTGTATCTTACAATGTTTGTGTTTCAAATACATATAAGATTAAGTTAGGCTAACTAAAATGTTAAAATCAAATTTTATCTAACAGGTTATCTTTGTCTAGTGAAATAGTGGCCAAGATTTGCGATCAAGTGTGATGCGTGTAACATTTTTTTTTATGCGTGTAACATTATATGTGTTGTTCACGAAAATTGTTGTGCTATCTTCGTTTGTGAACTGTTATTTGTAATGTTCTATATCGTCACATGCGATACGTGAAGTGTGGTTTTTTTTTTTGTCGACAAGTGAAGTGTGGTTTATATTAGTGTTTCTATCAATCCTTTAATTAATGAACAATGTTTTGAAGTCTCTATTGCCGCAATGATATTTTTGTGTGCTTATGTTCTTTGTGTTTATGTTTGCAAAAAGAAAATGTGAGTGTTGTGAAGAGTACGAAGGGGTGTTGTTACACATGAGTTGGAAGTTTGTTCAAACGGCTAGCGACGGCCGTGACACTCATGACAATGAACATATTCACACAAACTCAATGAAAAAGAAAACCAGACAACCAAATATTCTAGATTTCAACATCGTTGGTAATGAAATGGTAAGAAGTTGGAACAAACATCGTTGGTAATGAAATGAAAAGCTATAAAATGATTTCAGTGGAATAACAAAACTACAGTCTACATTCTTTCAATTTTCGAAGACAATAAATCATTTACCAAGAAATGTCCATGGGAGTCAAGAACAAAATGGTCAACACAACATACTTTCTCCTCTTTAATGTCTTCCACACTGTCTCTACCTAGAAACAAAATTAAATTCCCACTATACCCTCTTTACATGTCCAAAATCCGAGCACATCCCACATAGACAAGAAGACACAAATGGAAATCCCACTCACCAGTTATATTTTTGTAGCGATATTAAAACAAAGAAAGGTTCACGGGTCCAGTAATTTCCATGAGTAACTAAACTCTGTAAACCAAATTCATCTTTCTCACAACAGTAACCTCTTTTGTCAACAAACCCTTTATAGTTTCATGTCTATACAGACTATAGATTAGCTTTTGTGGTAAAAGCTAATAGCGTATATTTAAAAATAGATTACGAAAATCTAAAATGCATTAATTTAAGGTCCCAAATAGTTTCAGTAGAAAAGAAAGTAAAAAGAGACAAGAAAAGGTGAAAAACAAACTCCAAAACCCCACATAGAAGCGCGTGAACAAAACGCTCCAATGATGAGGAAGTGAGAGAGTGTATGAGCCAATGTAACGCTTGGGTTCTCGTACGACGTGGGGCTCTCTGCTTTCACCTTGTTCCTTTCAAAAAGAAAAACGTCCGCTCCACGCGCGTGACTTTCATTCATCACTTGTCTGAACTCTCTTCTTCTTCTTCTTCTTCTTCTCCCCCACTGTCTCTTTCTTCGAATTAGCAAAAAAAAAAAGAGCGTTCAGTGAGTGACATTAGAAGGAAACTAGAGCAGTGAATCTCTCTTGATCACCGGAAAAAATGGCTTCGGAGGACGACGAAGTTAACCGTCTTCCAACGAATTTTCCCGGTTAAGATAATTCCACACGTTTTTTACGAGGCAACAACATCTCCCGCTTAAACCATTTTAAAGACAGAAACAAGAAAACAAAACATCACTCTCTCAAAAAACCCACCTCGAAAGTTCCGATCTTTTTATCTTCTCTTCGCAATGTCGACGACGAACGCTCCGACGCCACCTCCAGAGACGTCGATCGCTTTGTTAACGACCGACGAGCTAACGGCGAAAGCTTTGAACAAGAGATACGAAGGGTTGCTAACGGTTAGAACCAAAGCAGTGAAAGGCAAAGGCGCGTGGTACTGGGCTCACCTCGAGCCGATCCTCGTTCACAGCACCGACACTAACCTCCCCAAAGCCGTGAAACTCCGCTGCTCCTTATGCGACGCCGTTTTCTCCGCCTCCAACCCTTCCCGCACCGCCTCTGAGCATCTGAAGCGCGGCACGTGTCCCAACTTCAGCTCCTCCTCCTCATCAGTCAACCCTTCTCCTTCCTCCTCCTCGTCTTCCCCTTCTCGCCACCGGAAACGAAACTCCTCCGGCGCCGCTCCCTCTCGTCTCAACCCTCCTCAAGGTTCGTACCACGTGGCGCCGATAACCGTCGTGGATCCGTCGAGATTCTGCGGCGGAGAGTTGCAGTACTCCGTTCCTCCGCCGGGGCCGCAGCATTTGATTCTCTCCGGCGGAAAAGACGATCTGGGTCCGTTGGCGATGCTCGAAGACAGCGTGAAGAAGCTCAAGAGTCCCAAACCGTCCCACACGCAGTCTCTTACAAGACCGCAGATAGAATCAGCTTTTGACTCTCTCTCCGACTGGGTCTTCGAATCTTGCGGTTCGGTTTCTTTGTCGGGTCTTGAGCATCCCAAGTTTCGAGCTTTTCTCACCCAAGTCGGGTTACCGATCATCTCCAAGCGAGACTTCGCCACGACGAGACTCGACGTGAAGTACGAGGAGGCGAGAGCAGAGTCCGAATCTAGAATCCGAGACGCCATGTTCCTCCAGATCGCGTCGGACGGGTGGAAGTCAGGAGAGGGGATAGTGAATCTGATCGTGAATTTACCTAACGGGACGAGTCTCTACAGAAGAGCGGTTCCGGTGAACGGAGTTGTACCGTCGAACTACGCGGAGGAGGTTTTGTTGGAGACTGTGAAGGGTATTTGTGGAAATTCGCCTCAGAGGTGTGTTGGGATAGTTTCGGATAAGTTTAAGACCAAAGCGCTGAGGAGTCTTGAGAGCCAGCATCAGTGGATGGTTAACCTGTCTTGTCAGTTCCAAGGGCTAAACAGTCTGATCAAAGACTTTTTAAAAGAGCTGCCTTTGTTTAAATCCGTCTCGCAGAACTGCGTGAGACTCGCTAAGTTCATCAACAACGCGGCGCAGATACGTAACGCACACTGTAAGTATCAGTTGCAAGAACACGGCGAATCTATAATGCTTAGGTTGCCGTTGAGTTGTTGTAGTAGTAGTAGTTGTAGTAACAAGGCTTGTTTCTTGGAGCCGTTGTTTAATCTACTTGAGGATGTGTTGAGTTCCGCGAGAGCGATTCAGATGGTTATGCATGATGATGCTTGTAAGTCCGTTTTAGTAGAGGATCATACGGCTCGGGAGGTTAGGGAGATGGTTGGAGATCAAGGGTTTTGGAACGAGGTGGAGGCTGTTCACGCTTTGATCAAGCTTGTGAAAGAGATGGCTCGGAGAATAGAGGAAGAGAAGCTGCTTGTTGGGCAATGCCTGCCTTTATGGGACGAGCTAAGAGCTAAGATTAAAGATTGGGACTCTAAGTTTAACGTAGGAGAAGGACTTGTCGAGAAGCTTGTTGAGAGGAGGTTCAAGAAGAGTTATCACCCAGCTTGGGCTGCAGCGTTCATACTAGACCCACTTTACTTGATAAGAGATAGCACCGGGAAGTATCTTCCTCCGTTCAAGTGTTTGTCACCAGAGCAAGAGAAAGATGTGGATAAGTTGATAACAAGGCTTGTGTCTAGAGACGAGGCACACATTGCATTGATGGAACTAATGAAATGGAGATCGGAAGGGCTTGATCCTATGTATGCACGTGCGGTTCAGATGAAAGAGCGTGATCCGGTCTCTGGTAAGATGAGGATAGCTAATCCTCAAAGCAGTAGGCTTGTTTGGGAGACGTATCTTAGCGAGTTCAGGTCACTAGGGAAAGTTGCTGTGAGGCTCATTTTCCTCCATGCAACTGCTTGTGGGTTCAAATGCAATTCCTCTCTTTTGAAATGGGTGAACTCGCATGGACGGTCACATGCGGCTATAGATAGAGCTCAGAAGCTGATCTTTATATCGGCTAATTCGAAATTCGAGAGAAGAGATTTTTCGAATGAGGAGGATAGGGATGCAGAGTTGCTTGCCATGGCTAATGGTGATAATAATTTGCTTAATGATGTTCTTGTTGATACATCCTCTGTGTGAGATTTAAGTTTGACATTTTGTAGGATTATTTGGATTCTTTTCTTTCATTACTATTACCCCTCTTATTATATATCATTGATATTCAATTTGTACTTGGTTCTTTTGAAGCTGAGAAAGAGATGACATATCATCCGTATGTGATTTGAGTATTTGTATTTCTTTAGCCTATTTTCGGTTATTTCAAAAATGCAAAGTTGTAGTCTTGTGATCATACAAAGTTTCATCACCATGATTCATGAAACACCTGTGAAACATTCCTTGTCCTAACCATGGATGTATCGGTTAGAAGTTAGAAACTCTAATAAATGACAGCTTTGTCTTCTTCTTGTATTGGTACAAAGTGTAATGATCCCTCTAGCTTTTTCATAGAAATTCATATTCTTAATCATGACTTAAAAACATATGTCTTTACTTTTCGAGAAAATAACTTAAACTTTTGAAAGTTTAATGTTCTTTCTTCATGATAACGTTTGTTGATGGCAATGACAGACTAAACATGCATATTTTGCCATCTAGAGTAGCTGAAGGACAAAACTTGATTAGCGAGTCTTGATTTCATTTCAACCGTGATTATGATTACTATTATGCATCCATATATATCTAAGCAGTTATCAATTTTTTTTCTAACTTTTCAGGGGGAGGTTATTGCATCGAAATCATCGTTTATCTGCTGTAGTATACAAGTTCAATTTGCAGCAGTGAAAAGTGTTTGCCAAATTACATATGTTGAAGAACTCTTCTTAAACCCCACACCCTTAACTCATAAATATTTCTTGATATTACTAAACCTTATTTGATGTTTATGGATGAAGCTACTTATTACAAGTCTTGTTATCTGTTTTTTCTTACGAGCAATTGTGTGATCTGAATTGATGTAAGTATAATCACCCATGAATAGTTAAAAAGGTAAGATAACTTTCCTCTTTATTTATACGAGCCAATGGTATGTACTTTGTGGGGTATTTCTTTTAAAGAAACATCTGTAACCCATGATTTATATTCTTGTAAATCATAACTTTATCAATAGTACCATTATTTGAAATCTAGTGGCAAGATTTCATAAATGGACTGACCGGACAGCTAAAGTGAAATTACACAAATTAGGTAAAAACAGTGAAATCAATGAAAAAAAACAAACAATTATTTAGAAATGGTAAAGAGAAATACAATGATTTAGATGCTATTTTTCTATTTAAGCTATAGACAAATAGATAAGTCAAGTACCTCTTTTTTTACACACACTGTGACACACATGCATACGTACATATGTGTATATATTTACTACATTCAAAAGTACATATATATTGAATAAGTATTTTCATATTAATGCTTATTAACTCATCAACTTTGAATCTATAGGCTATTGATTGAATGGAAAACAGGTTTTAAGTTTTAACTTGAATTATTTAACAAGGAACCCAAAAAGTAGAAATCAATAATTATATTTATACCCCACAAATAGTAAAGTATACTACTTTTGTCCTTGTAGTATATAACTTTGAACTTTATAGCAGGCATTAGATTCACCCCAACTACTTCATGAACAATTAATCTCAAGAAGTTCAATACTAGAAGTTCAATAATTGACTTAGAAATTAACAAAAAAAAAGCTTAGAATTCAAAATATTGGCACTAGCTCGCAGCTCAGTTATGGATCAATATAGAATAATTTCTTAAGAAAATATAAGTTTTTTCTTCTATAAACAAAAGAAAACGGATATTGCAATGGTGTAGTGAAAGAGAAAGAGTTGTTGTAATTATGTACTCATGTGATTACAACTTAAGCAAAATTTATCGTAATTATTGGTTTGGTATTTTCACCATTTTGGTGGTGAGGCAGATTTTCCTGTCGGCAATGCTGACTTCTCACCAAAAATCTCTAAAAAGATTATATAAATGTGTACAGGTATTTGTATTTTTTCTGTTAAAAGGTTTTAAAAAAGCTTAAGGAGTAAAGAACACGTATAACTAAGTTAAATGATTTACGAGAGGACAAAATTTTTATAATAAGCAATATACAAAGCTAAAGTTGTTCAATCCCTTTAACAAAATAAAGTTAAAATACAATACAACGTTTTACATGCTTTTTCTTACATTATACTCTTAGTGCGAGTGACATAATTTTCAAGAAACAAATACTTGAATACTTTTTCTTCAAAAAAATATAATTGAATGCACATTCTTCTTAAAATATTGTTTAGTTTTGTTGTTAGCGTGTAGTATAAGGTATAAATATATATATATATATATATATATATATATATATATATATATATATATATATATATATATATGCTGCGTAATAAACCCTACAACAGTGGAAGAAAACACATTTTCCGTTTATAAAACTGTAGATACCCCATATATATACATATATTTGAAAAGGACATGTGTATGAATATTGCATTTGGAACTACAAATAATTTGGCCATTATTATTTTTAGTTTTTTGGTCAGATAATTATATATCCTTAAGAATTTATGTTACCTTGATGGTTAAATCAATATTTACCACTTCTCACCACTTCACCTACAGCTGTGGTGTTGAGGTGGTATCTTTCATTATTCCAAAGGGAATGGAAGAAAAATCTTGTCTCCCACAGAATATGAGCTGCACTTTCCTGATTTTCATATTCCAGGAATTGAGTATGAGCTTCTCTAACATGCAGTCTTCTCACCGGTAGAGGCACTGGTTTGGGAGACGCAGAATTCACATGGCGTGGACTTTGGATTTGACGGTGGTGGAGATTGACCTAAATCTACCCTAGATGAAGCTTTCATGACTTTAGAACTATTTCCTACCACTTTTATGACTTTAGAACTGTCTAGGAATGCAACATGTGTTTCTAGTCTTAAGATAAGCATTTGATTATCATGACTGTGAAGTCTTAAGATTCCAGTTTCTTTTATAGCGATTAGCGAAGACGATGGATAATCTCCTTACGAGTAAAAAAACTGTTACAAAAAGATACTTAGACGATCAACTGAATTAACTTACTTATAAGAAAATCAAAGCTGCCACAGTACACGAACGTAATGATCTTGACATTCCGAATTATTCTCCCTTGTTGTCTGCACGTGCGGTTTAACAGTCTTACTTGACCGGAATCTTGAAGCCTCGGTTGATAGATCTACGTAGTTTATGACGTAATAATTCCCCCATGAGTGACATCAGGCCCGTCCCGACCATATATTGAATTTGCTTTATGCCACCAAATGGTTAGCTAGGGTCTTATAGGGACGGGCACTGAGTGACACCAGCTGTATTTTGTTTATATATGTAACATTAACATAAGTTACATAACGTTAACATACTATTTTACCAACAAAAAAAAGACATCAACATACTATGATCTCTGAAGATATGTGCAAGAAAACAAACCAGCCAACGAGAGCAATAGGGCGTTCCAAATATATAGTGATACTATATATGATAAATTTTAATAGTTTTTAGATTTTACACGGTTTGCATGTTGTATTTCTTTATAAGTAACTTTTTCAGAATCTTTTATCTAGTTCGTCTAATATCAGGTGTTTTTTTTTATCAAATATCAGGTGTTTAATACGTGAGTTATTCAAGCATGCCAAAAAAATTCAACTTATAAAAGTGTTTAGCACTAGAAATAAAGAACTTAGATATACTTGTCAAAAAATCCCATCAAAAACTTTATTATAAAAACCAAGCAATTTATTTACATCATGTGAAATATAAATCCAGAAATTTTCGAGTTTACCACTTTACAAAATTTCATCATTCAAATAAAAGTCATGTTGGTTAAAGCTTTCGCGAGACGACATAACGAATGATGACAACCACATTTCAGATGCTAAACACATCATTTTGATTTTTAATTACTAAAGCAAACAATCTTTGATTCTTCATAGACAAAATCAGTGTTTTGTCCACAGATATGGTGCAATAGTAAATATTAATAATCTTAGGGCAAACACCTATGGTAGAACACTACCCCAATAATTGCTTCTGTTTTACAGTATCTCGATATTAATTATAAATTGGTTCGAGAACTATCTGTCTATAACAACCAATTTACCTTAATAATAGACCTTTGTTCTTTTACAAGTTCAGAGAAGAACCCACCTATAGTTAGACTATTCCCCTGAGTTAGCATGTTAAACTATATTTCAAACATCAAAATACCTATACCCAACCCGGAGTTACTCGCTTTACTGGTAAAGCCTTCTTTTCAAAGAGTGATGTGCCAAGTTCGAGTACATCAGTAGTTGCGAGGAGGGGATTAAACAACCGACTCTTACGCAGTTACACCTACATCCATTTTCATGTAAATTCGTTGTTATTTTTTTGTTTGCTTGTGATATTTGTAATATTACTGTTTGTTAAATAAATTTTAACCAAAATGAATACTGCATGTAATATTCGGAACGATCGTTCATAGTTCCTCATGATACGAGTGCCACCATTAACGATGGATTAAAATATATTACTCGGAAAGAGCGGTAATAATTACTCATGATACGATTACGAAATGAATATATATAAATGTATCAAAGCATAATGATAAAGAGAAGGGATACCTCTAATCATGCATTGAAATGCTGAATAGGTTAAATATGAGTAACCCTAGATAGGCACGATCGAGCATGTGAAGGAATAATTTGATCTAGGGTTCTTTTATTTGAAAGGAAATGATGAACCAAGACTATATAGGTCAATACATTTTTCCTGTATCATTAACCACTTAATCAGCACACATCATGAGTTTTGATTCGTAAAAAGACTTGCACGTTTATCTCCTTAGCACTTCGCACAATTTATTATTACTATAATTGTTTAACCATATGATGGTTGTATATAATAGTAGTCTAAATAAAATCTTATGTAACCGAAGGATTTGATATTGAAATCCAAACTAATTTAAAAACTGGTGGTAAAATCGATAACGCACCCTTGATAATATTATTCGGTAATCTAACACCCACGCAAAAGCTTTTAGAACATATGTTTCTGTTTGTATGGAAGTTAATGGCAGCGAAAGATGTCATGATTTTGAGTTTTTTTTATTAACTAGATCATGACCCGCCCGGTCGGACGAATTTATTGTTTGCTTTACTAAATTTTAATCCACATTGTAAACTACCATCGTAGTTTCTGTTACTTAGAGAAGGGTATATAATGTAGAAAATGGAAGTTTCTGTTTGTGTCATAGATATCAATTTTTGTATTGTCCTTAAGAATAGGAGAAGATTAATGCGAATTTATTGAATATTTCCAATGTGATTTCGAATATTCAGATGAAGTAAATATCGTAACTATGAATATTCTCATATATTTTTGGAATGTAATATAAACTAACTTCCTCATCGATTACCGATTTTTATTCTAAGCATCTTGAGAAATAATTTTACCACTTATTCACGCCCCATTAAAAAATATAGATATGGGAATGGTTGGGCAGTAGTAGATTAAATAAATAGACAGGTTAGACTAAATAGCATATAGTACATTTTTTTATGTTGTTATGTAGTCTAAAGATACAACTTATACTATTTTAATAATCGTAAGATACAATATGCTGTATTATATTATAAAAGTATAACTTATACTATTTTAGTAATCAGAAGATACAATATGTTGTGTGTTGTATTATATAACATGCTATCGATGTCATTTGACAAAGAATCGATCTTACAAAACGTTTTCTTTGTTCTACCACTTTATCTCATAGTTTTTTTTTTGAATTAATTTATCTCATAATATTTCAGGAAGCAATCTTATACTATAAGATGTTAGTGTAATGTAATATGTCGGTCGATGTAGGTAGCTTATAATATAATTGGGTCAAACCATTACCATGGTTGTTATAATTTGGAGTATTAATATCAGATCATTATATCTAATTAAAGTCATGAAAAATAAGGTAACAAAACCACGTTTAATAATGTGTAGGTTAATATATATTTAATCTGTTGAGGTCCAACTTAAAAATCCACTTAGAAAAAGTTGTAATGTTTCTGTTTTAATAAGATAGATCTGGGGTATCCCATATCCATGGAGAGGTCCAGACTAATCGCAAAGGAGAAGTGCAGCCTACAGATAGATTCTTTCTCTGGATATTCAAATGAATCATAAAGCATAGGCCCAAATCCGTATTAAGTGACCAGGATACATGATTTTGAGTTCAGCTAATGAAAGAGATATGAAGAATAATAAGTATTGTTATTGTTACGAAATATGATCCTAGTTCAACTAAAACTACTTATATTAGAGTCTAATTTAACGAAAGTTATGATTAAAACTCTGGAGCTGATGATGAGTTTGTGTTAAATCATGAGAAGTTGAGAACTAACTACATCTACATATACACGAACTAGAAACATGATTAATGAATAACAAGGTTGAGTTACGACCTTATAAATGTAGAGTTTTCCCTGGATTGACACTCTTTGGTTACTTGCTTAGTTTTTGATATGTTGATTATGAGATTGATGGGCATGACCCGAGTGGATATGTTGGGTGTATTCGACGTGACGTTCATGATCATTTTTCTAAACGTTTTCCAGATGACTAGCTAGAAGTAAATGTAGACTAGATTGGAGAATATGAGTACAGCGGCGTGCCTGTGATTGAATCTGATGTATCGGTTTGTGCTTTGAGGTATAATAGGGGGATGGAAACAGAAGCCAGTTTATAGTCATATCTCTTATGTCAAAGTGTCAGTAATAGAAAAGAAGAGGAAAGCTGAAGAATAGCTCACCAGAGACTCCATTGATCTGAAAGCTGAAATACTAGTATTTAAGTAAAATCGTAAAACGTCTTCTTGTTGTATAGAGTGAGATGATCTTGCTGTCTTGGGCATTCTCTTAAAATGATCAGATAATGTAGACTATGGAGATAGCAAAACAAACAATTATAGGGTAATTTACACAATCAAATTTGTAATAAGATAATAGCCAAAGAGATAGAAGTCAGCGTTATGAGTTGCTTTTACATCTCAAGACGACAAACAATAAGGGTAAACTTACAGTCATGATCTCAAAATCTGATTGATTTTTTTATCCATTTTACATGCCTTTAACCTGGTTACAAATTAGAATGGGAGATATCAAAGAACAAGGACAAGGAGTTGAACTGAGATCTGAATTCTCATATTTGGAGATCGTCTATAGATAGCTCATTTGCAGACAGGAGCTTCAGTTTCTGTGGGACACAAGAAGAGAATTACTTCAATTGAGAGGGTGATTCATAGTTGAACCAAAACTCCGAATGTGAAGTATGTGTGTAATGGCTTACCGTTATGAACTGTGGAGGATCATCAAGGCTTGTGGACCCGAGGATTACTTCTCTTTTGAGTTTCGTGGTTAGTTTGTGGCATACTTTTAACTGAAAAGAAGAAACAAGTAGCTCAGTAAGAAGAAGAGATCATCATCATGCATCCTGATTCTACGGTTTGAGTAATAACTCCCATTAACAAGATCGTTTTTTTTTAGTCTCTTCCTACCTCTGATCTTGTCGCTCCACCAACAATAAACACAAATATTCGCTGTCCCATCTTTCTGAAATCGCTAGATGCATGTCTCAACACCGAATCACTGCAAGTAGGAAAAATAGTTTTAGATGAGAAGTTTATATTTGCTTTCTGAAATGATGTGGCCAAGAAATGGATTCTGCATATGAACAACGAGGAGCGTGGTTTAACTGAATTTTAGGTTGTATTGTTCAATGTATTGAATCGATCCTTGGATTCTTGGTGGAAATTTATAAATCAGTTTACCTTGAGTATCCATCATCTGAGCCTCGAGGTTTAGCCCATGTTGGTGTGCGTCTTGATCTCATGGACTGAGCAGCAGCTTGACCTTGATTACTACTTGCTGATGAAGAAAGCGAAGTTGATCCGTGGAAACTGGGGCTTGGGTCGTTCATACATGGGTAATCCTCTTTCGGCAATTCTCCTTTGCTAAGCTTCTCGATGAGTTCCTGCAAAATTCCAACACATGAAACCTTTATGATGCTAAAAATCTTGCGTGTGGTCTGTACAAAGTCCAAGGGCAGTTGACAAAATGAACCTCAATCATGGGGTAAAAACGAGATAGCTGCCATGCTGCTTCCTCTTGGCGCTCTTTCCTGACAGCTCGTTTCTTCTGCCGCCATTACCAAATAACGTTAGGAAGATTTACATACATTAATGGGACATTCAGAGAGAGGATGTTACCTTGTGAAGATCAAACTTTAAAGTAAAACCTCCCGGAGTATTCTTTTTAGCATCGACCGCTGAACCAAGCAATCTCATATTGTTTACAGCGCTCATGTCGTCAGATGAGAGTTTCGCCAGCTAGAAACAAAGCAATAAAGGCTTAGATGGAGTGGATAGAAAGAACCAAACAAAAATCCAAGAAAACACTAGTCCCCAAGTTACCTTCATTAGATTTTGACCTTTTTCACCTTCAAACTTTTCAGGGTAAATTGTTGCGAGGATCATCAGCAGGCGTAACTTACCTTCACGACTTGCCTCCTGTACGAGAGAGTTCGAGAAATACATATAGGCCAAGAGCTCAATATCTAATCAAGTTACAGTAAGACAACCACTATTAACTAGATGCAAACCTCTTGAGTACTCAAATATTTAATCACATCCTTCATCCCAGCATCACCAAAGACAAGGTCTTGTTCAAGTTGTCCAAGCTCCCGAAGTCCCTGCTCTCTGATAAGGTCGTTGATTTTTCTAGCAATCTACAACGAAAAAAAGAGTTGCATGACTCAGAGAAAAAAATGAAAAGCCAAAGAAGCGACAAATTCGGACATCTGCAGATAGCTCTTCAGATACAATATCTGGGTAATGATGTCAATTAGATGTTGCACATTTATAGAGTCATTGTGTGTTACACCACTTAAAATTGAACGTTCTATAAGTTACAGAATACAAACTAAAGTGGAGGTGGATGCAACATGAAAAGACAAGGGGGCGTTGCTCATAGCTAAGTAACTACCTCCACATGGAGAGACAGCTTGTCAATTTGTTCACTGTATTGTGGCAATGCTTGAACCATCTTCTGCAAATCCCTCGTGGAAAGCTCACCTCCATCCCTAAAAACAAGAGACGAAGAAAGTTATTAAAAAGCACATAACAAGAAATTACATCTCCAATCAAATAAAGTATTCCACTTAGATTAACGCTGAGTTAAGAGTATGATCAAACTGAAAAACAAGAAGACATGCAGCAAAATCTGGTTCCATCAGTTCATAGAAAGTGTAATATACGCTCTATGGTACGTTTACTGCAAAAGTAAAATGTAATACACACCTCTTGCCATGCTGAAGCTGAGCAGCTTTGTTTTTCGATAAGAAATTGGTCATCTTGTCGTGTAATCTTTCACTAGCCTGATAGAAAACGCAGGTCAAGAGGATTCATTTTTATTTCATTATCAAAGAGAAAAATACCTATGTATAACACTCACATCTGCTATATGTGCATGTCGAAGCTCTAGCCAAATAGGATCGTGTTCCTCCAAGAGCACATCTTTCTTCTCTGGTTGCCCACCTGACTTGCTTGGAATCTGAAAGCTAAAAGAACATCACATGGAGTATCCAGGAAGAGCCACCAAAAAAATGACAATAACTTATACAGCAAAGAGTTGAACTTACCACGTGTACATATTTATTTCCGTCCATGTTCAGTAGATCATGGCACATAGCATCATAAGTCCACTCATGTATAATAGGGGCAATCTAGACATTAAAAAAAAAAGCAAATGCAGCTAATCATATAACACATGTAGAGGAGAAAGCATGGACACCATACGAAGATGAATGTAATCTTGATTAATAAAGTAATAACTGAAAGACTCATCAAATGCGAAAACAGTTCTAAACCTGATCTATGGATCTGTCGAGGATGAGCAGCTCACACGTTTCAGTCTGTGGGAAATTTTCAATGGACTGTTTGTGTTTTGCAAGACAATTCCAGATTCCAGCTGCTAGCTTCGTGGGAATTAAATCGCGCATAGTTGTCATTGTCGACGCGTCAAGTGACTTTGCAGCCCGGTATCGCACTGTTGGAAACTCCTGTAACATCCAAAATGAGTCAGAAGAGTCATACCCTGGTAATCGTCATTAGTAATGAGAACACTGATTGGTACCCGTAGTGAAGCAAAGACTGTGGCAATTCGAGAAGCCATCACATTTAAGCACGCATCGCCTTTTCGAGAAGTTTCCTCATCACCGAAAAGATCCTCTAGAGCCCTCTCATGATCGGTGATGAAACCCTGTATAAATCGTTGTTAATGTCATCGGCGAGCCCTTTCACATTATGAAACATACAACAACAACAACATATACCACATGTTGCACTACATCTCAGACCATATGGTATAAACACGGATAAACTGCATGAAGACAAGAGATTTGGAATGATCATACCTGGCTATCGATGGCAAAAAACTCCAAGTTCATCTGCAGAATGAAAATCAAGTAATAAGTTATCCACATGGATACACTATCATAGCTCTATAACGCATACACTAAAGTATTTAAATTGAATAGAAACAAGTATACACTAGAGAATGTGATTTTTCTGCAATACACACCTCTCTCAATGCTCCAATCCGAGGTAATACACTCGAATCTTTTTTTATGTGACCAACCAGCTCCTTGGAAACCGGTGAACTGAAGAAAACAAATGCCCTTCACAGATGTAGAGAAACGAAGAAAAAAATCAGTATTTTAGGGAAAATGTATACAGGTAGATCTGATGACTAAGAGGGAATCATTTCCTTACTTCTTGTACAATGGTGATTTCCCAGACATGTCTGACAAGAACATGATGACGCTGATGATACACAATGAAAAAGCAATATAAGATGAAAAAGCCAATGACACGTTTTTAGCGCAGCTAAGGAACATCAAAGATAAATTACTTCTCTTTAGTTGGCTGGATGAAGTAAATGGCATCCATTGAAGGTAAGGGTTGTCTTCGTCTAAATATGTCTTCAACCACTACATAGAAATGATAGCTTACACCCAATTAGGTTATTCCCACATAAAATATCACTACTAGAAATCCTACACAAAAAGAACACTTTATTCTCACATGAAACTCCTTCTTGTGCGATATCAGCCATTTTGCAGGCGTACGACATTATCTTGACAGTAAGTTTGTCCATGATTAGTACCTAAAATGCGACAAAGAGAAACTTAGCAGAAAAATAGGTATCAACCATAGAACCGATAACATTATCTGGCCAGTCCACGGTGAAGCACACGTAAACATACCTTCCAGGTGGATTTTGAGCTCCCTGTCTTGGCAGATCTAAGCATCTCATACAAGAGTCCTGGGAAACAACGAAATGCAAAATATCAGATAAATCCTCACAAAAAAGCAAGCAAGGAAGAAAGCTACGACCCTCTTCTCAAAGCTTAGGATACAAGTCTTGAGAGAAAACAAGCAGTGATAGCAGCCAAAGCCTGATGCCAAGGATGCATGAACTAAACTACCAATAATTTCTACAATGTGACTACAATCAAAATCCACGACCCTTTTCTCAGAGCTTAGGAACACACCATACATAATCAATCCTTTTTCATCGTCATTATCACAGACTTACAAAAGTTTGTTTTTGAAGAATGATTTGGCAAGTCGTAACCGCATTATTTTAAGCTCTAGTGGCTTGCTTCATCAAACAACCATGCGGCTCAATTCTAAATAGATTCACAATTTGCTACAACACACAGATCCACCACCGATTCATAAAACCTAGTCTTGAATCTAAGTTGTAACATTTGAGCACAAACTCTTTCCCAATATTCAATTCCGCTACAAGTCTTAGCCACTGAACTCCTCACGTATTCTCTACGGGAAAACCAATTACAAAACCGCAAAAAAAAAAATCAGCACTTTATTGTTCTCATGACCGTAGAACCCAGAATCAAAACTAAACGATACGACTAAAATGGATACTCCACATAACCCGGAACCAGAAATAGATCACGTGAATACAGAAATTAAATCAACAAGTCAATCCGAATCAACGAGAGTCAATACAGATTCAATCAAATAAAATCTGATGTATATAGAGAGAGATGAACTCACGTTCGCGTGTAATCTGCCGGAAATTCTTGTAGTCGGCAGCCTGAGACGACGAATCTGAATCGGAGTACGACATGATTGCGATCTACAAACTTCTGACTCCGGTCAAAGTCTCCGATCGACGAATCGAACAAAAAGGTCGACCAGAGACAATAAGAGAGAGAGAGAGAGAGATTGAAGATCGCGAACGAGAAATGACGAGACGAAGACCGATGAAGAGAAAGCTCCCTTTTATTTTTTTTATAACTAATATTAAAATTGTTTTTTTTTTAACTTTAAATCCTCTGTTTCGAAAACCGCGGTAGCTGGTGAAGATAAAGTTTAGACCGTGTTGACCCGAACCGACGGTTTGAATCGGTTAATCGCACTTCAATTTGGACTGAGTCTTTTGAAATTAACGTTTGATCGCGTTTCTAAAAAAAAACGTTTGATCGCGTTTCTAAGTTAATTGACCAACATACCCCCAACCGCCGTTGCTTACTTTGATGAAAACGGTTAGCTAATATTTAAATGTTTGTCGATCTTGTTTTTTTCCTCCTCAAATGAATATATTTGATTTAAGCAATGGGATTTAATGATTCGAGCCTCCAATAAACACCAAAGAACTATCCAGATAAAGCTTTGAATTTTTTTCTAAACGTAGTTAAGTTAGATTAATCATTCCAAGCTCCAATATTTGATTAGCTAAGTTTGGGTTTAGGCGTTCAGGTCCAACAAAAAAAACGAGTTATGTTCTACTTTGAACTATTCTTTAGCCCAATGTATGGATTATTATAAGAGTTCTCTTATTATAATGATCATTTTTCTTGTACATGAGTCAATGCAAATCTAAGGTGGTCCGTTTTCTTAATAAATGCTCTTTGACCCATTGGATCTCTTTTTTGACAAGATTCAAGCTCGTTCACATGAAAACGCACTAGTGGAATTATCTATCCACTCTCCTTGTATTGTTTCTGATCTTTCTTCCTTCGGTTTACTTCCATCACATGATACCTTATCTCTAACGCAACACAAGAAGACCATTGTGAAAGAAAGTAGAAACCAAACAAATGCCCTTTCACCTTGTAAGCAACATGGTTCTTTCTTTCAGACAAGAAGTGGGCCAATAAAAGACATGAAAATTGGAAGTAATCAACCATTTGTTTTCTCCAAAAAAGTACTAGTAATCAACCATTCGCCTCCTATTCAACATTTTTTATGTAAATGTACTAAAGGAGATGTTGGAACCAAATTTTATAAAACTTTATGGCTGAGTAAAATGTTGATTTCTGTAAACATTTCTTAAACATTTTTTTCTACTCTATATTATGAATTATCTCACTTTTGTTTCGTTTTTTCAATCAAGATTTCCATAGTCTTACAAGAGAGAGTGAAACTGATGAGACACAAACAAAGATTTTACAGTCTTGCGCAATCTTTCAACCAATGTAACGTTTTTTTATATATCACTGGTTGTTGCTGTGATCTAAGACAAGTATACAATAGCATCTATGGAGTCTTATGTACAAAGTGATATACAAGAATCCAAATAACAAACTTCTCACAACTTTGTCTTAATGTTTACTTTCTAAATACTAAACACATGCTCTTCTCCTGACCTCTGATCAATATGTGTGATCCATCTTCTCTTACTCTTCTCGCTCTTCCCCGAGTTCTTAGCCGCCACATGAGCAATCTCAATACCTCCGGTGACCGGAAGAGTCACCGTTCTAACAACTTCCCTCTCTCTTAAAGCCCTTCTCCAGCTAAAACCCGAAGAGCTTCTCGAATACCCGTTTCTACAAACCACAACCGCTCCTCTGCTTCCAAACGCAGCGTTCCTCAACGCACACGCTGCAAACTCCTTGTTACGCCAGTCAACGACCAAGAAGTCGATCCCTTGTATCTCCTTCATCGCGTTCTCGGGCTCGTCGGCGATGATCGTCTCCGGTAAGTTCAACGGAGATGAAGATTCTTGAATGGCTTGGAGATAAGCTGATTCCGATTTTGCGTTTTGTACGATGCATATGTGTTTCGCGTTCGCGTGTTGGCTCGCGACGTTTAAGCCGATGCTTGAGGCTATCGCGTCTCCGTATGACCATGTCTCGACGATTAGCTTCGCGTTCCATCCAGCCGCCATCGCTGATATTAGCTCCGCCGCGTCAGGTGTTTCAAGATTCTCGCACTGAATACAACAAAACAGAAACGTAAGAGATCGTTAAAAGAAAGAATCAAGAATTCAAGAAAGACATACAACGTACCGATTTAACGGTGTCTAGGTAAGCCTTAGATGCAGTCTCCGGAGACCAAACCAACTTCATTTCTTCTTCTTCTTCTTTGTCTTCTTCCTCTCGTTTCTTGGGATCTTCGTGTTGTTTGTGTTTAAGCCTAATGATGTTACTTTTTATAGAAGACTTTGACGACAAGGAAAGTCTCGTTTCGTCTTTTTATTGGGTGGAGATTTGGATATGGCCCATGTATTTTAGTTATTATTTCCTATTTAGCCCCAATACTACTGAATTAATCAAGTAGATCCAAATTTACCTGTTTACTTATCCTTTTTAAAAAAGCAGATAACAATAAAATTTCAAAATGAACATAGAGGATGCATCTATGGATAGCTAAATGAGACAAATAAAGTAGTATTATCCTAAAAATTATTTATAAGTGTGAAATTTAGAAATTGTGTAATATGTGGGGGTGATATTTAATTTTTGAAAAGATGATTGTGTTTTGTTATCCCTCCTTTCTAAAGATAGGGCCGTGTTGTTGACACTATTCCAGGCGAGGATGTGTGTAAGCTTTAGAATTGGATTATAACGATATTTAAACTAATTAGTCCATATTTAGTCCAAACCGAGTTAGCTACTGTTTTTTTTTTGTTTGTTAAGTAACAAAGTTTCGAATATTTCATTTAGCTGGTATAATATTCTCCAACACAAATGGTATTATGCTAACCATACTGAGTTTAATTGACTTGCTATTGTAAGATTACCTAACTAGAACCAGAATCTATTTGTTAGTTTAACGAAATTGGCATGTTTTCCCTTCTAGGATATTGTTTGGGATACGCTTAAGCAATTGTGCAGTTTAATGATACTTTAAAGTACTTTAGATAATATGTTATCAGTTAAATATGAATAGATAATAACTCATTGATCGTTGATAAGTAGTGCTGGATACTTTATCTAACAAGTGATAATGGAGATTGTCAAAGATAATGCATAACAAGTGAATCACATTTCAAAGTACACTAAAGAAAGATAAAGCATAGAGAACTCAAACATGTGAGTATAATTCAAGTGGGAGGAAGGTGCCTTTTAAATCACATGATGCTATCATATGCTATATGCATTGATGGTGACCAATGCATTTAATCTATTGTCTTTGTGCCCCATAGATCCATTGATGGTGACCAATGCGTTTAACCTATTGTCTTTGTGCCTATGTGGGACAAATATAAGCTTTTTATGATTCCTATGTCACTATGAAAACGACTCTACAGGCTGTGGTTTAAAGAAATATTAGGTCATGTTTATTCCTTTTTACTCCCACTTTCTCAAACTTAATCATTTGTTGTATGGTGGAATTAAATATTTAAGCAATTGATTTTCCAAAGCATTTTAACTTTTATTTTCCGTCATCTGATATCATTTAAACGAATCAAGGGAAATTTAGAAAAAAACACTAACGGCTGTCATGAAGTATCGACACTAGAGTGAAACGGCTAAATACACTAGTCGTTTGATACCAAACAAGTTTTGACAAGACAATACAAACTGAAGTTTTTTTTGTTTTGATCAAAAACTGAAGACAATGGCCGCCAAGAAGTATACACGGCACTACTAAGCTCAAAAGATGCACCATGTAATACTACATCCAAGGAAGAAGAAAGTCTACGAAATTTGAGACGAATAAAGAGAGAAATAACGATTAACAACTATTTAAAGAATACCAAATGAGTATTGAAAATAAGGAAGACAAACAACTAAGGGGTATTCAATATAAATTTTGAAGTGATTTGGAATGATTTGATTTTTAGTGAGTTTTAGATGAATTTAAGAATTTTAAAAAGTTAAGTCATAAATTTTAGAGTGGTTCAAATGTTTATGGTGTTTTAAACTATGAAATTTCACTCAAACACTATAAACATTTGAATCAGTCTAAAATATGTGACTTAAATGTTTAAACATTTTGATTCCGAATTACTTTATGAAGAGACAGATTTAATGACACTGGATTTAAAAATATTTATTAAAATTTACAATTAAATAATAGTAAATTTATCATTTTAATATAAAGCATCTCGAATTTATAGTTGAATTCATTCCCATTAATGTTATGAGAAATTGCCGCGGATAAAGAGATCAAAAATAACGATTAAACAACAGTTTAAAGAACGCGAAACAAGGATCTACACTACACACTTCGCCCACCTAGTTTTCAATTCGAGTTCAACGTTAGATGATTTGAGAGGTAAACCATATAAAATTGGGCCAGGCTTACATAAATCAAACGGGCCTTAAATCTTTGATATGACGTAGTGACCCTTCTTTCTTCTCTAAAAGCTGAAAAATTCCACCACATTCAATACAACTCCGACCTCAATTTCGCTGTACAGAGAGAGAAAATCCAGACCCGAAAATCTAACCCGAAAACCCGGAAGTACCGATCAAAAATGGGAAAGGACGGCCTGAGCGACGACCAGGTCTCCTCGATGAAGGAAGCATTCACGCTCTTCGACACCAACGGCGACGGAAAAATCGCGCCGACCGAGCTCGGGATTCTCATGCGATCCCTCGGCGGGAACCCGACCCAAGCCCAGCTGAAATCGATCACCGCCTCAGAGAACCTCAACGCTCCGTTCGATTTCGAGAGGTTTCTGGATCTGATGGCGAAGCACCTGAAGACGGAGCCGTTCGATCGCCAGCTCCGTGACGCCTTCAAGGTGCTCGACAAGGAAGGCACGGGGTTCGTGGCCGTGGCGGATCTGAGGCATATATTGACGAGTATCGGGGAGAAGCTGGAGGCTAATGAGTTTGATGAGTGGATCAAGGAGGTGGATGTGGGGTCCGATGGGAAGATCAAGTATGAGGATTTCATTGCCAGGATGGTCGCCAAGTGAGATAGCTCCTTTGTTTAATGTTTGAATTTTATTTGTTTTAGTAACACTAACTTTGTTCTTCTTCGTGTTTGTTTCCTTTCTAATGGAAATGTTGTGTGATGGTGATTCCTACTTTTTTCTTCCTTTTTTTTTTTTAATTCTAAGAATGTTTAATCTCTTGTAGCTTCACCCTTTGTGCCCTAATCTGTTTGCTTTTCGCTCTTTTGATCATGAATTGGTTTCATGTTCCCAAGCATAGTATCCCTTCCCTCGTATAAGATACTATCTGAACTGTAATGTGGTTGGTAAAGCAAAAAAGTTAGCTGTTAATCTGATGCTATCATGCAAGTTCCCAAATTTTGATTTGAAATGGTATTGAACCGTCTGATGGAAGATGAAGTTGGGATTGTGGGTCTGTATGGTATGGGTGGAGTTGGCAAAACTACCCTTCTCACGCAGATCAACAATAGGTTTTCTAAAAGAGGTGGTGGGTTTGATGTCGTGATATGGGTAGTGGTGTCTAGAAGTTCAACAGTCCATAAGATTCAAGGTAGCATCGGTGAAAAACTAGGCCTTAGGGGGAAAGAGTGGGACGAGAAAAGCGACATGGATAGAGCATATGACATCCACAACGTTCTTAGGAGGAAGAAGTTTGTGTTGTTTCTGGATGATATATGGGAGAAAATGAGCTTAGATGTGATTGGGGTCCCATATCCGAACAAAGTAAACGGATGCAAAGTAGCATTAAAATGTTAGTGAGCAGATAAAGATAGAGAAAACACCATGGAACAAAAGCCTGACAAGTTCATGCTTCTTAAACCTCACGGTTGTAAGAATATTAAAATGTTATGGTCTAAAGGATTTGACGTGGCTATTGTTTGCTCCGAACCTTACTCATCTTTATGTGTATGAGTCAGGGCAACTAGAGGAAATAATATGCAAAGAGAAAGCTGCGAGTATTTTAGAGAACAAAATGTGTAATATTATTCCTTTCCAGAAACTAGAAGAGCTTTCCTTGGTCAAATTGCCTGAGCTTAAGAGCATATATTGGAATGCTCTGCCTTTTCAACGTCTGAGACGTGTCTTCACAGGCAACGGTTGTCCGAAGCTGAGAAAGCTTCCTCTGAATTCTGAAAGCGTCTTTAACGTTGAAAATTTTGGCATAGAGTGCTTTGATGGAGAGTGGTTAGCAAGAGTTGAATGGGAGGATGAAGCCACACGACAGCGTTTCTTACCTTCATGGAACATACTCGATTTCTCCATGCTCTTATAAACTATTGTTCTGTTTCTTTCTTGTTTTCTGTAATTGAATACTCTGCTTCACGTAAGCTGATGAATTCATGATTATGAAATAATCAATCTTACTTAAAATTGTTACACACACTAGGTAGAGAACATGTGAAATTCATTTTGTATTAAAAATATATGTTACAATCCTTTATATATTAAAAGAAAATCATCGTCATTTAATCTGCTCACTAAGGTGTCCAACACTGAGAAAGCTTCCACTCTCAGTTCTGGAAGTTGCCTTGGTGGTGATGAACTTGTCATCAGTTACAGTGATGATGAATGGATAGAAAGGGTTCAGTGGGAAGATAAAGCCACTGAAGAACGTTTCTTGCTTTGCTGCTCTCATTTTTAATCCATTGAGAGCCAACGGTCATAACTTCCCGCCAGAAAAGAAAAACAGATACAAAGAAACAAAACAAGTGGTTTTGGATCGGTTAGATTAAAAATGGATACTTAAAGGATCCGTTTGTTTAGGAGAATGCCTCTGCGCTTGTTTTGTTACCTTCATTCAGGTTCAGGTGACCCACACATGATCTCCGATGGCACTTCTCGAGTGGGTTAGCCACAAATGGTTCTGAACTTGAATCATGTTATAGCAGATCAAGATGCTTTATAATAGCTTTTTAAAAATTCTTTTCATGGATTATATATTTTCTTTGTTCCTCAATCATCAATCTTCCAATAGTTCTGAGATTTATAAATATTTCTGTACTAATTATCCCCTGCATAAGTGGGTTGTTTCCATAATATGTAAGAAAGTGGTTAACACTTTTGGTATCAAAAAAAGTAGCACCTTTTGTCTTTTGGCTTTTGCAATAATGCTCTTTGCTTTTTGTGTGAGGCAATATTATTCACAACCTTATCGTCTCTTTCATTCTCTTTTAATAAATTGCGTAGCTTCTGTTTCATTGCTCTCTCTCTCTCTCTCTCTCTCTGCAGCAATGGGAGGCTGTTTCTCTGTCTCAGTGTCATGCGATCAAGTGGTGAATCAAGTTTCCCAATGTTTATGCCTCAAGGGGAGTTATATTCACAACGTCCCTGAGAATCTAGCGACTCTCCAGAAAGCCATGGGGGTGCTCAAGGCGAAGAGAGGTGATGTTCAAAGGAGGGTAAACAGAGAAGAGTTTACTGGACGTCGTCGACAGCTTGATCAAGTCCAGGTATGGCTTACGAGTATCCTCACAATGGAAAACCAATATGATGAGCTTCTTAGGACTAGTGACCTTGAGCTTCAAAGGTTATGTCTTTGTCGATTATGCTCTACAAATGTGGAAAAGAGTTATTGTTATGGGAAAAGGGTTATGGTAATGTTAAGGGAGGTAGAGAGTCTTATCCTTCAAGGAGAATTTGATATAGTGACCGATGCAGCTCCTATAGCTAAGGGTGAAGAACTGCCTATCCAATCGACGATAGTTGGGCAGACAACAATACTCGAAAAGGTATGGAACCACCTGATGGAAGATAGAGTCGGGCTTGTGGGTCTGTATGGAATGGGTGGAGTTGGCAAAACCACCCTTCTCACGCAGATCAACAATAGGTTTTCTAACGAAAGTGGTGGGTTCGATGTAGTGATATGGGTTGTGGTGTCACAAAATGCAAAAGTCCATAAGATTCAAGGGAGCATCGGTAAAAAGCTAGGCCTTGAGGGGAAAGAGTGGGACGACGAGAAAAGCGACATGGAGAGAGCCCAAGACATCCACAACGTTCTCAGGAGGAAGAAGTTTGTGTTGTTTCTGGATGATATATGGGAGAAAGTGAATTTAAGTACGATTGGAGTCCCTTATCCGAGCAGAGTAAACGGATGCAAAGTAGTATTTACCACCCGCTCTCGAGAAGTATGTGGGCGAATGGGGGTTGATGACCCAATCGAAGTCAGTTGTCTAGACACCGACAAATCCTGGGATTTGTTCAAAAAGAAAGTCGGAGAACACACACTAGGAAGGCACCCAGACATTCCCGAGCTCGCAAGGAAAGTCGTCCAGAAATGTTGTGGCCTACCATTGGCACTTAACGTCATCGGGGAAACAATGGCGAGCAAAAGATCAGTACAAGAGTGGCGTCTAGCAGTTTACGTTTTGACTAAATATGCGGCAGAATTTTCAGGCGTGGAAGATAAGATTCTTCCGATATTGAAGTATAGCTATGATAGTTTGGATGGTGAGATGACCAAGTCATGTTTTCTATATTGCTCTCTGTTTCCTGAAGATGGTCTTATTGATAAAGAAGAATTGATAGAGTACTGGATAGCTGAGGGGTTCATTGATGAGAAGGAAGGTAGAGAGAGGGCGATGGGCCAAGGTTATGAGATACTCGGAACTCTCGTCCGTGCATGCTTGTTGTTGGAAACTGGCTGGAATGAATCAGATGTGAAAATGCATGATGTGGTGCGAGAGATGGCCATGTGGATATCTTCGGATCTAGGAAAGGATAAAGAAAGATGTATCGTAAAAGCTGGTGTGGGGATACGTGAAATACCCAAAGTGGAGAACTGGAAAAATGTAAGAAGAATTTCGTTGATGGAAAATGGTATTGAAACCATATCTGAGAGCCCTGACTGTCCTGAACTTACAACTCTCCTCCTTCAGAAAAACTACAAACTCGTAGAGATCTTAGATGAATTCTTTCAGTCTATGCCAAAGCTAGTGGTTTTGGATTTATCACATAATTATCTCAGTGGATTTCAAATGGATATGAACAATTTGGTTTCCTTGAGATATCTTAACTTGTCAAGGACATTGATAAAGGGATTACCTTGTGGTATATACATGTTGAAAATGCTAACACATCTGAATTTGGAGAGGACGAGGAGGCTTGAGAGTTTAGAAGGGATATCAGGATTGTCAAGCTTGAGGACACTGAAGCTACTACGTTCCAAAGTGCGCCTAGATATGAGCCTAATGAAGGAGCTGCAGCTCT
This sequence comes from Hirschfeldia incana, assembly GCA_026261945.1. Taxonomy (NCBI): domain Eukaryota; kingdom Viridiplantae; phylum Streptophyta; class Magnoliopsida; order Brassicales; family Brassicaceae; genus Hirschfeldia; species Hirschfeldia incana. The sequence goes on from JABCMI010000019.1 coordinate 2,708,110, forward strand.
TACAACATATAGAGTATATAACCGTAAGTATCTCGGCAAGTACTTTTGTTAGGGAGAAGTTTTTGGATGACCACAGAATGGGAGGATGCATCCAAAAAGTTTCTATTGACGGGAGTCGGGAAGAGTCAGTAAAAGTATTAGTTTTGCAAGCTTTGGATAGTCTCCGCTACATCTCCATAGAATATTGTGAAATGTTGGAGGAGATAAAGATAGAGAAGACACCATGGAAAAAAAGCCTGACAAGTCCATGCTTCTCAAACCTCACTTATGCAAGAATATCAGATTGTGGAGGTCTAAAGGATTTGACGTGGCTGCTGTTCGCTCCAAACCTTACTGTTCTTTATGTGCATAAAGCAATACAACTAGAGGATATTATAAGCAAAGAGAAAGCTGGGAGTGTTTTAGAGCATAATAATATTATTCCTTTCCAGAAACTAGAAGAGCTTTCCTTGATCAATTTGCCTGAGCTTAAGAGCATATATTGGAATGCTCTGCCTTTTCAACGTCTGAGATGTGTCCACATAATCGACGGTTGTCCGAAGCTGATAAAGCTTCCTCTGGATTCTAAAAGCGTATTTACCGTTGAAAGTTTTGTCATAGGCTGCCGTGAGAAAGAGTGGTTAGAAAGAGTTGAGTGGGAGGACGAAGCCACAAGACTCCGTTTTTTACCTTCATGTAAGACTTTGAGAGCCCCATGATCTTCTAAGCTATTGTTCTCTTTCTCTTTTTGTTTCTTCTGTAACTGCATACTCTGTTTCACGTAAGCTGTTAATTATGTTCATGTCTTGGATAATTTACTTATATTCTGTTTCAAACTGTTATAGTTTTTGTTTGTCCTAAAAAATCATCATCTGTGAAACATATGGTTATTACCAGTCCAACATGGGTTATATTGTCCGTACCTATGGTGAGTTCTTTCAGTGTATGCCAAATCTAGTTGTTCTGATATGTCGTTCAATGATCTCAAGGAGTTGCCAGAGGAGATATCAGGTTTGCTCGCTTTGCGATATCTCAACTTATCACGGACAAAGATAGAGATACTGCCTGATGGTTTAGGAAGGTTGAAAAGTCTAGAACATCTCAATCTGGAAATGACGAAGAGACTCCAGAGCGCTAATGGTTTATCAGAAGTATCAAATTTAGGGGTATTGAGCCTGCAAGGTTCAAACGTTACCCTTGATGCTAGCACAATAGAGGAGCTTCAACACTTGGAACGACTCCAAAGCTTAAACATAGACATCTCTTCAAGTTCAGATTTGACGCAATTGTTTACAGCTCAGGAGTTGGCATTTAGCATTGAAGAGGTATGTATTACAGATCTTCAGAGTGGCGAATCATATCTAGTTTTGCCAACAACAATGGAGCAACTCCGTAAGATGATCATAAAGAGTTGTGGTGTACAGAAGAAAGCTTCCATGAATTTCTCATCAGTTACAGTGATGATCAGTGGATGGAAAGAGTTAAGTGGGAAGATAAAGCCACTGAAGAGCGTTTCTTGCTTTGCTGTGAAAAGGTATTGAAATTTCCATAACGTTTTTTTTTTATGTTTTATTGTATCTCTATGCTAAAGGTGTCAGCTTGACTACAAAAAAAAAAAATCAGTATCGGGATCGTTACTTATTTTTAACTTTTCTTGTCAACAACAACCGGATCGATTACTTATTGGTAATGTATACAATACAAGACATCGGTCTTTGGTCAGAAAAAAAATATTTTGAAAAAAAGACTAGAAAGTGCAAAAACTAGCCCTTTGGACTTTTGCAATAATGCTCTTTGCTTTTCTGGAGCAGCATTAATTATTCAACAAACCTTACCTTCTCTTCTCTTCCCTTCTAAAAACTGTCTAGCATCTATTTGAACTGTTTCTTTCCTCTCTCTCTTGTGCAGCAATGGGAGGTTGTTTCTCTGTCTCAGTGTCGTGTGATCAAGTGGTGAATCAAGTCTTTCAATGTCTATGCCTCAAGGGAAGTTATATCCACAACCTCCCCCAGAATCTAGCGACTCTCCAGAAAGTCATGGGAGCTCTCAAGGCGAAGAGAGATGATGTTCAAGGGAGGGTAGACAGAGAAGAGTTTACTGGACATCGTCGAAGGCTTGCTCAAGTCCAGGTATGGCTTAATAGTATCCTCACAATGGAAAACCAATATAATGAGCTTTTTAATACTAGTGACGTTGAGCTTCAAAGGTTGTGTCTCTGTCGATTTTGCTCAAAAAATGTGAAAAAGAGTTATGTCTATGGGAAAAGGGTTATGGTAATGTCGAGGGAAGTTGAGAGTCTTATCTCTCAAGGAGAATTTGATTTGGTGACTGATGCAACTCCTATAGCTGAGGGTGAAGAGTTGCCTATCCAACCAACAATAGGTCAGGAAACAATGCTCGAAATGGTTTGGAGCCGTCTGATGGAAGATGAAGTTGGGATTGTGGGTCTGTATGGTATGGGTGGCGTTGGCAAAACCACCCTTCTAACACAGATCAACAATAGGTTTTCTGAAAGAAGGCGTGGGTTCGATGTCGTGATATGGGTTGTGGTGTCTAAAAATGCAACAGTCCATAAGATTCAAGGGAGCATCGGTGAAAAGCTAGGCCTTGAGGGGAAAGAGTGGGATGAGAAAAGCGACATGAGGAGAGCCCAAGACATCCACAACGTTCTTAGGAGGAAGAAGTTTGTGTTGTTTTTGGATGATATATGGGAGAAAGTGAATTTAAGTACGATTGGAGTCCCTTATCCAAGCAGAGAAACCGGAAGCAAAGTAGCATTTACCACCCGTTCTCAAGATGTGTGTGGACGCATGGAGGTTGATGACCAGATTGAAGTCTGTTGTCTGGACACGGACAAAGCTTGGGATTTGTTCAAAAAGAAAGTCGGCAGACACACGCTGGAAAGTCACCCAGACATTTCTGAGCTCGCAAGGAAAGTCGTAGAAAAATGTGGTGGCCTACCATTGGCGCTTAACGTCATCAGTGAAACAATGGCGAGCAAAAGATCAGTACAAGAGTGGCGTCTAGCAGTTGATGTTTTGACTTCATCTGCCAGAAAATTTTCAGGCGTGGTAAATGGAATTCTTCCGATACTGAAGTATAGCTACGATAGTTTGGATGGTGAGATGACCAAGTCATGTTTTCTATATTGCTCTCTGTTTCCTGAAGATGGTCTTATTGGTAAAGAGAGATTAATAGAGTACTGGATAGCTGAGGGCTTCATTGATGAGAAGGAAGGTAGAGAGAGGGCAATGAACCAAGGTTATGAGATACTCGGGACCCTTGTACGTGCATGTTTGTTGTTGGAAGATGACCGGAATGAATCAGAAGTGAAAATGCATGATGTAGTGCGGGAGATGGCCATGTGGATAGCTTCAGATCTAGGAGAGCATAAAGAAAAATGTATCATACAATCTGGTGCCGGTATACGTGAAATACCCGAAGTGAAGAACTGGAAAAATGTGAGAAGAATTTCATTGATGGAAAATGATATTGAAACCATATCTGAGAGCCCTGACTGTCCTGAACTTACAACTCTCATCCTTCGAAAGAATAGACATATAGCGATCTCAAAAGAATTCTTTCAGTCAATGTCAAAGCTACTGGTATTGGATTTATCACGGAATTTTCTCAGTGAATCACCAATATATATGTACAGTTTGGTTTACTTGAGATACCTTAACTTGTCAGAGACAAATATACCAGAATTACCTCGTGGTATATACATGTTGAAAATGCTAATACATCTGAATTTGGAGTGGACGAGGTGCCTTGAGAGTTTAGAAGGGATATCAGGATTGTCAAGCCTGAGGACACTGAAACTATTAGGTTCCATAGTGCGGCTAGATATGAGCCTAATGGAGGAGCTGCGGCTCTTAGAACATTTAGAGTTTATAAGCGTTAGAATCTCGTCAAGTACTTTGGTTAGGGAGAAATCGTTCTATGACCCCAAAATGGGAAGATGCATCCAAAAAGTGTCTATTTACGAGGAAGAGCCAGTAAAAGTATTGTTTTTGCCAGCTTTGGATGGTCTCTGTGACATCTCCATAGTGAGATGTGGAATGTTGGAGATAAAGATAGAGCAGACACCATGGAACAGAAGCCTGACAAGTCCTTGCTTCTCAAACCTCACTGAAGTAACAATAGTGTATTGTAATGGTCTAAAGGATTTGACGTGGCTGTTGTTCGCTCCGAACCTTACTCATCTTTATGTGCAAGATTCAGGGAAACTAGATGATATAATAAGCAAAGAGAAAGCTGCGAGTGTTTTAGAGAATTGTAATATTATTCCATTCCAGAAACTAGAAGTCCTTTTTTTGGTCGAATTGCCTGAGCTTAAGAACATATATTGGAATGCTCTGCCTTTTCAACGTCTGAGACGTCTCTACATAGCCCACGGTTGTCCGAAGCTGAGAAAGCTTCCTCTGAATTCTAAAAGCGTCTTTAACGTTGAACATTTTGTCATAGAGTACTACGATAAAGAGTGGTTAGAAAGAGTTGAGTGGGAGGACGAAGCCACACGACTCCGTTTCTTACCTTCATGTAAGACTCAGACCCGATACTAATCTATTGTTCTGTTACTCTTTTTCTTCTATAATTACATACTCTGTTTCACGGATGCTGATGATTATGTGAATGTCTTGAATGATTTACTCATACTCTGTTTCAAGCTGTTATAGCTTTTGATTACCAAAATAAAAAGAAAATGGTTTGCCTAATGCCCAATGCCCTTTATTTTATTTTACTTTAATACTATTTACAGTTTTAGTCTTTTTAAAAAGAGAATTTAAGCTGTATACACAGGAAAAATGTCGTAATTGGGAGGATATTCGCTGCACTGTGTTTTTTTTTTAATATCGAAACACCCCTATAGACATATATCACTTATATCTCGTACTACCGCCATAGGTTGTACACTAATTATACCCAGAAAGACATTAAGTTAAACGAAAATGTAGCAATTACATTTTTTAGTTTATTTGTTCTGTGTGTTGACGTAACCTTTCATTTATATCCTGTCACAAACACAGCAGACTCTGATTTTATTTTGCTATCTACTTTCTTTCTTTGTTTCAAAACACCAAATAGAGTTTAGCAGGCGAGATAGGTGAGTTGCAGTTGTCGAGCGCATGTTTGCTTTGTTTTTTTTTTTTGAAAAGGGCATACATGTTTGCTTTGTTTCAGAGAACCAATTAGGTTTTTAGTAGGTGAGATGGATGAGTTGTGGTTGCCGGAGAACCAATTAGGTTTTAGTTGGCGAGTCAGACACCAAGTCAGAGTCTGCTTGCAATGATTTTCAAGCAGAAGAAGAAAAAGAGTAAGATGTTTCTCTGTGGGTGATAAAAAAAGAATTATTTACTAATCAAATATTGATGTAAAAATATAGAAGTCCATTTATAGGTACCAAATATATGAAATCAAATCCAGCATTGTCAACAGGTCAAAATTCAACGTGGCAATATCTGGATCGTCAGATCAAAGTATTTCAGTATGCTCACCTATAAAACGAAACGGCCATATATAGTTTACCCGCCACAAAAAAAAAAGAGTTTTTCCTTTAATGGCTACTCTCAAGAACACAACATATCGTTATCTTTATCCAGAAACTAAAGCAAGGAAAGTTTTTCCTTCAGCTCTGATTTTGACCATCCCTGCTCATCAGTCAATTATTGATTACACTTGTTATGTTTTCTTTTGCAAGAGCTTATAACAATCAAGCGTAAGAGACAAGATTCGTATGAATCAGAATACATCACAATCAAACATGTGAAGAATCCTCAACAATCGACAGAGTAAGCAAAACGGATATTACATTATTCATTAGAAAGAACACTTGCACACCACATTAACTCTGTGTGATTCAAATACAATCCAAGCAACAATATGAGAGGAATCAAAAGGGATATAGCAACACACAAACAAAGACGTAACCGCCTCGCTTCACAGATCTTCTAGGGAGGAGGGCATGACGACCTAAAACAAGCCAAGCAAAATAACAAACTTTTAGTATGAAGATACCAAAAATACAATAAGGAACTCTGTTTAGTTTATGGAAAATTCCATACCTTTTCACAACAAAGCAAAAACCGTTCTTCAGTGGCTCTATCTTCCCATTGAACTCTTTCCATCCACTCATCATCGCTGTAACTGATCACAAGTTCACCACCACCGACGCAACTTCCAGAACTAAGTGGAAGCTTTCTCAGTGTTTGACACCTTACTAGACCAATCATCTTTAGACAAGGGAAGAGCAGAGGACTCCAGTATATGCTCTTCAACATTGGTAAGTTACTCAATTCAAGACTCTTAAGTTTAGCAAACGGAGTCTTTGTTCCTCCAGCGCTTTGCTCACCTGTCGTTTTCTTCTCGCTTATGATCTCTTCTACCTTATCCAAACACTGAAGCTTAAGGTGAGTCAGATTTGGAACAAACAACAGCCACGTCAGATCCTTAAGTCCATCGCAGCCAGTTATAATCACACTTGAGAGGCTCTTTAGTGTCGGCTTTATCAGAAACGTGTCGTATGATTCCCTCCCAATCTCTATCTCATCTACACCACAACTCTTTATGACGAGCTTACTGAAAGTTCAAGGATAACCAAACTGAAAGAGCAATTGCAGGATCCAAGAAAACTTTCTTGTTTATTAGAAACTTTTTAAACAATCTCACAGATCTGTTCAATCCGGTTTACTCTCAGTCACACACGAACTAGAGACGGACCAGTTTCTAATCTCTAAATCAAAGAACCTGAGCTTCAACACCCTGAACTCAGCTCTTGAGTGCTTGACTAGAACAACCTCTAGCTCAAGCTTTTTTCAACGTTAACTGCTTAACCTAGATCTACCCTTGGTAATCTAGTTAAATACCCTACATTCGATATTCCCATATCTAAGATGGATAAGCCCAAATCTTCTTTTCTTGGCGTCAAAGTAATTGTCATTAGCCCAATAACCTCTTGACACGTCACCACTGCCTAACTGATTCCATATGACATGTAACTCCTTGTTTTCGACGTGTGACACACCTTACTTCGTTCCTTGTTCAACACGCTCATCACCTTGAGCTTACATTCTCCCCCTTTTTATCTGAATGTGTCAACCTAAGCATCCTGTATAATCAGTACACAAGACACAGCCAAACACTGAACCAAGAGCAACCAATATCTCAATCATCGACACTGAAAATAAGAGCATCCATACATTCCGAAGATCATAGCACTTAACACAGAGTCAAAGTAGATCACAACTTATTAAATTATCTAATAAAACATCTTAGCCATATCATTAATTTGATACATAGTGGTCACAACGAAACAGAGCAAGAAACAGAGCAAGAAACAGAGCAATGTTCACTCGCTAAGATCTAATTCTTCAGTGTCATATCCATCGTCTTCATCCTCATTGTCACCACCACTGGTGTCATGAGTTTCTTGTCCATACACGACCTGAGAAACGGGAGGACCATAATCTCCCCCTGCTTAGATGCACATTTAGATAAAAACATTAGTGAGAGACACAAGAAGATACTCAATCAAACAAAATGTAAACGCTAGAATCAGTATTGTATGATTACTCCTGAGGCGTAGGTGAATAGCTTTGAGATCTGCGAATTGCATTTTCCAAGTCCTCCTCCAAGCTTGCTGGTCTGGCATTTCCTCCAACTCCACGAGCAGCCTTAATATCCTTAACCACCAGTTTTGGAAACCCCTCTTGCTCACCATCAGAATGCTCATCCTGAGGAATCCGCTGGTACAGCAGAACTTGCTGAATCAAGGTAGGAAAGATGATGCGACGAGTCCTATTGATCAAGGTAGTTTTCCCAAAAGCAATTATCTGATCATACACAAGCTTTCCAAAGTCGAAACCCCTTTCAATATGGTGCAGCATGTAAACAAACTTCAAGCGCTCTTGATTCATCGATGTGTAGTTCATGGTAGGGATCCAGTTGGAGCAAACAAGCTTATACAGCACTTGATTGGTGGCGGTGAGGAACTTTGAGCTCATAGCCTCCCATCGTCTGATATGACCATCAGTCAGAAACCCACAAACCTCATCAATATTTTCTTCCCTCCATTCTGGATCTTCCTCAAATCCGGGGATGCAATACATAGCGTTGATCAAACTTGGAGAGAAGTCATACATGAAACCTCTAACATACACAGCAATACCATCATCTCTTTCCACTGCATCCGAGAGATGAGCAAGAAATTCTCTTACTAGATTTGGATGATAGCCATCGACATCTGTCAGAGTATGAAGTAGACCAGCACCTGACACCACCCTAGTGACATCTGATAGTTTGGAATCACTTGGAGAAAGTCGTTGCTGGTTAACGAACTTCCGACTTCGTAGACCTTGGTAGCGTTCTAAAGCTGCACGATTGAGAAAGCGTGTGGTAAAGGGTCTTCCCTGATACATTACCAACTCCGGATAGAACTGAGCCTTAGTCTTGTACATACTCCGGCTCTCCGCAAAACGTCCTTCTTTAGAGGGAATTAGAGGGAATCTTCGATCCAGCTTGAGGGTTGTCATCATCCGACCCAGTCTCATAGCTTGAGTGAGATTCGACCTCTGCTCTTGGAGATTCTGGTTGAGGTTCCGGCTGAGACTCTGGAAGAGACGAAGTGAGAGGTTGACGACGAGAACGCTTCCGCGAAGAACGACGCGGAGCTGATGAGGAGCCTGATTGGAGCACAGTGTCTCGATCTGGATGAGAGGAGGAAGAATCTGGATCTGACATCTTGATCAGTCGAGCACTTCTCCTTATGGGTTGCATGTCGATGATGAGAAGAGAGAGAGGAAGAAATCTTGCATATGGTGATGTCATCGAGGTGAGCTCCTATCATAAAGAAACACAAGAACAAGAGAAATGGGTCTTGCAAGCAGCCCGTTAGTTTCAAGCAAGACATAGATGGCCCAAAAAAAAATAATCGATTTTACTTAAGCTAACTTCTTCAAGTTAAATAAGCCAACACCTTTCATCACCCTTAAAGAATTACTGAGCCAAGAGGTCGTGGCACCACTTATGGATGTACGAGAGTCCTTGTGAGAGAGTTATGAGACTAAAGAACAAATGGATCACCCAGGAAGCAATATAGCATAATAAGAGACTGATATTTACATGTTTTCATGTCGAGAGAGAAGATAGGAAACATGCCTTTCACATATACTCTACCACCAAAAAGTTTTGTTGTGAAATCAATGAATCAACCCAAGTCTGCTGCTTTCTCAGCTGAGTAGCATTCACATACTTGATTATCCTAATCAAAAAGTCTCCTCCTTGAGTTCAACATCACACCCATCTGCATAATTCAGAAACATGGACTAGGCATCTTGTGGGTCTGTTACTTCAACTCAACAGATATGACTAAGGTACATATATTTTTTTTTAAAAGAAGGATTCACAAGAGAAACAACTAACGCCCCCTAGTGCAATGGAAGTAGTCACAATCAAAAGTGAGTGGAAGTACACTCCCTTAGGTCACGAGTTATCCATAGGGGTTGCTGTTATCTCTGCCTAGTCTGGACAGTGATCGAATTTAGAGCGAAAGTATTGCAGTACCCTCCTCCATACTCGAGTATCCATCATTCCAGGCCTTTAGATTTCATTGCTTTATGCATAACTTTCACTTTCTTTCTGACCACTCATCCCCTGCCATGTTTCCTCTTTCAATCCAGGAATTGATCACAAACTTAAACTAAAAATGTTGCAGCATCCTTGTTCAAGGTGATTCCCTTTCTTATTGAACCAGATTGGTGTACGTTTTGACCTCTTGGTGAGCTCTTTTCAAAGGACAACTTGTTGTTTCAAGGTTTTATGTGTCGGTAGAGAGGCTATATGATACTACACATTTACAGATCTCCTCTCCTTGAGACAGATATTCTTTTTAGAGATTAATAATCCCCAGAGCCTTGCGAAGCCCCAAGAATGTGTTATAGTCCAGTGGTTTAGTGAAAAGGTCTGCAAGCTGCTTCTCAGTTGATACATGTTCTAAAGTCACAATTCTCATCTCAACCAACTCTCTTACAAAGTGATGCCTTATGTCGACATGCTTGGTACGCGAGTGCTGAACTGGATTTTTAGATAGATTTATGGCACTCATGTTATCACAATGAACGAGCATAGAGTCAGAGATAATACCATAATCAACGAGCATCTGCCTCATCCATAACAATTGTGTGCAGCAACTTCCCAAGGCAATATACTCAGCCTCAGCTGTTGAAAGGGAGACACAATTCTGTTTCTTGCTGTGCCATGCAACCAGATTGTTCCCAAGAAAGAAACATCCACCAGAGGTGCTATGGCGATCATCCAAACAACCTGCCCAGTCAGCATCACAGAATCCTGCAAGATTCACATTAGTTTCAAAAGTATAATGAAGACCATAGTCCAAAGTACCTTTCACATATTTGATGATGCGCTTGACTGCATTCATGTGTGACTCTTTGGGACGTGCTTGATACCGGGCACAGATACCAACACTTAGACACAGATCAGGTCGGCTTGCAGTTAGATACAGCAGGCTTCCAATCATTGCTCTGTAGAGCTTCTCATCAACTGGTTTTCCATCCTCATCACGTGATAGCTTTGTGGTAGTGCTCATAGGTGTTGTGGCTATTTTGCTCGTCTGCAATCCAAACCTCTTGATGAGATTCTTGGCATAGGTACTTTGTGACACTGTGATACCATCCTCCAGTTGTTTTATTTGTAGCCCAAGGAAGTAATTTAACTCACCAACCATACTCATCTCAAATTCTCTCGTCATTGTTTGTACAAAATCATCTTTCATGGATTGAGAAGTACTTCCAAATATGATGTCGTCAACATAGACTTGGATTATCAATATATCTGATTCATGTTCTCCAATAAACAAAGTCTTGTCCACTCCTCCTCTCTGAAAGCCCGCCTTAATGAGGAATTCAGTTAGTCTTTCATACCAGGCTCGTGGAGCTTGCTTGAGTCCATAGAGAGCCTTCTTTAACTTGTACACATAATCAGGAAAATGTGGATCCTCAAACCCTTTGGGTTGTGAAACGTAGACCTCTTCCTGGAGCACACCATTTAGGAAGGCACTCTTAACATCCATCTGATAGAGTTTGATTCTAAGCACACATGCCATTCCAAACAGTAATCTGATTGACTCTAACCTAGCTACAGGTGCAAAAGTCTCATCAAAGTCTACACCTTCAACCTGAGTGTACCCCTGACCCACAAGTCGTGACTTGTTCCTGATAACATTCCCTTCTTCATCTGTTTTATTCTTGTGGATCCATTTTGTTCCAATGACATTCACACCCTCGGGTCTTGGAACTAAAGTCCACACATCCAGTCGAGTGAACTGCTCAAGTTCCAGATGCATAGAGTCTGTCCAGTACTCATCCTCTAGAGCTTCTTGTAAATTTTTTGGTTCAATTTGCGACACATAGCACTCAACAGAGTTCATCTCTGCCATAAAACATGCCAACTTGACCATCTCTTTGAAGTTGATCTGCTTTTTACGTGTTACTCTCTCATCAAACAGTCCTCCAATCACATCAGCTGATGAGTGATTTCTGGGTACTTGTCCTTTGTCAAGATCTACTCGAATATCCCCTGATTCTTCTTCGTCATCAGATTCCTCCTTGACATCAGCCTTTTCAGGTGTAGGTTCATCATGAGTGGCACATTCAATTGTCTGTGTCACACTCCTCTGATAGAATCCAACATTGTCGTCAAACACTACATTAATTCTGTCACCAATGAATTTGGTCCGTTGGTTGAAGACACGATAAGCCGAGCTGTTGGTTGAGTAGCCAAGGAACATACCTACGTCGCTTTTAGCATCAAATTTTCCTAAGTGGTCTTGATCATTGAGAATGTAACATAGACACCCAAACACATGCATGTGACTCAGGTTAGGAGTTTTTCCTTTCATAATCTCATATGGTGTAGTTTTAGTTTTGGGTTTTACATAAACTCGATTGATCACATAGCATGCTGTGCTGATTGCTTCAGCCCAAAATCCTGATGGTACACTGTATCCACATAACATCGCCCTTGCCATCTCTTGTAATGTTCTATTTTTCCTCTCTACTATTCCATTCTGTTGAGGAGTTCGAGGAGCTGCATACTGGTGTCGTATTCCCTGACTTTGGCAGAAGCTATCGAATTGTTCATTCTGGAATTCTCCTCCATGATCACTTTTAATCTGCATGATTCCACCTCTCTCCTGTTTGAGTTGCAAGGCTAGGATTCTGAAACTATCTATTGCGTCAGATTTATTTCGTAGAAAATCAACCCACGTGTACCTTGAGAAATCATCAACCATCACCAGAATGTATCTCTTTCCAGCCACACTGTCTGGGGTTATGGGACCCATGAGATCCATGTGAACAAGCTCCAATATTTGCTTAGATCTAATTTCAGTGATTTGTTTGTGTTGCACCTTTATTTGTTTTCCTTGGCAACAACCTCCACACACAGTGTCCGTGTGAGATTCTAGCTCAGGAACCCCTCTCACAACCTCAGCATTCACAAGTCTGGTTAAACCATTCACATTCATGTGTCCTAACTTCTTGTGCCATAAGTCAATTTTAGACATTGTAGCTGAACAGCATTGTACCTCTGGCTTCCACATATAGCAATTGTTCCCTGTGCGTATTCCATACAGAACAATGGTTCCTTTGTCATCCACTGCACGACATTCCTTCTTATTGAAAATTACCTCAAGTCCTTCATCACACAGCTGGCTTACACTAATAAGATTAGCCTTGAGTCCATCAACATAGTACACATTTATCAACCGAGGTAGATCAGATCTTTCAGTGTTTCCCACTCCTCGGATTTTCCCATGTCCTCCATCTCCGAATGTTACTTTACCTCCCTTAATAGGTTGAAGTTTGTCTAGATGCTCGTATGTTCCTGTCATGTGCTTTGAGCAACCACTGTCAAAGTACCATGGAAAATCTGTCTGTTTAACGCCTTCAGCACTTGTGTATGCAACGTTGCTTACCAGGTTGGGTTCTTCATGAATCCTCGTGAAATTGCATACCAGATTCTCCTTTGGTTCAATGTGTGACACAGTCTCTGGGCTAAGTAACACTTTTGGAACCCGTTCCCTATAGTTAGGATATAGATCTCGCTTAGCGATCCATACATGTCCCCAAATCGTTGGTTCAATGAAGCATAGGTTCATCCTCCAGGCACGCTCATAACGATGTCTACGGAAGAAGCAACGACTCACATGATGTCCACGTTTTCCACAAAAATGACAACCATTCCCGCGTCTTCTAGGCAATGTGGGTTCGTTTTCAGAGTTTCTTTTGATCATAGCCTGAGTTTGCGTTTCATTACTCATTTGATTAATTGGTGCTTCCTTCACAAATACCACTTGCTGCCCTGTGTCTGCTGTCTTCGACATAGATCCCTGAAATCCCAAACCCCTGTTGTTGCTTGGTGATTGTCCAACTGATAGAATATGATCCAGCGATTTAGTCCCCGTAGATAGCATTCTTATCTTCTTATGATTTTCAGTCAGTTGACTCTCAAGCATCTTGCATTTGTCCCTTTCCTGAAGGAATAACTCACTAAGCTGTCCGAACTTCTCTTCAAAAATCCTGTGTGTCCTTTCTTGCTCAGTCATTGCCCTTTTTAGTGCTAATATTTCTTGATTAGATTCCTTGTTGTCAGTCGGAGAAATTGTTTCTGCTGTTGGTTTCTCCAACTCAAGAATATTCACTTGAGCTTTAAGCATAGCACGATCCTTGAGCAGCTGTAGATTCTCATGACTAAGCGCAGTGAACTGGTCAAAGAGAGCTTTGTACTCTGTCTCGAGGTCACAGTTTAGATCATCGTCATCTTCATCAACAGGTGTTTTTCCAGTTTCATTAGGTGAGTCCTCATGACCAATCAGTGCCATGAAATTGAGGTGCAGTTCATCGTTGTCACTATCACTCTCCGAGTCGGTGTCACTGAAGCACATGAGTGATTTCTCTTTCCTCAAGGTGTTAGGACACTCGCTTCGCATATGACCATATCCCTTGCACTCAATGCATTTAAGTTCTTTTCGTTTGGCGAGAGGGCACTCACTTCGTATATGTCCAAATCCTTCACACTCATGACATTGCAGTTCTCTCTTCTTCTTTGATGGATCTGTCCTTGAGTTCTGAGAGTTTCCTCTGTCTGTGTCATTCCTCTGGAATCGTCCGCTTGACTTACCTCCACCTTTCTCTAATCTCTTAACAAATTTGTTGAAGTTCCTTGCCATCATCACCAGGTTCTCTTCAATCTTTGACACTCGATCATCTTCTTTGGTGTTAACATTGAATGCTATGCTTTTCTGGGAGCTAGCTAGACGATCAGATTTCTCAAGATCATGAACCTTAAGAATGCCTGACAGTTGATCAAACTTCATCTCATCTGTGTCAATTGCGATGTTCAGTACTGCCTTATATGCTTCAAACCGAGGTGGAAGACATCTAAGCAACTTCTTCACGAGATCTTTCTCTTCATATTTCTTTCCCAAGACTGAGGATTCGTTGGCAAGTTCACTCAATTTTGAGATGAAGGCGTCTATTGGTTCATCATCTCCCATTCGCAAGTTCTCAAACCTTGATGCCAGATGATCTATCCTAGTTCGACGAACACTGGTGTTACCTTCAAAGTGGTTTATCAGAGTATCCCATGCTTCTTTAGCTGATTCACACGCTTGGATGATTTTGAATTGATCCAAGTCAACAGCAGAGAAAATCACCGTTAAAGCCTTAGAGTTAAACTTTGAGGCCGCCTTATCTGCGTCCGTCCATTGATCTTTAGGTTTTGGACCTACTGACTTATCCTCTTTGATGACGGTGGGTGGAGACCATCCTTCTTCAACTGCAGTCCAGGCGTCTTCATCAATTCCTCTGATCACATGCCTCATTCTTGCTTTCCAATGGCCAAAGTTCCCACCATCAAGCATGATAGGTTTTTGTAACGTAATAAGCTCCTTCATATTATCCATGAAAAGCCGCAGGATCTCAACCTGTTAGTAGTGGTTGGTACTACAGAGGTTTCCTGCTCTGATACCAAATGAAAGTTCAAGGATAACCAAACTGAAAGAGCAATTGCAGGATCCAAGAAAACTTTCTTGTTTATTAGAAACCTTTTAAACAATCTCACAGATCTGTTCAATCCGGTTTACTCTCAGTCACACACGACTAGAGACGGACCAGTTTCTAATCTCTAAATCAAAGAACCTGAGCTTCAACACCCTGAACTCAGCTCTTGAGTGCTTGACTAGAACAACCTCTAGCTCAAGCTTTTTCAACGTTAATGCTTAACCTAGATCTACCCTTGGTAATCTAGTTAAATACCCTACATTCGATATTCCCATATCTAAGATGGATAAGCCCAAATCTTCTTTTCTTGGCGTCAAAGTAATTGTCATTAGCCCAATAACCTCTTGACACGTCACCACTGCCTAACTGATTCCATATGACATGTAACTCCTTGTTTTCGACGTGTGACACACCTTACTTCGTTCCTTGTTCAACACGCTCATCACCTTGAGCTTACACTTACGGAGTTGCCCCATTGTTGTTGGCAAAACTAGATGTGATACATCCTGAATATCTCTAATACATACTTCTTCAATACTAGATGCCAACCCACGAGCAAGAAACAATCGCTTCAGAGCAGAACTTGAGGAGATGTCTATGTTTAAGCTTTCTAGTCGTCCCAAGTGCTTAAGCTCTCCTATAGTGCTAGCATCGAGAGTGACGTTTGAACCTTGTAGTCTCAATACCCCTAAGCTTGATACATCTGATAACCCATCAACACTCTTGAGTCTCTTCGTCATTTCAAGATCGAGATGTTGTAGACGTTTCAACCTTCCTAAACCATCAGGCAATCGCTCTACCTTGGTCCGTGACAAGTTGAGATATCGCAAAGCGAGCAAACCTGTTATCTCTTCGGGCAAGTCCTTGAGTTCATTGAACGACATATTCAAAACAACTAGCTTCGGCATACACTGAAAGAACTCACCAGAGACACGCACCAAGTTTCTGTTTTGTTGGAGAAAGAGAGTCGTGAGTTGATGACACTCATGACTGCCAGATATCTCTTCAATCTCATTCTTAATCAGTGACATCCTTCTCACTTCGGACCAGTCTTGAACAGGTACCACTTCACGTAACCCAACACCGGCTTGCACAACCCATCTTTCTCTATTCTTCCCAAGATTAGAAGCTACCCACAAAGATATTTTACGAACCACATCGTGCATTTGAACAAACTTGGTATTGTCATCACTCTCCATCAATAAACCAGCACGAACAAGCGTATCGATATTTTCATAACCTTGGTTTTTGGATATGCTGCCACCGTATTCACCTATTAATCCTTCGTCTTCCCAATAGTTAACAAAGCTAGCTTTACTCAACATGTAACCTACAGGGAACATAGCGCAGTATTGGAAGCATGACTTCAACTTTTCCCCTTTCAAACTGTCATAGCTATACTTGAGAATCTGGAGAACATCATCTTCTTCTCCTGCAAACTCTATGGTAGGTGAAGAAGTCAAAACGTGTAGTGCATCATTCCACTCTCCCACCTTCTTTTTGCAAGACATGGTCTCGCCGAGAATATTCAGCGCCAGTGGTAGACCGTGACATCTTTCAGCAACTTTTCTTGCGATCTCTTGGATTTTCGAACGGCTTGTGTGTCCTCCAAGTTTCATCAGAAACAAGTCCCAAGCATCATTCTCAGCCAGGCACTGGACTTCAATAGGGTCAGAAACTCCCATCTGCACACACACCTCTCGAGAGCGGGTGGTGAATGCTATTTTGCATTTGTTTTTCTTTGTTGGTGATGGGACTCCTACCTTTGTTAAGTCCACTTTCTTCCACACATCATCCAGTAACAATGCGAATCTCTTGTCCTTCATGAAGTTGTGTATATCATTGGCCTTCTGGCTTTCCTCTTTTTGGTTCCACTCCTCCCCATGAAAGCCTAGCTTCGTACCGATCTCTTCTTGAATCTTCTCTACAGGAAGATCTTGAGACACAACAACCCAAATCACAAAGTCAAATCTAGCAGTGATCTTGTTGCTGATCTCTCGGAGAATAGTTGATTTGCCTACGCCACCAACGCCGTACAGACCTATACTCCTGGTTCCACCACTCAGGAGACGACTCAAAGCTCTCTTGAGAATTGTTTCCCGACCAACAATAGCCGGTCTGGATCTGAATAATCGCTTCTTCTCCTTTGTAGTTGTCTTAGTAGCCGGCTTAGCCACAACTTCAAAAACACCTTCAGATTTGAGATCATCTACCTTTTTCAACATGAACGACACCCTTTCTCCATAGCCGTAGTTTGATCTTGAGTTCTTTGAGCATAACCCATTAAGAGACAACTTTTCAAGTTCAGCAGTTCTACTGCTAAGCAGATAACTGACTTGCCTACTGATGTTATCAACATTTTTAAGCCATACCTTGACTTCTGGAAGCCGTTGCATGCTTTTGGTTTCCTCTTCCCTCTCGACCCTTCTCAACACATCAGTTTGTCTTGCCTTGAGCTCTTCCATGTCTCTCTGCATAGCTGCTAGATTCTCCTCGAGAATCTTAATGTAACTTGATTCGAAGCATGAAAGGTAGGAAACATTTTTCAGTACTTGATCACCTGACAAGGGAACAGAGAAAAAACCTCCCATCGTTGATCAGACGAGAGAGAACCAAAAAAAGAGATGATGTGAGAAAGAGAGTTCCAAAACATGAAGCCTGAAGATGGTTTCACCTGCACTCACCGTTTAAATTAGCAAAAATCAAGTATTCTAGTCTTTATAAAAATATTTTTTTATCTGACCGAAAACTGAGATCTTGTATTTGTATGATATTTGTATGATGACCAATCAGTAATAACAATTAGTCAACCTGAGATCTATAAGTCTATAACAAACCAAGTCTCTTAAGGTCTACTTAAAATATTAGACAAATTATTAGTTCAGTAAATATTATTCTCTAGAAGAGTTGCATGAAACACGGATTAGGAAGTTACAAAGAAGATCTGGAATCAACGAAACAGGCCTTAACAGGTTGGAGATGGTCTTTGGTTCTCAAAGATTGCAAATGGGGAGGTGGTGCTTGGGTTGTCTTTCCCACCTCGGTGTCTCCATTTGTTGTTGCTTACTTCCCAGGACCGCCTTAGCTCTTCGAGCTTCGTGGTGGTGAGAAAAACTTTCCATACAGGTGCTGAGACAGGCTAGGATGTGAGCGGCGTGGGTTCCAGTCCGCTTTTCTGCAGGTTTCCTTACCGGGCGCTTGTTCGATTTGGGATGTGTTTCAGGCGTAGGTGGCGTTTCATACAAGCTGGTTTTGGTGGCTTCCGCAAGGCTGTGGTAAGTATTTGAAAACATCTCCTATTGTCGTCTAGAGCTTCACAGACAGAGAAGGTATAAGCTTCGTTGAGATCATGGGGAACTAGCTACTCAAGGGAATTCCCGGCATCCTCGGCGACGAGGAAAACTTCACATTTCCAAGAGTCGCGTCGATGGTTAAGAACGGTTACCGATATCAGAGAATTTCAAAAACATACTAGCAGAATGTGCCGGGTCAAGTGGGTAGGCAAAACTAGGATTGTAATAGTTAGACTTTGATGCTTTTGTTCAAAACGAACTTGTAACCGAATCTGATTACCGATTTATCGGATGAATTAATTTATATTAAAAAAACAAGCTCAGTTTGTATTTATTAAAGTAGTTAATAAATAGATTAAGTTATTTATATTTATTTTGGTGTAGTAATTATTTACTAGATTTGACCCGCCCTTAAAAAGGGCGGGTATATTTTGTTATTAAAAATATTTTACGCAATAAAAATTATGATTTTTGATAAATTATAGATTATAATTTTTTATGAAATTTATCTTATATTTACTTAAATAATTCTAACCCATAATATGATTTTATTTATTTAACCTGAATTTAAACTTATTTTACACTGATTTTTTTTAATTTAAATAAAATATTTTATATCTTCACCATTCTGTATATTGAAAAATTTATTTGTGCGTTTCAAAAAATTTTCTATAATTTTATTAAATTTAGTTTATGTGGTTTAGTTTTTATTTTAAATGAAACTATTTTTTAAGGAGTTGACAATATTCAGACTCGTATTATGATTTTGTTGATTTAATCATTTATTATTTCAGCTTGATTTTATTTTGAGGTAGAATTTAATAAATTCTTTTAAATAATTAATAACGTAAAAGATTTCTTAGAAAGATATGGTGCAAATATTCAGGAACAAAATTTTCAAAAATGGTAAGAAGTGAATTGTATTAAATGCTCTTTAATGTAATTGTAAAATAGTGACATTCGATTGGTTGCAAATACTGTTGGCAAAAAAGTACATGCAATTATTTGTAATTAATTGGAAAAGTTATGGGCATAATCATAAAAAAGTATTCTGCTTTAAGAGTCTAGATGTATAAATCCAATATACAAAATTATCAGTATCTCTAAAATGTCTTATGATGTATACTAATATACCGAAATTACATATGTTGTTCCTTTCATCCAAATGTGGTTCTCAGAACCAAAAATTTCCAAAAGTATATAATAATATCATGCAAACTTTAATTTGGGTATTCGAATATACTTTTTGGTATCTTCAAATATTTAAGATTCGATAAACATAAAAATACCCAAAATAGATTTTAAAACTCAAAAAATATCTAAAAATATTCAAATACCCCAAAAGTTTACCATAACTCTGACCCTAGGAACCGAAAATACCTTAAAATTTTCCAAATAACCAATTTTAAAAAAAAATTTTTTTTTTGCAAATTTACGGAGAACTCAAAAATATAATTGGAAACCTGAATCTGGAACTTAAAAATTATTCATAATACCAAAAGCACATTTGAAATACCGTAAACATATATCTAATATCTAAATATACTGAATATACACAAAACACTTCAGGTATTTTGGATATCTGATCGAGTCTCGGATAGAACCCGGAATCGAATAGAGACTACGAATCGAAAAAAAAATCAAATATGTACATTGCCCTGAATCCAGTCCCAAACCACAACTATATTTTTGAGTTGATTTTGATTTGTTTTTTGGATCGGCTAAATACCTAAACCTAAAAAATAGTTATATAAGAGTATACTTTTAATGTTCTCTAATATTAATATTGTTCTTCTCAACCCATCAACAATGGTTCAAGTTTGTTAAATATTGATTAAAAATATAATCAATCGATGTCCCAAGAATATTTATAAAGTAATAAGTCAATTATGTAGTTTAGGATGAAAATAATTTTGTAGATTTGTCAACTAAATATGAGCCAGAAAATCTTTGAAATATCCCAAAAAATGCTTTAAAGATTTTTTTTGGATCGAATATGCTGAAGTTAATATATTTTCCATAACCATATCTCTAAATCTAAGAAATTGTTAACAAACTATTTGAACATGGAAAATCCCAAAACAATTGATAGTTAAGATCTTACAAATAAAGAATTTTGTTTAAATTAAAGCCTCATTTCAAAAAAAAAAAGAATTTTGATAAAACAAAGAGTTATACTTAAATTTTTAAAGGGTTGTACATGCCGATGATTTTTATTAAACATGGTTCTATATATACATATCGTATTAGGAAGATACTAATTATCTGTTACAAATATTCCCACAAAACTGATTACGTTACATGTTCTTAATATAATTATAAGTAATATAATTGTTGCTTGAGAAGAGTTCAGCCAAACTGAAGCTATTAATAAACCTGTGTAGACATTAAAAAGTTTGCAGTATCCTGGTATCCATAACAAAAATATGAGTTTGTAACTGAATACATTCAGATTAAGACCTCACTGTAACCTTGAATACATTTAGATTAAGACGTATGTATCTATAGTTTTAAAAACATCAGAGAATCAAAACAAATACAAAGACGTTACACCAGAATGAAACCTCAACTCAGAATAAAAATAAAACCTCACATTTATGTTAGGCCTCTTACGTTAGACATGGAAGATGGAAGAGACCTGTAAATATGAAAAAGAAACCTTGCACTTACGTTAGACATGGAAGAGACCCGTAAATCTCAAAAGAAAACCTCAAACCAATTATATCATTCCAAGACCTTGCAAATATTTACGGGTCTATTGCACTTACGTTAGACATAAAAGGCATGAGAGGTTAGCTTGTCGCTTCTAAAAAGAAGCTGTTCCTCTTTATCCTCGTCTTCAGCTCCTTCCAAAGTAATAACCAACGTAATCGCGGGGACAATTAGAATCCAAGTTCCCCCTTTTTATTGAAAAGATTTTAACCCTAAATTTCAAAAGCAAGTAATCTCCTTATTCGTCATTGAGCAGAATCACCAATAAATTCCAAAGCCATTTTATCACTAACCTCAGTAATATAATAGAGAATTTCATGACTCATTTATGAAAATATCATTCATAGATCTTGACTTGCTTATCAGAAAAAAAATCCTTGCATCAAAGAGTTAGTATTTTAAGTTACAAAAAAAGAATTAGTTTTTTTTTTTTCTTTATGTGAAGTAATAAAAATTAGTTAGAGATTTTGTTTTTCTGATAATTTGGAGTGTATGCTTTTTTTCTTGCGTTATAGCATCTGAGAAACAAAAAGTCAACATGAAATCACAAATCCCCAGAAAAGAACAAAATTTTATTCAGCTTCACCGCATAGATGCGATGACAAACTTAGAAACTGGAGAAAAAATTCACACTTTGTGGCGAGTCGTTGATGATCACTCACTCAGCTCTCTTCCGCTGGTTTATCAATGAAGGTCTTCGATCTCTCCTTATACGATTAGTTAGAGATTATTAATTGTTGATTTATTAAGGGAAAGATTACGGGATATTCTTTTGTTAATTCAAATAAATATTATTAATAATAAAATAAAAACTATAGGTTTTAAATAAAGCAGTGGCATTTCATTGTAAATAATATTGAAACAGAAGGGCACCTCAAAAAATGGCCTTCTGTTTTAATAGTATTGATGAATATAAGCTATACTATGTGTTTCCCTGCACCATGTGCAGAAATTTTTTTATTAAATTTAACTTATATTTAAAAATATTTTTATTAAATATTATAGATATTATTATTTTTACCAATATTTAATATAGATATATTTTAGTTAAATACTAAATTAAGATTAGATAATTTTGTTTATTTAAAATTATATTTAAAAATATATATGTATATATTTAAATTATAATCTTCGATAGATTTTTCAATTTATTTTTACTGTTTAAATATATTAATTCAATTTGTATAAAACAAATAAAAATGATATAAAATTTATAATTATCAAAACTTTAAACTAAACAATACTTATAAAATTTATATTTATATAAGAAACTAATGATCGTACGATTAGAAATTTTTTATTTTTTTTAAATTGTAGCAATTTTGGAAGTTTTAGTAATAAAATTGTATAATTATAAATAGAAAAAGAAAATAAAACAATATTTCGAAATTTCAAATGTTATGTATGAATATATTTATTTTATAGATGATGTATGAGTTATTACCATAGTTTTTTTTAAAAAAATCCAAAAATATAAATCGACACTAAATGTAATATATGAGTTATTGCCACATTTTTAAAAGTTTACCAAAAAACTAAATTAACGTTAAATGTAATTGTCCATGTCATATTATTCGGAAGACATGTCATCCTTTTTTAGTAGTCATGTCATCATTTTTTAACCGAGAATGATTTTAATGACGACATGTGACAAAATCAATTCGCAAATAATGTATAGGGGATATCAATATATATATATACTATTATTTGAAAAGTGATTTGACTTATGTGTCAAATTCTCCATAGTTTTAGGCTTAGTCGGAAATTTTCTTAAATATTTTATATATATATATATATTTGGAAAAAATCGCATAAAAAACCATGAAGCTGGCAACAGTTTTCACTTTAAAACTTGGAGCTCAACTACCAACACTTTAAACACTGAAACTTGTTTCAATTATATTTTAAACATAAAAACTAACTGATTTGTTGCACACATCAAAATTGTGACCGGTTACTGTTCATTAGCATGTAAAAACCGGTGACGTGGTGGTTTACTTAAAAAATAATAATTAATAAAAACAAATAAAAAATATGAAAATTCAATATAAATTCACTAAAGGATTATGTATGTATTTTTGGTATTAAAAAGTTATATATTTTGGATTTTGTTAATGTGAACTCATAGATAGCATATATAATTTATTATTTTAATTTATTAATGTTTACTTTCCTAAAAAAATATGTTTTCTAACAATTGTAGATTTTACTAATATGTTTTACCCTAAAAACTCATGTTTATGGTATATCAAACTAATACTCGATTACATGTTTTATGAGAAAAATTAAAAACAAAACAAGATTGCAAAAAGAGAAAAGAAAAAAATTACAGAACAGAAAAGCTCTGCTAAACATTTTGAAAACATTGGTGGAATTATATATTCATTGTAAATCATATTTTTTTTTAAAATAAGATAATTCTTATATATATATATATATATATATATATATTTGCTGTTATTTGGAAATAATATTTTATGTTATAAATTTAAAAATTAAGATAAAAATAGTTCAAAATTAAATATTAATTATTTTTTTTATAAAGATATGTATAAAATTATTTAAAATATGTTAGTGCTTTAAAAATTGCGACTAAATAATAAGTATATTTATTTTGATGAAAACCTGTCATATTTAAATAATTTGATGTTTGATTTAAACTTTTCAAAAATATTTGAATTAATAAGATATAAACTAAATATTCGTACAATTATATCCGATGTGCGGACAAAACACATAGTATATCGATATTGCAGAAATTTTTTCTTATTATATAAATGAAAAACAAACTCATATTTGTTTTTAATTATAGAAAATATTATTTTTGAATTAAATAGAAATGTATATTTACATTTTGAATAAAAGATATCAAATGATATTATTAAAATGTAATCTTGGGAAAAGATACAAATATATTTTTAGATATGAAAATATTTAAATAATTGCTTAGTATAGTATATAGTAATAACTAAGTTAGTTGTGGGAGAATAAATATAAAATTAAATAAATGTGATAGTACAACTTACACTACTTGCGAGTAGATAAATATTATTTATAATTTAATAATATTGATTAATAAAATTTTTTTTTGTTTTCAGGTTTCGCCGTTTGAATACAAGGAAAGAATAATATTATACTAGATTTTGATCCGTCCTTAAAAGAGCGGGTATATATCTTTTTATGTTTTTTTTCTTTGAATATTTTTCTTATAATCATATTTATGTTTAATATAAATTTAGTATAACTTTTGGTAACTCTATTAAATATATCAAGTTGAATAACTATACATTTGTGTCATATGCAATTCAGAAATTAAGTTTATAACATATTATATTTACTTATTAGTTACCTAATATAGTCAACAATATTCATATCTTGAAAATCTAATTTGGAATCAACATGAAAATCAAAATCGCATACTCCATTAGTCTTATAGACATGACATATATATTCAAGGTTATATTCAAACGGTTCTTAAAGTGTTTTATTTGAAAACTAATATCAAATCCAAACCGTACCGTAAACCGAACAAAATTTTTAAAAATATTTGAAAACATAATTTTAAATATATATGTTTCAAAAAAATATAATAATTTAGACATTACATATCATTTATTATTTAACTTGTGTACGAAATTTATTCAAATTATTTACCTATATGCACTAAATTTTCATTCAATATTTAAAATTATATGAAAAAAAATCATCAGAAAATTTTTATTTTAAATTTATTCATTTTTTATACCTGACATCGGCCTGCGATTGAACCGAAAACCATGTGATCCATACATAATTTGGTTTGGAGTTACCAAAAACTCATTAATTAAAAATCAGATAAATTTAGTAAACTCCGAAAAACGTTCCAGTAACCCATGATCTAACCCTGGTTGACCCGGTAAAAATCCAGAAAGAAATCTAATAATATCTAAAAATCAAATAAATTTCTCATATTTATTTAACATTATATAAAATTAAGAAATTATCTACTGTGTGATTCTTTAAATTTTGATCAAAAAATTCTCGACAAAAAAAGCTAAAATCTATTGATAAGACATCATTAATTTGTTTTGTTATTGATAATCTATTTAAGTTTGCATTTTTTGTTTATTTTAAACTTCAATCTAATTTATGATAATTTATGTTTAGTTATTTATTATTTTAAACTTCAGAAAATTTTCCTGTTTTATTTTACAATAGTTTGTTTAAATTTCACAAATTTATTTAGAAAATACCATATTTGTAGTTTTTTTGTTTAAATTTAGAATTAACATTTATGTGGTCATTTTAAATGATAGTTGCAACACATAAATATTTTAAGATTATTGAAAATATTTTCACGTTTTCTTATAATAAGTTAATTTCGTATTAAAAATATATTAAAATATTTTTTAAGTTTACAAAATAAAACAAACCAATTATTCAAAAAAAAACAAATCCATCCTAAAATTAAGGGTTAGTTTAAATATGAGATTCTATTGTTGGATTAAATAGATTTTGTTAGAATTAAATATATTTAGTTAGAATTTAATGAAAATCATATGTTTAAATAAAATCAATGGCACAAGATGGTAAATATTGTTGAAACAGAATGATACCTCAAAAAAAGGCATTCTGTTTTAATAGTATTGATAAAAATCACACGGTATATCGGTAAGTTAGAGTAATTGGTTATAGACTAAATTGTAATTTTTGTATGTTTTTTTTAACACTGATTGATTATATTGATTCCAAAGATTACACCATGAACTTATACACAAGAACAGATCAAAGCTGGCAAGTTATAACAAACTTCCAGAGTCCAAAGCCAGACAAAAAAAAGATTTTTTTCCTGGAAATCTAAGCCGGCGGACCAGATCAATGATTTTTGTATGTTATACAATGCAATTTCTCTATGTATTATGTTTTTATCCAAAAAATAGTTTTAATCCTAGAAAACTAAAATTAATGAATTAAGATATATAAACACTAATTAAGTAAAAATTAAAACTTTTATTTTCTAATACTCCATATGTCTCATTATATGTATCGTTTGAGACTTTTGCATACATATTAAGAAATCATTTAATTTTGCATGTTTTCCATACAAAACCATCATCATATACATATTTTATTTCAACAAATAGAATAACAACTGCAGAATAAAGTTAATAAATTCTGTGTCGAAATTAGGCTTGGTTCAATTATCCGGGATTCGAATTCGGTCTGGATCCGCTTCGAAAATCTGGATATCCGGAGGAACCGGATCCGAATCCGGATAGTAAAATGTTGGATCTGTGCAAATCGAATCCGTATCCAGATATCTTGATTTTTTACTTCGGATATCCGAATCCGTAATTTTTAATGATAATTATTTCAAAAATAAGAATATATATATATAAATGAATTTTATTTACTATATTTTTATTTCTATACTAATATATATATATATATATATATATATATATATATATATATATATTTATACTAACTTTGTTATAATATACATAGATATAATTAAAAAATATTGTACATATTTTTATTTTTTTCAATTATTGTTAATATTTTATATGTTCTAATGTTATTTTTATTTATTTTAAGGATCCAAATCCGGATCCGGATATTACAATTTTTAGAAGGATATCCGAAAATCTCGGATCCGAATAAGGATAGCAAAAACATGGATCCGCCCGATACGAATCCGGATTCGGATATCTTAAAATACCTCGGGTACCCGATCCGTTCCAGCCCTAGTCGAAATGGTAAAACGACATTTATTTTGTAACAAAGATTTTTATCTACAACGAAACTTAATATGAAATGGAGGTTGTAATCAACATAATAAATATTTGTAATATGATTATACCTGCTATTTGGACAAAATATCTAATTTAGATATAATTCAATAAAGTTTTAGTCAAAAATAGTACGGACTAAAAAGAACAAAACTTAGGTTCACCCCCTAAAGTGAACCTTTAAATTCACCTCTATAATTAAAACCAATCAAATTTACACGTAGGATCATTAAATAAGGAAACTAAAAAAAGGAAAATAGCTTTAAAATAATATAAGAGATACGCTTTAAAAAAATAGAACGTATTTTTTTTTTCAATTATGTTTTGAGAATTCTCTTGAAGTTTGATAACATGAAGCTGTTCCCAAGTAAATTATAGTCTGATCACAACCTCGCAGTTTTGAATTTGTACGTTGCTCTACTCTCTTTTATTTTCTTTCAAATTAATAACAATAATTATCTAAAATCTCCTTTAAAACAAGTTATACACAAACCTTATACTCTAGATCTTAAACCCATCATTAAGTTTGGGTTTAGGGTTTTCGATTGAGTTGAGAGTTTAAGATTTACGGTTTGGGTTTAAGGGATTTGAGTTTAGGGTATAGAGTTTAGGGTATAGAGTTTGGGTTTGGGTTTGGGTTTAGGGTTTCCAATTTGAGTTTAGGGTATATGATTTGGATTTAGGGTATAGAATTATATGTGAAAGCACAAAACTTAGATAGAAAAATTTGACAAACAAAGCTTCAAATTTTTTCTGTGAGAAATGAAGAATAAGACTAAAGTCTTTTATTTTTTTTCATGTTTTCCTTTAAAAAAATATTATTTGTTTTTTTTTGAATTATACAGAGGTATCCTGGCCCACATAAGTGGTCCAGACTAGTCACATGTTGCCACGTGTAGGTCTTATGTCCCTGGCGATGCCGAAATGTTAATTCCCCAGTGGTCGGAATTCGTACCCAGGTGGCGGTACTCACAGCTGTAAGCCATTTGCCAACTGAGCTAGAAACCCCGATTTTTTATTTCTTTTTTTCTACTAATCTTATATAGCACTTTAACTGGTATAAAGTGTTGAAATGAATTAAAAAATTCACCACATGAGGTGAACCCAAGTCTTGTCCGACTAAAAAATGTATGCGTTAGGTAATTTAGTTTTTCTTCCATTGGTTCTGACAACTTTAGGACCTGTCTTTCATTTTTTTGCAGGAAGTCTAAATGTCTCTCTTTAAATTTGTGCCGCCACCTGAGATCAAGATTACTGTATTCTAAGGTTCGTGCTCTTAAGCCAATCATTATAGGTTGCAAAGGCTAATGACAAGTTTCAGACTGACCTGTCTCTGATATTAGACACATAGTTGTCCCACATCGGATGTTGGAAGAGATCCTTAATAATATATAAGATAGATGGACCACTCCTCTAATTGCCAATTGGTTTTAGGTTGGAAGTCCATCTAGCTTAACATGGTATCAGAGCCCGATCCACGCAATCCAACCCGATCCATATCAATCCAGCCCAAAGATGGCCTATCGATCCTTGCCTGAACATTCCGAGATTGACGCTCAGAAAGCCATCATCTCGAGAGGGCGTATTAGACACATAGTTGTCCCACATTGGATGTTGGAAGGGATCCTTAATAATATATAAGATAGATGGACCACTCCACTAATTGTTAATTATTGCCAATTGATTTTAGGTTGGAAGCCAATCTAGCTTAACACCTGATTGTGGCTCTTGGGATAAAATCAAAGGTACAAAAACTCTAAACCCTTAAAAAATTTATGGTTTGTTGGAAGGATCGTTAACAAAAAAACAGAGATCTTGTTGGCTAGTCTTTGAGTCTATATTAATTAACGAAAGTTTTTCCTTCTGCTCTGATGTTGAGCAGTCCTGCTCATCAGTCAATTTGTTATGTTTTGTTTTGCAAGAGCTTATGAGTTACGGAATGCGTAGAAATGTTCCTAGTGTCAAGTCAAGGTATATTAAATCAGTGGTACATAAACTCTGAACCCTTAAACCACTAACATATATGTTGTGATGGTCCTTAGCTATGATTATTCTTGTCTCATAAAGTTTCTCATTTATCTCTGATATTGAATTGAGAAAAATCATCTCGATTGATTGAAAAAAAGACCTGTAAGTCTTGTCAATGAACTGGCTTAGACTGTATAGTTTCGCAGATAAGTTGCTTAGCAGAGCTTGTTTGTCAACACTCGCATGCATGGTTTATAATGGTTCTACCTACTCCTCTTTGAATTGTTAGTCTCTCCACCAATAAACATTAGTGGTCACTCTTACGGCTTTTGTTGTCGTTGATTCCTGATCAATGATGGGAGGGTTTTTCTCTGTTCTCCGGTCAGGTGATCAAGTATGGAAAGGTGTTTTCTCATCTTTCATAAGGAGAATCTCGCAGCAATGCAGAGAGACACGGAAGAGTCCAAGGCAAGACAAACTGATGTGTTGAGAAGGGTCGAGAGGGAAGAGGAAACCAAAACATGCAACGGCATCCAGAAATCAAGGTATGGCTTAAAAATGTTGATAACACCAGTAGGCAAGTCGATTCTATGCGTAGCAATATAACTGCTGAACTTGAAAGCTTGCCTCTTAGTAGGTTATGCTCAAAGAACTCAAGACTTCAGCTTTGAAGCAATTGTTTAGCGCTCATGAGTTGGCATGTAGTATTGAAGAGGTGTGTATTAAAGATCTTCAGAATGACGAAGCATATCTTGTTTTGCCAACAACGTGATACGTGACTATGGTTAATTAGATTAGGATATTTTACATTTAGAGTTTTGCTAATCTTCTATTTAATAATTAAGTTTTGGAGTTTTCCTTTTTATATTAGTTTGCCTTTTTTTATTAAGTTGTATTCTTATATAAGAGTTTTATATGATTAATAATAAAGGAGCTTCCAAGAATTAACTTAATCTCTAAGAGAGATTAGGTTAAGAGGAAGTAAGCTTTTTGGTTCAAATCATTTGATTCTATGGGGGATATTGAGGCGCTTTCGCAACAGCTAGCAAAGATGATGGAGATGATGCAGTCGATGGATTCAAAGATAGACGCTAACATGAAGGCTCAGAGTGCCCACATGAAAGCTCTACAGGAGAGGATGGGACTTTACGAAACGTCTAACAAGGATCATGGCAAGGCGATCAAATTCTCGACGGAGGAGCTCTTTGACATTGAAATTTTCAGTGGGAGCAAAGGAAGCAAAAGACCGCCATCCAAGACAGTGCTAGAAGAAATTCATGTGGAAAAAGTTTGTGAGGAGAAAACTATGTTACAAGAAGACATGGCGACAAAGAGAAAGCAATCAGACCTTAATACGTTTTGTAAGCTTTCAATTCAAGTATGTGATACCTCAACAAAGAAAGTAAACTGTTGCGGTGATCAAGTGCAGTTTCCATCAGGGTCTATGTCAGAGCATGACAATCACTTTGGACAACAAATACATCACTATGGTCATGTAATGATTCTTATGCATACCATTAGTTGGAGCTTGAGGACAAGCTCCGAATGGAAGAGAGGGATAATGATACGTGACTATGGTTAATTAGATTAGGATATTTTACATTTAGAGTTTTGCTAATCTTCTATTTAATAATTAGGTTTTGGAGTTTTCCTTTTTATATTAGGTTTAAGTGTTTGCCTTTTTTTATTAAGTTGTATTCTTATATAAGAGTTTTATATGATTAATAATAAAGGAGCTTCCAAGAATTAACTTAATCTCTAAGAGAGATTAGGTTAAGAGGAAGTAAGCTTTTTGGTTCATATCACAACGATGGAGCAACTCCGTAACTCCATCTGACAATTTTATATCTATAAGAGATGTAAATATATATTTATTCAAATACAAATGATAGAATAGTATAATTGATCTTTCAGGAAAGAATAATTTAATTGTATTTATATATACATAGAAAATACCCAGGCGTAGCTCCGGACAGCCTCTAGATAATATAAATGCACAAAGACTGCTCATCTTCACAGGGAAATAAGACAGAAGCTTTTTCACTTGTGAACTATGTTCCTAAGTTATATTCTATTCTGCCATCTTGGTTATTTTTTGTTTGTGAGATTGTTATGCCTATTGTAAACATGAATTAGAGACTTGGTTTGTTTTAGGTGTCAGCTTGACTATAAAAAAATCAGTAACCGGATCGTTACTTATTTATAACCTTTTTTGTCAACAACTGGATCGATTACTTACTGATAATTATACAATACAATACCTTGGTCTTCGGTCAGGAAAAAAATATATTAAAAAGACTAGAAAGTGGGTTGTTCTATGCTGGCAAAAACTAGCAGCCCCTTCGGACTTTTGCAATAATGCTCTTTGCTTTTGTGGAGCAGCTTTGATTATTCAAAAAACCTTACCTTATCTACCCTTCCCTTTTAACAATTGTCTTTCTTTTTTGCTTAAAAATTGTCTAGCATCTGTTTCTTTCCTCTCTCTCTTGTGCAGCAATGGGAGGCTGTTTGTCTGTCTCAGTGTCGTGTGATCAAGTGGTGAATAAAGTCTGCCAATGTCTAAGCCTCAAGGGAAGTTATATCAACAACCTCCCCCAGAATCTAGCGACTCTTCAGAAAGCCATGGGAGCTCTCAAGGCAAAGAGAGATGATGTTCAAGGGAAGGTAGACAGAGAAGAATTTACTGGACATCGTCGAAGGCTTGCTCAAGTCCAGGTATGGCTTACTAGTATCCTCACAATGGAAAACCAATATAATGAGCTTCTTAATACTAGTGACGTTGAGCTTCAAAGGTTGTGTCTCTGTCGATTTTGCTCAAAAAATGTGAAAAAGAGTTATGTTTATGGGAAAAAGGTTATGGTGATGTCGAGGGAAGTTGAGAGTCTTATCTCTCAAGGAGAATTTGATTTGGTGACTGAGGCAACTCCGATAGCTGAGGGTGAAGAGTTGCCTATTCAACTGCCGATAGTTGGTCAGGAAACAATGCTGGAAATGGTATGGAACCGTCTGATGGAAGATGAAGTTGGGATTGTGGGTCTGTATGGTATGGGTGGCGTTGGCAAAACCACACTTCTCAGTCAAATCAACAATAAGTTTTCTAACGAAGGTGGTGGATTCAAAGTTGTGATATGGATTGTGGTGTCTAAAAATGCAACAGTCCATAAGATTCAAGGGAGTATCGGTGAAAAGCTAGGCCTTCAGGGGAAAGAGTGGGACGAGAAAACCGACATGCAGAGAGCCCATAACATCCACAACGTTCTCAGGAGGAAGAAGTTTATGTTGTTTATGGATGATATATGGGAGAAAGCGAGTTTAGATGTGATTGGAGTCCCATATCCGAGCAAGGTAAATGGAAGCAAAGTAGCATTTACCACCCGTTCTCGAGATGTGTGTGGGCGCATGGGAGTTGATGACCCGATCGAAGTCTGTTGTCTGGACAAGGACAAAGCCTGGGATTTGTTCAAAAAGAAAGTCGGGGAACATACATTAGGAAGGCACCCAGACATTCCCGAGCTCGCAAGGAAAGTCGCAGAGAAATGTCGTGGCCTACCGTTGGCAGTTAATGTTATTGGTGAAACTATGGCGAGCAAAACCTCAGTACAAGAGTGGGGTCGAGCAGTTTACGTTTTGACTAAATATGCGGCAGAATTTTCAGGCGTGGAAGATAAGATTCTTCCGATATTGAAGTATAGCTACGATAGTTTGGATGGTGAGATGACCAAGTCATGTTTTCTATATTGCTCTCTGTTTCCTGAAGATGGTCTTATTGATACAGAGAAATTGATAGAGTACTGGATAGGAGAGGGTTTCATTGATGAGAGAGAAGGTAGAGAGAGGGCAATGAACCAAGGTTATGAGATACTCGGAACTCTCGTCCGTGCATGCTTGTTGTTGGAAACTGGCTGGAATAAATCAGATGTGAAAATGCATGATGTGGTGCGGGAGATGACCATGTGGATAGCTTCGGATCTAGGAAAGTATAAAGAAAGATGTATCGTACAAGCTGGTGTCGGGTTACGTGAAATACCCAAAGTGGAGAACTGGAAAGATGTGAGGAGAATTTCATTGATGCAAAATGATATTGAAACCATATTTGAGAGCCCTGACTGTCCTGAACTTACAACTCTTATCCTTCGAAATACAAATCGGATGAAGATCTCAGATGGATTCTTTCAGTCTATGGCAAAGCTACTGGTATTGGATTTATCACTTAATCTTCTCAGTGGATTTCGAATGGATATGCACAATTTGGTTTCCTTGAGATATCTTAACTTGTCACAGACCGAGATATCAGAATTACCTTTTGGTTTAGACCACTTGAAAATGCTAATACATCTGGATTTGGAGAGGACAGAGTGCCTTGAGAGTTTAGAAGGGATATCAGGACTGTCAAGCTTGAGGACACTGAAACTACTAGGTTCCAAAGTGTGGCTAGATATTAGCCTAATCAAGGAGCTGCAGCTCTTAAAACAAATAGAGTATATGAGCGTAAGTATATCATTAAGTACTTTGGTTAGGGAGAAATTGTTGTATGACCCCAGAATGAGAAGATGCATACAACAAGTTCGTATTGAAGGGCGTCGGGAAGAAGAGTCAGTAAAAGTAATAGTTTTGTCAGCTTTGGATGGTCTCTGTCGCATCTACATAGAAGATTGTGGAATGTTGGAGGAGATAAAGATAGAGAAGACACCATGGAACAAAAGCCTGACAAGTCCATGCTTCTCAAACCTCACTTATGCCAGAATATCAGATTGTGGAGGTCTAAAGGATTTGACGTGGCTGCTGTTCGCTCCAAACCTTACTGTTCTTATTGTGCAAGATTTAGGGCAACTAGAGGATATAATAAGCAAAGAGAAAGCTGAGAGTGCTTTAGGGAATAATAATATTATCCCTTTCGAGAAACTAGAAATGCTTGGCTTGGTCATGTTGCCTGAGCTTAAGAGCATATACTGGAATGCTCTGCCTTTTCAACGTCTGAGAACTCTCTACATACCCGGCTGTTGTCCGAAGCTGAGAAAACTTCCTCTGAATTCTAAAAGCGTGGTTGACGTTGAAAAATTGGTCATATACTGCTTTGATAAAGAGTGGTTTGAAAGAGTTGAGTGGGAGGACGAAGCCACAAGACTCCGTTTCTTACCTTCATGGCAGACTTGACGACTCCCATGATCTTGTAAACTATTGTTCTCTTTCTCTTTTTCTTCTGAAATTGCATTTGCCTTACTCTGTTTGCTTAAGATGATGATTATGTCTTCTACATTTCATGGTGTCTTCTCGTTTGTCCTAAAATAAATCATCATTTTATTCCACGCTTTTAACAAAAACATATTGTCATAAATTTGTCCCAAGCAATAATACTATGATCGTGAAGGTGTTTATGTCTCTGTTACTATGGTTTCTTGATTCGTGTTTGGTTTGTGAGTCCAGGGTTTACAAATTATAGCAGATACTTCCATTATGGATCTTGTTGCTTGCAAAGTTTATTGTTTAATGACAACTCGTGGAACCAAGTGCATATACCACTTGTCTGATGAAAGACTGTCCATAATGGAAGTATCTGCTTTGAAACATTTAGACTTCTTACAAGAAAATGAAAGACCATAATGGAAGTATCTGCTTACAGAGGTTCTGTTTTCATTAATATCGCGCGTGTAATTTTTCACTTTTATAACTTTTGTGCTTAAAAAATTATATGATCGTTTGATTTTTTTTTGTTACTAAACTATGCATTAATTAATGTAAAAAGCTGAAATTTTGATGAGATTATGTATAACTTTTTCAACATATTTTTTCATAATTAAGGAGAAAAATTAAATTTGATTATTAAAATTTATTTTTTAGTTTCTTAAATGAATTAAAAAAATAAAGTTTTTTGAATAGCATATTTGTAAATAGCACTTAAATAAATGTCAGTTATATTCTATTATATTTTGTATATAATAATTTTTAGATAATATATTGTTATAACTTTAAAATAAATATAGATATTTGTTTTATACAAAATTTTAACATATATTAACAGTTTTATTCTATTGTAGTTTAAAATAATTGTAGATATAAAAGTTTAACATTTATTAACAGTTTTATTTTATATAAAATTATTACACAATTTACAAATTTTAATTGTTTTAAACTTGAATCTATTTTTTAAATGGTTTATTTATTTATTTAAATGGAAATATTTTTTATATGAGTTAATTTACCAATTTAATATCATTTCATATTTAATTCATATTCTTTTTTTCTTATGATCATGTATCCGGAGTGTAGAGAGGATCCGACTAGCGCCAATGACCGTCTACCAGAGCTTAGTCGGGAAACCCGCCGAGGCATCCAGGAGGGCTGATGAACACCTCATTTAAATCTCCACCAGTAACCACATGTTAACATGCTTCTCTGTATTGGGATCAAAGGTATCTCAAAATAATCACTTCTCAGTAGCATTCGAACTCATGACTTCCGAGATTGAATTTAACCACCGGACCACTAATATGCGGTTTATTACTTCCATTTTAATATAATATAGATAATAATTATAAATTGTTATAAAATATAATTTTTATTAAGTTGTTATTTAAAATTAGTTATAATAATATTTTATTATTAGTTACAAAATTATTCAATTTATTAATTTTAAAAATATTTAAATTTCTTGGAAAATTTTTGTTAGATTTTTTTCAACAGACTTGTAATTTACTATCTTTATAATTATTAAAACACTAGGGGTGTTCCGGCGCTACGCGCCGGGTTCTTACGTTATTGTCTAATAAGTAGAAAATAGTTTGTCTGATCAGTTTTGTGATGGTTAGGTAAAGAACTATATTATTCTGTGTTGTAGTGTCTGAGGAAAAAGATGAAATATTGTTAGTGATTTTCCATATATTAATGGATTAAGAATAAAATATACAGCTGATGGTTGCACATATTTAACGAATAGGCTTACTGTAACTTTGTTGTGTTTTTTTTCTGTTACAAATTGTTTACAGCTCGTCTGTTAAGAAGAAAATATTATTGGCTTTCACTGTTTTGTCTTATCGGAAATCTTGTAGCATGAGTGAATCTTATCTTATCTTATCTTATCTTATCTTATCTTATCTTATACTATTAAAAGCCCTTATTTGAGGCCATTGAAGGTGTCCACGTAGGACTGTTAATTCCACCAATCATAATGCAGCTTTGCTCCACGTCATCGGCGAGTTAGGTTGGTTTGGGCTTTTAGTATTTTCGGCCTGTTTGATTTTTATTTTTTTTAACCCATGTTTTGGCTGGTGGTCGGATGAGTTAGGCGACTTTGTCATAACCCAATTTCCTCTTCACTCACCTTTCAGCTTCCAGCTCTTCCATCTCTCTATTTTCTCCAAATCCGTTTTCTCCAGATCCGTTTTCACAATCAATATCACCACTAACTCCTCTAATCTAACCTTGGTTTATCTCATTCAATGGATTTCTTTCGCCTTCCTCTTTTTTTTCCTGTTTATAAATCTGTTTTCATAGTTTATGTCTCCATCAAAGTTGATAAAATTCTCGCAGACGCTCATCGAGATGGAGCACACCGGCAAATCTTCGATCTCCACCGACTGCAAGACCAGTTTACCATTTAGATCATATCAGTAGAGGTGTTTATTCTTCGCTGGAAGGTAAGTTACTCTAACAATGTTCTATGTTGTTTATGTATGTCACTTGGAGATAAGCAAAGTTATGTTTGGTGAGCAAAGATCATCTGAAGCTTTTTCTCTGAAGAGTGTGTGCATCTTGAAAACCGTTCAAGAGATCCTCAATATCACAGCCTGAATCGCATCTTTCACAGGTTTAAACATAATCTTTCCACTTTGGCCACATAATAAATCTATTCTTTCCGGAAAGTATCTAGATTTTCGTTAGTTTTCCACCCCACAATATGCATAATCCATGATGCACTAGCTGATGACATTTGTTCATTTTACAGATGTAGTTATTTTCATGCAAAATTTTGAATCCTGAGTCTGTCACAGTTGGTGGGGACCGTGGGGTCATCCTGTTTGTGGCGAACTTGCAGTTAGTTTTCATTGTTCTTGCCACGCTTCCGTGGAACCGGCTTAATAGTTAATTTACATGAAAATCATAGTCTGCTTCAGTACAGATGCAAAGGTAACAAAATCAAATATCTGTTTTGTGTCCACTTTGGAGTTAGCTTCAGGATCAAGTTTCTTTGTTTTCTTTGTCTAATGAAAATTTTGAAACTTTGTAAGCAGAGAATGTACGGAGATACGAGACAAGTAGGGAACGATGCCGTCAGAAGCATAAGAACGGTTGCTTCATTCTGCCGAGAGAAAAATGTTACAAAATATAGAAGAAAATAATTTGAAGCTCCTATGAAAACAGAAATACCTCAAAGCAGAGGTAATGGTATCAATTTCGTAGTTACTTTCTTTGTCCTCTTTGCTTCTTAAGCACCCAGTTTGTATGCAGGTTTTGATATTGCATCATATCATGTCTTGAATTCGGTTCTTTTGTTTTTCACTTTGTTTCAAAAAGTAGCTTTGGTGGGAGAGAACGGAAGCGGCAAAACGAGAGTAATTGCGCAGCTGCAGCGGTTTTACAATTCTGGTCAGATTAAAATACTCTTAAATGGAGTTGAGATTAAGAATTTTCAGATGAAATGGCAAGAGTGAAACGATTAGGGCAAACTTTGCTAACGGAAGAGGACGAGATGCTTCTGAAACCGATATAGTAGATGCAACTGATCCATCTAACCCTCATTGCTTCATTAGTGGACTACAGCAGGCATCTTTAACGGTACCTGACTGAATGTACATCATGATTTCCATATTCGTACTAAACTGAAAGTTGTCTTCACTGTTGCAGGGCTATAATACAATGGTTGATGAATGAAGAGTTCAATTATCAGGTGGCCAGGCGGCTAAAAGAGTTCACTTTTTGAAGACCCTTTAATTGGTGTTGCTGTTGGATGAAGCAACTATTACTCTAGAGCCTTAGTCAGAGCATGTGGTTCAGGAAGAATTGGACCGGCTTATGGTTAACAGAACCATTGGGGTGGTGGCACATCGGTTATATGTAATTGATGTGGTTAAGAATTGCATTGTGGAGAAGGAAAGCACGAGAGTTTGCTTCTTTAGTACATCTTCATCTGAGTATTTGTACGTGGACGTTTTTTAAAGATACTTCCATTACACATAGTTAAAGCAAAAAAAAAAACAAAACTACCTTCCATTTGTGAGTAATATGGAAAAGACAACGAAACTATTCCAATATTTAAATTCAGTATGAATGTTTGAGCTTAAGAAAAAACTTAAACAATAGTGATGATCATATTCTTTTTTGGGCTATTAAATATATATAAAACTAAACTAAAAATGTATAAACAATAACAACCAAACATTAAATATAAAAAATTAACAAAAGTGCCAAAAGTAAAAATCCAAACATATAAGTCAGTCCTATATCAATTTATGTATTTAAAAGAACAACTTTTAATCTATAATATTCAAAAGTTAAGACTATAAAATATACAAAAGTTTAGGATATACGCAATTGAAAATGTTCACACAAAATTTATAACCAACAATCATGATATGCAAAATCACTATTTAAATTTATTAAAAATGTCAACAATCCTGAAATATCAAAAATGGAAATAAATATAAAATTAATTAAAGTATCAAAAAAATACAAAAATAAATTTCTTGCTATCCATACAAAATATTTTAAAATCCTACATAAAATAGCTAAAATGTTTCTTAAAACTATTTGTTTATAATACAGTTTTCAAAGAATTAAAATAGATTTAACAAAATATAAATTTGAGGTCATATGACAGTGAGAAATTTTACAGATAACTTAAAAATAATAATGAAATTATTTCAAATCAAATAAGGTAAACTTAAAATACACAGAAATTAATATAAAACAAGACAGAATAACAAACTATAATCACTAAAATGAATTAAATTGATATATACATATATATATATATATATATACATACATATATATATATATATATATATATATATATATATATATATATATATATATATATATATATATATATATATATATATATATATATATATATACACTAAATATTTGAAAAAGGAACATAGAAAATGTCTTAAAATGCAATATTTTATCTAAATGCAAGACTTTGAAAGAATATTCACTATATGAACTTGATGACAAAAATAAAAACACTATATGAACTTAAATGGTCTAACAATTAACTTTATATGCGGATGCTAACTCATTGAAAAGTAACATTAAAATAGTTTAACAAAACATAAATATTATCTCCATAAGTTTTCTTTTATGATAGATGATATAATAATCACATCTTTAAAAAATCAATAAAACTATTAAATTAATAAAATAAAATAATAAAATATATAAATTTTTTTTTTATATCTTCAAAATGTAAAATTAAAATGATATGATTTATAGATAGTATGAGGCTGGAGAGTATATGATAACTATTGATATTATTTAAAATATTTCCATAATGGCAGTTTATTGTTTATAGCTCTCTATAACCATTTCCAGTATATACACCAAAAAATTATTTTTTATTATTATTAAAATATAAACATATAAATTAAATTAAATTAATATTATAGGAAAGAAACCGAGCGTAGCCCGGAAAACACCCTAGTATATATAAGGGCCTAATAACAATATTATAAAAAAATGTAATAATAAAATAAAGAGAGAGAAAGGGTTTAATGAGTATATAATATTATAGTTCCTGAATGCCGTTGTATATCATTGATAACTATCTACTGTTTAAGAGGATCGAGCAAATGTCATTAAGACTTAGTACACGTAGGATGGTGTCGCTTATAAAGTTAGAAGTTAGAATCCTCGGTTTTCTTGTTTCTGATCATAACTGAATGGTGTTTTCTTTTGTTGTGAGTTTAAATTAATCTGCTGTTCATAGTACGTGAAGATGTTTGAGATGTTTGTTATAGCTCTTGAGAATGTTGTACTCTGTATTGAGATGAAGAGCGTTGCGTTCAGGTGGAGAATTTATTCTTAAAAAATATATTTGTCGTACGTAAAGTCTTGCATTTTTTGTGACTTCTATTAGGACCACTAACAAAAAAAGTTTCCATGGTTTTTTGACTTAAGGAATTTATATTTAAATTGCAGAAAGAAAGCAAATGTTTTACAAGCATAGTGATATAGTCTTAAACCTCACATTAAAGCCCATACATAGAGAAAAACCCATAATTGAGATCAGAATGAAAAATGTGTGATTAGAGTAGTGGGCTGAAGCCCAAAGCCCATGGAAAAGAGGTGATGTGAAGTCACGAAGTTTGATCGTTTCTTGGAGATATCGTCTCTGTGCTGAGCCATCTTTGCATGAGGGCAGAGGAGAGGGTCGGAGAGGAGGATCTGTAACTCAAGATCTTGTCTTTAATTAGACGGTTCAGTCCAATCAGCCCGTCCGACGATTGAAACCGTTGGATATGAAGTCGTTGATTCCATTCACGCCATAGTTGATAGATCACCGCTTGCCAGCTTAAGAGGAGGAGCCTCTTTGTCTGTCTGTCCCCTGCAAGAGCTAATAGTTGAGTGATTGTATCGAACCAAGAAGCAGAAGGATTGAAAGAGTTCCTTCGAGCGATCTCTGACCAAACCCTGAAGGAGTAAGGGCATCTGAAGAACAAGTGGTCTCTTGACCCTGATTCACGATTACACAACAAACAGCTTCCATCTACTGTCAAGCCCCAACCAAGCAATCAATCCCGCGTTGGGCATCTGTTCAAAACAGCCAACCACACAAGAAAACTATGCTTTGGGATTCCTCCTTTAAGCCATACAATTTTCGACCCAAGGTACTCTAGTTTCTTCTCCCTTCAGTTCCCAGTAGACCTTTGAAGTTTTATATCTTGTAGAAGGTACTCCTGCAACAATCCATTCATAAGTATCCTTAATTCCTTCCTGCAGAACCGTATCAGTCAAGACAGTTTGGACCTGCACCATTGCTTCAGAGCGTGCTCTTGAAATAGCCTAGTTGCCTGAACTATTTAGATCCGCCAGAGTAGCTTCCGTAGGTATCCCTTGACGGGAAGTTTCCAAGGTTCATCTGAAAAATGAATGGGGTATTTTGCAGTACGTAGATTTAAAGATAATTCTAATTATGATAGAATTTTAAGGACACATGGCGTCCTATAAGTCTGCAAAGGTTAGTCATGACCATGCCATTGATAGATACAAGGTCTTAATGTTTAAACTTTTGAAGAAAACGTCCACGGCTCAAGTTTTTTTTGGCAAACTAAAAGTAAGAAGACGAAAAAGAAATTCAGAATACGGGAAAAGAAAAAGATGGAAAACAGCATCTGGTTACGACGACTACTCGTAGTTGACTTGGCTATAGAATGAGACTCATTCCACACGTGCCTTCTTGGGTGCATTCTCTTCCGAAGCAACTTCTTCAGTTGCGTATGCTTCACGACCGGGGAGTGAACCATCAGCTGTGTTAGATTGCTCTGCAACATGGCATGTGACTGCAGCCCTGCCATCTGATCCTGGTGCGACATTTGAAGGAGCGCTTGTTCGGAACCGATGCATCTGTCTGTTAGCACCATAACAAAATTGGCAGTCAGATATTTCTCAGTAGGTTTGCTAGCACAAGAAGTTGGTCGTATGGTCGGAAACGGAACTCCTCAGTAGGTATTCTCCTAACAGTGGTAGTCAGCTTATCAAAAGCAGTGCCTTCATTGAAACGTGTGGAGTGTATATAGGATTGCTGCGAGCCACACCGAATCCAGATAGTGTATATAGAGCCTTCTGTCAGACAGTTTCTGAACTGAAGCTGGCGAGCGGCAGGAACAGAACCTTGCACTATCGTAGACTGAAAATAAAAAACAAAACCGTAGATTTTCAGATGGGAAAAAAATAGATTATCAGTTTCAAATCTGGTCTTTTAAAAGCACTCTAAACAATATATTAGCAGATTTGGTATTTCGTTTTTGTTTACAGTAAAGAAACCATAGATTATCAGGGCGGAAATTTAAACGCAAAGCATAGTTTCCAGATCGGCAATTGAAATTTTAAGA
Source organism: Hirschfeldia incana (assembly GCA_026261945.1). NCBI lineage: Eukaryota > Viridiplantae > Streptophyta > Magnoliopsida > Brassicales > Brassicaceae > Hirschfeldia > Hirschfeldia incana. The sequence goes on from JABCMI010000019.1 coordinate 2,749,962, forward strand.
AAAACAGACCATAGATTTTCAAATCGGATATTGAAATCTATACTTCAAAGAGGGCTATTTAAAAAACAATGAGACTTACATTCTCATGATGAGCAACATGTCAATACTGAGAAGCTCCCCGCCTTTGCTGATATTCCTGGCCTCCCAAAACCTCAGCAGGCGGACCTCAGTGGTAGAGCATCGGCCGGCCCTCAGATTAGCAAGGACAGTGTAGGAAGACGCCATAGGATTTGATATTTGAGAGAAAGTATGCTTGTTGCTACCGTTTGAGCTGAGATAGACATGGCTGAAAGGTCAGATATTTATAGCAGAGCTCTCAGACGGTTTCGTTGGAAGACAAAGCGGTACCTTCAATGCTTTAAACAGGCGAAGTGGAGTAATCACCTAAAGCTCGTAGTAACAGTAAGAGATTTATGGATGGTGTAACATTACAAAGAGGTAGATGGCGCTCAGCGATCTGCTGAAATTGAATCGCCTTTCGAAGCTGGAAGAGGAAGAAGAGTGACTAAAGCTTAACCTAACGGATCTGTTACAGACTTACAGAATCAATGTATGGGCCAAATTAATGTTTTCTAATAGAAGCCCATATCAAACTCCAGACTATGTTTTGTAATAATAGTCCACATCAAACCGTAAATGTCGGACATGAATAAATTGAAGAGTTCCCGAAGGCATAAGAGGGATTGCTGATGCTGACGTGGCGCAAAATACCTCTCCTTCTTTGCTGACGTGGATGCATGAGAAGCCAAGACAAGTCTCCTTTATTATAATAGATTTACAAATCTTATATTTTCAATAAATTAATGTAAATAATAATTATATATATATATATATATATATATATATATATATATATATATATATATATATATATAGACTTATTGTGATTTTTGTATGGTTGATAAAAATGGTATTTTAATAGAGAAGATATTTGGACCGTATTATTAAGTACCTAATAAGTCGTCGGTGCGGGAGAGTCACCCGGTGGGAAGAATCTGAATTTACAACACCCATTTCGATGGATGGTTAAGGCTTGAGATCGAGAACAAAAACCTCGCTACGCAGGTACTGCCATTGTTTTTAACATTTGGGTATTCATTTAGCTTTGCGTTTCACCCTTTACTCCTCTGCTCAATTCGCATTCTTTTTTTTTTTGCATCGAATGTGCTTTTGTCTTGGAACTTCAAAAGATCCAGCGAAGAAAAGACTGACGCGCTAATAAAAAATTAGTTTGCTTTTCACGAGAAACAATGATTCCAAACTCAAATCTCGTTCTGTCTTAAATTTTCATTCACCCGCTAATTATATACTTATCCTCTGCTTTATTTTTTTTGTGCAGTGATGGGAGGTTGATTTTTCTCATCAAAGATGGATTAGAGATTACGTTGTCTGTATGTATGGGTGAAGTAGGCAAAGTTCACTCCTTTCACGTTTTTGAGGTTCTGATCTGGATTGTCATAATTTGGAAGTCCATCAATCTGTAAAGATTGAAGTTGAGATTTTTGCCTACTCCTTCCTTACCATACATAAACTTAATCTAGAATCCATCTCTCATGTGTAACTCTACTTGAGTCCAAAGCTGAGAAAGCCTCTGCACTTTGTTTGTCAATGCCAACTTTCGTACAGGTTCAGGTAACTCCTTATATACGAACCCTGAATTGGTATGTTTCTCTTCCTTTACGTTTTGGTTTTTTAATATGTCCAAAATTAAAAGTTAATTTTGTAGGCGACCCATTGTTTAGTATATAGATGAAAGTGACATAGCGACTGTATTTGCGCCTACAATTTTCTTATTCTTGGAGTCTTGCTATATTACAAAAAGATATGATGCGACCATGCATAATTGACCATACAAAGCAAGACTTTGACTCACTTAAACAATTTCCACCAAATTACTAGGTGGAGGAGAGAGTTAAGATGCTACCTACCTTTTGCAAGTCAAGATTGATTTGCATTTGTGTTTCAAGTGCAAGATGGGTAATTGTGTCTCTCTCCAGCTCGAAGTACCATGGAATGAAGTGCTGAACCTTCTCGGTGGCTGCTTCTGCAGCAAACTTAAATATATCCAAAACCTCAAGAAGAATCTTGTGGCCTTGGAGACAGCCATGGAAGATCTCATGGCGGTGCGGTCTGATCTTCTGCGGAAAGTCCATGCAGCGGAAGAAGGAGGAGGTCTACAAAGGCTTCACCAAATCAAGGTATGGCTTGAGAGAGTCAAGACTATTGAATCTAAATTCAATGGTCTATATAGTAATAGAGATGTTGAACTTGAGAGGTTGTATTTCACTAGTGCTGGCCCCAGGAACTTAAGATTGAGTTATGTTTACGGAAAGAGGGTCTACAAGATGTTGAAAATGGTTGAAGACTTGAAATCTAAAGGTTTTTTTGAAGAGGTGGCTAGTCAAGCTGCTAGAGCTGTGGGAGAGGAAAGACCTTTAACTCCAACGGTGGTCGGTCAGGAAACAGTTCTTGAAAAGGCGTGGAACCACCTCATGGATGATGGAACTAAGATCATGGGTCTCTATGGTATGGGTGGAGTAGGAAAAACAACTCTTCTCACACAGATCAACAATAAGTTTGTGGACTTGTGTCACATGCATGATGGCGTTGAGGTTGTGATTTGGGTAGTGGTGTCTGGTGATCTACAACTCCAAAAGATACAGCACAGGATCGGCAACAAGATAGGATACAAAGGTGTGGAATGGAAGAAGAAGAAAGAAAACCAAAAGGCACTAGACATATTCAATTTTTTAAGCAAGAAGAGATTCGTGTTGCTTTTGGATGACATATGGAGGAAAGTAGATCTAACCGAGATTGGTATCCCTAACCCAACGAGCCAAAACGGGTGCAAGATAGTATTCACAACTCGCTCTCTAGGCGTGTGTACAAGCATGGGGGTCCACGAACCAATGGAGGTACAATGTTTAAGTACAAACGATGCGTGGGACTTGTTCAAGAAGAAAGTTGGACAGAACACACTTGATATACATCCTGACATCCCCAAGATCGCAAGAAAAGTTGCTGGAGCATGCCGTGGCTTGCCGCTAGCTCTAAACGTCATCGGAGAGACAATGTCATGTAAGAAGACTACGCAAGAATGGTACCATGCGGTTGATGTTTTGAAAACGTATGCTGCGGATTTTAGTGACGTGAAGGAGAAGATCCTTCCTATCTTGAAGTACAGTTATGATAATCTTGAAGGTGACAATGTCAAGTCTTGTTTCTTGTATTGCTCTCTGTTTCCTGAAGATGCTTTGATAGATAAAGAGAGGCTAATAGATTATTGGATATGTGAAGGGTTCATTGATGGGTATGAGAGTAAAGAAAGAGCTGTGAACCAAGGGTATGAGATACTAGGCACCCTTGTGTGTGCCTCTTTATTACTGGAAGGAGGGAAGTACGACAACAAGTCATACGTGAGAATGCATGATGTGGTTAAAGAGATGGCACTGTGGATAGCATCTGATCTTGAGAAGCATAAAGGAAGTTACATCGTACGAGCTGGTGTGGGGTTAAACGAAGTACCAACGGTCAAGAACTGGCAACTTGTGACAAGGATGTCACTGGTGAATAACAAGATTAAAGAGATAGATGAGAGTCATGCGTGTCCTAAGCTCACAACATTGCTTCTTCAGAACAACCGCTGTCTTCTAACTATCTCTGGTGAATTCTTTCGGTCTATGCCAAGACTAGTTGTTTTGGATCTTTCATGGAACTCCGATCTCAGAGCTTTACCTGAGCAAATATCAGAGTTGGTTTCATTGCGGTATCTCGACTTGTCAGAGTCAAACATTGTGAGTTTGCCTGTTGGTTTACAAAAGCTGAAAAGGCTGATGCATCTGAATCTAGAGTCTATGCTGTGTCTTGAAGGCGTCTCAGGGATATCGAATCTGTCATGTTTGAAGACGTTGAAGCTACTTAACTTCATAATGTGGCCAACTATGAGCTTACTGGAGGAGCTGGAGCGTTTGGAGCATTTAGAAGTTCTGACCGTAGAGATCACGTCAAGTTCGGTACTGAAACAACTCTTATGCTCTGTCAAGTTGGTAAGATGTCTTCAAAAGCTATCTATAAAGTACATCGAGGAAGAGTCAGTCAGAGTTTTGACATTGCCATCAATACAAGATCTCCGTGAAGTCTTCATAGGAGGATGTGGAATCAGGGAGATAATGATAGAGAGGGACACGATGTTGACAAGTCCATGCTTACCTCACCTGTCCAAAGTTTTGATAGCTGGTTGCAATGGTCTTAAGGATTTGACGTGGCTACTGTTCGCTCCTAACCTCACTCATCTCAGTGTTTGGAACTCAAGCCAGCTAGAAGAGATCATAAGCCAAGAGGAAGGTTCAATGGTTGATATTGTCCCTTTTAGGAAGCTAGAATATTTGCATTTGTGGGATTTGCCTGAACTGATGAGTATCTACTGGAGTCCTTTGCCATTTCCATATTTGAATCTGATCAACGTACAAAACGATTGTCAGAAGCTGAGAAAGCTTCCTTTGGATTCTCAAAGTTGCGTTGCGGGTGAAGAGCTTGTCATAGAGCATGGAGATGAAGAATGGAAGGAGAAGGTTGAATGGGAGGATGAAGCCACTAGACTCCGTTTCTTACCTTCTTGCAAGTTGGTTTTGTATGATGTTTGAGCCAGAGAAAGCTTCCAGATGTCTTGTATGCCACTCCTCTCATTACGTTGCCTTTTGTTTCGCGTTGTTCTTTTTCATTCTTCATCATTTGTATTGTTTTGTTCTTCCCTTTATTCTACCACTTTGTGCCCTTGAGTGTTCTCTGGATATGTATCTATGACCATTATATAATGCCTTCCATGTTTTCTCGAATTATCATTTGAGATTGGTGCCTAAATTTTGTGACTATATATAGGCTGCTTTATCTTGGTTTTGTGAGGTTTTGTTTCTTTCTCTTGGCAGAAAAGGGGAGGTTGATTCTCGATGCCATGTGATCAAGTGGTGAATCTCAAGTCTCTCAGTGTCTTTGCATCAATGGGAGTTACATTCACAGCCTTTCCGAGAATCTAGCATTGCTGCAGAAAGACAGAGTTACTCAAGGAAAATTAAAGACGATGTGCAAAGAAGAGTTTACTAATAACGTTGAGTTACAAAGGTTGTCTTTTTGAGTTTGCATTTTCCATGTCTAAAGATAATCTTTTTAACAGAGTGTTGTCCAGAGATGAGAAAGCGTCCATTGGATCTCAAAGAGTAGCAGAACCAGCTCGCTTCCAAGGATCATGAAGATAATGCTTAGCTACCTACACAGTGTACATATGTTACTCTGTTCTAAATAGTTTTCTTGGCTTATAAAGAAATGTTAAGCAACTCAAATTTAATCAGGATGAGTTCACTGTCATTATGTCGGCAAAAGTTCTACAACAAGAGCTTGAAAAGAATGACTACAGTTTGTACATAACACCTAAAACGTCATCAAACATGAGAATCAGTCACAAACTTATAACTGTTGCAAGTTGGATATTAAAAGAGTGAAGAAAACAATGAATCTGCAAAGACGGATATCTGATGTTTTCACTCTTCTGAGACTATTCTTTCATCTGGACGAACCCGGCGCTAATAAGCTTTTGAATCTGGCTCTTAATCACTGGGTTCTGCATGCGTTTCTCTGCTGCGCTCGGATTCTCCTCAAGATCGGACATTACCTGTTCAGAGAAAAGAAAAGTTTTACATTGTCAAAGAGGCATACAAATCCGATTCCTCAAACATAGCCAGTACTTCTATCACAACATGATCACAATCTACAAGTTGAAAGTTGAAAGTGTGTTTCTTTTACCTGTCTTATCACAGGATCTGTGAGGATGTTTCGGATCTCTGGGTCCTCCATCCCCTTTGCCTACACAACACACAAGTAAAAAAAAGGAGATCTCAAGTTTCACAACCTGATTTTTTTTACATACTTATACATAGAGAATCGTTAGACTCTAACCTGTCTCTCTTTCAATTCCTTAGGAGTAAGACCACCACGGTTAGCCTTGTTGATCTTTTCTTTGACACAGCTGCAGAACATTTCACAACCACATTAGGGAAGCAATAGATAAAAGGGTTAATAAACCTCGTTTAAGCATGTGTGTAATATACATACCTTGTAACACCGTCGTGCAGTTCTTGATTATTACGATCATGTTCAAGACCTTCTAGGCATGTTTTCATCGCATTGTCATACTCCTTCAAGTAGAACTCAACCTCAGCTTTTCTGATGTATCCTCCAGAGAATTTCGGATCAATCTTAATACATTTCTCTGCATCCTCTAGTCCGTCAGCAATAGCACCAAGCTTATTGTAACAAGCAGCTCGGTTGCTATATGCCTAACATCGTCGTTATCCAAATACAGTTAAAATATGAAATCAAATACTGTGGAAACATATGAATGACAAAAGCTGTTACTATACCTTGTGATCTTCTGGATTCCTTTTGATTGCTTCAGTGTACTTCTTAATCGCTTCAGGATACTTCTTCTGCTTTAAGAACTCATCACCTGCATTAACAAAACATACACTACTCTTTATCAGTTTTTTTTTTTGGTTCTCTTCTCACACAACACATGATTGGTTGCAAATTAAAGCAATCACCTTTCTCACGCTCTTCATCACTGATCTCAGGATCAATATACTCCACTCGCTCACATTCTTTCTTTATTCTCTCAGCTTCCTTCATCTTCTTCAACGTTTCACCATTGTGGTGCACTTCAAGAGCTCTTTTGTAAGCTTCGATAGCAGGATCATAGTCTTTAGCGCATTTAGCCATCTTGACAAACGCAGTTCCCTTCCTAGTCAAAGCTTTAGCTACAACCATCTTGTCATCTGATCCAGCCTTCTCAACAACCTTGTCACAATCCTCTATACACTCTTTGTACTGAACCAATCAAATCAAACCACATTGATGATTACTGTCACTATAATAACCCTAACTGACAAAAGATTATGAATAGAGACTACATAGATAACGGATATAAAAAAAAGATTATTATATACCTTTTCTATCAGAAGATAAACAGCGGCACGGTTCGTGATGCAAGAGATGTCTTCGTCATCCATTTCGATGGCTCTAGAGTAATGCCTAATCGCACCTTCGAAGTCTCTCCTCTTGTACGCAGTGATCCCTAGTTTTTTCTCCGTTTTGGCTCTCTTCTTCACCTCTTGCTTAGCCTGAGCATCGGCTAATCCTGATCTCAACGCCTCGTTGCTCGGATCGATCTCAAGACCCTTGGTGTACGCCGCGACGGCTTCTTCGAACTGTTTCAGCCCCACGTGAGCGGCTCCGAGGCGGCCGTAGCCTTTGGCCCAATCAGGTTTGAGTTCGACGGTTCTCTTGGCGTCGGAGAGAGCGTGGGCGTAGTTGCGGAGAGAGGCGTGAGCGGCGGAGCGGTTGGAGAAGAGGACGTGGTTGGTTGGGGATAGAGAGATCGCATCGGTGTATTGGAGTACGGCGGAGGTGAAGTCGCCGGAGGAGAAGGCGGCGTTTCCTAGAGCTTTGGCGTCGTCGTCCGCCATGGTTGAGACTTGAGAGAGAGTTTCTTGTTGAGTTGAGTCTTGGGAGGGAAGAGTTTGTTACGTGGTTGTTTTTTTTTTTTTGATCAAATAACGTGGTTGTTTTACTTTTATATCCTCGTCGCGTTTAAATAACAAGCGGGTTATAAAACGACGCGTTTCGAAAGCTTCGGTTATCAGTTGACCCACAGTTTGTTACCCGGTTCGATTATAGTTATCTTCCGTGTCAAGTTAACATACAGTATTTTGTATAGTTTCCTATTCTTTTTTTTTAATTTCTTTAAGGACTTCATCATAACTAAATTTATTTTACATATTTTGTATAGTTTCCGTGCAAAGTAGTATTCACCACTGTTCCAGAGATGTATGTGGCCGCATGGGAGGTGATGATCCAATGGAAGTCCTGTGTCTAACAGATAATGAATCGTGGGACTTGTTCAAGAAAAAAGTCGGACCACTCATGTTAAAAAGCCATCCAGGCATTCCTGAACAAGCAAGAAAAGTTGCCGGAAAATGTTGTGGCCTACCGCTAGCTCTCATCGTCATTGGAGAGACCATGTCAAGCAAGAGGGCTATACAAGAATGGGATCATGCGGTTCAGGTTTTAAACTCGTATGCTGCAGATTTTTCTGGCATGGATGACCAAATCCTTCCTATTCTAAAGTATAGGTATGACACCTTGAAGGGTGACAAAATTAAGTCATGCTTCCAGTATTGCTCTCTTTTTCCTGAAGATTATTTGATAGAAAAGGAAAAGTTGATAGACTACTGGATATGTGAGGGATTCATAAGTGAAAAACAGGATATAGAAAGAATAGTAAACCAAGGATATGAGATCATTGGTACTCTTATCCGTTCGTGTTTGCTGCTGGAGGAAGAGAGCAACAAATCAAAGGTGAAAATGCATGACGTGGTTCGTGCGATGGCTCTATGGATATCATCTGATCTCGGAGAAAACAGAGAAAAGTGTATCGTGCGAGCTGGTGTTGGATTATGTGAGGTACCGAAAGTCCAGAAGTGGAGTGTTGTGGATGAATAATAAGATTGAAAAGATATCTGGTAGTCCCAGGTGTCCCAAACTAACAACTCTATTCCCCCAAGAAAACAGGCGATTGGGAAGTATCTCAGGTAAGTTCTTTATGTGTATGCCAAAACTAGTCGTTTTGGATATATCTGAGAACGTGCGTCTTAATAGATTACCGGAGGAGATGTCAGGGTTAGTCTCCTTAAAGTATCTTGATTTGTCAAGAACAAGGATCGTGGAACTACCTGTTTGTCTCCAAAAGTTGAAAAAGCTAATACATTTGTTTCTAGAGGGTATGAGGTTCCTTAAAAGTATCCATGGAATATCTAAGTTGTCGAGTTTAAGAACACTAAGATTACTATATAGCTATAATGCTTGGTATGACGAAAGCTGGAAGGAGTTGCTTCTCTTGAAACATTAATTTAGAATTTCTAACCATTGAATCGGGTCAAAATTGGTTTTGGAGAAACTGTTTTTCTCACAAATGGGAAGGAGATGTATTCAAAAGGTAGTAATCAATGACACTGGGGAAGAATCTTTTGGATTCTAGAACTTTCCAACTGTTCTCGGTAGCCTCAAAGGTCCGTGCTTCCCAAATCTCTCCTCTGTGGCTATAGAAGGGTGTGGTGGTTTAAAGGATTTGACGTGGTTGTTGTGCGCTCCAAACCTTATACATCTAGAGACACTAGAGGAAGTAGTGAACTTAGAGAAAGCCAAAAAGATGGAGGTACAAGGTATTATTCCATTTGGAAAACTAGAAACTCTAGTGATGGTTGACTTGCCTGCGGTGAAGAGCATCCACTGGACTCCCCTGCCATTTCCATGTCTGAGGGAAATGACCGTATATCGATGTCTGTCACTAGCAAAGCTTCCGCTCGATTCCAAAAGTGTAGCTGAAGTTGAAAGATTTGCCATGAAATGTGAAGCGGTAGATTGGATTGAAGGGGTTGAATGGGAGGACGAAGCCACGAGACTCCGTTTCCTGCCTTCGCTCGTAATGGTACTATCTCATTTCCAAAACTGAAACCTTTTTTTTTGGGTGTTTAGGAAGACCACCCAGGGAGGCATGGTGGTTTCCGATAAACCATCAAACCGAATATTTCAATATTGCACTGTTGAAAACCATCAGCCAACACATACGTGTCTCAGACAGTTACTCTCCTTTTTTGCTTCCTCTCTGTCAGTTGATTTTTATCAAACTTCTTTTTTTTTCTGCAAACGTCGTGGTTGTGTTTTGGAGTGAGTGTGAGTGTGAATGTTCATTGTAATGTATGATACTGAATGTGGGAAGATAATGAATGTCTCGTAATCCATAAGATGGTCTCTGAAAGTCCTAAACCATAATAACTAACAATTATTAACGGTCTTGTCTTCTGACATTTTTGAATAAATAAAAATGGCGGTGCCCACCTTAATGAGAAGATGTCAACGGCTTCATTTCAATGACGAGTTCATTGTCATTAAAATGAATGATGTCAGTAAGCGTTCTATAACAAAACCTTGAGAAAAAATGATTACACACTTAGTTATAACTGTTGCAAGTTGGATATTAAAAGAGTGAAGCAAAAAATAAATATGCAGAAATGATTTTTTTTGATGTTTCCACTCTTTTGAGACTATTCTTTCATCTGCACGATCCCGGCGGTAATAAGCTTTTGAATCTTGCTCTCAGTCACTGGGTTCTTCATTTGATTCTCTGCAGCACTCGGATTCTCCTCAAGATCTGACATTACCTGTTTAGAGAAAAAGAAAGGTTTTACATTTGTTAATCCGATTCCTCAAACATAGTCAGTTCTATCACTTGAGAACTTAACATCGGTGGTAAGAAATTCAATTCAGATACTTTTGCAGCTTTAGTTGCCTGATGATACAATCACAATCTACAAGTTGAAAGTGTGTTTCTTTACCTGTCTTATCACAGGATCTGTGAGGATTTTTTGGATCTCTGGGTCTTCCATCCCCTTCGCCTACAAAACACACAAGTAAAAAAAAGGAGATCTCAAGTTTCACATCCTGATTTCTTTTTTTACATATATATACATGAGAATCGTTAGACTCTAACCTGTCTCTCTTTCAATTCCTTAGGAGTAAGACCACCACGGTTAGCCTTGTTCTTTTCTTTGACACAGCTGCAGAACAGTTTACAACCACATTAGGGAAGCAATAGATAAAAGGGTTAATAAACCTCGTTTAAGCATGTGTGTAATATACCTTGTAACACCATCGCACAGTTCTTGATTACTATGATCATGGTTAAGACCTTCTAGGCATGTTTTCATCGCATTGTCATACTCCTTCAAGTAGAACTCAACTTCAGCTTTTCTGATGTATCCTCCAGAGAACTTCGGATCAATCTCAATACATTTTTCTGCATCTTCTAGTCCATTCGGAAGAGCACCAAGCTTATTGTAACAAGCAGCTCGGTTGCTATATGCCTAACACATCGTTATTCAAAAACAGTCAAAATAATGAAATCAAAAACTGTGGAAACATATGAATGACAATAAAGCGGTTACTATACCTTGGGATCTTGTGGATTCCTTTTGATTGCTTCAGTGTACTTCTTAATCGCTTCAGGATACTTCTTCTCTTTTAAGAACTCATCGCCTGCATTCCAAACACATACACTCTTTTATGAGTTTTTGTTCTCATACAAACACAAGATTGGTTGCAAAAGCAATCTCACCTTTCTCACGCTCTTCATCACCAATCTCGGGATCAAGATACTCAGTCCGCTCCAGTTCTTTCTTTGCTCTCTCAGCTTCCTTCATCTTCTTCAACGTTTCACCATTATGGTGCACTTCAAGAGCTCTTTTGTAAGCTTCGATAGCAGGATCATAGTCTTTAGCGCATTTAGCCATCTTGACAAACGCAGTTCCCTTCCTAGTCAAAGCTTTAGCTACAGCCATCTTGTCATCTAATCCAACCTCCCTAGCCTTCTCAACCACCTTGTCACAATCCTCTATACACTCTTTGTACTGAACCAAAACCACATTGATGATTACTAATTATCACTATAATAACCCTAACTGACAAAAGATTATGAATAGAGACTACATAGATAACGGATATAAAAAAAAGATTATTATATACCTTTTCTATCAGAAGATAAACAGCGGCACGGTTCGTGATGCAAGAGATGTCTTCGTCATCCATTTCGATGGCTCTAGAGTAATGCCTAATCGCACCTTCGAAGTCTCTCCTCTTGTACGCAGTGATCCCTAGTTTTTTCTCCGTTTTGGCTCTCTTCTTCACCTCTTGCTTAGCCTGAGCATCGGCTAATCCTGATCTCAACGCCTCGTTGCTCGGATCAATCTTAAGACCCTTGGTGTACGCCGCGACGGCTTCTTCGAACTGTTTCAGCCCCACGTGAGCGGATCCGAGGCGGCCGTAGCCTTTGGCCCAATCAGGTTTGAGTTCGACGGTTATCTTGGCGTCGGAGAGAGCGTGGGCGTAGTTGCGGAGAGAGGCGTGAGCGGCGGAGCGGTTGGAGAGGAGGATGTGGTTGGTTGGTGATAGAGAGATTGCATCGGTGTATTGGAGTACGGCGGAGGTGAAGTCGTCGGAGGAGAAGGCGGCGTTTCCTAGAGCTTTGGCGTCGTCGTCCGCCATGGTTGAGTCTTGGGAGAGAGAAAGACCGTTTGGATGCGAGGGAAGAGTTTGTTACGTGGTTGTTTTACTTTTTTATCCTCCTAGCGTTTAAATAATAAGCGGGCTTTAAAATGATGTCGTGTCAAAAGCTTCGGTTATCAGTTGACCCACGGTCTCTTTCCCGGTTCGATTATAGTTAACTTCCGTATCAAGTTAGCATATTTTGTATAGTTTCCTATTCTTTTTTATATTTCTTTAAGGACCTCATCATAACTAAATTTATTTTAATATTAATATGGAATATATGTAAGTCCAAGAACATAATTAAGAAACAAACGGAAGCTCTCAATTTTTATGATTGTTGCAATAAGAATTTGTGTGATCTTTTTGAACTACCAATAGATTAGAAAGGGACAATTGGCTAAGTACTCGTATAGAAAAAGTGATATTTGCGGTTTACCTATGATTAGACATAAAGATATAATACTGTTGTTATTTTCTCTTAAGTTTTCTAAAATACCCTTATTGTTCTCATCTTCATCTCTTTTCCTTTTTCTTCGCTTATGTTTCTTCTTTTTTCTCTTTGCAAATTTCCAGAAAATTATATTATTTCTGATGATTACAAAACTTTATTCTTTCTGTATTTTTAAAATAGCACTATCAGTTAAACAAATCATTTATGTCCATTTCATACGATCGATAAAAATATTTATCCAGATTTAAATGAACTATATTTCTCAAGAAAAAAAAACAAAATACATTAACAAACCATATGCAACCGCCAAAAAGTTATCTAGCGACTAACAATTCATGTACCATCTAAAAATAACTATTTTGTAACATGAGGTCAACTATTAACAAGCCATTTAACCATTAACAAACTATGTACGTAGCGACTAACAATCCATGTAACGACTAACAATCCATGTAGCAGTTAAAAAATTAAGTTATTAACATGATACAAATATTGTTAACATGAAACACTATTTTTTACACGCTAATAATTTTGTTATCGAGTTATATCTATATTTATAAAGCTTTAAACAAATCATTAACTTAATAATAAATTATATAATTTAGTATTATTTATCAATTTAATACATTATTTAATAGAAAAACACAGAAAGTTAACCAACTAATATTAAAATTAGTGAGCAAAATAAAAGAAATTACCATGTTATAAAACAAGTTAGCATGTTAACAATGATATTATCCCATAAAAAATATGTTTACTTTTATATATATATATATATATATATATATATATATATATATATATATATATATATATATATATATATATATATATATATATATATATATATATATATATATATATCTTTAACGTACAATGATACAGATCAAAACAAATCATTTGGAATGAACATATCCAACAATAAAAGCAATAAACAAACACCTCAACTGAAGAAAAGAACACTTACGTACGCTTTGGACTGAACTGAGTCATCCTTCTTGAAAACAAAATCAACTATCAAATCTTCCTCTGTTTCGAAGCTAAGTTCATATGACCAAAAAAAATCAAACCAGATAACGATAGAAAAAAAGAAGTTCAACAAAGAGTTAGATGTTGCAGAATTTCAATTTGATTGATTTATTTTGATTTAATTACAAATTAAGAGAAGAAATAAGGTTAGAGATGAAAAAAAAGAAACCATGATTCAATTAAATTTAGATGAAGAAGAAGAGATGTTCTTGCCTAAAAAAGAGAAGAGACTTGCAGAAGAAAGAGAAAAGATAAGAGAGATCAGAAGAAAGAGAAGAGAGATCACAGAGAAGAAAGAGATCTGGAAAGAGAAAGAGAAATAAAGGTAATATCGGAATAAAAATATTACTGTCATTTCAATGGTAAAGCTCAAATCGAAACCCTCTTTATAGGCATAAATGCCAATTTTCTCGATTAGAAATAACGAGCCTTAAACAGGCAGAACAGAGTAGTGGAATACGAATTTGTGTGATCTTAGAATCATTTTCTTGACATTGCATATGCTTCCAAAAAAGGTTCCAGCGAAAGCCAAAACCTCTACTCTTCCATGCATTGCGTGCACAAGTTGTTGTGGAATCAATAAGGTAAGGAAGAGTTATTATTTTGATGTCTTTGATGCGAGAGTATGATGGCAATCAAAGATCTGGACCGCGAGCCTGGCCCGTAAAGATTTGCTGCGAGACGGGATTGGGCCTCCATTTGATAGGCTCGCAAAATTGCGGACCTCACGGGACGGGTTCAAAACGAGACGGGACAAATGCGGGACGGGTTCAAAACGGGACGGGCCGAATGCGGGACGAGTTCAATCTGCGGGATTTTGAAGACCCGCAACCATTAGTCCCTATTTCTGCTTGGCTTTATTTTCATACCTATAAATTGTTTTATTACCATGTGAGATTTTCTTGTTTAAGTTGATGGATTTTGTTTCAATATTGTTAAGTGGTGTTTTTTTTAAAAAAAATTGGTTACAATAATGTTGTAATTCAAGAGCTACTGTTTGTTCTTTAAACGGCTCGTATTGAACGTTTGAGTTACTACAGAATCTTGTCTCTACACTCTAAGTTCAATAGCTTAGTTGAAGGAGAAGAATAAACCATTAGTATTAAATTATTGTTGTTATGCAGAGACGTTGCTTTACAAAGAATCAAACAAGGAGTATACTTGAAAGAGTTGAATTTCACAGTTCAAATGGTTCTCACTTACTTTAAAACCATTAAACCGACGAGTGATCATATTGGATGTTGTTGCGATCGATGTTGTTGACCTCTCTTCAACTCTTTTACACAACTCTTATACTTTAACATTCATGAGTGATCACATTGGATGTCGTTGCGATCGATGTTGTTGAGCTATCTTCAATTTTCTTACACAACTCTTCTACTTTAACATTCATGAAAGAAACTAAAGAAGTTGTCTTGCGGAAGGGCCCACAAAAGCTTATAAATTATGCGTTACGGGATTGGACATCCATTTAAAAGACCGCAGCCTACACGGGACAAGCCCACTGTGACCCGCACGATGACGAGCCCGCTGCGATACGGAACGGGACGTGACGGGAGAGCCCAATTGCCATCTCTATGCGAGAGGTTGTTGAGAAAGGTTTCGGTGTTTCTCCACTGTGAATTCAGTTAGTGCACAAAGGATTTCATGAAGAGGCATGTTCTGAAATATCTTCCGGGGTCTTCGTATATCATCTTGAAGTCTCTATGTATTGGTCTGAGACATTTATATACTGGATCCTAGATCTAATAGTTCAATTCAATAAAGATCACTCATCATTTTTCGCAGGGTTGGTTCATCTTGAAACAAAATATAAACCCCACAAGGACTGAACTCGAGCTAAGGAAAAGATGAGACAATCCGGCAAAGTGATCGTAAAAATTGTAAGTTTACCCAGCAAATGCGAAACCTGTTTCGTAATTCCTTCGGTTTTGGATTCAGTGATGTGAACTCACTCACATGTTTCGCTGGTGATGCAGTCTTACTCTCTCTGTCTTAAATTTTTATTTCTCGCTCTTGTTCTCAAACGGATAATGCATATAGGTTTTGTCAAGAAGCAAATAATTTTGATCTTTTCTTTTAGAAGTTAACTTGTGTTGGTTGAACATTGATCTCTGCCTCTATCGGGAAAAGTGCTTATTCCAACCTGAACAATTTGGATCGTGCCAAATACAACCCGGACTAATGGTTAGTGCCAAATACAATCTGAACTCAATTAAAATTTTAAAAACCTACCCGAACTTTTTAAAACGTGCCTAAATCTACACTGAAATATTATTAAAAAGTTGAAATTATATTAACTACTATTTTTTCATCGTATTAAATTTTAAAACTTTGGTGATAATTTTTTCTGATTTACATAAATACATAACATGTTTTTACTTATTATATCTTCAATAAACTTATATCTTACTAAAATATAAATAATAAAATATTTATAATTACATGATCTTAAATATACTTAAAATTTTGAAGTTATTTATAAAAAATTCTTGTATAGATTAGTTTATTTTTAAAACCTAAGTGATTTTTTTCAAATTTATTATTATATATTTTAATATTTTTTTTTTCAATTTTGAAAGGTAAAATGTTCAAAATATAAATAACTTCAAAATTTTTGAACAAAATATCAAAATATTTAATAATAACTTTGTAAAAAATTCACTTAAGTTTTAAAAATAATCTATACAATTTTGTTTTATAAATAACTTCAAAATTTTAAGTATATCTAAAATAATTTAATTATAAATATTTTATTATTTATATTTTAGGAAGATATAAGTTTATTGAAGATATAAGTTTATTGAAGATATAATAAGTAAAAACATGTTATGTATTTATATAAATCAGAAAAAATTATCACCAAAGTTTTAAAATTTAATACGATGAAAAAATAGTAGTTTATATTTAATAATATTTCAATGTAGATTTATGCACGTTTTAAAAAGTTTGGGTAGGTTTTTAAAGTTTTAATCGAGTTCATGTCGTATTTGGCACTAACAATTAGTTCAAATTGTATTTGGCACGATCTAAATTGTTTAGGTTGGAATAGACACTTTTTCCGCCTCTATCTGCCTATCGTCTTTACATTATTTTTTCCATTCGAAATAAGCAATAAGCTTTACGATTTTGAGTGCATATATGTCTTCTCTCTTCATGAGGGCGGAACCACCTCATCTCCATATCATTTGCTTACGGAGTGGTAAATAAAATTGCCTCCCCCCCTAAGTTCTGTATTTATTGATTATCAAACCAACGTGATAGAGACTACTCTGTAATTGTGAGAAAAAGTCACATCTATTTTTTTTTTTATTCTGACGACTTGACTTTTCTGAATTCACGAGAAAGACAGATAAAATTCCAATTCAGCAGCATTATTCTTTATTGGCAAATTGTAAATTAAGCTTCCTTGGTTGCATTTTTTATCTCTCTTTGTGTGTGTGTCAAGTTAAGTGCAGGATGGGTAATTGCTTATCTTTCAAAATATCATGCGATTCAGTGTTGAACCGTGTTGGTAGCTGCTTTTGCGGAGAAGGCAATCATATTCGTAATCTTGAGAAGAATTTGGTGGCTCTGGAGAAAACAATGGGAGTTCTCAAGGCAAGACGAGATGATGTGTTAACAAGGGTACAAAGGGAAGAAGCCAAAGGTAAACAAAGGCTAAACGAGGTCCAGGTATGGCTTACAAGTGTTCAGACCATTGAGAACCATTTTGATGGTCTAAATATTACTAGAACCATGGAACTCCAAAGGTTGTGTCTTTTTGGTGTTTGTTCGAAAAGTTTAAAATCTAGCTTCCATTACGGGAGAAGGGTTTCTCTGATGTCGAAAGAGGTTGAGAATCTCAAATCTAATGGAGTTTTTGAAGTTGTTACGGCTGAACTGCCAGCTATGAGATGTGTGGTTGAGGAAAGGCCTTTACAACCTGTAATTTTTGGTCAAGAAACAATGCTAGAAAAGGCTTGGAACCGTCTCATGGATGATGAGACTGGAACTTTGGGCCTCTATGGAATGGGTGGAGTAGGAAAAACAACTCTTCTCACACAGATCAACAATAAGTTCCGTGAGGAAATTGATCGTGTTGAGATTGTCATTTGGGTTGTGGTGTCCAGTGATCTACGGATTGAGAAGATTCAAGATGATATCGCTGAAAAGTTAGGCCTTCGCGGAGAGGAGTGGAACCGGAAAGAAAAAATAGATAAGATCTCTGATATACACGCTCGTATGAAGAATAAGAATTTTGTCTTGTTATTGGATGACATTTGGAGGAAAGTGGATTTAGCAGATATTGGAGTCCCATTTCCGACAACGGAGAACGGATGCAAAGTAGTATTCACCACTCGTTCCAGGGAAGTATGTGGCCACATGGGAGTTGATGATCCAATGGAGGTCCAGTGTCTAACAGACAATGAAGCGTGGGACTTATTCAAGAAAAAAGTCGGACCACTCACGTTAACAAGCCACCCAGGCATTCATGAACAAGCAAAAAAAGTTGCTGGAAAATGTTG
This sequence comes from Hirschfeldia incana, assembly GCA_026261945.1. Lineage (NCBI taxonomy): Eukaryota > Viridiplantae > Streptophyta > Magnoliopsida > Brassicales > Brassicaceae > Hirschfeldia > Hirschfeldia incana. The sequence goes on from JABCMI010000019.1 coordinate 2,768,100, forward strand.
TGGCCTACCGTTAGCTCTCAACGTCATTGGCGAGACCATGTCCTGCAAAAGAACTATACAAGAATGGGATCTTGCAGTTCAGGTTTTGAATTCATATGCGGCAGATTTTTCTGGCATGGAAGACCGAATCCTTCCTATTCTAAAGTACAGCTATGACAACCTGAAGGGTGACCACATCAAGTCATGCTTCCAATATTGCTCTCTTTTTCCTGAAGATTATTTGATAAGAAAAGAGAAGCTGATAAACTATTGGATATGTGAGGGATTCATAAGTGAAAAAGAAGATAGAGAAAGGAAAATAAACCAAGGTCATGAGATAATTGGTACTCTTGTCCGTGCATGTTTGCTGCTGGAGGAAGGAATCAACAAACCAAGGGTAAAAATGCATGATGTGGTCCGTGAGATGGCTCTATGGATATCATCTGATCTTGGAGAAAACAGAGAAAAGTATATCGTGCGAGCCCGTGTTGGGTTATGTGAGGTACCAAAAATCCAGGAGTGGAGTGTTGTGGAAAGGATGTCACTGATGAACAATAACATTAAAAATATAAAAGGTAGTCCCAGGTGTCCCAAACTAGCAACTCTATTCCTTCAAAAAAATTTTCGTTTGGCAAGTATTTCAGGTGAACTCTTTATGTGCATGCTAAAACTAGTTGTTTTGGATCTATCTCAGAACTCGTGTCTTAGTCGATTACCGGAGGAGGTATCAGAGTTAGTCTCCTTAAAATATCTTGATTTGTCAGGAACAATGATCTCTCAACTACCTCCTTGTCTCCGGAAGTTGAAAAAGCTAATGCATTTGTATCTAGAGGGTATAAGGAATCTTTCGAGTATGGATGGAATATCTAAGTTGTCGAGTTTAAGAACATTAACATTACTAGGTTGCAGTAAACTTGGGTTTGACGAAAGCTGGAAGGAGTTGCGTCTCTTGAAACATTTAGAAGTTCTAACCATGGAAATCAAGTCAAAATTGGCTTTGGAGAAATTGTTTTGCTCACACATGGGGAGGAGATGTGTTCAAACGGTAGTCATCAAAAACATTCTGGGAGTAACAATTTTGAATTATTCGTATTTTCTCCATAACCTCAAAGGTTTATGCTTCACAAATCTCTCCTCTGTCGCGATAGAAAGGTGTAGTCTACTAAATGATTTGACGTGGCTGTTGTTCGCTCCAAACCTTATGCATCTAAGCCTGACAAATCTATCGGAACTAAAAGAAGTAGTGAACAGGAAGAAAGCTGATAAGTTGAAGGTACAAGGTATTATTCCATTTGGAAAACTAGAAACTCTAGTGATGATTGACTTGCCTGAGGTGAAGAGCATATACTGGACTCCCCTGCAATTTCCATGTCTGAGGGAAATGACCATAGATCGATGTCCGACACTAGCTAAGCTTCCTCTCGATTCCAAAAGCGTAGCTGAAGTTGAAAGGTTTGTCATAAAATTCACAGCTGAAGATTGGATAGAAGAGGTTAAATGGGTGGACGAAGCCACGAGACTCCGTTTCCTGCCTTCATGCAGAATGGTATATCTTCTCTCCTCTCTCTGTTCACTATCTCATTTCCAAATGTTTTATTTCCAAATGGAAACATTTTTTTCTTTGGTTGGTTTAGGATATGACGTACTTCCAATAAGGCAACCCATGAGGCAAGTTGGTTTCCAATAAACCATCAAATCGAATCGGTGCTTAATAGAGTCTTACTCTGCTTTTGATACTGTTTAGTGTCTGTGATAGTACACTGTTGAAAACCATTAGACCAACACACGTGTTTCAGACAGTTACTCTCCTTTTATTTTTGCTTCCTCTCTCTGTCAGTCGATATGCATGCATCAAACTTCTCTTTTCTGCAAACGTTGGGTGGTTGTGTTTTGGAGTGTGCGTGTGAGCGATCATTGTAACGTATATTCTAGTGTGAGAGTGAGCATTGTAATGTGTGAAAGTCCAAACCGTAATAAATTAATCATTAAACGGTCTTCCTTCTGACATTTTCTTGGAATAAATAAATAAAATGGTGGTCCATAAACGGAAGATATCTTTTTTGTAACACAGACGGAAGATATCAGCGGCTGGATTTGTTAACTAAAATATCCACTCTCTTTGTAACAAATGTTTCACTTGAAGTTGTTTGAAAATGAACTGAAGGTTGCCTGCCAACTGCAGCTACTGTTAGCTACTTAGCTCTGCTCTCCTCCTTAGCATCTGCGGTCTCCCCGATACAATTTTCCGGGTAAGCATTTAAACATTTTTGATATTTAAATGGAGATATATGGCACTCCTCTCATTACGTTGCCTTTGTTTCACGTTGTCTTTTCCATTCTTCATCATTTGTATTATTCTGTCCTTCCCTCTGCGTATGCTCCATTTCCATGAAGCGAAATTGTGCTCTGTCTATTTCTTACTTCTTTATCAAGAAATTTCTCTAGTCTGATCGGTGGTGATGACTCATTTCCATGACGTCGAGTAGTTCTCTCACGCCAAATGCAATGGGTTGCTACTTGAAATGTGTACCTATGAGGAAGAGCTTGGTCTGATCATAGTTTGAGTCTTTGATGATTGTTCTGATGATATTCCAGTCCGTAGAGTAGTCATCACCAAGTAGTCCGAGTTCATTGTCATTAAAATGAAGGATGTCAGTAAAATTTCTCTACCAAGAGCCTAAAAGAATGATCACAGTTTGTACGTAACACATATAAAACGTCAGCAAGCATGAGAATCGGTCACAATATTTACAATCGTTGCAAGTTGGATATTAAAAGAGTGAAGAAAAAATGAATATGCAGAAATTGTTTTTTGATGTTTCCACTCTTCTGAGACTATTCTTTCATCTGGACGATCGCGGCGGTAATAAGCTTTTCAATCTTGTCCTTAATCACTGGGTTCTTCATTTGACTCTGTGCTGCACTCGGATTCTCCTCAATATCCGAAAGATGAAGTATGTTTCTTTACCTGTCTTATCACAGGATCTGTGAGGATGTTTTGAAACTCTGGGTTTTGCATCCCCTTTGCCTACAAAACACAAGTAACAAAGAAGATCCCAAGTTCACAACCTAATATTCTTTAACAGATACATGAGAATCGTTAGAGTTGCATGACGTGGTTAAAGAGATGGCACTGTGGATAGCATCTGATCTTGAGAAGCATAAAGGAAGTTACATCGTACGAGCTGGTGTAGGGTTAAATGAAGTACCAACGGTCAAGAACTGGCAACTTGTGAGCAGGATGTCACTGGTGAATAACAAGATTAAAGAGATAGATGAGAGTCATGCGTGTCCTAAGCTCACAACATTGCTTCTTCAGAACAACCGCTGTCTTGTAACTATCTCCGGTGAATTCTTTCGGTCTATGCCAAGACTAGTTGTTTTGGATCTTTCATGGAACGCCGATCTTAAAGCTTTAAGTGAGCAAATATCAGAGTTGGTTTCATTGCGGTATCTCGACTTGTCAGAGTCAAACATTGTGAGTTTGCCTGTTGGTTTACAAAAGCTGAAAAGGCTGATGCATCTGAATCTAGAGTCTATGCTGTGCCTTGAAGGCGTCTCAGGGATATCGAATCTGTCGAGTTTGAAGACGTTGAAGCTACTTAACTTCATAATGTGGCCAACTATGAGCTTACTGGAGGAGCTGGAGCGTTTGGAGCATTTAGAAGTTCTGACCGTAGAGATCACGTCAAGTTCGGTATTAAAACAACTCTTGTGCTCTCACAGGTTGGTAAGATGTCTTCAAAAGCTATCTATAAAGTACATCGAGGAAGAGTCAGTCAGAGTTTTGACTTTGCCATCAATACAAGATCTCCGTGAAGTCTTCATAGGAGGATGTGGAATCAGGGAGATAATGATAGAGAGGGACACGATGTTGACAAGTCCATGCTTACCTCACCTGTCCAAAGTTTTGATAGCTGGTTGCAATGGTCTCAAGGATTTGACGTGGCTACTGTTCGCTCCTAACCTCACTCATCTCAGTGTTTGGAATTCAAGCCAGCTAGAAGAGATCATAAGCCAAGAGGAAGGTTCAATGGTTGATATTGTTCCTTTTAGGAAGCTAGAATATTTGCATTTGTGGGATTTGCCTGAGCTGATGAGCATCTACTGGAGTCCTTTGCCTTTTCCATATTTGAATCTGATCAACGTACAAAACGATTGTCAGAAGCTGAGAAAGCTTCCTTTGGATTCTCAAAGTTGCGTTGCGGGTGAAGAGCTTGTCATAGAGCATGGAGATGAAGAATGGAAGGAGAAGGTTGAATGGGAGGATGAAGCCACCAGACTCCGTTTCTTACCTTCATGCAAGTTGGTTTTGTATGATGTTTGAGCCAGAGAAAGCTTCCAGATGTCTTGTATGCCACTCCTCTCATTACGTTGCCTTTTGTTTCGCGTTGTTCTTTTTCATTCTTCATCATTTGTATTGTTTTGTTCTTCCCTTTATTCTACCACTTTGTGTCCATGAGTGTTCACTGGTTTTGTATCTATGACCATTATATACTGCCTTCCATGTTTTCTCGAATTTTCATTTGAGATTGGTGCCTAAAATTTTGTGACTATATATAGGCTGCTTTATCTTGGTTTTGTGAGTTTTTGTTTATTTCTCTTGGCAGCAATGGGGAGGTTGATTCTCGTTGTCCAGAGATGAGAAAGCGTCCATTGGATCTCAGAGAGTAGCAGAACCATCTCGCTTCCAAGGATCATGAAGATAATGCTTAGCTACCTAAACAGTGTACATATGTTACTCTATTCTAAATAGTTTTCTTGGCTTATAAAGAAATGTTAAGCAACTCAAATTTCATCAGGACGAGTTCACTGTCATTATGTCGGCAAAAGTTCTACAACAAGAGCCTGAAAAGAATGACTACAGTTTGTACATAACACCTAAAACGTCATCAAACATGAGAATCGGTCACAAACTTATAACTGTTCCAAGTTGGATATTAAAAGAGTGAAGAAAACAATGAATCTGCAAAGACGGATATCTGATGTTTCCACTCTTCTGAGACTATTCTTTCATCTGGACGAACCCGGCGCTAATAAGCTTTTGAATCTGGCTCTTAATCACTGGGTTCTGCATGCGTTTCTCTGCTGCGCTCGGATTCTTCTCAAGATCGGACATTACCTGTTCAGAGAAAAGAAAAGCTTTACATTGTCAAAGAGGCATACAAATCCGATTCCTCAAACATAGTCAGTACTTCTATCACAACATGATAACAATCTACAAGTTGAAAGATGAAAGTCTGTTTCTTTTACCTGTCTTATCACAGGATCTGTGAGGATGTTTTGGATCTCTGGGTCTTCCATCCCCTTTGCCTACAAAACATACAAGTAAAAAAAAAGGAGATCTCAAGTTTCACAACCTAATTTTTTTTACATATATATACATGAGAATCGTTAGACTCTAACCTGTCTCTCTTTCAATTCCTTAGGAGTAAGACCACCACGGTTAGCCTTGTTGATCTTTTCTTTGACACAGCTGCAGAACATTTCACAACCACATTAGGGAAGCAATAGATAAAAGGGTTAATAAACCTCGTTTAAGCATGTGTGTAATATACATACCTTGTAACACCGTCGTGCAGTTCTTGATTATTACGATCATGTTCAAGACCTTCTAGGCATGTTTTCATCGCATTGTCATACTCCTTCAAGTAGAACTCAACCTCAGCTTTTCTGATGTATCCTCCAGAGAATTTCGGATCAATCTTAATACATTTCTCTGCATCCTCTAGTCCGTCAGCAATAGCACCAAGCTTATTGTAACAAGCAGCTCGGTTGCTATATGCCTAACATCGTCGTTATTCAAAAACAGTCAACATATGAAATCAAATACTGTGGAAACATATGAATGACAAAAGCGGTTACTATACCTTGTGATCTTCTGGATCCCTTTTGATTGCTTCAGTGTACTTCTTAATCGCTTCAGGATACTTCTTCTGCTTTAAGAACTCATCACCTGCATTAACAAAACATACACTACTCTTTATCAGTTTTTTTTTTGGTTCTCTTCTCACACAACACATGATTGGTTGCAAATTAATGCAATCACCTTTCTCACGCTCACATTCTTTCTTTGCTCTCTCAGCCTCCTTCATCTTACTCAACGTCTCACCGTTAAGGTGCACTTCAAGAGCTTTTCGGTAAGCTTCGATTGCAGGATCATAGTCTTTAGAGCATTTCGCCATCTTTACAAAAACAGTTCCTTTCCTAGTCAAAGCTCTAGCTACAACCATCTTGTAATCCGCTCCAAGCTCTAAACCCATCTCAACAACCTTGTCACAATCCTCTATACACTCTTTGTACTGAACCAATCAAAGCAAAGCACATTGATTACTAAAACCCTAACTGACAAAAGATGAAAGAGAGACTATAAAAAATATTATAATAACCTTTTCCATCTGACGATAAGCAGCGGCACGGTTCGTGATGTAAGAGATGTCTTCGTCATCCATCTCCATGGCTGTAGAGAAATGCTTAACCGCAGCTTCGAAGTCCTTGTTAATCTTTTACCAACCGCTTGTGTTACACAATGAGTTTAAGAGAAAGAATAAAAATAGATGTAACAGGCTTATTTCAGATGATTACGAAAGTGATGTAACTTCTCTGAAATACTTTTTATTATTGAGATTCTATGTGTATTTTGTTACATCAAATGATTGATCTTTATATAGAAATCGAATCATCAAGCTAAGAGACACACCTCTTAACATCAAGAGTTACATCTCTTTGTGTAATAACTAACTTATGTAAATAACATCTCTTCGATGTTACATCTCTTCGATGTTACATCTCTTCGATGTTACATCTCTTCGATGTTACATCTCTTTGTGTAATAAATAACTAACTTATGTTAATATAAACTAAGGAGAGATATTATTATATAGTTCAACACTCCTCCTTAATCATATCTCGACTTGACTCCAAGCTGCTTCCTCAGATCTTCAAACCTTGAACCGTCCAATGCCTTTGTGAGAACGTCTGCCACTTGATCATCCCCTTTGCAATACTTCAGTTCAATGATTCCTTTCTGCTCAACTTCCCTCACGAAATGATACTTGATCTCTATGTGCTTCGTCCTTCTATGTTGCAATGAATTCTTCTCGTTCATCGCTTCTCTCCATTCCTTGGTACCACACGCTTCATCATAAGTGTATGGTTCTTCATTTGCATGAAGACAAGCTTCTATAGCTTGAGCCGCTTCATCAAGCTCTACTCTCGGTGCCCTTTCCATGATATCAACCATGGACTTGAACTTCCTTGGTGCCTCAGAAGCTTCTTCATCTTCATCACTAGTATCAGGATCATTATTTTGAATGAAAACAGGGCTGGAAGTACCTTCGATTGGTTCCTTTGGCGATTGAGTGTCTTCCATAGACAACTCCAATGTCTTCTTGACTTCTTCTTGCCTCTTCCAATCCCACTTCTTGTTTTCTTCAAACTCTACATCTCTTGATACTTCAATCTTCTCATTCTCCGAGATGAGAACTCTGTATCCTTTGGATTGATTGCTATATCCAACAAGGACTCCACGTTTTGCCTTCACATCTAACTTTCTCCTCTTCTGATCCGGTACATGTATGTAGCATATGCTACCGAATATTCTCATGTGTGACACATCAGGCTTGTGTCCACACCACTTCTCGATAGGAGTGACATCATCTTCAATTGCCTTAGATGGTTGACGGTTTAGAAGGTATGAAGCAGTGTATACCGTCTCTGCCCATAACTTGAGTGGTAAGTCTTGCTCTGCCATCATAGTTCTAGCCATCTCCACCAAGGTTCTTTTCATCCTCTCTGCTTCATCTGATCTCAACGTCTTGATGGTACAACCAGATTGCTTCTCCACCATTGCTTTGAACTTCTTGCTTCCATCAATGGATTGGTGCTGCATCGGTCCACATACATCCGTATGTACAATCTCAAGCTTTCCTCTTGTCTTAGTTTGAGATTTCTTTGGGAAGCTTTTGCGTGATTGCTTCCCCAGTCTACACGCATCACATGCTTCCTTCTTGACTTTAAACTTTGGTAATCCCTTTACCAAGTTTTTGTCTTGCATTTGTTGCAACATTTTATCGACTACATGACCAAGTCTCTTGTGCCATGTCTCCATCTTGCCTTGCTCATTTGCGCTCATGGCTTCCTCTTGAGCCGAACCCATCCTGATTCTGTAGCTTTTGTGAGTCATTGGGATATTCATTATCCTCCTTCCTTTTGCATCATCTATGATGCATCTCTTCTCTTGGAACTTCACCCGGTATCCACTTGAAACAATCTGCGGAACACTCAGCAAATTTTTCGCAAAACCCGGAACCAAGAACACATTTCTGATGGTCCTCTTGCCACCATTAGTCATCACGGTAATATCTCCTTTACCAGCTGTCATGACTATGCTTCCATTTCCAATTTCTATTGGAACCTTGATACTCTTATCAAGCCTGGAGAAGTAACCATCCTCCTTTGTCATATGATTAGTTGCTCCACTGTCAACTATCCAGACATCTTCCATCACTGTTGTTGCTGCTTCACTCGCACTGAACAACATGTGATCTTCATCAAAGTCTTCTTCTTCAAGACTTACATGTGCTTTCTCCTTTTTCTTTGAGTAGCACTTGTTTGCAAAGTGGCCTTCCTTACCACAGTTGTAACACTTCTTGTTACTCTTGTGATCCTTCTCTGGATCATCCTTGTTTTGTTTCCTCCAACACTCACTCTCGTTGTGGTTGTTCTTCTTGCAAACCTTACACCACTTCTTGCCTCCACGGCCCTTTGAGTTGTCGTGAGTAACACCAGGATTCTTCTGTTTAACACGAGCATCGAATGCTCCTTCACTTGTGCTTTCTTCTCTTACAGCGAGCCTTGCTTCATGAGCCTTCAAGATCCCGATCAAGTCTGCCATCTTTGTTGAAGTCAAATCACTTGTTTGCTCCAACACACTGACAATGCTATCGAACTTGGCTGGGAGAGAGATGAGTATCTTCTGGATGAGTTGAACATCTGACTTTTGTTCTCCATGATAAGTTAATTGATTTGCCAAAGCAACTAACTTATCTGTGAAGACCTTGATGTATTCATTCTCATCCATCTTCAGATTTTCGAACTCCCTTCGCAACGTTTGAAGTCGAATCAAACGGACTTGAGGAGAGCCTTCATACTCTGCCTTCAATGCATCCCACGCCTCTTTCGATGTTGTTGCTGCTGCAATCCGTGAGAAGATATCATCTGATACGGCAGTTTGCAAGATTTGCAAAGCCATCATATCGTTCACCATCGCTTCTTCTCTAAGCGATCTTACCCTTGCTGTCTCAGGGGTTTCATCCACTTGTGCTGGTGGGGCTACTACGCCTTCTTCAACCACAGACCATAACTTCCTGGTCTTGAGAATGGTTGTCATCTTAATGCTCCAGAAGTTGTACTTCTCACCATCAAATATGGGGATTACTTGATTCTTCATCGTTTTGTATGCTTCCGATGTAACGTATGACAGAATCTTCTAGCCTCCTTTTCTCCACGCCAAGTGTTTCTTTTACTAGTGCTTTTTTCGTTGTCCTCTCAACCGTAAAGCTCTGATACCATGTTAATCTTTTACCAACCGCTTGTGTTACACAATGAGTTTAAGAGAAAGAATAAAAATGGATGTAACAGGCTTATTTCAGATGATTACGAAAGTGATGTAACTTCTCTGAAATACTTTTTATTATTGAGATTCTATGTGTATTTTGTTACATCAAATGATTGATCTTTATATAGAAATCGAATCATCAAGCTAAGAGACACACCTCTTAACATCAAGAGTTACATCTCTTTGTGTAATAACTAACTTATGTAAATAACATCTCTTCGATGTTACATCTCTTTGTGTAATAAATAACTAACTTATGTTAATATAAACTAAGGAGAGATATTATTATATAGTTCAACAGTCCTTTCTCTTGAACGCAGCGTTCCCTATTTTGTTCACCCTTGTGGCTCTCTGTTTCATCTCTTGTTTCTTCTTGGAAGACAAAGAAGCCTGAGCATCGTCTAATCCTGATCTCACCGCCTCGTTGCTCGGATCGATCTCGAGCCCCTTGGTGTACGCCGCGACGGCTTCTTGGAACTGTTTCAGCCCCACGTGAGCGGCTCCGAGGCGGCCGTAGCCTTTGGCCCAGTCAGGTTTGAGTTCGACGGTTCTCTTGGCGTCGGAGAGAGCGTGGGCGTAGTTGCGGAGAGAGGCGTGAGCGGCGGAGCGGTTGGAGAAGAGGACGTGGTTGGTTGGGGATAGAGAGATCGCATCGGTGTATTGGAGTACGGCGGAGGTGAAGTCGCCGGAGGAGAAGGCGGCGTTTCCTAGAGCTTTGGCGTCGTCGTCCGCCATGGTTGAGACTTGAGAGAGAGTTTCTTGTTGAGTTGAGTCTTGGGAGGGAAGAGTTTGTTACGTGGTTGTTTTTTTTTTTTTTGATCAAATAACGTGGTTGTTTTACTTTTATATCCTCGTCGCGTTTAAATAACAAGCGGGTTATAAAACGACGCGTTTCGAAAGCTTCGGTTATCAGTTGACCCACAGTTTGTTACCCGGTTCGATTATAGTTATCTTCCGTGTCAAGTTAACATACAGTATTTTGTATAGTTTCCTATTCTTTTTTTTTAATTTCTTTAAGGACTTCATCATAACTAAATTTATTTTACATATTTTGTATAGTTTCCGTGCAAAGTAGTATTCACCACTGTTCCAGAGATGTATGTGGCCGCATGGGAGGTGATGATCCAATGGAAGTCCTGTGTCTAACAGATAATGAATCGTGGGACTTGTTCAAGAAAAAAGTCGGACCATTCATGTTAAAAAGCCATCCAGGCATTCCTGAACAAGCAAGAAAAGTTGCCGGAAAATGTTGTGGCCTACCGCTAGCTCTCATCGTCATTGGAGAGACCATGTCAAGCAAGAGGGTTATACAAGAATGGGATCATGCAGTTCAGGTTTGAACTCGTATGCTGCAGATGTTTCTGGCATGGATGACCAAATCCTTCTATTCTAAAGTATAGGTATGACACCTTGAAGGGTGACAAAATTAAGTCATGCTTCCAGTATTGCTCTCTATTTCCTAAAGATTATTTGATAGAAAAAGAGAAGTTGATAGACTACTGGATATGTGAGGGATTCATAAGTGAAAAACAGGATATAGAAAGAATGGTAAACCAAGGATATGAGATAATTGGTACTCTTATCCGTTCGTGTTTGCTGCTGGAGGATCGAAGTAAGCAACAAATCAAAGGTGAAAATGCATGACGTGGTTCGTGAGATGGCTCTATGGATAGCATCTGATCTCGAAGAAAACAGAGAAAAGTGTATCGTGCGAGCTGGTGTTGGATTATGTGAGGTACCGAATGTCCAGAAGTGGAGTGTTGTGGATGAATAATAAGATTTAAAAGATATATGGTAGTCCCAGGTGTCCCAAACTAACGACTCTATTCCTCCAAGAAAACAGGCGATTGGGAAGTATCTCAGGTAAGTTCTTTGTGTATGCCAAAACTAGTCGTTTTGGATATATCTGAGAACGTGCGTCTTAATAGATTACCGGAGGAGATGTCAGGGTTAGTCTCCTTAAAGTATCTTGATTTGTCAAGAACATGGATCGTGGAACTACCTTTTTGTCTCCAAAAGTTGAAAAAGCTAATACATTTGTTTCTAGAGCGTATGAGGTTTCTTAAAAGTATCCATGGAATATCTAAGTTGTCGAGTTTAAGAACACTAAGATTACTATATAGCTATAACGCTTGGTATGACGAAATCTGGAAGGAGTTGCTTCTCTTGAAACATTTAGAATTTCTAACCATTGAAATCGGGTCAAAATTGGTTTTGGAGAAACTGTTTTTCTCACAAATGGGAAGGAGATGTATTCAAAAGGTAGTAATCAATGACACTGGGGAAGAATCCTTTGGATTCTTGAACTTTCCAACTGTTCTTCGTAGCCTCAAAGGTCCATGCTTCCCATATCTCTCCTCTGTGGCTATAGAAGGGTGTGGTGGTTTAAGGGATTTGACGTGGTTGTTGTGCGCTCCAAACCTTATACATCTACGCCTGGTGTATTTAAAGACACTAGAAGAAGTAGTGAGCATAGAGAAAGCTTATGAGATGGAGGTACAAGGTATTATTCCATTTGAAAAACTAGAAACTCTAATGATGGAAAAAAATGATGGAAAAAAAAAAAAAAAAGAAACTCTAATGAGGGAAATGACCATAGCTTCAAAAAGAAGCTCTGTCACTAGCAAAGCTTCCGCTCGATTCAAAAAGTGTAGCTGAAGTTGAAAGATTTGCCATGAAATGTGAAGCGGTAGATTGGATAGAAGGGGTTGAATGGGAGGACGAAGCCACGAGACTCTGTTTCCTTCCTTCACTCGTAATGGTACTATCTCAATTCCAAAACTGAAACCTTTTTTTGGGTGTTTAGGAAGACCACCCAGGGAGGCATGGTGGTTTCCGATAAACCATCAAACCGAATATTTCAATTTTGCACTGTTGAAAACCATCAGCCAACACATACGTGTCTCAGACAGCTACTCTCCTTTTTTGCTTCTTCTCTGTCAGTTGATTTTTATCAAACTTCTTTTTTTTACAATGTATGATGCTGAATGTGGGAAGATAATGAATGTCTCGTAATCCATAAGATGGTCTCTGAAAGTCCTAAACCATAATAACTAACAATTATTAACGGTCTTGTCTTCTGACATTTTTGAATAAATAAAAATGGTGGTGCCCACCTTAATGAGAAGATGTCAACGGCTTCATTTCAATGACGAGTTCATTGTCATTAAAATGAATAATGTCAGTAAGCGTTCTATAACAAAACCTTGAGAAAAAATGATTACAAACTTATTTATAACTGTTGCAAGTTGGATATTAAAAGAGTGAAGCAAAAATGAATATGCAGAAATGGTATTTTTGATGTTTCCACTCTTCTGAGACTATTCTTTCATCTGCACGATCCCGGCGGTAATAAGCTTTTGAATCTTGCTCTCAATCACTGGGTTCTTCCTTTGTTTCTGTGCTGCACTCGGATTCTCCTCAAGATCGGACATCACCTGTTCAGAGAAAAGAAAGGTTTTACATTGTCAAAGAGGCATACAAATCCGATTCCTCAAAACATAGTCAGTTCTATCACAACAGGATCTCACAATCTACAAGTTGAAAGATGAAAAGTGTGTTTCTTTACCTGTCTTATCACAGGATCTGTGAGGATCGTTTGGATCTCTGGGTCTTCCATCGCCTTTGCCTATAAAACAAAGTAAAAAGAAGATCCCAAGCTCACAACCTAATACTCTTTAACAGATACATGAGAATCGCTAGAGTCTTAACCTTTTTCTCTTTCAATTCCTCAGGAGTAAGACCACCAGGGTTAGCCTTGTTACGTTCTTCTATACAGCTGCAGAATATTTTTATAGAACCACATTAGGCTGGCAATGTATAAAGGGTTAATAAACCTCGTTAAAGCATGTGTTAATACCTTTTAACACCAGCGCGCAGTTCTTGATTATTACGATCATGGTTAAGACCTTCTACGTATGTTTTCATCGCATTGTCATACTCCTTCAAGTAGAACTCAACCTCAGCTTTTCTGATGTATCCTCCAGAGAATTTTGGATCAATCTCAATACATTTCTCTGCATCTTCTAGTCCGTTAGCAATAGCACCAAGCTTATTGTAACAAGCAGCTCGGTTGCTATATGCCTAAAGCATATCGTTATATTCAAACAGTCAGAATATGAAAAAAAAAACTGTGGAAACATATTGAATGACAAAGCGGTTACTTACCTTGGCATCTTCTGGATTCCTTTTGATCGCTTCAGTGTACTGCTTAATCGCTTCGGGATACTTCTTCTCCTTTAACAACTCATCACCTGCATTAACAAAACATACACTCTTTTATCAGTCTTTGTTCTCACACAAACACAAGACTGGTTGCAAAAGCAATCACCTTTCTCACGCTCTTTACCACCAATCTTGGGATCAAGATACTCAGTCCGCTCCAGTTCTTTCTTTGCTCTCTCAGCTTCCTTCATCTTCTTCAACGTTTCACCATTGTGGTGCACTTCAAGAGCTCTTTTGTAAGCTTCGATAGCAGGATCATAGTCTTTAGCGCATTTAGCCATCTTTACAAAAGCAGTTCCCTTCCTAGTCAAAGCTTTAGCTACAGCCATCTTGTCATCTGATCCAACCTCCCTAGCCTTCTCAACCACCTTGTCACAATCCTCTATACACTCTTTGTACTGAACCAAAACCACATTGATGATTATTAATTATCACTATAATAACCCTAACTGACAAAAGATTATGAATAGAGACTACATAGATAACGGATATAAAAAAAAGATTATTATATACCTTTTCTATCAGAAGATAAACAGCGGCACGGTTCGTGATGCAAGAGATGTCTTCGCCATCCATATCGATGGCTCTAGAGTAATGCTTAATCGCACCTTCGAAGTCTCTCCTCCCGTACGCATTGATCCCTAGTTTTCTCTCCGTTTTGGCTCTCTTCTTCATCTCTTGCTTCTCCTTGGAAGCCTGAGCAGCATCGGCTAATCCTGATCTCAACTCCTCGTTGCTCGGATCGATCTCAAGACCCTTGGTGTATATGATTGGCTGAATGAATATTATTATTGAGTATGTGAAAAGTATTTATACAAGAATACAGTAGGGCTCCTAGTACTTATAAGTATTTACGAAGAGATCCTTTAGTATAATCTATTTACTTAACATGCCCCCTCAAGACGGTGGTGGTGTGGCAACACCAATCTTGGACCTTAGCAATTGAAAGGGAGCTCTTTGTAGAGGTTTGGTGAGACCATCCGTGAGTTGATCGTGCGTTGAGACATGAGTTACTCCGAGGAGACCATTATGTATCTGACCACGTATAAAGTGGTAATCAAGAGCTATGTGCTTCATACGAGTATGAAAGACCGGGTTCGCGCAGAGATAGGTTGCTCCAATATTGTCACAGTAAACTGTTGGAACTGTTGTGATCCGGAAGCCAAGCTCAGTGAGTAGTGAAGCAATCCACCGAATTTCAGCTGCAGTGTTAGCTACAGCACGGTACTCTGTTTCTGTTGACGAATGCGCAACACCTTTCTGCTTCTTTGACGTCCATGAAATCGGTTGGAACCGAGGAAGATAATGTAGGCATTGGTGTAGACAAAATCATCTGAGTCACCAGCCCAGTCAGCATCAGAGAAGGCATGAAGCGTCAGCGAAGCCTGTTTCCGTAGATAAATCCCATGGTTCAGAGTTCCCGATAGGTAACGGAGAACACGCTTAGCCGCTTGCCAATGCTCCGTTGTAGGACAGTGCATGAATTGTGAAAGCTTGTTGACCGCATATGACACATCAGGACGAGTCAGAGCAAGATACTGAAGGCTTCCTACGATGCTGCGGTACTCTTTTGGATCAGACAGTGGCGTGCCTGCAGTGAGCGTGAGTTTGGGATGAGCAGCAAGAGGAGTGGGAACAGGTTTTGTGTTCGTCATGTTGGCTTTCACAAGAAGATCAGTAATATATTTTCGTTGCTTCATGTGAAGTCCCTGCGGTGTTCGGAGTGTCTCAATACCAAGGAAATAGCTCAAGTTCCCCATATCTTTGATTGAGAACCGATGAGAGAGGGAGGCGATAACATCTTGAACAACTTGCGGGTCACTTCCTGTTACCAATATATCGTCAACATAGACAAGCACATAGACAAACTGGGAGTTCTTCTTGTAGATAAACAGAGACGTATCAGCTAGGGAGTTTGTAAAACCAGACTGCAGGAGATAGGTTTTAAGTTCCGAATACCATGCGCGTGGTGCCTGTTTCAGTCCATAAAGGGCCTTGCGCAGACGACAAACATGAGCGTCTGTAAAACCAGGCGGCTGCGACATGAAGACTTCTTCATTGAGGTTGTTGGGCCCAAATATGGCACCCTAGCTGACAATAATATCAGTTAAATAATAGAAACTGATAATGGGCCGTGACAGGCCCACCACAGATTAACTCCTTAAATAAAGCTAAGACGAAGCCGGAGGCTGTTAGCTGAGAGCAACCCTCGAAGAGGTCACGGAAAAGAGGCAGCTCACATCACGAAGAAAGAGGCGCAGGACCCGGTCAAACGGAAGCTGTTGCAGATCCCACAACTTACGGCGAATATCTCGGGAACCTGTTAGCGCATGTCAAAACGGAGCCTGAGGCTATTTAAAAAGGCAGAAGATCAAAGAAGAAAAGATTATTTCATTCATTCATCATAAACACGACTTTCTCATATATTTCTCTTTGTAATCATCAAAAATATCTCTTGTAACATTTTCTTATCAAAATCATCAATAAAAACGTATGTTCATTCTTCAAGTTCTAACGGGATTCAGCCCACGCTATCTTTCCTAATCTTAACCTGACCTAAAATCAGAAGGTGAATCTAGTCCCTCACAATTGGCGCCGTCTGTGGGGATGAAATAATTGAATCCCTTACTCTAAAAACTTAAGGATGAATCCAGTTGATCGGACCACGAATCCATCTAACCCCGATCCCCCGATCCAGAGCGATAGCTCACCGAACCAAACTTCCACTGGGTAACTAACCCAAGAACGTCCAGTGGGACTAACTTTGGGCTTCCAGCCCTCAATAATCCTCAACTTTCTGAGATCTGGCGGATGATGTCGCAGCTAGTAGACAGAGCTCAAGAGAATGAGCGTACAACGCAACAGCTAGCTGTTCGGCAGCAACGATTCGAGGAGGTAACTAGATCTCTGACCGCAAGAACCCAACCACTGCAATGTCAGGGTCTTGGAGTCACTTTATGAGATCGGTTTACCGACCCCTCTTTTCCTCGAGGACGTCTAGATTTTTCCCTTGATAGCACAGGTCCGGAAGAAAAGGGACCTGCTTTCCAGACACCTCATGTTAGGACAGCTCCCGCGTTTAACTCACCTATCACTAGTGCTATGGGAAGTAATATAGCAACGACCAGCTCTATGCCCGATCAGGTCACCGGCGAGGGAGCTCGCTAGCCTCCGCCGCCACCTATTTTTAGGTCCGGAGCAGGAGTAAGCATCCCGTCCGGGGGCAGAACATCAGCTTCAGGGTATCAGGCCAGAACCACAACCCCGAATCCGGACGAATATCAAAGGACGGATGCTGATCCTGCAGCTCTCCCCACTAACTTTGCTCGTCAGAATAATCTGAGGGCTAATGAGCAACTTAACTCACCAGCTACCTGAAAAAACAATCGAGTTCGGGTCCATCAGGAACCTATCCGTCAGGTACCTGACAATGACCCAACTGTTCTTCCTTTCGAGGGACATGCTTTCCAAACGCCTCGCGCTAGGACAGCTCCCATGTTTATCCCACATATCACCAGCGCTATGGGAAGCAACATAGCAACGACCAACTCTATCACCGGCGAGGGAGCTCGCTAGCCTCCGCCGTCTCGTCGTTTTAGGTCCGGAGCAGGAACTGCTATACCGTTCGGGGGCAGAACATCAGCTTCGGTGTTTCAAGCCAGGGTTCCAACCCCAAATCCAGATGAGTATCAAAGGACGGATGCTGATCCTGCAGCTCCCCACACTAACCTCGCTCGAAACCAGAGGACTAGTGAGCGACGTAGCCCGCCAGCTACCTGCGAAAGCGATCGAGCTCGGTTTCGTCAGGAACCTACCCGACAGGTACCAGACAATGATCCTTTTGTCCTTCCTTTTGAGGGACCTGAGTCCATTCACAGATACATGGAGCGAACTCACGCCGGTCTCTAAAAATTGAATGCTCAAGTCCATAAGGCAACGAGCTCAGCTCCAGAAATCGAGAGCTTGATTGAGGAAACCCGTGGGACTCCGTTCACTGACAGGATTGCCAGCTCTTACATAAGAGACACCCGAAAAATTAGGATCCCCGAATACAAAGGGACCTCAGACCCAAAGGCCTATTTAAGAGCCTTCCGATTAGCTATCGTGAAAGCTCATTTTACGAAAGAAGAATGTGAGGCAGAATACTGCAGGACATTCGCCGAAAACACTGGTCCGAACAGCCCTCGAACAGTTCTCTAGCCTTGAGCCAAATTCGATAGACAGCTTCGATCAGTTAACCAACACCTTCATGAAGCAGTATTCGACCCATATCCTCAAATAAGCATCTGAGGCTGACCTCTGGAAAATTAGACAAGGAATGGGAGACTCGCTAAGAGCCTACATTGAGAAATTTAGAGCAGTGAGAACTAAGTTCTCGAACCCCAACGATCAAATTGCCATCGAGGCCCTTAAAAGAGGTCTCTGGTATAAATCAGAATTCTTCTCAGAGCTGACACTCAACCTTCCTCCAACTATCGACGACGCTCTTCATAACGCCTCTAGATATATTACCTTGGAGGAGGAAACCACTGTACTGGATAACCTCCACAGGAAACCCAGAGTCACCCGAAAGGCGAAGCTTCAGACGGGAAGGGACCTCATGAAAGGGGAAATTCCCGAAAACCACCAGACTCAGGGAGAGCACTCTTACGTTGTCGAGGAAGACAAGGAAAAAAAACCTGTCGCCGCGACAGCTAAAGCCCCCTGGTCCAAAGGCTATGACGAGAGCAAACATTGCTCTTACCACGATCGAAAAGAACATTCAACCGAAGAGTGTTGGGACCTCCAACGACAGCTGGCAGCCAAGTTTGCAGCTGGAGAAATAAAGGACGTTAACCTCAAAAAGCCACAGCCTTATAAAAAAAGAGGTCCCAGAGACACCTCTCCGAAACGCGAGAGGTCACCTGAAAAAGAAACAGACTCACCACTCCCAGCTCCCAAAAAGAGAATCGATATGATCCTTGGAAAATTCCCGCAAGGAAAAAGCCTACAAATCAAGGCCCTCCTGAGTAAACCACCTTCACAATCGAACCCTGGCTCAAGGGTCGATTACATCCTCGGAGGATCCGACGTATGTCAAGACTCCGTTAACTCTATCAAAAGTCACGTACGGAAAGCTGTGTCAAACACTCAGCCCAAACCGACCAAACCCGAGTCTAACACTAAAATCTCTTTTTGGGAAAGTGAGACATCAGGTCTCGACAGACCTCACGACGACGCCCTCGTCGTAACATTAAATATAGCAGGGTACGAGGTACCTAAGCTCATGATCGACACCGGAAGCTCCGTCGATCTCATTTTCTACAACGCATTGAAAGGAACGGAAATAGACGACTACGAAATCATCGACCAGAAATCCAACCTCGTAGGTTTCTCTGGAGAAACAACTACCTCATTGGGAACAATTAAACTCCCAATTATAGCTGGCGAAGTCATGAAGATGACCAATTTCATAGTCGTCGACAAACCATCCACGTCCCACGCAATCCTCGGAAGGCCTTGGATTCATAAGATGAAAGCAGTATCTTCAACTTATCACCAATGCGTGAAATTCCCAACTTCTGACGGAACAGCTACCGTGCACGGTAGCCAAAAGATCTCAAGAATCTGTTACCTAGGAGGATTCGAGATCATAAAAGAATCCCCCCAATAGCAATTACAGATCCAGGACATTCGTGAAATGCAACGAAATATCTGAGGTCCTCCTAAGAACCTCGCCGAAAAAGTTAGCATCGACAACTCGAATCCTGAAAAACAGGTAAGCATCGGATCTGAGCTACCTCTCGAAACTAAGAAAGAGCTCATCGATTTCTTAAAGAGAAATATCAGGACCTTCGCGTGGACCACTAGCGATATGAAAGGCATAGACGCGAATGTCACCACCCTTAAGCTCAACATAGACCCCACCTTCAAACCGATCAAACAAAAACGTCGTAAGCTAGGTCTGCAAAAGGCTAAAACCGTTAACGACAAGGTCGACCGACTCACGGAAGCCGGATCCATCCAAGAGGTGCATTATCCCGATTAGCTGGCCAATCCAGTAGTGGTAAAAAAAAGAAAAATGGGAAAAGGAAAATCTGTGTAGATTTCAGTGACCTAAACAAGACCTGCCCTAAGGACAGTTTCCCATTACCTCACGTCGATCGTCAGGACGAAGCAACAGCTGGCAATCAGCTCTTGTCGTTCATGGATGTCTTTTCAGGATAAAACCAGATCATGATGGATCCTGAAGATCAAGAAAAAACTGCATTCATAATCGAACGTGGAACCTATTGTTACAAGGTTATGCCGTTCGGTTTGAAAAACGTATGAGCTACCTATCAAAGGCTAGTGAATAAGATGTTCGCTGGACAGCTCGGAAAAACCATAGAGGTCTACATTGACGATATGTTAGTAAAATCCTCATTTGGAGAAAATCATATTTTCCCCAAGGGAATGCTTTGATATCCTCAACAAATACAATATGAAACTCAACCCAGCTAAGTGTACCTTCAGGGTACCCTCGGGCGAGTTCCTCGGTTACCTTTTAACCGAAGAGAGGTATCGAAGCCAATCCGAAACAGATAGCGACCTTTCTGAAAATGTCGTCACCTAAGACAACCAGAGAGGAACAGAGATTGACTGGACGAATTGCAGCACTAAATCGATTCATATCCAGATCCACCGATAAGTGCTTCCCGTTCTATAAACTTCTGAAAAATAATAAGAAGTTCCTGTGGGACGAGAAGTGTGAGGAAGCCTTCAAAAAACTAAAATCTTACCTCTCTGAACCTCCGATCCTATCCAAACCTGTGGTCGGAGAGCCATTGTACCTATACCTCGCCGTATCGGCAGCTGTAGTCAGCGGCGTGCTATTAAGAGAAGAACAAAACGAACAAAGACCCGTCTATTACACTAGCAAGAGCCTAATAGACGTCGAAACAAGGTACCCTACTATGGAAAACTAGCCTTAGCAGTCGTAACAGCTGCCATGAAACTGCGACCATATTTCCAATCGCATTCGATTGTCGTGATGACTTCACAACCATTGCGAACAATTTTGCATAGCTCAAGCCAGTCCAGACGATTAGCTAAATGGGCCATAAAGCTCTGTGAATATGACATCAAGTATAGAACTCGAACAGCAGCAAAAGCTCAGGTCCTTGCCGATTTCATCATCGAGCTAGCATCCGAGCACCTGGACCTAGAAATAGAGGTTCCAAAATGGAGCATGTACGCGGACGGAGCCTCATCAAGGCAAGGCTCCGGTGTCGGTCGGAGACTAACCTCTTCAGTCGGAAAAACCATCGAACAATCCTATAGGCTCGAATTTAGCGCTTCCAACAACGAAGCCGAGTATGAAGCAATAATCGCTGGCTTAAAACTCGCTCTAAAGCCTCGGAATTCGAGTGCTAAACGCTTATAGTGATTCGCAGCTAGTAGCTAGCCAGTTTCACGGAGAATACGAAACAAGGGACGAAAGAATGGGGGCATACCTCAAAGTCACCCTGAACCTCACTAAACAGTTTGACAAATTCGAACTAACGAGGATCCCTCGAGGAGAGAACTCCTCAGCAGACGCTTTGGCAGCTTTAGCCTCCACATCAGATCCCCTCGTAAAACGGATCATAACCGTAGAAGGAATCAAAAAACCAAGCATCGACATAGCTACCAAAGCTGTGATAGATAGCAAACCAAAAGGGGAAATAGAGGATGGCTACCCAAGACGGTAGCTACCCAAGTTCTCACAACATTCCGGTTCCCGAAAACCAAAATTCGCTGCTCCAAGACAAACACCTTCGGGAACACAATCCAGAACCTGGGAAACATCCACGAAAAGGAGGATATCCCCAAGAATTTAGACTCCCATGAGCCTAGTCTTGCGAATACCTCCGGGGGCACCATCCAGACCTCGGATCAAACAATCTGCAGAGTCAAAACAAGAAGCCGCTCCGCTCTCGAAAATCTTCCTGGGGGCACTATTCAAACCCCAGGGAATAACCAAGAGATTGGAGATATGCCTCAGGATTCAGAAATCTCAGAGCCTAATCCCGCGAATATCTCCAGGGGCACTACGACACCAGGTCCCGAACCGGAACCTCCTTTCTCCCTTCACAACAAAATGGTTGGAAGAGAAGACTGGAGAATTCCAATCATGCAATATATCCTAGAGGGAAAAACTCCACCCAATAAATGGGAGGTTCGAAAACTCAAAGTCTTAAGCGCAAGATATTGCATAATCGAATCAGCCCTCCACAAACGAAGCGTTTCCGGACCTTACCTAAAATGCGTACATGGCCTCGTAGCTATGAAACTCATGAAGGAAATGCACGACGGCTCCTGCGGAAACCATTCCAGAGGCAGAGCCCTAGCCGTCAGAATCAAAGGACAAGGCTACTTCTAGCCTACCATTATTGCAGACTGTGAGGTCTACTCCTCATCGTGTGATAAATGCCAAAGGCACGCTCCGATCATACACCAACCCGCGGAGAAGGTATCCAACATATCAGCTCCCTATCCGTTTATGAGGTGGTCCATGGATATCATAGGACCACTAGTAGTCTCAGGCAAGGGAAAAAAGAAATTACGTTTCCTCCTTCTCCTAACCGACTATTTCACGAAATGGATCGAAGCTGAAGCTTTCCAGCAAGTAACCAGATTCAAAGTCGAAGGATTTGTGTGGAAAAACATTGTATGCAGGCATGGCGTCCCATACGAAATCGTAACCGACAACGGAAGACAATTCATTTCCCACGACTTCAAAGCATTTTGTGACAAGTGGAATATTTGCCTCACCTTTTCGACACCTCGATGCCCTCAGGGAAACGTCCAGGCGGAGGCTGCTAATAAGTCAATATTAGCAAACCTCAAGAAACGCCTTAGAACCAACAAAAAAACCTTGGCCGAACCACCCCACGAAAGGCTACAGAAGAAACCCCTTTCTCCTTAACTTATGGGATGAAGGCTGTCGTCCCAGCCGAAACCACCACTGGGAGCCTCCGCCTGGGGCTCTGTACGTCTGATCCTGAAGCTAATAACCAGCTCCTACCGGACAGCCTCGATTTAATCAAAGAACGGCGATATCAAGCCTTACTTCGCATTCAAAACTATCAGCAGGCAATGGCCCGACATTACAACTCCAAAGTCAGGCCCCGACAATTCGTTGCAGGTGACCTAGTACTTAGGAAAGTTTTCGAAGGGACCAAAGAGCCAGGCGCCGAGAAGTTAGGAACTAATTGGGAAGGTCCTTACCGGATTATCCATGTGGTACGACCTGGCGTCTACAAGCTCCTGAAGGCTTGATCCTTTGACTGAGTACGTAGGCAACACCGTCATGAGTGCAGCCCCAAACTCATTTCAACACTCTTTTCACCGTAACCAAAGGGGGCATATGTTGATCAGGAACACATAGCCCAAACAGCAATTGTACGACTATTACAATACCTTGTATTCTATAGGAATTACCAACGAAACAGTTGTCTTCGACATCTTGAGTCTTTCAACGCCAAAGGTCATAAAATCCTTCGAATAAATTCAGGTCGCCATAAACCTGAACCTGAGGTCTTAAAACCCTTAGGAACCGTCAAGGTCTTAAAACCCTTCGAATAAATTCAGGTCGCCATAAACCTGAACCTGAGGTCTTAAAACCCTTACTGTTAAGGTCTTAAAACCCTTCAAAACAATTCAGGTCCCCATAAACCTGAACCTAAGGTCTTAAAACCCTTAGAAACCGTCAAGGTCTTAAAACCCTTCGAATAAATTCAGGTCGCCATAAACCTGAACCTGAGGTCTTAAAACCCTTCGAAACAATTCAGGTCCCCATAAACCTGAACCTAAGGTCTTAAACCCCTTAGGAACCATCAAGGTCTTAAAACCCTTCGAAACAATTCAGGTCCCCAAAAACCTGAACCTAAGGTATCAAAAATCCTTAGCTACCTCGGAGGTCTTAAAATCCCTCAATCAAATCCAAAATTCAATAAACCTAAGGTCTTAAAATCCTTAGGAATCATCAAGGTCTTAAAATCTTTCAAAGCAAATTCACCACTTCGCAAACCTAAACCTAAGGTCTTAAAATCCTTAGTAACCTCGAAGGTCTTAAAATCCTTCAAACGAATTCAGGTCACTCCTAAACCTAAGGTCTTAAAATCCTTAGTGACTACAAAGGTCTTAAAATCCTAAAGAATCAACAAGGTCTTAAAATCCTTAACAATCAACAAGGTCTTAAAATCCTAAGGAATCAACAAGGTCTTAAAAATCCTTAACAATCAACAAGGTCTTAAAATCCTAAAGAATCAACAAGGTCTCGAAATCCTCCGAACGAACTCAGGTTCCTACGAACCTAAACTCAGGTTTCTACGAACCTAAACTCAGGTCCCAGAACCTAAACTCAGGTTCCTACGAATCTAGACTCAGGTCCCAGAACCTAAACTCAGGTTCCTACGAACCTAGACTCAGGTCCCAGAACCTTTCAAATCGGACTCAGGTCCCTAAATTCCACGAGCTAATGTCAAAGACTCCTCTTTAGGGTCTTCATAACCGAATGTATATTAAAGCTAAACGCTTATCGCAAATAAGAACCAAGATCCTGATCTGATCCAACGAATACGACACATGTTTCATCAAGATTCATGACCGCTATGTCTAAACAAAACAAGATTAAGTTAACAAAAAAAAAACCTTCAGAGTAAACTCAGGTTCCTAAAAACCTTGAGCTAATCTCAATATATCAGGAACTCCTTTTAAGGACCCTCTTAACTGAATACACTCGAAATCCTCGAGACCTGATTCCGACAAGTCATTAGACGTCATAGCTAATGATCACGATACATGTCCCATCAAAACTCTTACTTGACGAGTTTGACCTCATCCAAGAAATGATTAAGATAAGTCGAGTGACTTAGAATAAGAATCAAGTCAAGACTGAAACATAAGCAAAGCGTTAAAAACCTCCCCAGGCCAATAAAGGTGCAAAAGATCCTAACACAAATAAAAGTTTAAAGGCCTCCTTAGACCATAAATCTTAAAAGCAAACGAAATGAAAGCCTATTCGGCAGAAGTCTCAAAAAACACAACGAGATGATTCCGAAGAGCCCCAGCTCTTAACCTTCCTCAGCTCCAGAACCCTTCTCGACATCTTTATCCTCCTTGACTGGGTTATTCTCCTTGGTGGGGACTCCTTCATTCGTCTCCTTGTCGTCACCTCCCGAGGTCGTCTAGACTGGAGCTGAATTAGGGTCCACCAAGCCTAAGTTTGAACCATACTCTCCAAAAAAGGACGGAGTAAACGTGTTGATCTCGAAAGTACCTGAGCTCTCTGAGAGTTGAGGAAGAGGGAGTTTGCTAACCAAGAAGTCAGAGACTTCCGCCCTTTCGTACGCAGCAGTCGCTTCTGGCATCAGAGCCATTAGACAATTATACTCCTCTTCAGCATTCTTGATCTCGTTGTCCAACATATCTATCAGAAGAGAGATTGAGGTCCGGCGGCTAAGTCTAGCTTCTGAGATAAGAAATCTTCTCTCAGAAGCTGGGGGCAACTGTTGGGCCCAAATATGGCACCCTAGCTGACAATAATATCAGTTAAATAATAGAAACTAATAATGGGCCGTGACAGGCCCACCACAGATTAACTCCTTAAATAAAGCTAAGACGAAGCCGGAAGCTGTTAGCTGAGAGCAACCCTCGAAGAGGTCACGGAAAAGAGGCAGCTCACATCACGAAGAAAGAGGCGCAGGACCCGGTCAAACGGAAGCTGTTGCAGATCCCACAACTTACGGCGGATATCTCGGGAACCTGTTAGCGCATGTCAAAACGGAGCCTGAGGCTATTTAAAAAGGCAGAAGATCAAAGAAGAAAGGATTATTTCATTCATTCATCATAAACACGACTTTCTCATATATTTCTCTTTGTAATCATCAAAAATATCTCTTGTAACATTTTCTTATCAAAATCATCAATAAAAATGTATGTTCATTCTTCAAGTTCTAACGGGATTCAGCCCACGCTATCTTTCCTAATCTTAACCTGACCTAAAATCAGAAGGTGAATCTAGTCCCTCACAGAGGTGACCCTGCAAGAAGGCAGTATTGACGTCTATTTGACGAACAGGCCAGTCGTTATTAACAGCCAAGCCGAGGACAATTCTGATGGTTGTGGACTTAATAACCGGACTGAAAGTATCCTCATAATCTACTCCTTGTTGCTGATGATAACCCTTGGCGATAATCCGAGCTTTATATCTTTCAATGGTTCCATCAGAGTTGTACTTAATTGTGAACACCCAACGGCAACCAACAACATTCATCTTTTCAGAAACTTCAACGAGATCCCATGTGTGGTTGTCGGTAGTGGAGGCAAATTCTCGAGACATTGCATCACGCCAGCGCTTGTGCTTCATAGCTTGTTGCCAAGTCGACGGAATCCAATGTGGATCATCCTAGAGACTTGCAGTAAGGGTGTAGCGATTAACAGGTTTAGTGATGTTGTTCCGCGAGCGGGTAGTCATAGAGTGCCGAGGTTGAGCTGGTAGTGGCGGAGCTGCAGTAGGTTCAGCAGTAGTTGCTAGCGGAGAAGCAGAAGACGAAGCGGAGGTTGCTTCTGTCAAGGAGAGTGGAGCAGGAGCAGGTGTTGGCACTGGAGCAGGTGCTGGCGCAGGTGTTGAATCGCAGCTCATGGGTTCAGCGTTCATAGTCGCAGCAGGAGATTGTACGAGTGGCAGTGTACATGGGATTATGGTGATTGGTGGGGATGGGGAGGCTACAGGCTGTTCGGAATGGTCTTTGGGAGCTGGTTTTGTCATGGTTGGGAATGGGTATTCAGTTTCATTGAAACGAACATGACAGGAGATGTAGAGGCGACCAGAGATGGGCTCAAGACATTGATAAGGACTCTGAGTTAGAGAGTAGCCAACAAAGATACATGGTAGGGATCGATCTTGGAGTTTATTTGGTGCGTATGGGCGTAGCCAAGAGAAACAAAGGCAGCCAAATGTACGGAGCTTTTGGTAGTTCGGTGGTGTGTTAAAGAGTTTCTGAAAAGGTGAGATATTGGAGAGGATGGGTGTGGGTAGGCGATTGATCAAAAATATAGCAGTAGCAAAAGCAAAAGGCCAGAAGGTGAGGGGCATTTTTGCGGCTGAGAGAAGGGAAAGGCCAGTTTCAACAATATGGCGATATTTTCGTTCAGAGAGGCCATTGTTTTGGGGAGTATGAGGTGGAGTGGTAAGGTGAGATATGCCATGCTGAGCAAGAAATGGTCATAGAGAGAAGAACTCTCCGCCATTATCAGAGTAAAGGGTGGATATTTTGTGTTTGAATTTTGTTTCTGCGATGGGTTTGAAGGTTTGAAAGATGGCTTTAACATCAGATTTTTTTGTAAGGGGAAACAACCAGGTGTACCTAGTGAAGTGGTCAACTAGGACAAGATAGTAGCAATAGTTTTGGGTTGATAAAATAGGAGATTGCCAAACGTCTGTAAAATATATTCAAGAGGGTGGGTTGAGACGATTGAACTTTGATGGAAAGGAAGTTGCTGAGTTTTATTAAGCAAACAATCGTTGCAGGGAGAAACAAAAGTAGAGTTTTTGAAACATGGAAGAGAAAAACGAGAAATAACAGATTTTAAAATAGAAGGGGATGGGTGGCCAAGTCTCTGGTGCCATTGAGCAAAACTGGTTTTGGTATCGGGATATGAGACATAGGATGCTGCAGGCTGGGTTAGGGACACTGGCCACTCATACAAATCATCCTTCGTGCGACCTTGAAGCAACTGGACCCCCGTGGTGAGATCCTTCACCTGAAAAGAAGCCGGAAAGAATTCCACCGAAACTTGGTTAGCATTGCAAAGACGGTAAACAGAGATCAAATTTTTGTTTACACTTGGAGCACATAAGATATCTTGAAGCTTAAGTGTTTTAGAAGCAGCAGGAAGGGAAGCAGAACCAATATGTGTGATTTTCAAACCTGTACCGTCCGCGGTGGCAACTTCATCACCTCCAGTGTATGGCTGATGCAGGGAGAGGTTGTTTAGGTCTGAAGTAAGATGGTGCGTCGCACCACTGTCCAATAGCCAGGCGTTTGGATTGTAGAGTGCAGCTTGGGCGTGTGCTGCATGAGCTCGAGGCTGCCAAGAGGGGTTGTTCGGCGTGGTGATTTGGTTTGAGCTGGAGGCGCTACCATGGAGTTGAGGACATTTGTGTGCGCTGTGGCCAAAAACGCTGCAGATTTGACACTTTCCTTGATAACCACCAGTTGGTCGTGAGCTGTTCTGTTGGTTGGGTGAAGAGGTCATTTGTTGTTGCTGCCAGGTTTGATTGCCGCGATAGCCACCACGACGCGAGTTACTGTTGTTGTAGTTGCCACGGTTTTGGTTGTAAGAGCCCCTGTGATTAGTGAAATTGGCTGAAACAGGTGTGGGAGAAGCCTGAACAGTGATGCTTTGGAGTTTGGCTTCTTGGTTGAGAAGTTTCTCATGGATCTCAGGCAGAGATGGTGGAGTATCACGACCTTCAATCTGATCAGCAATGGTCTTGTACTCGTCAGAGAGACCCTCAAGAATAGCTTCGATCTGATCCTCATGATCAAGAGCCTTACCCAATAAGGCAAGTTCATCAAATCGAGTGGTAAGACCTTGAAAGTACTCATTGATGGATTTGTCACATTTCTTCCAGTTCTGAATCTGTTGACGGATTTGCTTGAAGTGAGCACGGCTTGGCTTAGCATAGGTCATCGTGAGTGTGGTCCAGATATCAGACGCCGTCGAGGCAGTGGAGAGAATCGGTTGGATTGTGGTGGTGATAGCACCAAGCAGGGCGCTATAGATCAGACGATCTTGTCGTTTCCAGAGGGTGTAGGAAGGGTTGGGAGCGATCCCATCAGCGGTGATGATTGTCAGAGGAGGCACGACAATGGATCCTTCGATGTAGCCAGACAAGTCGTAGCCATCAAGCAAGGCATGAACTTGCCTACTCCACATCAGAAAGTTTGAACCAGTGAGCTTTGTCACGTTGGTCATGTTGACATTAAGAACACTGGAGGTTGCTGAGACAGCAATGGTTTCACTGTGGAAAGCAGAGGAGTTGTTTGTTGCAGACATGGTGTTGCAGAAAATTTGAAAAGAAGACAGCGGCTTTTAGTTTTAGGTATTTGATAGCTCTGATACCATATATGATTGGCTGAATGAATATTATTATTGAGTATGTGAAAAGTATTTATACAAGAATACAGTAGGGCTCCTAGTACTTATAAGTATTTACAAAGAGATCCTTTAGTATAATCTATTTACTTAACATGGTGTACGCCGCGACGGCTTCTTCGAACTGTTTCAGCCCCACGTGAGCGGCTCCGAGGCGGCCGTAGCCTTTGGCCCAATCAGGTTTGAGTTCCACGGTTCTTTTGGCGTCGGAGAGAGCGTTGGTGTAGTTGCGGAGAGAAGCGTGAGCGGCGGACCGGTTGGAGAAGAGGACGTGGTTGGTTGGGGATAGAGAGATCGCCTCGGTGTAGCGGAGTACGGCGGTGGTGAAGTCTCCGGAGGAGAAGGCGGCGTTTCCTAGAGCTTTGGCGTCGTCGTCCGCCATGGTTGAGACTTGAGAGAGAGTTTCTTGTTGAGTTGAGTCTTGGGAGGGAAGAGTTTGTTACGTTTGGATGCGAGGGAAGAGTTTGTTACGTGGTGTTTTACGTTTTTATCCTCGTCGCGTTTAAATAATAAGCAGGCTTTAATACGGCGTCGGTTTCGAAAGCTCCGGTTATTAATCAGTTGACCCACGGTTTCTTTCCCGGTTCGATTATAGTTCATTTAGGATAACTTCCGTATCAAGTTAGCATCTTTTGTATAGTTTCTTACTTTATTCTTATATTTCTTTTACTCTGATCTTATAGAAACTAAATTTATTTTAACAATTAAGGGGTCCAATTTTTTTTTATAAATACATATTTTCACATAGAATTGTTTTTAAAAGGTTTATAAATAAAATTAAAAAGGGGCCCAAATTTTTTTATATATGTATATACTTTTGTTTTCATCACAAAATAAACAAAATATTCAGCTAAAATTTTTAAAACAAAAAATATTTAATACATTAAATAAACAAAAATTTTAAGAGGGTCAAATTTTCCGAGAATCTAGCTGCGCTGCAGAAAGACATAGAGGTACTCCAGGCAAAAGCAAGATGATGTGAAAAGAAGAGTTTACAGGGCGTCGTGGTAGGCTCTCTCAAGTCCAGGTATGGCTTACGAATGTCCTGTTCTCTGTTTTGAATGTGTTTCTTGGATTAAATTACAAATAAAAAAATGTTAAGCGACGCAAATATAATCAAGACGAGTTCACTGTCATTAAAATGAAGAATGTCACTAAAAGTGATTGCAGTTTGTACGTAACACATATAAAACGTCAGCAAACATGAGAATCGGTAACAATATTTACAATCGTTGCAAGTCAAGAAAAAATGAATATGCAGAAATGGTTTTTTGATGTTTCCACTCTTCTGAGACTATTCTTTCATCTGCACGATCCCG
The DNA here is from genome assembly GCA_026261945.1 of Hirschfeldia incana. NCBI lineage: Eukaryota > Viridiplantae > Streptophyta > Magnoliopsida > Brassicales > Brassicaceae > Hirschfeldia > Hirschfeldia incana. The sequence goes on from JABCMI010000019.1 coordinate 2,798,409, forward strand.
GCGGTAATAAGCTTTTGAATCTTGCTCTCAGTCACTGGGTTCTTCATTTGATTCTCTGCAGCACTCGGATTCTCCTCAATATCTGACATTACCTGTTTAGAGAAAAGAAAGGTTCTACATTGTTAATCCGATTCCTCAAACATAGTCAGTTCTATCAAAACAGAACGTAACATCAGTGGTAAGAAATTCGATTCAAATACTTTTGCAGCTTTAGTTGCCTGATGATACACAATCACAATCTACAAGTTGAAAAATGAAAGTGTGTTTATTTACCTGTCTTATCACAGGATCTGTGAGGATGTTTTGGATCTCTGGGTCTTGCATCGCCTTTGCCTACAAAACACAAGTAAAAAGAAGATCCCAAGTTCACAACCTAATATTCTTTAACAAGATACATGAGAATCACTAGAGTCTTCACCTTTTTCTCTTTCAATTCCTTAGGAGTAAGACCACCACGGTTAGCCTTGTTCTTTTCTTTGACACAGCTGCAGAATATTTTACAACCACATTAGGGAAGCAATAGATAAAAGGGTTAATAAACCTCGTTTAAACATGTGTGTAATATACCTTGTAACACCATCGTGCAGTTCTTGATTATTACGATCATGTTCAAGACCTTCTAGGAATGTTTTCATCGCATTGTCATACTCCTTCAAGTAGAGCTCAACTTCAGCTTTTCTGATGTATCCTCCAGAGAACTTTGGATCAATCTTAATACTTTTCTCTGCATCTTCTAGCCCATTCGGAAAAGCACCAAGCTTATTGTAACAAGCAGCTCGGTTGCTATATGCCTAAAGCATATCGTTATATTGAAACAGTCAGAATATGAAATCAAAAACTGTGGAAACATATTGAATGACAAAGCGGTTACTTACCTTGGCATCTTCTGGATTCCTTTTGATCGCTTCAGTGTACTGCTTAATCGCTTCAGGATACTTCTTCTCCTTTAACAACTCATCACCTGCATTGCAAAATATACACTCTTTTATCAGTTTTTGTTCTCATACAAACACAAGCAAAAGCAATCACCTTTCTCACGCTCTTCCCCACCAATCTTAGGATCAAGATACTCAGTCCGCTCTAGATATTTCTTTACTCTCTCAGCCTCCTTCATCTTCTTCAAGGTCTCAGCATTATGATCCACCGTGAGAGATTTTTTGTAAGCTTCGATAGCAGGATCATAGTCTTTAGCGCATTTAGCCATCTTGACAAACGCAGTTCCCTTCCTAGTAAAAGCTTTAGCCACAACCATCTTGTCATCTGATCCAGCCTTCTCAACCACCTTGTCACAATCCTCTATACACTCTTTGTACTGAACCAAGCCACATTGATGATTACTATCACTATAATAACCCTAACTGACAAAAGATTATGAACAGAGACTACATATATAACGGATATAAAAAAGATTATTATATACCTTTTCTACCAGAAGATAAACAGCGGCACGGTTCATGATGTAAGATATGTCTTCGTCATCGATCTCCATGGCTCTAGAGAAATGCCTAATCGCACCTTCGAAGTCATTCTTCCCGTACGCAGCGGCCCCAAACTTCTTCTCCGCATTGGCTCTCTGCTTCATCTCTTGCTTCTTCTTGTTGGAAGACGACGCAGAAGCTTGAGCAGCATCGGCTAACCATGATCTCAACGCCTCGTTGCTCGGATCGATCTCGAGACCCTTGGTGTACGCCGCAACGGCTTCTTGGAACTGTTTTAGACCCGCGTGAGCGGCTCCGAGGCGGCCGTAGCCTTTGGCCCAGTCAGGTTTGAGTTTGACGGTTCTCTTGGCGTCGGATAGAGCGGCGACGTAGTTCCGGAGAGAGCCGTGAGCGGCGGAGCGGTTCGAGAAGAGGATGTGGTTGGTTGGAGATAGAGAGATGGCGGAGGTGTAGTGGCGTACGGCAGAGGTGAAGTCGCCGGAGGAGAAGGCGGCGTTTCCTCGAGCTTTGGCGTCGTCCGCCATGGTTGAGTGGAGATTCTTGTCGAGTTGAGTCTTGGGAGGGAAGAGTTCGTTACGTTTGGATGCGAGGGAAGAGTGTTACGTGGTTGTTACGATGACCGTTTTGATGCGAGGGAAGAGTTCGTTACGTGTTGTTTATTTTTTTAACCCTCGGTTATCTATCATTTGACCCACGGTTTCCTTCCCGGTTCGATTATAATAGTTCATTAGGATATTTTGTGTAGTTTCCTACTCTTTTATATATTTCTTTTTCTCTGATCTTATAGGACTTTAAACTAAACTTATTTTAAATTGATATGGAATTATATGTAATAATAGTCTATGAATCCAGTTGAGAAACAACGGAAGTTCTTGATTTTGTTATTGTTGAAATACGAATTCTTATAATTATCTTATTGGCATCACGAGTTTATGATCAATAAACCATGGTTAAAGCGTTCGGTTGAAGCTAGATACTGATATGCACAAAGGGGAACCGACTATATGCTAGATAAATTAGAGTGTTAGAAAGATATAGTATTACAGAAGATAGCGGCATCTGATCACGACGTAGCTGATCACGCAGCTTCACACGTTGGTAAAGCCAGCGGTCTTGTCTTGCTATTTAATTCTTTAACGTTTCACTGTAAAAGAAACCATCACTACGCATATAGTAGTTGAGAAACACGAATTGCTTGTGAAACAAGGTATACAAATCGAGGTCCATCTCAACATGGACTCTAGAAGACTATGCATTACAGTGTTTTGAATATGTTATGTTTTCCAATATACATTTCCTTAACTAAACTTGCGGAAGGCGTTCCAGCGAAAGATACAACCTCTACTGGTTCATGCACTGCCTGCACAAGTTGTTATGTATTTATTAGGAAAGGGAATCCTCTACACAAGGATTACCTTTATGTTTCCATTTATCTTATATTACCATTATGTTAAAGTTCCTAATTGTCTAGGGCTTATGCTATATTGGTGTTGTATATATACGTTTGTATCTCGTTCAGTTCAATAGAAGTTTCTGAGTTATAATTCATATCCCAAGTTTACATGGTATCAGAGCAAATAAAATCTCTGTGACCTAAATTCAGTTTCTTCTTTCAAGTGTTGTTCTTAACTTAAAACACACGCATAAGTCATGGTTAGCGGAGACGAGTCTGCCGTTACCAAGAATTCTGATTCTCAGAGTGAGAATCAAGTTATCAACAGACCAGGCCCGTATGCCTTGTTTGCTTCAGACAATCCTGGAGCCTTAATTACTTCTGTGGTGTTCTCGGGAGATAACTACAACGAATGGTCAACCGAGCTCACTAATGCATTAAGAGCTAAACGTAAGTTAGGCTTTATCGATGGTACGATACCGAAGCCGTCGATAGATGATCCAAACTTTGAGCTCTGGATGTCGGTCAATTCTATGATTGTTGGCTGGATCCGTACGTCCATTGAAGCACGTGTACGGTCAACAGTTTCATTCATCTCAGACTCGCATAAATTGTGGGAAAATTTGAGAAAGCGTTTCTCGGTTGGAAACAAGGTTCGTGTGCATCATCTAAAAGAACAGTTAGCATCTTGCAAACAAGATGGTATGTCGGTGATGGATTACTTCGGTCGATTGGCCAAACTGTGGGAAGAATTGGATACTGTCAAACCGCTTCCTGCCTGTAGTTGCAGTGCAGCTGCAAAGTACGAACAAGAACGAGAAGAGGAAAAGGTTCATCAGTTCGTTATGGGCCTAGATGAGTCTCGTTTTGGAGTTGTGTGTCAAGGGATTATTGCTTCAGATTCTCCGATTGATCTCGGTGAAGCATATGCAAAGATAGTTCGTGAGGAGCAACGTCTGACCTCTACTAAGGAACGCGAAGCTCAGACTAATGCCGTAGGGTTCGTAGCCAAGAAGGAGCAGTCTGATGCCGTCAATACAAATCAATCTCGCCGTATTCCAACATGTTCACATTGCGGACGTCGAGGACACGAGAAGGCAAACTGCTGGCAGCTAGTTGGGTTTCCGGATTGGTGGGAAGAGACACCACCAACTCGAGGTGAGAACAGAGGAGGACGAGGCGGTCGTGGACGTGGTGGAGCTAGCTCAGATCGTAACAGAAACAGTGGCGCTCGAGCTCATGCTACCTCGTCAAACTCGTCTACGTTTCCTAGTTTCAGTGAAGAACAATGGAGAGTGTTGACTCAGATGGTGAATGAGAAATCTAAGTCGTCTGATAAGCTGATCGGTAAGACATATGGTGACCTTATTTTGGATACAGGAGCATCCCACCATATGACTGGTGAACTCTCGTTTCTTCGAGATATTATCAGTATACCACCATGTCCTATAGGGTTTGCTGATGGAAACAAGGCCTATGCCACCCATACTGGCGTGTTTCACTTGTCAAACAACATAATTCTGTCGAATGTGTTGTTTGTTCCCAACCTCAATTGCTCCCTTATTTCAGTTTCTAAGCTCCTTCGCCAAACAAATTGTTTTGCCCTTCTAACAGATACGTTGTGTATTTTACAGGATCGTTTCACGAGGACGCTGATTGGAGCAGGTGAAGAGAGAGGAGGGGTTTATTTCTTCAAGGATGTCATGGCTGCACGTGTTCAAGTTGCTGATAAATCTCTCAAGTCGGGTGATAGTTGCTTGTGGCACAAACGTCTTGGGCATCCTTCGTTTTCGGTGTTGTCATATTTACCTATGTTTTTCAATAAACCTGCTACTCAGAATCCTTGTGATATTTGTTTTGAGGCTAAGCAAACTAGAGAAGTTTTTTATGAAAGTTTGAATAAAACGAAAGAGTGTTTTCAGCTAATACACTGTGATGTTTGGGGACCATATCGAACCCGTTCTTCAACTGGAGCTGTATACTTCCTTACTATTGTGGATGACTACTCCAGATCTGTTTGGACATATCTTTTACTAGAAAAGTCTGAGGTCCGCACGGTTCTTCAAAATTTCTGTCGCATGACTATGAAACAATTCTCTAAAGAAGTTAAAACCGTCCGTAGTGATAACGGTACAGAGTTCATGTGTCTTGCTCGTTTCTTTCGGGAGAATGGGATTATTCACCAAACTTCGTGTGTTGCTACACCTCAGCAGAATGGACGAGTCGAGAGGAAACATCGGCACATTCTTAATGTTGCACGATCTTTGTTATTTCAAGGTAACTTGCCTATCAAGTTTTGGGGAGAAGCCATTATGACTGCTACACACTTGATCAATCGCACTCCGTCTGCGGTCCTTCAACATCGTTCTCCATATGAAATTTTATTCAACGAGAAACCTGATTACTCGCATCTAAAGGTCTTTGGGAGTTTATGCTTTGTTCACCACAGATCTCGTGACAAAGATAAGTTTGGTAAACGAAGTAGACGTTGTGTCTTTGTGGGTTATCCGCATAATCAAAAGGGATGGAAGGTATTTGATTTAACTACAGAAAAGTTTTTTATATCGCGAGATGTGGTATTTCTGGAACATGAGTTTCCGTTCTCAGCTCAAACTCAGAACGCTCCGATACAGTCACCTTCTTCCTCACCAATCAACGAGGACTGGGAAATCTCCAGCCCTGCTGTTTCAGTCGACAGGGGGAGCTTGTCTCCGACGCTAGTTCCGTCAGTAACCACGGATTCACCTGTCACGTCATCTCTTGATAATCAGCAAGAAAACTCTGTTTCAACAGAGGTGTCTCCTCCCTCATCATCGTTACCAGTCACCGATGGGATTTCCTTAGTTCCATCTCCGGGTATACAACCTTTGTCATCTACTGTCGAACCTGTTACTGAAGATCCACTGGGCAGAGGACAGAGATCACGACAACCTTCAGTCAAGTTAAGAGACTACGTTGTGTATAATGCATCTCGACTAAAAGACCCCTCTCTCGCTCTCTCTTGCTCTGCATCAACGTCTTCAGAAACTATCCAAGGTAACTCTTTATATCCACTCACTGATTATATCACTGATGAAAAGTTCTCACCTTCCCATCAGGCGTTTCTTGCTGCGGTTACAGCTGCAGTTGAACCCAAATATTACTCGCAAGCGGCCAAAGACAAAATTTGGCGTGGTTCGATGAAAAACGAGATACTTGCACATGAAGAAAATCATACTTGGGATCTTGTCTCGCTTCCGCCTGGTAAAACAGTGATTGGTTGTCGTTGGGTATATAAGTACAAATTTAACGCCGATGGTACGATTGAACGTCCCAAGTCTCGTCTAGTTGCTATGGGCAACAATCAAGTTGAGGGTGATGATTTCGACGAAACGTTTTGCTCCTGTCGTTAAAATGGCTACTGTTCGTGGTCTTCTTGGGCTTGTTGCTGCAAAAGGATGGGAGATTCATCAAATGGACGTACATAATGCCTTTCTTCACGGTGATCTCAATGAAGAAGTTTATATGCGTCTCCCACCTGGTTTTACACACGCTGATCCCACCAAGGTGTGTCGTCTCCGTAAGTCATTATATGGGCTTCGTCAAGCTCCACGCTGCTGGAATGAAAAGCTCACGAAGTCATTGCTTGAATATGGGTTCGAGCAATCATATTCAGATTATTCTTTATTTACTTATACAAGAGGTTCTCAAGAGCTAAGAGTTCTGATTTATGTTGATGATCTTGTTCTAGCCAGCAATGATCTCGATCTTCTTGTCAAGTTCAAGTCCTACTTGGGAAAGTGTTTCAAAATGAAGGACTTAGGCAGGCTCAAGTACTTTCTCGGCATTGAAGTAGCACGCTCCGAAGAAGGTATCTTTATTTCTCAGCGCAAATATGCATTAGACATCATCTCCGACACTGGTCTTCTTGGCTGTAAGCCACTGTCAATTCCTCTTGAACAATATCACAACCTTGCTTCGGATAAGAGTCCTCTCTTAGCCGATCCAAAGAAATATCGTCGTCTTGTTGGTCGGTTAGTTTACTTGTCTGTTACTCGACCAGAGTTGTGTTACACTATTCACCTTCTCTCTCAGTTTATGCAACAGCCGCGCGAAGCTCATTGGTTGGCTGCTCTACGTGTTGTTCGTTTTCTCAAGGGTTGCCCAGGTCAGGGTATTCTTTTTCGCTCTGATAGCGATCTACAAGTCTCAGTATATGTTGACGCCGATTGGAGTACTTGTCCAGAGTCACGAAGATCGTTGAGTGCTTTTGTTGTTCTGCTTGGAGGATCACCAATTCAGTGGAAAACTAAGAAACAAGACACAGTTTCTATGTCCTCCGCAGAAGCTGAATATAGAGCGATGGCACTCGCTACTAAGGAGATAAAGTGGGTTGTTCCACTAATGGAAGATCTTGGTGTTAAAGTGAAAACTCCTGTTGCTTTTCATTGTGATAATAAAGCTGCCATCCACATAGCGGCTAATCCAGTCTTTCATGAACGTACTAAACATATCGAACGTGATTGTCATTGTGTTCGGGATGCTGTTAAAGCCGGTCTTATCGCTACCATTCATGTCAGTACGAAGGATCAGATTGCAGATATCTTAACTAAGGCATTGGGTCGTCCACAATTTGAATCTCTGTCGTCCAAGTTGGGTGTTCAAGATCTTCACTCTCCAACTTGAGGGGGAGTATTAGGAAAGGGAATCCTCTACACAAGGATTACCTTTATGTTTCCATTTATCTTATATTACCATTATGTTAAAGTTCCTAATTGTCTAGGGCTTATGCTATATTGGTGTTGTATATATACGTTTGTATCTCGTTCAGTTCAATAGAAGTTTCTGAGTTATAATTCATATCCCAAGTTTACAGTATTCAATAAAGTAAGGAAAAGGTAAAATTTCGATGTGAGGTTGCTGAGATAGGTTTTGGTGTTTCTGCACTCTGAGTTTAGTTCTGCAATATCTTCAGAGACTTCAAGACCACAACTTCTGCAGTATGTAATCCTAGATTAGTACAGATTTCAGTGTTGTTACGTACGTGTTACATATATAAAAAATTCAATTATTATACGTCGTTTTAGACTTCCTTTATACGTCTTTCTAAGTGCGGCATTTGATAGACTTTGTAGTGGCTTAATGTATCCTATGAGCCAAAGCAGAGTGGGCAATTTCTCTTTGTCGCATGCATATTCTTTTATATCTTCTCTAAATCTCCCATGCGAGCTAGGATAATAAAATTTCACCATTTTACTGCGCTTCATTAGGACTTATTTTTCAATTCACTTAACTCTATGTCGGTGTACACTGTATATACATCATGCAGAAACTCTTTTTTTTTTCGCTCAACATGAGTCTGAGTCTCTTTTAATTTGTGTTCTTTTCTTTTTCTTATGATGACTACTATAATTCGTATTATTTGTCCTGAAGAAGACATGTAAACCAAAATGCAATCATAACTCCCATTTCTACATCTCACATTTTAAAAAGTATGTGGAAATGGACAAATATAAATAAATATAACTTGTTATTATTAGTCACACGCCTTGAGCTGCCTACTGTGAAATCATGAGGGCGGTGTGTATATTTGTTTTTTTGTGCAAAATGGTTGACTGTTAAAGTCGCACATAATGATAAAGTCAACTTCAGTCTAATCTTAAATTTTAAGAAGCAATTAGTAAATATGTCATAAAATTTCTTTTTTTATAAATTTAAATTAATATCTATATAAGTTTTTTACAAAAATTTGAAGATCATATTCCAATGCTTGACTGGCCTATGCCCATTAGCGGCTGCAGTCAACTGGTATAATAAATATACACATGATAAAAACTGTGATGTATCTCTCATATGGTTGCTGATGATGTTTTCCTAAAAATCAAAGCTCCAAATTATTAAGATTTCTGATATCTACATCTCATTGGGTTTATTTTATTTCTTGCAATGAGCAGTGACATTACAATCGAAACTAATTAGAGGTCATTATTAGTTGAGTTCCTTGAGTAAGTATTGGTCGAACCGCAAATCATCAGTAAATTTCGTATTCAATGATTCATATGCCATGAAAATAATTAATCGTTTGGTGTATAGTATAATGATTAAAGTTACACATATGTATTATTAAAACTGAAGTAAAAATATAACTAGTCTTATTTTCAACAGATTTACCACAACTCTTATTTTATATTTTCACTCACTCTAATTACATTATTAATTATCCTTTTCCAAATAACTTTACAATATTTATAATACAATAACAAATCAGAACTTACATGTATTAATTATTTTCTAATATCTTTTACATTTTTTCACATTTCTTAACTACTTCATTATTTATTTTTACCATATTAATTCAACATCATTTATTTTACGTGTTAATCATAATAATTACTAATGTATAAATGAAAAACTTTTTATTTGTTTACATAGTCAATTAGGTTGGGTATTCATGTATTTGTTCAGGTACAAATCTTTCAGATATCGAGTTTTTGAAGTTTTAAAATTACACTCCGTTATGATAATATAAATTTTCAGGTGGAGTTAGAGTTAAGTTTTTTTAAGTCCGGCTTGTTCGGTTCTAATGGGGAGAAATCTAAAAGTAAATAAATAACTTCTGTTTATAAAAGTGTTATTAAACAATTTATATAATAAAGTAAAATAAAAACAACACCTGCATGGCTTTAATTTTGATTTATTGTTTTAACCTTTCATTTAAAAATTATTGTAACCAATGATAATTAATGATTTTACTTTGCTAATTATTAAAATTTAGGGAAATCAGGCCAAGTAGCTAAGAAAAAAAAAATTAAAAATCTAACCAAAATTCCCCCCCCCCTCTCTCCTACTTTCTCTTCCTATCTCTCTCTACCCTCTCTCCCAAAATCTAATTTCTCTTATTCTTTTTTTTGGTTATTAAGCATAAAAACCCTAGAATTTAATGTGCTCTTAACAAAAAAAATAGAATTTAATGTGCGGTTACTAATTACATGATAGAGTAGTTCAAGAAAGCATTTTGAGAAATTTGATCACGCACTATTTGGAATATTTGGATCACTGGTAACACGATGGTAATCATTACTATTGATAATTAGAAATGTCACAATGAAATTACTTACTCCTCATTTTGATATACCATGAGAGATTTAGCGATAAGTGAGAGATTTGTTCCTTCTTTTTTATTCACTTTTGTTCTGTTTCAGTTCTAGTAAATTAGCTGAATAAATATACCGATTTGGCCACTAGAAAAAAACATACAAAATCGGATGGTCAATTTTGTCGAAACTTCGTCGGAATTATTTTGTCGAAAAAAATTTGTCGGAATTCGTTATAAATTCTGACCGATACCGATGGATAGAATTTCGACAGATGTTCCAATAATACGTTTCACTAGAAAGATTTCATCAATAATTTTTTGGAATATATTTCCGAGAGATGCTATCATCGGAAAAAAATTCTGGCATTCCAACGATATATTTACTCCGATATTCCAACGGCATTTGATTTCGTCGTAATTTTCCGATAAATACACATCCTCGGAAATTTCTGACAGTAAATGTTGGCCGGAACCCTTTATTCGCCGGATACCGGCATCTGGCTACCGGCTGCATAACTATTGGTAACCGTATATCAAACCACACATTAAGTAGGATATTGGTAGAATCTTTCACATGTATGTGATTTCACATGTAATAAGTGTTTTCACATGGGACAAGAAACTGACAAAAGGAACAAACTTTCCCACGTGATTCAATTCTTAGGGCTTCTCGTAATGATTAGGGTTGGGGAACAAGGTGTGAAGAAATGTATCGTTTCGTCGAATGGATATATACAACGTGTTCATGCGCAAACTCCCTCCGAACCCTAACACTAAAAGCCTTGGACTTGGACCGTTCAAATAGTTTCAGTTATACATAAGATATAAAGAGTTAAATAGTTTAATTTATCTGGCCTTGTACTTACTTAATGTGTGATCATGGTAATCATTGTACGTTATAAGATAATTTATATAGTGACAGGATGTTTTTGCAGGTAACGAAATTTTTAGATTTAATGAAAAATTCTGCCACCTTACCCATGCGTATATAGGATAGTATAATTAGTTGCCTTGAAGGTTTTTATACACTCAACTTTTCTTTTCTTTCGTTTTTGGTAAACTTACTTGAATTTTTTTAGCGTGCCTTCATTTCTATAAAACAAATTGTTCTTCTAGAATCCAAAATTATAATAATAGCTTTGTTATTTATATTCAGAGCGGTAACTTACAATTTCAGCAGAATCTATGTGAAAATATTATATTGGCCATTTTTGTGGGTTAATTGTAACGTATAAACTTGGATTCGATCATGAAAATTAGTATTTAAATCTTATTTTAATATTCAACTTATGGTAGGTGGCCCAATGAGAGCTCACCATTCATCTGTCCAAACTTAATGTTATATTGGTATATACATTAACTGCCCTCAGAAGAAAATAATTTGATGAAACATTAATTTATGCATTAGTACCGACCATTATATTCTAGTAATCAACTAGTGAACGCGAGACACCTTTTTACTAAAAGTTCACAAAACACACACATTTTTAGTATGTAGAGTGAAAGTGTGAAATTACTCAATATAATTTTATTTCATTATCAAATAGCTAATGGACAAGAGGCAAGCAGGACCAAAAATGACACTTTTGGATCACGGTCTTTACTTATGCTTCACTTCTATGCTTCGTTTCAACAACACACAAAAGCAAAAAATAAAATAAAAAAGTATGTATTTCCTTTCTGTTTACTTTATTTTGTAATTCTTTATTGCAGTTTTATTAACTTAGACACCAAATCTTTGCCCCGAAGTCCCTAACATCAGCCGCATAACCATCCGATATTTGATAAGCTCACCTAAACACAAACTCTATCTATATTCTAAATAGAACTTACCCAATATGTATTTTAAAAATATATCATGTTAGTTGGTTAGTTAATTAGTTAAATACTTCAATGATTACACGATATTGATACAGTTAACAGGGGACGCCATTTTTCGTTGTACTTATATTTTCTTAGTTGAATAAAATGTTGGAATGTATTTAGTACAGAATTTAACAATAGTGAATAAATACTAGAAGAGAATTATGTGCGGACGTTTTTTGAATTTTCCCTTGGTCGTTGAAACTTGGGAGACATTTTGACATATGTCTAGGATATTCCGTAATGCGACTTGAATTATATAGAATCAAACTTATATTAAGGAAAAACATATAGCTGACATGAAAAATGAAGGAAAAACATATAATATGATCATCTCAGCGTTATTATTAAATTAAATATTCACGGACTATTTTACCAAAAAAAAAATCACGGATAAATGTTTGACATTCTAGAAGGAATGAATGCAAGAAAAACATGTCTGCGAATTTTAAGTCGCACATTTTTTGTAAGGGATTTTTCTCATCGTGGTTGGAAATTAAAGCATAACGATATGTTGTGTTCAATTCATACATCGATCGTAATGTGTGGAGTATACATAAGAACTATCTAGGCTCTACAACTATGAGAATAGTAGATATAGAAGTTGTTTAACTGAAGTAACGGTAAGTCCATGTTAAAATGACAATAAAACATTGTTAACTATAGTCGCTACGAATTTTAGTTCGTTTCCCAAACCTCTATTAGTTAACAATAACATTACTTGATATCCATGAGGTATACATACTTTAGCTATGATTCTGCCAATCTATGTTAGCTCGAACTAGCTAAATTCGTTTCTGTTACATAAAACGTAGTATATCATAGTTTAGCTACACAAAAAAAAAATACATGTATATATTGTGTAATTGTTAATTTGACTAGTCCGTAAAACTAAACTAATGAGGGTTCAAGACTCAAGAGAACGTAAAACGGGATGGGACCCACGTGACCAACCCGCCTGCAACAGCAAATCGTGACACTAATGATAGAGGACTCACTCACGCCGGACCAGCAGTCGCCACGTCAGCACATCATTCCGTTTTGTAGGTCCCGCATTCCACTTAAACCCGCTCAAACTTCTAGCTGTATTTAATTTAGTCAGTCACTGAGTCACAGTTTTACCAAGGATCCGCTTCGGGTCTAACCCGTGATCGACTAAGCTGACTAGTTTTACAGAGTATTTCAAAACAAGTTGCACAATACAAACCCTATATAACACGCAACTCGCCTTTTTTTGTCAATATATAATTATGTATTCGTTTTTTACAATATGAAAATACTATAACAATAGCTAAAAGATTTTCTGTTTTTACGGGGTAGAAATGCATGTTGTAAATAGAATAAAAGATATAATCGCACATCCTTTTCCGTTTCGGGTTCAACTTCTTCAAGTCGTGTATTTCTATGAACTATATGATTAATAAAATTGCCTGTACCACTTTCCTTTGAGTGTTATGTAATCCCCAAGATAGAAATCAAATTGATCACCTTTCATCATAAAAATAAATAAACAATGTCGTCATATACAACGCGTTTTTATTTTTCCAATTGAAAAATAAATACTTTGAGAAAATTGTATCATGAAATAAAAGACTTGATCTTCCATCGATTAATGCCATAGTGGTTCAATTATTGTCATCTAGGTGTTATAACCTGAATTTTGTTATGAGAATATGTGTTATTTGTAAGAAATGTAATTCTACCAAAAACATGTATTACATTTATTTTACACTAAAATTTAACCATGTGAATGTAATCTCAGGGTCATCAAGACTAGAGTTTCTCACTGAATGCATGCTATCTTGATCATAATATATACACATAAATCAATTTGGCGTTTGGTATTTTTTTGTATACACAAACTTACTAACACTGGATTAATAAAATGAGTAACCAAGGTGTTATAATCTGAATTTTGTTATTGTCATCTAGGTGTTATAATCTGAATTTTGTTATGAGAATATGTGTTATTTGTAAGAAATGTAATTCTACCAAAAACATGTATTACATTTATTTTACACTAAAATTTAACCATGTGAATGTAATCTCAGGGTCATCAAGACTAGAGTTTCTCACTGAATGCATGCTATCTTGATCATAATATATACACATAAATCAATTTGGCGTTTGGTATTTTTTTGTATACACAAACTTACTAACACTGGATTAATAAAATGAGTAACCAAGGGTCAATTTTTCGTATAAAAAAGTTTAAATGTGCAATAATTCTTTATGCTCATAGTGAATATATAACTGGTTTAAAATCAACCTCCTATCCAATCAGTTGAGCAAAAACGGAAGTGGGTTATGTATTTTGTGTGCAGCAAGTACGAATAATTACGGTATCTATATAAAAATGATATCTGAAAATTCTGAATGTGTAGATTTTTCTACAAAGATTTTTTTTTCGTAAACCTACATATATCGAACTAGTAATATATTTTATTCATAACTATTTGAATTGCTTTTATTTAGGATGTAACATCGTTTGGACATAAAAGAAGTCCAAACTATAAAAGCCAAAACATAAGCTATAATGTGAGGACAAACAAAAAAAGAACCTTAATATTGATGATCAAGCATATACATCAAGAGCTGGTGGGTGGTAAGTGATGTTGCCACCTCTCTATCTCTCTGTAAATCTTACTTTACTTCCTTATCCTCCTCTCTCCTCCCCCGAAGCTTTTGCAACAAATAAAGTCTACTCTCTCTCTTTCTCTCTCTAGATGCAAGAGGACTCAGAGAGAAAGTATGATTGATGGGGAAAGAGAGAAAGAGAAAGAAGGTAAAATACAATAGATTATTAGGACACGGTTGTCATCTTTTGTTATGTGTCTTGTTTGTGCTCTCCTTCTTTTCTTCATCCATTGATCTTCTTTATTTAACCCCACTCTCTTTCTCCTTTTCCCATTCTTTCTATCATTCTTTTTTTCTCTCTCGGGATCTGATATCTCTTTACAGTAACCTATTCCCGAGGAGCACTGTCAAATCTTGTCCACTCTTCTTTCAGAGATACTTCTCTCTTTGTGCTAGAGTGTTCCAGCTTATGATGAGAAGAGCATAAAATAGCTGAAAATATAAAGTTTTGTTAGAAGGTGTTCAAAAAGTTCCAGCTGAATCATCTTGAATCTAGAGTTTCTTCAGGTAAAACCCTAGTTTTATGTCACTTTAAATTCAATCTCCGATCCCCACCTTCAGAAAACAGCTGGGAGTTTTTGTTCTTGTTTTGGTAAAGATTTTTCTTTTGTATAATCTTTGATCCTGCATCATCATCATCATCTTCATCAATGACCTTGACTATCATCATCATTTCATCTCATCATACTCAATGTTTGCTGATGTTACAAGCAAAGCAAAATAGCATATAAATCTGAAATATTAAATTAAATAAATTTAACAACTAACCAGATTTCTTTTTTGTGTGTGTGAAATAAAAAAAAATTCATTGGATTTACAACAATCTAGAAAATCAACACCATCATCTCTCTTTAAAGAGTGTTCTCCTCTTCATCTTCTGAACTTCTTTGGTTATATATACTTACATAAGACTTACATGTGATTAAATATCAACGCTGGTGTTATACAAATGTTGCAATATTATTATTCGATCTAGTACATATAAATTTGAAATCCATGCGTCTAACTATATCAACTTAACGATATCGTTCTAGAAGAAAGATAGTTTACCATGTCAGGGGTCTTCATGTATCATTGATGTAATAAAAACAATTCTTGTGATTAATGAATGTGCCACAATAGTTCTGTCAATTATAAATGTAGAATTTCTTCTCTTGTAGACTATAGACAGCATTTAAGACACAATAAAAATAAAAATAAAAATAAAAATTACATAGTTAAGTAATAAATGTAACTATTATCTTATTTCCGTAACTTCATAATCCTGTTTACAATTTGTTTGTAATTATCAATTGACTTATAAACAGGTATATTTGATCAAGAATACGCAAAGATGAATTCGTTTTCCCACGTCCCTCCGGGTTTTAGATTTCACCCAACAGATGAAGAACTTGTAGATTACTACCTGAGGAAAAAAGTTGCATCGAAGAGGATAGAAATCGATTTCATAAAAGACATTGATCTTTACAAGATTGAACCATGGGATCTTATAGGTTTGCCAAATCACATTATCTTTTGTAATTTCCTAGGAATTAAAAGAAAAAAAACTGATTTCTTTTTAAAAAAAAAAATAGAGTTGTGCAAAATTGGACATGAAGAGCAAAGTGATTGGTACTTCTTTAGCCATAAAGACAAGAAGTATCCCACAGGGACTCGAACTAATAGAGCAACCAAAGCAGGATTTTGGAAAGCCACTGGAAGAGATAAGGCTATATACTTGAGGCATAATCTTATTGGCATGAGGAAAACACTTGTGTTCTACATGGGGAGAGCCCCAAATGGACAAAAATCTGATTGGATCATGCATGAATACCGCTTGGAGACCAATGAAAATGGAATTCCTCAGGTAATATATCAACCCTAAACCTAACTTTTATTTACAATATATTCAATGTACCCATTTGAGCTAATTCCATTATATTGGTTGTAGGAAGAAGGATGGGTTGTGTGTAGGGTTTTCAAGAAGAGATTGCCTGCAGTTATTAGACGAATGGGAGAGTACGACTCATCGCCTTCACATTGGTATGACGAGCAGCTCTCTTATATGGCCTCTGAGCTCGAGACAAATGGTACAAAACGGCTTGCCCCAAATCATTATCAGCAGCACCAACAGCCTTTGCCATATGGCCTCAATGCATCTGCTTACTCTCTCAACAACCCTAACTTGCAATGCAAGCAAGAGCTAGAACTACAGTACAATCACCTGGTACAACATCATGAATCTTCTTTATCATCCAACAATATTATAATAATTGCAACTCTTTTTCTTATGGAATACGCAATAACTCCACCTAACTTGTTGCAGCAGTCCAATCTCGCGCATGAGGAACAAATGAATCAAGGGAATCAGAGTTTCAGCACTCTATACATGAATAGAGGGAACGAACAAACGTTGGACCAAGTAACGGACTGGAGAACTCTGGATAAATTTGTTGCTTCTCAGCTAAGCAACGAGGAGGCCGCCACAGCTTCTACTTCTCTACAGAACAATGTTAAAGACACAAGCAATGTAGAGTACCAAGTTGAAGAAGAAAAAGATCAGAAAATGGTTTCAGATATAGGAGAAGAATATGCTGCTTCGACTTCTTCGAATTGTCAGATTGATCTATGGAAGTGAGCACAACGAAAAACAAATCATATAAATGCATATATACATATACGTAAACACGAAGACTAATCAAGTGTAGATGATGATGGTACAGATATATTTTTCTTTAATTGATTCTTACTACACTATTGAACTTATGTTATATGCATATATACGATGCGTATGTATGCAATTATACATGTACTAGATACATGATTAACCATATAAACTCTAATCTAAATGTGTATTTTTATATACAATTGTTTACAATACTTATTTTTATAACTCCAATATTTTTATATACAATTGTCTCTTATTACTCTAGTTTTTTTACATATATTCTTTCACAAAAAGAGCTATTTATTTGTCAACTTATATATTTTCAATATCATGAGACTATTTTACAATGTGTTCCATATTACACGATAGTTGGATTCTTCAACAAAATCTATTTGCACTTGCATAAAAGTGATTATTATCTCCTTTGTTCAGTGTTTCCATTCACTTTTTTTCCAGTCATTTACAATTCAATACTACAAAACATATAATACACGATTAATGTTACACAACATATAAAGAAACAAATGTTATAACATATGCATATTGTAATCACACAAATGATCTTAACAAACTGAAACTACGAGGCGTCACAAAGACCAGTCTTCTCATCGCAGAATCCATCACGGCCAAGCAGACGTTGAGGTGGTGCGCTAAGTAAAGGAGACGAAGGGGAGCCATATGCATTTCTCCTGCTATTTCCACAGCCAAGACTCTTCCTTGTGCTCACTCCAGTCAACGGGTTTGTCCCGTTTGCGTACTTACACAAAGCCTTCAAAAGAAAAATTTGAAAACCACTCAACTTATGTTAATGGGAACCTATGGGGAAAATGAAACGTTACCTGTTTCTGAAGAAGATCAATGACAGCGTCACTAAAATCTGCGCCTTCGATCTTGGCACCACCAAGGTCACTACGGGTTAGAACCGAACGTACAAGAATTGCATTCGTCAGATTTGCCTCGTTCAGTACCTAAAAGTTTGCCATAAAAGAATCGTTCCTTTAACCGATAGGATAATGCCTCATATGCAAGTGATGTATATACAGAGTATAGTGTATGTCATATACCATCCGGTCCATCAATGTATCACTCAAATCAGCACCTGCAGAATCAAAGTTCATAATTTTCAGATACACAACATCAAGGTCTCAAATGCTCAAACATGATATAAGGTTGCAGCACAGGGAGCAAAGGAACTGAGTTTCTAGTACAAGGGCACAATGTGAAAAGTTGATCATTATATGTGGAATATGTTATCTTTCATAAGTCTAATACCACGAATCTCATAGTTACTGCATAGGAAGGGGCCTAAGTGATAGCATAACTGAGAGAGAGTACCTGAGAAGTTAGCTTTGTATGCAACTGCTTTCTCAAGATAAGCACCATTGAAGGTTGAACCACTAAAATCAGACTCTCTCATGTCTGCAGAAGTGAAGTTGGCTCTTCTGCAACAATATCAGTAAACAAGTACACATGATTCAGAACATTAAAAAAGAAAAACAAAGTCTTGGTTCTTCAGATTAATGGTTTCTTGATTAAAGATTTCAAATGTTTACCTAAAATTCTCATTGGAGTGAACTGTTTTGCTGCAAAAAACAAAAAGAGTGTTCATCTCAGCCAAACGAAACTTCTCTGCAGATTTGTTGCAAAACATTCAGACAGAACCATTTGTGATACCTGAGATCAGCAGAACCGAACTGAGCAGCTGATCCTATACCAAACTCACCACGTATATCAGCCTCGAACTTGTTAAGATCTGCCATTGCTGGAAACCCTGAGCTCGAGACTATCACAGCCGCTGCTAATGCTCCAGATAAAAACCTCCTCCACGTCTTCGGCTCTCCACCGGAGCAACAATCTTCCCTTTTCAAACAACAATCCATTACCATAAGTTCATAAAAATCCAAACTTTGCGAAAACAGGGGATCTTAAAGACTCTGTTTTGCGATAGAAGTGTTCGAATCTCACCTAGAACTTGACGAATCTCTTTCTGGTCTTGAACGAGAGATTAGCTGTAGACGTCTCGATGGATACCTTGGAAGATGGTGGAGAGAGCTTGAGACGGGAGATGAGGATCGTGAAACGTCAAGTGACTTCATGGGAAGAGGAGAGAGCGACGAGAGAGCCATTGCTAAATGGTTTAAACTTCGCAGAGTAGAGACTGACACATTCAACTTCGTAAAACAAGATATAATCTCGCACGTGTGAAAGAGTTTCATCATCTACTTTGGTTGGCTTAGATATGTACACGTATGTCACTTGTCTTTCACCAGTCTACTCTGTTCTGACTTGTAAACAGAGTAAAAATAAGATCTTTTGTAGAGGAACTTATTATTGTGTTTATATACTGATGTCTGCGTGAATGAATTTAAATAAAAGAATCCACAAGGAGGATAACGATAGCAAACTACATTAGAATCTGTAAAACTCTTCGAGCTTTCCAGGTAAAAAGTCAGGGTCTTCAGGTGCTTTGTTCTTGATCTTCTCTTGGAGGTCTAAACTCTTGGGAAGTATAATCTCCGCACCTAGACCTTGTGTAGAGAAATACCTCTCCAACAATATCTGCAACATAAGAACACTCGATAAGAACAAACCATAGATACTACTCAAGATAGTGTTCTCATTGCCTTACCACAGCAGCGTATGCATCCTCTCTGTTCTGTCTTTCACTCTTGCCAAGTCCCCTGGATATTCAAACATCTATCAGATTCAAATCATCCACACATGAGTAACCAAGAACAGAGAGAGAATGAGAAGAGGAACTAACATTACAATCATTCTGTCTGAGGCTTCTGATGATGTCCCATGTTCATCCAATACATAAACCCTCCAACCCCTTTTGAAAAAAAAAAAACCAAAAAGTTCACAACTTTGAACTGTGAATGTGTGTGAGTGAGTATGCTTCACCTCTCAGCAGCTTGAACCGCAAGCCTTCCAGCAACAGATCGAACTTTATTCGACTGAACCGTCTCTTTACCATCAGAAGATCTCGGCAATCCAATTATGAACTCATCAACCTCCTGCAAACACACACTTCCAATCAAAATCACTTCTAACCTCCAAGAAACGTTTCGAAATCATACCTCTTCTTCTGCAATTTCCAGAAGCCTTGTCTCGAGCTTCTGCCCTCTCGATTTCAAAACCTAATAACCAAAAAATCAACATCACTTCACTAAACCTTTTAGAGATGGATGACTTTTCGAAAGTTACCGTGAGAGGTCGAAAGGTGTAGCCTTTACTGAGCGCGACTCCTGTCTTCGACAACCCTAGGTCTACGCCGAGACTGAACCCTCCTCTCCAGTTGCTGTCTGTTTTCCGGCGAACGGCGTTTGGGGGAATTTCATCAGTTGACGTCGCTGCCCTTAACGGTAGAGGATAATTACGAGATCTAATGGGAGATAAGCGAGGGCCGAGAAGGGTATTTGCGTCTTTTGGGGTTCTGTGGTAAACTGTGAAGGAGGGGAGATACTGAAGAGAGCGCATTGCAGTAGCAAGAAGACGAGAACAGTGACGACTACTTTGGCGATGTGACAACAAAAGCTCTGTTCTTAGACCTTCTGCCCCTATCCGAAGGTTCAACTAGTTTAGTTTTAACTTTATGGGTCAAAAAGGCCCAATACGTTCTTTTATTTTTGTGAGCCCAACATGTCCAATTATTATATTATACAGGCCGAATAAAACATTTTATTTCACCAAAATTTTAATAAGGATTGTGAGAAAAAAGTTTGTTACATATGAATATTTGATATCAAATATCAAGCATAATATAATAATAAACTGGTAAAAGAACAGAAACAGAAAATATAATATTTAATTCCAAGTAACCTACAAAAACAAAATAAATGGCTGGAGGTCATGGGTGTATGATTAGCTGGAGGTGCTGGAGAGAGCACGGACAGCTTCCTCAGAGTAAGGGTGAATGAAAGCACTGTTCATTTGCCACACTTTAAACGACGCCGTAACAGTCGCATCAATAGCATTGTTGAATACAAAGAGCTTAGCTGCTCCATAGATGGCTTTTGTTGGATATACCCTTGACGTTATGCATGTTCTTCCACCTTGTGCGAATCCTTCTACTATAGAATGATCCACCTATTAAAAATAAAATAATATTCAGTACACATTGTCTGTTATTAATGAAATTTATACCAAAATATATATATGGTTCAGTAAATTACCAATATTCTCATGGTTAATTTCTCTCCTTTTAGAACCGGTACAGAACTACCATAAATTGGTTTAACGACATCGTTGGCAAAAGTTGACCTGTTACACAAAAATGTTATATTTCATCATCGAATTAATGTTACTACGGTTAGACATTACTTTATAAATGTTTAAAGAAAATAATATACCTTGAGGTGTCTGTGCAGAAGAAAGTTTTAAGCTTAGTATCTTTTCCCTTGGCCACATAGAAGTAAACCGGAGTTTGCTCCGACAAGCTCTTATCCGCAAGAACCGAGAATCCAAACGGTCCTAACGCACCACGGACACTGGCGCCTCCGCTCTTTTGGCAGCTAAACTCCTCAGTCTCAGCCACCACCGAAGCATCTCCAAGGATTTTGTCAAGAGATTCTTTCTTGATCTCGAACTCTGCTTCTATGTCTAGCTGAGTTGCGGAATCCACATCGACCGGTACCACTGAACCGGGACCCACTTCAATATCAAATTGCTTGCTGTTTAATCTAAGGGATTTAATTTCTTCCACTGGCCATTGGACCAAGTTCTTTCCTGTCTTTGTGTCCAGAACAACAGTTCTTGGTATACCCTAATAATCATATAAACAAACATTAGGCCCTACCTTGAATTACAAGCAGCCATAGGAAAATAAAACCTAACTTTCGCAGCACGTTACGTCAAGGAAACAGAACATACCTGAAGAGAAGACCAGCCCTTTTGTACATCAGCAGCCTCACTATCAGATTCACCAATCCAACTCCACAAGATTCTCCGACCCTTGTTCTGGTCATAAAACGTCTTTGAAGCATAGAATTTTCCGTAATCATATCTCAAACTAGCAGGCATCCCAACATCGATGGTAGGATCATCCGGGATCCATGTTCCGTTCGAATCGAAATACGTTCCTACAGCATAATGATCAAACCTGGTGTCGTCCATGCTAGCCTTCACGATGTGCTTCACATTTGGTCCGTTGACCGATGTGTCGAGCCCATTGACCGCAGTCTTAGACACTGGATAAAAGTCAACACACTCCCACATCCCCGTGTTTGGAACCTTGTGCAACAATGTGTCGTGTTTCTCGTAAGTCTTGAAGTCGATCGTGTCGTACACGAGTGAGATTCCGGTTTTGTTGATCTTGGAACCAATTGTGATCCTCCACTTTCCATCTGATGTCTTCCATGCAGTCGTTGGGTCACGGAAGTCCTTGGGGAGAATACCTGGCGGGGGTACTAGAACCGGATTGCCTGAGTACTTGACCCATTTCAATAGGAGTGGGTCGTTGAGGTCCTCAGGGTAGGCAAGATTTTGAACCTGAGAACATTATATAATTATTATCATTAATACAATCCTTAAACCTAATTTACATGTTCGAAAACTAATGTACCAAAATCTGGCTTTCCTAACAGTTTTTTGTCAAGAAATTTTCCTAACAGTTCATAGAAACAATCTAAAAACTAGGCTGGCGTCAAATATTGTGGCATTTATAATTTCAAAAACTATATTATAATTATCACATGTTCACTACACAGTTATATATAAATATCATCGGATTCACCCATTTTTCTTAGGTTGTGTCATTAGGAAAATAGTATTATGGTAATATATTTAAGTTTTATTCTTATTAGAGTTTCATGATCTTTAATATTTTAGAGCAAATAAGTACTTTACTAGATTTGATAATATAGCTCTGTATATAACTTGACTGTTTTGAAACTGTTATTTTGATTTTGTTTCAACACTTGAAAAATTGAATGTTGCCTTAAAATCTTCGGGTGTACATACCTGAACGGATTTGTCGGTGGAACCAGTGTACAACATGACGATAGAGCCATCATCGAGGAATGTGGCTGAGCCTGTCCAGACACCATTGGCATCATACCATTGGTCAGCAACCATCACTATGGGTAAATGGACCCAATGGATTAGGTCCTTAGACACGGCATGGCCCCAAACAATATCACCCCATACGGCTGCATTTGGGTTATACTGGTAGAAGAAATGGTACCATCCTTTGTAGAATAATGGACCTGGACAAAACGCAAAAACATTTTATAAGGGTCAAAATGAATACTACTCCGAAATAGTGCAATTTTACGTAGACGACGAAGTTCTAGCTATCCAAACGAAATAGCATAGTTTAGTATACCCCACTGGCAATAATCAATTTGAGATAAGATCCAAACTTTGCATTCATAAGGATTTATCAATCAAGATAACTTTTATGTGGCAACCAGTGATTTGTTCAATCTCTTTAGCATGTGGATCTCATGTGAGATATGAAGTGGCAAAATCAATTTAAACTAAAATATAATAATTTTTTGCTATTGGTTGTGAGGTAACTCTGTTCTGATTTCGTCAGTGAGCCCTTGGCTTTAACGTGGATTGTGTGATGACGCTATGTGATCCACTACTTCTTGTCCCTCCAATTATTTCTTTTTCATATTTTGTATTAAGATAAACATACTTTACAGTAAGAGAAATTCACTTTTTACAAAATTAAAATAAACGAACAGAAAGGAAAGTGAAACTTACCATTAGGATCTGCAGAAAGAAAAGCCCACATTTGCCATTGAGGAACATCGTATTGGATAAAAGGAGGAAGAAGAAAAACAAAGAACAAACAGAAATATTAGAACAAAATTAGAGACTAATTAGCACAAGATCATATGATGAAATGAAACTATATAACGTTCTCTGAATTAAATTTGATAGATTTGAATGAATCAGTCACTGTTGAATAATTTGGGAATTTGAAGATTTTAATATTCTCTCCCATATTATGGAAAAGGAACTATTTACGTGAAAAGGGAAGAATGAATATTCATTCTTTAAATGTGTAACAAAAAGAGGAAAGACTTTTTCAACCAAATTAACAGATAATTAAAATCAACTATTTAGTTTTTTTTTTAAACTAATTTTTCGCATACCGTTCATCCAATTCTGTTCCGGCTGGAAATGAAACGCCGTTCGTTGCCATGACAACACACTGTTGTTCCAGGCGAACGCCACCGTATTCCGGTCACCGGAAAGGTTCAACAACTGACCATTGCTTTTCTCCGACACGCCGGCGAGACGTGCACGTGACGTTGACGTCGATGTTTCATAGCTTTCGAGTTTAGGGTCGTTAGATCTACGAGATCCGTCGTGTGTGGCGATGAGAGCGACGTAAAAGGCGATAAACAAAAGCCCAAATGAGACGGCGAGGAGACCTTTAACGGGTCTTCTACTGCGATGGGTTTCCGCATTCGGGTCGGATCTTGACACGTCGGATGGGTCCTCTTCTCTGGCGGAGATTGGCAAGAGAGCATCGGAGCTCGCCATTGTTTTCTTTTTCGTTTTCGAGTTTTTTTCTTTGTGTTTGAGATTTCGATGCACGAGCTTTTCTAAATCCCGTATTTATAATAGAGTCGGAAAATAAAAATAAAAGTAAAATAAAGTGAAGATTTATGTCTTCCTGCTTCGCTGGAAGAAAGAGAAATGTGTGCGAATGTCAAAGTAAAAGAGATTGGTCTATCTGCAGTAATATGTGCAGT
This sequence comes from Hirschfeldia incana, assembly GCA_026261945.1. Lineage (NCBI taxonomy): Eukaryota > Viridiplantae > Streptophyta > Magnoliopsida > Brassicales > Brassicaceae > Hirschfeldia > Hirschfeldia incana. The sequence continues at coordinate 2,823,175 of JABCMI010000019.1, forward strand.
GTCTAAATCATTTTTACGTATTTCTATTATAAATTTTGTTTTTCATTCTACAATGAATTAGGGGAAATTGCGGTCTATAACGATAAAACCAAATATATTTAGGTAAATGACCAAGCTACTGTAAATTTTCATAATCCCAAAAGTGACCTTATTGCATTTTGCAGAAATCATAACCCGACAAAATCCCCTATCTCTTTAGCCATCTTCCTTTCTTTTCTTTTTCTCCATTCTTTCTGATCAAACAGGATCTCCTCTCATCTTCCTCTTCTGTTTGTGTAACCTAAAATCTATTTAAAATGTATATGTCTTTTGTTCTCACCGTGAAACCAAGCTTCCCCGTCGTGAAAAGACCAATATGTCTCTTGTCTCTTCTCCAAGCCATGACCACCAAACTCTGCCGCCGAGCTCTTCCATCGTGCTCTGTAAATCAGACAGCTCCAGCTCTAATCGTCAGATTCTGCAAATAGAAAGCATGGTTCTCTCCAATGGTGAAGTTTAGAATATTAGCACATCTGGCCCTTGACCTTTTGGCTACTTACTCTTTGACCCCAACACAATTGATGTGAAGGAACGTCCGTTTGAATTAATTCCTCCTGAACTTTCGATTGTGAGTAACCCAAACGAATAAATTTGTGGCTGAAGTTGAGAGACACTCGAGAGAAAAAGTAGATCCCTTTCGCCTCCGGCGATCGGCCGGCGCGTGAGCGCGCGTGCCGTCGCCGGAGGTCTTTATCCTTTCGTCAAGACTATCGTCTCGTGCTCCTCTATCACCTTCTTGCCATGTTTGCCTTGTTGGAGCTCTGTTCCTGACCGCCTTCTGTCGGTGACTCAGTGAGTCAATCGAAGCCAATGACGGGTTTTGGTTTGGAGTAACGACGCAGGCTTGTGTAAGAAGCGGAGGGGGAAGCACTTTTGTCGTTTGTTTGTTTTTCCGGGAGGCGGAGGCTCTAACAGCTCCGCCGCCGCCGGCTCTTGCTACCGGGAGGAAGAAGTTCCTTCAACTTCTCTGTCGCCGGTTCCTGTTTCCGGGGAGTGAAGGTATCCATGTTCCTGCTCCGCCGGCTTTTAGGGTTTCGAGGTTCTATGGGTTAGGGTTTGTGACCCAGTTCTAGGTCGGGTTGGTTTTTTTTTTCGATTGCGGTGGATGGTAGAGAGTGGTTCTGCTCTACGGTGATGATGGCGGTTCGCGTGTTTCCTGTCTAGGGTGTGAAGTGGTACATAGGCCGAGGAGATCTCGTTTGGTCGATGGATTCTCCCGGCGTGATGACAGTGAGGCGAAGGACGGTGTCGAAGCTTTCCGATGAGAAGTCAAAGCTTGAAGTTCAGAGAGGTGTAGTCAGAGGCTCCGTCGGTGATGAGCTCTGACGAAGCGTGGTTCGGTGGTCGTGCTCCGGCGACGTCTAGAGAGGGTGTCGGTCAAGTCGAGGCGGTGACGTTGATTCTTGCGCTGATGATGCAGATGCATCCACGTGGACGGCCGCGAGACTCCTTGACGCGTGCATCGATCTAAGTTGTACGGAACGACTTGTTTAGCGTTTGGGCCCTTGGGCCTTTTCAGTTATTTTGTTGTGCCCTGGCGGCTTTTGGGCTTTATGCCTGTGTCTTAGCTGTTGGGCTTCGGTTTGTACTCTGGGCTTGGCCCATTCCTTCAATCTATAAACAACTTGACGGAAAAAAAAAAAAAGAGTAACCCAAACGAATATTTCCAAACTGCAGCCGTAGTAGTCCCTGAATTCTCCAATTCTTTTGTTTCGTTTATTCGCCTGGGACAAATGTTATGGGATTTGATCAAAAGAAAGACAACTGTTATGAGTTTTCAATAATTCTATAAAGCCTGTTAGCAAATAAACGGAGTCCATGAGGGGAATAGTAATGATTCAATTACAGCCCCATTACATGTTCTTCGCGCCGATGTTGCAATATCTAACGTCGTTCGAATAATTGGTCTCCCACTAAAGAACAAAGCAACTGGACACCGGCAAAGTAATTTTTTTCCCAACTCGTCTTGAGGTTACTCTTGTCATTTAACCTACTCATGCCACACGAATCGATTACCGGTAAAATGAGCACGTTTTCCCAGTATCTTATCGAATTGTGTATATTGAGTTAATTAATCCATGAATTAGCCCATGAATGTCAGAAAGAAAATAGATTGGTCTATCTGCAGTAATAATGCAGTGTTTAAATTATTTTTATGTATTTCTATTATAAATTTTGTTTTTCATTCTACAATAAATTAGCCCATGAAAGGTTAACATATAGTAGTAAAATTTCTCAAAATTGAAATAAAGAAAAAGGAATTTCAAAGGAAAACAATTGTATTCGTTCATATCTGTTAATTAGTCCCTTTGGCTGAATGAGTTATACCCTTGACAATGATATGAGTTATGCATTGAATTGTCAACCTACTTTTGTAGAAATTCATATTTGTAAGTGCAATTGGAGATGTGTTTAAATCTCGACCAAGGCATAGATAATCACTAGAGAGGAATAGATTTCATTACTAAATCCATTACATTTTCATTAACTGGAGATGTTAGTTTCACGGTTATCTGTTGGCAAAAATGGTTATATATATGCAGGGTGTGTTTAGTGTCAAGGTTGGCTTACGCTGTAACATGTACAAATACATCATATTCACTTCTTTGAAAATATGGATGTAATTCCTATTTGCCTTCTTCGGAGATTTTTACTTCCGTGTAATATTTGATTTCGCAAACTTTTCATTTCTTTGGTCAGCATGACAGCATTGATATTACCAACTTAAAGGCATCAGTTAATATCGAATTACGAATAATTTATAGAGAGACACGAGAAACACGAAAACATAACCGGCCAACTACTAGTCAAGTTTAACCGCTAAACTAAAACTCTTTTTTTTTAAGACAACAAATAAGCTCGAAACACGTTAACATTTAACTCGATCCAACATAAAACAAAAGTTTATGGACCAGTAAAAACAGCTAAGTAATTTTGAACCGTTGATTTGATTTGGCCGGTGGGGAAAAAAGTAAGAGAATTGGTTTCAGTTCCATTGGGAAAGGATAGTTAAGAATTTAAAATACACATTTAACACCACTTGTTAGTTTGGTCAAGCACATTATTAATACATTGTCTCAATCACAACAGAGTCCAGGAGGAGGAACCCATGTCCAATAATTATGATAAGAAATGAACCAACACCGATTATAAGAAAAATAAACAATTATTACAACACGTGAAACCTATTCAAGCCACATATCAATTGCATGTGGGATTGGAGCCACATAGTAAGATCTGAAATTTAATTATTTTGTCTCTCTTAACGTTCTCATTTTCTTCATTTTTTTTTTTATTTTGTTAATAAATTTTTCGTTCTCAAACTATTTTTTTGTTGAAGTTAACTGAGCATACAAGAAGAAACCCCTAATTTTTGTTCGGTAATATTAACTTGGAACTAATATTTTAACCAGCATATTTTTATCTACAATTCTGTCAAGGGTATAAAATGCAAACACACCTCAAAGGATTTTGCACTCTTTTACGTTAAAACACCAAGTTGGAAAAGACAAGATTTGTATGATTGTTGGATGTGGGAAAACTAGATCCACATCTAAAAGACCGATAGGTTTTGGCAGACATAACGTGCCATGTCTCCTTAATTTGTCGCTAACATAGTATGTTATGTTTTGAGAACCTTAAAAATTTCGTAAAATGTTTTTTTAAGTAATGATAATTATCCTTCAATAATTCAGAAGGATATGCAATCAGTCAATCACTCCATTTCACAGAAATTATTCGAGTTTGTAATGAAATCACATATTGAAGTCGAACTATTCCATTGTTTTTATTCGTAATGATACGAACCCAGAACAATTTACAATCACACACGTCGTCGAAAGATAAGCACAATCATATAGGAAAAAAAAATGATTGAGCTTAATTCAATATATATACTTTAGTCAAAAACTAAATTCACGATATATATATGTAAAATTCTGAAGATAAATACTATACTAAATAATTGAAATGTATGTTTGTGCTTGTGTGCAGATGACTAAATTATAGAATTTTGACAAAAGAGGTTGATAGAGATCAGTGATCAGAGATCAGATAATGTATATGACTGAGACGGACAGGTAATGTTCATCCTCTTCTTTTTTTTTTTGGGTCAAAAATGTTCATCCTCTTCTTTGTCCTGGTACTACTTCTCATTTGGTTCACACATAAGTTTTTGGGGATGCAGATGACTGTATTGGTAGGCACAAGTTTCAGACCTAAACAACACACGATTGATTTAAGTCAGCTAACTTGTACCCCAAGTCTCAAATCTAACTGGCAGGTGAGTCTTTGGGAGATTGCAGTACCTTTAATGGCGCAATGACGTAATCAACCCTGAGACTGAGGATAACACTGAGAGTTAGAAGGGAAATAGAATCATGATGGTCAAAGCGGGGGTTGAGTTTACCCGAGAAGACTGAACAAGTCTTGTTTGTTTTCGGACAGCAGCAGCCATAAGCTTGGACTTATAACCATACTTGTGAATGTAGTTATTATGATCTTTTCACCAAGGCCACACTAAGGAAAAGTGGGTATTAATAGCGTCGTAGTATAGCGTTTATTACAGCTCTGCTATTGTATACCAACGCCGGCATTTCTAATAGTGTTTATTAAACTGAAACGCTATGTTTGTTATCGCGGGAAAAGAAAAGAATTTAGCCGCGCCAGTTTGGTAAGTTGAGGCGCCTTATCATTGCATATCAGAAAAAAGGAGCTATCGTATATGTAAAAATATATTATATTTTTGTCCGAAAATATCTCTAAGTACTTAAAACACGAGAGATCTCTCGAAACCCTTTCTTCACTTTCTTCACTTTCTCTTCGGTTTCTCCTCGGTTTCACTTTCTCCTTGATTCTTCATCGTACAACAGAAAATCACGAGAGATCTGTCAAATCAAAGCTTCAATAGGTATGTTCTCATTCAATCGAATCGAAAGTTCAGTATATCGTATCCACAAACGAAAGGAAAACGATTTGATTTTGATTTTGATTTCGATTTTGATTCATTCAATGTGAAAGTTTGTGATTTTGGGTTTTGATTTTGATTTGGGTTTCAATTCTTAGTTTGTGAGAACATGCATGTCAATTTTATTTGTGAATTTTGATCTTTCGTTTTTTGATTTCGGTTTCAATTTTGGATATCAATTTTGATCTTTCGTTTTGGTTTTACTTCAGAAATGGCAAGGACAAGAGGGGGAGGAAAAGTTGGTGCTCGTCGGAGTAGACGTAATCAAGGCTTGGAGGTAGAAGATCCAACACGCGAAGTTGCTACTCCAACAACGCTGAGAGTGAATAAGGAAAAAACAGCAAAGAAAGTGGCTTCTCCAAAAAGGAATGTAGTTAAGAGAAGAAGGGGTAGACCAAAGAAAGTGGCTTCTCAAGTTGAGGAGGTAGAAGATGTAACACCGCAAGTTGATGGTAGTGACAATGAAGCAATGTCTGAAGATGATGAAGAGGGTGAAGAAGAAGCTTGTTTGACTGGACATGAACAAAAACTACAAGTCAAGAAAAGAACAGACAAGAAAGCAAAGACTTTACTTCTTACGCCAACGAGAAGAAGTAGTAGAATCCAGAAAGTTTCTGCTCAACGAGAAGATGTAACACCGGAAGATGATGATTACCTGGAAGATATAACACCGGGAGATGATGAGGTTGCTCAGGTTGCTGAAGATGAGAGAGGAGGAGAAGCTTGTTTGACTGGGCTTAACAATGCTCAGGTTGCTCAAGAACAGAAAGAGGATGAAGTAGTAGAAGATGCCAATGTGGAAGAAGATGGACTTCTCGATGACAACGTGAACGAAGAAGAAGCGGCTAGCATGGAAGAAGATGGAGTTCTCAACGAGAAAGAGAACGAAGAACAAGCTCTCAATATGGAGGAAGATGGAGCTAGCAATGCTCAAGCTGATGAGATACCTAGTGAGGAAGGAGCTCTGCTAGATGCGGATGAAGTGAAAGAAAAAAATAAAAGAGGACCAACAAAGATGCGTAGAGTGGCTGAAAATCCTAATGAAAAGGTTGCGGTCACATTTAATGACTTTGGTGAGCATGTTGGACCTGGTTCAGTAACACTGTCATCTTTTCTTGGTCCTCTTGTGAGGGAACATGTTCCGGTAACACTTTCTGATTGGAGAAGACTTGATGCAGTGACTAAAGCAACAATGTGGGAAGAAATTCAGGTTTGTATATATATGCTTTATTGAACATCAATATGAAATTATAAACATGTTTAACCTTTGCTTATTTTGATGCAGGGGAGGTTTAACTTGCAAGAAGAGTGGCAGAAAGCTGTTATTTTCAAGCAGTTGGGAAGCTTGTGGAGGGCTGGGAAGTCAAGGCTAGTGTCACAAGTACGTGCCGCGAAGACTGTTGCTGAGAGATTAGAATTAAAACCCAGCAACGTCCCATCGGTTCAAGTGTGGAACACTTGGGTTAGGAGCAAGACTACCTCAAGTTTCACGGTAACTTATCCATAATTATATGTCATGTTCAATAAATTTAATCATGTCTTATTTCATGTCTTATAGATTTAATCACACTCATATTTATATTGTAGGAAATAAGTAATAGGTACAGAGAGCTGAGAAAAAATCAGATTCCTCATACCACCAGCCGCAAAGGAATGATTCGTTTAGCTTATGATATGGTAAATTTAGTACTCAAACATCTATATATTGTATAGCTTGTTAGAATAAACCTCTGCGTACTGAAATATATGTATGTATTTTATATAGCAAAAAAAGAGTCAAGATCTGAAAAAGGTGAGTAGGAGTAAGGTATGGATTGCTGGACATACTCATGCTGATGGTAGACCTGTGAAGCCTCAATATGCTGAGACTATTGTAAGAATTTTGGAACTTGTTATATTGTGTTTCATCTTCTTGGATTATGATCATTGAGTTATATTGTGTATAAATTTTTGTATCAGGAACAAATACAGTCACTTGATAGTCAAATGGACTCTACATCAGCTGCTGATAACATAAGGGAGGATGCTGTGACCAAGGTTTTGGGAAAAGACAAACCTGGACGAGTAAGGGGGTTTGGTAGAGGGATTACGGCTACTAAGCTAGCATTTTTGCAATCTAGAGACGCAAAGATTGCTGATATGGCTAGTGAGATTCAAGAGTTAAAGGGCATGGTCCGAGAGTTAGCTGGAAAGAAGCAGGTAAGTTTTTTAACTACATTTACTCAACTGGTGTGATGACAGTTAATAATTATTTTATATTCTCACAGAAAACTAATGGTGAGACTGAAACATCTGAAACAAGTGGTGGATTCAAAGAAGGAGTGAGAGTACAAATATTGGATTGGTTTGAGTCAGAAGATGTAGTTGTTGGTGAAGGAGAATTTTGCTCTGATGAACCGATGCACAAAATTGGTCGTGTACCGATTGGTCCTAATGCGGTGGCTGTTATTGTTAAGTCTGCATTAAGTTCGGAAGCTTCTCTCTGGAGGCCAACAACATATGTGTTATCTCTTGAGGATGCTGTGGGATACAAAGTAGCTTGGCCAATAAATAAAGTGCTTTTGGACAGGAATCCAGTAGCGTCTCAAGATGTATCGATGGTAAAGTTTAAATTCCAATCTAGTTTTTTTGGCATAAGTATAGGTCTCTAATTGCTAGCTTGTAACCTTTTAGCAACACAAGGAAGGTGAAACTCGAAGATGCAAAATCTATGATTGGACTACTGAAGAGGAGGAGGTTATTGCTGAAGGTCTCCTCTGCTCATCTAATAGGAAAGATATGGTTAACAATATATGTCTGGGTCCAAATGCTGTGAGCATTGAAGTGGTGAAGGTGTTTAAAGATAATGCTCATTTGTGGAGGCCAACTGCGGAAATGTTTTTGATTGGTGATGCAATTAACGAGATAATCGCATGGCCAGTCCTCAAGTTTGAAATCATGGCTACAGCTGCAACACCTACAAAACCTGCAGCCACCAAAACAGCATCACCTACCAAAGCAGCCAAGAAAAAAGCAATGGTATGTTATTGAAATGAACTCGTATTTGTTTGTCTGTTGGATGACGTTGGAATTTGTTGAGTTTTAGAGTCCAGGCAGCACTAGTTCCACCAGAAGTGCAAAGCAGAAGTGTATTCTCTTCGACTGCAGCAACACCGGACGTAAGGTAGCTGAAGGAAGAGTGGCTTCGACTGATCCGAAAGAGCTGTGTCACTTTGTGGCCCTGGGTCCAAATGCAAGCAAGGTGTGGGTTGAAGTGGCTAAGATTGGTGATGCAAAGGTGTGGAGGCCAAATTCAGAGATTGAATACATCTCTGATGCAATAGGCTCGGTTGTGGCATGGCCAAATGATAAACTGAAGTTGGTGTGAAAGTTTGAAACAATGTCAAACTGATAACAATGTTGTTGAATCGTTGTATTTCTAGTTTGAACTTCTTTTTTTTGTCGACTAGTTTGAACTTATGTGAACTTATGTGAAGCTATGTGTAATATTTACGTGTGATATTATGTGTAAGTTCAGAAAGAAAAAAAACAAATATTATATGTAATATTAAGATATAATTTTTTGTAACAAAATGATTATTAGTAAATAATCCATAAAGTTTGAATGATATTACGAGAATACATACATTTAAATCCTTAAACACTAAATTCAAATCCCTAAACCCCAAACTAAACCCTAAACCCCAAACTAAACCCATAAATTGTTCTAGATTTCAAAGTTTTTAAATTATAAGAAATGATATTGTAATCTTAATATCATTAAAGTCATTTGTTAAAAAAAATATATAACTCATTTGTCCAAAACCCAAACCCTATAGTCTTTGTACATACACTATATCATAGTGTTTATGAACACATGAGCAAGATTGTTGAGTTTTGATAAGAACTCAAATAAAATATTTATATATATACGAAATATTTTTTGAAAAATTGTAATATTGGTATTTAAATTTTTAAGATTTAATTTGGTTTTTTTAATTATAAATATATTTTTATATGTTAATTTTATGATTTCAAATAAAATTAGTACTTTGAGCCAATGAGGAGTAACTTCCAGGATTGCAGACGTGGCATCGCATAAGCTGATGAATGTATCTCGCCATCATCTATCTGAACCGTTCTTTTTCTAAGCCAATGAGGAGCCACCTCTAAGATCGTAGACTGATTAATCCTACACCGTTTGATTTACTGAACTAACTTTGATCAGAACCGTTCAATTTTTTTTCTCATCTCGCGACCAAAGCAGCGTTCAGAACACAACTCCGACCAAAACATTCTCTTCTTTCAGAACAAATTCCGTTCGCCGATTGATTTGAACGACTCTAAGTTCCGTTCGCCGATTGAAAGAAAGCTCACTTGTATAACCTAAGATCTCTCGAGCTCACTTGTATTCACCGAATATGGATAAGACGTGGATTTGGCTGCCAAGGTATAACCTAAGATCTCTCGATCTCACTTGTATTCACCGAATGAAAGAAAACTAACTTATTTTTCGTGTAGGAATAGTCACGAGTACTCAGAAGGAGCAACTAATTTCGTGTATTCATCCGCAAGAAGATTGGGAAATCTGTCTGAAATGCTGTGCCCTTGCAGAGACTGCCGCTTTTTGATATCATGTTCCACCTTCCAATACATCTCTCAAAAGAGGCACGCTTGGGAGGACCAGTTCACTTCCGCTGGATGTATCCATTTGAAAGGTTTGATGTACTCATTTGCTTGAGTTAATATATTTCTTGCAAGGATTTTTGACTAATATTAATATTGCTTCACTGAGTTATAGGTACATGAAAACACTAAAGGCCTTTGTTAAGAATTATGCAAGGCCAGAAGCATGTATGGCTGAGGGGTATTTAGCTGCAGAATGTGTTGCATTTTGTTTAGAATTCCTTCAAGATTCAGTACAAGTTCAACAACCAGTTAATCGTAATGAAGATATTGAGGCTCATAGAGTCGTGGTTGAAGGTCGGCCTCTGCAGAAGGGAGTAGAGGTTACCCTTTCAGATAAAGATAGAGACATTGCTCATCGCTATGTGCTAATGAACATGACATCTATGGATCCCTATGTTGAGTAAGAGGTTTATCCTTTCTGTTTCATCTGCTTTTTATTATAATTTGTTGTTCATAACTGTTGCTTAATGTAAAATCAGGATGCATTTGGAAGAATTACAAGCTAATGATGCTCGATGTGCTAGAAATGAAACTCTGTTGTGGAAACAACATACTGAGCAGTTTGCGGAATGGGTTAAAAAAAAAGGTTTCAACCCCAACTCTTTTCCGTCTGTAATATTTTATACATCTTGTTGGATTGGATTGTTGGATTAGTTGATTGATGATACTGCTTAGCTAGTAGCTTGATGATGAACATGTTATTGGATTGTTGGATTGGTTGATTGATGAACATGTTGTGTTGGCATATTAATTCAGACTCAACAAATGGTCATTCTAAGGAGTTGAGATGGTTGGCATTCGGACCAAGAAATGCTGCTTTAGCACATAAAGGGTTTATCATTAAGGGCCAGCGGTTTCATACGGATGCGGTTAAGCGGAAGACTCAAAACAGTGGAGTAAGTTATGAAGCGTTTAGCATGTGTAGATCAAGTGCTCGAGATACAAGACAAGTTGCGGATATGATTACATATTATGGAGTGATAAAGGATATTTTACTTATGGACTATCACATGTTCAAAGTACCGCTGTTCAGATGCAATTGGGCTAACACAGGGAATGGTGTGAAGGAAGAAGATGGCTTCACTCTCGTCAACCTTCATTTGAACCAGGCCGCTTATTTGAAAGATCTGTTCATTCTGCCCTCTCAAGCCAAACAGGTTTTCTACTCTAGGGAAGATGATAATTCTAATTGGTATGTTGTTATGAGAGCACCACCTAGAGGCTACCATGAGTTGGAAACAGAAGAGGATTTAAGTGCTGCACCTATGCCTGTCCAAGAAGTCGATGATCTGTGTGGTGAAGCTTCTGATGATGATAGTCTTTATGTTAGGGATGATTGTGAAGGGTTGTTAGTGGTAGATTGATAGTATATATATTTGTAGGTGTTGATGGTTTGTTGAAACAAGGAAATGTATCACAATGGTTTTATTTTAATATGAGTAATTTTTAAAATTTAAAATATTTAAATAAATAATCCATTTAAAATAAATTCAATTCGTAATTATTTAAATATATATATATATATATATATTAAATATTCTGGTAATCAAAACAATTTAATAACAAGAAACATTTGCTATCTTTGTATAACAATGAGTATTAATAACAATTATAACACGTTATTATAAGATTTAACCATTGCATAGAAAACGACGCTATCGTTGTTTATTTATTTATAGCATACGACAGTTCCGCTATCGAAAGTGTAGGACCTATTATAACGGGCGATGTGAGAGCGTTTAAGGGAACGCTATGGTAACAAACTAATAGCGTTTAACGGCCGCTATTAATACCCACTTTTCCTGTAGTGCCAAACCGTAATCTTCTCCGGATTTGGTAGCAGTTTCAATCTCTGTATCTCCTGAATGGTTACGAGCCCAATATTAGATAGGGCAGCTGCTGCAGCTTGAGCAACGCTGTATGTTAAATTAATGCAATATTAGATTGTGAATAGCAAGAATCAGATGTACTTAAGATAGAGTATAGATACATACATTCATTCAGTGGTACCTGTAAGTGCGTCAACAGCATTCTAATCAATGATGTAAAGAGAGTCAAACATCTAAGGTCATAAAAGTAGCTTGAAGAGAAGATGCTTACTCGGAAAATTGTATCCAGGAGACCGCATATGCCAAGGAGGAGAGAAAAGCTAACAGTAGCTGCAGTTGGCGGGAACCTGCTGTTCATTTTTAAACAACTTCAAGTGAAACTTTTGTTACAAAACCTTAACCTAATGTCTTTCTTGTATCCTCGGTCCAGACAAAAAAACTCAATACAATCACAGAATTACTGACTCTGGTTTTATGATATACCAATAACCAAATTCTTATGAAGTAGAGATATATCATACCTCTTAGGGTCATCGAAATCGACTGTATCAGGAACCAATCTCGCAATAGTTGATCTGAGTTAACAAACCCAGCCGTTGATATTTTCCAATTAAGGTGGCACCCGCCATTTTTGTTTATTCGAAACAAATGTCAGAGAATAAGACCATCTTATGGTTAGGAGTTTCACACACCATCTTATGGATAACGAGCATTTCATTTGCTTCCCACTTTAAGTATCATACATTACAATGAACACTCACACTCACACTCACACTCACACTCCAAAACACAACCACAACATGTGCAGAAAAAATAAAGGAAGTTTGATACAAATCAACTGACAGAGAGGAAGCAAAAATAAAAGGAGAGTAACATGTCCGACACACGTATGTGTTGGTCTGATGGTTTTCAACAGTGCACTATTGAGACAGAGATTCGGTTTGATGGTTTATCGGAAACCAACATGCCTCCCTGGGTTGTCTTCCTATAAACCAACCAAAGAAAAGGTTTCAGTTCTGGAAATAAAATATTTGGAAATGAGATAACAAAAACGGAGAGAGGAGAGGAGATATACAATTCTGCGTGATGGCAGGAAACGGAGTCTCGTGGCTTCGTCCTCCCATTCAACCCGTCCTATCCAATTTTCGGGTGCATATTGTATGACAAACCTTTCAATTTCATCTACGCTTTTGGAATTGAGCGGAAGCTTTGCTAGTTTCGGACACTGTTCTATGTGCATTTCCCTCAGACATGGAAATGGCAGGGGAGTCCAGTAGATGCTCTTCACCGCAGGCAATTCAAACATCACTAGAGTTTCTAGTTTTCCAAAAGAAATAATACCTTTTACCTCCATCTTTTTGGCTTTCTCTAAGTTCACTACTTCTTCTAGTTGCTCTAAATCCACCAGGTGTAGTTGTATAAGGTTTGGAGCGCACAACAACAACGTCAAATCCTTCAAACCACAACAATTTTTTACAGTCACATAGGAGAGACTTAGGAAGCAAGGACCTTTGAGGCTACGGAGAACAGTCGGAAAGTAAAAGATGCCTCTGATAACAACCTTTTGAACACATCTCCTCCCGATTTGTGAGGAAAACAGCTTCTCCAAATCCACGTCTGACCCAATTTCAATGGTTAGAACTTCTAAATGTTTCAAGAGAAGCAACTCCTCCAAACTTTTGTCAAATTGGAGCCGATAGGAACCAAGTAATTTTAGTTTTCTTAAACTCGGCAACATAGATATTCCATCGATACTCTCAAGATTCCTCATACGCTCTAGATACAAATATGTATCAGACTTTTCAACTTCCAGAGACCAACAGGTAGCTCCCAGATATATGTTCTTGACAAATCAAGATATTTTAAGGAGACTAACCCTGATATTTCCTCAGGCAGTTTGTCAAGACGAGCGTTCTGAGATAGATCCAAAACAACTAGTTTTGGCATAAAGTTGAAGAATCCACTTGAGATTTTTGCGCTGTTTTCTTGGAGAAATAGAGTCGTTAGTCTGGGACACTCGGGACTACCAGATATCTTTTCAATCTTATTAGTCATCAGTGACATCCTTTCCACAGCATTCCAGTTCTTGACTTCTGGTACCTTACATAACCTAACTGCGGCTTGCACGATACAGTTTTCTCTGTTTTTTCCAAGACCAGATGATATCCATAGAGCCATATCACGAACCACATCATGCATCTTCACCTTTGATATGCTGCTTCTATCCTCCACCAGCAAACATGAACTGACAAGGGTAGCAATTATCTCATAACCTTGGTTTACTGCTCTTTCTCTATCATCGTTTTCTCTTATGAATCCCTCACATATCCAGTAGTCTATCAACTTCTCTTTTTCTATCAAAAAGTCTTCAGGAAAAAGAGAGCAATATTGGAAGCATGACTTCATCTGGTCATCCTTCAGATTATCATAGCTATATTTTAGAACAAAAAGGCTTTGGTCATCCATGCCAGCAAAATCTGTAGCATACTTATTCAAAACCTCAACCGCAAGATCCCATTCTTTTATAGTTCTTTTGCATGACATGGTCTCGCCAATGACGTTGAGAGCTAAAGGTAGGCCACAACATTTTTCTGCAACTTTTCTTGCTTGTTCAGGAATGCGCGGGTGGCTTTTTAACGTGAGTGGCCCGACTTTTTTCTTGAACAGATCCCACGAAGCACTGTCTGTTAGACACTGGACTTCCATTGGATCATCAACGCCCATGCAGCCACATACTTCCTTGGAACGAGTGGTGAATACTACTTTGCATCCGTTTTCCCTTGTCGGAAATGGAACTCCAATTTCTGCTAAATCCACTTTTCTCGAGATGTTATCCAATAACAAGACAAATTTCTTATTCTTCATACGAGCGTGTATATCATAAGCCTTGTGTCTTTTGTCTTTCCAGTCCCACTTCTCCCCATGAAGGCCTAACTTCTCAGCGATGTCATCTTGAATCTTCTCAACCTGTAAATCACTTGACACCACAACCCAAATGACAATCTGGACACCGTCAACTGCATCACAAAACTTATTGTTGATCTGTGCGAGAAGAGTTGTTTTTCCGACTCCACCCATTCCATAGAGCCCCACAGTTCGAGTCTCGTCATCCGTGAGGTGATCCCACGCCTTCTCTAGCATTGTTTCTTGACCAAAAATTCTCGGTTGTAAAGGCCTTTCCTCAACTACGCATCTCATAGCTGGCAGTTCAGCCGCAACAACTTCAAAAGCTCCCTTAGCTATGAGATTGTCAACCTCTTTCAACATGACAGAAACCCTTCTCCCGTAATGCAACCTTTGTCGTTCCTTTGTTCTAGTAATACTTAGATCATCAAAGTGATTTTCGATGGTCTGAACACTAGTAAGCCATACCTGGACTTCATTTAGCCTTTGTTGACCCTTGCCTTCATCCTCTTGCACCCTTCTTAACACACCATACCGCGTTGCCTTGAGTACCCTTATGGTTTTCTCCAGAGTCACCAAATTCTTCTCAAGATTACGATTATGATTGCCTTCTCCACGTAAGCAGCTACCAACATGGTCCAATACTGAATCGCCTGATCTTTGGATAGAGATGCAACCCATCCTGCACTTGACTTGACACACAAAGAGAGAAAGATCCAAAATGCAAACGAATGAACAATTTTTCAATTAAGAAGTACGCTGTTGAACTGGAATATTGGTTGTCCTTCTTCTGAATTCAGCAAAAAGTCAAGTCGTCGAAATTATAAAGAAAAAATAGAAAGTCGTCTATATCACGTTGGGTCGAACAAGGAAGCAATTTTTTAAGGCTACTTAATCAATACAAAACTTAGTGGGGTCGAACAAGGGGGCAATTTTTATTCACCACCGCGGCTCATGAAGAGAAAAGACAGATATATGCGCACTCAAAACACGAAAGCTTAACAACTAATTCAAATGAAAACTAAGACAGAACAATATATGCAGAGTTCAATTTTTCAATTAACATAAGATATCTCTAAGAAAGCAAAAGAGCATTATAATCTGCTTTTTAATAAACCCAGTATGAATAATGCATTATACGTATGATAACAGGTGTCTCCTGAGTGATGAGTCCGCAATCATGCAATTTCGAACTACTTTTCCCCTTCGCTATAGAACAGTTTTACAAATGATCCCCATATTTCTACACATTCTCGAAATCACCCCACATACTATTATTTTAACAAGTAGCCCCCTACATGCATTCTTATTAGGATACATTCTTTATGGAAGAATTAGTGAACTAGCCTTAAAGAAAACCTATTAGGATTGAAGTCCTCTGTTTCCTCTGGTATTTATGCTCGTCTTACACCATCGGTATCACTTTTGATATTCAATGGTTATACCAATACATCAATCCCCAGTTCTACGACCCGATGCGTGGAAACAACGAATGTCTCTCTACCTTCTTAACATGGTATGCACCGTTATCAGCCTGGAACGGCAAACTAAGAAGATCGGCAAAAGCAATTGATTTATCATTCAAGAAACTGAGAAGCCGAGCAAGTCTCAACCCCTTTTTCAACCCACACACCTTATACTTCTTCCATCGTCCTATTCAAGTCAACAACAAGTCGAAGAAAGTCCATGCTCTACCAACCCTCATTCATCACAACGACTATCAAAGAGGAGTTAGACCTGATTTCAACCTCAACGATAACAAATTGTTCGAAGAATTCCAGAACCATGCATTCCGACTCAACAGTGCCAGACAAGCGTTCGCCATTCCTTTCATCCCAAATTGGATGTATTATCCAATAGACTATGGCATGAGCCTTGATGAAGACCTTCAGTTTTATCAAGAGAAATTTGCTCATCCACCTGCAAATTTTAGATCCACCAAATAGAAAACGTGCAGTAGCTCAGCAAGGAGAAAGGAAGACGGAAGAGAAGAAAGATACCCAAGAAGTTCCTCAAGAGTTCTTTCAAGACGCACAACTCCCAGATGATGAAATAAATATTGATGCAATTGGAAAAATGTTCAACATCGACATCAAAGACGATCCAAAGCCCGAAGAAGAATACATATTTCCAGAGCCCGAATACGTATGCCCGGACGACCACTACGGATGCTGCGAGGAGCATATGCTTGAGTTCACTACAAGAAAATTGAGATATTGTGACTAAATTTTGTGACGATCTCTCTTCGTTATAATATAGTGACGTTTTTAATACTGTGTTGTGACTACTATCTTCGGTCTTAATTTCGTAGTTGTTTCGTTACAATATTATGACGATGTAAATCGTTGCTAGAATTTGTAGCAACTTAAGACGTAATTGTTACCACAGTAAAAAACGTAACATTCATGACGGTTTGTGGCGACCTTTAGCGTAATTAATTAGATACGAAAGTGCGACATAATTAAAAGTCTCTGTTTGTGATGATATAGTGACTAAATTTTAGTCACTAACTAGTACAAAACACAGATACTTCTATCATTTCAAATTTTGACCTAAATAATGTAGCAAATTTGTAGCTAACTAAAACTAAATTTCTTATGTTTTTTTCCACGTCTGTGAACCATTTATAGTATGTTACATATTTGAGTCAATTAAATAGTTACATAACAGTAAAAATATCTACGAAGTAAAATATCTTTTACAAACAGATAAGTCAATGTTACATTCTCGTATGTAGTACATAATTCTCATATTCATAGTTTTTCTTTTTTTTTTTGGTAAAACATAGGGTTGATACTTGGACCACTATCATTGAATGGTGACATTAAAATTACAAGACAGTGGATGGATATCGATGGTACCACTAATCAAGTTTCAGAAACTTATTGTCAAGAATTAGAGATTTTCCGGTAATCTGCAAAGAATCAACAAAAACTTGATTTTATTGCAATACAATATGAAAACTCTGATCAAATTCGTTATGTTGATTCATAGCACGGAGGCACTAACACAATGTGTATGGTCAAGCAGAAGATCTTGATTATATTGAAGAGGAAAAGGAACTTGGTTCGAATGTTAAAAGTGAAAATCCTGATATCGAAGTAATATATGAAGAATTTGATTAATTTATTTGTATATATTTATTGTCATTTTTTAGTCTGCTGTTTAAGTCTAAAAACTACACACAAAACTTTTAAGTATTATTTAAAAAACAATTGAATACTAGCGGTAGTCTGAAATTTAAGATACACTGCCATAAAACTTGTCAAAAGGGTCGAAAAACATGTAAGGCTTTTTATTGACTAAATATACCCACTAAGCCATTAAACCCTACATGATTTCTCAATATATAAAAACTTCATAACTTGCCGTCAGAATTGTAAATCTAAAAGTCTAACAGTCTCTCTGAAAACTTTTCTTCTTGCCAGATCTGGTGGTGTAAAGGTTTGTTTTTGTTTTTCATCATCCATAATCCCTTTTATTTACAGTTGAATTATTTACATCTCTTTGGAATCGTGCTCTTAAACAAAACTTGATGGATTATTTGTACACTTATATTTTATCATTGGCTTCTCCGGGAGCACTTTAGAGTACTATTAATTATTAAAAAGAAAGGATTGTTTTGTGTTCTTGTCATTTAGCGAGGAATAAGATATGCATACTGATCCGTTTATTTTTGGTTTCCTTCGTAGAGGACTCAACCATAGGTGGACGTTCATATGGGAGAGGACCAAATACGTACTGGTTCTCAATCTGCTATTTCCTAAAGACATGATGTAAACTCTGAACCAGTCGATAACAGTGAAGAAGTTGCACATGCTCCTGTACAAGTTGATGTTAGAATGATCCACCCATTGACATAAAGCACTCTTCAAGAAACGATTTGAAGCTCTAGAGGATTTTTTGCTTCAGTTGTATTTTAGTTTGTCGCTATATATTGGCATTTAATTCCTTTATGCTATTTGGGTTTTTTCATTCTTAATTGTTTTTCAATTTTACAATATATATATATATATATATATATATATTTTTTTTAATTTTACAGTATATTTACGAGTGTTTCTTTCTCATATTATTTATTTTTGGTAAAAGGTATTAAAATCACAATACAACCGACCGAATGTAAAAAGAATATGTGGATATATATTTAATTTAGTAAAGTTGTGACTAAATTAGTCAAAAATGTTAGAAATACGAGGTAACCTATTAGTACCTAAATAAGATTGATTTGTGACCAAATATTCTGATAATTTTATGATTAGAAATCAGTACCAAATTATACCATTTAGTGACGGCGCATTAGTCTTCAGTTGTGACGAATAGTGACCACTTTTTGGTCACACCAAGTGACGAAACTGAGACGGTGTAATGGTCACATAATATGACAGTTTTGTGACTTGACTATAAGTCGGTAATTGTGACAGTTTTGTCACTTTTACGTATCGTCACAACTTTGTGTCGTAATTGTTACTGTGTCAATACGTTGCAACATTGTTACCTTTTTGTTACCAAAAAAAAATTGTGACGTTCATATTGCAACCGTTTATAAATGGTTACAAATACGTCCTAATGTCAATATTGTGACCAAATACTTCTTATTGTGACAAAAATATTCGTTACAATACACTCATTTTTTTGTAGTGGTTTGAAATGGATCACTAAGCAAGTCGTTTGTTGTTTATGTATAATTATGTAAAATAAATGTGTTTAAATTTCTGTTTGAATAAAAGCATAAACATGATGTAAGCGATGATGTAATCGCAAGTTGCTTATGTAAGTGTGAAGTGAGGTAAGTGCTTATGTCAGCGTCTTATCCTCCGCTATATATATGTGTGTACCCCCATTATGAAAAACCATCTAAGAATTTCTATAAAAACCTCTCTCTAAGTTTCTCTCTCTAAATGTCTTTCTAAAAACCTCTCGTTTTCCAGACCTTATCACTTTTCTTGATAAGTTCTGATTTCTATCTTCAAACAACACTAAGATGCGATCCAACTAACAGCTGTGTTTCTTTGTTAGATATTCATCAACACGACTTTGTCAACACGGCAACTGGAAGAGATGATTTCCTAACAGTGTGTTGAGCCATATCTAAAGGCCCGTGAAGTGCCTGTATCGCTCTCTTTACCTGGAAATCATCGATTTCGTTTGTCAATACGACTGTCAATACGATGTTCATGTAACGTACAAAAAAATCAGCTATTCACGACTCTGTCAAACACCTACAATTAGTATTGGATTTGGACGATAATGTCCTTAGCGTTTGAAACAAAAATCCCTGACAATTACATGATGTCTCTGATTCACTGTCAGATGATAGGTTACTAGGATACTATAGGGCAGTATAGGTCTCTGTTAGAAGAGCTGAGAGCCACTAGTTTTATGATCTTTTTTTATGAATCAATATTTTTTTTTAAAAACAATTAATATCTTTTTCCAACAATCAATCTCGTTATTCAAAACATTAAAATATATAAACAAATATCTAAACATGTTAAACAAGTCATTAGCAATATATTATATAATTCTGTATTATTTTCAAACTAACGCAATATTTAACGGTTACACATAAAGTTAACTAACTAATATTAAAGTTAACGAATAAAATAAAAATAACTTAGCATATAATCAAACAAGTTAACATGTTAACAATAAAAGTAGCATAAACATATATTTGTTTAATTTTACATAAGTGGTTAAACTGGTAACATAAATCACCTAAAATCAGAAAATAGTCTTATCGACCTTCATATGTATCAGAAAAATCACTTGGCTGACACCAACTTCTCATACTTATATATACTATAAACTAATATTAATGGCTAAGTTTGTTTGTTAACATTAGACACATACAATTAACAGTCACTACAAAAAACAGTAACATCTACTTAAATCTTTAGCAATAACAACTAAGTTTGTTCATTAACATTGAACAAATACAATTAATTCATGGGTCGTGAGTCAGTTCCACCTATTCGTCCCATGTTACCGACCAAGCCTCTTCCTCTTCATTCAACCAACTGAAACCTTGTATCCCCTGCACCAACCTTCTTATGTGTCATACACAATAAACTTCACATCCATCTGTGTGAGCATCCAAAAATACTCTGTTGTGATCATATGCTGGCAATAATTTAAGGAGAAAGTATCAACATTATTGGTTAACAGACTAATTATACTTCTTCTACTATTATTATCTGATAATACAATATATAACTAGTAAACAAGTTATGGAGATTTTAAAATAATGAAATGAGCAGCTATATGCAATTTTAACAGTCATATTATCATCTACAATCACCATGTATCAATGAACGTCAAGTCTCTTGTAATATCATACCAACCAATTATCAACTTTGTTATCAAATTATGTATCAGCTAACAACACATGTCGTAAGTGACAAATCGTTTATCGGATAACAACTTTCATTAATGTAACATGTTAATTCACAGTCGTGTACAACCCATTTGTCCGCTAATAACCAATTATAAAACATTGTACGAGCTAGCAAACTAATTATCAACTAGACAAACAATGTAACAGTTAACGTCAAGCCTTTTGTAACATCATATCAAACAATTATGAATTCTTCAATATCGAACTATGTGTCAGCTAACAAAAAATGTAACAGGTAACCAATTATTTATCATATAAAATAACTTATCTTACAACATATTAACTCACAAAAACACCAAACTTCTGATAACCTGAAGATCCGCAAAAAGAATTTGAAATCAATCCAAAGAGAGTGCTGAAATTAATAATCTCAAGCTCACCAAAAATCTGTTTTGATTGAGCTCTAGATTCAATATAACTTTTACCTACACTAGCAAGCAAGTCTATTTAATCAGAACATTCAAACAAATTAAATAATCCAATAGAACAACAAAATATAGTTCAAATGTAATTTAGAAAAACATATTTTAAATTGTTAGATGCAGAAAATAATAAGAAAAACACTGTAAGAAAGATTAAAATCGAAGATGGTGAGAGATTCACCTTCACTTTAGCAGCAATGTATTGTCGTTCTTTGTCGCCACTGTCTTTTATTCGAATCCATCTTTGTCATAATCATATGTATTTGAAAATAGATGAGAGAAAAAAAATTAATGAATGAAACGTGAAATTGGTTCATAACGCTTGAGATGAGAAGAAAGAGATGTAGAGTTGCAATCTAAAGCTATGAGGAGATAAAGCTGACACAGCTACATGTAGTATTGCAAGTAGGAGAGTAGGGGTGTTTATGGAAAGGAAAAGTCTGGTTTATGAAGATGGGTAAGTCTCGAATTGGAGCATCCAATATAGGCACTTATGCCAATTGTCCCTAGCTTATTTCTCTGCATTTTCAATTCTGGAAACACAATAGCCACAAAACACAAGCTTACAAAAACATACCCACACATGGATCGTCTTCACATAACAAAGAATAACCAACATATTTTGTAATAATACAAAGTCTTAGAATGTCATACATTTATATAAGGGAAAATTTGCTAAGTATCCATATTTGAAGTCTATATTAAATACTTACCAATGAGTTGATATAAAGGTAATTTGCCTTACCATTTTACATTGGTTTGACCATAATAGTCTGTAATTTTATCTTCCCTATTAACATGTTCTTTCTTTTTATCGCCACTTTTTTTACTTCTTATAACTTTTTTTTCTATATTCTTCAATCCTCCCATATTTTTATCCGTAAAAACACTGCATTATCTCTCTCTTCTTCATAATATAGTATTGATTTTAAATTTACTTTGTTTGATAGATGGATAATAATTTCTACAATATTATGTATTAACTGCTAACACCTGTGTTACAATCTACAAAATATTTGTTAACAGCTAACACATCTGTTAACATCTATAAAATATTTGTTAACAGCTAACATCCCTGTTAACAGCTCTAATACATGTATTGCTAACGGCTAACATTTATGTTAGCATCTACAATATGTTTTAATTGATACATCAAATATTAAAAATCGACAAATTGTGATTATTGACTTTTTAGTAACTAATATATGTGTTACATGATAACAAATATATTAGATCAAGTCAATATTGCATTATAAAGAATGTTAATATATCATTTATTTGTTTAACAAACTACAAATAACATTTATATTGATAATCAATTAAAAACCGATAAAACTGAAGATCAAAACCACATAAGAATAAATAATAAAAATTAAAATTGAATTGGAGTAGAATAATATAATTTTCTATAATAATCATAGATTGAAGTTAGAAAAGAATAAAAATCAAAAGATAAGATGACGAAAAAATAAGAGAGAAGACAAAGGAGAGAGAGCTAGAAGATAATAAGCAGAAGATAAGAGAATATGCAAGAGAGAAGAGAGGGAGCTGACACACTCACTTGCATGTGCAGAAGATTAAAATGGTCATGATAATATTTATGTCAAATCAAATGTAAGTGGCTAAATAAGATCTCCCATATAAATATTTCCGCCAATCATCTCTTGATTTAATATAATCTGTTAGAAGAGAAATTTTTGTTTGACGAATATTGTGAAAGAAAAAAATGCAATAAAAGAAACGGGAGAAGAAATATAAAATAAAATAAACAGTCCAATGTAAATTTATGTATGTTTTTGTCAACAATAAATGAATATATTTATTTAGTTGTGTTTGTAAAAATATAGGAGAGACTAGGAGAAGGGATGCATCAGTTTTTTTTGTGGATGGTAAGAAACAGCGTTTCGTTGCTTCATTCTTCCAATCAAGACTTCGGAGCCAATCTTTCTCTTTGTATTGTATGACAAATTCTTCACTAACAATACTACTTGTAGAAACCAAGGGGAGCTTTCTAAGCTTCGGACATCTTTTAACGTAGGCATGGAGAAGACAGAGGACTCCAATAGATACTCTTCAGCTCAGGTATATTAGACAAGTGAAGAATTTGCAGTTTCTGAAAAGGAATAATCCTATGCATGGCTAATGGCTTTCTCTTCACTAATTATATCTTCTAGCTGCTCTAACTGCTCAAACATAAGTAATGTCTGTAGAAAACAATAGCCAAGTCAATCCTTTAGGCCAGCGCAAACATAAATGATGACTTGGGAGAGGTTGAAGAAACATCTGAAACTTTGCAATTCCACAAGATCAGACTTCGGAGATGATCCATAGTTGGCAAGTGTAAGTTGGTGTCTTGTTCTTGTAGATGAATGAGACAACGAATAGATATATCTTGCATACTGTTTACCAACCTGCCAAAACCATAATTTACGCAATATATCTATGGTCAAAATCTCTAAATGTTCCAATAGATTGCAGCTCTTTCACTGACACAATTCTCAAAATCTCTAAACCTACGGATTTCAGCTCTCTTATTGATTTAAGATCCTTAGTAACAAAGATCAAAGCTTTGTTTTAGACATTAGGAGGTGGCCACATCTTTCCAAAAGAGCTCTTCAACACGGTTCACATAACCTTCCACACTAGCTGACAAAAGCTCCACGGATGCAGGACCCATACCTGAAACCAAGCTTTGCTGGTCCTTTCGATCAGCTAAACAAGAACCAAACAAAAAGGATTAGACACCGGTTAAGCTAACCAAAAGTGTTGGTTAGGCTCAGATACCAGAACTAACCTCTTTGTTGGTGAAGTTGCATTTTCATTGTTGGGAATGGCAGGTGAGTCTTTGAGAGATTGAAGTACCTTTAATGGAGCAATGACATAATCAACCTTGAGATTGAGGATAACACCTGAGAATTAGAGTAGAATTGATGGTCAAAGCGGGGATTGAGTTTACCAGCAGCAGCCATAAGTTTGGACTTGTAACCATACTAGTGAATGTAGTTATTCTAACCAACTCGTATCTTCTCCAGATTTATAATGAATATAACGTAGAACTTCTTATCTTTATTCATTCACCCAAGAGGTGTTTATATACAACATCCTTAGCCTCTAACCTAGCTAGGAAAAGGCAATACAAGATATAGACAATACACATATCGTATAACTCCCAAAGATATGGAAAACCATATTTATCCTAAGCCCAATACTCCCACTCAAGTTGGTAATGATGGTGTTCGAATAACCAACTTGGACAGTAAAAAATAAAATGTGGGAGTAGGCAATGCCTTTGTAAGAAGATCTGCAGGTTGATGCTTAGTAGAAATATGCTTTGTCGTAAGAAGCTTTGCTTGAACTGCGTCACGTAGTGTATGGCAATCATTCTCAACATGTTTTGTCCTCTCATGAAAGACAGGATTCTGAGCAATGTAAATTGCAGATTGACTGTCACAGAACATGTGCATCGGTTGAGGATGAGAGAAACCAAACTGATGTAGCAGGCGCTTGAGCCATTTTAGTTCACACGTAGTATCAGCCATCGACCGATATTCAGCTTCAGCGGAAGAGCGCGAGACAGTACGCTGCTTCTTTGTTTTCCAAGAAACAAGAGAATCACCAAGAAGAACGACATAAGCACTCAGCGACCGGCGTGTAATTGGACAAGAAGACCAATCATCATCGCAATACGCAGTGAGTTGGAAATCACACGTAAAAGACAACATAATACCCTGATCCGGAGTCCCTTTCAAGTACCTTACAACACGTAAAGCAGCCAGCCAATGATCTTCACGAGGCCTTTGCATGAAATGGGATAAGAGATGAACAATATAACTTAATTCAGGTCGAGTAAAAGTCAAATATATGAGACGACCAACCAAATATATGAGACCAACCAACCAGACTTTTAGAGAGAGGAAGCTTGTGATTAAGCTCAGTTGGGACGTGAGATGGTTTAGCTCCCAAAAGACCACATTCAGCCACAATATTTAAAGCATATTTTCTCTGAGAAACAAAGATACCTTCTGGTCCTCTAGCGACCTCAAGTCCGAGAAAATACTTGATTTTGCCCAAGTCTTTCATCTTGAAGTGCTTATTGAGATAGATTTTAAAACGCTGTATTGTTGACTCATCGTTGCCTGCAATAATGAAGTCGTCGACGTATACCAGTATATGAAGACATATATTTCCCTGGATAAGTGAGAAAAGAGAGTAGTCTTCATAACTATGTGTAAAACCGAAAGCAAGTAAAGTAGTGCTAAGCTTTGAGAACCAGCAGCGCGGTGATTGTTTCAAACCATAAAGAGATTTGCGGAGCCTGCAGACCTTGGTAGGATCAGAAGAACGAAAACCTGGAGGTAGCTCCATGTAAATTTCCTCATGTAAATCTCCATATAAAAATGCATTGTTAACATCCATCTGATATACCTCCCAACGCTTTGCTGCTGCTAGCTTAAGTAGAAACCGAACAGTATTCATTTTTGCCACAGGAGCAAATGTGTCTTTGTAGTCACGACCTTCCTTTTGTCTATTTCCATGCACTTCTAGTCGAGCTTTGGGCCGCTCGATTGTACCGTCAGCTCTATATTTGTTTGAATAAATCCATTGACAACTGATTGTCTTCTTCCCCAGAGGTAAAGTAGTGACGTCCCATGTATGGTTATCTTCTAAAGCAGTAACCTCTGTTTTCATAGCACCTCTGAAGCGTTCATCCAGGATTGCTTCTTTAAAGGTAGAGGGAACATGCTCAGAGGTGATCTTAGCAAGAAAATCCTGATGTTTCTCTGAAAATACAGAGGAAGATAAGTAGTCAGCGATAAGATATAGTGTCTTACCTGAAACCGTCGGTAGAGAACTCTGATCAGACGAAGGAGGAACGGGAGAGGGGTTTGTAGACGACGTAGCATTAGTAACAAAATTCCAAAGGAGCACCGAAGGCTTTTTAGCTCTCTGGCCCCGACCAAGAACTTCAGAGAGATCAGGAGATTTATTGTGATCAGACTGCTCGGGTTCGGAAGTCGACACCGTAGGTAACACGTCTGGAACCGGAGATGTAGAAGGAGATATATGTGACGTCTCAGGCACTTGTAGTAGTAGTAGGAGAAGTTGTCGGGATAATCTCAGTAGGAGAAGACAATTCGGACACGTTCGTGGGACTAGTTACTGATGGATCTAACGAGTCCGTTGGTACCATGGTATTACTAGGTGGTGAAGCTGGCGTACTCCCCTTGGATTGCAGAGTCGGAAGTAGCCAATCATCAAAAATATTATCTTGCATAACTGGTGGTGTAACGTACTCTGTATAGGGAATACCTGGGAACTTGTCTTCGAAGAAAATCACATCCCGACTTATGAAGAATTCATTTGTTTCTGGATCATATAAGCGCCATGCTTTCTTTCCAAACGGATAACCAACAAACAAGCACTTGCGGCTTCTTGCACCAAATTTATCTTTATCTCTTGCGCGCCACTGGGCGTATGCAAGACAACCAAAAACACGAAGTTGATCGAAGACTGGAGGTTCACCATGAAGCATCTCATATGGCGCTTTGCCATCTAGAACACTTGTAGGAGTACGATTAATGAGATGAGCAGCCGCTAGAATACTCTCACCCCAAAATATGGTAGGAAGACGTGCTTGAAAGAGACAGGCACGAGCCACATTCAGAATATGCCGATGCTTTCGTTCGACACGAGCATTCTGTTGTGGAGTGTCAATACAGGAAGTTTGATGCACAATCCCCTGTTCTTGAAAGTTTTACGAAGAACTGTATATTATGGGCCATTATCCGAGCAAATCATTCGAACTTGGCGTCCAAACTGCCTTTCAGACATACTTGAGAAATTTTTAAGTAGAGACGCAACTTCTGATTTCTCAAGCATCAAATACGTCCATACTGCGCGAGAAAAATCATCCACTATGGTAAGAAAATATACTGCACCACAGGATGCAGGTGTTCGACATGGTCTCCAAACGTTGCAGTGAATAAGTTCAAAAGGAATAGAAGCTTTATTCAGACTATCGGGAAAGATCCGTCGAGTTTGTTTAGCTTGAAAACAAATATCACATTGACTTGAATCAGACAGATCCATAACAAGAGATTTAAAAGCCGGTAATGAAGATAAAACTTTGTATGATGGATGTCCAAGTCGACGATGCCAAAGAACTGAAGAATCTGTAGACTTTGTAGCCCCATGAACTCGTGCGACCTTGACTCCCGTAAAGTAGTAAACCCCCTCACGTTCTTCACCTGCTCCAATCAGAGTCCTCGAAAAACGATCCTGTAAAACACACAATGTATCCGAAAATATCGCAATACAGCCCGTTTGTTTCAATAATTTAGAGACGCTGATTAGAGTGCAATGAAAATCAGGGACGTAAAGAACATCATGTAAAACATAATCTTTGCTAAGTTTCAAGTTTCCTTGTTTAGTAGCCTGAGAATTGCGGCCATTAGGACACAGCACCGATGAAGTGGCTATGTCCTTTTCGTCATGAAGTAAGGCTAGATCTCCTGTCATGTGATGTGATGGTCCTGTGTCAATAATAACATCAGTGAGTGTAGTTTTACCAAACAAACGTTAAGACGAGAGGTTGCTCTGCTGGTTTTGTAGAAGAGTGATCAAAGAGGCAATTTGATCTGAGTTGATAGTAGTTGCTGCCTGAGTTGCATTGGCTCGACCGCGACCACCACGTCCTCTGTTTGACTGTGAACGGCCTCCACGTCCACCACGAGTACCCGCGACGGAATTGTTTTGCCGCTCAAGAAACCATTTTGGATACCCATGTACAAGAAAACATTCAGTAATATCGTGCCCTTTTCTGCCACAATGCGTGCACGACCGATTTGGATCTCTGGAGCGCGGAGGTGCCGTGTTGCTGAAGGAACCATGAAGATCTTTTGGGGTCTCGTTTTTAGCTGAGAAACCTAAAGCATCTGTCCGTGGTTCCGTTGAGCGACTTGTAATCATATTCTGCTCCTCACAAATCACTCTGGAGTAGACTATATTAAGATCAGGTAATGGATCTTCATCAGTAATCCGCGACCTAATAGACATAAAGCGTGAATCATCAAGTCCAAAGAGAAACTTGTGAACTCGAGCATCTTCTTTGTCTTTTTCAATATATTAAGCTGCAGCACAGGTACACGTACGCGTAGTTTTGAGGTTCTGAAGTTCCTCCCATAGTTTCGTGAGCCTTCCGTAGTATTCTAGAACAGATTGGCCATCTTGTTTGCAGTTAGTAATGGCGTCCTGGAGTTGATGAATTATGGCCCCGTTCTTGACAGAGAAACGAAACCGCAAAGATTCCCACAGTTTTTGCGCATCTGGTACGTGCGTAACCGTTGAACGGACCTTAGGATCAGTCGACGTACGAATCCATCCGACGATCATGGAATTTTCTGCCAGCCACCGTAATAAATCAGGACTATCATCTGATGGTTTTGGTATTTTGCCATTGATGAAGCCAAGTTTCTGCTTAGCTTGTAACGAATTGCGAAGCTCCGTGGACCATTCAGGGTAATTGTCATGGGTTAGATGAACTGATGTGATAAGAGCACCAGGGTTATCTGATGGATGAAGGTGATAAGGAGATATCTCCGGAGAAGCTCCTGGAGTACCAGAAGTAGTAGTAGAATTAATTGACATCGTAGGACGATGAATTTAGTAGTAGAAAAATCAAACGTTGATGAGCTTGATTAGAAAGAAAAAATTTGGTAAGATCTTATCTCTGATACCATATAATAAATATAACTAGAACTTCTTATCTTTATTCATTCACCCAAGAGGTGTTTGTATACAACATCCTTAGCCTCTAACCTAGCTTGGAAAAGGCAATACAAGATATAGAAAATACACATATCGTATAACTCCCAAAGATATGGAAAACCGTATTTATCCTAAGCCCAATAAGATTTGATAGCAGTTTCAATCTCTGTATCTCCTGAATGCTTACGAACCCAATCCCCAAGAGTTTAAGATGTTGACTTTAGCATTTCATTGAAACTACTCAGCATCTTTTGAAAAACAATGTTACCCTGAGGCAACCAACGAAAATCTGAATGACATGCACCGGCTTCAGCAAATCTGATGTTGGATGAAAAATTAGATTGCGAAGAGCAAGAATCAGACGTATATAAGAGACAGTATAGATGTATAAATTCAGTTGTACTTGAAAACGAAGGTAAAGTATTCCATCAATCCTGCAGCTTCAATACCTTATGAGAGCGGTGACAAGCACGATACTAATCGAGTAATCGTATTGAGAGACGGTAAATACGAAAACTTTGTTAAGATCTCCCATTAGTTGAAACTCGACCTGGAACTAGTTTGACAATATCCCCCACCTACATTTACAATAGACTGCATTTTTCTCATCAATAACTTGACCAAAAATAATCTTTGTGCAGAGAAAAGACTTGGAAATGGAATAAAAAACAAACAAGTTCTTAGAATCTCAATTTTATCGAAAAATCAAAGTCTGGACTAAGTTGTATCAAGCCTTGCGCAAGAAGAATCTGCCAAAGCCATATCCACTGCATCCTAAGCATGATATAAAGAGAGTCAATCTTTAGGGTCATAACAGTAGCTGGAGGAGAGCAGAGTTAACAGTAGCTGCAGTTGGCGGGAACCTGGCAGTTCGTTTTTTAAACATCTTCAGGTGAAATTTTGTTACATAACCTTAACTTAATGTCTTTCTTGTATCCTCGGTCCAGACAAAAACTCAATACAATTTTAAACTGCACAGAATTACTGACTCAATACAATCTTAAAGTGCACAGAATTACCAACGTCTCGTGAAGTAGAGATTTATATCTTAACTCTAAAAAGTCATCGAGAAAACGACTGTATGAGGAACAATCTCGCTAAAAGCTGATACAGCATCTAGCTCATTCTTCTCACCTAGGGGAAAAGGTAAAGCATTCCAGAAAAAAACATACAGTTCAGAGCTTTAAGAAACCCATCTCATCCCTGAACAAAGTTCTTATACATACATCAAAAACAAAGTTTTTACTTCCACTTCACATTTAACAATTCTGTATCAACCATAAATCAACACTTAGCTAACACATTGTATCATAAGTTTGTAGACTAAAATGGGATTCAGTACCCGCTCCGAGAGATTAGAAGATGGAGTGGAGGAGGAGGAGCTGGCAGAAGCATGAATCGTAGGAAATTGTAGGTTGCCGTCTCACGTACCGGGCTCGGAGGGAGGGGGGGGGGGGGGGGGTGGGGACAGGTAGGGCACAGCGTTTGTAGAAAAAAAGACGAGAGACTTAGGAAGGAAGGACCAACAGTTTTGAATACATCTCCTCCCCATGTGCTAGGAAAACAGTTTCTCCAAAACCAATTTTGACTTGATTTCAACGGTTAGAACTTCTAAATGTTTCACGAGAAGCAACTCCTTCTAGCTTTCGTCAAACCCAAGTTTAGTGCAATGCAACCTAGGATTGTTAATTTTACATATTCCAGCGATACTCTGAAGATCGTGCATATTCTCTGCTCAAGTCAACTCTCCCGTTGACTCCCTCTGTTTTTTGCTCTGAAGATCGTGCATCCTTCTATTTCGTCTTCTGTTTCTTCGGAATCCGAAATCACTTCCTAAACCAACCAAAGAAAAGGTTTCAGTTTTGGAAAATAAACTTATTGAAAATGAGATAATGAACGGAGAGAAGAGAGGATATATACCATTCTGCATGAAGGCCGGAAACGGAGTCTCGTGGCTTTGTCCTCCCATTTAAGCCCTCTTATCCAATCTGCCGGTCTGTAGTCTATAACAAACTTTTCAACTTCAGCTACGCTTCTGGAATCGAGAGGAAGCTTTCTTAGTTTCGGACATTCATGTATGTACATTTTCCTCAGACATGGAAATGGCAGGGGAGTCCAATAGATGCTTTCCACCGCAGGCAAGTCAATCATCACTAGAGTTTCTAGTTTTCCAAAAGGAATAATACCTTGTACCTCCATCTCATCCGCTTTCTCTATGCTCACTACTTCTTTTGGCTGCCTTAACCTCATCAGACTTAGATGTATAAGGTTTGGAGCGAGCAACAACCACGTCAAATCATTTAACCACCAACACCTTTCTATAACCACAGAGGAGAGATTTGGGAAGCATGTACCTTTGAGGCTCGGAAAATTCGATTCTTCCATAATATCTTTAATAACTACCTTTTGAATACATTTCTTGCCCATCTGTGAGAAAAACAGTTCCTCCAGAACCAATTTTGATTCGATTTGAATGGTTAGAACTTCTAAATCTTTCAAGAGAAGCAACTCCTCCCAGCTTTTATCCAAGCTTAGCTGTTTGCAATCTAGTAATGTTAATGTTCTTAAACTCGACAAATTAGATATTCCATCGACTCCCCAAAGACGACTCATATCCTCTAGATACAAATGCATTAGCTTTTTCAACTTCCAGAGACCAACAGGTAGTTTCACGATCTCTGTTCTTGACAAATTAAGACATTTTAAGAAGACTAACTCTGATATTTCCTCCGGCAGTCGACTAAGACTCGAGTTCTCAGATAGATCCAAGACAACAAGTTTTGGCATACACCTAAAGAATTCACCTGAGAAACTTGCCAATGGCCTGTTTTCTTGGAGGAATAGAGTTGTAAGTTTGGGACACTTGGGACTACCAGATATCTTTGCAATCTTATTATTCATCAGTGACATCCTCTCCACCGCAGTCCACTCGACTTTTGGTATCTCACATAACCCAACACCTGCTCGCACGATACACTTTTCTCTGTTTACTCCAAGATCAGATGATATCCACAGAGCCATCTCACGAACCACATCATGCATCTTCACCTTTGATATGTTGCTTCCGTCCTCCAGCACCTCATCATGCATTTTCACCTTTGATATGTTGCTTTCTTCCTCCAGCAGCAAACATGAACGGACAATAGTACCAATTATCTCATAACCTTGGTTAATTGTTCTTTCTCTATCTTCGTTTTCACTTATAAATCCCTCACATATCCAGTAGTCTATCAACTTCTCTTTTTCTATCAAATAATCTTCAGGAAAAAGAGAGCAATATCGGAAGCATGACTTGATCTGGTCACCCTTCAAGTTATCATAGCTATACTTTAGAATGGGAAGGATTTGGTCATCCATGCCAGAAAAATCTGCAGCATACGAGTTCAAAATCTGAACTGCAAGATGCCATTCTTGTATAGTTCTTTTGCATGACATGGTCTCGCCAATAACGTTGAGAGCTAATGGTAGGCCACGGCATTTTTCGGCAACTTTTCTTGCTTGTTCGGGAACGCCTGGGTGGCTTTTTAACGTGAGTGGTCCGACTTTTTTCTTGAACAAATCCCATGCTTCGTTCTCTGTTAGACACTGGACTTCCATTGGATCATCAACCCCCATGCGGCCACATACATCCCTAGAACGAGTGGTGAAAACTACTTTGCATCCATTTTCCCTTGTCGGAGATGGGACTCCAATTTCTGCTAAATCCACTTTCCTCCAAATGTCATCCAATAACAAGACAAATTTCTTATTCTTCATACGAGCGTGCATTTCATTGACTTTACGTCGTCTTTTCTCTTTCCCGTCCCACTCCTCTCCGCGAAGGCCTAACTTTTCAGCGATATCATCTTGAATCTTCTCAACCCGTAGATCACTAGACACCACAACCCAAATGACAATCTGGACACCATCAGCTTCCTCAAGAAACTTATTGTTGATCTGTGTGAGAAGAGTAGTTTTTCCTACTCCACCCATTCCGTAGAGACCCATAGTTCCAGTCTCATCATCCATGAGGCGGTTCCACGCCTTTTGGAGCATTGTTTCTTGACCAACAATTATTGGTTGTAGAGGCATTTCCTCCACCACACATCCAGTCACAACAACTTCAGCCGCAACAACTCCAAAAACTCCATTAGATTTGAGATTTTCAGCGTCTTTAAACATGAGAGAAACCCTCCTCCCGTAACAGAAGCTTGATATTAAGTTTTTCGAACAAACACCAAAAAGACACAACCTTTGCTCTTCCATGCTTTTAGTATTATTTAGATCATGGAAATGTTTTTCGATGGTCTCAACCCTCGTAAGCCATACCTGGACTTTTTTTATCCTTCGTTGACCTTTGGCTTCTTCCCTTTGCACCTCTATTAACACATCATCTCGCGTTGCCTTGAGTTCTACCATGGCATTCTCCAGAGCCACCAAATTCTTCTTAAGGTTAAGAATATGATTACCTTCTCCGAAAAAGCAGCTACCAACACGGTTCAATATTGAATCGCATGATATTTGGAAAGAGCAGCAATTACCCATCCTGCACTTGACTTGACACACGAAAAGAGATCCACAATGTAACCAAGGAAGCTTAATTTACAATTTGCTAATAAATAAATGTACTATTGAATTTGAATTTTGTTTTTCATTCTCCTGAATTCAGTAAACGCCAAGTCGTCTCGATCACTTGGTTGAATAGAGGGAATTGTTAAGGCCACTCAATAAATATCCACAGAACATAAGGGCCCCAGTTTTTTTTCACCACTTGATCAAATCTTATCAATCACATGGAGATGAGACAGGAAACAACTTGCATCACAGCTCATGCAGACACGAGACAAATAAATGCACTCAAAACCCAAAAGCTTATACCTAATTTGAATGACAAAATCAAGCAGACTGATAGACACAGAGATCAAATTTTCAATCAACAACACAAGTAAACTCCCAGAGCAAAAGAGCATCATAATGTGCTTCTTGACAACCCCATTTTGCATTGAACGTTTGATAACAAGAGCAAGAAATAAAAATCAGAGACAGACAGAGAGAGGGAGACGGCCATGTGAGTTATCATCACTGAATCGAAAACCGAATGAATTACGAATTGGGTTTCGCATTTTCTGGGAAATGTTTCAATTTTAACGATCCTTTTGCCGGATCTTTACGATCTCCTTCGCTCGATATTCAATTCAGTGGCATTTTTTGTTTCACGATGAACCCTGCGAAACTGGGTTTAACACGTAAGTAAGCATGACATGGTGAGACTGGTGAGCAACGTTTACTAAACCGAACCCTCCTAGTGGAATAGAGGGTTTGTGTTCCTACAACAAATTCAACATTGGGCCAACAGGCCAAATCCACGAAAAAAAAAATAACGGTTGGGGCCCTAATAAATATCTTCGGCCCATTTATTTCCCGTTCGTTAAAAAACTATCAAAATAAATCAAATCAAATTAACTCAAAAAGGTATAATTCAACCTCCATCAGAAATGTATAAACTAACAAAAAGAAAAGAAAAGAAAAGAAATGTATTAGCCAAGAGTTCTAATACAAGTCAAAACTTCACATAAATTAACTCAAAAATAGTTAAATTAGTTTATAATGATGCAAAATTGCATTATTGGAACCATATAAGTCAAATTTGTATTGGATTTAGTGGTCCATTAGTGATAAGTGGAAACTGATGTCATGAGTGATGAGTGCGCAATCATGCAATGACAAACTACTTTTTTCCTCCGTCTGTAGGCAGAGTTCTATAAATGGTCCCCATATTAATAATTCACTCACTATACTATTATCTTTTACATGCAGCCCCATATATATATACAATCTTATTAGGCTATATTATTAGCTTATTGCTCTACCTTTCACATTTTCGGAACACAGCAGCCATAAGACACACACAGCCATAAAACACACACTTACAAAAACATACTCACACACCCTCTTCACAACAAAGCTCCAGAGTGATATCATCAATTTTAGGTTTTCAGCAGCGGCAAAAGTTCAGGATAGCTTGACATAAATTTAACAAAATCATTGTATGCTTCTACGATGAGGTGATCATCATCCCAATTATCTCTGTATGTAGCGGATTGGGCATAAATCCTCTTGAAACCGATGTAAAACATTTCTTCTCTCCATTTCTCTATCCGTGGATAGTCACATTGATCCGCAAGCCAATTATCATACTCAAACTGCGACAAAGAGTTTCACCAGACGAATGTTTAGTCTTAATCATTTAATTTTATCTAGATAGTATTTTGCACATTGAGAAATTTGTACGTACCTGAGAGTCATCTGGCATCAAATGGGTGTATCTTTTGGGAATGCCCGAAGCTTCGAGCTTATCGTAGAAAGCTGTAGTGTCTCCCATCATCTCGTCTTGCGATGGAAGAGATACCCGTCCAGATAAAACCGCAGCAACCCACTTGGCTTGAAGCTCAAACATCGGAAAAGGAGTTATCTATAAACAATGTTATAAACCATATTATGAGATCATATGATAAAACAACGAAGATATTTATTTTCACATAATAGCAAAGAATATAATTGAAACATTATTATAAGATTATCAACCTGCCATGGTAGTCCGATGAACGAAAGGCCGGGGGCAAGAGCCGGAGGAAATACATGCTTATACAACGGTCCAACGCGATTATCGTCCACTGTCACTTCACCGTTCGTGTCGAGAAACGGGAAGTAATACTTGTACCTGACCATAACAAAATCCAAAAGGTCAATGATGTCACTCGATCTTTAGCCTCTCTTATATGATTGAGCTATAAAGTGTGTTTTACCCTGTACAGTGCATAATGGTATCGGCGTAAACCGTCTTTCCATTTTTGAAAACCACTGAATCGTCTTCGCGGGCAGTTTCAATCTGTAATGGACATAGCGAGGAAGCAGATGATGGTCATGGATGGTTTAGTTAAATAGTTAGTACCGTTGGGTGAAGCCATAGGTTGTCGTAACCGGGAAGCTTCTCGTAGGTCTCCAGTGAAGTCGATCTAGACGATACGTGGACTTCTTTAGCGACTTTTGCTATATCTCTGCATATATCAACGCCACTCGCTGAGCTTCCGATCACTATTACTACCTGCAAGTCGATCCATGAGTCGAGCGAGAAGAAACATTCATTTGAGGTCACAAAATTCAGTAGTGATCCCACAACGAGCAAAATTTAATTTTATGCCTTTAGTCAAAAAAAAAAGTTCAGTGGTGATAAGATTGTTGTGCAAGTACCTGATCTTTGAATGGATCAGGAACACGATAATTGTGGCTATGAATTTGCTTGCCTGGCCATATATCTATGCCTGTAAAAACCAAAGATAAATTGTTCTGTTTTCTATATTGCGCAAATAAAGACTGCTTTTTGTTGCACATTGATATAAAGATTAGAAAAAAAACAACGGAACTATATATTTGTTTATACTATTATTTGCAAAGTGGTTTTTTGCAACAGAACTCTAACGTTAAAAGTTATATCGGTAAATATCGGTTATACTTTTAATAAATAAAATATATAAATTAGTTAAATCTTTTTGAAAAAAATAATTTATTAAATTAGATAATTGATTAAAATTAATAATGGTAAAAATTATCCTAAATAAAAAAATAAAAAGATAATCCCTAAATTATTGTGTTGTTATCTTAAAAAGTATATTAATAAAATGGCTAAAACATAAAAATAACAGAAAACACATAACTAATATTTATCAAGTATAATTTTAATTTTATATAATTCCAAAGAATACATTGTTTAAACAAAAATAATTCCTAAATATATTGTAGTGTACAAAGGAATTTACAAAAAAAAATTATAAGACATAAGAATTTTTAGATGAAAATATAAATAATAATTCATCATTATAGTCTTTTATTTAGTAATGAATGTGTTAATAAGTATTATAAAACATTTATGATTTAGTTTTATATAATTCAGAAGAGAATATATTTTAAAATAAAAATGCAATTCCTAAATATATTATAGGGTACAAAGAAATTTACTAAAAAAAATATAAGATAAAAAGATAATTCCTATATTATTGTGTTGTTATCTTAAAAAGTTTTTTAATAAAGGAGATGATTCTAATTTTTTATAAAAAGATAAAAAGATAAAAAATAATAGAAAACACATAACTAATATCAGTCAAGTATAATTTTAATTTTATATAATTTAAAAGAGAATATATTTTAAAATAAAAAGATAAGTCTTAAATATATTGTAGAGTACAAAGAAATTTACAAAAAAAATATAAGACTAAGATTCTTTAGATGAAATTATAAATAATAATTCATCATTATAGTCTTTAATTTAGTAATGAATGTATTAATAAGTATTATAAAATATTTAAGCCTCAGGTCAAACACCTAGTATATATATATTATTTTTTAGCAAAAATCTCTGTTTTGTAGTGAGAAATTAATTGATACATTACTTTTCAAAAGAAAAAAAAAGAATTATATACATTTGCTGTAAATATTTTCGTTTACGTATAGCCAATATGCATAATGAAAGAAATATTTAAATTAAAAAAAAACAAATATTTAAGAATTACGAACAAATGAAAAACCAAAATAATACGAAACATATTCAATGATGTAACGTAACATAAATTTGGATGTCGTAAACACAACAAAGAAGTGAAGTGTCAAAACACACACTGAGGACACGAGTAAGGTTTAGTTATTTACCAGAGACAAGAGCATGACGTGGCTCTGTATAGTGTCCGTTACAAACCACGACGGCGTCATATATCTCGTCCGCAACAGCATCGGAGCTTCTCGACTCAACCCTCCGCTTCCCGCTATTCTCCTCATCATCCACCACCGGCTCCGCCCTAACAACCTCCGTCCCAAATCTTATCATCTCTTCTATTTCGAATTCCTTGGAAAAGTCCCGTAGGTAAGCAAGAACCTCACTATGACCCGGATGTCTTCTCGGATCCCTCGACCCGTCGTGTGGTCGGGTCGCAAAAGGGAAGTCAGTGAAACCCATGCACTCCCGGGGGATGTTGGTGCGTAGGGATTTGTAGAGGCTTGAGTGGACTACGGGTCGGGTTGGGTTGAGGCTTAGCGGGTCAGGTTCCACTTGAGAGGTGTAACCCCACACGCCTCCGATTTGGCCCCCCCGCTCTAACACGACCACTGAGTGGCCTTCACGACGTAGCTCACGAGCAGCCACAAGGCCGGCGGCTCCAGCTCCGATTACTGCCACGTGGCGAGAGTTGGTTGGATCACGGTTACTAGGTGCCATGTTTAGGTTATTGTCAAGTGTTGTGGTCTAATAAAAGATGAAGAGATTGTAATGAAAACGAAGAAGAGAAAGGTGATGGTGTGTTTCGATTATAACGATGTGCAAATTTATAGAAGAGGAGTGCCTCTAATGAAAGACGTGCCAGTTCAGTGTAGACAATTCTTACATAATCTCTCGTAAGAATATTAAATTCATTTTATATTTTTTTTTGGTCAAAAAATTTATTTTATATTTTTTAGCAAAAATAGATATTGACTTCAATTAAGTAGGTATAGGGCCGGGCAAAAGACCCGGATTCAGAAAACTGAACTGAACGCGAACCAAAAAGATAATAGTATAGAATCCGAACCAAACATGATTAAATTGATTAAATATCTGAACGAGTTCAAATTTTTGGTATTTAAAGAACTGAAACCGAATATGATCCAAACCAAAGTATTTCCGGTACCCGATTATATATGCAATAGATTTATATACCTATATGTATTAATTATTTTAGATTTAATATATATTAAAAACATTAAAATATATAATATACTTTTAAGTTTTCCAAAATACTTAAAATATATATACAAATAGTCAAAATACATGTCTAAAATAGCTAAAGTATACTCAAAACACTAAAATACTAAAAAATATATATTGATTCTCAATCCAAATATTCAAACCAAACCAATTTATACATTAATTTTAGGTGTTTTGACATAAACTATTCAAATTTATATACAATATAATATTTTATTTATAGATTTGAGAAATTTAAAGTATATAATAAATTTTATTTAAAAAAAATTAAATGGGTTATCATAAACTGAACCGAATCCTCAAAGATCCGAACCGAACTCAAACCAAAATTTAGAAATACACGAATAGGACTGAAATCTTTGAAATCGCTGAAATCTGAATATGCCTGAACTGAACCAGAATGGGTATCCGAATACCCATATCTTATCATATATTATATCATATTTCCTTATTCAATGATATGTTCTCCCTGCTTTATATGTAGTATGCTATAGATTAAATTTTTGCATTTGAAGGTGGTGTCTAAAATAAACATTTTTTTTTTCTGGTAGAATAGGATTAGCTGATTTTACTCTCTTTTTATCATCATCGATTGTAGGCTGGCTTAGTATTGTAAATGATATGAAATAATGTTCTATTAATTTACAAATGGATGTTCTAAGCTAGGAACAGCACAAATAATCACGAGAGAATGATAGGCAATCATACATGCAGTAACTCAGAATTTCAGTATACTCATAAAACTTGTAATGATTCATTTTAGGGGATTTTCACAAGAGACAGTGTATCGAAGCTTCAAATCACTTGAACAAAGTGAATGTGCTTTCACAATACTTTGATTTAAAAAAAATAAAGTTATAAAAAGCTTTTAAGATTCAAAGTAAATAGCTTTTTGGTTACTTCTTTTAAAATGCATGCAGGATGCAGCCCAATGTATCTACCACCTAACAATGTCCAGGAACATGTGTACTATTCAACATAGCATACGAACAAATAAACTTTCTATATAAATATCTGTAGTACTAAATAATTGCTATTAGGTTCACGAAATAAAATATTCACACCAGTATCACTATGCACAGCATATTAACCAATATCATCACATGCAGAAAAGAACTGTTTTTATTCATAAATTAGACACCATTTTCCGGTTAATGTACCCGATTAACGTTTAATTGACTTTTGAAAACTATATACTTATTTAAAAAAACTATATTCTGTTCTCTCATAACATCTTAAATACAAAAACAAAAGTTAGCATGTATTTAATTAGTCGAAAAGAAAATTTCCAGATTTCTAAGTTTGAAAGTCCGACTGGATAACTAAGACCCATTTTTATATTTTGTAATGATATACAGAACATACTTTTACAGTACTTTTAAGGGTAGACTAGATATACTATCAAATTAGTAAGAAATATAAGAAGACGGCAAATATGAACCATCTACGTCATTGTTCTTTGAAAATGATAGACGCCAAATATGAACAAACAGCCATCAAGTTGCAAACAAATCCACTACCCAAGTAATTAAGTTTGAATATTTGGAAGCGATTTCTATCTTTTATCTTCCTTTATTGACACTTTCGCATTTTTCGACAAAACACTAACACCCACCACACTAATCACATTAAGCTTTCCTTGAAATTTCACAAAGACTGATCTACCAATTAGCTTACTATATGTAAATTATTGTATGCAAAAATATTATGATAGTCATAGTCCGAACTCCTCAGCGTATTGAAGTAAAATGAATGATTGATTAATTTGGTAAAGTTGTTACAACGTCTATTTAAATAGACTGGTTTAAGCAAAAGGAAACCCAAACCAGATGGTTATCAGTAAACCATAATAAACCAATATCTATTATCCAATATGCCCCGGTCAAGTCTCTGAACTGGAAGCTTCAGATGGAAGAAAGAGACTTGAAATGGACATACGAGAAAGCAGAGAGCGAAACGGTCCAGTGTGCAGCGGCTTGGTTAAAATGTTTGCATGTTGATTAGCACTTCGAACATGCATCAGTGTGATAAAGTCCTTCTTCACTTGATCACGGACAGTGTGGCAATCGATTTCCACATGCTTAGTCCTCTCGTGAAAGACCGGGTGGTAGCAATATGCATTGCAGATCGACTGTCACAGAAGAGCTTCGCCTTTGCAGTAACAGCTATCTTCAAACTCGTGAGAAGCTGCTGAAGCCAGAGTAACTCACACGTAGTATGAGCCATACTCCGGTACTCTGCTTCCGTACTACTCCTACTGACAACATCCTGTTTCTTTGACTTCCATGTAACCAAAGAGTCACCAAGATAAACGCAGTAGCCAGTAATAGAACGCCGTGTATCAGGGCAAGTCGCCCAGTTAGCATCAGAGAATGCATTAAGACATAAAGATGATGAAGCAGAGTAGTAGAGACCTTGTCCAGGGTTGTTTTTGATGTAGCGAAGAATCGTGTGAGCTGCAGTGAGATGAACATCCGTTGGTCGAGACATGAACTGACTCAGAGCATGAACCGCAAATGTAATATCTGGTCGTGTGATTGTCAAATATAAAAGACGACCAATCAAAGCACGATACGGTGTAGGATCAGCTAACGGTGTACCAGATTCAGAGCTGAGCTTCACAAGAGGATCCATAGGAACAGGACAAGGTTTACAACCCAAGAGACCAGCATCAGAGAGAAGACTGAGCGCATATTTCCGTTGAGAAATAGAGATGCCTTCAGAAGATCTAGCAACCTCAAGACCAAGGAAAAAGCGAAGAGGACCAAGATCTTTGATCTTGAAATGCTGGTGTAGAGTATCTTTGAGAAGTTTCACAGCAACGTCATCATTGCCTACAATCATTATGTCATCAACGTAGACAAGAGCAGCAACAAAACTTGTACCAGACTGCTTCACAAATAGTGTATTATCAGCAGGGGATTGAGTGAAGCCAGCAGAGATGAAGACTGCTGCAAGACAATTATACCACTGCCGTGACGCCTGTTTCAAGCCATAAAGAGACTTGTGAAGTCGACAGACATGATTAGGTGGTAATACACCTGAAGCAGGCACATAGCCTTGAGGTATACTCATGTATATTTCCTCATCGAGATCACTGTGAAGAAACGCATTGGATACGTCCATTTGCGTGAGACTCCAGCCTTGGATTGCAGCAAGAGCAAGTAAGAGCTTGACACTAGCAAGTTTGGCAACAGGAGAAAACGTATCAGTAAAGTCCACCCCTTCTTGTTGAGTGAAACCTTTAGCAACCAAACGAGCCTTGTAGCGTTCAATGGTGCCATCAGCTCTGTACTTTATCGTATAAACCCATTTACATCCGACCACATTCTTTCCTGGAGGTAAAGACTCAACTGTCCATGTATGGTTCGCTTCCATAGCCTGTAACTCCTCAATAGTTGCCTTCTTAAAATGAGGTGATAACATGGCCTGTTTGAATGAAGTGGGTTCGGTTTCATGGGAATAGGCAAAGATATAAGACTGATAAAGGGGTGTAACGTTATCATAGGTAAGGACATAAGATAAAGGATATGGAGTGGAAGAAGGTAAAGAAGGAATAGAAGAAGAATCTAGTGATGAGGGTAGGGAAGAGACCCGAGCAAGAGCACAATGATATTGGGACAAGTAACTAGGGGTTTTAACAGTACGTCGAGGTCGATCACCCAAAAGTTGTCCTTGTCCTGTGCTACGAGGTACAGTCTCTCTCGGAATGGAACTAATGACAGGTTCAGAATGCATGACAGGCACAGCAGATTCTAAATCATCAATAGCAACAGGAATAGGTAAAGGTAAGATGATTTTATCAAAGAAATCACGAGATGATGGAGAGAAAGAAGAATGTGAGTCAAGAAAAGGGAAAATATTTTCATGAAAAACAAGATTTCTAGTAATGGAAATGCGGTTATCAGCTAAATGCAACACCTTGTAACCTTTATATCCAGCAGGGTAACCAATGAAAACACAAGCATCAGCTCTAGCAGAAAATTTATGACGATCCTTAGGTAAAGTTGAAGCATAGCAAAGACAACCAAACGATTTCAAGAAAGAGTAATCAAGCAGTTTATGCATGAGTAACTCATAAGGAGTTTTATTATCAAGAAGAACAGATGGAGTTCGATTAATGAGAAAGACAGCAGTGTATATGCATTCACTCCAGTAAGCAAGTGGTATATTGGATTGAAAAAGTAAGGCACGAGCAACATTTAGTATATGCTGGTGTTTGCGCTCAACAACTGAGTTTTGTTGTGGTGTATAAGCACATGAGAACTGATGAATCATACCTAAATCTTGAACAAGTTTAGTAAAAGCCAATTCATGTGCATTATCACTTCTAATCGTTTTAACAACAGAGTTATATTGAGTTTTAACATACTGTAAGAAAGCAGGGAAGATTGTCAAAACAACACTTTTATATTTCATCATGTAAACCCAAGTAACTCGAGTACAATCATCAACTATGGTAAGGAAGTATTTGAAACCATCAACAGACTCAATAGAGAATGGACCCCAAACATCTAAATGAATTAAATCGAAAGAATGAGAAGACAAATGATTATTAGAAACAAAAGACAGACGCTTTTGCTTTGCCAAAGGACAAACAGAGCAAGGACTTGAATGTTGTAAACTAGAAGAAGACAATGGTAATGCGCCAGAAAGAATCTTTAACTTGGAAGAAGATAAGTGTCCAAGGCGTTGATGCCATAGAAGACCATCGACTTGCAAGGATCCACAGAAAGCAAAAGAAGCAGGTGAATCAAGTATGTAAAGGTTATGAAGCAGAGATCCTCTACCAATCATC
The DNA here is from genome assembly GCA_026261945.1 of Hirschfeldia incana. Classification (NCBI taxonomy): domain Eukaryota; kingdom Viridiplantae; phylum Streptophyta; class Magnoliopsida; order Brassicales; family Brassicaceae; genus Hirschfeldia; species Hirschfeldia incana. The sequence continues at coordinate 2,866,734 of JABCMI010000019.1, forward strand.
AAGTCCTGAGTAGACTCCTGTAACAGACAAAACGTAGGATAAAAATGAGCAGAAAGATTACTATCACGAAGCAAACTGCACACACTTATCAAGTTGAAGCGAAAAGATGGAACATGTAACACATTATGCAGAACAAGTGAAGATGATATATGCACAGTGCCTATATGAGTGATATGTTCAGTAATTCCATTCGGGAGAGAGACCGTAACACCAGTTACAGGAGAAGTACTACTGAAGAGAGAAAGATCTGAGCATACATGTGTAGTAGCCCCACTGTCAATGATCCAAGCATTGTGAGGTAATGTAGAAGAAAGAGTCGAAAAACATTGATGTTGAAAAGTGAGAACATTATTGTGAAAGCGAAGGCTAGTAGATGGACAGGGAAAAGTACCAGCGGTAGATTGAGGGGCCATGTAACCAGTCTCATTTACAGTAGACAACTGTTGAGGAGAAGCAGATACGGAAGGATACACATAAGCCTGTAACTGCTGAATGAGATGTTGAATCTGGTTATTATCCATTTGTCCTGCAGCAGGAACCAAAGGAGCACCAGCAGTTACATGAGCCACAGCATTTGTTTGTTGGTTTTGCTGTACATGAGACGGTTGAGAAGTCGGAGGACGCTGAGAATATTGTTGCTGACCACGAGCATAACCAGTACCAGGAGCTTGAGCAGGAGCATAAGCAGTTCCAGGAGCTTGAGCAGCGGGATAACCAGAACCAGAAGCCTGAGCAGGAACTGATGACTTATAGTTCCTATGACCAGGAGGGTAGCCATGAAGTTTGAAGCATTTTCCAACAATGTGGCCAAGTTGCCCACAATAAGTACACTGAGGTCTCTGCCGGGGACGATATCCTGACTGAGAATGAGCTGCTGCAAAAGCCGTATGATCAACAGATGCTTCATTCACAGTCACAGCAGGAGGTCCAGAAGTTTGAAAGACCGCAGTTGCTGGAGTAGTTGCAGGCTTAATAGACTTCTGCCTCTCATCCTGAGCAACCAGATTGAAAACATCTTCAATACTTGGGATTGGTTTAAGCATCAGAATCTGACGACGAGTCGGCTCAAACGCTTCAGTAAGTCCCATCAAGAACTTAGTAACTCTGCTACGTTGTTGAAGACGTTCCCAAAGCTCAGCTGCATTACACTCACACTTGCCACAAGTGCAAACCGGGAGATCAACATAGTTCTTGTGTTCTTCCCAAAGAGTCACTAACGCCGTATAGTAAGCACTCACATCCATCGAACCTTGCTGTAAACGACTCAATTGTTGTTCGATTTCATAGACTCGTGGTGCATCATCTTGCTTGAATCGAGAGATAATATTTTTCCAAATCGATTCAGCAGTAGGCATAAAGAGAAGACTCTGACCGATTTGCTTGGAGACGGAGTTCAGCAACCAAGTCGCAACCATATCGTTACAACGAGACCACGATCCAGCATCACGGTGATCATCGGAGGGTTTAGGTATTGTGCCATCGATGAATCCCAGTTTGTTACGGACGTTGAGAGCCATCCGAACCGAGCGACGCCATGAATGAAACTCCGATCCAGAGGTGAGGCGATCGGAGACCAAGACGAGTCCCGCGTGATCAGAGCTGTGAAGGTAGTATGGATTCTCGTACTGATCCAAATGACTACGCGGAGAAGACGGCATCGGAACAAGATCGAGCTGAATCGAAGAAGATGAGAACGACGATACGACGATGAATCAAGAAACGAGAACGAAGATGAATCAATCGGTGATGTAGAACGCAACGAGAAAGTAGATGAAAGAGATGATCTGAAGCTCAAGAACAAGCAAATCAGCTAAGAACTTCAGCAAGATTTGAGAAAGAGGAAGACTCATGAGGATGATCGAGAAATCACCATTGGTGATACTCTGATACCATATTGAAGTAAAATGAATGATTGATTAATTTGGTAAAGTTGTTACAACGTCTATTTAAATAGATTGGTTTAAGCAAAAGGAAACCCAAACCAGATGGTTATCAGTAAACCATAATAAACCAATATCTATTATCCAATACAGCGATCTTGATTCTTCCTTTTTAATCCCTAACCCAAAATATTTTCCTGACATTTTGGACTCATATACGTATTTTCAATACTAATCACTTATCAGATTTCATTTGACAGCCGAATCCTAAATGATTATCAAAGCATCGTCAGATATTTTTCGCACAAGCATTAATGGGATATAGAAAATCACGCATCCCTTTATTATTATTAATTGAGAAACAATTGTTATCTACAAATATGTCATTTTGGTGATGTGTCATTTCCACATTTTTTCTCAGCCAACTTTTACAATTATTTTTTAACTAAATTTATTATATATAATGGCATTGGTACCACTCATATTTGATTTGGTATATTATTTGTTGTACAATATTGTGTTCGTAGAAAGCCGCACACGACGTCGTTTGCTCGCCACCAAAAAATAATACGTTTTGAGCATTATACAAAAACAAAATGATTTTGTCCTATACATATATGAAAATGAGTTTGTGAGATGGTAACGCCTTGTGGAAATTGTCGTCAGTTTGTATGGATAAAAAAGTTAAAATTATCAATTTGATTCATAAGGACACCTCAATACATAATTATACAATACAAAGTATACAATATATTTCTTTATAAGAAAATAAATACAGTATTGTATGATGTATATTTAAAAAAAATTCAAAAACATATACATATTTAATTTGTCAATACTTTATTTTTAATTTTTATTATATAAATTTACTTTGCGCAAAACGCAGGTTGTATCCTAATAAAATAGTAATATATAAATATAATAAGAATATTTGCACCCTATAAATTAACTCTTTACCGCGAGTTTAACTCTATACCCATTTACGTATTTCTCGGTTATTATCAAAATATATTGGACTGTTATACCCTTATACTACTATATCCGTTTCAACGTTTTGGTTCTATTTTTTCTATTACTTTTTTCCTTTTATTATCTGATTAACCAAAGTTATACGAAAGAGGTATTGTCAGTCAAGTTGAAACATATCCCAATATGCCATGTTCTTAAGATTTGCATTTGGATAATTCTTGTCTAATCCTTTCACTTTTATATGTTTGTAAGTTTGTCTCTCCATCTATCTCAATCTTATTTACCATCAACAAATTTCTTTTTCCCCTTTTATAAACTGATATCGTGAAGCTATGACTGCATGCAGCGATGAAACCTCTCATCCTTCATTCTCTTCAAGAAATTTCGTGTTGGTGACGAACCTCTGGGAATTAGGATTACCCCTTATCACAAACCATCCGCCATCACTAAAATTCTAAACGCTCTAACCGAAGATGAAGTCGAAGCTATCCGAAAGTCTACATTTGGAAAATTCGTGGAAATCACTAAGGCTGCAACTGGATTTACTATTTTTGGAATGGAATGCTTTGGAATGATCAATTCCATTAGTTCCATAAAAAAATTTACCAGTTATTATGAATGAAATGAAATGTTCATTCCATCAATTCCAAAAAGAAATAAACAAAATACAAAGCAAATCATTCCATAACAATTTTGTTAAGGAATCAATGGAATTGATTTATTCCATTTTTCTACTGCATTCCATTCATCTTATTCCATTCCTCTCTATTCCATATATTCTTTTTTTTAGTTACCAGTTACAGCCTAAGAAACCATCATTCTCCGGCCGATTTGGGCGGTTCCTTTTATCTAGAAATTTGAAGGTCGTGAAGAAGCACGAAACCTGGTTTTAATTTGCTGGTAAACCTTGAAGGTTTTCACTCAGAGAATTCGCTATGGTTACAAGGCTCAACTGTACCCGGGAGGCTGAAGAACAACTGCTGCTACTGCAGTTGTCAATTCGGACGCGGGAGCGATTGTAAATCAAATCTTAGGGTTTCTTGATTTCTGTCGTGCTTACTTCTTGGCGTAAGATGTACTAATCTTAGGAACAAAAGTTTTGATTAATCAACACCCATGTTAAAAATAAAGCTAGCGTGCCTTTGTGGAGACTACTTGTGCATTTTTCCTTTTTTCTTTGTTAATTTAAGTTTTTGCATGCTATAGGTTTCATTGTTTGGTAATTTTATTTATTATCATGTTTTTTTAATAGCAATGTCTGATAATCTCCTCATTCTTGTGCAGGCCCAAGTTGACTCAGGAAGTTATGTTGGTGTTGTGAACACCAAAGCTCATGGGGAAGACACGGTAAGTTATCTCTGTTTTCTATGTATCGTGTCCTTCTTAATTGTTGGTGTTCGATCTACTAAGCTCAGGAACAAGCCGCCATCAGCATTCATCTTAAACACAAAGTTAGCGTGCTGTTGCAAAATTTAGATGTTGACTCTTCTTTTTGGATGGTCAATTTAAAAAATGGATGCTAATAGTTTAACTGTATGCTAACTTGTAGCTTATTATGTTATCTAAGAGTAATGTAGTATAATCTCGTCATTCTTCTGCAGGGCCCTGCTGTAAGTCTAATTAATAGCTCGTTAATTCGAATAATATACCCTCCACATAATATAGTTAGCTTGCTAAATAAATGTTTATCAGTTTTGGTATCTTCATGCATTGCAAAAAAACTTGGTGGCTCCAAAGATATGAAGACATTCACCATTGAGAGACCCCGTACCATTCCATAGAACAACAGCAGCTCGACTCTGGTATTACCTATACTTTACTAATCCAAGTTGGGGGTGTTGAAGTCTGCAAATGCATCACACCTGATGTGGTCGATGTTGAGGTGAAAAAGTTAAAGTTATGATCTATGAAGAAAACATTGGAGTCCTCTGATTCTAGTCTTCTAGTCTATGTCTACTATCAGAATAATGTTTATGTTTCCGTTTTCGTGTCAGGAAGACAGTGTCTTGTTTTTTTTACCTCTCACTGTTGTTTGTTGTTGATTGATGTTTGTACTCCCGCTTGTTAGGAAGGAACCTTATCGATAAATTTTCTTTTAGCATTCATATTCTTTTAGCATGATATACCAACCTACAAATTACATACCTTTCAACTATGTGTGATTTCAATTCCGGTTGAATGGTCATACAAGTTTTCTATCGACTAGCTATAGTGTACCTTCCTCGTACAAAGAATTTGGCAAACAAGTTCCAAATAGTCATTACAACAACAATAAAAATATAACAGAGCTCCGTACATGTTTTTTTTTTGGTTGACCAGAAGGACCATTAAAATGCTAACATATAATGTAGAAAAAAACACAAGCGTAACAAAACCTTAGCCGACCAAAGAACATTCTTGTCATCAAATTATATGTTTAATACTGTTGGAAACTAAAGAGGATGGAACTCTATTAAATACCTTCAACTCTTGTCTGATTTTTCTTTGAGTGTTTATGCAAAAGAAGCTCATCGGTTGGCTCCCTTTCTATAGCCAAAACCGGCATGAACTCTCTCGCTCTCTCCCCCCATACAGTTTCTTTTGCATGCTTTCAAAGATATTTTAACTCTTATTCTCCTTTCCATGCTGTGGTTATTGTCAGAAGTAGAAGCCGCTCATTCGTCAATTTATTAGTAGCCATCTTCACGTAACTATTGCGGAGAATAAATCCTACGTTAATGATTACTATCCTCCCCTCCCCCAATTAAAAACAAAAACCTTTTTAGCTTCTTAGCTATATTTGACCTACGATACATCTTTTCTTTAACTCAGAGAAGGTCATTTTTGTCATTTTTCCTATGCTATTTATAATCAAAAACCCACAATTTTTATCTCATGGGTATTTGCCTAATTACCATATTCTTCTTGTATTTGGACCCAATTCACTCATATAATAATGATAATAACCATTTTTTAATTAAATAATAACCATTTGTTAAAGTGTTTATTTGCTTATTTCAAGTTAGCGTAAATCTTAACGGACTTTGGCTAGAGCCAATTAATGATATCCTTCTGTATAGTGACGAGATATCCTTCTATATAGTGACGAACGACAATCATATCGACGAAACCTTAACGAATATTACTTTTCAAAGAAAAACCTTAACGAATATTGTTTGTGAAATATAACTATCAAGTTGTAATCCTCTCCATATATTAATTTGCTGGTCAAACGAAGTGTGCATGTATGTATATAATATATATATATATATATATATATATATATATATATATATATATATATATATATATATATATATATATATATATATATATATATATATATATATTAAATTTTAGATTCTGACCCATTTTTTGAAATATTTATATTTAATATTAACTTAATTTGATAGAATAGTTCATTAAATAAATAAAATACATAACTAGAAATAACATTTGTTAATAGGTCATGATTATGTTTTAATAGAATAAACTAGATTTTGACTCGCCATTTCAAATGGCGGATATAGTTTTTATTTCCGTTTTTTTTTAAATTCAGTTTTTCTATTTATATTTTTCTTTGTAATCATATTTGTGTTTTTGTTTGTAACTATATTTGTGTATAAATTTTAATCAAATTATATTTTTTATAAAATAATAAAAAAAATTAAAGTTGATCTTGCATATACTCGGTTATTTGTAATCATATGTCCGTTTCCTTGTATCATATCTGTATGTCATAGATCTTGACCCACGGGTATATTATTCGTTTGTATTTTTTGTATTTTTGTTTCTGTATGTAACATTTTCTGTAATTTTTTATATGGTAAAAAAAATAATTCATATACAATTATATAAGTTAGGGTTATCCTAAGTTGTGGTTAGCGTATTTTACAGAAAATCATGGGGTTACTTTCTTTTACTTGTTAATAACCGTCTTAATGTAGTGGTTGGTATTTGAATAAAATTAGTTACAGTTACATACAAAAACAATAAGTGTCTCCTCAAATAATTAGTTGAGTACTTTCTCTGTTTCGAATTATATGTCCTTCTAAGCTTTTTTTTTGTCACAAATAAAGTGTTGTTCTTGCTTTTCAATACTCCCTCAGTTTTTATATGTTGGTAGTTTTATCCAAAAAACTTTGTTTTATAATATAAAATGTTTACATAATACAAAGCAATTTTTACATTTATTATATATTGTATAACCAATCAAATAATCTATGTTTTTTTGTTATTGGTTGAATTTGTATATTAAATGCTCTCTTCTTAAAAGTAGCAATTTTTTTAATATTATCACTTTTAACCAAAACTACTTACATATAAAAACAGAGAGAGTATGATTTATACAAAATAATACCTATTCTAACCTCAACATAAAATGACAAAATATTTTAAATTAAATTATTATACTTCAGAAAAAAATATGTTTAACATCATCGCAAACTTCATTTTCTATGCCGACAAAAAAAACAAAAGTCATTTTCTACAATTAATATTTTTTTTATCTTTTCCAATGTGGTCAACATATTAAACTTACGTAATCTCGTTTAGATTCTAAAGGAAACATGTCTATTTAGATTCTTTTCGATAATCATCATTGACAGAAAATGACAAATCCATTAAGAAAGACACTTAGTGTCAATGAAAAGATAAAAAATATTAATTGTAGAAAATGGCAAATCCATTAGGGAACACACTTAGTGTCAATGAAATGATACCATTTTTTATCAAATATGTATGATTTATAACATTTATTATCATATATACGTTAATCATATTAGGTAATTTCATAATTTTTATTTATGGAAAAAAACTTAAAGAGTTTTTATTTAAGAAAAGAATTTAAGACTGCTAATTAATGAAATAATTAGTTTAATAAAAAATATAAAATATATTTATATGGACCAACTTATTTTCCTAAGGATTTCTGCGAATCATCTAGTGATGACACATGACTACAAAACATGTTGTAATGTTCCAGGATTAATATATAGAAGATTTAAATGTTAAACAAATTTTATGTTATTAAAATACTCAACTTAATTAATTTCTCTTCTAACAAAATACCTTTTTGTAAAGGATATTTAATAAAATATTTTCCCTTACCTTGTTGGTTTTCTTTCCAAGTCTATTCTCAAACGTATTATACATAGATTGTATCATATCTTGTTAGGTTAATTTCTCGATAGGAAACCAAATTGTGAAGATGAAGCTTCCATGTGAATTGGTGGAAGAGATACTCTACCGTGTTCCTCCTCTATCTCTTCTCCGCTGCAAAACCGTTTGCAAACAGTGGAACACACTTTTAAACCACTTGTCTCTCGTCCGTCCTCAACTCCTTATATCGACTGGTCCCAGGATTTGTTCGGTAGGCGTCAATCTCAAAGATGATCCAAAGATAGACATACGCGAGTTACCTGTAGATAATCCTTATTTGAAGAATAATAACAATCCTATACCTTACAGCTTCCTTCCTTGCGATGGCTTGTTGTTTTGTGTTCCTCGTTGGGGGAATATCAATAGAGTCGTTGTTTGAAACCCGTGGTTAAGACAGACTAGATTGATCGTGCCCCAAGAAAACTGTTTTACGTTTGGTGGTATAGGGTATGATAATGGTAGACCCGAAAAGGGTTACAAGGTCTTTGGATATCGTTTTCTTGATCGAAAACTCAATAACGGTAAAGTTCAAGTATACCGAAGACTTGCCATCTACAAGTTCGAAACCAATGAGTGGAAGTATATTGATGCAATGAATGAAGATGAGACCTCCCAAAGTGGCATTGGAATCTCATTTGATAAGAATGTGTCTTTGAATGGAAATTTGTATTGGATTGCTTATAATGTCAAGACTGGTGAGTATCTCATTCGATGTTTCGATTTTTCGAAGGAGACAATTAAACTCTTCTGCGTTCTACCGTGGAAGAATGATTCTTCTGATGTACCAGTCCTCTCAGCTTTTAGGAGAGATCGGTTTTCAGTGTTGAAACAATTCAATGAAACAAACAAGATCGAGATATGGGTAACAGAAAACAAGATTAGTGGAGATGGAGCTAATGTTGTGTGGATGAAGTTCATGACAGTTTCAATACCTTTTGATAAGGATTTTTGTCCAAGTTACTTTATTGATAATAATACATACGGAAAGTGCCTCGTTATGTGTTGTAAGGATGAAGATCAAAATGCTTGCATATATGTTGTGAAGGGCAATGCGTCCACGAAGATTCCAATAGGTTTTGATGTCTATGAGGTTTGTCAATGTTTCTATGTCCCCAGTTTGATTCCAGTTCCTTGATACACTTCAGATCAAGAGGTGACATGAACAAAATTTACAAGTTAGTTTTTATTTGTTATATATTGGAGCATATGTTTACTTGAACCTGAGAACATATGTAATATAGCATATAGTAAAAAGTATTTGCATTTCAACCCAAAAAACCATTTGCATTGGATGGCAAAATGTTATAACTAAAATAGCAATGCAAACCAAAAGAATATGTTTTAAATAAAGTTTGGAGATTATATCCTTCATTCATATGTTGTGATCATTGGTTTTCTTGTAATATATATGTAATTTTATGTGGATTGGTCTAATCATTTTAGGGTTTGATTCGGCTTTAAGATTTAGTTTTATTGAAACCCTATTTGATGATTAAACGTTCATGGTCAAATATGTGATATAAAATAGAAAGTTGGCATTACTGATATACTGCATAACTTTAGATACATATTCAATTTTACTATTCTACGTTGAGTATTAACATGAAGGGAAGGTAGTTAGCTTGGTTATATAAATAAAGTCAAATCTTTGGTTCTGAAAAGTCAGAATCAAAATAAATAAGTAAAGGACACCTTGACAGGCAGAGACGTGGGAGCAGACAGAAGAAGGAAAGGTGTCGTGCCAGTAACTAAGCTTCTAAATATAGACCGAAGAGACAAAAATGATACCAACCAATCAAAAGTCCCCTAATTGTAGAGAAGAAGGGATTATATAAGAAGACGACGAAAACAAAAACACCAACGAGGAACACCAAGAAAGAGAAACTGATCACAAGGTACATGTCTCCTCCATTCATTCTATGCAACCTTCATCGTTTATGTAAAAATATTCTTGGTGCTTTATTGAATTGGATACAAAATAAAGGCTTGAATATGACGATCATGTGAGGATTATGGCCTTTGTTTAGTTTTTGTATTGATCGAGTATCTCGTGCATGTGTTGATTGTAGAGAATGGCGAACATTAGAGTACAAAAGGGTCCAGAATCTCCGAGGACTGAGGTCGGAGAGATAGATACAAGAGCCCCGTTTCAGTCGGTGAAAGCTGCGGTGAGCTTGTTTGGTGAAGTAGTCTCAAGACAAAGAAGTACTCCGAGAAGGTCTCGTCTCTCCTCTGAGGTAACTAATTCAAGAATCAAGAACGTGTTGTATCATATTTGTAGATGCCTTGACCAGCAAGAAACCAATTTTTAAAATGTTTCAGAGCGTTTGTGACAAAGAAACACAGCTTATGCTAGCCCACAAGCAATTCCTCAAGATCAAGCAAAAGCTAGACAACGCCGAGATCACGAGATCTCGTGCTCTCTCCGATCTCTCAAACGCCAAGAAGACAATGGAAGAACTCAGCAACAAGCTCGAAGCTGTCAACAAGTCTAAACAAACCGCTCTTGACACCAAAGAAACAGTCCAACAGCGAGAAGAACAGCTTGAGCATGACAAGTCACACGGCTCCCCTCCTCACCACCACGAGCTTGACGTCGCTAGAGAACAGTATCTCTCCACCACCGTTGAACTCGATGCCGCAAAGCAACAGCTAAACAAAATCAGACAGAGCTTTGATTCCGCTATGGACTTGAAAGCCACGGCGCTTAGCCAAGCAGCTGAAGCCAAACGTGCGCTACAAGTAAACTCAGCTAAGGTTAACGAGCTTTCCAAAGAGATTGGTGATATGAAAGACGCGATCCATCAGCTCAAGCTAGCAGCCGCTCAGAATCTCGAAGAGTATGCTAATATCGTTAAGGAGAAAGATGACTTAAGAGAGTGTTACAAGACGGCTGTTGAGGAGGCAGAGAAGAAGCTACTGGTGTTGAGGAAAGAGTATCAGCCTGAGCTCTCAAGGAATCTTGAAGCCAAACTGATCGAGACAACCTCAGAGATCGAGGTTTTGAGAGAAGAGATGAAGAAGGCTCATGAATCCGAGATGAACACGGTCAAGATCATTACAAACGAGCTAAACGAGGCTACAACGAGGTTACAAGAAGCTGCTGACGAGGAAGGCTCTCTAAGAACCTTGGTGAATTCTATGAGGATGGAGCTTGAAGAGATGAGGAGAGAGCGCGAAGAGCTGCAGCAGAGAGAAGCAGAGAGGTTAGAGGCTGAGGAGAGGAAGAAGGCGGAAGCTCTCAAAGAAGAGAGCTTGAAACTCGAGGAGATGAAACAAGAAGCTTTGGTGGCAAGAAAGGAAGCTGAAGAGATGAATAGAAAGATAGAGAGCTTGAAGAAAGAAACCGAATCCGCGATGGTAGCTGCGGAGGAAGCTGAGAAGAGGTTAGAGATAGTTATAAGAGAAGTGGAAGAGGCTAAAGCAGCTGAGGAGAAGGTAAGGGAGGAGATGAAGGTGATATCTCAGAAGCAAGAGAGCAAGAAACAGGACGAATCATCCGGTTCGAAGATAAAGATCACGGTGCAAGAGTTTGAGTCTTTGAAACGAGGCGCAGGGGAGACAGAGGCTGCAACGGAGAAGAAGCTGGGAGATATAGCAGCTGAGCTTGAAGAGATCAATGCAAGAAGAGCAGAAGCTGATAACAAGCTTGGAGCAAGCTTGAAAGCGATAGAGGAGATGAAGCACGCGACGGACTTGGCTCAGAAAGCAGCAGACTCAGCAGAAGCTGCAAAGAGCGTGGTGGAAAGTGAGTTGAAGAGATGGCGTCAAAAAGAAAATGTACAACATGCTTAGTGTCTTTGATTAAATCTGATATAAAAAATCATTGTTCAAAAATAAGAAAATTATAAAGATGAAGTTCAACATCTCATGAACAGAAACAACACATAGATAGATCAATCATTTGGTAAAAGGCATCAATCATCCAAAATCTGAGAGGGAATAACACTGATCAGCTTCTGTCTCAAGAAATCTTCATAAGCCTCAACAATGAGATGATCATCGTCCCACTTATCAAAAGTTGACTTTGAGGTTGAATACTTACTTATAATTTCGTTGATTTGATATCTCTATACGCATTCTAATCGTTAACAAACCAAATAGACGCTCGTTGATGCATTCAGTCGAACAGGTTGTGGGCAATATTGTTCTGAAGCTCTCTCTCTACTGTAATAACCTGTTGAAGCGGTACCGTTTTACTTAAGTCGACATTATCAAAAACAAATTAAAACACGTCAACAGATTTAAATTGAACCGGAATTATCACCTAACCGGTCTTCTTTGTTTTCTCTTCTCCGAAAATTTTCGACAGCTCACTCACCCACTCGGACGAATCCATCTTTGTGTTTCCGCCCTAAGAAGAGGACGATTCGACTGAAGCAGCGATGATGATGTTGAGGACACAGAGATGGAAGCATCTTACTACTATGAGATCGGTTCGATTTCATTCACTTCAGACAGGTGCTCTGAGAAATGCTTTCTTCCAAAGCCCAGACGAGTTCTTCTTCTGCGAAAGAGGCTTTTCTTCTTCTGGTCCCAGCAGCAGCGATAGAAATCTTTCTTATAGAGAGAGATTGGCAAGTGGACTCGTCAATATCAAGAAGGATGATGCTGTTGTTCTGTTTCAGTCCATGATTCGTTCTCGTCCTCTTCCTACCGTCGTCGATTTTAATAAGTTGTTTACTGCAGTTGCCAGAACAAAACAATATGATCTCGTTTTAGCACTCTGCAAGCAAATGGAGTTGCAAGGGATTGCACATAACATCTACACACTGAGTATTGTCATCAACTGCTTCTGCCGGTGCCGTCAACTTGGTTTTGCTTTTTCTGCTATGGGAAAGATGCTGAAACTTGGGTATGAGCCCGACACAGTCACATTCTCAACTTTGATAAATGGATTATGTCTCGAGGGCCGAGTTTCTAAAGCTGTTGAGTTGATTGATCGTATGGTAGAAATGAAGGTTATTCCAAATCTCGTCACACTAAGCACTCTTGTCAATGGACTTTGTCTCCAAGGCCAAGTGTCTGAAGCAATGTCTCTGATAGATCGAATGATCCAAAATGGTTGCCAACCTGACGCATTTACCTATGGTCCGGTTTTGAATAGAATGTGTAAGTCAGGTAGCACTGCCTTGGCCTTGGATCTGCTCAGAAACATGGAAGATAATAAGATTAAGCTCGATGCAGCCAAATACAATATCATCATCGACGGTCTTTGCAAAGATGGGAGCCTCGAAGATGCTCTCAGCCTTTTCCATGAAATGGAAACCAAAGGTATCAAACCAAATGTCATTACCTACAACTCTCTCATCGGAGGCTTCTGTAGTTTTGGTAGATGGGATCATGGTGCACAACTGCTGAGGGATATGATTACAATAGAAATCACCCCTAGCATCGTCACTTTCAATTCTTTGATTGATAGTTTTGTCAAAGAGGGAAAGCTTACTGAGGCTAAAGATTTGTACGATGAGATGATCAAAAGAGGCATAGATCCTGATACCATTACATTTAGTTCATTGATATATGGGCTGTGCATGGAGAACCGCTTAGGTGAAGCCAACCAGATGACGGACCTGATGGTTAGCAAGGGATGTGATCCTGATATCGTGACTTACAGTATCCTTATAAACGGATATTGTAAGGCTAAACTGGTTGATGAAGGTATGAGACTTTTCCGCAAAATGTCTCTGAGAGGAGTGGTTGTCGATACAGTCACTTATAACACTCTCGTCCAAGGGTTTTGTCAATCTGGAAAACTTAATGTTGCCAAGGAACTCTTCGAAGAGATGGTTTCTCAAGGTGTCCATCCTACTATTGTGACCTACAAAATTTTGCTGGATGGGTTGTGCGACAATGGGGAACTAGAGGAAGCCCTGGATATACTCGAAAAAATGCAAAAGAGTAAGATGGAACTTGATATTGGTATATATAATATCATCATTCATGGGATGTGCAATGCAAGTATGGTCGATGATGCTTGGGATCTATTCTGTAGCCTCCCTCTCAAAGGAGTGAAGTCTGATGTCAAAACATATACTATAATGATTGGAGGACTATGTAGGAAAAACTCGCTATCTGAAGCTGATATGTTGTTTACAAAGATGAAAGAGGATGGGATTGCGCCAAATGATTGTGCGTACAACACACTAATCCGATCTCATCTCCACGGCGGTGACATAAGCAATTCAGTTGAACTCATCGAAGAAATGAAGAGGTGTGGCTTTGCTGCACATGCTTCCACCATGAAGTTGGTTATGGATATGTTAGTGGATGGTAGATTGGACAGAAGCTTTCTAGACATGCTTTCTTAAATGCTTCGTCTAACTAAGTGCCGGTTAGTCTTTAGTCTTTAGTAGTTAATTGGGTTTATTAGTTGAAACCAATTTTTTTTAAAAAGTCTAAGAGCAATGTGGGTTCTATGGTCTGCCCTTAAGGTACAACATAGGCGTTGTTTGCGAAAGGTTTCTTGGCTTAAACACGACTGAGCAAATTCTTATTTTCATCTGTATACTTTGGTATTTTAGTTTTTACTCTGTAACGTTGTGAACAATTCTGTTATCTCTCTAGTTTGTTCTGTTAACTGGCTTTTTGGTACATGTCTCTGCACTGAAACCAACGTTACATGATCTGTTCTAAAATGTCCTTCCCTTGGGTGGACTTGAAACATAACAAAAGGATGCTGAATATATATAGGGGTACTTTGTTCTTTTGCTCGTTCTCTCAGAAACTGAACTTGTAGAGACTTCTCCATGAACTGCAATTCTCTCTTTCAGTCAAGTGGGTTTCCAGTTTCCACTGAACTTATTTTGTACATCTTTCTCATAAGTTAGTCTGAATACGAATTGGTCACGGAGAACTAACCGAGAAACTTGGATACTAAGATGCTCCGAGTATGGTATTATCGCAGGAATTGTAATCACAAATACGGTACGTAAGAAATATTTCCCGTGACCTGTTAGTAAAACTTTTCTTTGCTTTTTCTTTTCATGTTTGCTTGCTTAGTTATATATATATATATAATCTCCAACAAATCCTGATGGATTGAAGTTGATTTCCAGTTTCCAGAACGGTTACGTAAAGATTTGGTTTTGGCGGTTTAATGAGATGCTAAAGTTGATACTGTAATCAAACAGTTAAAGAAGCTAAATATCAGGTTGACAACACCTGGAGTCCCAACTTCAAGGCATCATCATGATGTTTAGTGCTTTTATTCAATCTGTATAAAAACATTTGTTTTTTTTTTTGCAAAGTAGTAAGTATAAAGACAATGAAAATGGTGAAGTTCAACTTCACATGAACAACACACAGATAGATCAATAATTTGGTAAAGGCATCATCACCCGAATATCTGAGAGGGAATAACACTGATCAGCTTCTGTCTCAAGAAGTCTTCATAGGCCTCAACAATGAGATGATCATCGTCCCACTTATCACGGAAAGTGTCTGGTTGTGTGCCGAGTCTTACATAGCCACCTTCTAGTTCCTTGTTTCTCCATTGTTCAACAGGTGGTTCACCAATCTGATCAGCTATCCAGTTCAGGTAATCAGCTTGAGCCCCACCAAGCCTATGCGTGTATCTCTTGGGAAACCCGTTAGCATCACGCTTTGCGTAGAGAGCTTTAGTGTCCTCCATCATTTTGTCTTCTGAAGGAAGTGTGACACGACCAGACAAAACTGCAGCCACCCACTTGCTTTGGAGCTCAAACATAGTGAATAGCAATGTCTGATTCAAGGAGAAAAAAGAAGTCTGATTAGGTGATGAATGATTAATCCAACAAAGAAGTAGAATGAATTGAGAGACTTAACCATCCATGGTAAACCGACGAAGGAAAGCCCTGGAGCAAGTGCAGGAGGAAACACATGTTTGTAAAGAGGTCCAACACAGTTATCCTCAACGGTGATATATCCATTGGTATTGAGAAACGGGAAGTGGTATATGTAACCGGTGCAGTGCACAATGGTATCAGCTTGTATAACTTTACCATTCTTGAAAACAATCGAGCCATCTTTGCGTGCGGTTTCAATCTGCAGAAACATATATTGAATCCTTGAAGCTTCTGATATGAATCAATGTTCTAAAAATCGGTTTAGACGGCAATCCGATATAAACAAATGATTTTCTAGAACAAGTTTTAAAAAAAAAAAAATTGGTAGTGACTTCTTTAACATTTGATCATATGATAATGCTTTTTTTTTTCCTTTTGTTTACCATAGGGTGAAGCCATAGATTGTCTGCCCCGGGAAGCTTCTCATATGTATCAGAAGGTTTCGATCTAGCAGCGATATGGACTTCTTTAGCCACTCCTGTTATGTCCCTGCTGATGTCTGATCCACTCGCAAAGTTTCCTATCACTACCACCACCTTTCAAAGATGTGTCAGGCCAGTAAAGCAATCAGTAAAGGGTTCATAAATTCTGTAAGAACCTACCTGGTCTTTAAACGGATCAGGAACTCTGTAGTTGTGACTATGAAGTTGCTTCCCTGGCCATTGATCAATACCTAAAACACTCAAAATCATTTCACATAATAAGTCAAACATGTATTACTTCAAAAGTCAACGGAAGTTTGAGAACTTTTAATAAATTACCAGGAACTTGAGCAACACGAGGCTCTGTATAGTGTCCATTACACACGACAACGGAGTCAAAGATCTCATCTCTGGTCACCCCATCGGAGTTTCTCGATCGGATCTTCCATTTCCGACCATCCTGCTCGACAAGAACCACTTCTGTCCCGAACCGAACCATCTCCACGAGTTTAAACTCTCTCGCGAAGTCTTGAAGATACGCCAAGACTTCCCTGTGGTTAGGATACCTTCTCGGGTCTCTGGACTCGTCGTGTTCGGGTCGTGGCACGAAAGGGAAGTCGCTGTAACCCATACACTCTCTCGGGAGATTGGTCCGTAGCGAGTCGTAGACGCTAGAGTGGACTACGGTTCGGTTCGGATCGAGACTAAGAGGGTCTGGTTCGCTTTGAGGTGTGTACACCCAGAGACCTCCGACTTCTGTGTTGCGATCGAAAACGACGACGGAGTGTGACTCGCGGCGGAGCTCACGTGCAGCTACGAGACCGGCGGCTCCTGCTCCGATCACTGCCACGTGGAGTGAATTGACTGGGCTGCAAGAGGGTGCCATTATTGTTGGTTAAAGAAATTGTTAGGCTCCAATCGTCTGAGGGAGCAATCATTTTATTATAAATGATTATTATTATTTTTTTAATAATGCATGTTGATGAATGATGACAAAAAACATTATCTTATAATACTTTTTTCAAGTGTGCTATAAACGGGTTGAAAGAATAAAAATGTACTTGTTAAAGCAATGGAGTTACTTTTATTGTTGGTCAAATCATTATACTAAAACGGTAACAAATACTCTTTATGTTTTTAAGTGTAAGGTGTTCTAAAATCATCAATATTAACAAATTAGTTTTTTTTTTATAAAAAGTAGTATTTTTAATGTATAAATCCAAAAAATACATGTATTATTTTATTGAGTACATAATATTTAATAAGTACAAAAGATATTTTGAAATATGAAAACAACTTATATTTTGAAACAAAAAAAAAAACTCTAAAACTACTTATATTTTAAAACAGAGGAAATATCATAATACTAATAACAAATATTAATAACATGGTAATATAACTAGGTGTATAGGTAATTATATTTTTATTTTAAAAATATATAAAATCATATTTTATTTTTCAATCTGTGTGAATAAGTATAGATCGACAACTTAAATGAAACAGAGAGGATAGAATAATAGCTAACATCAAATATGACAAAATAGTTAGTTATTACATTTCTAAAATGAAGTAGTTCAAAGAAAAAGTATCCAGATGAAATTTCGAACAGCTAACATTGCATTCGTCCTACTTTTTTCGTTACCTGGTGGTACACATTTTAATATGGTATAAGGAGAACTATATCACACTACAACACCTTTGCTCTGTTTCAAACAAAGACAAAAGGTTTTAATGAAATTGAACCTCCTTAGCGAAACGATCCATAGGAGCAGCATATCTGTTTCCTTGACTGTTGATGGTTGGCTCTGCGATCCCACCAATGTCATACATCTCCCAGTGTGTGTAGTCGTTGTTAACCACATGAAAATACCCATGTCTGCACCTGCAGTTACACAACCAATTTCTACTATCCGAACAAGTGTTGGGGATAAGTCTAAGAGTGTGTAAAGTGGTTACTGGAAATGGTAATAGCAGTGGAATCCATGACAGCATCAACAAGGCCATCAGCACAGTGAGAGAGCGAGTTATGATCAATCCAGATATGAGACGATCCAAAGATAGAGACTCCAATAGTGATGCAAGCACCTGGTTTGGGGTTGATAACGTCGTCATCAGTGGGGTCAATAATAGAGCGGAAGTAACCAAGTAACCGATAGTTGCAAAGATATCGTTGAATTCTGCGAATACCCGCTATCAATGCCTTCTTAAATCTGTTGAGTTCTCTCAGGAACTATCCAGAAACAAGGATTCAAGAGATTGTGTTTTAAAAACCAAAGCTCTGCGTTTATATTAAATCAATGAAAGAAAGTTGTGTCTCTTACAATCCAAGAGATCACTATATATAATAAGATGAAAAGTCCTAAGTCCTTAGGGATTAGAATCTAACATTTTATTCTTAAGTCGTAATCCTAATCTTTTAAGAAATACAAATGTTTATCTAAAACAAAAAAATAAAAAGGAAACTAGAAAACAAAGCTCGATAGAAATAAGATGCTACGCTGCATCTGGTCCCTCCCCCTTTGAGAGATTCGTCCACGAATCCGGACAGTAACGCACCATCTGGCTCCAATGGTCCTATCTCCCTCACCTTTAGCCTACCATAAGAACCTTCAGACTCCTTCGCATGCACACTGTTTCTTGTAAAGGCCAGAGAAATCCCAAGAACGAATGGTTCCACTTGAAATGTAGGAGATTGAACATGAACCACCGTAACGTCCACTTGTGCACTACTCGCTTCAGGGATAATAACCACGAACGCAACATTCATGAGACGCACAATGTCACACTCTTTTTGTATAACTCCTTGGTGTTGTTCACGAAAGGACGAGAAGAGAGGCAAAAGGTGAACATGCAAGTACACAAATTCCAAGGCCAACCAACTCCAGCATGGTCTCTCAAAAGAAATTGATTTTCTTTCTATGATCACAATGAGTGGTCTGTTACCACCGTGAATCAATAGACTTTGCACATGAGCGGCCACACAAACATGTTTATTGCTTTCCACTAGCTGTAGTTTCCCATTGTGCATGGTGTCACAAATAAAGCCTCGTACTTTCCCACTCATCAGATGGAAGAAGTCCACCAATATACAACCATAAGAAACAACAGCAAAATAAAGACACTCTCTTGCTGCACCAAACAAAAACCCAAACATGGACTTGCTTGATATGCAAGAAAAGTCATTCCTACAAGTAAGTGTCGAGTCTTTGTAGTTGGAACCCACTTGTAAACCTCCGGTTGGTGACGAGACGAACCAATGGATAACATAAGCAAAACACCACAGGAAGGATTGTAAGCTTGAAAGGAAGCACACACGTCTTGCACAACGATGCTGCCCGTAAAAGCCTAGATGTTCCTTTAAGAATAGCGATTGATATATGATGCCACAGTTGTCCATTGAACACCTCTGGCGAATGAAAAGGACAAGGACTTGGTAGTGTAACCTTGGGACAAGCGACTCAGAGAGAAAACAGAGAACGTCCCCGCACACTTTCAAGAAAATATGCACAACAAATCGAGGAAGCACTAGAACAACATGGCTTGCTCTCAAATTTAGACACTCCATCACAGCCAGCGTTGGCGTCTCCTCACGTCGAGCATCCTTTGACTTTGTTTTCTCAGACACTCTATTAGATGCATCATCAACTAATGGTGGAGGGAAAATCCAAATCAAAGCTTCCCAAATAATTGATTGTTGAAAGAGCACACAATGATATGATCGTATTACTAAGATTGTTAACAATCTCTTTTGTGAAGTGCTTTGGAAAGCAGCAACTCTCTTTAAAGTACATGTGCTATGTATTATCCAAGAAAAGGATACATCTAGAGAAACAGATGCATGGATGAACACTAACGCCGCTGTCGTCGGTAACACCATTACGCTCGTACTGTAGAATGTAGAGCCATAAAATATAAGAACCAAACTGGGTGAGTCTGATTGCATAATACTTATATGCCACAAAGACAAGAGCCGTTCGTGATACGCAGGAAGCGTGTATACGTCTTGCGTAAGGAAAAGCAGACTGGCAAGAGCATACCCCATGGCCTCTTCATCCTTTTTTATAATATCGTCGGAAAGTGACAAAGAAAAAGACTCGTGTGCACTGTTTTCTATCAAACACATATGCCCACGTTTTCTATTCATGCGCGCCAGCTTCACGATATCACGCGGAGAAGAAACTTCAATTTTCTTGTCAAGTTTGTCGAAGCCTATGCCACAGCCTGATAGTGCAAACTTTATGGATTCTCTTGGTTGAACATCAAAACCGTTGCTTTCACCTTGTATTCGAACGTCCTCTTTGCAAATACCATATACTGGCTCCTTTGAAAATTCATTCTCTGTTGGTAGACCTCTGTTTGCGTCTACACACTCCAACGAACCACTCAACTCATAATTCAAATCAACCCTTGTTTTATTCTGTTTAGAAGATCTACCACAAATAAAAACAGATTGTGAATTTGATGAATCTCTTTGACAACCAAAACCTATTGTTGACTTATCTTTTCTTCCCATGCTGAAAATTATGTCTAAGCTTGCAGATTCCTTGCTTAACACGCAAATTTTCTTGTGTATCTCGTCCAATCCACACTCCAAGTTTCTTTTTTTCCCTTTCTCCAAGGCAAGAGCTTCCCTAATATAAGTGAACTTGTACTCCACTGCATGTTTCCCCATGAGAAATAGTTTACTTAAACAATCATGATGATCATGGTCAAACTTCAGAACAGTCCCCGTTTCTTCTAACAACGTCGTATACGTAGAGTCAATGCTTCGTCTTTCTTGTGTTTCCAAAGAACCTACATATGAGTGTTCTTTATTTTGATCACGATCTGGTGGCTTACGAAGCAAGTGTTGCGGACAAGCTTACGAACCTGGCTCTGATACCAACTAATAGAACGGAAGTAACCAAGTAACCGATAGTTGCAAAGATATCGTTGAATTCTGCGAATACCCGCTATCAATGCCTTCTTAAATCTGTTGAGTTCTCTCAGGAACTATCCAGAAACAAAGATTCAAGAGATTGTGTTTTAAAAACCAAAGCTCTGCGTTTATATTAAATCAATGAAAGAAAGTTGTGTCTCTTACAATCCAAGAGATCACTATATATAATAAGATGAAAAGTCCTAAGTCCTTAGGGATTAGAATCTAACATTTTATCCTTAAGTCTTAATCTTAATCTTTTAAGAAATACTAATGTTTATCTAAAAAAATAAAATAAAAAGGAAACTAGAAAACAAAGCTCGATAGAAATAAGATGCTACGCTGCATCAGTCAGTGACAATGTAGAAGCGTCCATCGCGACCACCAATTGCGTTGCGTCCAAAACCATCCCAACGAGACTGTCCTCTTCTTTTAAGCTTGACCTTTCACAACGATTCCGTCATCTGCAAGCAACCACACAAGCTCACTTAAAATAACAGAGGATTTTTTTTGTCTAAGTGACTGTGCAATGAAAAAAGACAGAGGAAGTTCGTTCGTTTCATACTTCCTTCATCACCCATCACCGGATCACATACTAAACAATAGCAGGCTATAATTAGCATAATTATTCCCTCACTAAAATACAAGGGAGATGGCAAATTATATCTTTGTCAAGATATATTTGGAATTCAGCACCACAAAGAAACGTCTCTTAAGAACAAAGATAACAATCAAATGCGACGGAAGCCAA
The DNA here is from genome assembly GCA_026261945.1 of Hirschfeldia incana. Classification (NCBI taxonomy): domain Eukaryota; kingdom Viridiplantae; phylum Streptophyta; class Magnoliopsida; order Brassicales; family Brassicaceae; genus Hirschfeldia; species Hirschfeldia incana. The sequence goes on from JABCMI010000019.1 coordinate 2,888,639, forward strand.
CACCTCTCCTCCAGCCATTTGCATTGCGACACTTACACAGCAAGGGACTACGTTTTGGAGACGCTTCACGTGCTTAATTAAGCAATGTCTGTTGTTTTTTACTTTCTTTTTCTTTTTAGTTTAATTGCAATTAACCTTAAGCAACTTACCTAAACCACTGCAATGCACATGCTCTTAGAGTTATCTACCAAATTTAGATATCTTTTATGGTTATCTGGTGTAAACCTTTCCAAAATAAAATATTTCAAAGAAAAAGTATCTAAAATAAAATTTCAAAGAATTGCATTCGCAGTTTTATATGTTTTCAACAGATTTTGATTTTGAAATGTTTTGAAAAAACAGAGTTTCACTCAATCTAGATTTTAATATCAACTAAACTGAAACATACCAAAAACAACGTATAGAAGCCTTAGCCAAGATGAGTACACTTTTGTAACACTTAAAAGAAAACGCAAAACAAGATGGTAACAATTTTCGGAATTATACGTACCCCGAATGCGTAACACGGTAGAATCGAGCAAAATGGAGCCCATCCAAATTATTATAAATCTTTTAAGATGATAGTATAATATGATGGTGATGATGATGATGATGATGATGATGATGATGATGATGATGATATTAGTGATAAATTGTGGGCCATTAGATGGTAAAAGGTGGAAACTGGGCTACAAACAAAGCCTCCTCTACTGTCACGAAATTATGTATGGTCTACTGTCTCAGAACCATGTTTGGTCCTCTCTTTACCTCAACTTGAACAAAATCTCCACTTCACGACAGCTGCAACAAAAAATATATTTTTAATTCTTTTTCTCATTTCGCATTTTATTAATAGTATATACTAGAACTATTCTAGTTCTTTATATATGTATAACTTCTTTAAAAAAAAATACTGCTATTATCGTCAGTTGTCACTAAATGACTAAAACAGACGCCATTGGGTCACAATTGGGAAAAACGAAAAAGTTAAGGAATCCAAAAATCTTTGTCGATAATAATAATATAACCAAACAAACAAAAAGTTAAATATAAATCTAAGAAAAAGATGCCTCATCTGATGTTGCACACTAACCACTAAAGACCCCCTCTGTCACTCAGATTTTTTTTCTCTCTTTCATAATTTTGAGTCTCCTCTCTATTATCTCTCGCTCCTCATGATCTAATTCTTTTTTCAGATTTTTGGGAGTCTCCTCTCTATTATCTCTCTCGCTCATCTATTCTTTTTCATATTTTTTATGAATATTATGTGATAGCTACAGATCACGTTATATATGTGTGTATGTATATAAAATATCTATATCTATACTGATGGAGACAATAACAATTCGTATCTGACCATTTCTTCTTGTGAATTTTTTATTTTATTTTTCTTTCTCTCTTTCTGTTCCCGTCTCCCAGATCTGCTTCCTCAATCTTACCATTGGAAAGCTTCAAGCTATTTTTCAGGGTAATTATTTATTTTAAGAAAAAAAAAACAGTTCATCGAATTATTAGATTCTTGTTTATATAGTTTATATATATATATATATATGAAGTCCCAAGTTGTACTATGCTTTTTGTTCGTCATGACGTTGGTTAATGCTTTTCCTTTTTCCCATTATAGCTCCCTGTAACTGTTGAATTTGGATTTAGAAAATATATTGTACTTACTTTTGACTATCTATGTTCTTGTGATTACCGAACCTCTGCTATTTATGGAATCTTCTATTATAGCATTGCTACTTTATTTGCATGTTTTAGATAAATACTTAAATCATATAATCTTGTGAACCTGTTTATGGAAGCTTGGTTTTGTTTGTGGTATTGATCAATATATGCATAGTAGGAAGGTTTAGTAGAGGTTTTTAAGATTAACTGTATTTTTTGTTGGAGATGGGCTTTGATCATTGTTCTTGGTCAAACGTTTTAAAAGTTAGTAGAATAGCTTCCATGTAGTAGCTTTCTTGTTGGTTTCTGAAAGTGTTAGATGGTCAATGTTGATCTTATGAGCAGTTTGATTGATCTGCCTCTCCATTGTTGGCATTTGATAGGGACAGGCCACAGGATCAGAGAGTTAGATCCCAGAGGAAGACGCCATGTACTTCTTCGGTTTGTCCAAAGAAGAAGTGTTGTCACAGAAACATGTTGTGTCATATACAGAGACTTTTAGGCAGAATCCAGTCACTCTGTTTGGGAGACAGGTTAAGCTTATTCATATTCTAATTTAGTCCAAGTTTTTGATATTTTCCATGTTTCTTGGTATGAAAACAGTAGAGTATATATGATCTTGATAAAGATTTTATTTCAGGTGTATCCGGTGAATAGAGAGAGCTCCAAGTCTGTTGATGGGTATATGAAGATGAAAGATATTGATCTCCGTCTTCCTGCAGATCACCACGCTTATTTAGAGACTAGATTGCATTCAGCGTCTGAAGCTAATAAGGAGAGAGAAGCGTCAGACACAACCTGGAGTAGCAAGAGAGACCCAAGAATTGTTATTGATCTTGAAGAGCTTCCCACAACAGAGGATGCAGATTCTTTTAGCTATTTTACTGTGAGAAGTCCTGAAACAGAACCGTCATTCTTAGCTGATCAGATCAGTTCAAACATTCTGAAGGTGGTGGATGAATCTGTTGAAGAGGATGGTAGTGATAAAACAACTAATATGGAGTCAGGTTTGCTAGATCTTAATAGGACTCCGGATGATGAGTTGGTGTCCGAGGAGCCCCATTTCTGTTTCTTACAAGATCTCAACTGTCCTTACATCGAAGAGACTGAAACTAGCTGCGAGAAGAGTGGAGTTGACGATGATCCTACGTCGCTTAGCTCTCCTAAATGTCAAAATGTCCATGAAAAAGACGAAACAGCCTCTCCAGCTTCATATACATCTTGCTGCACCACTGAACACAGCTTTAGAAGAGGTTCCTCTCCTCGAGCACTGAATCCTTCTTGCCGTAGCCGGCTTGAGTTTCCTGTCTTACCAGGGAGCGTGCGTTGTAATGAGGAGGAGGAAGAGTTCTCTGAAGTTATGCAAATGGCAGCTGAATCATTAGTCCACATATCAGCAGTTTCATATCAAAATCAAGATTTTCAAGAAAAACAAGAGAAGTGTAACGTGGAACCGAGATGTTACTCCTGCGATTCGTATGAGCTACACACATTAGGAATAAACGAAACAAACACGGAAGAAGAGTTCTGTGTGTCATCAATGGCTATGGCTAAGCTCAATAACATCACAAGAGAGGACAACAAAGAGTTTGGACTCAAGCTGAGAAGAGGGAGGAGAATGAAGCACTTTCAGAAGGAGATACTCCCTAGCTTAACATCCCTCTCTAGGCACGAGATACGCGAAGACATGAACATCTTGGAAGCGGTTTTGCGATCAAGAGAGTACAAGAAGATGCAGGGGAAAACGAAAGATGTCAAACTCGGAGCAATCACAAGAAACAAACGTTTGGTGTCGCAGAGGTGCGTTGGTAAAAGAAGGTGAAAACATGATCGAGGTTTATATATCTTCATGGGTTTCAGATTCTATCTTACAATTGCTTCATTGTGTAATCTTTTAACAGTCTTTTTTATGTTTAATTTATGACATTGATTATGATACAAGGAAAAAGCTAGTGAGCCAATGAAATTATGTTTCTCATTCTTTCTCAAAATGTTAATTGAGTTGCTACTGGCTGTAAATTAACGTTTTGATAGCAATAAATTTTGTTGAAGGGAAGATCTTACGCTGAAAATATGAATGGGATTTGGATCAATATTCTTACTTTCAATTGGTTTTAAAGTTGAAGTCCAAAAAAATTATGATGTCTACACTCTGATCTATTAATATGGTATGGAAAGTGGTCTGATCATTCCATTAGTTGATGATTTTCTTCAAAAAGTTTAATTCTGTCGAGATTATTAGAAAATAAAACATTGTGTAATATTTGGGTTTGTGGTATATAGAAAAACTTAAGAAGATTGATTTAGCTATCTATGTTGCCAGAATCACTTACTTTTTCGGTATACATCTGTTTAGAACTCTATAATTAAGCATACTTAGACTGGAGTAATGGAAAGATAGATAACTTATCAGAAAATGATTCGCGATATCAGCAAGTGAAACTAAAACATGGGAAAAGATTATATGGTAATTGCAGGGTCAGTAAATAATGATTCTGAGCTTTTGGAAAATTAACGGACCGACCGTCAAGCGGAATGGAACCTACAAGCCGAGTAAATGGGCGTGGATAACTTATTAGTCTTGGATGGTCAGGATAGTACACATTATTTCAGAGAAGTATGATAGATATCATTATTTCGAAGAAGGATGTTGTAGAAAAGGTCCATGTTGAAAATATAAACTTGAATGTGTTTTTGAAAGTTTGGAACAGTTGTTGGAATATTGAAACGAACAATAGTTCGTAATACAACATTAAACTATAATTTATGGGTGCCCACTTATATCAGAGGCCTCTAATTTCTTATATTTTTTAGTTTATTATAATTACAATTTTAATTGTGTTTAGACTTGTTGCCAACTTTACCTCGGTGTGGATTAGTTTCGGTTTGAATTTTCAAATTAATTAAGTGTTCTAACCGGCCATGCTGATTCTGCCACTTTGGATTAAGAGTTTTTTCTTAATAATGAATTCTAAATGTATTTGGTTCAAATACTTTTACAGGAAATGCACCTTTAACTCAAAAAACAGAGCTAAACTTTAGTAATAAAAATTACACATGGAGAGAGTAACCAGCTTGCTTGACATGCAAACCATACAATCATCGTTTTCTCATACCCGTTTACGTCCCATTTTTTTGAATCGTTGTGATTCTGTTTCGGATCTGCTTACCTGTTAAGAGCAGGCGGATGGTGTTCTCCATGCTTCCTGCCATTCCTCTCTCGCCAGACCCAATACACCACTGCTTGAAACATGTACCGTATAAGGAAGAACATGTTTTTGTCCCAGCCATCATCCACCAAGAGTTGAACCTGAACATCCCAGCAATAATGATTCGTTTGTTTTTTTATGTGTACTTTTCTTGATATTTCTTTGTAATTTGTGAAATATGGTTCTGGTTTCTACAAAGGCAACGGTCATATTGGCTATTGGGCTTGGGGGTGAGACGGACTTGTTATTGGGCTGCGATAGAAATAGGCCCATTATTGAGATATATCTATCTTGTACCAGCTGCAACAATGTTGAGCTGATTCATTCTATCTTGTAACAGTCTTACTCATAGTACATTCCGGGACACCGATCCTGAAGAGAGACGTACCCGGTGGTGAAGAGGGGAACTCTATAATTCGTGTGTGTGCTTCTATCGTTCTTTCTTTTTTCCTTTACTAACTGAAACACACGAGAGCGAGAGAGTAAGAGAGAGGTGTTGAATCGAGATCATATCGGCTACAAGTGGTATCAGAGCGCTGGTTTGCGATTGAAGATACGAGGATCGATTCGGAGCTCTTGAAGAAAAGGAAGCAGGCAAGATCACTCTGATCGAGGTGGAGAATCATCGTCTTGATTTGATTCTCGAGAAGAGACGACGGCGGGATCAGATCGGAGATTCAGATCGGTCAAGAGACGTCAGGGGAGTGTTTCTTTCACTCGATTACTCAAGTTTAACTACCAATAAGAATCAACTTCTTTTATATACGATTTCTTCGCTAATAAGCGTTGATCGGAATCTTGGATTGGATTGCTACTGATTTAGTGTGATTCGTTTGTTATCTGCAGGTGATAAACATGTCAAGCACTGGTCAGAATGGATCCGACGCCGGGAAGAATCCAGATGGAGAAGTTCGACGGAAAGGGGGACTTCGGTTTGTGGAAGTACAAGTTGCTTGGTCAGTTAGAGATTCAAGGACTAGGGTCAGTTCTGAAGGAGGTGCCAGCTTCTACCTCAGAAGATAAGGGAGACAGTACAGATGACAAAGATGTTAAGATCGATCCTAAGGCGGCAGATAAGGATATCAGGGTGAAGAATCTGTTGGGGACTTGTCTAAGTGACACTATCTTGAGGAAGATAATGCACGAGCCTACTGCTTTGGGAATGTGGAAGGCACTGGAGCAAGACTACCAAACCAAGTCTCTCCCGAATCGCATATATCTGAAGCAGAGCTTTGCTAGCTTCAAGATGGAAGAAAGGAAGTCAATTGAGGAGAATCTTGACACCTTTCTCAAGCTTATAGCTGATCTGGCGAGTCTAAAGATCATGGTGAGTGATGAAGATCAAGCTATCCAACTTCTGACCAGTCTTCCAGCAACATATGAACCTCTGGTTCACACCCTAAAGTACGGGACGGGAAAAGAAACCCTCACGGTTAATGAGGTCATCTCGTCGGCTTACGCAAAGGAAGCAGAACTCAGACAGCGCGGTGCTCAGGATAGATCAAGGAAGAGTTCAGAAGGTCTGTATGTTGAAAACAGGGGGAGGTCTGAAAGAAAAGGAGGATCTCGCAACAACAATAACAGCAGGGGGAGGAGCAGAGGCTTCGACAGAGGGAGATCGAAGTCGAGACCAAAATCAGGAGTCAAAGCTTGCTGGGTTTGTGGGGATGAGAACCACTGGAAGCGAGACTGTCCACAACGTGGGAGTCAAGAGCAGAACAGACCATCAACATCAGCCAATGTTGCCATGAAGCTACCAACTTCAGTAGCTCTGACAGCGAGTCTTTTAGCAAAGAACGACCAGTGGGTGCTAGACTCTGGATGCACCTTCCACATTACCCCTAGACGAGAAGTTCTATCAGACTTTGAGGAGTTCGAAGGAGGCAAAGTTCTCATGGGCAACAACACGTATTGTATGGTGAAGGGACTAGGCACCATCACGATTGACAATCCAGATGGAACGGTCGTCACTCTAAGTAAAGTGAGATACATTCCAGACATGGGAAGAAACTTGATCTCCTATGGACAGCTGGAACAGTCAGGATGTCAGTATGCTGGGGCAGGTTTCAGAGTGGAGTTTTACAAGAACAATCAGAGGGTGTTGTCAGGGCATTATGACCAGGGGCTCTACTATCTTTTGGGAACAGTAAGAGAGTATGTTAGTAGTGAGGTCTGCAACAGCACAGTTGATACTACAAGCAGGTGGCATTCGAGATTAGCGCATATGAGTCAGTCATCGATGGATATCTTAGTAAGGAAAGGCCATCTAAGGAAAGAGGAGGTGAAGTCCCTAGGGTTCTGTGAGTCATGTGCAATGGAAAAGTCTCACAAACAGAGCTTTCCAAAGGCAAAGCATACAACAAAAGGGATCTTAGACTACATTCACTCAGACTTGTGGGGATCACCGAATGTAACCCCAAGTCTGTCTGGATGTAAGTACTTTCTGACGTTCATAGACGATTACTCAAGACGTGTATGGATCTACATTCTGAGAACAAAGGATGAGGCTTTCCAGAATTTTGAAGAGTGGAAGATCTTAGTTGAGAATCAGACACAGAGGAAGCTGAAATATCTGAGGACCGACAACGGGTTAGAATTCTGCAACAGCCAGTTTGACAGAGTCTGCAGAGACTCAGGAGTTAAGCGTCACAAGACTTGTCCCTACACACCGCAGCAAAACGGCGTCTCTGAGCGGATGAACCGGACAATAATGGATAAGGTAAGAAGCATGCTACATGAGACAGGGTTGGGAGCAGAGTTCTGGGCAGAGGCAGCCGCAACTGCAGTCTACATCATCAACAGAACACCGGGGTCTGCAATTGGTTTTGAGGTTCCAGAGGCAGTATGGACTGGAGGAGAACCAAAATATGATCATCTGAGAAGGTTTGGATGCTTAGCGTACGTTCATACAATAGCAGACAAGATAAGTCCACGTGCTTCAAAAGGAGTTCTTCTTGGATATGAGTCTGGTACAAAGGGCTACAGAGTTTGGCTTCTGGAGGAGGAAAAGGTCGTTATTAGTAAAGACGTTGTGTTCAACGAGGAGAAGCTTTACAAACAACGTGAAGAGGTCACTGAAGTAACAGTTGAGGAAGTAACAAAGTCAAAGTCGAACAAAAAAGTCTCTTTCAAAGAGAAATTAGAGGAGTTTGAACCGAAAGAGACAGAGAGAGAAACTTCAGTTCGAGGTGGAGCTAAGTCAGTTAAGGATCCGATTAACCACTCAGATTCCAGTGACTCAGAAGAAGAAAATGATGAGGATACATCTCAGGAAGGTGGTGAGGATCTTAGTGAGTATATCTTGGCTAGAGACAGAGTGAGAAGGTTGATTAAAACACCTTCTAAGTATGGCGACACATACCTGGTTGCATATGCGCTAGCAAGCTCCGAGGCTATCGATACAGAGGAACCTAAGTCGTATGCTGAGGCCAGAAGAAGCAAGGATTGGGAGTTGTGGAATGGTGCAATGAGTGAGGAAATGGTTTCTCATGATATAAATCAAACGTGGGAGCTAACAGACAAACCAAAGGATCAGAAGGTTATAGGTTGTAAATGGGTGTATAAGTACAAACCAGGGATCCCAGGAGTGGAAGAGCCAAGACACAAGGGTCGACTAGTTGCGAAGGGATATGCTCAGGTTGAAGGCTTTGACTACAATGAGGTCTTTGCTCCGGTGGTTAAGCATGTCTCGATCAGATTGTTGCTCTCTGCAGTAGTAACGTTCGACATGGAGTTAGAACAGATGGACGTCAAGACGGCTTTTCTTCACGGAGTTCTACAGGAAAGGATTTATATGTCACAGCCAGAGGGTTTTGTGAAGAAGGGTCAGGAAGATAAAGTGTGTCTTCTGAAGAAAGCTTTATACGGTCTGAAGCAGTCTCCGCGGGAATGGAATCATCGTTTTGATGAGTTTATGATCAGGATGAAGTATAGCAGAAGTCAGTTTGACCCGTGTGTATACTTGAAAGGGAAATCACTGGAGTCGAGGGTCTACCTACTATTGTATGTAGATGATATCCTGATAGCCTCTCAAAGTAAAGTTGAGGTTGATAAACTGAAAAAACTCCTGAAATCAGAGTTTGAGATGAAGGATCTCGGGCCAGCGCGACGAATTCTTGGTATGGACATTCTGAGAGACAGAAAGGGTGGAACATTGAAGTTGTCACAGCAGAAGTACTTGGAACAAGTCTTGAAAACATTTGGTATGCAAGATGCTAGCTCTGTTCTGACACCAATCGGTTCTCAGTTTCAGTTAAAGGCAGTTTCAAAGGATGAGGAAGCGGAGCAGAGGAGAAAGATGGAAGATATTCCCTATGCAAGTGCCGTAGGTAGCCTCATGTATGCAATGGTGGGTTCGAGACCGGATCTAGCTTATGGATTGGGTCTTGTCAGCAGGTACATGGGAAAACCAGGAACAGAGCATTGGGCTGCGGTAAAGTGGATGTTGTGTTACGTTAAAGGAGCTGTGAGTTTGGGTTTGTTGTTCTCAAAAGGGTCTGGTTTTCAGGTTAGAGGATATTGTGATTCTGACTACGCCTCAGATCGTGATCGAAGCAGGTCTATCACTGGGTTTGTGTTTACAGTTGGAGGGAATACAGTTAGTTGGCGTTCTTGTCTGCAAAAGGTTGTGGCTTTATCGTCGACGGAAGCGGAGTATATCTCCTTATCTGAGGCGAGTAGAGAAGCAGTCTGGTTGAAGTGGTTCTGTGAAGAGTTGGGTTTTAAGCAAGAAGCTGCAGAGATCTACTGTGATTCACAGAGTGCTCTTTATCTGGCGAAGAACAACATGTTTCATGAACGAACGAAACATGTTAGAGTCAAGTACAACTTCATTCGTGAACTGGTGGCGTTTGGGTTTGTGAAGGTTCTGAAGATTCATACATCGGAGAATCCAGCTGATGCCTTAACAAAGGTATTACCAGGGGAGAAGTTCAGTGGTCATGTGAAGACACTGAACGTCTGCAAAGCTTAAAAGAGTTTTAGGGGCCAGGATCATCTCAAGGTTTCTTTCTCAGCTCGGTGAGATGATGCAGTTGGCAGTGTTGAGTTGTTGACTGGGTATTATTTGGTCAGCAGGGATGTTTCAGCTGAGAGTGGAGCTTAGAGCTCGGGAAGTCTCGGAGTTCAGAGACTTGCAGATACCAGGATTTGTTGGAATGCACAAGATTCATATCAGGTGTAGATATGGGAGGAAACAAGAACCAAGGTGGAGATTGTGAAATATGGTTCTGGTTTCTACAAAGGCAACGGTCATATTGGCTATTGGGCTTGGGGGTGTGACGGACTTGTTATTGGGCTGCGATAGAGATAGGCCCATTATTGAGATATATCTATCTTGTACCAGCTGCAACAGTGTTGAGCTGATTCATTCTATCTTGTAACAATCTTACTCATAGTGCATTCCGGGACACCGATCCTGAAGAGAGACGTACCCGGTGGTGAAAAGGGGAACTCTATAATTCGTGTGTGTGCTTCTATCGTTCTTTCTTTTTTCCTTTACTAACTGAAACACACGAGAGCGAGAGAGTAAGAGAGAGGTGCTGAATCGAGATCGTATCGGCTACATAATTTCTGACCAAAATATTCTCTACATAAAAAAAATCATGTTTTAGAAAAAAAAATCATTTCAAAACGATACATTTTTTACATTTTCAATGAATTTATTAATAGTAAAATGTAAATTTTAAAAGCCATAATTTTGTTTATTAGAATTCTGTTGATTAAAAACTGTACGAAACAGTCAATTACAAAAAGAATCTATTGGTTAATAAAATTTGATATGTGTTCTTGAAAATGTTAAAACATAAAACATTTTTAAAGAGAGAGAGTATTATGTTAATTATATAGGGAACTTTAATCATCCTATTGGACTAAGAACTAATTAGTAAGACATCGAATCTAATATTTTGTATATTTCTGATCAAATAATATTTGACTCAATAAACCAATTTTAGATTGTTTTATTAATTCCTATGGATATCAAAATTTTATTTTTCATTCACAAATCCATCTTTGTTAATGCATGTTGCTAATGATTTTCCTACTGCTATATTTAAATGGGAATTACACTAAAAGATTATAAAGCTATGTGACTGGGTGGGGGATATTTGAGAAATCATAACATTAAATTATCATTGTATACCTGAACACTAGATTCGAGTTGGGAGACAAACAAACGTGCACAGAGCATTTCTTACCATATTATATGTCGTGAGCACATAGAGAAAATTGCAAAACAAGGTTCCAGATATTTAGTCTTCTGAGATTATGGAACAAATGCATGATGGGTCCATCTTTTAGGGACACGAAGCCAGTTCGCAAATAATTCCCGTCAATCATTGGTCGGAAAAGGATAATAATAGCGGAGTTATTTACTTAACTTCTCACAACAATGAACTGTAGATTAAAGACAATAAAAGATTATTCTTCTTTGCGGAAATTATCAAAATCTTAGTTTTTTCTCCATTAATACAAAAGTAGAAACTTTTAAAACTTGTTGCTAATTAAAACTAAAATATCGCCACTAATTAGGCGGTTCTAATCCAAATTATAAACCAGCTATGTTGCATATGAAGAAACTGAATTTTCCATGCTGGCAAAGTAATCATTGTAATATTTTATAATATATATGTCTCCGTATAACACACACTGGCCGTATGTGACCCCAATAATTCTTACCCCAATCACAGCATAGTTAAAAATAAAATATCATATGACATTAGCTAGTGTAATGTAAGGGACCTTAATAAATGATATATTTGATCGTTGTCACAGAGTTTAATTGATATTTTTGGACTATCTCCCTATTAACTCATGTCACTCGACCAGTAATCACCAAGTTACCAAAACGGACTAGTTGAAAGAATCAGACAACTTGACATTCAAACAAAAAGACGTTAATTGCGTTAAATCTTAGAAATTTTACAATTTCTGCTTTTATACAAAACGAAATGGGAAAACTTTAACTTTTCTCCCTTATCGGTCGGTCCATTATTGGTACTTAGAAACAAGAGGTAACTGAAAAAAAACATCATGAAATATACCACAAAAATTAAAATCAAATTCATTACATATCAACATAAACACACCATTCTTCATCATTGTATCAATGACCCACGGGAATGTCCGGCTCATCTTCCAACTCAATCCCAAGGTCAGCTAGTCTCTTCTCCTTGTATACGTACCACTTGGAGAAAACAAGGAAAACGAGGAAGTTCAAGGCAACAATTATGGCCACAAGCCAATAGAAATTGTATAGACGGCCCTTGTTGAGATCATCAGCGATCCACGGATGAGCTTTATCGGTGACTTTCTCAACGATGGTTACAAGAACCGAGCTGAAGAAAAACCCTAAAGCCAATGTGCTCAATAGTAAACCCGTGCTCATTGTTTTCATACCTTTAGGACACTCTCTCAAGAAGAAATCTAACTGTCCTGTGTAGATCAACGCCTCACCGATACCGACAATAAGGTATTGTGGGATGAGTAGAGAAAACCCTAGAGGAAGCGTTTTGACTGTTGGACCGTGGGCATGTGCGGTTCTAAGACGTTTGATCTCTACCAAAGCAGCTACGGCCATACCCATGGCTGCGAGTAAGAGACCCAAACCAATGCGTTGAAGCGGTCTCAAACCGTGGGGGTAGTTGAATAGCTTTTTGCATAGGGGAATCGCGAGACGGTCGTAGACGGCGGTGGTTAGGAGGAGGCCACCAATATAGAATACGGCCATTGCGGCTGGAGGGATCTCAAAGCTCCCAATGTGACGGTCCATCGTTTCGGACTGTGCGACCGATAGTGTCGTTAACTGAGCATGGACGGTCCAAAAGAGGATGCATGTTGCCCAAATTGGTAACATCCGTACAATTTGTTTCACTTCCTCGACATCGGTTAGTGTTGAAAGAGTCCATTTGTTGTATACGTTTTGAGTCATTGCCATTTCTTGGTCCTTTATTGCTGCCTTGTCTAAAGAACTGTGGCATCAAAAGTGATATGTTAGAACATAACAAGAAATGAGTTGTTGGAATAAAGTTAGGTCTAAATTAAACAAGTTACTAGATATCATTATTATTACAATTAGTTATGTATTTTGTGTTTTTTTTTTGTATTTTGTGTGTTCGTGTTAACATATCCTCTTTTAAAGCATCGTGTCAATGTGAAGAATCTGGTGGACTTCTATAGATACCTAGTTACGTGAAAGCTTTTCAAGATAACCTTTCCTTCACAAGTGGCAAGAACAAAATGCACATATATACAAATTATTTATAAGTAAATAATAAATAAATTATCTTTTAAATAAGGAAATGCATAATGGTAAAAGATTTTTTTTTTCTTTTAAAGAAAAGGCTTATCAATAAAAGATTTGTCTAAAATTTTAAGTAAACTTACTTAGAAATACCCAAAAAAAAGACAAATTGAATGAAGCAAAGAGCACGCAAAGCACGTGACCATAGGATTCTGAAGCCTAACGTGAGGTCTGGCCCGGTCGAGGTGTATAAAGTAGTGGAGGTCTTACGACACGAAACGTGATCTTCTTGCTACGAGACAAAACAATTTCTCCCTCACTTGTCGTTTTTTTTTTCTTTTTCTTTATTATTCCAAAACTAGGAGAAATTCAAAAATATCTAGAGATGGTAAAAAGATTCTTCATTAAAAGTAATTTTGATTCCTCTGGATTCTTGTGTGTTTACGTAAGCAAGCATAGGGATTGATGAATAAAAGATACTGTACTTGGATGGCAGAAAAGAAAAGAAAAAGATACTGTACTTAAGGGAAGAATCACGAGTCAGGTATTTAAGCTTTAAAGCAACAGAATCTATTGAAAACAATATTTATATACTAATAAATAAAACAAATTAAATATGATATTACCACAACTTGTGGCTAAAGCTACTCTCCTTTTGTAGGTGACCAAATAATTCAACAGAGGTGTGAAATTTTCTAGGATTTTTTTTTTTTGTAACTGTTCTAAGATTTTTCATTTGCATGTATGTAAAGATGGAGAATACAACCCCACTTGCATATCCCTAGTGACTTCTCTTCTTTTCTTAACTATATGTGTTGAACTTGACGTGCTATCTAACGTAGGTATACACACATATAATACAACTAAGGAAAAGATCCAAAAATATTGTAATTAGCTGTAAAACTCATGTCATGGACCAGTTTCGTTGTCTGGTCGAGTTCTAGTATTATTATGATGATGTTTATTTCCCAATAATAATATAAAAAAAATCCAAGCCCTTTTAACTGGATTCTAATGCCAAGTAGGCATATAATGAATTAAATTAAAGGACGTGAGCTTTTCGAGTTATTTTCTACCCACGCAGCCCCACTTTTAATTTCGCATTCCTCAAGTCTATACTATCACGTTCAGTTAACCCACATCTCAATTATTTGACACTAACCTAAATAAATGGTCAAATTTGAATCTTAAAAATATTTTAACCTTTAGGAATCTAAGGTGGGATTTGCTTTCTTTTCGTATTCTGTTTAAAATTTAATTAAAATAATTAGTTAATATATCAGATGACAAAACTCGTACCGGAATTGATTGGTATGCGGCAACTTTTGTTTGCTCTTCAGCGAACCTTCGGCCGCAATAATATCGTCCAAGTCATACAGAAACGACGGGTCTGATGGCAACTCGAGCCGTCTATTCCTCCACGCCGCCACAAGAACCGTTGCAACTTGCGTCATCGGGCTACCAATCAACTTCTTGAAACGGTAGCGATTGGTGCCGGCCAAGAAAATGCTTAGTGCAAGCACGATTGCCAATGCACAAATGCCATAGCCCCATTTACGTCCAACATCATCTTGTATGTAGACAAGGACCGTTACGGCCAAAAGAGAGCCAACATTGATACAAAAGAAGAAGCGGTTGAAGAAATATGTCATTTGTGACCGCTCTTTCGGTTCGGTCTCGTCAAATTGGTCTGATCCGAAACCAGAGACGCTTGCCTTCACTCCTCCGGTTCCTAGGGCCGTGAGGTACAAGGCTAAGTATAAGACTGTAAGTTGTATTCCACTCGCTTGTACGCAATGAGACGAGGTCGTTGGATCGCATCTTGGTGGTCTCAGTCCCGGTATGATAGTTGAGAGGGTTAAGATTGAAACACCCTAATAGTCAAAGTCATCACTCAAAAGTTATTTTTATTTTTTTATTTTGGCAAAACTAAACAAAAATAAAGACTTATGTCGTTTACTATTATGATCGATTACTAAACTGGTCAATAATTACAATTTCTTTGTTTTCTTGGCTATAATTTTTTGGTAAGGCGAAAGGGACTTGTAAGGTCCTTACCGTGGCTTGGATAGCGGCGAATATAGCAATCGTTAGGTACCTAGACGATACAAAATTAATTAACTCAATCACTATGAGCTAAAAAGAAAACATAAAACGTAATGATTTTATTTAAATTTATATACAAACCTTCCAAGAAAGGTGTCCGCTATGAAGCCACCGAGGAGACAGAGCATGAACGAAGTTCCGAGGAAGTTGGTGACGGTGTTAGCCGCCGTTGCATTGCCCAAATGCATAGTTCCCGTCAAATACGTCACTAGATTAACGCCGATACCTAGCGTCGTCAGCCTCTCCACTGCCTCAATACCTTCAAATAATTGATAACAAGAAGTTAATTAAATCAATCCACGAAGATATAAAATGATAACAACATGTAGAGAACTACAACCCATGTAGAAGAAACATATAACGTACTACACGGGCACAAATGTTCATTTTTGTCTTCTGCATATATATCGTTGGCAGTTTTTTCTTTACAAATTTTATTGTATGGTGATGATACTTACAGAGGATCATGGCGGCGCTGGCCCATCCACCGGTCTTAGAGCGATCGGCGGGGCGGCCTTGGAAGTCCCAGGCATCCAGAAGAGTTTGAGATTTAGTTTCAGGTAGAGACATATCTTGAAGACTGATGGAGAAAATAAATTCGAAAGTTTTCTTAGAACTTCTGTTCTTATGGGGACAGTGGTTCAGTTACAAGCAAAGAGAAAAGGCTGTTTTGTTTTAGAGCTTTTGTTTTCTTTTGTGATATCAAAGGTGTTCGTCTTTGGACTCTTGATACCTCTATTTATACTGGGAAACTTCCCGAGTTATAATTTTTGTTAATTGTTTAGAATTTTATACACAAAATAAAATAAAAAGTGACACATGTGTGACTCTGATGAGTGTTGTTTGATTGGGAAGAAAATTATCATATAAAAATAGTAGATAGGTAGAAAAAGAAAGTTTAGAGAGCAAAGCAAAATATTACCACTTCCTCTGACTCTGGAACTGCTATGAACTTCTTAAGTTATCATTTCGTCACTGACTCAATGGCATCAGGCGCATCAATTTTACTCACCATCATGAGCCATTATTATGTCTCTAACAAAATGGGGGAAATAAGTATGTAAAAACAAAAACAAAAGCATTATTCGAGTATTATTTATTTCATAAATATCTTTTATATTCTTTTACCATTTTTTTTGTTTTACAGCTGAGCTATGAATAGTAATTGGCTGAGGCGTTACAAATGCATGTTTTTTTACGACCAAATGCATGTTTTTTATTATTTTTTCATTATTCTTGATTTGCATTATTGTACTTTTTCGTTTGCTAAATATCTAGCTCTTGTAGGTCCATTTTATTGTTCCAGAGCACAAAACCAAAAAAAAAAAAAATTCGATAATGCTAGGATTTTTTGTTTCCTCCTTTGAAAATTGTAATATAGTATGATTTTGTTTTCGCTAAGAAAACTGGTGGTAAAGTTCACAAAAGAGACAACCTAGTTGGTATATATTATTTATTATGCTTCCTGGTGGTATATGCATACTATTTTTGTTTTAAAATCTATATACTGACATGCAGAGAACTTTCAGAAATACTTACATTTTCAAATTATACTTTTATCAAATAGTACTTGAGAATTCTATTAAATCATATGAAAATCTGCCAAATCATCATATCGGAACTCAATAAAAGTAACTAAGGTATTTGATACAACTTTGACACTAAAGATTTGTATAACTGCTATGATTACATTAATGTACTAACTTTTTTCTTTTCTGTTAATGGAAATTCTAGCTTGAGATTTAATGGCTCAAAATGTATGCTTCTTAAACGCCACTAAAATGATCATGCTGCAATATATATTTTTTTTAAAAAGGGCATATGGTGCAATATAATTAATCTTAGCTTTTTAATTAATAGTATTAGCTTTTTAATTATCTAACTTTAAAGTGAATAAATTAATGCAAAGTGTCTTATGATAGTCGCAAGTAGTTTATTTATTATTTTCACTAGGAGCCTTGCAACTTCAATGGTCCTCTTTCTCTCTTGAGAAAATAAGAGCATAAAAAGACAGCACAATATTTAGAACCAATACAGGAATAAAATAATTAACTCATTTCAAAATTGTTAAGAGAAAGTAAGTTAATGGCTTTATTGATCAGTCTCCAAGTATATGTAAAATATTCAATACAATTTTCTTTAAACATTCCAAGAAAAAGTAAGAAACTATGTTACAAAGAATAACTAAACATACATTAGTTTGTCTTAGCTTCTAAAACTGATAAAATGAATTTTAAAACTTTAATATAAAAATCAGACAAATTTATTGTAGATTTTTTTCATCTTCTTAATCTCCGAAGTACCGATAAGCAGGTCGATAAATTTTCAAAACCCATAAGCAAGCACCTTTTTTAGTGCTCATATTTCTATATATGTAAATATCCCCAACAGTCCATTAGTTTGTAGTTGTACACATCCAAAGATTGCGGATCAGCAAAAAAGGTGACAAGTGACAATGAAGAGTCCCATATATCCCAAAAGAAGAGGAGAACGAGTGGTGCACCCAAATTTATTACTTCTATTAAAATAAATTGATAAATATTTTTTTTTTTGCTACGCTCGATTGATAAATATATGACATATGAAAGAAAATGGATGATAATCTCAAATTTAACAAATTAATAAATTAGATTATATGATAATCTCAATTTTTTTTTTATCTATGATAATCTCAAATTTAAAATGGAAAATAAAGATGTAAATGGATGGATCATAATTTTTGGGCGGAGCTGCTTTAGCTTATAGGTATATCATGTATGTATACCTCATGCAGGTCCCAGTTTTTGTTTGGCACGTGAGAGTTGTGGGACATCCAGAGATTCTCCCACAGCGTTGACTCGGTCATTTCAAGAGGATGAATCCATATTAATATTGGCACGAAATGTTCCAAAAAAATTATATTAGCACGAATTCTCAAATTAATTAAACGACCAGCTATATAGTACTATAACTTTATCTGAAGTTTTAGATAATTATCTAACTTGTCACCATAAATGATAAAAACGTTATTTATGTAAGCAAAACACTATTTATTTACTTATTATTATTAAAAGTGAAGATTATAATTTTTATAACATTCGTATTATTAAGTCAGTACTCAGAAGTGGGATGAATTATTTTTCAGTACTCAGAAGTGGGGTGAATTTTTTATTTTTTTCAAAATTTCCAAAATAATTAACCAACAAAATGGCATGCTATTTGTTAAAGCATAAATTATTATTCTTCTTAAAAGTCTCATGTGGGAGAAAATAACTCATCTCCCCCTCCAAATGAGTCATTATTAATTTTACCAAAAAAATGAGTCGCTGTTAACCAAGTGACTTTTCAAAGTTGAATACATGATTTTATAAAAAAAAAAAAAAAAAATACATGATTTGAATTTTGAAGTGATTGATAATTTGCTACCAACACTTTTTGCAGTAACATTGCAAGCTCGAAGCAAAGTCAACCAAGGTACATAATTTGAGTTAGCACAATATTGTGTTAACTTGATAGATAATTTAAATAAAGCTGTAGGGTCTAATATGTAACATTGACAAACTTAATTATTTAATAATAATTAACTATATGATATTTATATTCTAGCAGGTTACGAATGAAGAAAAAATCAGATTCAATTTTATAAACGGATTGATTGAATCACGAAGCAGGAGAGAATCGAATTAAATATTTGGGTATGAATCCTTCGGAGGATCCCAAAGGCCATGGTTGACTAAACATCGGAATGACAACTTGCTCAATAATAGAATGTTAAACAATATTGTGAATATATATGCTTTGAAATTGGTTTCTTCTAGTATTATAGAGAGGATTGTGTTAAAATTGTCGTTTCGGGCGTCTTGGATTTGATGATTTCGTCATTTTGAAATTAGTAAACAAAGTGTTTAGGAGAAATATGTGACTCATTTGGATGGTATGGAGGACACCCACTTGTCACAAAATGGTGAAACAATAACTATATTTTTCTGTCTGACGTCACATTTCAGTTTGGTTTTTATAGACAAATCATAACATTTTGTTTTCAACAAGTCTGATTTGTAATTTTTAACCAACAACGTCCCCCTCCCGGTGAAATCATTGCAGGCACTTGCATATACAAACGAATGTCAAAATTTCAAGGGGCAGTAATGAAAGTGATTTTAACCAAGTTTGCGAGAGGATTAAAAGAGATTCTACATTTCAGATATACTGCATACTGGTTTTGATTTTTTGACAATCATAGAGTTGTTAACAAACTATCACAATGAGAAGTTATGGTGTGCCTTTGCTGCTTTGCATACCAGAAGCAAAATGACATTAGTGTCTATATGATCGCTTCAGCTTCTGCGAGATTTTGTTTTAAAAAAAGAGCACATTTTTGTACTGAATGACCTACTTCTATTTACACTTTAAGAACTGGATTAATGTAAAATCAAGATAAATTGAGGAGTCAATAAACATCGTTTTATGAAATATAATCATGTTAGTCATATACTCATATCGGAATGCGAAGCTCTCAGTTACAAACACAAAATTTATCTGGTTAAATTAAATCACATTTAGAAGTATCGAACTCATTTGTGATTTTCAGAAAACAAGATAGTACGAGCTGCGAACTCAGATTTAACAATATTAAAACGATACTCACCCAGTTAACTGAACCGTAGTTGAGTTATTCAATAACCTAGGTGTCTCTAGTCGGACTCAATATTTAAAGCGAAGAAAATAAAAGAAACAACTGTTAACTAGATGATGACGGATGGGCGGCACAGGCTCTCTCATCATAATAAAAGTCAAATCCTAAACGAAAATTTGAAATAATGTTTTTTGACATCGTGGGACAAAACTATATTACCACCAATTATTACGAGAACATGTAGTTCATGTTTGAATGCATCTATGAGAACTAGGTGTATTACCATTACTAATGGTATATGTATACAAAAAGAAGGTTATCCAACTAATACGCTCCATGACCCGATGGGTTACTGAGAAATGAGAATGTGTAACGCGATTGCTTAAGGTGTAAGAAGTGACGTAGGATTAATTAGTTTGTTGTGTTTCTTTGTACTCCACAAAGTTTATTGAACTACATGGTATCGGTTTACATTTTTCACACACACACACACACACATATATATATTTATATAATATGCATATTAGTTTCAAAATGAACGAGGGAAGATAAGGAAAGATTACGAATAGATAATGTGAAGAGAGGAATCGAAAGTGAAAGATGCCTTACATCACTGCAAAAGGAAATAAAATTAAAAGTACGTCGTACTTATGGGAACGAACTAAACACTTTATTATTATGGTCTTTTTGATGCTCTCAAAAGACATTTATATTTAATTATATCTGATTTTAATTAGGCAAAGACAATTTAATTGGGGCCGTTTGTATAAACGTTTACAATGCCCTTAAACGAAAAAAAAAACATGTTCGTCAACTGTTTTGGGAAATTAAATTTTGATCGAGTAATAAACAATTAGATACACAAGATTTCTAATACTTCTGCAAGAAATTTCAGTTTAGTTAATTTAATTCAGCTTTTTGCATGATTTTCATGATTTTGCTTCTAAAATGTAAATAGCTGTTTAAATGTACTATTTTTTGTTATTCCCCTATATATATACTAAAAAGTGTTGTTTGGACATAATAGTTTGTATGGAATTATATCGTTTTTCCAACATAGGTTAACATACCACTGGCTATATGTGCATGGCTTAAACTGTAAGTGGTTAACTAAAAATGGAAAATCTGAATTATGATATATACATAAGAAACCTTGAACAATACATTCTTAAGACAAAGTCACACTATAATATTTATTGTCCGGACCTTGTGGTTGGAGATGGGTTTAAGATCTCAATATGTTTCAGTTCAATCCACCTGGTGCGTGAAACTAAATCACATTATTTTGGATATCCATATAAATATATATATTTTTGCTTTCGACACATTTGAATACTCAACAAATCTATATGATGAACCTTCTTTTGATGATTGGTCTGAGCTATTTCATAAAATCAGAATACTTTTATCTGAATAAAAAAAAAAGGAGCAAGGTGTGTTGGTTTTTAGATTAGAAGTACAAACATGTTAACTAAAGTTATTAGAATTGTTTGTTAATGTCGACATGGTCACATTAAAGGATATAAGTTGGCAATACCATTCGGAATGGTTGACTTAATAAAAGTATTTTAATATTTTGACATAATAATAGTATATGATGATGCTGATAAAATTATTTTGTTCACCAAATAGAAAATTTGTATTTCACATAAGATAAAACATTGTCGGTCTACTTTGAATTTCCTATAATATAATAAGAAATAAGCTACGGCCTTGAATGACAGTATTTGTTTATTCTATGATTTTTTTGAATTTTGTTTCTTAATTTCTAAATTATCATATGATTGAAGCTATTAAAAAGATTGTATAAAAAGTATCTTATAAAAATAAAATAAAAAGACGTGGATATGTTATTTATAAAAGTATGCAATATGTAAAAATATAGCAAACTATTTTTCGGAGAAAGAATGTAAAAGTGTTAATGGTCACACGCATGAAAATTTGATATACTACTACAGATTTAAATTCGGGTTTTTTGAAGATTTACGGAACGTCTCGACCATCCGATCATAGACACTTGGTTAAATATGAGATATGTACAAAATGCCGATATGGTTTTTGATCAGTGTTAATAAATATAAAATGTTTTCTATAATATCTTCGTTCGTAAACATGTGAACTAATTATATATATAATTGTTATGATTATGTTTATATCTTGTTTTGGAAAATAGTAGTAGGGAAAGTGTATTAGACTGAAAGATATTTGTTTAGTTGTCAATGATACTGTCTGATATTTGAACGGACAAAATACTCAATTGAGAGTTTCTTTTATTCAGAAAAGGGTAAGCAATTAGCACCTTAACTGGTATAGAAGATTCTATATAGGTGTCCAGATATCACCAGGCAAGAAACACCTTAATATCAGGAAGAAAAGATCCTCTATGAGTTTTATTATTTTAATTTTGAAAAGCTGAATGTTACAGATTCTTACCCTCTTCAAAACTTATTTATTGCCTAGGTTGTGAACTTGTGAATCTACATTGCATTTTTATTATACAGATATATATTGTGAGCACATAAGGTATTTACGCAAGCTATTGTGTCTCTCCTCAGCTTTCTTATATCACATCATCATTAAGAATTATACTAGATTTTGATCCGCGCTTTTTATGTTTGGTGAAAACTTTATATAATCACATTTATATAATCCGTTTTGTATATGCATTTATATAACCCGTCTCATGTATGTATTTTATATCCGGGTTTGTGTTCAGTTAAAACTATATTGTACATGTATTTTTAGGTTTTTAATTTTGAATTAAATATTTTAAATATGAATTAATATAACAGTTTTATAGTTTTGATCGATGTTTTGAAACCTGACTCGGATCTGCGGCTGAACAGGTTATCGGTTGGTAACCTGGTATTTTTAAAATTGTGATTTCTTTTAATGATAAGACAAATTCGGTGATCATAAATTGGAAATTTGTTTAAAAAATATATTTTTTTTTTCAAAATCGCTCTAAATGATAATGATTGTTGTCAAAATTAATAATTTTAAAATTAACTAAAATCTTAGAGAATAACTGGCATGATATTATTGAATTTAAAGAACTTACCAATCTAACCAAACTCATAACAGAACCAAATGATTTCATCAAAAACTTTAGTTTTGTTCGGTAATATTCAACTGTATTATCATTTCGAATCAGAAAATAAAAAATAATTGATGTGATTAGATTTAAGAAAAAGCGGTTTAAAACCAAACCATTAAATAGTTTAAAAAACAACACAGTTTCAAATATTACCGGTTGAAAAAATACTAAAACGATGCAGTATCAAACAGAGAAATAATCGCAGACCGAAATTGAATTAGGAAACCAGTGGTTAATGACAAACCAAAAAAAACATTTAAGAAGAAACCGGTGCAGAATGTCCATAATATCATTAATGAATACAAAGGAAATATTCTTCAGTAGGAGTAAAAAGAGTAAAAATATCAATATGTTTATGTTTTAATAGTATAGATACGTAAAAGAATTATATCTAGAAAGCGGAAATTCCAAGAATCAACAATAGATTATTCTTTGTTGTATAGATTATACTATTTCTGTATCATTTTAAGTGGTGTTTTAGGTTTTTGCACAAATATTAAGAAAATATAAACTTTTATGTAATTTGATTTGGTTACATTAAATAAAACTAATACAACCAATAAGAAAAAGATGCAGCATTTTATAATTGGTCAAAATTTTCAAATGACATTAAATTTTACCTAGAATTATGAGAACATCACTTATTTTGGGACAAAATCAAAATGTTTAAATTCCAATTAAAGTGATACGGAGAGAGTATCTTTTAATTTGTTGTCAAACTTTTTGAAATTAAATTACGTAACGGTTCATATATATGTTAGATTGAAGAATATATGTTTTTATATGCTTTAAACCATACATTTATTTAATATCAATTGACTACCACATCAACAAAACAAAACCTTGTAACTGTATGTATTACCCAACTAATGTGTGATCATATAAACCTACCAATATGATTTAGTGGTCGAGAAGCTACTATTTTGAGCAAGGTTACGATTTTTAGCGACTGTTATTTTTGTTGTTGGTTATTATAGATGCTTGGTTTTACGGTTGGCCAGTATATACTTTTGACCTAATCTTTTTGGGAACATATATCTAAAAACTCATCTTAAAAATTATGTTCAATGAGATTCTATTGATAAAAGTTTTGAAAATAGTTAATTACAAAATCATCTTATTTAGTTTCAAAAAAAAAATCATCTTATTGTCTTGTCTTGGTTCTAGTATATACAAGGGAACTGAAGCTTTCTGAAAAGCCAGTAAGAAAGTATTAACTAACCTATAAAGTAGGAGGAGATTAGTTCAACCTAAAACAAACATAGCCAATTTTCGTAGGTTTGATAAAAATACCAAGAAAGAGACCTAAATATTGTCAAAAGTATTCATGGAAATTAAGATCAAGTTGTCCACTATTTCTGTTTGTTTATTTAACGTTTGCATTGTTTTAGCTTTCAAAATTATCATTTAAATAAACTGAAAACCAGGCTAGTGGATGGTGAATTCATTAACGCCAACTTAAACTTAGCAAGGATGGTGAACTCATTTACGCCCACTTAAACTTGGCAATTTTTTTTTACACTTGGCCCTACTCCAGTAAAGGATGGTTAGCCAGTTTCTAATGATAAAACTGATAATACACAGCCGAAGCTTCCCACCTCACTATTTTTTGCCAAGGCTGACCTAACTTTTTTTTGGACAATCTCGTCTCATATGAAATATGAAATTCACATTTTGGCAAAACAAAAAAAAAAGTTTCTCACCTCACAGGATCGCATGCACTCCACTACCAAATTCAGAAAATACATTTTGATCAAAATATTGACTTGTGAAATATATATATATATATATTTCTAACCTACAAACTACATATAGAGAACTAAAGCTTGCAAAATTTTCTACATACTTATACATAATATACGTATAAAACTTTTTTGTAAACTAATACACATATGATTGTGGAGAACAAATAATTGTTTAATATAACTATATGGGTAATAGCAGACACCATTTACATTACGTTTTGTTATAATCAAAAAGTATTGAAGTTTTACCTTAGTTTATAAGATTCAACTTTTACATTTTAATAATAACTTCTCTATTCGAGAAAATAATATAGTTAGAAACACTCTTTAAACGCTAAATATTCGGCAACTTTACTCTCATTCATATAATATCGTTGAAATAGATCAACTTATGAGTCAAATTTTCATAGAATCCCAAGTTTCCGCGTAGCATAGCTCCATTGGCGCTTTCAGGAATTATCGAACACTAGCTAGAAGCTCACATTACAAAGACATTTCAACGTTCTAACATTAATTAAAACTTTCCGCAACTACATAATACTTCAGCGCCGTTGAAATATTAGATTTTCCACTTCACAATGACGCTCTAGGAAATAATTGTCGTCAATGAAACATGAACTTGATATGAATTACACATAATATTATTTATTAGATAAACATTGGGATTCATTTTTTTAGGATATTTTATTGCAGTATCATGATCTTTTTTAAATGTTACGATATCGATCGTGTTTTCGCATCTAAATTTTTTGAATTTCAGTTGCTTTTAAAGAATTCCAACATGTTTTGATAAATTTGTCCGCTCTTATTGATGGGCCACATCATTCTAGTTGTTACAAGAATTCAAACGGCCCCAATATTTATCAATTGTCTAAATCTATCAGATTCGTTTTGGTGATTGATTGAATTTATCAAGCCCGCTACCCCTAAGTAACCCTTTTTCCTACGTGAATTTGTTTTACGTAATTCCCAATTCAGTCTGCAACGAAGGTTTAATTTGTTCTTTCGAACCGTCGGCAAAATGACGTTCCGCACCCATAGGCCATAGGCCATAGCCCAGTAAACCGCTATTTTCTAAGTTAATCGTGGGTCATGCTGACTGAATGAATGCGATGAGCCTTTTATATTAAAAGCGAAAAATAGATTTGGATTAAAGATAGGCCTGATTAATAGGGACTGAACCCAAATTAAGCGGAGCCACTTTCAAACTATTATGTGTTGTTTTGTTGATCAGCCTAGTTCTATGGTTTGGTGCATGTATACGACGAATATTTGTTAGTTAGTAGTATGTTGGATTTTTTTTCCTTTACTTTGAATAACTCTTTCAAAAACTCCTGGGAACAATCATTGCTATTATCCATTTATGGTCGGTGTTCTTTTTGGAAATGTCGGATTATGTTTTCATTTTGAAAAACGGATCAAAGAAATTTGTGGATATTATATCATTTGGATCCGCACCACACCAGATTTCCACAACGGGTGGCCACCGGAACTTTCACATTCTCTCTCCGGGGAGTGATTTACCATTTTTTTATATCATTTGGATCATCAATTATAGACTCTATTTTCACTAATTCGAAGGACGATTTGGTTGCTGGCATCTTTGTTCGATTCAAATTTCAAAACGAAAAGGTCTTGTTGCAATCAAGAATTGTATTCCTCTTTGCTGAATGACTAGAAGTAAAACACCACACTCAGTTTCGTTGATTAGATTCTTAGGCGTCATTGTGTTATACATATACAGTTAATACGTGTTTTTCTCTTGTGCCAAATTCTCTTTGGTTATTGTAAACGTAAACGCCAAAAATGGTCATTTAGTACGAAAACTTAGTAATGTTAATGAGGGAAATTAAGGTGATGATAAGTTACAAAAAAAAAATTAAGGTGATGATTGTTTGGATGGTTTTTAGATTTTAGATTTTGGATTTTGGCTTTTAGATTTTAGTTTTTAGATTTTGGATTTTAATTTTTGTTTTTTGATTTTGCAGTAGATTTTAGCTTTTATATTAATGATTGGTGATTTTGGTTTTTGGTTTTAAGTTTTTAGTTTCTGAAAAAAATAATGATTTTTTTTCTGATTTGTAATGAAAATTACTTTGAAAATACAATTAGTTATATTTTAAAATTTTTTGATAATTCAAATATTACCAAGAAAAAAATATTAGTTCGTTTTTAAAGTACTACTAGATTTTGACCCGCGGTTTCAAACCGCGGGATAGTGTTCTGGTGAATATTTTTATAATCACATTTTCTCTTTATTTAAAGCAAACCAAATTTTATGATATAAATTTATATTTTTGAATATGTATCTACATTTTAATAACACACATGAAGTTTTATATATATTCAGTGTTTTGAAATCTAATCTGGACCAACGGTTAAACCTGTAAAACCTGTAACCCGATATGTAAACCAGTTTGGTTTATAAAAAAAATCATTATTTAAAAATTCTATAAAATTCGCCAAAAACCACTAAAACCGGGGAATCTACTACGGGTGAAACCTATGAAAGATCCATTTCCATTATGTCATACAATTTGACTTGCATTTTCATATTTAAAGCATTATAATTCATGAATATTTAAATGAATGGTGGATATATAATGAATGTGATGCTCCAGTTTCACAAACGTGAGCCATATAAAATTTTAGTCAAACTAATTCATCATTTTGTTGTAAACATAATAGATCAATATTTGAGAAAATGAATAATAAAGTAGGGATAGATTTGAGCATCAACAATCCGTATAGAGTGATTACGATTTTGTTATTTATGTCTGAAAAGAATGTATTTCTTTTGTTTAATTAGTTTACCTTTTTTGTTCACATGTTATTAGAATTTTTTTGATGTTTTGTTTTTGGTTTATTTTAAAATTTAATTTTATTATATATATTAGAAATTTAAATATTTATTATCTTTTTGTTATATATTTTATTATATATCTAATAATAATTTTTAATATTAGATTTTGACCCGTGTTTTAAAGCGAGATCAATTATTATTCAAAAAATTATTTAATGAAAATTATAAATCTTATACATATTTATTTTTTTTAAAATATTTTTAAATATATATGATTTAATTAAAATGTAAATGAATATAATTATATCAAAATAAGATAATTCATTTATATACCCCGCTTCGTATTAATTTTAGTTATATTTTAAATCTTTAAAGTATAGTACAAATTTATTTTAAATTTTTTACTTTCATAAGAAAATATTTTTATTATATTTGTTCAGTATTATTATATAAATTAACTATATATCATTCACCCTGTCTCATACTTGATAAATTTATTAAATTATTTTTAATATTCTAGTTTAATTATATACTCCCTCTGTTTCGAATTAAATGTCGTTTTGGAGCAAAATATTTGTTTCAAAATAAATGTCGTTTTATGATTTTAATGCAAAATTTATTGATTTTTTATTCTAATCTATTTTTCTATTGGTTGAAATTTGGTTAGGTGTATTGGCAATGATGTTTTTATCTAATAAATATATAAAATTAAATGTTTTATTAATCTGTGTGCTGAAGTATAAAACGACAAATAAACTGAAACGGAAGGAGTATATGCGAAAATTATTAATTGTTTGTTATCAAGAATATTCTAAGGATATAGATACATAAATTATTCTAAAACCGTTTTTGAAAACTGAAGTTGTTGGAATTAGATAGAAAATATATTGTTGGGATTTAATATCTGAACGAAGGATTACATTATGATCTGTTATTCAACATCTAAATCTTATCAAAATCGCAACTGTGTATAGTTTCATCTGGTGAATTTTTCTTATACAAATTTTCTTATTTCAACTTTGTTTCTGATTTTTTTGACGTATCTAATTGATAATATATTGTTAGATCAATTTTTGAAAATTCGTCTATTCACCAAAATGCCATTGTTCGATGAAACTTTTCTGAGATTTACATTTATGATGATTGCAGGTATTTAATTCATTGAATGACTTCAAAGCGTCACTTTTGATGGCATATTTTTCATATATTCAGTGTTAAGATACTTATAGAAGATGGGTGTATGCTTAAAAGTCATGGTTCTAACATACAATACCTGGTGAAAACATACAATATGGATTGGTGATAGAATAGTTAATAAGTGTATATAGTTTTTTGAAACTGTCACATGTATATAGTGTAACTGATTAATAAGTGGTCGACATTGTTAGATAAGATGTAATATGTATTATATAATTTAGTGTAATCACTATTATAAGGAAAAGATTTGAATTTAGTTGGACTGTTATAACTCTTTTTTGTAGTCCAAAACATAGTCGATAAATATTGCTTCTGTTTTAATAGTATTGGTTTAATTCTACACATACTAAATAGTACTACATAATTAGCAGTTAGTTTATTATTTAAACATATTAAATATATATTTATATATTTTTTACTGTATAAAATTTATGTTGTTCAAGGATTATAAAATAAAGCTTAATAGATGAATTTTATACAGTTTACAAAATTAAATTACAATGTAGATATATATAATACTTATAACTAACAAACTTAATAAAACTTGTTATTATATTTATGATACAAAATATTGATTAAACATTATGAAATTAACTTACATAAACAGAACTCCAATAACTTGATTTGTAATGAAAATTACTTTGTGTGAGTTTTTGTTTGTTTTATAAATGGTTGAAGACTTGAAATAATGTTATATATGAAAAATAACTAACTTGCTAATAGAAAAAAAAATGCACGTAATCAATGAAGAAACCCACAAAATGTGGATTTTGGTTTCTACGTGTAAAATAGTAAAGAGTTCAAAATCTGGTTTCCCAAAAAACTAGGGAATCTAACTTTCCAAAATCTTGATTGGGTAAAAAGTAGATTTTAGAAAAACAAAAACCAAAATCTAATCTAAAATCAGCAAACAATCAACCTATAAATAAGTAGTATGTTTAGCAAAAAAAAGGAAATTAAATAGTAAATGTTCTCCATGTAAACGCAAAAAAGGATAATATTTTATGCCCTGGCTTCTTGTACTTTGCAGCTAGAAGTTTCTTGTTCAAAAAAAGCTAAGACTAAGCATGTAAGCAATATAGCAACCATCAAATTATCCAAACATCTGATTTCATCATGACAAACACAACAAACAATAGAAACTTATGAAATGTCGATAAAATAAAATATATATTTTTAAGACAACGAAATGAGACCAAAGGTCAAGTATATTTTCTTCATCTTTACTCCGCGGCCTTCTCAGCGGCGACTTCACCAACAGTCACAACTTCCTCTGCCTCAGCCTTCTTCTCCTCCTCCACAACCGCTGGAGTTTCAGTCACCTTCTCCTTCTCTTCTGTTTTTGCCTCCTCCTCAACGACCGGAGTTTATGTCTTCTCTTCTTCCTCCTCTACCTTTGGCTCCTCTGGTTTATTCTCAGTTTCTTCATCTTTTTTCTCTGCCTCTTCCACGACCACTTCTTTGCTCGTTTCTTCGACTGGCGCTTCGGATTCTTGTTCAGTTACGGCGGCTGGAGCAGGAGCAGACTCTGTCGCTGCCACGATTTCTTCCGCCTGTTCGGTAACCACAACTGGCTCTTCCACTGTCTTGGTTGGTACTTCAACGTTTTCCGCTGCTGGAGCAATCAATTTTTCAACCTGGAAGCAAACACGCTTAGTATTAAAACATTTTTGCTGTTGTATAGAGACATTATACATGATATGTATATAGGTACTAGGCTGATCGTCTGAATAAGTATAAATAACTAGTTCTTAAATCAAATCTAACTAGCTTTAACAAATAATTAAAGATAGAGATAGGAATCTGATTAATAAATATAAAACTTAATAAGTGAAGATCATACCTCAACGCTGGCCATTTCGAAATGACAAAGGTAAACAGGAAAAAATATTAAGAAAATGAGAAGAGAAGTATGTGATGCTTTGGTGAGTGAAGATGTTTGGTCGAGGAGAGCTATTTATAGTAGAAGCAATTGCTTTACATTGTTTTTAATACTAGGTGTGACAGTATATGTACTCATAATTTTTTTACGAATATTTATTAATATATGTTTTGTAAATTCAAAATTATCCTGGCAATTTTTTATTTACACTTTCAAAAAGTTTAAATCAGTTAAATTATATATATATATATATATATATATATATATATATATATTATTTTTTTTTGTCAGCTCCCATCTTCGTAGATCAATTGGTAGTCGAGTCTGAGACGTTCCGAAGAGACGCTCTGTCCGGCCGGGTCTGATCTATATGGGAAAAAAGAGTACCGCTAATTCTTGCCACCTTAGCAAGAGAGTCTGCACGTACGTTCCTAGTCCTGGGTATGTGAGATATGGTGAAATCTAAGAAACCGTCCTTGAGGAGACGGAAAGATACAAGCTCCGAAGCAAAGGCCGGCCAGTCGGTGGGACTATCTAACATTTCCACCAAGGCAGCACAGTCTGTCTCCATGTGGATTGCAGTGCACTGGAGTTCTCTCAAACATGACATCGCCCAAATAAGTCCTTCCATCTCGGCATGGAGGGCTGATAGGCTCTTTCGACATCCTTGTAGTCCAAATCTCTCGACTCCCATTGGATCCTTGTAAAACCACCCTAAACCACTAACTGTGTCATTATCAATCCATGAGGCATCAATTTGACAAGTTGGGCGTTGGGGGTTCCCAGGGGGAGTGGAGGTAACCGGCATGGGAGATATGTTCTCCTCCTCCTCTTCGTCCTCGGGTAAGTTTGCTCTTCTCCAGCACTCAGCTTCAACGGTTGCCAGCTGAAGGGTGTCCATCGGTGATATTTCCTTTCCATTGAAAAGTTTGTCATTCCGTGCTTTCCAAATATACCATAAGTTTGTTAAATTATATATATGATAAAACTCATCAATAAAATATATACGCTTCTTATTGTATTAAAATTTTGAAAACACTAACATATCAAAAAATATTTCGTTTGATTAATATTTTCTTATAAATTGTTTTATATCTTAAATTTTTAACTTTTATAATTGAAACAATCATTATAAGACAACAATACAATATATAAGAATTATCTTATTTAAAAATAATTAATAATAGTAATTCTTTTTTAATTATAAAATAAATTCAAAAATAATAGTACATATATAGATAAATTGTTTTATATCTTATTTTTAAATTTTATAATAGACAAATATACTTTAAGATAACAACAAAATATATAAGAATTGTCTTGTTTCTTAAAAGAATAATATGATTAATATAAATTCATTTGTAACTATATATACAAATTCATTAAGAGTATCATTTACTTTAACCGTTCTAATTTTTAACGCAGGACATTGCGAAAAATCACTTTACAAATAATAAAAATAATAGTATAAATAAATAGACGTCAAATATAATTTATTTTGTCTACAATATTATCAAATAATCATGATGATGAAAATTGCACATGAAAGCATCTTTGCCTTATATAAAAGTGTTTATGTACTAATTTCCACCTCATGTCACATAGATATTGAACCTCATCACGTAACCATTACTCGTCAAGTTGTGTATTGTTTTCATTATAGAAAAAGTTAAATTGTTCGTATATTTTTTTTGTCATCTATGTATTTATTGAAAGAAGCTGTTCATTCGATGAGAAGAAAGAAGGGTCGGAGAGGATGGATGCTCTTGAAACTGGATTTGGAGAAAGCCTATGATCGGATCAGATGGGACTTTCTGGAGGACATGCTGTATGCAGCGAGACTACCACAATTTGGATTTGATGGATTATGAAATGTGTTACGAATCCTGGTATGATCCTCTTGTGAAATGGAGAAAGAACATAACCATTTATACCACAGCGTGGTCTCAGACAAGGGGATCATTTGTCCCCATATCTTTTTGTGCTGTGTATGGAGAGAATATGCCATCAAATTGAGTTTTCAGTAGCAAACAAGGATTGGAAACCAATTAAATTATCGCGAGGGTGTCTGGCGCTATCTCATGTATGTTTTGCGGACGACCTTATTCTGTTTGCAGAGGCATCAGTCTCGCAAATCAGAGTGATACATAAGATTTTAGAGACCTTCTGTGACGCCTCTGGACAGAAAGTGAGCCTGAAGAAATCAGTGATATATTTTCCTGAAAACGTTCATCAAGATTTGGCAGCATCAATCAGTAATGAGAGTGGTATTAAGGGTACTAAAGAGTTGGGAAAATATTTGGGTTTAATTGAAAAAGTTTCCTCACGTCTAGCTGGTTGGAAGAGAAAATTCTTGAGTTTGGCGGGGAGGATAACTTTGACCAAGTCTGTTCTCACATCAATTCCGGTTCATATGATGAGCTCCATCGCTCTACCGGCGTCAACGCTGAACCAACTGGATAAGATTGCTAGAGGCTTCATCTGGGGGAGCAGCGAAGGAGACAGAAAACAACACTTGGTTTCCTGGGAGAAGGTTTGCCGACCGAAAAGCGAAGGACGGCTTGGCATACGGTCAGCAAAAGAAATGAACTAGGCGCTATTGGGAAAGCTGGGATGGAGGTTGTTGAATATGCATGATGCTCTATGGGTTAATATCTTGCGGAAGAAGTTTCGAGTGGGTGAACTCTCTGATCCAACATGGATGCGAGCTCATGGAGTTTGGTCTCCGACTTGGAGAAGCTTAGTGATGGGGATCAGGGAGGTTGTTTTCCTGGGAACTGGTTGGATTCTTGGAGATGGCCGTCAGGTCCGATTTTGGAAAGATAAATGGTTGGGAAACGAGACCCTTTACGTGTTGAGAACGGCTGCGATTCCAGAGGTGATCCTAGAGGCAGAGACTCAAGATTTATAGCATAATGGAACCGGCTGGATGTTGCAGGTAATAGAGCCGTATATATCAGCAGAGACCAAGCTTTGATTAGCTTCGGTGGTGATAGATGATGTTACCGGAGCAAGGAATATAATGTCGTGGGGGGAGAGTAGTGATGGCTTGTTTTCCATCAAATCTGCGTATGCTTCTTTGATAAGAGATGAGTTACAGAGACCGAACATGGAAGCTCTGTATGGTCGAATTTGGCGTGTTGTTGTTCCAGAGAGAACCCGTGTCTTTCTATGGTTGGTGACACATCAAGCTATTATGACAAACATGGAACGTAAGCGTCGACACTTGAGTGATAGTGGGGTGTGCCAGTTGTGCAGAAACGGAGAGGAAACAATACTTCATGTTCTTCGAGATTGCCAAGCAGCAGCATGTTTATGGACGAAACTTGTTGCAACAGGTAGACGTCAAAAATTCTTTACGCAGCCTCTCTTAGAATGGTTATATGAGAACCTTGCAAGGAAGAAGACAGGTAATGGTGATCAGTGGTCAACTCTGTTTGCTCTTACGGTCTGGTGGTGCTGGAAATGGCGGTGTGGATATGTGTTCGGCGACCAGGGGAAGTGTCGGGATCGAGTGCAATTCTTGAGAGAAAAGGCTAAGGAAGTGGCTACTGCAAACTTAAACCTTCAAGAGCACGCATCTATTGTGCTGAGAGTGGAGAAAGAAATTGCTTGGCGTCGACCGGCGGAAAACTGGTTTAAGTTAAATACAGATGGAGCGTCTAGAGGTAATCCGGGCCTGGCTACGGCAGGTGGTGTTGTGCGTGACGAGCAAGGAATGTGGAAAGGGGGTTTTGCAGTTAATATTGGTATCTGCTCAGCTCCTTTAGCAGAATTATGGGGTGTTTATTATGGTTTGTGTATAGCATGAGACCGAGGGATTCGGCGCTTGGAGGTAGAGTGGTGGGTTTTCTTACAACATGGATTCATGATTCTCATCCCATGTCCTTCCTAGTACGCTTGTGCTATGGCTTCATATCAAGAGACTGGTTAGTCAAATTTTCTCATATGTATAGGGAGGCTAATTATCTAGCAGATAGATTAGCTAATTATGCGTTTTCTTCACCGTTTGGTTTGCATTTTTTTGAACTTACTCCAGAGCATGTTGCTCATATTTTATTGGAGGATTGTAATGGGATGTTGAGAACTCGGCATGTCGACATTTAGTTGGTATTTCTTGTTATGAATAAAAAGTAGGAAACTATTGTCTCCTGCCTCTTATTAAAAAAAAATGGACCCGACCCGGAAAACTTACTAACAGATCCATACCGACTCAATCTAACTTAAAACAAACAGGATAAAGCCCACTAGGATACAAACCGATCCACGTTGGCACATTCAATACGTCACAGACGTGTGTTCAAACCTCAACAACGAGGAAACACATGTCGTCAAAATTCTTCTCCATTTTCCACCGCCGATAAATCCAATCGATCGGACCACCACGGAATCCGCACACCACCATTTTTTCGTATATATTTTCGCCTAATGAAGAATTCGATTTTTTTTTCTTTTTTAAGAACTTGAATTCAATTTTTTTTCATAAAAGGGAATTATGTTTTACAAAAACTAGTATAATATACAGTAGAATATTTTGAGAACTGTTTGTTTTGCTCTGCTGTGGCTCAGTAAACGTTACAACAACTTTTTATTTTATTTTTGAGAAGTGTTTGTTTTGCTTCTCGTTTTACGAAGTTAAACTCTTACAGAATTATACGTTACAAACAACTTCTCATGTTACCTTTCTTAAAGTCTTTCTGAAAAAAATAATAATAATAAATAAAGTATTCTATAAAATTTATCAGTCAAATTTGCATTGATTAACGCCTGCGAGGAAGCAGCAATAGCCTATTTATTACTAGCCAAATGATCAGTGCTCTCTTCACTTTCTATGACAATGATTCAATGAACCCTATAATATAAAACCTTGTTTTCGTAAACTATGGTAAATTAGACTATCAATTTACGTACAAGTAAACTTTTACAAAAAGAAAAAAAAAATCAATTCAAAAACAATAACCCAGTTGAATTTTGGTGAAAATAAGATTTTGGAGGATAAGAACCCTTGAATAAAATTTATAGGTCGCATTATTTATGTATTCAAAAATTAAATCATTTTGTTTTTAGACTTAGGCTATGATTGAATAGCATCAGTAGCGCAAAACATTTGGCGATATAAAAAGTTACTCTGAGTTACGCTGTTATCATGCCAATCATGTGAAACATATTTTTATTTGTTTCTCGTTGGTAACTATTGAAAAAGTGAAAATTGTATATTTGTTACTTTTGATATGATTAGAGTAACGCTGGTAACTATTCTCTATGTTTTTTTGAGAAAAAAACTATTCTCTATGTTAACTTAATGTTTCCTTATTTTGGGTTTTTTGGGCCTTTTGGATGGTTGACCCACCGGCAATAACCTGTAACATTTGCTATCTTATGCATTAAATAGAAAATCTTTTATAAAAAAAAAACCATTCTCTATCACATTATTTTACTCTTAATATGTTCCTCCCATTTCCTCTTATTTTTTTTTACTCTGAGTTACTCTATAATTAACCAATCAAACCTTTACTGTAAGAAATTTGATTTTTCCTACAATGTATTTCTATTTTTCTGATTAAAAAAATTAATGTGGTATGAATTACCTGCCAGGGTTAAAGACCATGATGTAAACCATTTTTATCATTGTGAGATTGATTGTTGTCTGAGAAAGAGAATGATATATTTATCCACTACTTTCATTTTCACGATTATTGATCATGTGAATTTGTGAACTATTAAAGATTTCCTTCTTTTTTTCTTATAATAATTGTATTTTTTTGTACAACTTAATAATCAGAATTAGTGTGTTTGATTATAAGGGTACCTTCTCACGTAACTAGTACTACTACTCTATTACTCCTTCTGTTTCATATTAAATATCGTTATAGAGAAATGTTTCCGTTGCAAAATAAATGTCGTTCTCGCATTTTAATGTAAAATTTATTAACTTTATTCTCTATTTTATTTTTCTATTGGTTAAGATTTATGGGTAATGATGTTTTTATATAAAAAATATGCAAAACTAAATGATTTTTTAATCTGTGTGCATGAGCTTAGAGTGACAATTATAATGAAACATAGGGAATATAAAATCCATACCATAAAATGATTACAGACGACGTGGTTACAAGATCAAGCGAGCCCATCTGAGTGTGAGCCAGGTAGGATTCCCTGTGAAGGTGTACCGACTAGGGCTGGACACGAAGACATCGAAGAGTACCATCTCTTCAATATTTGTGATTCATTTAGTATTTCAAGTATATCTTATTTTCTGGTTTATTTTTTTTTGAAAAAAATATGTATATCCAATTTATACGGATATTCAAAAATTTCAGGATATTTGATATTTACGAATATTTTATCCACTTTGTTCAACAGAATTAAATCTAGAAAAATAATATCAAGTTGTTATTTTTTTAAACGTATTTTACATAATATAAAATATAATTTAAAAATTAATGAAACTATATGTTATATGTTTTATAAATTCTAAAAATTAAATATGTTTTCTTATAAAACAACATTTTAGAAATATTGTAGTTATGTATAAAGATTATATTTTATTTTTGTAATTTAATATTTTTATCAGTAATTTTATAAATAAAATTATATTTATATAAGATTATTAATTTAAAATACAATATTTAATTGTAGATATACATCTATTTGTAAATTCGGAGAGAAGCAGATATCATCTGTCTCTAATTATTTTAGTATTTGTTTTCATTTGAAGTTTATGGATATTCAAAATTTTCAAATGAAAACGAATAACAAATCAAATCAATTTTAACAGATAAAATGTTCAGTTCCCTAGTACCCAGGCACACAACTTCGTCTCCTTCTTGGTTTGGGTTAATTGAAAAGACAGTTATAAGCATGAAAAGTTAAAAAAAAAAACAAAATAAATGAAACATATAAACAACAAAAATACTATCATTAGTAATATATTCTATATAAAGTTTTACTGTATTCTTATATTTAGTGCATTTTATTAATCTTTAATTAAAACAGTTTAACATGAAAATATATGAATATATCTTACTATATGTTTGGTTAGCGATATATTTTGACTTTGGATGCTATTGGTCACTGAAATGACATTAGATTAATCAGTTTATCGACTATGATTAGGTTTAGAAGGTAAATCACAACATATTTAGGTTATAGTTTTGGAAATATATCGAACAAGCTTTCTTTTCTTTTTTTTGGGCAAATCGAACAAGCTTTCAAATATATATATACTTATACAATCTGTAAAGATGGCCAGCTGAAAAGCTGGTAAAAAGGAGTTGGACGGCTAATGTGACCCATTACTGGGTCCCAATTCATATATTAATTCTGTCTGAAAAATAACTAAAGATAGTAACGCATCAACAATGCATGAGGGATGCTGTTACAAATTTGGAAATCTCAGGCAGAGGGACAAAAGAAAATACGACATATATGATATCTTAGGTATAAGCTAACCCCGAAGATCAATGCCGATCGGTTAAAGTAATTAGAAGTTCCATAAATGTAATTATTTGGTCACAAAATATAATGGTTACAATCCCTTAACACATTAACACATTAATGCATCCATCCCTTACTTCTTTACTCTGTATTTTTTTTTCTACTCTGTATTTAAATAATAAGCGATGTAGATCTGAAAAAAGGTAAGGAAAAGTTGAAAATAATTCACTTTTGGTGTCCCAACCGCATGTCCCGAACATGTGTAACGTTAAATCCGAACAGGCAGAAGGATATATGTCTCAAGAATTATATATAATATTTTATATACGTTTAATTCTACGCCGTTGATAAAGAGGACATAAAGCAGACGTTAGAGGATTCATATTGTAGGGCTGGTTTCGAAAGAAGAGAATCTCTTTGTAGCCAAATAGTTGGCACATGAGGACTTGATGATGATGAACTTCATGTGATTTCTTTATAAATTAAATTAAGGAAATATTTATAACTGTCATCAATCGGAAAAGGTTCGATTTTTCCTGAAATCAGAAATATAGCTTACAAAAGTTTTGCTTGACTTTGATATCCAGATGACGACTAGAGTCTAAAGACAATTTGATTATCAAACTCAGATGTAGTAGGGACAATAATCAAAAATTTAGATCTGATCATAAATTACTTAGGGTGTGGATAAATAAAAATATAGTGAAATAGTAGTATAGTTATTTTAACTTTCTTTATTCATCTTTCATCCCCTTCCAAGTGAAGCATCGTTTTTGAAAATGCACTACAAGCAGAGATAACATACATATGGCAAATATGGATAGGGTAGTGAAGCCAAATAAATCTAAAAAGTCAGACATCGTAGGAAACACTTGTGAAGGATGATGAACCAAAACCAAGCAAGATAAAAACAATCGTAATAAACGATTATTGGAAACGCTGGAACCATAGGCCGAGATAGGTTGAGGATTCGATTGAGGGGTCTAGAAAAGAACAACTGGATGAAGAATTCCTATCCAAACCAGAAAGCTTTGCTCTTAAGAGAAGCTGGAGCTCTTTGATCACCAAACAGACGGTTGGTCTTGAAGTTGAAGAATGAATCCCTGTATTCTACTCGTTCCATGTAACATATAGCACACTCTGAAGTTGAAGCTTAACGATCATTTAAAGTTTCCAGATGTAGCAGGAGAATAACGCCAGATGAGGATGCCATTGAACTCAGAGGAGGGTTGATGCAGAGAATATTTGGATATATTCTAAATATTATTATTATTTATTAATAGGATATTTACTATTATTCTTTTACGGTTTTCCTATATTAAATTAGATTAGGGTTTTCTAAGATTAGTGATTTATTATAAATAGGCATTCAAGCCTAAAGTTGTATTCAGTTTATGATGATTTAATAAGAAAGATATTTTCGATACGAGCTTTATAGCACGGGAAAGAGTATTTCCAAACTCTAAAGAGGTTCTTATGAACCACTGAGAAGAGTATTCTCAATCCTAAAAGCTTTTAATTAAGCACTGTGAAGAGTATTCACAAACCCTAGAAGCTTCCGCTACATCAGTTGGTATCAGATCCTGGTTCCTTTGATTTCTCAATCGAAGACGATTTTGGATGTCATGATGCAACAACAACTACTTGAGATCTTGGAAAAAATTAAACAAGATGTCAACGAGATTCCTAAGAAGTTTCAACAAGATGCCAAAAAGATTCATAAGAAGTTAGAAGAAGATTTCTGCAAGGCATTAAATAAGTTCGATGAGGCAGTAAGGAAAAGAAAAGCAGCACGAACTCAAGATGTGAAATTGGATGATGATGAAGACGAGAAGAGCTTTATCGAAGAAGATATATGTGTTGTCGACTCTGTCCATAAAGATGAAGTTTGTGCAAAATTCGGACGGGACGAGATATGTGCAAAGTCTGTGCAGAACGATTTTCGTGCAAAAATATGGCGAAATCGTATTCATGAAGATTTTGTGCAGGATTTTAATAATCTGTTGCGTGCAAATATTGTGGAAAAGCGGATTTTTGAAGATTCAAGTTACAAACAGTTCCGTGCAAAACTCGTGCAAAACATGCTATTGAAGATTCGAGGAAGGGTTTTTCTTGGAAAACGTTCTAGATTCGAAGACTACGATCAAGATTCGAGGACGAATCTTCTCCAACCCGGAGAGAATGATGCAGAGAATATTTGGATATATTCTAAATATTATTATTATTTATTAATAGGATATTTACTATTATTCTTTTACGGTTTTCCTATATTAAATTAGATTAGGGTTTTCTAAGATTAGTGATTTATTATAAATAGGCATTCAAGCCTAAAGTTGTATTCAGTTTATGATGATTTAATAAGAAAGAGATTTTCGATACGAGCTTTATAGCACGGGAAAGAGTATTTCCAAACCCTAAAGAGGTTCTTATGAACTACTGAGAAGAGTATTCTCAATCCTAAGAGCTTTTAATTAAGCACTGTGAAGAGTATTCACAAACCCTAGAAGCTTCCGCTACATCAAGGGTTCAATTCAGAGATATTAAATTCAAAATTCCAAACTTCAAGAAAATTGGAGCTCTTGAAAGATAAGTGGTCTCGATCTTCACGATGTGAACCACAGAGTGGAAATCTAGGAGAAACATTTAATCCCAGAATCAGAAGCTTATCTCGGGTTAGAAGTCTGTCCCAAGCTTCTACCCAAAATATGAAGAAATGTTTTGGAATGTTCGATGAAAACCAGACCGCGTTATGCCATGAAACACGGTAAATATGATTATATGAACTTGTAAGGACTCCCAAGTGTGCGACGAAGAGAAATCCAAAAGAGTGGCAGTAGGTGAGTTCTTCCAGATAAACATATCATTCTGCGATGAATTAATGTATAGTGGTTCAGTAGGGAAGCACTCTCGAAGCAACACCAATATTGGGTTTCGCCTCCTAGATAATGTTCACTGTGTCTGAAACTGTAGAGAAATCGCCAATTCCAGTCGCCCTAAGTCCACTGGCTCCCAAAATATGTAATAGAGGACCAAAACCTGTCCAACTGTCACACAAGGAATGGTTGTTCCAAATCGCGAAGTTTCATCAGACGCCTCTAAATCCACAAGCCTATATAACCTATGAATATGAGGTAAAAATAACCAGTCTGCAATAATGTGATGGATGTTTGTTTACAAACGGATTGGATGAAGTATTTAACTTAGAAAAACTCAAATTTTTCAGGGCAGACTTAAAATTTGAAAGTAACCATGTCCAACTTATATTACAGTATTTTATTTAGCAGAAATTTATGTTTTACATTTAAAATTTTATATTAGATTATTTGCAAAACCAAAATGTTTTCCCATAACCACTATTAAGTTAAATTTTACAGACCGTTATTGGATTTTAGTCTTAAGGGATTGAGGCCTAATTTTCATAGCCCAATACTTTTCTCTTCCTATATTGCATTGGACGGGAGACACCAAATTATCTCCAGTCCCCACTGCGGTTCGCAGCTGGTCTCAGTCATGCATGGGTATATTTAGATCTACGTACATGCATGTATATTCAGATGCACGTACTATGCATAATTAATTATGCTATACCATTTATTTTTAGAAAATAAATCATGTGAACGGGAAGAGTACAAACCCAAAATTAAGGATCACCCCGTGACCTTTTCTCCGAACTCCATATTTAAACATTCCTCAAACAAAAACACCAAAGCTCGCTCTCATGATCTATCTTTTAACCAGTAACTCACTTTATTTGTCCTCCTGTTACCTTCTTCTTCTCATTCTTTTGACAAAAGAAACCCTTCGATTAAACTCTCTTTATTCTTTTGTCTGTGGGAAGGACTAAATGGTTGTCTCCTTGATATTGAATTAAATCCAATAGTAGAATTTTTTTAGGAAACAAATTAAATCAGAACAGTATATATCAAGCAAACAAAGATGGTTTTGAAAGAGGGGGAGAATAAAGCTGGAGAAACTTCCGAAGATCAAAAGGGAAATGGGGCGTTAAGCAGAAAGAACAGCCACAGCTCTTTGTGTCCGACAGATGATGACGATGAAGACGAAGACAAGAAGCTTGAACTTGGTCCCATGATCGCTCTCAAAGAACAGCTCGAGAAAGACAAGGTTTTGATCTCTCAATTGTTTGGTTAAATTATAAGAATAAATAGCATTTTGGGTATACTGCTATGTTAGTCCACAAATGTTACATAGTTGGTTTTTTAATATTTTTTATCTGACCTACATAATAATAGGTAGACGACAGTCTAATCACTTTTTGGTACCATTGAAATAAATTGTTTAGGATGATGAAAGCTTGAGGAGATGGAAAGAACAACTTCTAGGCAGTGTAGATATGGAGGAGGTTGGAGGTAAACCAATTTCTAGTACCCATTTTAACTCTATCAATAACAAATAAATCCGGTTTAAAGAGAATTCCAACTGATTACATTATTCTTTTCTGCGTGCAAATAATATATATATATATATATATATACATATATGTATATATATATATATATTGATTTTATAACAAAATATATTTACAGAGACTCTGGATCCGGTGGTAAAGATAATGTACTTAACAATTAGGTCGCCGGATAGAGAAGACATGGTATTGACTGTACCTGAAGACGGAAACCCGACATCGAAAGGACCATGGTTTACTCTCAAAGAAGGCTCTAAGTACACTCTTGTATTTACTTTCCGTGTGACCAACAACATTGTGTCCGGCCTCCGGTACAGCAATTCGGTTTGGAAGACCGGACTCAAGGGTATTTTTTGTGTATTTGATGCACTCGTGTACCACACTTAATAAGTACGATAACATTCTGAAGCTTTTTCGCTAATATTTCTCTCTTTTGTTGAGAACAGTGTACAGTAGAAAGGAGATGCTAGGAACGTTTAGTCCACAGGCGGAACCGTATAACCATGTCATGTTTGAAGAATCGACACCGTCTGGCATGCTTGTTAGAGGCTCCTATTCCGTTAAATCTAAGGTACGAAAATCAAAAAAAATCAAAACGTGTTTTCATATTGTTAGTTGAACATAACTAAATACCATTTACAATTCTGTGGTAAATTATAATCATATCTTCATAACTGTTACTCCATTTTTTAACTTGCTATTTCAAATAGGCAGATGAAACAGTTTAGATACATTGGAAATTTATGCTGTTGTGGCTTGTTTTCCTCTTGATAGCTAGAAGCGATATATTGTCAATGTTCAGAAATTACGAAAACCATCTTCAGTTTGCCTAAAATTTTGTCTTATTATACTGTTTTTCAGTTCGTAGACGACGACAATAAATGCTACCTGGAGAACAACTACACGTTCGACATTCGCAAGAATTGGCTGTGATCCTTCACATAAGTTTTCTGGAAGAAGAAAAACATAATATATTAGTATATACTATTTCATTATTGTTACATATTTTGTTGTCTATATATAATTCAAATTGGTTTTTATTCAATGTTTGTTCTTTTTCTTTTGTCAAGCCAATGTTTGTTCATACACATCCCCCTATATATTAATTGAGAAGTCATTTTATTGACTTTTGCTTACGTTTCGATCATTCGTGACGTTTCAGAAAATTGTTATAGTTTGATTGGTCGTTGATTTAATATTATTTATTTATTTTAATTAGATCTAAATAATTTGTGGTAAGTCTAAGATCATTTAATATCATTTGCAGAAATAATCTAAAGAATATTACGAATAAAAAATTAAGGTAACTAGTTTTCAAATTATGGAAAGACTAACAATGTGTGATTTCTTATTTATAATACTTATACACTATATAATATAATAAACAAAAAATTTTAAATCGTATAAAATCCTCACATGTTTTATAAATCATTAATAATTTGATTGGTCGATGATTCTCAATTTTTAGTTATTTTAATTAGATCTAAGAAAAGATAAGTCTATAACCAACTAATACAACTAATCGTTGAAATTGTCAAAGAAATCATAACTACTCGTTGGAATTTTGAAATTATCAAAAACAAAAAGATGTGGTAACTAATCCTTGAAATTGTCAAAAAGTAATTATGTTTATCAATTTTTATATTTATAAAATACATAAATAGTAAACTAAAAAGAGTTTATATAAACTGTTACAATGCTTTTATATTATTATATAAAGCATTAGATTTATATATAAATTATCATTATAAATATATACGTCTAAAATTCATACATGCTTTATAAGTCATTTACAAAATTATAAATACATTTATAAAATTATTTATCTTGGCTTATCATATGTTTTAAATTATTATACAAGGTTGGAAATCACTTATACATGCTTATAAATTAATTTATAAAAAAAATTTGAAATATCATCCCCCTATGTATTAATTGACTTCTGCTGACGTGTCATTCATACAGACACTTTGACAAAAATCCTTATAAATTTCATTGGTTGAAATTCTTTTTCTCATTTATTTTTAAATAATATCAAACATGAATAACTTATCTTATTTTTGAGTATGAATTACTTGTAAGTAAATATCATATTTATTACGTTGATTTAATGTAATTTACATTAATGATTCTAATTAGTTAATTGATGATATTAACAATTTAACTTATCTCGAATATGAATTACTTGATATCATCATTATTGCAACCCACTTTATGAAATATAGTTTTAATATCTTTTAAAAAATTAACATCTTTTAAATTGATATCATATTCAATTCAATAGAAATTATACCAAATAATCATGAAACATCATTGAAATGATTTTCGTTGATAGAAAAGTAATGATATTACTATTTTTTTGGCAACTCGAAATCATCTTTTATTTTTATTGTAATCAACTAATATTTACAATTG
This sequence comes from Hirschfeldia incana, assembly GCA_026261945.1. NCBI lineage: Eukaryota > Viridiplantae > Streptophyta > Magnoliopsida > Brassicales > Brassicaceae > Hirschfeldia > Hirschfeldia incana. The sequence goes on from JABCMI010000019.1 coordinate 2,933,457, forward strand.
TAAAAATATTTCATAACTATTTATTCTGTTTTGACGCTACTCTTATCATTTATTTTTTTAACGCATAACTTTTAAATGTTCAATTAGGAGACAAAAATTCATGAACTATACTTGGGTTCATCCCTACGGTGAACTCTTAAATTCACCTCAATTCTTACCACCAATCAAAGTGTCATGTAAAATTATTAAAAAAAGAAACAAAATTAAAAAAAAAATAGAAACAAAAGAAAACGTCGACTTGTGTTTGTGAAGGCTGTTCATGGCTTCTTCATCTTCATTACCTACAAAAAAATTAAAATATTTGTTTGCAAATTGGAACCAGCAATCCTTTGTCCTTATACCCTGAATCTAAATCATATGTTCTAAATTTAATCCTAAATTTTAAACTCTAAACTCAAATCTTAGATTTTAAATTTTAAAAGAATTGACAATGTTAACACTAAACCCAAAATCTTAATCCTAAACCTTAAACCCAACTCTAGATCTTTAATCCAAACCTGAAACTATAAGAAAATGATATTGATATCAACCCTAAACATTAAATCAGAAATCTTAAATCCTAAACTTTAGATCCTAATTCTAAACATTAACTAGAAATTTAAAGCAGAGAATTGTAAACTTCAATTTGACAACCAAAACTTTCAATATTTTTTTTTTGGTGGTGGAGAAGAAGCCATGGAAGACATTAACAATAGAAGTCTGACGTTTTTTGTCACGTTTTCCTTCTTTTTTTAAAAAAAAAATGTTTCTTTTTTTAATAATCTTACATGGCGTTTTGATTGGTACTTAAAATTGGGGATAATATAAGAATTCACCATAGGTGGAGAACCCAAGTTTTGTTCAAAATTCATGCTTCAGTTCATCAAAAAAATTGAAACAATATAACTGAGGATGGTACTACGGTCATAGAGTTATTTAAAATGTACACAACTATTCGTGATTAGATAAGCACACTACACATATCGTTTCACAAGTAGTTTCCCAAATTTTGTTTTAAGATTACAATAATACTAGGTGTTTTTTTTTACGTCATGCACATAAATAATTTTTTTGTTAAACATCAAAATAAATTTCTGATTACCCAAGAGGTTCTGATCCCAAAAGTGACTTCAAGCTTTATCTACTTTTCTTTATTAGATATCTTAACTTTATGTTTTTATTTATACATAATTTATTCTATTATTAAAAACATCTGTTTCATGATCCGGGCCAGTCACCTAGTGTTCAAATATATGTTTTGCCAACAAGAAAAAGTTAATAAATGCATATTGAAAACATGGAAGAAAGTTGTTGACCACAAAAAATCATATTCCTAGAAGAGAGCATTTAAGGAGATTGTACACTTCAAGAACAATGAATGCTTTACTTAAATGCATTTTGGGGCACTACTCTATCGATCTCGTTTAACTCTTGGGAAAAATAAAATCACTAGGTACTAACCTAATCAACAGATCTGTATTCGTACATTATGACAAAACCTCTATATATAAAACTGGACAATTATCATTCTCAAAGATACAAACGTAACTTTCTCACAAACCAAAACTAATTATCAGCATGAAGAACACCTACAAGTTCCAAACCCTCTTCTCTTCTCTCATCTTCCTCCTATTCCTCTTCACACTCCTTCCGATTTCGAGAACCGACGCCATCAGCTCCCGTGGTAGCTGCAGACATCCGCCGTCTCAAACCAGCTGCAAGACATGCATGGCGGAGCAGATGAAATACGGATGCCCTAAGTGTGTGCCGGTGCTCCGGTGCATGGCTCGTTGCCTTTGGGGTGGTGTATCTCAGAGGACATGCACCACCACATGCGGCTGCGACACCGTGGCCAAGCCCTCGCTTCTGGAGTGTAAAAGCTGTGTTTCTAGGTGTAAGTGTAGCTGTGCGGATTAGGAACTTAGCGACTTACTGCTCTCCGTTGATGTTGCAATAATATTTGCATAATGTTGGATCTTTTAATTTATGTTATATAATAATGTGGAGTGCTTACCTATATACTATAGTTCATATATCAATCACACAATATCTAAGAGTAAAGAGACATATCCTGATATTCCTATAGCTTCTCTTAAGATAAACAGCTCATAGGATATCCTGATGAGGCTAAGCCGAGATAAAGAGAACCGACGGTTTACAATTAGGTAAATTTGAAAGTTCTAGATTTTTTTTTAAAAGGAGTGTATATTTATTGTTATTATTATTTATACAAGGAAATTTACTAACAAGAAATACATTATAGGATGGTAACAGATAGAAAAACTGTATACTGTACTCCATTCTGTGTTAGGAAAAAAAAAGAACAAAATATCCCACAGAGAAAAAAAATGTGGAAGAATATAACTCGAGTAACCACACACAAATTATAGTCTCGCAGCCAAAAGAATGTAATTGTGAGTAGTCGTTAATCATAAGGCAATGCATTTTCTTCTCTCTCTCTCTCAATGGTTCGTAACTAGTAGTAAGGAGGGGAAGCATAGGAGACGCTTGGAATCGGTGAAAGAGACGTGTCAGGGTAGGAAGGAGTAGGTGGTGCTGTGTAAGAATATTCAGGAGCTGGTTCATAACTTGGTGATGGTTGTGGAGGATGGCCGTCCTCACATCCCTTTGCTGCTGGCGGCGGAGACTGGTTTGGCGAATAGTAATACTCAGCTGTTGGTGGAGGAATTGGTGTTTCCCATGGATAGTAAACCGGTGATGGTGGTGGTGGACTTTTTGTTTCTGATGGATAGTAAACCGGTGTTGGTGGTGGAGGACTTAGGGTTTCCCACGGATAGTAAACCGGTGATGGTGGTGGTGGACTTTGTGTTTCCGATGGATAGTAAACTGGTGATGGCGGTGGAGGGCTTTGTGTTACCGGTGCATAGTATACTAGTGATGGTGGTGGCGGGCTTAGTGTCACGGGTGCATCGTATACAACAGGCGGTGGCGGAGATGATTCAGGACACGGTGGTGGTGGACTTGGAGGAGGCGCAAGTGGAGGAGATGAGTACACGTACGGTGGAGGGGGAGGAGATGAGTATATATAAGGCGGAGGAGGAGGAGATGAGTATACATAAGGCAGTGGAAGAGTTGGTGATGGTGGTAGTGGTGGAGGGTAAGCTCTAAAGGTAGGCGACATCTTGGACGACGGTGGTGGAGGCGAAGTGTAAACGTAAATTGGCGGAGGAAGCATCCGAACAGTGGGTGACATCTTGAACGTCGGTGGTGGAGAGAAGATGTTGAAACATCCAAACGTACTGCAATCAACAGGACGAGCTAGCAGAGATAAACACTCTTCAGCCGATCTTTGACTAGCCAAACCAGCGATACAGTTCATTGAGCCGTTCACAATGGCCTCGGTTACAGCCAAAGCTGCGCATATAGGAGCACGACCGGTGAAGAAGTTTGAAGCGTAAGTGAAGTTCTCAAGATTAGGAAGCTGGCAGATACTTGGAGGAATAAGTCCCGAGAAGCCGTTGTTAGCCACGTGAAGCTCTTCTAAGCTCTTCATGTTGCCGATACTAGACGGTAACACACCACGTAGAATGTTCGAACTGATGTCGAAAACCGTCACGTTCTGGAGGTTTCCTATCTGAGGAGGTAAGCAACCGGTTAAGTTATCGTTGGAGAGGATAAGCTCGTTGAGTGTCTTCCCCATTTGACCGATACTACCCGGTATGCATCCTCCGAGATCGTTGTCCGCAAGAACCAGAGCGGAAACAGGAGAGTTCCCCATGTTGTCGGGGATCCCAAACCTAAACCTGTTATGGTTCAAGAATATAGCGTCGAGATTTCTGTCGAAGAGCTGTGAAGGGATCATGCCTTCAAAGTCGTTAAAGCGGAGATCCAAGAACTTAAGGGAAGGCAAAAAGAGGACAACGTTAGGGAACTTCCCGACAAATCTGTTGTTGCTAAGATCAAGCTCGTGGAGAAGCTTCATGCGGTTGAACGTGAGAGGAACTTCACCGCAGAAACGGTTTGAGTTAAGGTGGAAGAGGGCGAGATCAGAAAGGAGACCAAGCTCGGCAGGCAAGTAACCAGCCATGTCGGCGTGGTTGAGATCAATGCCTGCAACGACTCTGGTTTTCGGGAATGAGTTTGGAGAAGGAGCACAGTAGATTCCATTGTAGGAGCAAACATCTGAGCCGTTCCAGTTGGCTGTGAAGTTGAAAGGATCAGAGAAGATTGTTTGTTTCCATGATTGGAGAGCAATGTAGGCTTCAAGTAGCTTCGGGTTCTCGAACTTGAGTTTCGGGTCTACTTTGATATGATCCCCCAAAACGCTCTCATTGCGCCCATCAGCTGTGATCTGTAATAAACAAACGGAGGAGAGCAACAGGAAGAGGAAGAAGACAAGACGAATAGGAGGGAATAGCATTTCGTATGGGTCAAAAAACCCACTTTTTACTTATGATATGACATCTATTATCGCTAATGTGCTCTTCATCTTTATAAAACAGTTTTGAAACTCCAAAAGTCGTGTCTATTTCCATCTCTCTCATTTTCCTTTTACTGAATTTGTAGTTAGTGACATGTTTACACGTAGAGGAGACACAAAGAGCTGACCTTAGCGCAGAGGTGAAACCATCGTCACCGATTTTTCTAACTTGGATGCACGTTCCTAATCATCCGTGTCAACCTTTAATCATATAAAATACAGTTAAATACTGTAAGTTTTAACTCAAAATGACGTGAGTGCACGATCTATGGAAAAGAGGAGGGGTAAAGAAAGACAAACCAAATGGGAACGGAACTTGGACGCGTGTCAGTCATTAAACGTGTATATCTATTTCATCCTTCCTTAGATCTTTTAACGAACATACCAAGTTCATCCCCTATGATAACCAGTTGGTAACCAATTGGTAACCTCCAAATGTAAGCAAAAACGATATCTTCTTCCAGTTTATAGTATAATATTAACAGCGTGATCCCAACCCTCCATGTTTTTCATTCTTTATAGTGTTTTGAAAGCGACTCCCTGGTACAAGATGATGGTATGGGTTCAGCTAGCTGACACAACATCAAGCAAGGAATATAAAATTATAGAAAAAGATGTTCATTCGTCTGATCAACAAAGCCAAACGAAAAATAAAAACAGGACAAACAAGCATATGGGATTGAAAGAGTATCTCAAATATTCTCGAAAAAAAGAACATTAGAAGGCCAGAGACAGTCTCAAGCTCAAATACAAAGTTTCTATATCATCATGATGTTTAAAATACAATAAAATTGGATGATGGATCACTGTATCCATAACTCAGAATAATCTGAATAAAAATCCAACCACTATAGATGGAAACAAATATCCATAATTCAAGAATCATCCAGCAATTATCAACAGAGAGCAACATAAGTTATAGAGTTTCCATTAGGGAAGATAGTTGATCTGTGACACTAACTAATCACCAATTCCACATGTTAACTAACTATTGATCACATTGTTCAAGCACATTACACTGACCTGAAGGAAGTCATTGGTGACTTAGAGAATCTGATGTCCCGGCGAATTGACGAAACCGCCGACGACGACATGTCGGAGGGGTTTAGTGGATTCACCGGCGAGGAAGACGAAAATTAGTCGCCATCTTCTCCGGCGGGGAAAATTCTCGGTGCTTTCGGCTTCATTTGGGCTTCTACAATTAGCCCAGATGTTAATGGGCTTTCTCAAGCAGCGTGTATAGTGGTGGCCTGCTGGGGTCTATATTTAATCTGGTTACTGCAATGAGTTGGGCCTTTTCAAATTCGGCCATTACGGTCCGGCTTAATGAAACTCCATGATCACGGTTTGGTTCGAAAGCGGGATACAAGAACTTCGGAATTTTCTTTTTAATACTACTACTCCGAATTGATACACATTTGAAGATTCTAACTAGACCATTTAATACTTTCCACCATGTGTGATTTGTATCGATCCTAATTTCATACTACTAATCACAAAATAAATAACTATAAAAAAATGAAACAAACAAAAAACCTAATGACCCTTTCGGTATTTAAAGTCTCAAAAAAACATCTTCTTCGATAAAAGTCCATCGTCGCTCTCTCTCTCTTCTATACAACGCAATGAAGAAGCTCTACAAGAAAGGAACAGTACACCCGTCGCCGCAGATAAAATCCGACGACCAACTTCTTTCTCTCCTTCCCGTTGCCATCTTCTCACTAGCGGCAGTGCTTTCTCCTGAAGACCGTGAAGTCTTGGCCTATCTCATATCAACCGCTTCTTACTCCAGCGACCGAAACTCTACATCTCGCCTGAATAAGACCATAGTACCCCACAGCAGGGCATCCCGTTCGGACAACCACTCTCCTCTCTTCCACTGCGACTGTTTCAGCTGCTACACGAGTTACTGGGTCCGATGGGACTCGTCACCGAGTCGCCAGCTGATTCACGAAATCATCGACGCATTCGAAGACAGCTTGGAGAAGAAGAAGAAGCAAACTAAGAAGAAAAAGAACGTACCTGGGAAGAAAGACAGGAGAAAGCGTTCAGGGAAGTGTTCAGCTCTTGTCAGTCCTAACGATTCAGAGATTCCGAGTCAACTCAATGACGAGTCCATAACAAGTTCGAGCGAGTTAGTTGATGGTACTTGTAGTTGCAACGACGGGTTAGAATCTACGGGGGAGCTACGAACCTGGAGGGACGGTGAAGAGGAGGCAGAGGAGGAGAAGGGGTCATTTAGGAGATTTGTGAGTTTCATCGGTGAGAAAGTTTTTGGTGTTTGGGGGTAAGAAAGTTCTACTGAGAAAAATTACAAGAAATAAAAAAATGTAGAAATGTTTTTTTTTCCTGTTGTTTATTCACTTTGATCTTTCTAGGACACACATCTTTTGATTACCGAAAGTTTTCATGTGTTTGCATTAACTATAGACTATAGTATAATGCGACAAAAGTATTTTTGTATTGTAACATCTTGATTACATCAAAAATGTAGGCGTAGTTGCCGTATTTAATACGCTTGTATGTATACCACACACATAAACTGATACCGCCAAAGATTAAATTATGGGGTATATTAGTGAACAGAATACAAAGTAGAATTGTTACTTCCTAAGATACTACCTACACATTTAATAAACGATTATCTACAGTGATAGTGGCTTCAAATGAATAAAATTATTTCGGGTCCAACGATATCTTTTGTGCTGCCGACCACCACAGCCATTTTTATGCTTCACATGAATTGTTGTTGTCACAATATTTGTCTGTACATTATTGCCCTTTGCGGGACACTCAATCTGATCCCTTTCGTCAAAGCCTAAAGTCTAAAGATAAAAGTAGGTACGAACTTTGAACTTATTTCGTCAGCTGATAATGGAATATAAAAGAATCAATAATCATCTCAGAACTATCCTTCTAAACATGTCAACTGAGTTAGATTTCTCACTTCTCCGCGTTACTAGATCGTATACTTGTTTTAGTAAAGTTCCAATATCCATTTGATTCAGACAGAGTATGAAGTAGAATTGTATGGCTTGTCAGGTTCTTCTATTGGATATAAAAAAATATATACAGAAATAAATGTCTTACAGCTTTGAGTAGACCTTTTTTAACGAAAGTCAAATTGAACCCTACGACCATTTTCTCCAAAGTTCAAACGAAGGGCACTATATTCAAACCTAATTCCGGCCTGATAAAACTTACTCGGCTTATTCCAATCAATACCACTAAATATTTTTTCAGCTGGTTATATTATTAGGTTACAGTTTTCATTCTCATTTTCAGTTAAACATCTATTTCGTTAGGTAATCATGGCTCTGATTTTGTAATCCTTTATCTAGTGCTTTTATTTGCTTTGGATTTCTTGCAACTTGGAGAATAATATCCTTTTCCCTTATATTTTTGTTTTCTTTGTTGGAATGCAGTTCCTAATAACCATGCAAGACTTTAAAACGTGCGGTGAACATGTTTGTTGGATCGGTAAAATATCTATAAATTATAACCCGCAGCATTATAGGTAAATCATATGCAGAACAAAAAAAAAATCCAATGTAAGCAAGCGTGATCTAATCACCACTCTTGTCTCTTTGGTTATATATGGTTTGTAACTTTTTTTTTGAAAAAGGGCATTCTTGTGGTTTGTAACTTCTTTGGTAAAATTTGCAAGATTTGAATCATGGCTTGTAACTTCCATAATTTTTTTTTGAGCAAATAACTTCCATAATTTAACTTTCTATTTTTTTAGACAAAACGAGGGAACTAAATCCTAGAAATGCGGATATTGGAACTTAGGGCATCACGAATAAAATTGCGAAAGTGGAGACAGAAAGAATGGATTTGGTATTGGTGTAATACTTTTCTCACATTTTTCCGTGCAAAGAAAAAAATTGTTTTTGTTTGAACTGATCAAAAATACATTAATTATAGAGTAATTTAGGTTAAAACCAAAGAAAGATAGTGATATTAGCAAAACACCAAAGATAGAAAACTTCAGCCAACGTGGCAACCAAAAGAGAGTAAGAAAGACATCCTTGTCCCGAACAGGTGAGAGTGTAGGATGTTAGGTGTCAGACAAAAAGATATCCCGAAGATTTGTTTAGATTCTATTAGATAGATATTATAATCTTAAAATTATTATGTATATTTTTTTTACAGTATCGTCATCTTCTCTTTCCATCTTCTTCTTCCATTTTTTCTTTTTTGGAATGAATCCAAATAAAATTGAAAAAGATCTGATCCATCAACATGATCCCTCCTAAACATACGAAATCGTTTGATTACACCAAACCATTCACCCCCGATCTCAAACACGATCAGTTGTATTCTCTCTCGGAGTTTGAACTCCTCTGATGATCAAGTTAAAGATAAATATAAATGATATTTATGCCATAAATTATTATATATACGAGCAAAGTGTTTATGAGAAGAAGATTATTGTGGTTTTTTATGACGTTGATAACCTAGGCCAGGTTGATGCTCTGGTTAGTTAAAAAATGTTGGTATGGTGAAAGAACTCTTATAGTCATCTTCTAACTACCTCTGCAACAAATTAAATACTTTTGTCTAATTTGAAGTTGATCGCCTTACTGGTCTGTGATTTGCTTGTGTAAGATTTGGTTGCATTTGGTGAAAAAGGAACGGCTTGTGTTTCCGTCTGTGAAGGGAGACTGGAAGGATAATGATTTATTTGGACGGCTAAATTAAATACTAGATTATTGTCACATATGCTTTCATAGGTGTATGAACCCTTGGTATCAAATTTTAAATAGTCAGCTAAATATTATGGTTAGAGGTTATGTAATAATTTGGTTGGCTACAGCATTTAAATAGATGTTTGGTCTTACTTGTGTGTTGTTCCATATGACAACGAAGTGCTATTTTAAACGTAATTAAAAAGGATTCGGTTATTGAATATAAATACAAGATACATATTTATTTGGACGGCTAAATTAGACCAATATACCATTAGAAATACAATTTTTTTGTAGCTGTAAGAACCATAAATAAAGGTCGTTGATGTCATGGTCAACAACATTATTGCACACACAACACTAAACACTAAGTCCTAAATCCTAAACACTAAACACTCAGTCCTAAACTCTAAACCTTAAACCCTTATAGGACTCTTAAACCCTAAACCCTAAACATTAAACCCTAAACTCTAAACTCTAAACCCTAAACCCTTATAGGATTCTTAAACCCTAAGCCTGAACCTAGAAAAACCCTAAACCCCAAAGCATATAGGGCTAATAATATTTGTATATGATGTCGTCCAATTATTAGCCATCTAGAGTTTAACATAGATGTGCAATGTAGTTATTATATGGATAATTATTGTGTTAGCTGGTTAAATTAATTTCACAACCATTACACTAAACCCTTAAACCATATGCCTATATCATAACCACACTCCTTATACCCTTAAAGTTTAACATATATGTGAAACTATGATTTGTCCTAATAATCTAGTAAATAATATACGGTAAGAGTTTGAGACAGATGTGCAATATATTCAATAACTTGATAAGTATTATTTTAGCTGGCTAAATGTATTGTATATGCCATTATTCATGAGTTTGTTGGTTCATGATTTTCGTCGCATCTAAGAGGTTAGGCCTATTTTGTAGCCAGTTATTAATTGAAATAGCTTGTCTGGTTCATAAGATATCCTGTTAAACGGAATAACCGAAAACCATGTGCTTGTTTTAATGATATAAAGTTCTAGTGTAACAGCTTTTGCGTATATGCTAGGTATGAATTAGCTAGACTTCGTAAAATGAACACATATGTATATTCATTTTGTCCTGACCAATTATCACTTGAAACAAGATATTGTAGAACCATGATGGTTTCAAAACGTTAAAAAAGATTTCAGTGAAGATATATTGGATGAATATATAATTGTACTTGCTCAAGAATTCCTGATTTTGATACGTAAGATGTCTGGTGGTTAACATAAGTGTCTTCAAGTGTACACAATTAATTAGCTGGTCAAAGAAAACCATATCCATGTATATACAGTGTAGACTAAAATAAGGCTGGATGCTCGCATCATCTCCGACTGATATGACCAAGAGCAAAACAAAGAAACAAGCACCATGAAACAACAAGAGGTTTGGGTGTGGGAAGAAAACAATGGAGGTCGAGATCTTACTCTCTGATTGAACACCGGCGACTGACTACAAAACCATAGAATGACTCCATTGTCTTCTCATGGAGTATCACGACCTCCGATGAGTGACCAGAAACGCCGAAGCATCCTAGGAGCCCGCGCTCCATAGACCCATAAACGGACGGAGAAGACAGAGAACACCACCGGAAACCTTTACATGACTGTTACGTCATAAGATCAGTTTCCGAAGAAAGGGGGTTTGGAGAGAGACTAAGCCTGAGAAAAAATTATAGATGACAGACAAAGCCTTCAAAAAAAAAATTGGGATGATAGAGAAAATTATAATTTTTGCTTATCGATCTAATATCAATTTTTTTGGACCAAATCTCAGATTTTGCAACTTACAGAGAGAGAAGGAGAGAAGATGGAGGAGGCGGAGACTACTATCTAATATAAAATTGTGGGATGAGATCTTTCCGTATCTAGGTAAAGATATGGTCTACAAGATCTACAAGTGGTGGGAGATGTGATGTTTCACCTGTAGGGGTATCAGTGTAAAAATAGCACTTAAACAGTAGACACTTTTACTCTATGGGTATATGCCTAAATACTAATAAATCCTTTGGTAAGGCTCCTAATTTCTCTTAATTATATTTGTATTACTAAATAATCGAGTTGTTGTATGTTTTAAACATTTAGAATTTAGTGATTTTAAAACGAACTACGTATCTAGTTGACTTGTTTGTTTCTAAAGTAAAAACTGGAGTAGAGTACGGAAACTATTAACATGATTTAGATTATGGAAAATTTGATCCTATAACAAAAAAATATCTCAACAACTCCTCTCTTCTTTTCTTTTCCTATCTCTCCCTAAGAGCAAAATTATCGGCGTATTTAGCCGACATCCTTAGCGTAATTTTTTTTTAAAAATAAATCAATAATCAGATAAAGAAGAGGGACGTTGGCTAATTAAGAGTTTTTTGACCACGTCCTTAACGAGCACGTGTCAAGGCATGGTTGGTGAAACGAAGCGGTAGGGTAAAACTGGTGTTTCTCGCGTGATCTCTCTTCTCTCTGTGTCTCTCTTCCTCTCGAGACGGCGATTTTGACGAAACCAATCTATCTCTGCCAAATCGAAACACCAATATATATCCACTCAATCGACACAATTCTCACCGCCGGTTACCGGAATAACCAGAAGCCTACGGAACACATCTTTTCCTATGAAATCTCCGCCGTCCACACGTATTGCATCTCCGTTTCACCGGGAGATGAGAGCTCCGGAGATGATTTGCGGTGATGGAGCAGAGGAAACCTGCGGAGGAGGAAGAGAAAGGGAATAACGAGTTTCTGTATGTATATGAAATTTTCCAACATAGTGTAATTTCACTTACATTTCTGTATGTATATCCTTGTTTAGATGACAGTCAGGGACGCTCTAAACTCTGAAATTGATGAGGAGATGTCTGCAGATCCTAAAGTATTTGTCATGGGTGAAGAGGTTAGTTAGTTGCAGCTTACATGATTGATGAGACCATCTGGCATTTCTAATTAGATATTGATCTTTCAGCTTTTATCTTCTTATTTTTTTGTAGGTTGGGCAATATCAAGGTGCCTACAAGGTTAGAATTATTTGGCCTGATGGAAATATAGATTTCTAGTTAAGTTTTCTTTTTTTGATCCTTATCTTTTACCTAGATGTTAATCATGTACTCTCAGATCACTAAAGCCTGTTGTAGAATTTATGACGTTCAACTTTTCTGTGCAGGTTAGTGTTGGTTTGTGTTCTTTTTTCTAGTTCTACATTTTACCCCTTTCCTTGACCTGGCTTAGCATCACTGTCTGTTGCGTTATGGGATTATGCACTGTTGTGGAAAGAGACATTCGTTTTATATACCTATATGTATCCTAACATCTCTATTGGAATTTGTTTCAGACAATTGATCATATCATAAATTCTGCTGCAAAGTCGAATTACATGTCTGCTGGACAGATTAAGGTACCCATTGTCTTTAGAGGACCCAATGGTGCTGCTGCTGGTGTTGGTGCTCAGCACTCTCAGGTAAACGCCAACGCAAATTCTGTACCACATACTTTTTCTTTGTCCATTCATTGTTTGACTACCATGATAAATACATTTTGTGACTGCTTGTGGTCTTGTATATGTATCTCTGGATGTTAAATGGATGTACAATGTTCGTACATATTCTTTGAATTCAATATAAAGTTTGTTTGCTTGTTTATGATGTTTATAGTTTTTTTTACTAAGAAACCTCTATAAATCTTACCAATAATCAAAACTTTTGTGATTATCCTTAACCATTGTCTTTAATATCACAATAATACTTAAATAACTTAAGAACCAAATTTTTGGTCCTACTAATAATCATGTCCTAACCTCTTATTACAAATCTACTATTTTCCATAATATACGCATTCATCCAATTATCCCTTAGATTATTCAAGAATGAAGAATTGTTATTTTCTCTTTTACTCGTCGTTAAAACGTATGCTGTCAGATTGAAAATGTCAAGTCATATGGATGTGAGTTTTTGTACTTTTTAATTATTAAAGTATGTCTGAGGAAAAAGATGACATCAGTCATCACGACTGACTGAGGAGGAGGCGTGTTTGAAAGTTTTTAAATACTATACTAATACTAATAGTTTGGACTAAAAAGGTAAACACAACGTATTTGACTCGTTCTGTGTGTCTGCGTATTAGTTTGTCTAAACTTTTCAAAAAGTTATAAACCTTAAGCCATTATTATTGACGTTATAATATTTGTTTAGGAACTAGGGGCTACTTATATAGGCCGTTGTCAGTTTGTGAAAAGAATAGATATTGACATGGCTTTTCCACCATTTTTTCAGACTACCAATTTTCACTCAACCGATGAAAAGCCCATACAAAAGCATTACAAGTGTTGATGTCCAGTCCAATCTCAACAAGTTAACATTATTTACATTTATCAAAACCACAAGTTTAACAACAACGAACAGGTGAAAAACACTATCGCGGATGAACGTCACAATTGAAAATACTGCTTCATTTTATCTTTTACACTGCACTTACACATATCACCGCAGATTATATATTTTTAGATGATTTCTTTCATTTGTCAATGTTCTTGTTGTAACTTTATTTCTATCAACCTGTTATCGATTATTAATAGAAGCTATAGTTCAGCTGATGTCCTCAAATATATTGAGGAAATTATGTTGAGAATAAATGAATGCGTCAGTCATCAGAAATTCTCCACAGGGATAACTAGTTACCCAGTCGGATCAAAGTGAAAAAATATTTAATTTGAAGTCCATCATTCGCATTTTCGGATTCTTGATTTAGTATGTTAAAAAATATATTTTGTTTGACAAAAAGTATGTTTTAATTGCACCCAAAAAAGTATGTTTTAAAGATTTTGTTTTTATAAAAAAAAGTGTATTTTAAAGAGATTGTTTTTATAAAGAAAATAATGTGGACGAGCAACAATCAGATCGTCAACCAATATAAAGGACGACTGAAACGATATATCACGGCCATATCTATTTCCCTCGCCAAGATTCATTCAAGGACTCAGAGACACCGTACTCTCTCTTGCCCGATTCTAAGAACCACGAGGTTTTCTTTATTCTTTCCCAACACCAAACTAATATATATAATTCAAAAGAAAAGGAGAAAAATAGTAGGGGTTTATTGATTGTAGTCGATGCTATATTAGAAATCTCAGCTCTAGAAGGAGTATAAGAGTATTTATAGTATAAGGTACAGAGTGATACCCTAGAAAACCCTCATACACAATTTTAAAATCTTTTGGGCCTTTGGGTCGAATATATAAACCCAAATTTATTGGTCATTTGAATATGTGCGAATTTGTTACTTTTGTATACATTTGAGTCTTTTTCTCAAGTAATCATATGTTACGAAACTTGTAGTATAATCTTTAGAATTATATTGAAGTTTGTACTGTACCCACACAATTATGGCATAGACACTCCCACACTTAACCACACCCGATTCATCATTGATCACAGCTTAGTTCTTGATTCTACTGTAACATTTGCTTCAATAATTATTAAATTTATTACCCACACACATATGTCATACCCCATCTTCTCATATTTCTTGCCTTCATAGAAAATCCCACATCCATTTTAGAACGTCTCGACTGTGGCCACCGGGTTCAAATCCGTGGTTGCTGCAACATTCTTCATCGCCTCAAAACGTGGCTCCTTGGGCTGAAACTTGACTCCAGCATAGAGCTTCATGTAGTCGTCAAACACAAAACTCGGATACTCAGAGCCTTCCTCCACGAGAGATGGTGCAGGAGAGATCTCCGCATCGCTTCCAGGGTTGTAGAACGACGCTATAGACATCCTGTTTCCTTCCTTTTGGGTCATCACACGATGCATTATGCTCTTGTACTTCCCATTGGTTATAACCTATAGTCGTCACATTTTAGTGAAAAATATTCCGGTTAACCTAAACCAATTCTTCCCTTAGTATTATTAACCGGGGTTAAACCAAAATAATAACCGGGTTATAGTTGTACCTCAAGTTGGTCACCAAGATTGATGACAATGGAGTGCTTGAGAGGAGGGACATCAACCCAAACACCATCTTTGAGAAGCTGAAGGCCACTGACCTTATCGTCTTGAAGTAGTAGTATGAGGCCTCCTGCATCCGTGTGAGCCCTAAGCCCTTTAATCATCTCCGGTTTAGGACATGGTGGATAGTTGCTAACCTTTGTCCCAAAAGTTGGACCTTTTGTCCCACGAAATACCTTCTTCAAGTAGCCTTTCTCCAACCCTAGATTCTCACACAACAAATCCAACAGTTCTTCCGCTAGATTCTCTAGCCTCTTCCCAAAGTCCTTCATGGCCGCTCTGTTTTCAAGAGACATGATCAAGCAAATAATGATTTTCTATAAGATTGCGAGATGTGTTTTAAGGCTGAATCAAAATTTTGAGTGTGTACCGGTATTCGTTTGACATATCAGGGATGTCGTAGAGGTTAGTCTGAGGGAGATGGTGAAGGAAAAAAGTACTTTCCCAATCAACATTTTCAACTTCGGTCTCGAGAGTATCTAAACCTTTGGAACGAAGCATTTCTTGGAACTTTTGTTCCATAAACTTTTTGTAGTGTTCCTTTGTCATCCTCTCAATGTTGTCCATGAGGTCATATGGTATTCCATGGTTAAGCAGCTGAAATTATAGATTTTAAGAATTATAATAGGCCATCTAAAAACAAATGATAGGCTGTGATTAGAGTTTTCGAACCTAGGTATCTAATATTCTTCTTTTCATAAGAATAAAAACGAATATAATTGTCTTTCAAGATTTTAATTTTATTGTATTTCAAACACTAAGATAAGTTCGATTGTTCGAACAAGAACGTCTAATCTCGATAGAATATTATATTTTCTTTAACTGGAAACAAACAAAAAGGAAAAAAAAAAGGAAATCCAGAGAAGAGAGCGATAACCTCAAAGAAGCCCCAGTTTTGACAAGCATCGTCGATCAAAGCCATGGTTTGGTCTCTGTCTTCACCATTTAGCTTAGACAAGTCTACAACAGGAAACTTAATGTTCTTCTCCATTACTGTCTACCCTCTCTCTTAATTTGTAAACTTATAAATCTATTTAAACTGGCAACTTAATGTTGTTGATGATGTTAGTTGTAAAATGTGAGTTTGAGGTGTTGAGGGAGGGTCGCTATTTATAGGCGCAAATAGTAAATCAAAGATCATTTAAAAAAATTATATATATATATATATATATATATATATGTATAACGATATATTAATATCATCATACGATATGTATATGATTGTGTCATTTAAATAAAGTTAGTAGATATAAATTTGTTTTTCTTTTCCTTACTAGAAAAGGAAAAGGAGGTTGTGGAAGTGTATACATACGAAGGTGTGTGTGCGCAACATAATTGGTGGGATAAACTTGATGTGTTTCCATTTCGATCTCTAAAACTCTCTGCAATTATATTGGCTTTTTCTTTTGCTTTTTTATATGAATACTTGTGTATGGGTTGCTATAAATCATTGAAAATCTACGCATATCAGCTTACTTTGTGATAGTGTACACGTTCTATAGCCACGATGATTCCAATAAATACACCAAAAACCTTACAAAATGATTCTTGAAAGTAAATATATATAGTAATAACTGGATAATCAAACTTTAGACCCGTAAAAACTAGATAATCATTTCTAATCGTTTACTTATCACTACCAGCAATCTATATATATTCACAATTTTGTACCAAGCCAAATTGTAAACTTCCTTCTCAATCTCATCAAGCTAAGTTTGTTTCTAACTCCCTTATCAATCATCTTCTTCAACACTACCATAGATGTCAGTTTATCCCCATATTAACCAATATAGTTGGTTCATACATTGTAATCTGGTATACTATAAACCAGCGTATATATTTTTCGGTTTGGCTCTGGTTTAGGCCGATTCATACTTGTATATAAACTCACATGTAACTACTTTTACCATTAATGTGAATGAGATATTTTTAGTAATATGGTATCAGAGCAACAACTATCTCATTTTCATTCTCTCTAACGAATTTCCGCATCGATCTTCTGATTTCACCGTCTTTTTCACCGGAATCTTCTCCGGCGACGACCTCGGTTCTCACCTCTCCGTCAATCTCACTTCGCCTTCGTCATCTCCTCTTCGAATCAGCTCAAATCTCACGATTTTTCATCGTTCCGAGCTGATGTTCAATGGGAAAACGAAAGTGCAAGTCGACTTATCGCCGATCTACACCAGATTCACCGGGATCTGGTTCTCCGCCTTCTCCACGAGCTCCCGATCGTTTTTCGGCTCCTCGTTCACCTCCGCTCAACTCCACTACTCAGAATCGATCTGAGTTCAACCGTTCTCACAGTGCTTCCTCCGATCGTCCATTTGAGGTATCGATCTCTCCAGATAACATTCATTCGCCTTATCATCTTCATAGTTCAGATCATCCTGGTCTCGTATTAGCTTCTGAACTGCTTGATGGTAACAACTATGGAGTCTGGATTGTTGCGATGACTACTAGCTTAGAAGCTAAGAATAAGCTAGGTTTTCTTGATGGATCGATTGTTAAACCGCCTGAGAATGATCCCTATTATCGCATCTGGTGTCGCTGCAACAGTATGGTGAAGTCTTGGTTGTTAAACAGTGTGACGAAATCGATATACACAAGCATCTTGTACTTCAAGAATGCCTCTGATATATGGAAGGATCTGCACACTCGATTTCACAAATCCAATCTTCCTCGTCTCTACAAGCTTCGTCATCAGATTCACTCGTTTCGTCAAGGTAGTCTGGATCTATCTTCTTACCATACGAAGACTCAATCACTATGGGAAGAACTTTCCAGCATTCAACCGCCTTCTCGTACTGTTGAGGATCTCTTAGCTGAGAAAGAGACAAATCGAGTCATTGATTTCCTTATGGGACTCAATGATAGCTATGAACACATCCGTAGTCATATCCTGATGAGAAAGTTCTACCAACAATGTCTGAGGTGTTCAATTTATTGGATCAAGAAGACAGCTAGAAGTCAGTCAATAATGATTTCAACTCCGCTGCCTTTCAAGTCTCTCAACCTTCAGATTCTTCGTCAGCTACTACTGGAGGTTCTTCATATCCCAAAAGAGACAGACCTATCTGTACTTTCTGTGGTCGAGTTGGTCACGTTGTGGATAAATGCTACAAGAAACATGGATACCCTGCTAGTTTCAAGTCTAAACACAGAGGTGATCAGTCTTCTCAGTCAGTGCTTGCAGCTGTGACCTCCACTGAGTCTGCTATGAAGTCTTCGAATTTCTCTGAGGAGTCTCTGTCACCTGATCAGATTCAGCAGTTGGTTGCCTTCCTTAGTAGCAAGCTTCAGCCTCCCAGCGTCACGCCCACACCTGAAGTTCACTTTGTCTCAGTATCTTCCGAACCTTCTTCTTCTTCCACAGTTGTTTGCCCAATTTCCGGTACTTTCTTTCCCTCTATCCTTTGTTCTTTTACCGGAATTGATAGGCGTTTTATCTGTTCTGTGAATGATACTTCTCTTCCTCTCAACGCTTGGGTCATTGACTCAGGTGCCACAAATCATGTCTCTCATGACAAATCTTCTTTTTCCAATTTTCGTTTACTTCCTAACACCACTGTTACACTTCCTAATGGAGTTCTTGTGAGCATTGTTGGGATAGGAACGATAAAATTGGGTAGATATTTGATTCTAGATGATGTTCTTTATATTCCTCAATTCAAATTCAATCTCCTTAGTGTTAGTTGTCTCACTAAGAGTATGGGATGTCGTATCTGGTTTGATTCTGATTCTTGTGGTCTTTAGGATCTTACACGGGGATTAACGATTGGGATGGGTAGAGAAGTGTCTAAGCTCTATTTCCTGGATATTGAGTCTCTCTCCCTTTCACCAGGTATCAAGAACCCTACAGTCCTATCGAGTGTTCAAGTTCTATTTGGCATAAAAGACTTGGCCATTTATCTTTTTCTAAACTTCAGAGTATGAACTCTTCTTTGTCTTTACCAAAAATAAAAGAAAATGTTGATTCTCATTGTCATGTTTGTCATTTATCAAAACAAAAACATCTCCCTTTCATTTCAAATCAAAATAAAAGTGATAAACCGTTTGATCTCTTACACATTGATACCTGGGGTCCTTTTTCAGTTTCTACTCATGATGGTTTCAAGTATTTTTTAACCATTGTAGATGATTGTTCTAGAGCTACATGGGTATATCTTCTTAAACATAAGTCGGATGTTCTTACTGTCTTTCCAAACTTTATTGAGATGGTAGAGCGTCAGTTTAGTACTAAGGTTAAGAGGGTTAGATCCGAAAATGCTCCTGAACTCAATTTTACTTCTTTCTATCAATCGAAAGGCATTCTTCCTTTTCATTCTTGTCCTGAAACTCCCCAGCAAAATTCTGTGGTTGAAAGGAAGCATCAGCACATCCTTAATGTTGCTCGATCTCTCTTCTTTCAATCTCACATTCCTCTTGCTTATTGGGGTGACTGCATTCTAACAGCAGTTCATCTAATCAATCGTCTTCCTACTCCTGTTCTTAATAACAAAAGCTCTTATGATCTTCTTACTCATAAAAAACCTTATTATGATCAACTCAGGGTCTTTGGGTGCCTTTGTTATGCTTCCACTTCTTCTCATAACAGACGTAAATTTTCTCCTCGAGCTCGAGCTTGTGCCTTCTTGGGTTATCCCACTGGCGTTAAAGGTTTCAAGCTATTGGATATTGAATCTAACACCATCTTTGTTTCTCGACATGTGGTGTTCCATGAAGAGCTTTTTCCCTTTGCACATAAGGATCTTTCCTCTTCCGACACTTCTTTCTTTTCTAATCCTCTTGTGCCACCTCCTATGCCAACATCAACTCGTGATGAGTCTACCTTTGTAGAACCATCCTCTGTAGAGATTACGCCTTCTGCTAATCCTACCATTGATGTCCCTGAGTCTTCTACTCATACATCGCATAGGAAGGTTAAACAGCCTGCTTACTTAAAGGATTATTACTGTCATTCAGTAACTTCCTCAACCATTCATCAAATTTCTGAATTTTTATCTTATGATAAACTCTCTCCTTCGTACCTTGCCTTTCTTGTTTCCATTGACAAAGAGCTTGAACCCAAAACTTATACTGAGGCACAGAAACATCGGGTGTGGCGTGAGGCTGCTACAACTGAAATTGATGCTTTGGAAGGAACTCGTACTTGGGTTGTTTGCTCTTTACCTCCCAACAAGAAAGCCATCGGATGTAAATGGGTCTTCAAAATTAAGTACAATGCTGACGGCACTGTAGAACGCTATAAAGCACGTCTAGTTGCGAAAGGGTACACACAACAAGAGGGCATTGACTACACTGAGACCTTCTCTCCCGTCGCTAAGCTCAACTCAGTCAAGCTCCTTCTTAGTCTTGCTGCTATCTTTGGTTGGTCTCTTACACAGCTTGACATCTCAAATACGTTCCTAAACGGTGAACTAGATGAAGAAATATATATGAAGCTCCCACCAGGATATTCTTCAAGACAGGGGGACTTACCTCCCAATGCTGTATGCAAGCTTGAGAAATCCATTTACGGTCTCAAACAAGCTTCCCATCAATGGTTTCTTAAGTTTCAGTCTACTCTCCTTGGTCTGGGTTTTTATCATCTTCATTCTGATCACACATGTTTTCTCAAGCACACTGATGATGCTTTTCTCTGGGTTTTATTTTATGTTGATGATATAATCATCGCCAGTAACAATGACTCTGCTGTGGCGAATTTGAAGATTCAACTGCAGTCTCATTTCAAGCTTCGTGATCTTGGTCCTCTCAAGTATTTTCTGGGTCTTGAGATTTCTAGGAGCTCTGACGGTATTTCTGTTTCCCAACGAAAATATGCTCTTGATCTCTTGGATGAAACAGGTCTTCTTGGTTGCAAACCGTCTTCAGTACCTCTGGATCCTCATTTGAAGTTATCTCTTGAAACTGGTGGTGACTTAGTTGATCCTAAAGCTTATCGCCGGTTAGTTGGTCGCTTGATGTATCTCCAGATCACACGTCCTGATATTACTTTTGCAGTAAATAAGCTGAGCCAGTTTGTCTCTGCACCTCGTCGTGAACATCATCAAGCTCTTCTCAAAGTTCTTCATTATGTCAAGGGTACTGTTGGCCAGGGTTTATTCTTTTCTTCTTCAGCTGAGCTTCAGTTATAGGTCTTTGCTGATGCTGATTGGAGATCTTGTCTTGACACACGAAGATCTACGTCTGGGTATTGTATCTTCTTGGGTTCTTCTCTCATCAATTGGCGTTCCAAGAAACAAGATACTGTCTCCAAGTCTACTGCTGAAGCCGAATATCGAAGCATGGCGGCTGCTGTTGATGAGTTGATTTGGCTTACTAACTTCTTCAAAGAGTTACACATTCCTCTCACTAAATCCACTCTCATGTTCTGCGATAACACATCAGCGATTCACATTGCTCATAACTCTGTCTTTCATGAACGGACTAAGATGATTGAGATGGATTGTCATCGTGTTCGAGAGAAGCTGGTTGCAGGTTTGTTCAAATTGTTTCATGTTCGTACTGATCATCAGGTTGCGGACATCTTTACTAAGCCTTTGCACCCTGCTCCTTTTCGTCATTTGGTTGGCAAGATGAGTCTGGTAAACATTTTTGTCTCATCTTGAGGGGGACTATTAACCAATATAGTTGGTTCATACATTGTAATCTGGTATACTATAAACCAGCGTATATATTTTTTGGTTTGGCTCTGGTTTAGGCCGATTCATACTTGTATATAAACTCACATGTAACTACTTTTACCATTAATGTGAATGAGATATTTTTAGTAATACCCCATGTTTCAGCTTATCCCTCTCGCGCCACAATGCATAGCTGCCTGAAACGCATATATCTGATGCAGATCTTAAAATTTATTTGTTGTAACTTGAAATCGTTACTCGACAGACTGTTTTGCGTATTTTCAGAATAGCAAACCGAAGATAAGTAAAAGGTCAAGAAATAAAGCATGTCGAGGATACGAGAATGAGATTATTTGAAAAGAGAATATTTATATATGGTCGATCATCGATGTCAACTGATCAGAAAGGATCGTATCTTATTATTAAAATACACTTGCCACTTTCGATGTTTTATATAAGAAAAAGCTGAAAACCGCTATTGTAAATCAACTGCCGGCCGGCCTCATATATCGACTGATTACTTTCTCGTTATGGGTGTTGATAATTCTCTATGATATTACTTGAAAAATCAGTCTTTTATGTATTCTTCTTACGTTAATTCTTACGATGGTTGATTACACATATATTTTTAATAAATTTAAAATCTAATATTAATATCATTATTAATTTTTTTATTTGGTAGTTTCTGTTAATTAGATTTTAGTTAGTTTCTTTTTATTTTTTCAATAACATATATAATAAAAAGAAAATTTATAGTTCTTAAAAACAAAACTTTAATAATACTTTTATATAATGTAATTTCGTTAAAAAAGATAGTTAACAAAAATTATCACGGTATTAAGAAAAAAATAACAAAAATAAAAACATCTTATTTTATAATAATATTTATTAATTTTTATACCTCAAGACATATAAAATAAAAAATATTAACTAAGTTTAGCACTTTATAGCTCTTGTAAAATATATATACATTAGATACAAAATATATCTTTGTATTCCACGCTTTAGTTAATTTTCTCTGTTTGATTCTCAAAACAATTATGTTATACAAAATTTCCCTAAAATATATTTATATATTTAAGAAAACAACCAACCTAAATGTAAAATAAAACAAATTATCAAAAAATTAATATATTTGGAGAAACAAATTATTATGGGTTAATTCAAAGAAAGAGATGTAATCTAATATATGCAAATGATAACAAAACCGACTATATATTATACATACAAAATCACATGTCTATTCCAAAAAATAAAATATTATTAATATAAGTTATACATATAATTAGTTCAACTGAAAGTAAAAAATTTGATCAGTTATTATAATATATATATTTAAAAATATATTTTATCCATGCATGGGCACCTAGTAGGTATAATATACAAAGATTTTAAAAGAGCTATTCTTGAGTTCACCTTTAAAAAATGAAACAGAATATTGCAAATTATATTATGTTTTTAAAATAAAAAGGAATGAAAAAAATATTGCAGATTATATTATGTTTTTAAACTAAAAAAAGTAAAAGATTTAGTTATTTCAAATTCAGTATGTTTTAAAAAAAGAAACAAAATATTTCGAATTATATTATTTGTTTAAAAATAAAAGGTAAAAGAAAATAAAAATAATAGCAGACGCAAATATATATATATATATTAATTTTTAATACCATTTACAAAATACTAAACTCTAAACCTTTGAATGAACCCTAAAACCACCGGATAAATCTTAAATATTAAATTTTTGTATATATTTTTTAACACAGCCGGCAAAACACAAACTTTAAATCCTAATCATAAACTCAAAACCTTTGAATAAACCTTAAACTCTTTGATAAATCTTTAGCCCTAAAATTTAGGATTTATACAATGGTTTAGGATTTACCTAAATTAAAGTTTATGATTCATGGTTTAATGTTTGCTGACAACTTTATATATATATATATATATATATATATATATATATATATATATATATATATATATATATATATATATATATATATATATATTTAAGAAAAACTTTTTTTTTGTAATTAAGAAAAACTTTTTTTGCGAGTAATAAATTTTTTTATTTATTTTTTATTTTAAAAACATGATATAATTTGATAATATTTTTACTGAGATAACGATAAGACTAAATTTGATGATATTGGATTACAAATAGACTTAGTTAATTTTGTGAATAAAGTAGATAACCTTGTTAATACATTTTATTGTAACTTGATCATCTATGAGGTTGCTTCTGCAATAATACAGCTGCCATTTGCCACCTAATTATAATTGATCATCTTTGGATTCCTCCGTAATAGGTAAAAAGATTCCTCCAGATTTTTAACAAATCAATAAAAATCTTTGATCAGATCCTTGGTAAGAAAGCATACAAAGTATTTACACATATATTCATATTAATCAAAAACATAGAATATTCCCAAACTCACTAAGAAGTATAAAAATAAAAAGAAATTTAAGTGATGGTACTTTCTCTTTTGCTTTTCTGATGATGCCCCCGAAACTACTGAGCAATTCAGAGGTCGTCTTAAAAAAGACAAAATTAACTCGAAATGTTATTATTCAATTCCAAGTTCAATAGTTGAGTTGTCAATTTTATAATACTTATTTTTATTAAGTAATACGGAAAATACTTCAGGACAAATTCGGCGACAAAAATTGAGAAGAAAGACTTCGGTCGGTGGCTACTTTTTCTTTGGTGGTGAACAGTGAACTGGTGACTTAGCGAGGTGATTGATACGTAATGATTAACCGTGAAAAAACTAGTAACTCATATATAATCCAAGTATGTCACGTTATTTTATTATTATAAATCGAGTTTCGTTAGTCAGTATCAACAAACACATGACAAAAATGATGATCTTCTTTTCAAGAAACTAACCAACAAAGTTTTTTTTTTTCTAACCAACAAAGTTGAAAGGTGGTGATGTGAGATCATCTAATTATTCGTTTACATCCTAAATGGTTGTACGTATTAACCATTCACAGAAAGATGAAGTTACAGTACTGCATTTACAGCTAATGGAATATTTCCAAAAGTTCTAAACAAATGTCTAAAGGGAAATACATTAATTGAGGAGATTAACGTACGGTTAAGACTCTTTAGTTCGAGACGTGTTCTTGTTGTTACATGTCGTAATTGATTGTTTGGTACAAAGTAATAACTTATGGGCTTAACTTACATATTTTTTTTTTGTAAACTTACATATTTCTTTCTATTTGTTTTAAATGCACTAATGCTTTTGTATTTAGATATCACACTGCTTTTGCTTTGGTAGAATTTTTTTTTTTGTCAACTGTTTTGGTAGAATATATACACTAATTTCATCATAATCGAATTCATTATACGTGATTCTTTCGTTTCTATTCTGTGCAATGTGTGTCTACGCATATGTGCGTCGTCTGTCCGTTAAACATTCGTTAGTCAACAAAATGTATAAGCTAATTGTGTGATAAAATTAGTTTTACTTTTCAACTAGTTTCAAGAAAAAACTAAATCATGTTTAACTACCAACATTTTCTTTTGACAAATAAATTATCAAGCTTAACTAATTTAGGGATTTGACGGGATGAAGTAGCACAAGTGGAAAGAGCCTTGGGGACCAATGGTCATGCTCCCGGGTTCGAACCATCTGGAGGGGAACTACCTCTTCCATGTCATCAAATGCGGTACTGGATGTTGGGCCTTGTTTTCAGTCCAAGTATAGCCCTCCGGGGTGAAGTAGACCGCTGCCTGACCAAGCCCGGAGGAATGATCCGCATAACTGGAGAACCCTCGGATTATAAAAAAAAAACTAATTTACGGATTTGTTCGTTTTGAACTGTGTATATATGTCATAAAATCGTGTTTATACACATACAAATAACCTATCCAGTAGAGTATGGACTGTATGGTTGTCACATGTTATATCACATACTAAGTGATTATTCCGTGCTTATGCACGGATATAAATATTTATAAACTAAATATAATAATTATTATTTTAGTTAGGCATGTGATTTTAGATATGAAATATATTGATTGGTTTGATTATTACTTGACTATATTAGAAAGCATAACTTCTTTAAATTCAACCTTAATATTTTATTTATTCTCAATAGATTAAAATTTTAATAATTTTTATTTTTGTTTAGATATGTAAATGTATTTTAGTAATAATATTATATTATACTGTTTTGAAAATCAAATAGAAAAATAAATTGAAGTGTTGATTGATTCAAAATAGGTAAATAAACATAAAGATAATATTTGACATCTCATGCATATATGTTTACAAAAGAAATAAATTGTAACAATTAGTTAATATTTTTTTATTAATATGATTTGGAGCATCTTGTACTTTATATGTATTAAAATAATATCTTTTATTTTACCCTTGATTTAGATATAATAAAATTGATTAGTCTACCTACTCATTTTTCAGATAGGGTGATATATATTCTTTTGTACTAAAGTATAATTACTTTGTATTCCTATTAAGCCAAAACAGATTGGTTTTATTTTTCACATCAGTTCATTTTTTCATCTTAAATGTGTAAATATATTTTCATAATATTAATAATTATTGATATATATTTTTTTAAAAACAAATAAAAAAAAATAAAGCAATGATGAGTAGAAAATTACATAAAAGAAAATATCTGATAAAATTTTGTAAGCTCATGAACGCATATTGATATTTATATTAATTAAAATATTTTGTTAACTTTCATTTTTTATTAGATATAAATATATTTTATTATTGTAAATTCGTTTTTAATTTATAATTTATAATTATATATGTTATCTGGAAAAAAATAAAGCTTCTAATTAACATATATTATTTTTTCAAAAACGAAAATAAAATTTAGTATAGTAATTATATATAATATTTGCAATTCATTAAAAGTAGGAAAAATGATCGCTAGCTACACGAAGTATCTGCCGTCACATGGCTAACCATCCAAACTATATTAATGTATATTTAACTACACGAAGTATATATAATGCATGACAACATTCCTCAACTTAATGATGTTATGTAGTTAACATCACAAGTTAAATTTTATGCATCCAAAAACTGATGTAGACGTTTGAGACCGTTTGAATATTCTGTTTCATCAATTAAACTATAATCATTCTGACTGTAATTTAATTAAAATTAGATTTTAGTCTGCGTTTTAAAACCGCAAGAATACCTTAAACAAAATTTAATTTAAAAATCAAGATTTTTTGATAAGTAGTGTTTAACCTTTTTATTTAATGTATTTGAAAACTATAAAATTATATTATTATTTTATTTATATAAAAATATGAAATTTATATAAGATTATTTATTTTTTTCAATTATTTTAATATATTCTGTTATTATATTTTAATAATAGTTCTGTAATTCATTTGATTAGCAGGTGATATATACTTATTGGTAATTCTTTTATAAAATTATTTGTTTTTTATTTATATATTGACTCTAAAATTTTATTTGTTTGATGTAAAATTAATTAAATTAATGAATTATTTTATTTCTATTTTCATAAAAAAAATTCATTCATAAGCTTAGCAAAACTTTAATATTAGATTTGTATTATTAGATTACTTTTATTCTTAACAGTATATAATTAATAACTATATACATGAGATAATATTTGGTTTAAGTTGACATCAAATGAGTTTAACGAAAATAAAACATTAGATTAACGTCAAATAAGTTTTATAATTAAAAAATAATAATATCTTATACGACTTTCAAATTTAATATAAATATAACTAATATAATTACGTAGTTATCAAATACAATAAAATAAAAAATGCTAAAATTCTACTTATCAAATAATATTAAAACATATTGATTTTGTAAATTAAATTTTGTTAAAAATATTCTTACTCTTTCAGATTACAGATTAAAATCCAATTTAGTTAGATTAATGTCATATTGGTTATATTTTAATTGGTGTAATAAGATATTTAAACGGTCTCTGATATCCACATTAATTTTTGAGTGAATGAAATTAAACTTTTGATGTTAATTACATAACATCATTAAGTTGAGGGATGTTGTCATGCATAACATATACTTCGTGTAGCTAGGCATACATTAATTTAATTTGCATGGTTAGTAATACGATGGCTGATACTTCGTGTAGCTAGCAATCATTTTTCCTTAAAAGTATCATCATAAACAACCACTGTAAGAGTTAACGTGAGCGCGGCACATGAGAAATTGATTTTTGAAATAATATTATTGAGATATGGAACACTAGTTAAGGGAAAAAAATTTCAAAGACTTAAATTAAAATACATTTTATAATACTGATCGTACGTCTTTGGAATGGAAATAGGAAGAGGTAGAGGAAATGGATTTTTTTTTTTCGATAAAAGAGGAAATGGAAGTTTTATCCCAAAAAGAAAAGAAATAGGAAGTGGATGTCGCTGTATTGCTAATTAACGACACATCTGCTAAATCTATAACACAATTCTAATCTTGGAATGCCACGATATTGAGTACACACTGCACAGTTTCGAAAAAAGCGGAGAGTAAAAGCTGTAATATACACGTACTGACGTATTTGTGCATGTAATAAATAACTTATGTTTCAAGTAAGCAAAAGTACCCTTACAATACGTATAATGCTATCTATAATTGTAGCCTATATAGTCCTTTTATTAGTTTGTCCACAATCAATTTATAACTTTAGTTTCTTTAAGACGTCAATTATTGTCTACACGCATCATTCCTTTACGTTCTCCAAATGCACAAAAAACTATCCCTTGTGTATTTATAATTGTGTGGCTGTAACATTTTTGTTATTTGTCGACTGATTGTAACATTTTCAATTCTTTTGTTTTATAAATATTAACATTTATCTGCAAATTCCCCTCACAGCCCACTTTATTTTTACGTAAGATAAAAGTCTTTTGTGTACATTTATTTAGGTTTTATACAGGGGCGGAGGTATGTATAAGGTAGGGGGGTCAGCTGACCCCACTGTTTTTCATTTTTTTTTTTGTTTTTTTTTTGACCCCGATTAAAACACAAGTTTGACCTCATAAAATTATTTTGACCCCGGTACACAATGGTTCTGGCTCTGCCACTGGTTTTATATATTTTTCTTGTTTATAATAGATTCAAGGGTATAGGCAGAACTGTTAATACGTTACTTAACGAGACAATAAGCTAAAATTATTCTATTTAATAATCGGCAAATTAAAACCGAAAGCCCAAGTCTTGATATCGAACCATAAGGCCCAAAAGGCGTGAACAATATTAAGCCTTTTCATTATATTATCAGAGAAGAGAATGGGCCTTTACGCAATATCTCCAAAGCACCGCCTTGTCATATAAGTCAATTAATCTTTGACTAAACAATCCATTGGGTCAGACTATATATTCACAATTTCATACCAACGACGCTGACTGCTATAAAATATAAAGAAAATAGAGGGATTCAGGAATAGCTGATGCTCGAGAGCGACCTGGAAATGTCCAGGTTAGTCTTGTCTTTTTTCTTTTCATACTAACTTCCCACAAAGATGCAATCACCTTCGTCTCTCATGGATTATTAATATTATGTTCCTCATCTTGTTAGGTGGCCAAGATTGAGACTGAGAAGATGCTTATTCAAATGGTTGAAACTGAATTGGATAAAAGAAAGCAAGCTAGTTCATAAAAGGGACAATGCATGGGGCAGTCTCATTTCTTCGGGTACTTTCTCATACTTTAGTCCTTCAGTGAACCAACCAAATTGCGCTATATATAGCTGCATAATACATTGATTCTTAATTTCATGGACATGAATATAAGTATGAAGAAAGATGAGGATTGCCTACAAATTTTGATGCCACCTATACTGTTATACACTTGGTTATTGCGCTGGAGTACTCCTCAACAGTGGGAAAACCGGACTGGTCTCTTCAGTTTGTATTCCACCATTTCCATTAAATGTCTTCCCTCTAGTTATGTTTCTCGTGACAGCTGTTGATGAGTAACTTATTGGCGCAGGTCGGGAACTTGGCTGCTCCTGTGGAAGAATGGACTGTCGGTGGCACGACGTTTTGTTGGATGTTGAGAGGAGACACGGTATGTAACTAATCCCATAAAAGAATATTTGGTCTCACCTCTTTATCAGGAACTCAAGTAATGTAAATAATCCTTTTCAAGTGCGAATCGAACATGGGTGGCGGAAGTTACAGCCACAACCCCTTTACACAAGACCTGACTCGTTCCGGTAATCCCATAAATTTTTCTAAGAAACATGCAAAATATTGATATTAATGATTTGAACTTGCAGGTAAATTCAAGCCTGAGACCAAGAAAGCAATGGTGGAGTTTGAAAGTGACCCTTTGCTTCCATTTATCCTCTCGTAGTAGTTTTGATCGCGGCAGAGAGATTGTCGCTTGCAGCTGCTTTAGAGGATCACTCAAACCAAAGATTTTTTCTTCTATCTGTCAGGTGCGGTTCTATGAGCATTAATAGTCAACAAATGCTTGTTATTTCTCCAATGATTTCTTTACTCTATTTTTCAGATGATTAATTAGCTATAGCTGGTTAACCAATTCCAGTTTCTTTTGATTTTAGCTGTTAACTTTCTAACGCAGTAGCAGACTTGCGACACACGAAACACACATACATATACACATTTGTGTTCCCACCTTCTGATCATTCGCTCTCTGACCTTCTTAAGTCTGACCATATTGCATATATGTGTTTATGCCATTTTTTCTCAGTCTTCACTTCACTTTGCTTTTACTTTCTGTTTTGCAGTTGTGCTCCGTTTTATGATTTTGGCTATATATACAGATATATCATCTCTTCACCGAGGAGTTTTGTGGATAGATAGGTAGATTGCAAGTCTTTTTTTTTTTTTGGAGACAGCACTGTTAAATATGTTAGCTTTGACTTTATGGAGTTTCTAGAGGTTTTTTTTAACAGCAAAAACTAAAAACCTAACTAGGCTCTGATAGGAAGCCAATTAAGTCGGTGGTGATGAGTTTTCTAGATGTTGACGACTGTGTTTCTCTTTATTTGCAGTTTTATTAATACTAAAGAGAGACGGTAAAGTATGGATATGCCTTCTGTCATACCGGAAGATCAGAAATGGCTAAAAGGGTACATGATTGATTTGTTACCAATATTTTTGAAGCCTACAAAACAAAGCACGAGGGTGACAGGGACAAGGGTTCCTTTGCACTTCATCTAATTCTTGTTTCATCTATTTCAGTGGATAGCTGTGATCATAAGTCGTGCAGAGCTCATCGTTAATGATGGTATTCTGTTCCTAATTTTTGAGAAACTTTGCAAGGTAAACACCAGGCTTTAAGATGATTCAGTTTAGTCACTGCTTGGTCAACTGAGTAGCAATCACTATTAAGTGAAACCTCAGAGTATCTTTTATCGTTCTAATGTCAATCTTGATTCCTTGTTGCTGAAGAAACAACTCCTTTCAAAAGCTCCACCTTTCGGTTCACAAGAGGTACGTCTGTTTTTTGTAAGTGATACTTCAACACTGGCACAAGAGCCACCTCTTTCTATCTCAGTCAAATGGATGTTTGAACTTTTGGCGTTTGATGTGAGCTCAGAGACAGAACCTGCTCGATTGCATCCCCAATGAACACTACATTCAAACATTGCTTACGGTATGTCAAAATGCTATTATATAATCAAATATAGACGTAAGTTAAAGATGTTCTTAGTCATGTAATACACTGTTTTTTTTCCTTTTTTTCAGATGCATGGACTAAAGATTGACATGGAGCCCAGAACACTTACGTACACTGTATGGAACGTTTCGGGTACAAAACAGGGAGCCAAGGCTTGGCATCCGATCACTTTCACATTTGAAAACTCCGGCCCTGAGGATATACAAGAAATAAAGGTACATAGTTTCCTGTTGTCATTTATCACAGCCTAGTGGATCTTTGTCCTTTTAGGTTAAACACTCGTTCTTTGTTTTTCTTGGAACAAGAGTATAAACCATGTCAATTACGAGTCTGAATCACGAACAGAATGGTGTAAGGCCGACTCAAAACCTGTCCCGTGCTTTCTCTTTGCAAGGAAATTCACCAAAGAAGCAGATATGCGCCTTGTGAGTGAAGGACTAATAGGATAATCAGAAAACGTAACCTTATAACTGTACAACAGTGTCAGTAAGTTGTTTAGGTTACAAACTGAAAAAAGAGTAGAAAATATCATTGGTACATCAGACATCACTAGTGAAGTGAGTATATGATTGGTATTGAAGTTTTCTATTAATATGCCTGAAGAAACGGGTTTTGATTAATATAACGTCACTCGACTCACTCCATCAAAAATTTTGAAGTTGTAATTAATTCATTCACATAATCGATAAAACATACTCAAAAATGATTATTTGCTTCCACTAAGTATTGCTTGGGAATCATATGAGATTTAAACAAGATAATAACATAACTGCCGTTCTCTCTCTTTTTATTCAACTTGGAAATCCCTAATACAAACTAGCCTCTTATATATACATGAGGAAACACAAAGGTACATCTTAACCTAAGCTCACGTTAGCATACCACAGGATCTAAAGATCTGAATCTGATAAAGGTAGGAGTGTGCTGAGCTGTCGTCGAGAGTGGTGGCCTCACCGTACTGTGAAAACGACAAGAAGAGCTGTGGTCTTTCGTTTAACTGAAGAGGGAGTTAACGGCTAGTGTGAGAGCTGCAGTGGGCTTAATGGACTGAACACCACAAATCACTTTCGGCCCAGACGACAATGTAGAAGTCTCTACAGCAGCTGGAGTCTTTGGGGTACTTTGGCTGATATTGGTCTCTAGATTTTTTAAATACTTTTTGGAGTTCAGTATGCGGATTTTCACAACAAAATTTAAACAGTATGTTACAAAGCATAATTTCTATTCTCGTTAAGTTTGCTGGAAAGATCTTTTGTTGTTATTTTCAGCGGGGAAAGGTATTTTTTTTGATCAATCGAGTCTTTGTGACAAAAAAAAAAATATCGATCGAGTCTATCCATCCAACTATCCAAGAGTCAAACCTACGTACTCAAGTGCTCTTACAACGGATTTAAATTAAGTTATGTCAACTTTGAACAGCGACTCATCTTCCATGTATTACAGCTGTTGATATATACATGAAATAGATATAGCAATGATATTACTGTGCTAAACGTAAGAAAATGATGTGCGAAATTCGTTATATTAAAACATTCTTGACGCCAAGAAGAAAATTAAATATGGCTTTTAGTGTCGCGAGGAGTAGTAATATGTGAGCTCTTTCGATTCTAATTTGTAAATAAAAAATATAGATTAAAAGCAAAATAAAGACTTCAACCCCAAAAATCAACAAGAATTGAAAGAGTGTTCTACAGCGTATAACATTATATATACGTATTTACAATTGTTTGTACCTGCTCAGAGACGCAAGTATAATATCAAGTTATTCCACAAGGTCAATATGTAATCGAGTGCTCTTATAACGGATTTTAGTCAAGTTCGGAGAAAGATTCATTTTCCGTGTCTTACGGGAATTCTGTATTGTATGTATGATCTTTGATCTTTTATTATTTGTTTCATAGATTTGAATATTCGTAGAGAAAAAAAAAAGATATGGAAACTAGTCGGTAAGAAATATGAATGCTTCATAAAATCTTAAAGATGCTTTCTTACGTAAAACGGAAAGTATCTACACACAGCCGCGAGAAATATAATAATCAATGATACCGTAATGGTAAAAGATTTTTCTTATATCGAAATGGAACAAATTTCTTGAATCCTTTTCTTATTAAAAGAGAATCACTCTGAGATAGTAACCTTTAATTAGTACTATAATCACAATTTTGCCATTTTTGCTTAGGTGTCAGTCCCACAAACCTTCTCACCATCTATTATTAATTGACCAATATTTACTAGAAGAATTACATGATATGTCATTCATGATTATATTATTTTTGGACATTCATATAGAAATATAAATGGGATTTACTTATCTCACACCATCGTTATATGCATGTCATGTATATCCGGACATTTGTGCATGTGTATTTACTTAACACATTTTGGTTCCAACATAATTTTTGATTGGACATGTTTTTGTCATATTTCTTTTGTCTGAAAAACATTATCGTGAGCAGTTTATAATCAATTGGACAGTCTAAACCATGATCACCGAACAAGATAGTAAGGTTAAAATCAATAGTTTTAAGATACTTTGATGAGGTACGTGCCTATAATTATGGGTTTCATCTGTTTTTGTGGAATTTTCTAATAATATTACAACAAGGATCATATTATGTAATTACAGGGGTTGAACCTCAATATTCTTTGTCTTTTTCTTAGTCTGCATTATATTATGTAATTTATGTGTTAAATTGAGTACACGTTAAAGGGAGACGATACGATCATCAACAGTCCTCAATCTTTTTTTAGCGACATACTCTCTCTGTTCCCAAAAATAAATATTTTTTTGGATTTTATTTTTATTCCATAAAGATAGATTTTATATATATTTTAAGATATTGTTTTATATTTTTTGATTAATTGTGAATATTTAATTAATTAAATTTATTGGTGGATCGTTTTTGGAAAGGATATAGAAAATAAATAATAAACTAAATCACAAATATTTATTATATTTTTAATAAACGTGAAATTTCTAGAAAATCTTATTTCGGAAACGGAAAGAGTATTATTTACTATGATTGTATTTATTGTTATCTTGGGAGAATCCAATCTTGTGAGAAATTGGTTCTTAGAGCATTTAGAGTGATTTTATATCTGAAAAATGTTAAATTCTATTAAATAAAGAATAGATTTTAATGTTGAACATTCATTGTGTTCGAGTTTTAGTAGAACTTGCTTTATTTTAATAAAATATTTGATAACTCTCTGTATGAGAATCAAATCAAAATATTAATGTGATAACGTTGCAAACTTTTTAGGCATAATTGTAGGAACTCAATATTCTATTCGGATCTTACGTTTCATATTTATCTTCTTATTAATTCTACAATATACTAATTCTTATTAAGTTTTTTTTGTAAACTTATTCTTGCTTACCACTTTAAATTATGTTTTAAGAAATAAATTTATTTCATTTTAATTGATGTTTTTAAGTTTCAATTTTGTCTATTTTGTGATATTTTTGACTATTTATATTCTGCAATATGATTTTCTGTTGATTGAATTAGTTATAAATATTAATATTTTCATACAAACAATAATGATTCAATAAAAATTTATAATTTATTAATCGGTGCTTAAGCCCTAATAATACGGAGTTTATAGCTTCTTATTCCCGTGTTATACAAATGTCGAGATACAAAATCATAATTTTTATCTTAAATAAGATTCAATAATGTGTTGTTGTATATAACAAAATGACAACTCAAATATAAACTTGCTATAAAAAACATATATAACCCAAACGTAAAATTATGTAAAACTGAATAACGATTTAAAATATAAAGATATATTATTTGTTTTATATATTCTCACCCTGCGCAAAGCGCAGATCTCAACCTAGTAATATATAAATAGTATAAATTAATCTGAAATTGGTAGGCTGATCGCTACTAAATATATAGAAGTACATTGAGGAAAAAAAATATTTTGAGGAATAAAAGACTTAAAATCTACTATACAAAAATGTTTTGCCGTTTGAGGTCAAATATAAACTTAACAGAATAAAAGAGCAAATAAAGTGAAAAGATCAATATCGAGTGTCAAATCAATACGCAATACTACGCAATTATAATATGATACTGCAAGTACTGGTTGGAGATGAGCCTATAGCAGGTCTGAGCACGGATTAGATATTCGAATTTTTGGAGGTATTTATGATTTGCTTTGTATGTTACGGATATCTAATTTTTCGATTTGCTTTGATTCGGAAGAAAAATACGGATATTCGGAAAAACATATATCCAAAAAATAAATAGATATTTGCGAATATTTACGAATACTTATGTATATCTCATATGTTTTGATTAATACAAATAATCTTAAGAGTTTGATACAAATTTGTTTTGTAAAACATTTTTTGCATGATATATAACATAAAAAATAAAAAAACAGTGAATTTGCATATTTTCTATTTTTTTTTTAATTTGGTTGATAATTATAATAACACAAAACATAAGAAAGGGAATTATAATTGTCATACTTATTTACTTTTCCTTTTATGTAATACTTTTATATAAGTTATAATGTGAACATAATTTGTCAAATCTTATGTTAGAATAATAATTATACAATTTTATATATCAAATACTTTAAATATAATCAAGATATACATGTATTTGTATATTACCGGATATGATCGGATATTCGCTTCCAAAAATTTTAGTATTCGAGATTTGATTCGATTTTAACGGATATTGATTTTTAGTATTTGTTTTGCTTCGAAAACTTACGGATATCTGGATTTATCGAATCGAATCGAATCGAAACGAATAACAAATCGGATCAAATTTAACAGATAAAATGCTCAGCTCTAGCCTTTAGTATATCGTCTAATATATCTATGATTCTAGTTATGTGTCTGATAGGATAAAATTCACAAACAGACGCGATCGAGACGTATACTAGTTCCAAATTCTTTTTGTATACATTGCTCAGGAGAAACTAAAGAAAAATAATATCTAACTTTTATTGCATGATTTTCTTCTGTATCATTTTAGAACTACTATGCTACTGGTCTAATTCTAGCGATCATGTATGGCATTGATATTAACTCATAGAAGCAGAAACTTTAGAGATTATAGTTCCAGTTTTCCTACTTAGATTAGCTAGTTTGAGTGCTTCATATGGTATAAAAAAATACGTTTTTCATAGGCTGCGTCGGTTACTGTGATCGGTTGGCAACTTGGCATCCGAGATCTTTCCAGTTAACCCAAAGTAAATTTATGCTTGGCTAAACTATCTTCAAATGCTCAAATGAGTTGCATGTGTTCCACTTTTGTTCTGCCTAATTTAGATATTAATTGATTTTTTTTTCTACGCGAGCCTAACTTGTTTATTTCGTCTGAAATCGTAACCCTTCGAAATTGACTACTCCACTAAAAGAGTCTAGAAAAGTCAAATATTTTTCTTATAGACCTAAATTTTCAAAAACTTGTTCTTTGACATTTGCATCATTCTCTCGTATATAAATACCATTCACGCCATTCGTTACTCTTCATACAAACACCCAAACACATATCTCGATACAAAAATAACACTCTTTGCTTTTTTTATCTCCTTTAATTTCTTGAAAGTCACGACAAAACAAGAAGAATGAATGCATTCAAGATATGCTATTTCATGGTCGTACTCATAATGGTATTGGCCATTGCTATAACACTTAGTGAACCGCTAAGGGTTGAGGCGAGCCACCGAGACAGATATGGTCAGATGATAACAGCTACACAAGGTAAAAAAGGTGGTAACCGTACAAGTGCAATGACATGTGACAAAAGCCCCAAAGTATGTCGACTCAAAGGCAGTTCAGGTCGCGATTGTTGTCGTAAAAGGTGTGTGGACTTGAGGACCAACAAATTGAACTGCGGGAGATGTGGGAAAAGCTGTCAATACTCAGAAATTTGTTGCAAGGGATACTGTGTAAACCCGATGTTCGATAAGAGACATTGTGGAGGTTGCTTTAAGAAGTGCAACAAAGGGAGATCGTGTGCATATGGGATGTGCAGCTATGCTTAATGAACCAATGGTGGGGGGGGGGGGGTATATAACCGTATAAGGTTGTTAAAGGGATGTTTAATTTGTTGGTTTAAATTGGTTTACATTCATATTACAATCTGAAATTAAAATATTTTATAGCTAGCTTGAGAAAAGGTTGGTCAACTTGTTTCTGAAATTAGAAAGGTTCATGTAAAAGTTTGTCATCATTATTGTATCATTGTTTAAATGTGTCATGTAACAAAACCAATTTAGTATGTTTTATGGTTAATCTAAAATTTATTATGTTTTATACTTTTATATGATGCAATGTACTTCATCTTAATTTATTAAAGTTTTTTAAAATTACAACAAATAGAGATAACTTGTGACTTTTTATAAATAAAATAGTTATCAATAAAAAACAAAAAAAATATTTGAAATATATATTTTAAAAAAGAATACATTCAAATTCTCATTTTAAAAGTTTTATATTTAAAAATAGATATATAAATTGGAGATTGGCTAGCTAGGTATAATCTTATCGGTAAGAGCTTACTGTGGATTTTGAACATAGCACTAAATTAATAATATATTAACATCTCATGAATGAAAAGAACAGGATACATATGAGAATCACATTAATTTGTATGATTATGTTGCGGCTGCAAGCCTGCAAGAAAGCAGTCACAGCTTAAAAGAGAATTATGGCAGTATTTCATTTCAAATTTCTTAGATTTAAAAGTTAAATATATAGATTGGAGATGGTAACTTGGTAAACTTGCCGTTAAGATATTACTGTGGATCTTGAATACAAGACTAGAGAAATAAATAACATCACACGAATGAAATAATGATTAAATATGAGAACCATGTTATATTGTATGATTCTGTTGGGGGTGCTAGAGAGCAGTCACGGCTTTAAAGAGAACTATGTAAGTATGGCAGCTATTAAAATGGAATGTTAAAAAAAGTCTGTCATGTAGCAATCCCTTAATAGAAACCTCTAACACGAAACAAAATTTCACTCCATTAGTATGCCTGATGTATCAATTGGTATTCCCTACTCTATTTATGTTCTTTGTTGCTTGATCTAAAAGATATGTTGCCTTTTTCAGTTTGTAACCTAAAAACTTACTGACACTGTTGTAGGGTTAAAACTTATAAGGTCACGTTTTGTTTATGGATCCTATTAGTTCTTCACTCAGAAGGCGCATAGCTGCTTCTTTGGTGAATTTTTCTTGCAAAGAGAAAGCTGGGAGCATGGTTTGAATTTTCTTACAAAGTGAAGATTGAGAAAAAGTTGCATAATCACATATATGCAATAAGATTAGATACTTAGATATAAGGTCTAAAATCGAACACAAATATTCATATGTATTCCGTGGGTCACAAGTCTGCTCCGGCTTTAGCAAGTTCACAGATAAAATAAAAGGAAACTGAAAATTGGCTAACCAGCTACGGCAAATTAATCTTATGCAAAAGCATTGGATGCATATCAAGCATTCTTTGAATGATAATCCTCAAGAACAGTACCGTCAGAGAGATTTGATTGAGTCAAAACATCTGTTTTAAAGTTTCTCTACTAGTGATGTGAATAATAACGTACGAAGCTTTAGACGTATATATAATCTTCAAAGATATCGGTTTCTGTGCGCACTGATATTGAAGTTACCAGCAACAAGAACAACACTCACTTTGATGCTATGGTTTCAAAACTCGATTTCTTTAACTAATATACTGAGATTTAAATCATCAATAACATGAACAACACTGACCTTGGTGCTATTGTTCAACTGGCGACTATCAAAAGAAAACATACAACAAGACCTTAAAATTTACTGACATGATAAGAAGGTTACCAAGTTTTGTTGGAAACAAGTCCGCATTCAGTTAACTGCCTAAATAACCTTTTATCAATCTCTTGAAAGCTTTTGTAGATAGTGTGAGATAACAAGTTTAAATCTTATCTAGTACACACCTGACTTAATACTGTGATTTTATAAACTAGAACAAAAGTTCAAAACTTGACTGAAACACACAAACATTACTTAGAAGTTCATTCAGACAAACAAGAAATCCCAACCAATGAGTCTATGAACATGCAGCTCCCATTCTTCAGAGCCATCCATATTGATAACTTGTAATGTACGAGAAACTGTCACGTATGCTCCACAAGAGTGTTGGTTTTCTTTTTTTTTATTTGTTGTTTGAATCAAATACCTGTTTCGGTAAAACGATCAGTGATTGATGTAGACTTCAAGCAACACGCATTTTTGAAGAAAAAACTCAAGAAATCCCCCTCTTCTTGTGTTCCCACGAACCCTTCAAACTTGAAAGTTTCAAGAGTGTTCTGCAAACATTCAGGAACAGAGCTGCGATTCTTCCACTCAACCGGGGCATAGTACTGAAACTCTGCACCACTCTGCGATAGAGAGAAAGTAGACCCAAGAGTAAGTCACCACGCCGTGCTTTTTAGCTGAAAACAGTAAAGAAGAAAAAAACTTACATCAACGTAAAGATTGAGGACTCGCAGTTTAGGAGAGTTTCTAAGCAACCAGACAAGTATCTTGGACCAATCCTCGCTGTAGATACACAGCTTCAAATGCTCAAGCTGGTTGAAGACGGTACCAACATCAAAAACAGACTGCACACACACACACACACACACACGACAAGAACCGTAATCACAAAAAAAAAAAAATCAATCTCAAGAAACCTCAGTGACATATGGAAACACTGTTACCTCATCTTCTTCAACGTTAAAAAACTGACGTACTGAAAGGTGTTTGACGGATGTCATTGATCCAAGAAGCTTGTCGAGAGAATGTGTAACACTAAGATCCGCCTCTTCAAGCTTTGGCATATGCTCGATCATATAGGATAAACCATGACCATCATCATGGATTTTGAAATACTTCAAAGGAGTAACGATGACATGCTCCACGTCACGATAATCACTGTACATCTTCAATGTCAAACGCTGCAGAGCAGAGACCTTAACAACTACTGCCCTCACATTGTCATCTGCGTCTCCGTACCGGTCAATTAAAAGATCTTCAAGAACAGGGCAATTAGATAGAAGCAGCCGAAGAGAGTCATCATTTAAGTAGGTAACGTCTCGAAGTTTCAACGTCTTCAAGCAAGGGAGACTAACACTTTGAGGTACGTCAACGAAAATAGACTCCCCTTTGAGTTTCAAAGTCGTGAGGGAGTTGCATGTGTAAAGACTACTCGGCAAGGGGACAAAAGGTTTGTTACCGATCGACTTGTAGCGGATCCTTAGACTAAGTTCACGCAGGGAGCGAGAAACCGCGATTCCAACCCACGAATTGATGTCCTCAGGTCGAAATAACTGAGGATTACTAGATTTCAAGACCAGGCTTTCTATGAAGGGAGCTCTATGTAACGGAAGATTCTTGTCGATGAAGTCTCGGTACCTGAAGGCGGAAGCGTCAGGGGGATTGGCGTGATACTCACTGTACTCAAGCTTTGGCAACCACATCCAAAGAAACTTCCACTGTTTCGACAAAATGCTGGTTGAGACAGCATCTTTTGTCGGGAGAAAGGATAGTATCTTAACCAGCAATTCATCGGATAATCCACTGATTCTGTCCATCTTTTGTCTGATTCCAACCAAACAAGTGAAAATAAAAGTCACACACAAAGGAAAATAGATACAACCCTAGAAAATAATTTTAAGGAAAATGGGGAGGCTCAAGCCCAGAATCAGAAACTCACAAAGAATAAGGAAGAAGATGTAAGTAGGTTTATCAGAAGAAATTTTGGAATCGCAGAGCTTCTTCGTCTTCACTGAAGTTACCGGTAACACAAAGCTTCGTTCTTGCCGTCGATGCTCAGACCGTTCGGCTTTTTCTTAGAAAATAATTCCATGGTTATAAATCTCTGTGGGCCTGGGCCTGGGCCATTTGTTGCTGTTCTTCTTTTTGGCAGGAGTGTTATGACTTATGAGAGCCAGATATTCTGGAAAAAGGATTTAACATTTCAAATAAGAAAGAGATTCACAAATTTCATGTGTCTAACTAATTGTTAGCTTGATTTTCTTTTCATCAAGACTTGCTTCATCTTGCAGACGATTTTCTATTAATTCACGGTTTAATTATAAAGATTAATTTCACACGGAAGTTTATAGATTTTAATATTAAAAATGATACTATGGTGGATCGTTTCGAATAAAGTAATTAGGACTGACTGAATTTATGATAAATCGTTTCGAACTAAGTCCAAAAAAATCATTTTGTCAAAAA
Organism: Hirschfeldia incana; assembly: GCA_026261945.1. Taxonomy (NCBI): domain Eukaryota; kingdom Viridiplantae; phylum Streptophyta; class Magnoliopsida; order Brassicales; family Brassicaceae; genus Hirschfeldia; species Hirschfeldia incana. The sequence continues at coordinate 2,975,113 of JABCMI010000019.1, forward strand.
CTGTTTCGAACAGTAGTGCATGCGTTGTAATATGTCAGCTCTTTCTTCTAATTTTTAAACCGAAAAACATAAACTAAAAAAAATCAAAATCAAGACTTAAACCCCAAATTTCAACAAGAGCTCTACAGCGTATTTTTTGACATGATACGCATTTAAAATTATTTGTTCATGTTTTAGGTTCGCAAGTATACTATTCATCAGAGCTATCCGCAAAGTCAACATCTAATCGAGTGCTCTTATAACGGATTTTAGTCAAGTTCGGAGAAAGATTCATGTTCCGTGTACTATGGGAATTTTGTATTGTTGTATGATCTTCTACTATTGCTTCTTAGATATGAAAACTAGTTAAAGAAATGATTTGAAAACGAGTTAAAGAAAAAATATGAAACGAGTTGATAATAAATATGAATGCTTCATAAGATCTTAAAGATACTTTCTTGCGTCAAATGGCATAGTAAGTGTGTACACACACACAACAAATACACTTGGTATTGAAATATGAAAATCAATGGTAATACCGTATAGTAAATGATTTTCTTATAGCGAAAATGGTCAATATCGTGAATAATATATAATATAACTGATATAAGTTGATCCATAATTGGTAGGCTAATGGATACCTAAATATATTGAAACCCACCGAGGAGAAAAACATTTTGAAAAATTATACTTTTAAAACATACTATACAATTTTGTATTTTTTGAAGCTCGATAGTTCAAATGTAAACTAACTGAGTAAAAGAGCAAAGAAAGTACAAAGAGATCAATATTGACTATTGCCAAATCAATACGCAATTACGCAAACATAATAATGTATGATACTCTGCACGAAGTGGATGGAGATGAGATATTTTAGATGATATTGACTATTTTGGATGTATCATCTAAAATATCTTTTTTTGTTAGCAAATCATCTAAAATATCTATGACTGATTATGCAGGATACAATTCACTAAAAGATGTGATCGAGACGTTACAATGCTAGTTGCAAATTCCTTGTAAAAAAATTTCAAAAAAAAAATTCCTTGTACAGATTTCTGAGGAGAAACTAATGAAAAATAATATCTACATTTTATTGCATGATTTACTTCTGTATCAATTAGCAAATAAATGTTATTGGTCTAAATCTAATCATCACGTGTGACATTGATATTAACTCGCGAAAGCAGACAATGGAAAGATTATAGTTTCAATTTCCCTACTGCAAAATTCAATTAGATTTAAGTTACAGAAAAAAAGATCCAAATAGTTTAGCTAGCATGAGTGCTTCTTTTTTTCTTTTTTTGCATGATTTTTTTCTAGTTAACTCAAAGTAAAACTATCTTCAAGTGATCATTTGAATTGCATGTCTTCTACTTTTGTTCTGCCTAATTTAGATGTTAATTGAATTTTTCTTCTACGCGAGCCTAACTTGTTTATTTCGTCTGAAATCGCAACCCTTCGAAATTGACCACTCCACTAAAAGAGTCTGGAAAAGTCAAATATTTTTCTTAGAAGACCTAATTTTCCAAAAACTTCTTCGTTGACATATGCATCATTCTCTCGTCTATAAATAGCATTCTCGCCATTCATTACTCTTCATCCAAATATATTCATACACATACAAACAAACGCAAACACATCTTCCGATACAAAAAAAAAGCTTTGTTACTTTCTTTTTTTGCCTAGCTCCTTTGATTCTTGAAAGTCGACGACAAAATAAGAAAAATGAATACATTCAAGATATCTTATTTCGTTGTGGTACTCATAATGGTCATGGCCATTGCTATAACACTTAGCGAACCGCTAAGGGTTGAGGCAAACCACCGAAACAGATATGGTCAGCTGATAGCCACTACACGAGCGAAAAAAGGTGGGAACCGTACAAGTGCAATGACGTGTGATAAAAGCCCTAAAGTATGTCGTCTCAAAGGCAGTCCAGGTCGTGATTGTTGTCGTAAGAGGTGTGTCAACTTAAGAACCAACAAACTGAACTGCGGAAGATGTGGAAAAAGCTGTCAATACTCAGAAATTTGTTGCAATGGATACTGTGTAAACCCGATGTTTGATAAGAGACATTGTGGAGGTTGTTTTAAGAAGTGTAACAAAGGGAGATCGTGTGCATATGGGATGTGCAGCTATGCTTGAAGAAATAATGGGGGTATAAAGGTTATTAAGAAAGTGAAGCTTAATGTGTTGGTTTAAATTGGTTTACATTCATATTTCAATCTAAATTAAAATATTTTATACCTAGCTTAAGAAGAGAGGTCAACTTATTTACTAAAAAAGGGTCTTGTAAAAGTTAGTCATCATTATTGTCTTATTATTTAAATTTTATATCCATGTGTCATAACAAACCAATATCATGTTTTATGGTTAATATAAAATTTAGTAAAGTTTTCGCAAAATTACAACAAGTAGAGTAAACTTTTAAGGTTAATAAATAAAAAGGATGAATAAAATATTAAAATATATTTGAAATATTTTAAAGTGAACTAAAAAATACATCAAAATTTCATTTTAACATAATTTTAAAAGGTATATAGAAATTAGATATTGTCTAACTACCAACACTTAGGTGTTGACTGGTTTTCCCGTTACCACCCGCAAACGCAGCTTTTGCGGTTGGTAGCGGTTATTTGCGTTTTGCAACAATCACTCAAACCGTTTTAAACCGCTTCAAATCGCTTCAAACCGTTTCAAATCTCATAAATTCAAAAGATGGTTTCAGCTAGCGTTTGCGGTTGCGGGCGGTTGCAGGAAGGTAAAAAGGGTTATTTTTTTCAAAATCAATTTAAATACAAAAATAAAAATATTCAATAAAAAAGTTAAATTAAAATTATTAAAATACTAAAATATATCTATTATATTTCAATCAATACTATAAAATTTTAAAATAAAAGTTTTTTTTTATAATTTTTAAAATTTTAAAACTATAAATTTCTAAATATAACTTTGATATTTATTACAAATTTATGATTTTTGGTATTTTTATAATTATAGAAAATATAAATACTATTAATTTATTAATCAACTGTTGGTTAACCAGTCATAAGTATCCCGCAAACGCACAAATTTCTAACCGCAATACCAGTCGTACAAATCGCTTAAAATCGCTGAAAACTGCAACCACCCGCATCCGCAAACTCCCGCAACCGCAACCGCAACCGCAACAGCTGCGGTTAAACCAGTCAGACCCTTAGTTGGCCTAGTAGTTGATCTTCGGTGGTGCTAAAAACATAAATCATGAAGCATGTCCATGGATAGGAACATGGGGTTCGATTCACGTTGGAAACAAATATTTCTCATTTGCGGTTGCGGTTGCGGGAGTTTGCGGATGCGGGTGGTTGCGGTTTCTAGCGGTTTTAAGCGATTTGAACGACTGGTACTGCGGTTAGAAATTTGTGCGTTTGCGGGATACTTATGACTGGTTAACCAGCGGTTGAACAATAAATTAATAGTATTTATATTTTCTATAATTATAAAAATACCAAAAATCATAAAATTATAATAAATATCAAAGTTATATTTAGAAAGTTATAGTTTTAAAATTTTAAAAATTATAAAAAAAACTTTTGTTTTAAAATTTTATAGTATTAATTGAAATATAATAGATATATTTTAGAATTTTAATAATTTTAATTTAATTTTTTTATTGAATATTTTTATTTTTGTATTTATATTGTTTTTGAAAAAAACAAATTTTTTTATCTTCCCGCAACCGCCCGCAACCGCAAACGCTAGCTGAAACCAGCTTTTGAATTTATGAGGTTTGAAGTGACTTGAAGCGATTTGGAGCGGTTTAGAGCGGTTTGAGTGATTGTTGCAAAACGCAAACAACCGCTACCGACCGCAAAAGCTGCGTTTGCGGATGCCAGCGGGAAAACCAGTCAACACGTCTAGATAAAGTCTGAACCTCCTGGTTAACAAAAAGAACACACCACTACGAAATATATATAACATCTCATTAATGAAAAAATGAATACTCAAAATCAGTTCAAAAAAAAAAGAAAAAATGAATACTCATAAGAGATACATTAATTTGTAAAATGAAAGCAGTCACAGCTTAAAAGAGAACTATGGCAGTATGCCGTTAAGATATTACTGTGGATCTAGAGCACAAGAAGAAATTAATTTAATAATAATACAAATACATTTTTAAAAAGGTTACATCAGCATTATAATTAGGGATGACAATTTGGACCACGACCCACGGGCAGGTCGTAATAAATCCATGCAAAGCGGGTTTGGGCACATACTTTTGAGCTCGTTTATTTTGCAGGTCTTGCAGGCGTGACCGCGACGGTACTAGGCTTAAGCGGGGCGGGATTATGCGGGCTGCGGGTAAACAATAAAGCCCGCTACACTATACTTATACGAAAACTTGTCGTCCTGAACGGGAGATTTTTTTTATATTGAACGAGAACTTAATGTCTTGTGTTTTAAGTGTTCATGAAATTAGGTGTGGTTGTTTGAAATCATTATTTGTAACAAGATAAACATGGAGGGAGCTTGCCAAAAACATTAGTTTGAAACGTCGGAAATTTCACACAATATTATTTGTATTTGTACGAAAAAGTCTGAGCCTAGAAATTAATAACAAACAAAATAATGTGACTGTGAGCTCGTACCCATAATGATATTGATACGCCCGTATGATGATGAATAAGGAGGAGGAGCAGAGGACAAGCTTGAGGAGCTGCAGAATGTGGAGAAGAATGAAACTGTGGCTTTGAAACTGTGGATGGTACATGATCAGCTCTCACTGCTTTGTCCGATAGTCGGCAATATTGAAAATATGCAGTCAGCAATCTTGAAAATACAAACACGCATAACGTAAGTAGACGACTGATACGTTACAAACAAAATCAAACTTTTAAACATTAAGACAAAGATCATGTTAAGTGGACCTAGAGAATTGAGAGGACCTTAATAGAAAACAAAATATACAGTTGTTTTAGTGAAGTTCATACTTAACTATGTTGAACTAATCTTGATTTTCATTTATTATCAGCGGACCGCACTGCCGCAAAACCACCAGAGAGAGAGACTTGGACTACTAGGGGGGCGGACCACGGAGGGACGGGTGGTACCAATTGCCAACTCTTTGATGATCTGCGGGCTGCCCGCAAAGGCATGCGATATTCGCGGGGCGGGTTTGGGCTTAAGGATTGAGTACCGCGGATAGTGGTGGACCAAACCGCAAAGAACCGCCCGAGAGAAAGACAGCGGCGGGGCGGGCCAAAGCGGGGCGGGCTGTACCAGTTGCCATCCCTAATTATAACATCTCATTAATGAAAAAATGAATACTCAAAATCAGTTCAAAAAAATGAAAAAATGTATACTCATAAGAGATACATTAATCTGTAAAATGAAAGCACTCGCAGCTTAAAAGAGAACTATGGCAGTATGCCGTTAAGATATTACTGTGGATCTAGAGCACAAGAAGAAATCAATTTAATAATAACTAGATCTCGACCCGCAATACCGTACGGGTGTTATTTTCAATTAAAGTAAAACTTCTATTGGTTCAGTTAGTATATCGATAAATTAATATTTCTATAAATTAATAAAAAAATATAGTTTTGATGTAGTCCCAACATTATTAATTTATAAAGGTTTCACTGTATATATATATATATATATATATATATATATATATATATATATATATATGTACGGATATTATTTTCAATTGTATATATATATATATATATATATATATTTTAAATCCCTAGTGGTATATATTTTTAATTTTAATGTTTTATAACTCTTTCAAATATAATAAATTATAGTTTACATGTTATAAATGATCAATTGATAACTGTCACATGTATTTTTGTCTCTTATTATATATTTATCTTATTGTATTTACTTTTACTTATTAAACAAATTAATATGTGACGGATTGTAAACAATAATTGTATACTTATTAATGCATAATAATATATAGTTCAATTTTAATTACGAAATTTGTGAAAATTTTGATGTTGTTAAAATATTTAGATCAACATAATAAATTTAATATGATTGATTGTGATTATATAATGGAAAAAAATATAATAGAATATTTATATTTTTTTTAATAAATGGTAACTGAATATATTAATGTATAATTTTATTTCAAAACAAACTACAAAATTAGTGAAAATATTTACATATAAGTTTTGAAAATTAAGATCTTTTAAAAATATTTTTAAGAAGATTTTTCAAATTTTCAATATATATATATATATATATATATATATATATATATTTAATTACTTTTGAAATGAAAAGATATCAAAAGATATTATGGTTATTTTCCGGTTTATTAGAGAACAAAGTTATATCATTTATATTATATATAAGTTATATTATTAGTAGTAATAATAAATGACGTTAAGGCAAACCGGTTTGATGATTATTTTCAGGTACATGAACCAATAGTGGAGTCTGATTCTTCACTTGAGCATGTACAAAGAACGTATAAGTAACTACAACAAACATGGTCAGATTAGATTTATGGACCATTTCAGGTGAACAGGTACAAAAAATCATTGGTGTCGAAGCATCACTTGAGGATGTGTAAATAACAGAAAATTGTTGGATAATTGTTTTTATTGTCTAAGTTATATCAAGCTTATATTTGTATAAAGGTAAATATAGATTAATAGTTATGATTTAATAGGAGTGGAAGTTATATCACACATGATATATATATTATTAAGAACTGTTATCATTAATTAATGAATATTAAATCAATTCTAGTAAGGGTCTATTTACTTAAAAATCACACATGAATGAGAAATCATGACTTCTGTTTTAATATAATAGATACAAGTACATTTTTTTAAAAGGTTACATCAGCATTATAAATCAAAATGTCAAATTGTAAGTGATTGGATTCTACTGGAAATCAAATAGATTTGCAAATTAAGTAAAACAAAATTAAAAAAAAGTAATAGACAAAACTAGATATTTAATTTTCTTAATATGTGTGAATAATCTTAACATTAAACGTTTGTATCTAAAGAGATTACTTCATTTTCTTACTATAAAGCTTTTTGCCTTATATTGTAAACGTTTATGTTATTCTGTTTGAAAGTCTTTAGTTTAAAAAAAATAACTCTTACTTTATCTTTCCTTCATCTATTCTATTACAAAACCACACACCACCTTCTTTCATGTGTAGTTTTTTTTTTAATTTACAAAATTATGATTCACTTATTTCTTACTAAAATTTTCTTTATTTATATCACTACATGTCAATTTATTAAAAGAGAAGTAATGACTTCTCATTCATATGTGATATCAAAAAAAAAATCATTATTAGAAATCAGTTATCATTCACTTATTATTAAAAATATGCGTAATGATATATCATTTCCTAAATTAACCATCAACTCCTATAAAACTGGATTGCTCAACAAACCATATTTGATTCTTTCTTAAAATTTTAAATTATCCTATCATTTATATTTAAGTTAATATCATTTAAAATCCTATATGACCATCCGATCTCTACTAATCGTAGTGACTTCACTTTATTATATATAAAATCATGATTTGGGTCTTTAAACCATACTTACTACAAACAATCACATATTTTCTGTTACTAAAATTATATATTAGTTTCATAAACAACCTTACATTTTCCATGACAATATTCAATCATAGTACTAACGGGTTTTTATTTATTTATAGTAATCATGCGAGACTCATATTTGGGTTTGCTTTTTGGATTTTTTCTTTAAATTTAGAATTGAAAAAAATTTCAATAACTATAAACGAAAAACAAACATCCTTTTGTTCTGCATTTTATTTAAAAATTTTAATTTTCATATTTATATTTTAATTACTTTTTTTTCTTTGTAATCATATTTGTGTAAAATGTTTTTTTTCTAAAATGATGAGTAAAAGACTTTAATTTATTTTATTAAAATAGTTGGACTAAATATATATGAGTAAATTCCTTTAAAAGGACAGGTATATATATATGGAAAATTTTAATTTTTATATTGTGTTAACTGTAATCATTTTGTGTTTAAAGTGGTTAGAGTTATTATATAGTTTGATGCGATTATAAAAAAAATAGATATAACGTTTATCAATTGGACATTTTAGGGATGGACAGAAATCCTAGATCCGAAGAACTGAACTGAACCCGATCCGAAAAAGTAGTACCAAACCGAACTGAAATTGATTCAATATCCGAATGAGTTCAAGTTTTTGGCATCTAAAGAATCGTAACCGAACCCGAATCGAAGTATTTTGGGTTGCCGAATATATGTGAAATATATATATATATATATAGCTATATATTAATTATTTTTAGATTTAATGTATATTAAAAAATTCAAAATATATAAGTTATTTTTTAATTGTTCAAAATACTTGAAATTATATACGAATATTAAAAAATACATGTCTAAAATAGCTTAAAATTATATACGAAATGACCACATAAATGTAATTCTTAGTTTTAAACAAAAAACTACAAATATGGCATTTTCTAAATAAATTTGTAAAATTTAAACAAACTATCTATTCATTTAAAGCACAAGTATTTCCAGTTAACAAAATGTTGTGTCCAACTAATTATTTACATGTTTTACTATTTCAAAAAGAAAAATAACTTATTAGTTTATGTAGCATGTAATACTATGGTTTTAAAAGTTAAAAACATAACTGCTTTTTTAATGTAAGAAAACATATCTCCTTATTTCTTTGGATAGTTTTGAAATTAACAGTAATCATTATTAAAATTGTTTTTAGCTTTTCATAGTTTCTATATGAGAATAATTATAATGATATATATAATTTATATTAAACAATTTAAAGCTGATTTTTATTTTATGTGATTATATTCAAATTCGTCCATACATAACTTACATCTCAGCCTAAAAATTTGGAATTTATTCAATCAGACATTAATTTATTTAAATTTTAAATATTTTACATAGACATTAGTTTTATTATTAACAACGCACATGATATTTAAATATGGTTTAATGGGGGGGGGGTTAAGTGGACTTTTAATAAAAATAAATATTCTTATAAATTTATTTAGTTTAACTGGTTTTCAATAGATTATTCGATTAAAAATTATTTACTAAATGTTCCACATATGGGCGTTCGGCCTCCATTTGGTCCTGTTTGGTTCTATTCAGATTTTAAATTTTCGGGTTCAAAGATTTCAGCCCCATTAGGTATTTCTAAATTTTAGTTCAGGTTCTGTTCAGATCTTTGCGATTTCAGCCCCCTTCTTTTCTGAGCTCTTTTTTTTCTTCTTTTAATTTCTTAGTACTTTACAAATCACTTAAATGTTTTGCAAAGTTTTTCTCTTCTATCCTTCTCTATTTTCTTTGTAGTTTCTTTATTTTTGTTCTGTTTCTCAAATCTATAGATTTTTATAATCAAAGAAAGAGAAATGAATTCATCCCAGGTTTGTTTTAAATTTTTTTTGCATTACTTTTTCATATTATGTTCTTCAGCTAGATTTTTTTTGTTCCTTTTAATTTATTTTCTATGTTGATTGTTCTCATTAGTATCTCTGATGATTATCTTCTTTGGTTTATGGTCATTTCACTACAAGAAAACTGGGTTTTAACGAGGAAAATTAACGAGGAAAATATTTCCTCGTTAATTACCTTCGTCTTTACGATGAAGTGACGAGGAAAAAGGGAATCCACATTATTTCCTCATGAAGTAAGGTGGAAAGTATTTCCACGTAAGGATAACGTAAATTGACGTCGCTTTTACGACGATGAGGTCTTAGTTACGAGGAAAAGTAATTTCGTCGTAAAGTCGACGTAAATATAGCTTCGTTGTTACGTGGATTTTCTTGGACGAGGAATTAACCACGAACCTTTTGAAACACGTTTTTTTCGTTTCACCTAATTATCTTTGCGTGCTTAATTCCTCGCTAAATCTCACCTACCAGATTCAAAAAATCTATAAATATGAACGTTTGAACCTCATTTTAGACACACCAACAAGAAAACAAAGAGTTAAAAAAAAATTATGTCCAGGTGCGGGAATATTTATGAGTTCCAAAGGTGGATGTATATGCATAGAGATGGTAACATGAGAGTGACGAAAGAATTCCTTACGGGGATATAGACTTTTATGCATCAAGCAGATTCTACATCGCTCGCCCAAGAAAACGGTAAGATATTCTGCCCTTGTAAAAAATGCAACAATTCAAAATTAGGAAATCGTGAAAATGTTTGGAAGCATTTAATAAATAGAGGATTCACGCCAAATTACTATATATGGTTTCATCATGGAGAAGGTTATAATTATGATCAGAATGAAGCTGCTAGTAGTAGTAATAGCAACTTTCAGGTAGAACCGGTAGATCATCATTTGGTTAACGAACATAACCATCAGGAAGAGCAAATGGTAGATTTTGATAGGGTTCATGATATGGTAGCTGATGCATTCGTAGCTCATGATGAAGATGAGGAACCTAAAATAGATGCCATAAAGTTTTATGATATGTTGAATGCGGCAAATCAACCACTTTACAGTGGTTGTAGAGAAGGTCTATCTAAATTATTGTTGGCTGCTAGAATGATGAATATAAAAACGGATCACAATCTACCTGAAAGTTGCATGAATGAATGGGTAGACTTGTTTAAAGAGTATTTGCCGGAAGGCAATGAGTCTGCTGATTCTTACTATGAGATTCAGAAGTTGGTCTATAGTCTTGGGTTGCCTTCGGAGATGATAGACATTTGCATCGACAACTGCATGATCTACTGGGGAGTTGATGAGAAGTTAGAAGAATGTCGATTCTGCAAGAAGCCAATATTCAAGCCGCAAGGACGGGGACGTAATAGGATACCGTACAAAAGGATGTGGTACCTACCGATCACAGATAGATTGAAAAGACTGTATCAATCAGAGGAGACTGCTGGAAAGATGAGATGGCATGCCGAGCATACTCAGACGGATGGTGAGATGAGTCATCCATCAGATGCAAGAGCCTAGAAACATTTTAACAAAGTATATCCGGAATTCGCTAGCAATAGCCGGAATGTGTATCTCGGTTTATGCACAGATGGTTTTAATCCATTCGAAATGTCAGGGAGACAATATTCATTGTGGCCAGTTTTTCTTACGCCATACAACCTGCCACCGGAGATGTGCAATTTACGGGAGTTGATATTCTTGACCATATTAATACATGGTCCAAACATCCCAAAAAGGTCTCTGGATGTTTTCTTGCAACCACTTATAAAAGAGTTGAAGGATTTGTGGTTTACGGGAGTGAGGACGTATGACTGCTCAACGAAGACGAATTTTACGATGCGAGTGATGCTTTTGTGGACCATAAGTGACTTTCCTGCCTATGGGATGTTGTCTGGATGGACAACACATGGTAGATTAGCTTGTCCATATTGTAATGGTTCGACAAATGTGTTTCAACTAAAAAATGGTAGGAAGACAAGTTGGTTTGATTGTCACCGTCGATTTCTTCCCGCTGACCACCCGTACCGAAGAAACAAGAAATTGTTTAAGCACAAAAGGGTTGTCAGAGATACACCTCTTCCATATCTAACTGGAGAACAAATTGAAGCGCAACTCGATTACTATGGAGCATTGAAAACAGCTCCGCGTGGTGGTAGTTGGCATGTCCCCGGTAATATGCATGATTCTTATGGTGTTCATCACAACTGGCACAAGAAGAGTATATTTTGGGAGTTGCCTTATTGGAAGGATCTTCTTCTGCGCCACAACCTTGATGTGATGCATATAGAGAAGAATTTCTTTGAGAACATCATGAATACAATATTGAATGTCCCACGGAAGACGAAAGACAACATAAAATCGAGTTTGGACTTGCCAGACATTTGCGCAAAAAGTGAGTTACATATAAAAAACAATGGACAAGTTCCGGTTCCCATATTTCGATTGTCTTCAAAAAAAAAGTCGGTGTTGTTCGACTGGATTGCATCAGAAGTGAAGTTTCCCGATGGGTATGTTTCAAATCTCTCAAGATGTGTTGAAAAAAGTCAAAAGTTCTCTGGGATGAAGAGTCAAGATTGTCATGTCTTTATGCAACGATTACTTACATTTGCATTTGCGGAGCTACTGCCAACTAACGTACATGAAGCACTTGCAGGTATATATATATATATATATATATATATATATATATATATATATATATATATATATATATATATTTTTTTTTTTTTAATAGAATTATTTTAAAATGGTGTAGTTTGCTATTATACATGACTAATAATGTACATGTGTTTCATTATATTTGGAATATATACAAGGCATTGGAGCATTTTTCAGGGATCTGAGCACACGCACTCTTAAAAAAGAAGTCGTCGAACAGCTACATGAGAACATTTCCATCTTATTGTGCAACTTGGAGAAGATATTTCCACCTGGATTTTTTGACGTCATGGAACACCTAGCTGTCCACCTCCCATATGAGGCATTACTTCGTGGACCTGTACATTACGGATATATGTATCAGTATGAACGAGCAATGAAATATTTGAAGGGAAAAACAAAAAATCTTGCGAAAGTTGAAGGTTCTATAATTGCGGGAAGTTTGACAGAAAAAACTTCTCACTTCACATCGTATTACTTTGCGTCAAAAGTACGTACTAGAAAAAGAGCTCCAAAAAGATACGATGATGGTGGTGTCGCACCAACATATGCAGTTGCCGGTGTTCCTGACATCTTTAGCCAGATAGGTCGACTCGGTGAAAAATTAAAAGTGGTTTGATGGTCGAGGGAAGAAGACGCTCATAGTGCACACATCTATATTCTACTCAATTGCGTTGATCCTTTGATGTGTTATTTTGAAAGGTAACATATATTGATAATTCGAAATACATATATAAGTTTAATTTTAAATATATATAAGTATATTAATGTCCATAAAATTTGTGATTTTATAGCATGTTTGTTTCTCAAGTCGAAGAAACATTCCAAGGTATATCTACAAGTGATGTAGACAAAAGAAAAGATCAACACTTTATTAAGTGGTTGAGGACTCAAGTATTACTCTAACTTTTAAATATGCAGATTTTTCCATTCATTTTACTATAACACACTCTTAATTTTCCAGGTTGATTATGAAGACGATCCAGATTATCCTAAGTTGTTACATGAAGTAATTCAAGCTCCACGAGTAAAAGTCACCACATCACAGATGTATTTCACACGAGACTATACTTTTCACACATATGATTATGGTAGGCAGCGGGCGACCAGTAACTATGGAATATGTGTGAAAGGCGAAACAGATTTCTACGGTATCTTGACGGATATTATTGAAGTGGAATTCCCAGGAATATTGAAGCTGAAATGCGTTCTTTTCAAATGTGAATGGTTTGATCCTGTCATGGACAGATGTGTCCGGTTTAACAAATTTGGTGTATTTGATGTCAATGGTGGATGAAGGTATATAAATATATATTTTGTTGCCGTAGATGACATGTATATATTAATATTTACATTTTTCTTATTTTGCAGGTACGACAAATTCGAGCCTTTCATCTTAGCTTCACAAGCAGACCAAGTTAGCTTTCTTCCATACCCCCGAATGAGAGAATCGGGAATAAATTGGTTAGTCGTGATAAAAGTTACACCTCGAGGACGAATTATTGGTGGGGAAGAACCACCATTGCAAGAAGAACAGATAAATATCGTCGAGCAAGCTGAACAACAAATTGATGACATCCTTCTCATAGATCTGCATAATGAAGAGTTTGAAGATGTTATGGATGATGCCACAGACGAAGTTGTTGATGACGAGTTTAATGAAAATGATGATGTTTCTATTGATGACAAGAATGACAATGTATCTGATTGATGTATCTGTTTTTTTCGAAATAATCAATAAAACTATTTAAATAATTTTTATTTTTTCAAATTATTAACCCTTAAACTTTTAACTTTCTATAATTTTTACTTTCTATCAAATATACTTAAAAAAAAAAGAAGAGAAGAAAGATACTGGAGTCAAATATGGCAAAACCTACGCAAATCGAATCCGCAAGGCTTTACTATATGTAACCCTAATATCTTCTTCACTTCTTATTTTTCAAATCTTTCTAATTTCAAACCCAAATTTCTAAGTTTATTATGTGATTTGGGTGATTGTGTGGGATATGAGGAAGGGAAACACTCATATATATAGAAAAAATTTTAGTCGCTATTTCCTCGCCACTTCCTCGCCACTTCCTCGCCAAGTGACGTGGAATTCACGAGGAAATTTTTCTTTTTTTTTTAATATTCCTCGTTACAGCCACGTCACTTGGCGAGGAACTGGCGAGGAAATGTGTTATGTTTTTTTGTGGGATACGATACAGGGAAACAGCCATGTATTTAAAGCATATACTCGCTATTTGCACGTCATCACATTTTCTCGCTACTTCCTCGCTATATGACGTGGACTTAACGAGGAAATGTTCAAATTCCTAAATCAACACATTTCCTCGCCACTTACTCGCTATGTGACGTGGACTTAACGAGGAAATCTTCTAATCCCTAAATCCAAACCCTAAATCCTAATACCACGTCACTTGGCGAGGAAGTGGCGAGGAAATGTGCAAATCCCTAAAATCTGAAACCCTAGCCTTAAACCCTAAATCATATCTTCCTTTTCTTCTACTTCATATATTATAAATAGATCTTCCTTTAAACCAAAATATCTTCAAACCAATTCAAATTAATTCCAAATTCTGTCTTATCCAAAATATACAATATTAATATCTCTTATTTACAATAGAAACTTATCATATTTATAATTTTATATAATCTTACAAAAATATGTTTAGAGTTAAATTTTATAGATTTGAAAATAAGGTTTATATTTTAATTCAATAAAAAAATAAAAATTAAATTATCAAAATTTTATATAAACATTTAAAAAGTTGTTTCTAAAGTCTTTTCTATTTGGAAAACTAAATGTTGAAAAGGAAAAAATAAATTTAGAAATAGAGAAGATTGAGGAAAGATGATGGTTTGAGAATATATGGAGTAGAAGATATGAAAGATGAGATTATAGGTTTGGGGTTTGAGATTTTAGGGGTTTAGGATATGGCCTCGGTATTTCTTCGTAAATAAAAACACGGGCCTCACTATTTCCTCCTCTCAAAAATACGGGCCTTGGCGAGGAACAGAAACACGGGCCTTGGCGAGGAACAGAAACACGGGCCTTGGGCTTTTCTCGTTAATTAACGAGGAAATGGCGAGGAACCCTAAACCTATATATACGCGAAACCGCGAGGTCTCCTCATTTCTCTCCATTTCCTCTCCTCTACCTCTCCAATATGGTAAGCCTCTCTCTTTCCTCTCCTAGTATAGTTTAGATTAGGTGGTTAGTTTAGGAAATTTAGATTAGGTGGTTAGTTTAGAGATTTTAGATAGGTTAATGGAATATTTAATTATATAAATTACTTATAGATTTTATTTTAAGTGTTGATTTTAATTTTGTTATTTTTTCAGAGTATTCGCGGTAATAAGCGCACTCTTCATTACGCACAGATGTTCGGTCCGCCGGGTAGCCGGTTAGACCCGCCATCTGTTTCAGGTCCCGGTTCTTCTAGCAGTCAGCAGGAGACTGTTCCCGAGACTCAGTATTCACACAGAGTCTCGCCTCCTCCGATGGCTCCTCCTCAGATGGCTCCTCCTCCTCAGATGGCAGCTCCTCATGTGCCGCCTCCTCAGATGCCCGCAAATCCAGTTCATACTGATTTGCAGGTGCCGCCGAGTGCCCCTTACTCTCAGTACACTGTCGAGGACATTCTCGCAATGCCAGGCAGAGAAGGCTTACCGATCATAGACCCCGACCGACCAGAGGGAACTATGTGGTAAGTTAAATTATTTTATATTTCTAATAGACTTGTATAAATAATTTTAAGTTAAAATATTTAATATTTTTTAATGTTGTTTTCAGGTTTGGGGTTGACGGACGACTTGCAACGGACGTAACCGACACGATGAAAGGTTACTTCGTGTTGCCACATCCTAACTGGAAACTAACTCCGATCCACGTCAGAAGGACGTGGTTCAAAATGTACGCTGTAACTTATTAATTAATTACAATTATTTTCTGATTTTTAAATTTTTAATTTCTCATAAATTATTTACTAATTTAATTTTTTTTTGCAGCAAAAATATAATTGGTCTTTGGGGGTCACGGAGAAGGTGCGGCAAGCGTTTTACGAGAAGGTGAAACCACGGTTGCTGGACACGGTCTCCAACTGGAAGGGTGACTGGATCGTGAAGGGTTATGAGCACGGCAAACCCTCTGAGCTCACCACAGATGTCTGGGATGGCCTCATCGCCCATTGGAAGGATCCAAACTCCATCAGAGTCGCCCAGTCTTGCTCTAACTCCCGTAACTCAGTTGATGAGAACGGCCGTAGGGCAATGCTACACTCTACGGGCCAAAAATCCCACACTGCTATCCGTTTGGAAATGGTACGTAATTAAATTTTATAATTTATTATTTTTATAATTAAAAATTAAACTAATTTTATTTAATGTTTATAGGCCAAAGAGTTGGGACGCATGCCCACTCTTCTCGAACTTTACGACCGCACCCACAGGAATAAGGCGGGCCAGTTCCTAGATGAAAAGTCCGAGCAAATCTACAACGAGGTGGCAGCTCGGGTTGCGGAGCGTGAGACCCAGCTGACCCAGGAGTTGCCCGACGGATTGCCTGTCAGTTTATCCGTTTCTGAAGTCGATCAGATTTACGAGGAGGTAACTTTTTAAAAATTAAAATTAAAATTTTTACTTTAAATTTAAAATTTTAATATTTTATATATATATATATATATATATATATATTTTTGTTTTTTTAAGGTTGCCCCGAAGAAAAAAAGGCGTACGATGGGGATTGGTTCTGTCAACGATGTTCCGAGAGAGACATCGTCTTATGGCCAGAGACGGAAGGACGAAGTCTCTCAGCTACGTACCGAGTTGGACTCGACAAAAACAGAGCTGGCCTCGACAAGATATAAGCTGGCCTCGACAAGAACGGAGTTGACCTCGACGAAAACTTCGTTCACAGCTCGTATGGGTGGAGTGGAGGGCTTTTTGGACGTGATAGCCGCCACAAATCCGGAATGGGAAGCATTGTTGAGGACCATGCGAGAACGAAACCCTGTTCCAGGCGAGCCACCCGCTCCCGTCCCACATAACGAGGAAGATGTCTCGAGGAGGAGCGATGAATTCTATCAGGCGATGCACGAGCCTTCTTAGTTTTTTTTTTCTATTGTTCTTTTTTTTATGAATGCAAAACTTATAACATATTTATTTATAAATATTTATAAAATAAATATTTTTAGATTTATTATTTTTTTAATTTAGAATTTTAAAAGAAATTTATTTTTAGTATTAATTGAATATATTTTTAAAATAAGAAAAATAAAAAATCACGTAAATTCGAAGCTATTTTACGAGTCTTTTAATCGTAGCAGAAGACAACTATAAATCAAGTTTTGAATTTGAAATTTTCTATAAAAGCTTGACTAGTAAATGAAAGAGATGAGAATGGAGAAGAAAAACCATAAAGCTGATTTAAAAAGTTGAATAAAAACATGTGGAGGAGAAGGCTCAAGCCACAAATCAACAACCTCGATCCTGCCTCTGTGGTGTCAGTTTACTAAGCTAGAGTTTTTTGTCATAAAGCAAAGACATTTTTATCTAATTGCATCCTGAAGTGTATTAGATAGATCACTAATGTCCACTCATGGGCAAGTCACTAATTCAGACCTTAATTATGTGTATTTGCCTAATTCTCTCTAATTTGTATGATTCTGTTGGACGGCTAGAGAGTAGTCACAACTTCAAAGAGAACTATGGCACTCTGGCAGCTACTAAACCGAAATAAAAAGTCTTTCATGTGGCAATTTCCCTTTAAATTATACCCACTTGAATGCCTTTTGAAAACACCTTTTTTTCAACCTAGTGCTCTCTGGGTACGTAGTATTTGAAACTTGAAATAATTGTATATTTCTTTGTATTTTTCAACTTTAATTTTCCATATAATAAAACAGTGACTAATATGATGTTTGCTATTATTACCATAGCAAAATCATGGTAGTTTTGATGGCAAATATGATGTTATATATTAGTACACGAATGAGAGTCTTCTTCTTCTTTTCATTTTTTCTTTAGTTTTGACATTTTATAAAAAAAAAAATAGTGGCAATCAAATTATACCCAATCTATAATCCTGTAAAAACGAATTCATTTTCATTTGACAAATCTAGGTAGGGTTTGGCTAGAAACTGATCTCGGTTCAGATTTATGTTTTAGTTATAGCTAGGTCTTAAAGTAAACATTCAGTTAATCGATCACAAGGTACATAAGTGAAGATAAGTTAAGAAAGGAATAAAAGATACACTAGATTCTAACCCGTCCTTGAAAAAATGGGTACTTTTTGTTGTTTTTTAATATAAATATTGATAATTCTTCGTTTTAATTATATAAACTGTAACATGATCAAGTTTCAATTATGCGAGTTTGCTATAGTATGTACAGTATGACAAATTTAAAATGCGTCACACAGTCGTTTTATGTTTGTAAATAAGTTAAACAATGATTGTATCCAAAATTTGTACTTGGATTATTATATAATTTTTTTAAAAATTAAAAATTATATAAAATATTGCTAACATATAAAGTGACCAATAATATTTTTGTTTAAGTTTTATCCCCATGCAGCTACAAAATTCCAATTTCAATATCAACCTCTTAAAATTATTGCAGACTTTAATTTATGTTATTGATATTTAAAAAATTGTGGAATATGATAATTGATTATATAAAAACATAAATCATTTAATTAGTTAACAGATTTGGGTCATAACTAATTTATTTAAAAACATAGGTTAGAATAAGAAATATGTCCATAAAACCAAAAGACATTGATGTCCATTAATGAATTTTGTTACTTAGTTATATCATTAAGGATAATTTTGTAAGATTTATAATTTTCATTAAGGATATAAATTAAAAATGTTCATGTTTTAATAGTATTGATGTGTTGCGTAGCATAAGAATCACATTTTGCATGTGATAGGCTGCAGAAAATAGTCCATATATAGCTAAAATAAATTTAGATATAGCAACTAAAATGGAATATTGACGGGATGAGGTAGCACATTTGGTAAGAATCTTGGAGGCCAATTGTCACGCTCCTAGGTTCGAACTTCGTGGAGGGGAACTACCTCTTCTCTGTCACCAAAATGCGGTACTGGATGTTGGGCTTTGTCTTCAGCCCAGATAAAACTTTCCCAGATGAAGTGGACCGATGTCTGACCTGATCCAGGGGAATGACCCATTAAATAGGGAACCCCTGGATTATCAAAAAAAAAATAGAATACACTAAACCAATTGGTGAATTTAGAAGAAAAAGTATTTCAAACATTGTACACCACTAGTAGTAAATTAATTAAAGCAGGAATTAATCACTATGCTATTTCGTAATATTGGTGTATTGTTCGAATAAAATAAACTTTGGGAACATGGTACACAAATGTTTCTCAAATACTAATGACACTGCTTTGAATAATCATACATTTTAAAAGTTTATCATATACAGTAGAACCTCTATAAATTAATAAATTTTACCGGTCCCAAGTTGGACCGGTGTTAAATATAACACAAATCGGTAAAATAATAAGATAATAATATTTTTAAAATTTCTATCTAAATATATAGTCCCCTTAAAATCATAAATTAATAATCTATCTATATATATTTTTTATAAATACAAGTTAAATATTATATTGTTGGTTTTATATTCACAATGAAAATTCTTTATTTTTCTTAACATTTCAATATATTTTGATAATATTTAATAAAATTATACCAAAACCACTTAACAATTCTATGAAACATAAAATTATACATTAAATAAGATAATAAAACAATATGGAATTCAAATTTCTAAAATTTAAATAATATACATACAGTAAAACAAAATATTTTTTTTTATATAAATAAAAATATTCAAAAATAAAAACAAATCCAAATAAGGAAACTTTTGTAAATTAATATCTCTATAAATTAATAAAATTTCAAAGTACCAACATTATTAATTTATAGAGGTTTTACTGTAGTTCGAATGGAAAACGATGGTATATCATTAGTCACTGTATTATATATAGACACTCTCACCTCTAATTTTCCAACACACAAAAACAAAACAGAATGCAGATCCAAAATCTCTGTCTTCTTGCTCTTTTCATAGCTATATTCAGCTCTCTCACCATATCTGCCGCTAGATTCAACTTCGAGCACTTTGATGGCTCGAATCTAGTCTTCCTCGGAGACGCAGAGCTCGGCTCCACTACCGATGGCTACGAGCCTCTCTGGAGCTCTCTCAATGACATGTGACACCTCCCGTCTCTCTCACGGCCAAGGTATATACGCTAGTGAAATCCCTTTCAAGCCCTCGAATACTTCTTCTACTACCTACTCTGTCAAAACCTCCTTCACTTTCTCTATTTCCCCTCGCCGGAAAACAAACCCTAGTCCTGGCCACGGCCTCGCCTTCATCGTCGTACCTACCATTGACAACGACGGCGCCGCCGGAAAAGGCTTCCTCGGTCTTTTAAACCGAACCAACAATGGAAACCCTAATAACCATGTTTTTGCTGTCAAGTTTGACGTTTTCCAAGACAAAGATCTTGGAGATATTAATGATAATCACGTTGGTATTGACATAAATTCGGTTAAATCGACCATTGCCGAGAAAACCGGTTATTGGATTCAGACCAGAACCGGGGAAGGAAAGAAAGTGTGGGAGTTTAAAGAACTAAAACTGAGCAGTGGTGATAAATACAAATCGTGGGTTGAGTATGATGACGTCACTAAACTCGTCACCGTTACCATCGCGCCGGCATATCTTAGAGCATAATTATCAGTAGGACGTTTTTCAAGTCCTTAAAAATTTTGTTCTTTTAGTTTTCTAATATTTTTCTTTTTTAAATGACGTGTCGGGATGTGAGGCGTGAACAGTGCCAAGGACGAAAAGAGAACGTTTCTTAATCTAGGACATTTGGACACAGTAATTGAGAAAAGTGGCGGGCCTCCACACCGAAAAGCACCAAGGACCTCCAGCTGGGACTTTAATAATGATGGTCTTAGTAAACCAAAGAAGCCATTGATCAAAACCCAAATCGACCTCTCCAAGGTTTTTCTTGGTAAAATGTTTACCGGTTTTGCCGGTTCAATGGGTCGTGAAGTTGAGCGTCACGATATATGGACATGGAGGTTCGAGAACAACGCCCCCAAAGAAACTAAACCGGTTCAGTCCGGTTTAACAAATATCCAACTAATTCAAAATTTCATAAAATATTTAATTCCAATTTAAATGATTCAATTAGTTTCAGATATTAATTTATCAAAAAGTATAATTTACTGTTTTTATTACAATGCAACATAGATTGGTTTGATACTTACAAACTTTTTATTTATTCTATCATCAAACCATAAATGTAAAATGTATTATCATCATAATAAACTAGTAGAGTTTTATTAATAGTTTAAAACAACATAAAAGACAAATCTACGAGACCTATAAAATCAAATCCCTCTTCATTAAAGTCTTATTTGCATTTTGTATGAATTTCCTTTTCATTAGAATTGATAGTTATATATGTTAAAAAAATCTACAATAAATAGAAACATGCTTCTATTTTACTAAAAAATTATAAACTAAAAGTAATAAGTTTTGAAAACTGATTTTTTAATTTTTTAACGGCGATAGATTGTATTATTTGGAATCTTATGTTTTGACTGGTAAGAAAATTATGTGACCTAAATAATAAGCATGCTTCTTTTCAGAAAAAAAACGTTTTAATATTAGAAAAGTAAACATAAGATGAAAAAATATAAAATTATTGCTAAAATTTTATAATATTTGTTATAATAATATCCCTGAATATAATGAAATATTTATTAATTGATCACTAAGTCGGAAAGTTAGTTATTAAAAATAATGACTCAACCTAAGTAATAAAATATGACAAGCAAGTTTTAAAAAAAATATAAAACATGATAAATAAGTAAAATAACCTAAAATCATGGAGAATATGAAAAGTAAGAAAATATAAAATTACCAAAAATTATTTAAAAATATGACAAGTAGATAAAATTATCAATTAACATGACACATAAGTAAATAACCTAAATTAGGGATAATATGAAAAATAAACAAACATAAATTATTAAAAACATAAGAAATAAGTAAATTACCTAAAATTGTGTAAACGAAGAAAATTAATTTTACATATATACATATATATAGCTAATGAGTCGGTATAATAATAGAGCCAATATAATTAATATTATCCTTAACCTAACGTATATATATATATATATATATATATATATATATATATATATATATATATATATTGTTTTCATTGTCGGTATAGTTAAAATTAATCAATTATTCAATGAATCTATGCTTTTGGTCAAACATATATCTTATCGTAGGTTTATATTAATTTACAATTTGCAAATAAGCGAAACCTAAAACTATGGAAAAACTGACACATAAGCCAAATCACTTTATAAATAATAGTATAGATAGATCTCATCCATATATATCCAATGCATTGTAAATAAACTAGTTCATATTCCATATTGTAAAACATTTATATATTTTTTTTTACTTGAATATCTCCCCCCCCCCCCAGAAAATGCAATTGGAAAAATAAACCTTTTTCGTGTGGTTACCAAATTCTCTTATCAAACTTAGTAAAAGTCTGATGTAGTGGAAGCTTCTTTGCACAAAACTAGATTGTTGATTCTAAAAATATTCGGATATATGGTTTGAGAATACTCTACTCAGTGATTAATCAAAAGCTTTTTAGAGTTTGTGAATACTCTTCACAGTGGTTATAAAAACCTCTTGGTTTGAAAATATTTATTCTCATGCTATAAAATTTGTATAAAATCTCTCTTTTATTAGATCATCATCAAAAACTCTATACACCTTAGGTTTGAATGTATATTTATAATAAACTAGGTATGGATCCGTGTGTTGCACGAGTTTTGTTTGATGTTTTAATTTCATGAAGAAAAGAAAAGTGAAAAAAAATTAGAGCGATTGTAGATTTTTGCATATTTCGATTAAAATTTATTTAAGGAATATAAACTTGTTTTTTCAACGTAAGTTTAGTTGGTATTTTATGTTTCAGTTATCATAGTGTATAAAAGCAATTCCAATGAAAGTATTTACAAGGATTCTTATTATTTAAGAAAAAGAAGAAAACATAATTAAAATATGAAAGAGAGTAAAAAAAATCCACAACTCTCTACTCTTAAGGATATGTTGTAAATCCACAGAGCCAGTTGTTATACTACTAACAATATTAATTGTTTTAAAAATTAAATTTAATAAAAAATATAATATTGATTATTTCTCTCTTAGAATCTGTAACATTTCCAACCGATAATCATGCTCTAAGTAGTTATCATCAGTTTTTTATTTAGGGATAGAGAAAAAATTCAGATCTGAAAATTCAAACCAAACTCAATCACGAAAAATATGAGTTACAGTAAAATACAATGAATTGAAAATTGAATCAAGCTTATTTAATTGATGACAATGTTATACACATTCTTATGCTCTTAATTTAACATTTGTATTAACTTTTTTTTGATGAAATTTTAGATTTATTTATCATCAAGAGCCAAAACCTCAAAAATTTTGTATTAACTTTCGAAAGTTAATATCATTTATATTCTTTTTGCATGGTCTATTAACATTTAAAGTATTTCTAATCCATATATATTCTATATTTTCTCCTAAAATATTGAAACTCTTTTTGGGCGATGAGTTTCACATAACTCTATTATAAAGTTATGTACTTTTAAGAAAAATTATAGTGAAAGTTATTTCAGTTTCTATATTTAGAGACAAAAGTAGATATCTCTATATTTTCTTACAAAAAATATAGAAATTATATTACAAATCCTAAATTGAATCAAATCCACCAATATAATATTATTTCTTTATTTTAATGGAAAATATTGAAATAAAAATTCAGGTGAATTGGAATGATCTTCGTTGTTTAACCAATTGAAAACATTGGATCAATATTTTTGTCATGTAATTTCGAGGTGATAAAATTATTAATACCTTATTCAGTTTGATACTTCTTTGATTCTTTTAGCCACAAATATATATGTGCATGATGAAGACTATATTTCTAAATCTCGATTGTGTGAGTAATATTTATGAAAATAACTTGTTAATTAAAGTTTTATGGTGATAAATCTTAAAATAAATAATAAATTATTATTTTATAATGTAATGGAGCCGAAGAAGACACAATCATTAAAACGTTTTTGCAGTTTCATTTAAAATATACAATATTTGATATGAAATACATCATTTGGATTCTTGATTTCTCTTCATAATCTTAATATAACAAAAATTGGAGAATCATTTTCTTCAACTACTATTTCTTCTGTTTTGAAACTGAAAAATAATTTAGTTTTAAAATATAATAATAGATCAATATTTATTAATATATTTATTTGTGTAACCATTTATTGATAATATATTGACCAATATAAATATAAATCAATATATTGATAGGATGAAACATTTTTTTTGTTAATGATTGTTAATTATTTTATTAGTAACAATGAGAAACGCTACATAGAAAATTCAATAGCAAACAATTTTCCTACTTTATGAAGATTTACGTTTGGTTAAACTATGTTATATAAAATTCACATCAGGCGATATTTTTTCCATAATGTTGAAAATCTCTTATAAGCCTTTTTTTCAGTAAACTGATAATTCACTTATTTAAGAATAAAAAAAATAGACATTATAGTGTTAGAAAACATTAATCCTTAGTCAAATTACTTGATCAAGAAGACTTACACAGAAAAGAGTTATTTATAAGAAGATTATTTTAACAATTCTCTTTTGTTTATGATTTTTTTTAAAAGGAAGACTAATTGTTTAATAATTCGGTTTCTTTAAATCGTTTTATATAATTTCTTGTAGTTTAGTATTATATACATTTTATTTTATAAGAAATATCAAATAATTGTATTTTATAAACAAAAACCATAATTAAATATTGATAATATTTTTTAACTTAAATAGTTTCTTGTGTTTTAGGATTTCATAACTCTATTAAATAAAATTAATCGTTTTTTTATAATTTTATTTTTCAGGAATTAAAAAAGAAAAATTAATATTTATTTAAAAATATATATAATCAGACTTTGGTTTAGTGATTAACATGAAATACTATTTGAACAAAAAAACATGAAATACTATAAAATATTTTTTATAAATATTTTTAATAATTAATTTGCAAAGAAATCAATCTTAAAATAATATTTTATATTTTGTAAAACCACGAATACAAAAGAAATACTATATATTAAATAGTTATTTATATGGAAATATTCTGATCTTTTACAATTTTTTGTTAAAGACCTTTTGGAAAAGGAAAACTAATTTTAAATAAATATTTACTCTTAAATATTTATTTATATGGAAATATTTTGATCTTTTACATTTTTTTGTTAAAGACCTTTTGAGAAATTTAGTATTTGCTTAACTAAAATATTTTTATAAATCTTTAATTTGCAAGGAAATTAATTTTTAAAATAGTGTTTTGTATTTGTAAACCCACAGCCAGAAAAGAAATATTCTCTATTAAATAGTTATTTATGTTGAAACGTTTTGATCTTTTACAGTTCTTTTTTAAAGAACTTTGAAAAATGAAAACTAACTTTTTAATTTTTTTTTACAATTCTCTTTGGTTTAGTGATTAACATGAAATACTATTTGAACAAAAAAACATGAAATACTATAAAATATTTTTTATAAATATTTTTAATAATTAATTTGCATAGAAATCAATCTTAAAATAATATTTTGTATTTTGTAAAACCACGAATACAAAAGAAATACTATATATTAAATAGTTATTTATATGGAAATATTCTGATCTTTTACAATTTTTTGTTAAAGACCTTTTGGAAAAGGAAAACTAATTTTAAATAAATATTTACTCTTAAATATTTATTTATATGGA
The DNA here is from genome assembly GCA_026261945.1 of Hirschfeldia incana. Taxonomy (NCBI): domain Eukaryota; kingdom Viridiplantae; phylum Streptophyta; class Magnoliopsida; order Brassicales; family Brassicaceae; genus Hirschfeldia; species Hirschfeldia incana. Next base: position 3,001,149 of record JABCMI010000019.1, read on the forward strand.
AATATTTTGATCTTTTACATTTTTTAAAGACCTTTTGAGAAAGGAAAACTAACTTAAAAAAACATTTTACAATTCTCTTTGGTTTAGTATTTGCTTAACATGAAATATTATAAAATATTTTTTATAAATATTTTTAATATTTAATTTGCAAGGAAATCAATCTAAAGATAATGTTTTGTATTTTGCAAAACCAATAATACAAAAGAAATAAAATATATTAAATAGTTATTTATATGGAAATATTTTGATATTTTACAGTTTTTTTTGTTAAAGACATTTTGGATAATGAAAAAATAAAATTTTAATATCTATTTATTCTTAAATAGTTATCTATATGGAAATATTTTGTATCTTTTACATTTTTTTGTTAAAGACCTTTTGTAGTAGAAAAACTAACTTTTAAAATTCTTTTTGTTTAATCTTTTTAAGGAAAATATTTACTTAACACATGTCACAATCTTATTATATATATATTTGTCATGTGTCACAATCATGTTAATTATTAACTTTGAAAAACCAAGCTTTATATATTAAGATATTTTTATAAATATTTTTAATATTTAATTTGCCAAAAATAATTTTAAAATAATGTTTTATATTTTTTAAAACCACGAATGCAAAATAAATACTATATATTAAATAGTTGTTTATATGAAATTATTTTGATTTTTTACAGTTTTTGTTAAAGACTTTCTGGAAAGTAAAACTAATTTTCAATAACTATGTAAGTATTATTTATATGGAAATATATTTTGATCTTTTACTTTTTTTTGTTGAAGAACTTTTGAAAAAGGAAAACTAACATTTAAAATTATATTTTTTTAATCTATTTTTTTAAAATATTTATTTAATACATGTCGCAATCTAAAATATATAACTGACATGTGTCGCGATCGTGTTAATTAGTAACTTTGAAAACTAAGCTTTATATAATAAGATCATTGAACTTAAAAAACTCTTTTATATTTTAATATAGAAAAACCATTAAAAACCTTAAAACAATTAAAGTAATTATCCTATTAATAAAAATAATAATATTTGGAATATATCCAAATATTCTCTGTATCAAAGTCGTTACCGAATTGTTGACTTATTGACTGCCGTAACGTAATCATATGTGTGCATGAGCCAGTGGCCCAGTCGTACATGCATATTTTGAGCTAGTTTCCCCATCCATCTCGAGACCATGCACTGAGCATTGGTCTGGTTCTTAGTGTGATTAGCAGCGATGTGAAGCGATCTTTAACTTCCGCATAACAAAAGCATGGATTTGTCATGAGAGATATTAAAACGGATAAGAGGGCCCTAAGCCATCAAGTTTATCATGAGATAAACTAGGCAACCTACTAGTCGACATTGCTCGTTATCAGAGAAAAAATTATGTTTTGATTCAATTCCAGTCATTCGAATTGTACTCCTAACCTTGTAGCCTGCAATATCCATTTTGTATCGTTAAACTGAATCTCACACTGTAAAAAGAAAAAAAAAAATCCTAACTCTCATTAAGGGCACATGCAATAAACCGAATTACAATGATATGCCTGAAGATAAGTTAATAAACACATCAGTTTACAATTGCGTTGGTCAGCAGAAAAGTAGTATAGAGCTAAAATAAGATTATAGCGATGTCATTTAGCATTAGAATGGAATACAACAGCTTTTATCGATTATACTAAACCAAGATGAATATCTTTTTCAAATATCTTTTTTTGAAAATAGTACACTCGTGTTAATATCTATACTCTTCAGTCTCCACTATATGATAACAAGCTTTATTATATTGTTTGAATTATTTCTAATTTTAACAACCTCTTCTACGTCTTTGATATCCATTATGAATATACTACACCATCAATCTCAAAGATGGAGTCTATATCAATCCATTCACAAGTCCACATTGTTTAGCACCACGTTGCCCTCTGCTGCTCCACATGGTTTGCTTGTCCTGTGCGAACCACATTTGATTCGCCTGTTTGGCCCGATATGCACTATGTGAGCCAGTGTCACCATTTGAAATCATGATACAACATCAAAGGTATTTCTATATAGTTTGTTTATCTCCAGCTAGTTGCTTCTTTTTTAATATAAAGTTAGAGTTTGCACATGGACCCATAAAGAATCATACAAAGTTGCGAGGAAAGGTTGCAAAAGAAACGTTTTAAAAATTGAGCTGTATAAGCCGCCGGGTATTGGGACACACATGAACACCAAATATCATAACATAAAGAATTCTCTATATATGCAATAGGGCGTTAATACATAACTTAAAAGAAAAAAGTCCAACGGGACGAGGAAACCGACCAGCAGCATATTCCCGGTGGCCCTTAATTAAAAAAGTAGCTGGTCGGTCCTACCTCAGATGCGCAGCCCTAGTACAATATCGAAAAGTATAATGTTGTTGTAGGCTTGTAGCACAGGGGGTATAATTGAATAATTTAATATTGACTCGCTTTGTACAAGAAACATGATATGTGTTGCTAAATATATAAAGAATTGTACTTTACACCGAATCGACTTGATAGTTATTCCAAAGTTAACAAAAAAAAATGTAACAAAAGAAAAGAGTAAAGACCATCATCCACTCAGGTCATTGATGAGTCAAAACACTCCTTAAAATACTTCCTTGGCTTCCTATAAATAGAAGGTCACTCTGTATACTCAAACACACCAAATCCACATCAAACACACATCACCAAAATGAAAACCTCAATCGCATTAGCCTTCTGTCTCACTCTCTCCTTAATCGGAGCACAAGCTAAAGTTCCCGTCGACGAGCAGTTCCGTGTGGTCAACGAAGGAGACTACACCGACTACAGTCCTATTGAATACAATGCCGACGTACGTGGCTTCCAACCCTTCAACGACAACTTCCGTCTCTGCTTCTACAACACAACTCCAAACGCATACACTCTCGCTCTAAGAATCGGAAACAGAGCCCAAGAATCAACTCTCCGATGGGTCTGGGAAGCAAACAGAGACTCTCCGGTCAAAGAAGACGCGACGTTGACTTTCGGAGAAGACGGAAACCTAGTACTCGCCGAAGCCGATGGTCGCGTGGTGTGGCAAACGAACACGGCTAACAAAAATGCCGTTGGTATCAAAATCTTGGAGAATGGCAATATGGTAATATACGACTCCAACGGGAAGTTCGTATGGCAAAGCTTTGATTCACCGACCGATACACTTCTTGTCGGACAGTCTTTGAAAGCCAACGGTCAGAACAAGCTCGTGAGCCGAAGGTCTCCATCGGTCAACGCAAACGGACCTTACAGTCTCGTGATGGAAGCCAAGAAGCTAGTTTTGTACTACACGACAAACAAAACGCCGAAACCAATAGCTTACTACGAATACGAGTTCTTTACCAAGATAACTCAGTTACAGTCGATGACATTCCAAGCTGTCGAGGATTCAGACACCACGTGGGGTCTACACATGGAAGGTGTGGACTCTGGTTCTCAGTTCAACGTCTCCACTTTCCTCTCGCGGCCTAAACACAACGCTACGTTGAGCTTTCTTCGGTTAGAATCAGACGGAAACGTCAGAGTTTGGAGTTATAGTACGTCAGCGAGTTCCACCGCTTGGGACGTTACGTACACGGCGTTTACAAACGATGATACTGATGGTAATGATGAGTGTAGACTCGCTGAGCATTGTGGTGAGTTTGGTTTGTGTAAGAAAGGACAGTGTAACGCTTGTCCTAGCGACAAAGGGCTTCTTGGTTGGGACGAGGCTACTTGTAAGACTCCGAGTCTGACTAGCTGCGATCCCAAGACGTTTCATTATTTCAAGATCGAAGGAGCAGATAGTTTTATGACTAAGTACAACGGAGGCTCGTCGACTACTGAGAAAGCGTGTGGGGACAAGTGTACGAGAGATTGTAAGTGTTTAGGGTTTTTCTATAACAGGAAGAGTTCGAGGTGTTGGTTGGGTTATGAACTCAAGACATTAACTAGAACCGGAGATTCTTCGCTCGTTGCTTATGTCAAGGCTCCTAATGCTAACAAGAACTCAGTTCTTGCCATTTGAAGTGTCCAACTACTTAATTTGTTGGTGTGTTGTTTTGAAGTATAATAATAAGTGTTAATTACATGTGTCGTTTGTTTTACTTTTTTTCTTAAAGTTGTTGCTATTGGTCTATGTTATTTTAAGTTGAGATAAGTTTTTTTTAAGTTAAGATAAGTTGGTTCTCATGCTATATATCTATAATAAAATGAAGTAAGGTTCATCAATCATGTTCAATTATCAAAAATTCCTAACCTCGTTTATTAAAAAAATGAATGTCGTTTAGACTTATTTTCTGTATCTTATTTTTAATGAGATTTTACTAGATTCATAAAATTGTGTTGAGAACATAAACAGTATATATCATACAAATATATTGGAAAGGTTATAAAAGATCTTTAGAATCTATAACAAAATCCGTATCGTATAATAATTAAGCTTCCTTTGATAGACTATTCTGTGACGGAAGACTATGTGAATAAGGTTGTTTATTTTAGTGATAATCTTTTTGATTCTAACTTGTTTGATTCGTGATTGTACGTATAGAAGTGTTCAAACTCTCTCGTATCATTCCAGTTGAAGGTTATAAAGAAATTGACATTGGAGAATCCAAAGCTTATCACATAGCGTGGAAGAATCAAACCCAATTGAGATTAACGCTGAATTTTGTGTACGGAAATTAAGTACGCATGATCTTATGTTAACCTTTTTTTGAGAATTAATCATTAGGTTAACTCATGCATGTTTATTATTACAGTTGGAAATTGTGAAAATAATTTTTGGTTGACGGTATTACAATCGGAGCATCAAAAGCTGTAAGTGAGGAAGTGATTACACAGACGAAGAGGAACACATCGTTCAAAAAAAAAAAAAAAACAATTTACTTCTCCACATGTCAAACGTGAAATGCAGCATGTAAATCTGCAACCCAATCACAATTCTAGACTAAGTATGTTCTTTTTGAAAGATTAGTAGACTAAATATTTTGTAAACAATATATCGAAGAAGGACAAACAAGTCAGTAGACTCCTCAAGATAAAATTTTAATTCGAAACGAAGTATGAAAAATTCATTTCATCTTTGGTCTTGATATTGTGCATACATCCTGTTATAGCAACTGCACTGCACATCAACAAAAAAATATCGTTTTTATCTCGGACATTACATAACTTAAACCTAAAAACATAAACGTTCTACTAGAATTTCCTTATAATTGTTAAAGTATAACCAAAATATCTCAAACTATATATAGAACACAAGACAAAACTAAGAAAAAATCTAGAACTCATATATCATAGATTAGGATACTAATTAACTAATGTATGTGTATCAGTATAATTAGGCATGGGTACAGATCGGATATCCGAATGATTTGAAGGTATTTGTGATTTGCTTTGTATGTCACGGATATCTAATTTTTCGATTTGCTTTGATTCGGAAAAATACGGATATTCAGAGAAACGAATATCCGGAAAATAAATAGATATTTACGGATATTTATGAATACTTACGAATATTTCATATGTTTTGATTAATACAAATAATGTTAAAAGTTTGATACAAATTTGTTTTGTAAAACATTTTTTGGCATAATATATAACATAAAAATTAAAAAAAAAATAGTGAATTTGCATATTTTGTAAAAAAATTAAACTTGGTCAACAATTAAAATAACACAAAACTTAAGAAAAAAAAATATAGTTGCCATACATATTTACTTTTTCTTTTATGTAATACTTTTATATAAGTAATAATGTGAATAAAATTTGTCAAATCTTATATTAGAATAATAATTATATAATTTTATACATTAAATACTTTAAATAAAATAAAGATATACATATATTTAAAAATTATCGGATCGGATCGGATATCCGCTTCCCAAAATTTTAGTATTTGTGATTTGCTTCGATTTTAATGGATATTGATTTTTAGTATTTGTTTTGTTTTGAAAACTTACGGATATCCATAATTTTTGGATCGAATCGAATAACGAATGAAATCAAATTTAGCGGATAAAATGCTCAGCCCTAAGTATAATACCTTGAAATTAACGATTGTTAAATTATTATGACGTGTTATTAGGGCAAGATTATCAGTGGTCTTGGGACAAAATCTCTTAAGTTTTGTCGGTCCCTTAAATTTTTTTTTGGTCGGTTTTCGTAAAAGTCCAGCCCTTAATTGAGGGATTTTCCTTCTGTTTCATTCCCGGTCCCCGTATTTTCCCCTTAAAAACTTGTGTTAAGGCATCCCCTATAATCTTGTCCTTAGGCTAAGTCCCCTTGAAGTCGAAAGAGACTATTAATTTTTTTTCGAGTCAACCCATTGACAAGTCCCCTTGAAGAATCCAAAAAGGTTTTAGAAATCGAAATCGGAAGAACATTAGAACACCAATCTTACGTGGATTGGAGAGAGTGATGACTTATACATTATACTAGGCCCGTATGCGTGTCCGTGTCATTTGTAAATGAGTGGAAATACTAGCGAAGAGGGGTTATTTTTTTAATTCCTTTTGGCTAACAAAAAATTCCGACTACTTTGGGTTCGTAATCTCCTTTCATCTTTGGACATATCTTTATAAGTACTACGTTTAAAGGCGTGAAACAAGATTCGAGCTTAAGGACACAACGCAACCTTCCTTTTGATACACTGAGGGATCTTGAGTTAACTAAATGTCAGATATATTGTGAATGTCAAAATATATATATATATATATATATATATATATTTAAAACGGTTTCTTTGGAAATTATATAGATACAATATATGATATTCTAGTACATGCATGTACAACCCAGTTTAGACAAAGCCATAGACCCTGAAAATTAAAGTAGGTAAGTTCCTTAATTAATCTTGAAAATTTAACTTATTTTGTTAGGGTTTCCCTCGTAATTATTTGACCCTTTTAAATCGATCAATGCCATGTTAATTGTCATAAATATTTGATATGAAGTTCATTTATGGCGTTTTATTATGACTTTCCAAGAAAGTTGAAGGGGTTAATTAGGTTAACAGATGCGATGAACATTGGATCGTGAGAGCCTTTAAATAGGAGAGAGCATCACTGATGTCAACACACAAGACTTCACAACACTCTCTCTCGCTCCTAAAATAATCTTTTCGTTGTTATATTCGACCCCTTCGTTTACTATGTCAAGTTCCAGAGGAAATGGTGGTGGCCTGGACTCGGATGATCAAATCAACAAAGTAACCGGCGACACCAATGAAGCAGCTAGTTTACCAGCAAGCCTCTCTGTTCCTTGTGAAGATGTTCGCACAGATGAAAACGTGAGTACAAAATGCTTATTTTAACCATGACATTAGTTACATTTCTCACTTGTTTTATCATATTGTAAATTTCAAAATTGAAACTCTTTTAATTGTATTGTTTGTTTTAATGTATATAGCGCGGTTTTACTTGTATTTTTTCAGTTGGTGGATTTGGATAATCCAAAGCTTCATGAAGAAATCGTGCGGAGGAACCAAACATATGTATGGCAAAGTAGATCCATATGTTATATATGTCAAACAAGCTAATACTGCATATTTTAATATTTTCATTTTGGAAATTGATTGTGTATACGCGTGTCTATTTGATTTTAGTTGGCTGATATACATGAGGAAAACCAACAGCTTTATGAAGAAGTGCTTAAACAAAGTATGAAGACTAACACTGCACTTGCTAAACAGTCCGAATTATATGAAAAACTGGTAAACGAATATCTGTGTATATATAGATCAATTCATAAGCTGATTAATTAATTAAATATTATTGAATTCAGTTTATTTTCTAATATATTCTTTAGATACTTGGGTCAAGCAAGTCCCTCGGTGCAAACTGGCTACGGGTAAACTCTCCGGATACCAACTTGAAACCGGATGGTAAGAGATTGCTTGGGCAGGAAGAAACCTCCGAGGCTGGATCGAAGAAGAAAATGCAGAAGTTGAATCCGGAAGAAGATCGATCCTCTGGGGATCAGAAAGATTAATATGCCTATGAGCGTAAACCATGAAGCATGAAGATTTCAGTATGAAGTATTATCACATTCTTCTTATTTTATTTATCTAATTCGCAGAAGAAAAGATATTATCACAAGAAACAAGTTTTTAGTTTGGATCTGAAATCTGAATTTGGGTTTGGAAAGGTCCAATATATTGTTTTCTTATAACAAAAGCCCAGATTTAAAATTTTACATTGATTATTTGTCCATGTGATGGTCCACCTTCTTTTTATAAATTCGTACGCACCTGATTATTTTGCCGCAAAAATATATAAAAAAAATAACTTGATTCGTTAAACCTTCCTATCCCATTCGACAACGAAGTAATCCTACTGTTCGTTAAGATTAATCCAACGGCTGATACAGAAACCAGTTCTACACGAAATATCTCGCTCTCTTTCTTATGACCCGATTGTAAAAGTGGGTCCCTGTCGTAGTCACTTAAGGAACAGCCCTGTTATTCTAGCGTCTTCTCTCGTCACAGTCATCTCTCTTGGATAAATATCTCTCCTCCTATTCTTCTTCATCAATACTGTCCTCATTTCCAGAGCATCTCGTATCCTTCGCTTCGGTGAGTGTTCTCCTTCCCTCCTCTGTGTTTCGATGTAGATTAGTATCTACGTACGATCGGATTAGTTGATGATTCGTTGCTCCTTGGCGGTTTAATTTTGGTTTTCACTAGTAGTCGTGCTCGACCAGTGTGAAATTTTTGGTTTTGAAGTTTTTGATTTTTGTTTGTTCATATGCAATTGTACAGTACTACACCTCTGTATTATTTGCTAATTGATTGTTATAATCTCTCGTGAATCCTTCGTTGAAATGGTTTACTGTTGCTAGGGTTTTGTTGTAATCAAGGTTTCAACTAGAAAAGGAAAGGACTTTATCATTTGCAGAGTCAAAAGTCTTTCACTTTATTTATTTCTTACACGCTGCTGCTTTGCTTGGTTGCTGTATTTTGAGGGAGTCTAAGTAGTAAGTGATTTTAGCACTTTTAATGCGTGTTACCTTGTCTGTCTATCGTTATCTGTTTGAGGAAGACCAAGTAAAATATTGTACCTTTAGTATTACTACATATACAGTTTCTTAAAATATAGTATATTTTAGTTGACTAATATAGGTCCTTTGATTCTGACTTGTCCTGACTTTGTTGTTGTTGATGAACAGGTGAAAATGGGAATATACTCTAAAACGGTTGCTGTGTCACTACTCATTGTCTCGTTCCTGCTGTTTCTCTCTGCCTCTGCTGAGCGTAACGATGGAACCTTCAGAGTTGGTCTGAAGAAACTTAAGTTGGATCCCAATAGCCGTATTGCACCACGTGTCGGTTCGAAGCAGTTAAAGCCCCTGAGAGCTTACGGTCTTGGAGATTCTGGAGATGCTGATATTGTCACGCTGAAGAATTACTTGGATGCTCAGTACTACGGCGAGATCGCTATTGGTACTCCACCGCAGAAGTTCACCGTGGTTTTCGACACTGGGAGCTCTAACCTCTGGGTGCCATCATCAAAATGCTATTTCTCGGTGAGCAGTAACATATGGGTCTATATAATTGCTGAAAAAAAGTGGTCAAGATACATTGCAGAAGAGAATATTTTAATGTGTGCTTCTGTACGTTGTGTAGATTGCATGTCTCTTCCATTCCAAATACAAGTCGTCGCGTTCAAGCACATATGAGAAGAATGGTTTGTTCACTCTCTCTATTTAAAACTTCTTTCCTGAATTGGTTATGTAGTCTTTATTGCTGTTTTGTGTTCTGAAAGTGTTGGATGTGTTTCTAATGAGGTCTGTTTGCTTAGTAGAGGATACTTTTCCACCTTTGTTCAAAGATGCAACATCTTTACTGATGTGAGCTATGATGTGATAACTAAGTCGCTTCTCTTCGATGCAGGAAAATCCGCTGCAATTCACTACGGAACTGGGGCAATTGCTGGTTTCTTTAGTAATGATGCCGTCACGGTTGGCGATTTAGTTGTCAAGGATCAGGTAAAGTATATCCTACCCTACTCAACACTCCTTTACGTATATCGATGCTACTTCACTAATCTTCCTTGTCTATCTTATCAGGAGTTTATTGAGGCAACCAAAGAGCCTGGTATAACATTTGTTGTAGCTAAATTTGATGGTATCCTTGGTCTTGGATTCCAAGAGATCTCAGTTGGAAATGCCGCTCCTGTTTGGTAATGCTTGCAATTTTCTTCTCTTGATTGGGTTGAGCTTACTACATTCCTGTAGCTTTAATCTCGTTCCATGATGTCTTTTTTATATAACAGGTACAACATGCTCAAGCAAGGTCTCATCAAGGAGCCGGTGTTTTCATTTTGGCTTAACCGTAACGCTGATGAGGAAGAAGGTGGTGAACTTGTATTTGGAGGCGTTGATCCAAAGCATTTCAAGGGAGAACATACTTATGTCCCTGTTACACAAAAGGGTTACTGGCAGGTTTGTTATAGATCGCCTTCTTGCCTTGTTTTGTTATAAACGTCTTCCAATGGTCTAACCCCAGCCTTTTTTCTGGTGTGTAATAGTTTGACATGGGTGATGTACTCATTGGCGGTGCACCCACTGGTATGTATAACATTAATATGCCTCGTTCTTTATAATATATATATATATATATATATATATATATATATATATATATATATATATATATATATATATAGCTGGTCGTAACCAATTAAAAAGGTTTACTATTTTTGTTTGCTGTGGACGACTGGATCTAAATTTTTGAATCATTGTTATACAGGATATTGCGAAAGTGGATGCTCTGCGATAGCAGATTCTGGAACATCTTTGCTTGCGGGTCCAACAGTAAGCACGAATCCGAACTGGTTCTAGTGGTTTGTGAAGAGTAGTATTGGTAGTAATACGCTCTTATTTTTGTTCTTCTTTGTGTAGACTGTCATCACCATGATAAACCATGCTATTGGAGCAGCTGGAATTGTTAGCCAGCAGTGCAAGATTGTTGTGGATCAGTACGGACAAACCATTTTGGATCTGCTTTTGTCTGAGGTAAGTATGCTTATCAGACTAGCTAAGAATCTCTGTGACAAATCAAATGCTGTGTATGCCACTCTCGTTATGTTAATGAAATTGACTTACAGTACCCCTTTCGGTTTTTGCAGACCCAACCAAAGAAAATATGCTCGCAGATTGGTCTGTGCACGTTCGATGGTAAACGTGGTGTCAGGTAAATCTCCAGTGATTTCGTTCATGTTTTAGAGAAGCTCTATCTTATGGATATTGCAATTAAGTCCATGATCTTTTTTTTCTGCTTGATATACTATCTTTTAACTATGATTCTTCTTTTATTGTTTAGTATGGGTATTGAGTCAGTGGTAGACAAAGAAAACGCCAAATCGTCCAATGGTGTTGGAGATGCCGCGTGTTCTGCATGTGAGATGGCAGTTGTTTGGGTACAGAGCCAGTTGAGGCAGAACATGACTCAGGAACGCATATTGGACTACATCAACGATGTAAACAACAAACACCTTTTGATAAATTCTGTTAAACCTTTCTTGTTTATTTGCTAATGTTGCTGGCTTTCCTGGACAGCTATGCGAGCGTCTTCCCAGCCCAATGGGAGAGTCTGCAGTGGACTGTGCACAACTCTCGACCATGCCCACTGTTTCTCTCACCATTGGAGGCAAAGTCTTTGATCTTGCTCCAGAGGAGGTAAAATCAAGAAAATGATTGATATCTTGTAGTTCTCACTTGAATATCACCTCTTATCTAATATCTTGGCATTGGTATGGTGTGAGCAGTATGTTCTGAAGGTTGGTGAGGGTCCTGCGGCGCAGTGCATCAGTGGCTTTATTGCACTCGACGTTGCTCCACCTCGTGGACCTCTCTGGTAAGTAAAATGGTTCTACACTGCAGAACAGTTTTCATCTCCTCTCTTTCAATAAAACTTTGCTAACCGGAAAAGCATGGTTGTAAAATGTGACAGGATCCTTGGAGATGTGTTCATGGGCAAATACCACACCGTGTTTGACTTTGGAAAAGAGCAGGTCGGGTTTGCAGAGGCAGTGTAAAACACCTCGAGTATGGTTTTAGTTTGGGTGAACAATGCGGTCTCTACAAGTGTTGGTATGTTATGTTGTTTAAAAGACTTGTCGTAGTAGTTGTTGTAATGGTAAGGCCGTTGTAGTTTTGGAGATACTAGCTTTGTATATACCTATCGTTAAGGTAAGTTCGATGTTGAAAGACTAAAAATAAAATTCTCTATGCTTAGTAACCATATAAAATCTATTTTCGAATCAGTATAATCAAATTGTTAATCATACATTGGATACAGTAGAATACACATCTAAAGTTGACGTCCTACGCTTCGTGCAAATGTTGTTTTTCGCAATGTGGTTCTTCTTCTTTATGCTATTCCAAGATGGAGGATGGCCAGAGACGTGTCCACATTGCAATCTCTTTTTTACAACTTAGCTTTCTGATTCCTCCGTAGAACCCGTCTTCCTCGTTACCTTCTTCTCTATGATCTCTCTTGTTGATCATTGTTCTTCTCCATCTCGATCCCATTGTGTACTGGTTGAATTCCAACACCACCGTCTCTGTTTTTCCATCAATACTTTACCATTTAGCACAACATATTAATGCAAAACAATGGTTTAGCCATATGATTAGGGGATTAGGCATGACTAAGATGCTAGTAAACAAAACCTATCTGTCCTTTTCTAATTGATTTCTACTTTCTGTGGTGATGCAACGTGCCAAGAAAGGAAAAGATCTGGAGTGATTGAGTTTTGGTGATGAGGACATAAGTAGAGCTTTCAACATCAGTTGAAAACATACATTTATCTAAATGTATAAGAAAACCAAGACATATCGCCATCATCATCATCATCATTTGTCTTTTTGGGGACCAATTCTCGAATTAGGCCTCTTCAATGTTCACACTTTCCAACAAAGTGTTGGGAACTTAATGGAAGAAAATGATTAAAAACAGAACATGAAGCTGAGAAGAAGAACTCACCACTAAGATGGCAATGACAATGGTTGAGATCTCCATCACACGATTCCAAATGGCCAACGATACCATACCACCATCCTAACACAACAAATCACCACCACAAGCTTTGTTTCAGAATCATAGTCTGTTCAAAACCTAGAGTTATCAAAAGATCTTACCATAAGGGAACTCTTTGTTCCTTCTCCACTGAATCTCAATGTGATCTCCAGGTTTCAACTCGTCTAGAGACTCTGACACATGGAGATGATGAGGAGATGCCTCAAGGGGAGCTGCTCTTATCCTCTCCCATGTCACTCCCTTCTCAACCGCAACTGCTCTTCTACCATGTGGTGGATACCTAAAATCCCCAAAACAGAGTTTACTTTATATGAACAACTTGTGGTCAAATGTGAACATCAGATATGTTAATACCTGGCTTGAAAAGTATCAGTGAGTGTGTCATAGCTAAGCTCTGCATCATAGCATGACAACATGAACCCTACATGCCCATTCTGCTCTTACACCAAAAGAGAACACACCACTTTAATAATCAAATCCAGAAAAAAAAAACTAACCATGTTTATAAAATTGATCACCTCACGGTTGTAAACTTGAGCTGGGAACCAAAAACGACCATTCTCAAGGGAGATATAGAAGCTCATAGTGGAATCAACTGGCAGAGTCTTCCTCTGTTTACTATCATCATCTCTCAAAACAGAGGAAATAGATCGAAGACAAGAGATGAGTTTATCAAACCCAAGAGGATGACCGTTTTGGTGATGAGGTGAAAAATCAATATGACGTGAGGAAGAAGAGAGATAGCATTTCCACTCTCTATACGCAGCAGGGCCAAGGATCTTTCCCCATTTGTTCACCAAGTGTTTCTCCCACAGATGATCACTCACACACCTCTCCCTCATGGAGGTACACACCATAGCCATACTAGAGAGTCCAGACGGTGGGAGAAGGTCGAGAATGCGGTCGAGAGCCAGGTCAGGGAGGTCGAGGATTGACATCTGGTCTAGCACAGGAGAGGAGGCAGGATCAGATGTGGTGGTTGGATGCAGAGTGCTGGTGAAGAGGAAGTTCTTGGAGAGGTAGAAAGAGAGCAGGGTTTTGGTCTCAGATGCCCATGGAGGAAGAGATAAAGATTTGGACAAGAAAAAGAAAGAGAGACAGGAGATGAGAAAGTAGAGAAGCATTATTATTGGGTGTGTTTTGTTTTCTTCTTTTCTGATCTGTTGTGGCTGTTTCTGAGAGTATAAATGGAAGGAGAGGATAGGTAGATGACCAATAGGAATTGAGAGATTACCCAACCAGCTTATGAAAAAAAACAATAAACTATTGTTTTTTGGGAACTTGAAGCTGAATGAAGTTGCCAAGTTGAATCAAGAGATGGTTTGGACCCCACAAAAACCCAGACGACAGGAAAGAAAAGGCTTTACAAAAATCCAGACAAAACCGAGATAATGCGTAAAGAATGTGCCAATTACGCCGAAGGGTGTTATTTAAAAATCAATAGAAAGAATAATTTTTAAAGAAAAAGGTCTAGTTGGTGTCATTGGGATTTCCAAGGGCAGTGGGAAGATTGAGAGAATCGGATCTGGGGCACCAAAAACAAAAGATTCATTGAACCCAAAATCATAAACAATTTTTTATAGAAAAACTATTAATTTATTGTCAGTTGTTATAAAAACATAAACAAACCAATAAGGAGGATGAAGAAGGGAGAAGAGGAGCCTGAAGAGTTTTGGCACCTAGGCTCCACCTTCTACAGAAGAAACAGATTGCTCTCTTCTTCCTCCTCCCAAACTCTCAAGATACCAGGCCAACAAAAAATGCAAACAATCAAATCGTCCTCTCTTATAAAACTCCATTTTTAAAAATAGCAAAAACTTGGATTATGAAAATGATGAGAGGCTACTGCTTATTTACCCTTTTTGTCAGCAATACCAAAGAGAGAGATAGATATAGAGAGCAATACAATTTCAATTCCATGTTTACCACAACTTCCAGTGCTCTATTATTCTACAGCCTGCAAACATCTTTACAACACACACAAAATGCGGAAAGGAACAGCATCTTCCCTTGAGGTTAGAAGAGGTCATAACAAACTTGTACACCCGGGCTAGATGCTTATATTCCAATCATCTTCATTGCATTTAGCCATCACTCAAATGTTTAGGAATCAAATTGCCTTCCTTGCAATGAGCTTAGCAGCTCGCGGCTTGTGTGTTCCACCACGAATAAGTAGTACACTAGTCCCAAAACTTCTTCCCAAACCATCCTTCCTGGTCTGCCACAGCCATACTTTGTTGTCTCTGTCACTTTAATGAAGAACATGTCTCTACAGATCATTCCCAGTGCAAAACCATTCTCCAACTCTATAGTCCTCAAAACAGCATGACTATGTACTCTACATGAGTTGCTACACATGTATTCCATGACCGTACACGTCAATTCTTTGTCGAGGACAATATCTTTCTCCACCAGTTTCTCGACAAGTTCCTTTAACTTGTCTGAATATCCCTGTGAAATACAATACTTCAACACAGAATCGCAAATATGAGCATCAGGTTGAATCAACTTGTCTGTATCTCCACCAATCTTTTTTCGACAAGTTCCTTCAACTTGGAAAAACGAATAACATCTAGTTTTGCTATCGAGGTGATTTTGAGTTACTCTTGCTGCTACTGTTATATGTATAGAAATAAGAACCAACTGGAATCGGCATATGGGATATAGATCATTTGATCATTCCAACTTCAGCTAAAAACACTCGGAAAAAAAAAGAAACAAACCTATCTTTGTGTTTTTGTATTCCCTCTGATTTACTCCCATCATCTTCCATATGTTAACACAAGATTCAATTACCAAACACCAAGCACCCTATTAACAAACTCCAACCGTCATATCACAAACAAGTTTAAACCTAAGCAAAATAATATTGGAGTAGAGACTGGCTTGGCTCAAGTATTCTTCTTGATGCTTGAACGCGAAATTCTTGAATCCACAGTGTGCAATTGGTTTCGAAGATCCTGGTTTTCCTCGGACAACCGGTTAAACTCTATCAAGAACCCTTCAGATTGCTTCTGCAGAGCGATTCCACTTGTTTCTTCAGTGCGGATTTCTTTAGTCTTTGCCTCGATCTCAGCAGCCAGCTGCTTTTGTCTTTCCTGAAGAGACGTGATCTCTTGCTTCAAGCTTTTGACTTCATCTGAAACCCTGGCTTTCTCACCTTCCAGAACCGATCCTTCCTTCTTTATAACTTCCATGGTCTTCCTTCTCATGCGCAGCTCTCTCATGTAGTGGTGCAGCCTGTCTATCATCAGCCCAAGGAAAAGAAACCCACCTGAAACGAATAACACACAACACACAACTAAGGCTTTTACCAATGCACACAAAAGAAAGCAACTTTGAAAGCCTATTTTTCAAACCGATTACATGGATACTTGTACCTAAGGTTTACCAAAACATAAAACGTAGGTTCAAGGCTTGAACTTAGACTGGAGAAGCTGATTTCCAATAAACAAACCATTATGGAACTATACGGATCTCTCCACTTCCCCAATTTGATGGAATCAAAGGAGGAAACTCGGTGATAAATTGGTAAATTAAGAGCTAAAATCATCAGTCTTTCTACTCTAAACGCCACACGAGTAAAAGAGCCAAGCAATCACACTAAGGTTTTACACAAAAGCAGAAGACATAGTTTCAAGGCTCGAACTGAGACTGGATCGCTCCACATTCCAGTTTGATTGGAAAAATCAAGAGCTAAACCATCAGTAAATCAACTCTACACACGACTATTCAAGGATTCACAAGATCCATCACAAATATTCACAAGAGATCTCAACCTCTACTTAAACCGGATCTCGAATTCTCTCCACTAGTAATTTCCGGTTAACAGTACTAAAAACAAACCGGATCTAACCAGAGAAGCGGACAGAGCTTGCTTTACCCATGAGAGTCGATTCAAGGAGATGCTTAGACATGATGACCTCATCCGTCGGGTTCACTGCACCTTCCTCGATCCATCGCTTCTGGATCTCCATCATACTGTACACGCTTGCCACCAGCACCACGCACACCGTCGCGGAGACGGTCTGTACCACCACCGGTCCGCGCCCGCGCTTCGCGCGATCCAGGCTCATGATCAGGAGCTTCCGAATCGGCGTTTTGAAGGAAAGCGCGAGTATCACCGCGACCTCGGAGAGTACAACCGCGAAGAGTAGGTGTTGCATCGTGTTGATCTCGAGAACTTTCCTTGCCGTCGGCTAATACGAAGAAGGAAAGTTCAAGTCTTAAGCGAGGAGGAAATAGGCAGCAGGTGTGACATGTACTAACTCGCTTTTGAACTTTTGTGTATTTATCCGTTTAGTCCCTGTATAGTAAACATTTTACAAATAGCTCGATTATTTAAGAAATTGTCACTGTAGCCCAAACAGTGACATCTACTACCTTCACTTTTGAACTTTGATTTAGTCCCTAAAGTTTTAAAACGGTTTTAGGATAGTTCATGGTTCATTTTCCCTCGCGGACTTCCTTTTCGTTTTTCTAACAGGAACCATGAACTCTTAACACGTCAAAGGTAATAATGGATAAGGTCCTTGTGATACGTGAGAAGATGTACTGGGACGAGCTTGCTTCGCGAATAAGATGCTAAAAGGTTATTGTCATCGATAAAAAAGGACATTTGAGAAATTTGAGAATCAAGTTTAAAGAGAGTATAACGGATGATGAGCAGTCTCGTAACAGTTTGCATACTACAGAAGTACAAAGTGTGTCGAAGTTTTCTCGTTTTGGAATAAAGAAGATATTTTGGTGGTGCCGGAATCAGGCTGCTAAAGTACGAAAATAGCCTTAGGTTCCTCCACTCTTTAGTCTTTACCATAGCTTGTTCTTGACCCAGAAAAGAAGGAAAACTACACCCAACACGATCGCTACTGGTGCCCATTTCCTGATCAAAGCCTGGTTTTACCAATATCGAAATGTTTCAGAACCAAACCTTGAGAGCTATATAAACTAATAAACATTTACGTAACAAGTGACCAGTGTTGTTGCATTGTCTTAATATAGGGAATATACAATCAAACTCACCTGACGATTCAAATCTTTAGCTTTATCAGCATATATACGAGATTCAGAAGTTAGCCTACTCGACATCTCACTCACCTCTGCATTAGAGAAAAAAAACAAGAACAGGGATTATAACAAATGTGCATGACTACTATTCTCTTGATTCAAAAAGCGTAAGGAAAGATCATAGGAGTAGATAGGGCGCGCGCTTACGGTCCAGCTTTTCACCAACACCAAGGACTTCCTGCACATTCCTCGTCATAATCTGATGGACCTCATAGAGTTCATCATTCAACTTGGCGATATTCCGTTGCGTACGAGTGTCTTGGTACAGTTTCTTCGTTTTCTGTATGAAAGTATCTACAACAACAAAAAAAGAGTGAGAAATCCAGAAAGAATGTTTCCATTGAATACCGTAGAGAGTCTACACTGTACACATACCAAATTTAATAAAGGCATAAGGTCGAGCAGCTGTTTCAATGTTAGGCCCGTTGACACGTTCAAACTCATTCCTGAGATCTTCAAGGTACTGGAACGCGAGTTTCTTGGGGTAAGAGCGGTCACACATTGTCAAGTAGCACACACGTCCTTCTATGATGTAACTAAAAGTTCTCTGATCAAGGAATGACATGACAAAGGCCGTATACAAAATATCACACATGATAAAAGTAGTCACGACACCTCAAAGATAATGCAATAAACTGGTGCAAACCTACGCGAGACTACATAGAGACAGATGCAACTCTTAATCAAACATCATCATGAAATCTATCAAAATCAAATCAATAGGGGATGTTAAGAGGATACTGGAAAACATAGGGGCCAGTTTCGACAGACATTCTTGACGCTTCGTTATGACCTCTGGAGAGATTCTTGAACAGAGACTTGACCTGTTGCTTATACATGTCGGAATCTGGTAAGTCACGTCCATCATCTAGTCCCTCTGCTAGAGGTAAACCGTCAGTAACACGAGCTATCAATGTCATCTTCACCATCTTCCTTCTCCAATAACAAATTCACTGCAATTATTATATAATCAAATTCAAAAGAAATCAAATATCTGATATCAAAACTCAATTCAGAATCTAAATTTTCGATCCCAAAACGAAGCAATCCCCTTGTACAAAATTCTCAATGAACATGTGTTTGAACTAACCTGATACGAGAGTATTCAAACGGTTCTTCTCGATTCTAAGGATCTGAGAACCAGGAGATCGACGATGATGATCCAAGGTAGTGAATTATTTATTTTTTATTATTGTTATTTTTTTTTTTTTGTTGGTCGAAATATTATTTACGACAGATCTATGTTCTGCGTTACGAGGCCTCACGTGATTGGGGGCCTGTGACATGTTTTGGATGACGTGGCGCCTTTGCCTCGTCCATGATTTTTGAAATTGCAACTGGTCCTTCTGATTAAACCGGTCGGTTCATGAGCAAATCGGAAAAACCTCTTTCTTACCTGGAGGTTTGAAACTTACTCAAATTCGTTTGTCTTCTCCATACGATCACCGGATCACGTAATCAATGGCGGAAGCCATGGAATCAAACTCGAAATCCAGGAAAGAACTCATCTTGATCAAGTACGCTGTCATCTCACGACTCCTCGTTCTCTTCTTAACCATTCTATGGCGGAGCTTCCTCCAACCGTACGATACATCCGCCGTGCTCAACCCGCCTTGTCTTCATCACAAAGAAGCCACCGAAGACTCTCCTCCTCCACCACTCAGTGCATTCTCGAAGACCCTTGAAAACAGCGTCGTTTGGGACAGCGTGTACTTCCTCAGGATCAGTGAGTGTGGGTACGAGTATGAGCAGACTTACGCCTTCTTGCCTCTTCTTCCCTTCTTCACCTCTCTCCTCTCTCGCACAGGTAAACGTTTTTCAATACTTTACTGATTTGGTCTTTTTTTTAATGTCTTGGAGTTTCTGAGTGATGAGAAAACATATTGTTCAGTTTTTGCGCCTTTGGTTCCGTTGATTGGTCTTCGAGGTGTAATGGTGTTGTCTGGTTACGTCGTCAGCAACTTGGCCTTTGTGTTTGCTGCTATCTATCTGTTCAGGTACCAGCCTTTGTCTCTCATAATAAGTCAAAGTCTGAGTCTTTTGAGCCCTACAAGTTCAACATCTTACTTAAGCAATTAACATTTGCTGACAGAGTTTCAGTTATTATCTTGAAGGACGCTGAAGCATCATTCAGAGCTTCAGTTATGTTCTGTTTCAATCCAGCGTCAATATTCTATTCATCAATGTAAGTGTATTCAAACACTGATGTCTTTGTTCATTTTTTCGAGAGTAAAAAGTTTAAAGTAACTAACTGGAGGTTGAATAACTTCCATTATGAATCTCAGATATTCAGAAAGTCTGTATGCTCTGTTTTCAATCGGGGGATTGTATCACTTGTTATCTGGCGCCAGCAATGTAGCCGTTCTCTGGTTTGCACTCTCTGGTTGTGCAAGGTCCAATGGGATTCTCAATGCTGGTTATATTTGTTTCCAGACGATGCATCGAGCATATGAGGCTTTCTATCTGAAAAGGCGCGTTTGTGTGAGTGAGTTAATGCATATTTCATTCAAAGTTTCAGAAGTTATGGTCTCAAGTCAAAGCATTTGTAATTCTTTGGGGGGTACTATAGTGATATGTTTCTCGTCTCAGTTGTCTGTGCAGGTTTTAGTTAGTGGATTTCTTCGATGCGTATGCATTTGTCTTCCTTTTGTAGCATTTCAAGCATACGGATACTATAACATATGTCATGGACGTAAGCTAGATGAATTAAGGCCTTGGTGCAAAGCAAAGGTGCCTTTGCTTTACAACTTCATTCAAAGTCATTACTGGTACGTTTTGAACGATAACCTTTTTTTTTTCTTGTTCTTGCAAATTTTCGTTCATTTATTTGATTATGAGGCTTAACGTTCTCGATGACATAAATTGTGACAGGGGAGTAGGGTTCCTTAGATACTTTCGGTTTAAACAGCTCCCAAATTTTCTGCTCGCATCGCCAGTTCTGTCTCTGGCTGTGTGTTCAATTATAAGTTACATTAAGACTCGGCCTGAGCTTTTCATTTCACTGGGATTTCAAGCTACCGAGAAAGAAAAGAGATCTTCTGCAAGGCTTTATTCTCTGATGGATGCACTTGAGCCAGATGGTAGAACTTCATCAAATGAAGGTATTCTTATCTTCATTATGTAGTTTTATAGTTCCAAAATTGATCGATCCTCTGTGTTTTCCTGAGTAGGAAACCGTGACATTAGGCAGAGAAAACCGAGTAAAAAGAAGGATGTGGCTGTCACCAATGCAGCTGTGAAATCCAACTCGCCAGAAACGTCAGGATACTTTTCAGCTGATGTTTTTCCATTTGTTGTACACTTGGGTTTAATGACAGCCACAGCGTTCTTCATCATGCATGTTCAGGTTACATTCCCCCAAAATAATTAAAATAAACTCGTATCAGAAGATGACATGTTTTTTTTTGGGAAAGTCATTGTCCTCATGTGTGCGTTGTGATAATTGCAGGTTGCAACACGGTTCTTGTCAGCAAGCCCTTCTCTTTACTGGTTTGCATCTCATTTGATTGCATCTCCTAAACATAGGAAATGGGAATACTTGATATGGTCATATTGTGCAGCCTACATCCTACTTGGCACTCTTCTCTTCTCAAATTTCTATCCATTCACTTGATTTAAAAAGTTCACAGCATCTTTGTTGTTTCATCAGAGAATCAAGACGTTGGTATACAACGGCAAAATTGACGGATACTTGTGGTTAGTCCAGAGAACCAACCAGTTTTGTTGTTTCTGCAGGATTTTAGCTCATTAGTATTAGGTTCTGCTCTGCTATTAATCTCATTTGGCAAGATTTGTGACTTTTGTAAAAGATTTTGTATTATGAAAAGAAGATAATGTTTGGTTTGCAGCAATATCCTCAGATATTATGAAATGAAGTTTAGTATATACAAATAAGTAGAAAGGGAAGGTAAATTCCATTTCCATTATACAATTGAAGAAAAAAACACAACAAAACTCAACCTCATGTGAACTGTATAATGTATGCCCGCAAACCTCAAATCATGAGTTACAACAAGACTCAGCTTTAAGCTAACCTTGAAAACTTATCTAAGCTTGGGTTTAATAACCTCAATGCCTCCCATGAAAGGCCTAAGGGGCTCAGGGATGACCACGGATCCATCTTCTTGCTGGTAATTCTCCAGCAAACACACCATCATCCTTGGGACAGCACATGCTGTGGCGTTTAGAGTGTGCACAAACTTAGTAGCCGGAAGACTCGCTTTGCCTTTCTTAGGACCAGTCTGAAGCGGTTCAGATGGGCGGTAGCGGATTCCCAGTCTACGGCTTTGGTAATCCGTGCAGTTGGATGCGCTTGATATCTAGTTCAGAAGTTAAAAACAGCAAGTTCATCAAAGAAACTAAGATTCAGGAAAGAAATAAAATAAGGGTTTTGTTATATCTACCTCGCCATATCTTCCTAAACCGGGCATCCATGCTTCAATGTCAAACTTGCGGTAAGCTGGAGCTCCTAAATCCGATGTTGCCATGTCCAGTGTTCTGCAATGGCAAAATTAGATTTCTCGAAGACAAACACTCTGGTGAAAGGATTCTAATTCAGTTACTCACTTGAAGTGTAATCCTAAAGAAGTAAACAGATCTTCTTCGATCTGAATGAGTTCGTTGTGGAAGGTTTCACTATCTTCAGGTCGGCACAGGACAAACATTTCTGCTTTGCTGAACTGATGAACTCGGTAAAGACCTCTGCAAAAAATTCAAGAAAGTAAGGATGTTTAGTACACCTGCAGCTACTTAAGAAGCCAAGAACAGGCAGAAGCTAACTTACTTTGTAGCGGCGCCAGCTGCACCAGCTTCAGTTCGGAAGCAATGAGAGAATGCTATGTATTTCAAAGGTAGTGCTGATTCAAGAAGAATAGAATCCATGTGGATTCCTCCTACGGGAATTTCAGCGGTACCAATGAGACATTGGTCAGTTCCATCAATAGAATAAACCTATCAAGGAAAAGATATATACGATTGGCAACAGATAAAAAAAAGTTTTGACTTATCAATAAGAGCAAACAAAAAGGTATTGAAGGAACCTGAGTATTATCTCCACGAGGTTGGAACCCGCATTTCTCAACAATAGAAGATCTCACGATCTCAGGGGTTGTTAGGGGCGTAAAACCCTTCTTCATGACTTCTGATAACGTCCAGTTAAGGAGGGCCATCTCCAATAACACTGCCTCATTCTTCAAATAGAAAAACTTCGAACCACTTACCTAGAAGAATGTAAAAGCAATGCAGAGTTACTTCACATCATCTTTTTTTATTAAATATACTCAAAATGTTGAAGTTACGCTAAAACCTAAATACAATTGCACATATTGAAAAATTAGTTCTTCATCAACTACTTACTAGGAAAACAGTTTACTTGATGTGTTTCAGTGTAGGATAAATGGATATCGATGAGATACTAGCCCATCACCTAAAGCCAAACATGATACCTTTATGTAGACAAAGTGTATACCTCTGAAGCAGAGTCAAAATCAATGAGATCAAGATCCTTCCCAAGCTGAAGATGATCCTTGATTGGAAAACTAAACTCACGTGGACTACCAACCTACAGAGAATAATTACGAATGTTTTTGGATTAGCGCTTCTTTCACAGGAAAATTAAACAGCTCAGGGAGTTATGACTAAACAAAACTACCTCCTTTCTAATAGCCGATGAATCCTCTCCACCAACAGGAACATCAGGGTGAGTCATATTTGGTATAGACCTTGCCACTTGTTGGAGCTCATCTTGAAGCTTGACGAGATCTTCCTCCAGAGTTACAAGACTCTCCTTAAGACTTTTACCTGAAGTAAAAAAAAAACTCTTTTATCTTCATCAAGAGAAAAAACACAGACTGACAAACAAAAAAATGAATTCCTCTCGTTTTACCTTCTTCAACGAGCCTCTCACGTTCAGAAGGTTCAAGCTTCCCTTTCATCTTCTTGGCAACGTTGTTCCTTTCCTCACGAATCCCTTCGACTTCCTGCTTATCTGCAAGCGTTGATTAGCTGAACCGAGAGAGAAGAAAGATAAAAGTTTGTATTCAATTTTCTAAAACCAACGCCACCATTACACTCGATGAGTCAGTAAACTATCCCGACACTAACAAAGACACAAGTTTTTGCAGCTCTTCCTCTTCAAAATCAAGTTGACTTTACATGTTTCCTCCATAACTAAAAATCCCAACTTTGAATTGAGTAAACTATCTAGAAACTAAGAAAGACACAAGCTTTAGAGGCTCGTCCTATTCAAAGTAGCTGACTTTACATTTTTCCACAATAAAAAAAAAAACCACAACTTTGAATTGAGCTTAATTGGTAACAGGAGAGAAGATTAGAGTAACCTTTTGGAGATTGACCATGTTCTCGTAGAGTTCGATCACAGCTCCCAAATCAGCATTCGAGTTCCTGTTCTTGATATTGATTTCTATAGCTTCCTTGTTATCCCTTATCCACTTGAAGTCAATGGCGGCCTTCCACTGAGGCCTAGCAGCTATAAAAAGCTCGCAAGCAGTAATGAATCAGTCACGTGTTTCAGAGAAGTTTGATGAGGTAAGAGAGAGATCGAAACAGGGGTAATACCAGAGGAATCCGTGGGGGGAATCTCTTGTACTGCGGCGGAAGCGGAGAAAGCTCTGACGAGGAAAGGCTTACGCGGGTGAACATGGCGGGAGAATAAAGATAGGTTTTGGAGAGTATTGGGAAGAATTGGTTTGAGGAAGAGACGAGAGGTGAATGTCAACGGGACTGTGGCGAGTCTCAGTGTGTGTAAACCCATCGCCGGAGCTCAGAAAAAGAAAAGACACGACGACGGCTGATTATAAGTTTATCATCATCTGCTCTTTGTGCACCTATACCGAAACGTTATCGTTTTGACCCGATAAATTGTAAAAATTTCCAACAGAAGCTATATTGTAGAACAGTTCATCTACTCAAACTGCTGGTAGAATGAAACAAATCATAACTAATTGTCACGCCACGGATTGACTTGTCCGCCGTTAAATTTATTATAAAATTTAAATTTGTATACACTGAACAGCAAATTAAATCATTATGGCTGTTGGTAAATCTGAAAAAAGTATAGAAAAAATAAAATAGAATAAGACGAATGAAATGTGATAGAAAAATGAAACAGATTCATTCCATAAAATTATAATAGAATGCTTTACTTTGTATTTTGTTTAGTTTTTGTGAAATTGTCTAATTACAGCTTAAATAAGTATAAACGTTTATATATTGAAGAAAAAAGCTAAATCTTTATATTGATTTAGACACCATATTCACCAATGTAATGGTATGTTGCAATTATAACATCTGTATATTGAAAGATCTGTATACAGTCCATGTTACATGTAAATGTTTTGATTTCTGCATCTCATAGCAAGGAACTTCATCAAACAATGCGAAACCAAGTTTGCTTATGCTCTATCCACCTGATACTCTAATACCACTTGGTAAACGTTCAATTATGTGAACAGGTTTATAGTTTGGTGTTTTCATGTGTTAAAATTTTATTTCAGTAACTGTGAAAAAAGCAAATGCCCTCTTGGCAAAAAAGAACGTACACTTTTATGCCAAATCAGAATAAAAGAAAACACAGGCGTCATTCAACAAAAGCAAGAAACACAAGTCACAGGCAAAGAAGACACACACACACACACATATCATGACGGCTTGTAGTATTTGGTAGCCACGAACGGCATCTTAGTGATGTTGCCTTCATAAGGCTTCCCACGGACCACGATCTTGACTTTAGTCCCGTTCTTGTGCTGACCCGACTTAACATAACCCATAGCTATGTTCTTCTTCAAGTTGGGACTAAACCCACCACTCGTGATCTCACCAATCTTGTTACCACTCTCATCATGCACCTCGCTGTGCGACCTCGCTGGTGGTCCCGAAGAGAAGAATCCAACCCTTCTGATCGTTGGTCCATCTTGAAGCTGTTTGAGGATCACATCAGCTCCAAGAAACCCTCCTTCGGCTCTTCTACGTTTCCCTATGGCCCATGTGAGTCCAGCTTCGACAGGAGAAATGTGTTGCTCCATGTCGTTGCCGTAGAGACAAAGCCCTGCTTCTAGCCTGAGACTGTCTCTTGCTCCTAGACCTGTGAGTCTTACTTTTCCCTCGGATTTCTCCAAGATTGCTTTGGCTAAATCAACTGCATGCTCCGATGGAACTGAGATCTCAAATCCATCTTCCCCGGTATACCTGAATAACACAAAACATAACTCTTTCTAGCTGAACCAAGAAACAAGATGATAGTATAGCATAACAAGGTTATGGATAATATGCCATAGCTATCAATATAGCATCTGACTCGAAGCAGACAGTGAAACACGAGATGTTACCCGGTCCTGGTAAGGAAGCAAGTGGACCCATTAATGTCCAGGATCTGGAACTGTCCAAAGTAAAGCTTGCTCAAGTCTTCTTTAGTCAAATGTTGAAGCACCGGAGCAGCCAAAGGACCCTATACATCACAAGATTCAAGATTACTATACTACAAGGGGACAGACAATCTTTTGTTTCAAATCAATAAAGCCAAACCTGAAGGGCGAGAAGAGATCTCTCATCATGTATATGCCAAGAGACATCACCACCTTTGGATTTAAAAGCCTTCATGTGCTCTTCAATATGAGCCAAATCCTTATCCCTACAACCAGCATTCACCACCAAATAGATATGCTCATCCGTCACTTTGGTAATCACCGAGTCATCAATCGCACCTCCTTTCTCGTTCGTGAACACCGTCAGGCTCCCTGTTCCAGGAGCCAGACCAGCCACGTCAGCAACCACGAGCGTCTCCAGAAAAGGAACACAGTCTTTGCCCTTGAGACTCAGACCACACATATGCGCAACATCAAACAAACTCCCGTTGACTCTGCAGTTAACGGTTGAGTCTATGATGGAGTCTTTGTACTGAATCGGCATGCTCCAACCAGCGAAAGGAACCATCTTTCCACCGTGTGCGACGTGGAAGTCGTAAAGAGCTGTCTTTTTCAGGTCGGCGTCAGAGGATAAGAAGCGGCGTGACACAGCTTTCTTGTCGGATTGAGCTAGACGACGGGTTATGGATTGCCCTAGCTGCCATAGACTCCCTCCTCTCATCTTCTCTGCCTTCTCAAGCTACATCAACAGTTTGATCCAGGACTAATCAAATAAACAATCAAATATACAAAAAAAGGAGGACACTTTTAATCCGTAAAGCTTTGACTATAAGATTCAGATTCATTACAGAACATTTGAAACCAATCTGGGAACTCAGTAACAGCAATGAGATCGAATTTATATTTTCACAGAGAATAAAAAATATCATAGAATGAGATGAAAACGTTAATCTGAGACGAATAAATGAAAAGGGTTTGTGTAGAAATCTTACAAGGGTTGAGACTTTGTGTTTGCTTCTGGAGCTTCGTCCAGATTCCTGATCCTACTACTTTGTAGTGTTGTTATTGCAATGAACTGATGGTTTGGTGATAAATAAAATAAAATATAGGTTTCAGTGGCAAAAGGGACTTTTTAGGGATTAAAAGATTTATTAATTGAATTAAAATTGTGAATTAAAAAAAAATAGAGCCACGGGGTTGGTGGTGGTGGAGGTTATTATCAGCCAAAGCAACCACATCTCCATTGAGTGGTAAGTATTGTCCTCTCTTTATCTTCTTTTCTTCATTTTTTTTTTTGCAAATCAAAATAAACATAAAAATAAAAGGTTTGATGTTTGTTCTATTTTCTGATACAACTTCCTTGTTGAAACAATTGTAAAAAAAACTCTCTTGTTGAAAATGTTGTTAGCAATTTGATCCATTAATATTTAAAAATGGAATCAAGAGCTTGGCTTTCTATGAATGTCATGGACCACCACCCAATCCTTGATATATGAATAAAGGCATATTCTATATTTCTAAGTTTTATATGGATTCATCAATGTAACACTTCTTTTTTTTTCTTTTTGAGCAGCTCACTTCTTTTGTCATATGCTTTGACTAAATAAATTTCTTGACTGAATATGATAATTATTATGTGTGCAAAATAATTATCTACATAAGAGATATTTTAACTCACTTTTGAATCAAACTAGACGTTAACTTGATACAGTGAAGCTGGTTTTATACTTGTGTCGTATGGTTATATTGACTTCGCATTATGAGCATCAAAATCTTGGATTCTCTGCAACCAAGAATCATATGTCGATACGCATTTCAAGCATGTGCAATAGACAAATAGAATAATCTATTTCGTAGTACATAAGAGAAAAAAATCTCAAAAGTAAATAAATCGGAAATGTTTCACTAATTAATAATATTTGACGTTACACATATTACGAGTCCGACCATAACCGCTAAAAGTAATAGCTATTAGCTAAGGCCTTTGTCGATTAGAACATTGATGTTGAAATAAAAGATGTAAATGTGATTAAATCACTCTATAAATTTATTATGGCAATGGAAATGACTTGAGTAGCATAATAAGCTGTGAATGAGCTCAGACACGCACACAAACACTTGAATATACGTTCAAGGAAAGCCACCACCACCACCAAGTCCACCGTCTCCTCCGCCTAGACCGCCTCCACCGAGGAGTCCACCACCACTGCCACCAAGTCCACCACCACCGCCTCCAAGTCCACCACCACCACCACCTAGCCCTAATCCAGCTCCAACATTGATACCAGCTCCAATCCCTAGCCCACCAAATCCTAGGCCACCACCGGTTCCACCGCCGCCAAGGTATTTTTCATCCTTGAATTGGGTATCTACGGAAATAAGTTTCCTAGCCCCGACATTTGCAAACACAAGTGCAATGAAGAGAAGCACAAGCAAGTTAGTGAAAGTGGCTTTCATGTTTTGCTTTGATGGTAGAGATTCTTTTGTTTTTTTTATGATGAGGTGTGTGTGTGTGTTGCAAGACCATATATTATATAGGGTATGTATTTATATACGCATTCATACCTAACTTGGGTGCGAAATAAATGTGAACAGATTTGGAT
This sequence comes from Hirschfeldia incana, assembly GCA_026261945.1. Taxonomy (NCBI): domain Eukaryota; kingdom Viridiplantae; phylum Streptophyta; class Magnoliopsida; order Brassicales; family Brassicaceae; genus Hirschfeldia; species Hirschfeldia incana. The sequence continues at coordinate 3,030,241 of JABCMI010000019.1, forward strand.
TTATGATAATGTAGCTTAATTAGGTGAACTAGTCTAAATGAACGTGTCTAACGAAATGTATTTTTATACAATAAGAGGTAATAAAGCATATCATCAATCTAGATCTTGAAATTAACGTGAAACGTTGTGCATGTAAATGTTATAGTAGTATATAACGTTGAGCAAATTTAGACATATCAGAGATGTAATTTGTAACTCAAAATTTATAAGGTTTGAGAACATCTTTTGAAAAAAAAAAAATGTCTAAAATTTCAATTCAGAGCTAATTGGTAATCAGTGACTGATACATATTCTTCATGGTATCTTTCCTTTCCAACAAAATTAAATATGGATACGATCATCCTTTCGTATAGATTATAGAAACAAATTAAACATACGTTCTTGGTGTAGGGAGTGAGTGACTTCATCTTATTTGCAACTATTATGCAATTCACGTGGAATAACATGTTACCGGGATTGGATCAATTATTCCGACGCTTAAAACACGGTATTTATAAAGCAAAAAGCAGTATTCCAGTGACTGGAGATGCCGTGCCGTGATGGGTATAGGTAGGTAAGGACTTAAAAAGACCTAACAACTCCAACGCATTTCTATGGGAATATTAATTGGGATGCCAAAGAAATACACATGATCATTGAGACCTAATTGAAGATTGGTAACGTAATAGGTAGGGCTCGATATGGAATGTATATTCCATAAATGCGAAAATGGCTTTGGAATGATACTCTTGTAGTAACTAGGTGGACTCATTAATATAGACAACTAATTTGATTTTCCTTTAGCGGTAGTGGCTGGGTTTCATGTGACTGCATATTTTGGAGATGGAATAATTAGATTGAATACTAGTCAATTAAATGCATATTATCGAAACTACGATGCCAAGTTGGGCAAGATCATCAGACATCGGAGAATCCGTATCCAATGGAGTAAACCCAATTTGGTAAGATAAATGGAATTCTACTTAACCGTCCAGAACCGAAAACATAAAAGAACGAGCACATTTTGATCAAAAAAAAAAAAAGAACGAGCACATAACACAGACTGACTGACCATATCTACGTATTTTAGAGCAAATAATAATTAAGTCTTCACTTCATTTCATAAAACATACATTAGTTTATTAGTATGGTTTCGTTTTAGAGCTGTGATCTCGACCATCATCAATTCATCATTGCTCAATACTCTCTTATTTCAGCTTCTTCAGAAAATATACATTGTCTACCCGAACACATTTTAGACAAAGTCTAAATGTAATCGCTATATTGATTTCAATATCATTGGACCGGCTTCTTTAGTGACCTTTACTCCTAGCTCTTGGTTGACTATTTTCACAACTTCACAACTTCACCGTTATTTTACACATCATTGGTGCCTATTGCAATCTTTTCATTACATTTAGACCACTTAACCACATCAAACTAAATAACACAAACCGTTAAAGGAAACATAAACAGGAGCAACAGTCTATAAGCTCACATCTGTTCATATGCATTTGTGTACTCAGTCACGTATACACTTATATGGCTGTTCCAAAACTATAGACCTCGTATTCGTCAGCATATCCCATCATTCCTGTAGTGTCATCTTTCAACCGACAAAAAATGATCGCTAAGTCACAAGGTAGCTCAAAATAAGTAAATTATTTTTCTGTATTGAATCAATGATGACTTCACTTTGTTTTCAGGTCTCTCAATCTATCTCATAAGTATAATGACCTGAAAACAAAGTGAAGTATACAAACATAAAGGTTCGTTAATTGCCATATCTGGAAAAACTTACTAATGGATATCAAACATAAAGACAAGCTTTTCTTTATTTTTGGACAAAACTGTTTTTTTTTTTGCTAAATTGTAAATGTCATTAAGTAAATAATGATGGTTCCTTACAAGATTTTGCATGTGATCCATTAAGTAAAGACAAGCATTTCAAAAATGACGTTATCATTCTTTGGATAATCCATCCAGCAACTAAGCACTTGGAGCAACAACAGACACAGTGCCGTGTCACAGCGTGAAAAAAATAAGCATTCGCTTACGAGGCTAGAAAGTAAAATCTATCTTATTAAAGACGAAATACACTTTAGAGTTGTTTGGAAACAAGAATAGTAGTAAAAAATATAATGTTGTTTGGAAACATAGATAACACTATACAAAAAGAAAAAAATGGACTTAACTTGAATCATAGATCAATATGACCCAAAATACAATTATATTTAGTCTTAGGTTTTATACGATTTTTATTAATTTGTTAAAAAAAATATTAGAATTATTTATAGTTTTATTTAACGAGTTTTTGAATAAAAAAATAAAATGTAATCTATATAATATAGATTTCGTGTTGTTACTTTCTGTTTTCATATATTTTAAATATTTTCTCTAAAATTTCTTGATATATAATTTAACAAATACATTATAATTATATAATTGATTCACCTCATGAGCTATTATGTGTATAAGAATAATATTTCATTATTAAGTTAAAAGTATTAAATTGCATAAAATATATATTTGTAAAATTCTTACTACGGTGTTTACGGTTCGTAATATTTTACGATGACGTCCATATTACACAATATAAAATACATAGTTTAAACAATATATAAACAAAAATAGTAAAACTGAAACCGTAAAATTTTAAATTTTTAAAGTTTATATATACTAGATATATACTGTAAAACATGCATCCGCACAGTTGTGCAGGTCAACATCTGATATTTTTTAAAACTAAAGACAACATCTATTACTATGAGAGCCATAGTTATATAAGGATTTGAATCATACGATGAATGTAAACAATTGTTAATTGTTAATTATTAAGAGTAATTAGATGTATGATTATAATTCTGAATGTCTTTCTGAAATATTGGAAAATAAAGTTGATAACAGTTACAGAAAGTTGATAATTTTTTTTATCTTTATTATAGTATAGCATAAAAATATTGGGTAATTTAATTTTGTTATCTTAAAAATTACTTATAAAATTTAAAAATAAATACTTGATTAATGTTTTTAATTTTTTTTTGAAACACAAAAAATCACGATGTAAAATTGATATTTTGCTTGTTAGTTTAGTTACCTATGATAATGCATATATACTATTATTATAAAAGTTATATATGATTCGTTTATGGCAACCACAAATGCTCGCACGGCTCTGATCAGTCATTTAAAAAAAAACATGAGCCGGTAGCTGCTTCCAATTGAAATAAAGAAAGCATCAGCGCAAGAAGAAACCTTATTTGGAAAATCGACATAAAACAGCAACATATGTACTCTAATGTTACTGAAATAAACACATGTACACTCTAATGTAACACAGATTATTAACCAAATGATGATCCACAATAAGCACAGCTTCAATGCTTCAATTATGGGAATGGAGAAAGCAGATCATCTGCAACAGTAACTCACCTGGGAGAAGATGTACAAGCCGATCAGATCACCACTGCCACTTGGATAACTTATTTTTCGGTACAAAGCAGTGTCGGTTACTTTTTTTAATAAAAAACACTCAGTTTCTAACTGACCGACAACTTCTCTCTGCCACCGTCTATGATACAGTAGCGTTAGAAAAAAGTCTGCGAAGTAGCACAGAGACGTTACAGCCGATAGATTCATTATTTTTCGGAACCATGGTGAGTGTTAAAGCCTAAGAGCAGCTGCAGCGGTGTATTTAAGAAGGTTCATGACACGAACTTTTAGGCAAAAAAAAAAAAAAAAAAAAAAAATGAATTAATTTGGTTGAACCGATCTTTGCGTGTGAACCTGTACGGAGAGGTTCAAGCCACGTCAACTTCATCTTTCTCCCTGATTTGCTTGTGGAAAGCTCGGGTTTAAACCTGTAATGAATCAATCTCTTCGGTTTTTCATTGTCTCCACGAGATCTCTCAAACGATCATCGCTTTCTCCTTCTTTTCTGCGCAAACGTTCCATAAATGTTCGTTCCCCCCTCAAATCGATGAATCCTGGAGAAATCGGAGCTTCGATTCACGCACCATGATCGATTCCTGCTGAAGAAGAATCTTCTTCGTAGGGTTATTATATAGTCCATTGAATCCGCGAGGTAGTGAAATTGAATTCGGAAAGTTTCGGAAGATCAGAGATGGCGGCGGGTGCAATGGTCACCGCCACGGGAGCGGTGGTGGTTCTGTATCTGCTGGGAAGGCGGATCGTGTGGGCGAGAGACCGGGAAGATGATTCGGAGCTGGGCAAATCGGGGAGATCCGGGAGGAGGAGGATCGTGAGGAGGCCGGCTCAAGCCTTCTGATGCGTTGGCAGGTTTGGCACCTTCTGATATCTTATGAGTCTTTTGATTTTAAGTTCTTGAATTTCAAGTTTGTTGATTTCAAATTTGTTGATTTCAAGTTTGATTTTTGATCTGTTTGGGAAGAGTTTGCTTGATATATGTTGATAGATGATGATGTTTTTGGTTAAAAAGTTTCAAGCTTTTCTTCTTCTTTTGTGTTTGTTAATCTCAGGGAGCAAGGTGATTACGAGGTTGTCAGGAAGGTGTGGAGAGGCAAGTACAGTGAGGTGTTTGAGGGGATTAACGTGAACAACAGCGAGAAGTGCGTTATCAAGATTCTCTGTTCTCTCCCTCTCCCAGCTCCAGTGCTACCATGTTTCATTTCCCTCTCCCCTGATCAGAGACTCGGCGATAGAAGACTCTCCAGCAAGCTTCATTATCGATAAGGTGTAATTCGTTTTGGCAGGAGATTGATGGGTTGAAGACTCTGGTCTCAGAGACTCTCCAGCAAGCATCTCAGGTTTTTTGTTCTTTGCATTCTTTCTCTGTTTTTTATTGGATTTAGTTTGCTGCAAAGGCTCTTCTTTTTTATTAAATTACATCAAAGGCAATCTCAGAATTGATTATGTTATAGCTTTGGGGGTTTATATTTCGTTTGAGATTACAAGTTTAGTACTTTTGCTTCTAATTGTTACCAGTTAGAGTTTCATTTTGTGTCTGTGAGAAATTAAAAGGATATATAGACTGTAATACACACTTTAGTTGTATGGGAATGATTTTGTTTGGGAGCTGAACTTATTGATTGTGTGGTGTTATGGTTTGGTGAATAACATGAAAATGTTGGTGGTGATCAGTTGCGTGGTAGAGAGAAGCTTCTGGAGAAGCAGAGGTTGTTCCAGATCATCTAGAGGCACACTTACTCTTGAAGGGACCAATGGACAAGGTCACCTCCGTTGCCATTCCTCTTGCCTTGGCTGCATCTTCTCTCTACTTGTTTGTAAGTTTATATCTGTTTCATTTCCTTGTTTGTTGTTTCTAGTTCTCTCCATTCCCCCCTTGTATAGATTTTGTTGTAAATAGGCTGTAAAGGTCCAAGTCTTTGTGGTATGGATGCAAGTCTTTGGTTTGGTTTCTCACTCTTGCTCTCACTGTCATGTAGAGATGACGACAGGAACACCTATCCTTGTGTTTGTGACAAACACAGATCAGAGAGGACTTGTAAGAAGAGGAAGGGACATAAAATAGCACGTCTTTCTAGTTTGTTGGTTGGTCAGAAATACGATAAGTTGTTTGAGAATAACACGAAAGCTGGGAGCTTTTACCTTCAATCCAAAGTTCATCAAGCCAAAGAATGTCTCGAAGAGGTGTATTGGAGCAAAGCCAACTGTACACCTAGTTAAAGACTTTTTATTATCCTTGTTTCTCTCTTACATGGTTTACATTTTTTGTTCTTTGTGTAAGATTAAAGACATTATCACAGTTTTTTGAGACGATGTGTAAAAGTTTGAAAGACGGCCATACATTTCTTCACCCAATGTTTACTAATAACGTTGAGGGCTTTCTCCGTTCAGTTGTAGTGGATATTGATCAGTGTCCAAAAAAACTACTTATAATTGTTCTATGCGTATAGTTGTAGTGGACGTTTGAGTTATGATCACAGGTCTGAAAATATTAAAACATATTTCCAAAGCTAAAACTTAAACTTGAAAACTCTAACATAGCTTTTCTACATCTGAAAACACAAACCAAAATAGTATGACATATCTCAAAAGCCAAAATTTAAAGTCGAAAATATTTTCTACATCTGAAAACAGAAACCAAAATATTATGTAATCTATTCTTAATGTATTGAATAAAATGTTTTCATCAAATTTATAATATATTTTAATATTGTATTTATGTATTCTGAATAATTTTTAATTTAAAAAAAAAAAATAAATATTATTTTATTCATATGAACTCCTTTTTCGGGTTCAATAAGTGCAAGAAACAATAAATTCGAGTTCATAACTGTTCATAAACCCACAAAAATATATTTAAAAAAATTGGTGAAAGTTTGAAAGACGGCCATACATTTCTTCACCCAATGTTTACTAATAACGTTGAGGGCTTTCTCCGTTCAGTTGTAGTGGATATTGATCAGTGTCCAAAAAAACTACTTATAATTGTTCTATGCGTATAGTTGTAGTGGACGTTTGAGTTATGATCACAGGTCTGAAAATATTAAAACATATTTCGAAAGCTAAAACTTAAACTTGAAAACTCTAACATAGCTTTTCTACGTCTGAAAACACAAACCAAAATAGTATGACATATCTCAAAAGCCAAAATTTAAAGTCGAAAATATTTTCTACATCTGAAAACAGAAACCAAAATATTATGTAATCTATTCTTAATGTATTGAATAAAATGTTTTCATCAAATTTATAATATATTTTAATATTGTATTTATGTATTCTGAATAATTTTTAATTTAAAAAAAAAAAATAATATTATTTTATTCATATGAACTCCTTTTTCGGGTTCAATAATGCAAGAAACAATAAATTCGGGTTCATAACTGTTCATAAACCCACAAAAATATATTTAAAAAAATTGGTGAACCCCCCCTCCACCCCCCTCCCCCCCTATGCTCTAAAAGGTTTCAAATCCAACGTAACAGCCATGTCATATTGTCATACACGTGGTCGTATAAAAACTTTAGTTATCATCACATATATCAATGGCTTACACGCAGTTCAAAGAAATCTAGTGATGTCTAGCTGGCGCTTTGTATCAGTATTGAAGGGTGTTAACGTAATTTCCTTTGGTCTGAAAATCAACCAGTTCTGTCGGGAGGAGCGAACAAGAGATTAATCACGTGAAGCACATAGACATAAATCTTCGCCTAAAAGCTAAAACCCCTCTTAACAACATGTCTAATCTCTCTTCCTCTTCTCCTATTCACTTAGCTTATCAGACAATAAGAAATCTACTGAAAGATCAGAAAGAGAATGCAAGAACCTGCTGTTTCTCAGTATGAACCAGAAGAAGAAGAAGAAGAGTCGCAGAAGAATGGCTCTCACTAGCATGTTCTCCACCGTTCCTTCTCTTCTCTCATTCATTCTAATCTCCAATCTATTGATCTCCGGTAAGTTCATTTCTCAGTTTCAACACTTCACTCTACAAAAGTTCAGATCTTTCTCAAAGTCTCTAACTTTCTACGCAGCAAAGTCTTCTCCTTCATCATCGCAAGTCATCATCAAGACCCAAGAACAAGACAGAGACCCATTCGTCGGGTTCAACATCGGCACCGACGTCACCACCCTCCTCCCTCCAACACAACTCGTCAAGTTCCTCAAAACCCAAAACATAAACAACGTCCGCTTATACGACGCCGACCCAGATCTCCTCAAAGCGCTCTCCAAAACCAAGATCCGCGTCGTCATCAGCGTCCCCAACAACCAGCTCCTCGCCATCGGCTCCTCCAACACCACCGCCGCCTCCTGGATCGGCCGCAACGTCGTCGCTTACTACCCGGAAACGTTAATCACAGCCATCTCCGTCGGAGACGAGGTCTTGACAACCGTCCCTTCTTCAGCTCCCTTGCTCTTACCCGCCATGGAGTCTCTCCACAACGCGCTAGTGTCCTCCAACCTCCACGCGCTGATCAAAGTCTCTACACCACACGCGGCTTCGATAATGTTGGAAACGTTCCCGCCTTCTCAGGCTTACTTTAACCAGACGTGGCGTCCGGTTATGGAGCCGTTACTCCGGTTCTTATCAAAAACCGGTTCTCCGTTAATGATGAATCTCTACCCTTACTACGTCTATATGCAGAACAGAGGTTCGGTTCCGTTAGATAACTGTTTGTTCAAACCGTTAACTCCCGCTAAAGAGATGGTCGATCCCAACACGTTGTTGCATTACACCAACGTCCTCGACGCGATGGTAGACGCTGCTTACGTGTCCATGAAGAATCTCAACGTCTCTGACGTGTCCGTGCTCGTGACCGAGACGGGTTGGCCTTGGGACGGTGATGATTCAAAGGAGCCTTACGCTACGATAGATAACGCTGATACGTATAACTCCAACTTGATCAAGCACGTGTTCGAGCGGACCGGGACTCCTCTGCGCCCTGAGGTGACGCCGAGTGTGTATATTTATGAGCTTTTCAACGAGGATAAGAGGGCACCGCCAGTTAGTGAAGCTAGCTGGGGGCTGTTCTATGGGAACTCTACGCCGGTTTATCTGCTTCATGTGTCTGGGAGTGGGACTTTTTTGGCGAATGATACGACGAACCAGACGTATTGTGTTGCTGTGGATGGGGTTGATGTGAAGACGCTTCAGGCTGCGTTGGATTGGGCTTGTGGGCCGGGGAGGGCTAACTGTAGCGAGATTCAGCCTGGGGAGAGTTGTTTTCAGCCGAATAATGTGAAGGGGCATGCTTCTTTTGCTTTTAATAGTTATTACCAAAAGGAAGGGAGGGGTTCTGGTTCGTGTGACTTTAAAGGTGTTGCTATGATCACTACTACAGACCCAAGTAAGCTCTTTTATATCACCTTCCTCTGTTTTTTTTGTTTTGTTTTCATGTTTCTTTCTATTGTTAGAGAAGATAGTGATTGGTTTTGTTGCTTGGTAGTCTCTAGTAAAAGACTGGTGATCATGAAAACAACATTTGAGTTTGTTAAAGTGTCCTGTGTCAAAACATAGATTTGGTGACCAAATCATATGCTAAAACTTTGCAGCTACATACAGTACATAGAAGCTAGGTCCTCAGTGGAAGGTTTCTCTTGTTCATGAACCTCAAAATATGGTTGCTAATCTACCAAGTTATGTGAATCACCTTTGCTTAAAAGAGTTTTCTTTTTTTTTTTGGCAATCCAATGGTATATACTGCAATGATAGATGGTCATTAGAAGCTTATACATTCTTATTCATGTACAGCATTTTACTACTTTTGAGTTACTAGAAGGCTCTATAACAAGAAAAGATGATCAAGATCATAATCCTTGTGTGTGTAAATGTTCCCAAATTTTTAAAAAGTTGGAAGTTTTTTGTGTTGAAGTTTGGATTCAAAGTATCTTCCTTTTGGCATTTTTTTCATTGTGGAAAGTTTCTAAACCGGGGAAAATCGTATATTTCAGGTCATGGAAGCTGCATTTTCCCAGGAAGGTATGAAACTTGTTTATTACTCTTTATAAACGTTATTAACATTGTATTGTTTGTTCTCATTCACTTTGCAACTCTTGTCTCATTTTGTGCAGCAAGAAGGTAGGAAACCGAACACAAACTGTGGTGAATTCAACTCAAGTCGCCGGCGGTGAAGCCTCCTCAAGGAGTCTCTCAAGAGGCTTCTGCGTTAGTATTATGATTCTTGTAACTTGTATTTTGATACCATTTTGTTGATTGTTCATTTTTCCACGGTGAGTGACAATTCTATAGGTTCATAAACAATATTATTTTTGAAGTTCTAGGTTTATAAACATCGTATTTTATGATTTTGTTTTTTTTTTGTAATTTGTTTGTGTTCATAGACCAATTTATTCTCCTGTGTCTTTTGGTGGGGCAAAATAAGTCTCTCTAAGTCCGGTTGTATGGTTTTGGTTGAATTCGCATTAAGTCCGGTTTGATTACGGTTCACATTCAAATTTTGAAAAACCATTACTCTAATCCGAAACGATCTTACGACGTCGTATGATACGTAACCGTTAAATGGAAACCGAAGTCACAGCAGCCAAAATCGATAAATAAAAAATAGGTCAAATGTCAGCATCCAGATTCCTCCGACTCGTCGTCACTAGACTCGCTCCCGTTACGATGTCTTCATCAACGTCTTCCTCGGCATCCTCTTGGTCCTGCACCAAATGTACGTTCCTCAATTCTCCGTCTCAGAAGCTCAATTGCTTGATCTGCTTGACTCCTGCCCCCACCCCTCCTCCCCTCTCGATTTCCTCCAACGACGAACCTAAATGGGCGTGCAAAGGCTGCACCTTTCTCAACACGTACAAGAACTCAGCCTGCGATATCTGCGGGACTCGATCTCCCTCGTCTTCTTCTTCTGTCCTGGGCTTCGACGATTTAACCGATTCGGGTCTCGAAAATAACAACAGCAACAACCCTAATTCCTCCGTCGGTTCGGTTTTCTTTCCTCTGCGGCGGTGTAGCAAGCGCAAGGCCATGGATGATGACGTCATCGAGATTGATGGTGGTTCTTTGAAGAAGAAGAACGAAATTGAATCGAAAGGTTGGATCTTTTTTTTAACTTTCTTTGCTCGTTGTAAATGTCCTTACTTTGTTTAACTACTCTATTGTAGGGGAAGCTTCTGGTTCAGGAACAGCTCTCTCGTGTGTGAAGATCTTGACCTACAATGTATGGTTCCGTGAAGATCTTGAGTTGCGTAATAGGATGAGAGCGATCGGTCACCTTATCCAACTCCATTCTCCTCATCTCATATGCTTTCAGGTCACTTTTTTTTTAACATTTGACACTGAGTAAGTTTCATCTACGAGGTTTAGAAGCAGCTTGAAGGTTGTTATGTGGTCTTTGTAGGAAGTTATGCCTGAGATATATGAGATTTTCCGCAAATCCAACTGGTGGAAAGAGTACACTTGTTCTGTCTCTGTCGATGAAGCGCAGACAAAAGGCTACTTCTGCATGCTGGTAGGCTCTCTTAGCTTGTAGATTTGTGTCATGTTCCTGTGATTTTTGTGTAACTGACTCTTATGGTTGGTTGGTTTTGCAGTTGAGCAAGGTAGGGATAAAGTCTTCCACCTGTAAAAGCTTCAGGAACTCGATCATGGGAAGAGAGCTATCCGTTGCAGAGGTTGAAGTTCCGGGGAGGAAGCCACTTGTTCTGGCAACAAGCCATCTCGAGAGCCCCTGTCCAGGTCCTCCTAAATGGGACCAGATGTACAGCCGAGAACGCGTCCAACAAGCCAATGAAGCGGTCGAGATTCTCAGAGCTAATCCCAACGTGGTGTTTGGGGGAGATATGAACTGGGACGACAAGCTAGATGGGAAGTTTCCTTTGCCAGACAAGTGGGTCGATGTTTGGGAGGTTTTGAAACCTGGTGATCTTGGTTTTACGTACGATACGAAAGCGAACCCGATGCTGTCTGGTAACCGAGCGCTGCAGAAACGGTTGGACCGTTTTTTCTGCCGTCTGGATGATTACAAGCTTGGTGGAGTCGAGATGGTTGGGAAAGAGGCGATTCCTGGTTTGTCCTATGTGAAGGAGAAGAGAGTGAGGGGTGACGTCAAGAGGTTGGAGCTTCCAGTGTTGCCTAGCGATCATTTTGGTCTGCTTTTGACTCTTTTGCCGAAATGAGTTGGAACTATCATAGCTCGAAGTTCCTCTTTTCCCCCTATGGAACTTCAGTGACTAGGATAAAAACTGTATAAACTCACCAATGTGGTGTTTCGGCTTTCTCAGTCAATCAAACTGATAAGCGGATTGTTGGTTTTAGGTATTTTTGTTTTTTGTTTTCTGAAAGGTCAGTTTTCTACTTTTCTGTAATGAACATTGTGAAACTAATCAGAGTTGGACGACCTCTAAATACATGAGATGTGTTTGATACAGCAGGGTTTGGTTTCAGACAGTTACCAAGTTAGTCACAGAACCTTAAATTTAATGTACAAAGCATGTTCTTAACAATAAGCTAGATTAACTTGTTTGTCTCAACAACGAAGAGTTTGAATCAAAATCAATGTAGAATAGGTAATCAAAGTACATCTGTCATCACAAAACAACACTCAACTACTGTAGGGTTCGTTTTTTCACTTTTCGTTAAAAAGAAGGTCTAAAACGAATTTGAGGAAAGACCAGTGTCTTCATCGCAAATTAAAAAACTAATACAAAAACTAAACTCGGCATCGTTGATTCCGGAGGCAGAGATTTAACCGTCGAGCAGTGAAGATGTACGAATCAGCGAACGTCTCCGACGACGCAGATCGTACGGCTTTTCGGCGAGCAGAGAAACAGTACAAACTTTACTACGAACAGAACTCAAAGTTATCTAGAAAGTAAGCTTCTTTTTGTTTTTAATCTCCCCCAATCACTGCCATTGTTGCATCCTTCCTCTTATATCCACTTCAATCTCGCAGGAAGAAGCTACCTAAACCGGTCGATTTGTCATCGGTCTTCGATTTCAATTCAATTTCACAGGATTTCAACAAGACAGGTGTTTTGCCAGACGGAATCAGGGTTGCGGAGTCTGATTCCCAGGTCTTCTGCATCGAGAATCGTCCCGGTAATGTCAAATTAGGATCTAATATAGAGTTAGGTTTTTGTAATTTTGATTCTGGGTATGAAGATTTTCATCGAAAGGTTGAAACTTATGTGAAGTGAATTTTTGATTTTTGATTTAGGGTTTTACTTCATCCCTGGTGCATTGAGTTTGGAGGAGCAGTGCAAATGGATCAAAGAGAGCTTAACGAGTTTTCCTCAGCCTCCGAACAGAACAAACCACAATGCAATCTATGGTCCTGTTGCTGATTTGTTTGATTCAGCTAAAGCAAACAAGGTGTTGGTTCAGGAGGATACCAACAGATGGAAGTTCTATGGTGGTGAAGAAGCTATTGCAAAATCGAAACAAAGAAGTTGCAAGTCAGTTTTAGCTTCGGTTCTGTTGAGGAAGCTTCGTTGGAGCACCCTTGGTCTACAGTTTGATTGGTCTAAGGTCGGTTATTTTGGAACTTGTTTTGATGAAATAGATTAGTATCTACTGCTGTTAGATGAATGAATGCTGTTTTTTTTTTTTGCCTTTTTCTTCAGCGTAACTATGATGTTTCTCTGCCTCATAACAACATCCCTGATGCGCTTTGTCAATTGGCTAAGACACACGCTGCCATTGCAATGCCTGCAGGGGAGGAGTTTCGTCCAGAGGGTGCAATCGTAAACTACTTTGGCTTAGGTAGAGTTAACTTGAATTCATATTTCTTGCTTTGTAAAAGGTTAATCTTTAGTAAAAGTGTTGAACTTTGAAAACTTATTTAACTCACTCTTTAGGTGATACCCTCGGAGGCCACCTTGATGATATGGAAGCTGACTGGAGCAAACCAATAGTAAGCATGAGGTATACATCTTTGCCTTCTCTCTTTTGCAGAACTTGATAGCGCATTCGGGTGACATTATTTTCTCTTACGCAGCCTGGGATGTAAAGCTATTTTCCTCTTAGGAGGAAAATCAAAAGAGGATCCTCCTCATGCTATGTATCTCAGAAGTGGAGATGTTGTACTAATGGCTGGAGATGCCAGGGAATGCTATCACGGTAAGCCTTACTTCATTTGCATCATCAGCTTACCTGTTTTTCTTACAAGCAAGAATCCTCATATTTTCACTCTGCTTGCTCTGAGATGGTATCTGCTGATGATGCAGGCGTGCCCCGTATCTTCATTGACGAAGAGAATGCAGATATTGGCGCACTTGAATCAGAATTGTCACATGAAAGTGGACAATATTTTGCAGAGTACATCAAAACTTCGAGAATCAACATCAACATCAGACAGGTTTTCTGAGTTGCCTGAGTTCACTTGAGAAGCAGCCCCCTTCTTGTCTTAGTTTTATATGTTCTTAGGGCCATAGAAGCTTTCCATATTGTAGGATTCATCCGGAACTAGAGTAAGATTCATACACAGGACTAGTTTCTGCTGACATTCTATGTTTTTAGACGTTGTCGAAAACAATTGTATTATTACCAAGAATGAGTCAAAAAATTTATATAGCATATCGTGTATTACACATTTACAAGTTCTTAAAAATACAACTTTATATACAAGTGTTGAATATAAATGAAGAAATCAGTTAATAGGTATCATATTGTTATTGGCTCTAGGTCTCTGCCTGGCGCTAACATTGCTATGAAGTAGGCTTTTATAGAGCGGGTTTAGCAGGAGGGTTAGCTGGCTTGGTAGGCAAGGTAGGTATACTCTGTTCATCTCTAAAGAAATTCTCAGGATCCACTGTACTCTTCACCTTCACCAACCGATCAAAATTCTCACCAAAATACTTCCTCCCGTAAACCTCACCTTCTCTGTACCCATTCGGACCGTGGCTATTAACTCCAATATCCAAATCCCTGTAATTCAAATACGTGTGTCTAGGGTTCTTAGTCACAAAAGGAGCCATGTAGCTATAAAAGCTCTTCGCCTTCTCCAAGAAACTGGTCTCAGCCTCTGGCCCCGGATCTTTCCAGTTCATCGAGTGCTGCACCTTGTAAAGCTTCTTCCTATGCGGGAACGGAGTCTTCGTCGTAGCCACCTCGCTCACCTTCCCACCGTAAGGGTTAAACACAAGACCAATCTTCCCAACCTCGATCATCTTCTGCATCAAGTAATCTAACCCTTCTTTAGTAATCTCCTTCTCAACATAATCCGACTTCCTCTTCCCGTACGACGCCGTATCCAAGTTACGTTCCAATAGCACCTCGGGTTTAACCAGCGTAGCGTTATCGTGGTTATCCCACCACAGAACCGACTGTATCCACGTAAGCTCCGTGCAATTCTCCTGTTTCAAACCAAGCTCTGGGAAGTCTTTGTTCATCAGAGACAAAACCTCGCTCGACTTACCAAGAAACAAAGCCAACACCGAGGCGCGAACCGTCTCCATCTTGTTTCTCGTAACTGGCTGTAACAACACCCTCATGAAGAGACCAGGATCGGTTTTGGGAGCAACGAACTGCCATTTATGCACCATATCAACAGCGTTCTCGTCTAGGTTCTTCTGAACTCTAAAGACCGTAACGGTCTCTGGCACAGGGACGAGCGTGATCCTGAAACCTAATATCACGCCGAAGCTCGCGCCTCCTCCTCCGTTGATCGCCCAGAAGAGATCTTCTCCCATTCCTTTGCGATCAAGAACGCGTCCGTTAACGTCCACGATCTTCGCGTCGGTGACGTAGTCAACGGAGAGACCGTACTTTCTTATCATGTTCCCGTAGCCTCCGCCGCTGATGTGACCTCCGGCGCCGACGGTGGGGCAGACTCCGGCGGGGAAGCCGTGCGTTTTGGACTTCTCCGCTATCCTGTAGTAGACTTCGCCGAGCGTGACGCCGGCTCCTATCCAGGCGGTTTCGCCCTCGACGGTGATCTCGCGGAAGCTGGACATGTCGAGGAGGAAGAAGGGGAGGTTGGAGGTGTAGGAGACGCCCTCGTAGTCGTGCCCGCCGCTTCGTGTTTTCAGCTGGTATTTCAGCGTTTTGGTGCAGACTACGGCTGCTTGGACGTGGGCCTCGGTGCGCGCGACGATCACGATCGCGGGTTTGGGAGACGTGGTGGTGTTGAAACGCGCGTTTCGGATGTAGTTGCGTAGGGCGGGGGTGAAACCGGCTGCGGTTTGGGGGAATACGACGTCGGTTAAGGTGTTGGGTGGAGCGCGCGTTTGGGTTGTGAAGCATCGGAGGAAGTTTTGGTAGACTGTTGGGTCTGGAGGAGCTGCGGTGGTGAGAGTCGTGGAGAGCAAGAAGAGAAATGTCATATGAAGGAGCTTCATGTTTGTTGATTTGATTGAATGAATTATTGTTGATATTGTTCTGTGGTATATATAGTACATAGATTCTTCAAGTTTTTAGTTATATTCTTGGCTTTGGCTAATATTAGGATTCGTTTGTAATAAGACTACTACTAATAGTTAAGGTTTTTCTTATTTCTTTCTTTATTTTGTGCGGTGGTTATAATTTTTGTATAATCAATTTTTCTCTCTCTAATTTGAAGAATGTATTTAAGTTGAAAACATCGATGATGGTTGTAATCAACTTGTGTTTTGTATTTGTGATATTTTGAACTTTGAACACACAGCCAAAACAGCGACTCTTACTTTTTTTGGGTGAATCAGTGAATTAAAGAAGCATAAATAAACACAACCGATCACTATTCTTCTAGTTCTCCGAAGCCTTGCTTGAGCTTCAACTAATGATGCAGAAATCATCTAAAATGTAAGTTATAAGTATGATCATATCCTTCTAATGTTTTTTTGCTAGCTTTTTTTTCTTCCAAGTAAACATTCACGTATCAGTTTGTGTGTGTACATTGTACACATGGAACTGATTAAAAAAGAAACTGCAGTCCAAACAATACATATCGGCCTTCTAATGTTGTTTTGACAATCTTTTACACAAATATCATGAGTTGGCATCGCACGTTAGGGTTTTGAGATTTAGGTTTGTTAATTTTGTATGGTAAGTATTTTGGAGACTAATTTAGTTTCCATGTCTACATACGCTCGATTGGCATGTTTAGGGTTTAGAGATCATGTCCCGTCAATGGCGTTCATCAGAAACCATATAATATAAATTTTAGAAACGCATGTGATTAAAATCAAATTATATTTTTGAACAGCACCAAAGTTTAACTTCAAATTTTGTAAGTCAGTGAAAGAAATAAGAAAGACTTTTAGTCACAAGAGTATATCATTAACATATTATTTACAAGTATATCATTTGTTTTAATAAGTATAACAATTTTTTTTTTACAATAGTATAACAAGTACATACATATGTTTAAACTATCTGATATCATGAGGAAAATTGTTTAGTATCTCCGATTCCAGTCAAACTTCTTGTGAAGTTTAACATAATCTTGATTTCTATGGTAGATGCCATCATCTCTAGCAAGATAGCTATAAGTGCCTCCGTGATGCTTATTATTGTCCTCCACATAGGCATCAAACGTTGACGAAATCTTATCATCAGGTCCTTTGCTCAGGGTGCACCAGAAAAGCGTGTCTCCCATAACGTTGTCGTGGAAACTGAAATAGTAGACTGCATCCGGTTTCAGATAGTGGACACCCATATCGTCGTTCCCTGATTGACAATGTACCTTGAGCCATTTCCTGTAACGAAGGTAGTTGCTGAATAAGAGTGTTGCCTTGGCTCCTTCAAATAGTTTGCCATGTACATTGTCGATCATGCAAAGGGCAAAAACAAATAGAAAGACTGAAATATTTTTCATTTTCTTTCTTTCTTTCTAGATGTTTTAGATAAATATTTATGTCTGTTAAGACTCGTGTTTGTGTGTTTGTGATGTTATATAGACACATAGTATTGCTATTTTTGAGTTTTTACATTATCTTCTTACTCTATTATTGGAAGTTTTCTATTAATGATTTTATCTAGTCGTTTCTAAACAATAGATTCCTATCAAGTTTCCAAGATTTTTTCCAGTGGCCTATATTCTCCGTCCCCCCTATTTAGGTTTGTTCCTCTCTTGTTGGTCAAGTTTGATTTATAGACTCTCCTTTTAATCGATCGAGTTAAGTTGCATATAATGGAGAAACATTAAACTAGATTGTACGAATATAGATAATAATGCAAACATAATAATAAAAGCATGGAGAAAATATAAAAACCAAACGGGATAATGAGACGATATAACAATAGGTAAGAGAAATATCAAAATGGTATAGAAGCAATGCACACCAACAAAATAGCCGTTTACAGGAAGAAAAAAAAAACAAAAATCGAGAAATAGTTCGTGATGGTGGTCATTGTCGATTATTTCACTTCTCAGATTATGTTAACGTGAATAAAGACAACTATCGATCACTATTCTTCTAGGTCTCCGAACACTACAAAAAAACACTGGCTTTACAACGAAAATTTACAACGAAAATTATTCCTCGTAAAATTACAAGTACTTTACATCGACTTTACGACGAAGAGCAGTTTCGTCGTAAAGTCTATGTAATATTACAACGAAACTGTTTCGTCGTAAAGTCGATGTAAAGTTACAACGCGTTCACGTGGAAAATTAAGTTCCACGTAAACGCGTTGTAATTTAACATGGACTTTACGACGAAACCTGTTTCCTTATCTCTCCTCTCAAAGACGTTGTAATATTACATGGAGTTTACGACGAAACATAATTCCACGTAAAGACGTTGTAATTTAACAAGGATTTAACAACGAATCAGGTTACCGTTACACTTGGTCGAAACGTGTATTAATTGTGCTTGATACCTAACTACATTCCTTGTAAAGTTGATGTAAATTCCATGTAAAAAAGTTGTAAATTCGTAGTAATAAATTGCGTTGTAAAATACTTGTTAAACCTTTATCTACCAAACTCGAAAATCTTCTATATATATGTCATTTCTCAATGCTCAAAACACACCACCAACAAATATAAGAAAAAAAAAACTGAAAAAACACAAATAGAAAAAAATGGCTGATGGATGCAATATCTACGAGATACGGAGTTGGATGTATTCACATAAAGATTCTGCCGGTAGAGTGACATATACCTTTCTGAGCGGGCTAGAGACATTCATGCAGCAGGCAGGTTCTACACCGCTCACACAGGAAAGCGGTAAGATGTTTTGCCCTTGTCGGAAATGCAAGAATTCAAAATTTGCACTTAGTGAAACTGTTTGGAAGCATTTAGTAAATAGAGGATTCACACCACATTACTATATTTGGTATCAACATGGAGAGGGTTATGGTGGAAATGAAGCTAGTAGTAGTAGTAATCATTTTGAGAATCCTGTTAATAATGAAGAACCGAATCAGAATGAGCAGATGATATATCATGATAGGATTCAAGACATGATTACTGATGCATTTTTAGAAACAACTACAACAATAGCTCATGAAACCGGGAATGTAGAAGAACCTAATTTGGATGCAAAAAGGTTTTATGAAATGCTAGATGCTGCAAATCAACCAATCTACACTGGTTGTAGAGAAGGTCTCTCTAAATTGTCTCTAGCAGCTAGGATGATGAATATTAAAACGGATCATAATCTATCTGAGAAATGCATGGATTCTTGGGCGGAGTTGTTGAAAGAGTACTTGCCAGAAGACAATTTGTCGGCTGAATCTTATTATGAGATTCAGAAATTGGTTTATAGTCTGGGATTGCTTTCGGAGATGATAGATGTTTGCATCGACAACTGCATGATCTACTGGAAGGACGATGAGAATCTGGAAGAGTGTCGATTCTGCAAGAAACCACGATTCAAACCGCAAGGACGTGGAAGGAATAGGGTACCGTACCAAAGGATGTGGTACCTACCAATTAAAGACAGGTTAAAAAGATTATATCAATCTGAGAGAACTGCTGCATCGATGAGGTGGCATGCTGAACATGTCCAGAAGGAAGGCGAGATCGCTCATCCATCAGATGCAAGAGCGTGGAAACATTTCAACAAGGTATATCCAGATTTCGCTAACAATATTCGGAATGTCTATCTTGGGTTAAGCACTGATGGATTTAGTCCATTCGGAATGTCTGGGAGGCAATATTCTTTGTGGCCAGTCATTCTTACGCCATATAACTTGCCGCCGGAGATGTGTATGGAAGAAGAATTTCTATTCTTAACCATATTAATTCCTGGGCCGAAGCATTCCAAAACGGTCGCTTGATGTTTTTCTCCAACCATTGATACAAGAGCTACAAGAGTTGTGGTCAGAAGGGGTGAGAACGTATGATTGTTCCATGAAAAACAATTTTACGATGCGAGCAGTTCTACTGTGGACGATTAGTGATTTTCCTGCTTATGGGATGTTGTGTGGGTGGACAACTCATGGAAGATTATCTTGTCCAATTTGTCGTGGATCGACAGATGCTTTTCAACTGAAGAATGGTAGAAAGAGTTGTTGGTTTGATTGTCATCGTCGATTTCTTCCCATCTCCCATCCGTACCGAAGAAATAAGACATTGTTTAGATACAAAAAAGTTGTCAGAGATAGTTCTCCTCCATATCTCACCGGGCAACAGATCCTAGCAGAAATTGATTATTATAGAGCTCAGGAAACTGTGGCGTGTGGAGGAAACTGGCATGTTCCGGGAAATATGCCTGATGGGTATGTGGTCTCTCACAATTGGCATAAGAAGAGTATATTTTGGGATCTGCCTTACTGGAAGGATCTTCTTTTACGCCACAACTTAGATGTGATGCACATAGAGAAGAACTTTTTTGACAACATCATGAATACAATATTGAACGTCCCAGGAAAGACAAAAGATAACAAAAAGTCAAGGATGGACTTACCTTCTATCTGCTGGAGAAGTGAGTTACATATCAAGAGCAATGGCAGCGTTCCTGTTCCCATATTCCGGTTGTCATCAGCAGCGAAAACAACTTTGTTTGATTGGGTCTCATCAGAAGTTAAGTTCCCGGATGGTTATGTTTCAAATCTGTCAAGATGTGTTGAACGTGGTCAAAAGTTTTCCGGAATGAAGAGTCATGATTGTCATGTGTTTATGCAACGACTACTTCCATTCGCTTTTGCTGAGCTCCTTCCAACAAATGTACATGAAGCACTTGCAGGTAAATATTAATTTATAATATATTACATATGTTTATAAAATGTTATTAATTGTGTTATATTTGCAACATACAGCAATTAGGAGCATTCTTCAGAGATCTTAGCACACGTACGTTCAAGGAAGAAGTCATCGAACAGCTTCAGGAGAACATTCCCATCATATTGTGCAACCTGGAGAAGATATTTCCTCCATCATTTTTTGATGTGATGCAACATCTAGTTGTTCATCTCCCGTACGAAGCATTACTTCGTGGACCAGTTCACAACGGATGGATGTATCCATATGAGAGGTACATGAAACATTTGAAGGGAAAAGCCAAAAATCTAGCAAAGGTGGAAGGTTCGATCATTGCTGGGAGTTTGACAGCAGAAACTTCTAACTTCACGTCTTACTACTTTGCACCAACTGTCCGTACAAGGAAAAGAGTTCCTAGAAGATATGATGATGGTGGAGTACCTTCGTCATATGCCGTAGACGGTGTTCCTGACATTTTCTGTCAAATTGGGCAATTTGGTGGTAAGCTGAAAGAAGTTTGGTGGTCTAGTGAAGAGGATAAGCATAGTGCCCACACATATATTACGCTCAACTGCGGAGATGCAATGACGTCTTCGTTTGAAAGGTAAATTTTTGTCTATGTTAATTAATTTTATTAAATTTGTTGTTAATTATATGATATGATATATTTGTTTAATTTGCAGCATATTTGTGTCTCAAGTTGAAGAAGCGATACCGGGATTATCTGCAGCTGAAGTGGAAGGAAGAAAAGAAAAGCACTTTGTAAAGTAGTTAAAATCACAGGTATTATATTTGATTAAAATGAAGTAATATTTGGTACTTTTCTAACGGTGGTGTATTTTGTAGGTTGAGTATGATGATCCATATTACCCTGTATGGTTCCACGAATTGATCCAAGGTCCAGTAGCAAAGGTCACCACATCAAATATGTACTTCACACGAGGTTTTACCTTTTAATGGGATTAATTGGTTGGCTACTATCAAAATTACACCTCGTGGACGAATTGTTGCTGGAGAAGAACCACCATTGCAAGAAGAAGATGCTATTAATGAAGTTGAGGTTCCTGACCAACAACTTGATGAAATTCTTCTGATCGACCCAAAAAACCATCAATATGAAGATCTTCCCGAAGATGCGACTGATGAAGCACGTGAAGACGAGTTTGATTGTAGTGATGACGATGAATGTTCTGATGTTGATGAGAACTCAAACGATTCAGAATGATGTAATATATGTAACAAATGTTTTTTTTGTCTTTCCAAAATATTGTATGCAATGTTGTTTTTATTGCTTAAGTGAAATTCTTAATGTATAATATATATTTCTTAAGGAAAAAAAATTTATTTTGTTGAAGGTAAGAGTTTTAGTTGGATAAAGAGGATGAAAGTATGAATGAGAGGTAAAGATGATAAGTTTGGGGTTTAGGGATTTAATTTTCGTGGTTTCATACATTCCTAGTAACTTCGTCGTAAACGAAAACACGGGCCTTGGTAACTTCGTCGTAAATGAAAAAACACGGGCCTGGTAACTTCGTCGTAAAAGAAAACACGGGCCTGGTAACTTCGTCGTAAACGAAAACACGGGCATGGTAACTTCGTCATAAACGAAAACACGGACCTGGTAACTTCGTCGTAATTTTACGAGGCCATTACGACGAATCCGTTTTTATATATATGCGAGAATCCTCTCAGACCACCCCTACTCGTATCCTCCTCCCAAACTCCTCCCCTCTCTCTAAGGTATATATTCTCTCTCTTCTTTTTTTTTTTTTTTTTTTTTATAGTTTAGGTGGTTAGTTTAGGTGAATAGTTTAGGTGATTAGTTACCGGAATTAGTTTAGCTGATTAGTTACCGGAGTTAGTTTAGGTGATTAGTTAAAGGAATTATTTTATTTTAAAATTTTCGTTTGAGAAATGTATTAATTTATTTTTTTTAATTATTTTTTAGAAGGCTCCTAGACCGAGACCTAGCAGCTCCTGCACCTACGTATGCCGATCTATTTGGCGATGGATCTTCTTCTAGCGGTCCATCGTATTCTTCCGGGACAGTTCCGGAGTCTCAGACATCGAGGAGAGTTTCTTCGACCCCTCCTCCACAGCCAGCTCATATGCCTCCCCCACCACCTGCTCCACCTCTCGCCCCGGATCAGCCTGCCCCTCCGGCTCCAGTTCATCCCGACTTGCGGGTGCCACCTTATGCGCCATTCGCAAGATACACCGTAGAGGATTTGCTGACCCAGCCCGGACGAAAGGGTTTAAAGATTCTTGACCCGGATAGACCCCGGGGTACTTTTTGGTAAGTAGATAAAATTATTAATTTTAAATTTAAAATCTTTGATAATTTTTTTTAAACAAATTTGTTTTATTTGCAGGTTTGGGGCTAACAACAAAGTTAGCCAGAGCGTTTCAGAGACGATGAAGGGATATTATGACGGCCCTTATCCCAACTGGACGTCCACTCCCGATCACGTCAAGACGACGTGGTTTAAATGTTTTGCGGTAATTTAAATAAATAATTAAATTTTTAATTAAATAATTATTATTTTTTCTAATCTTTTAATTTTTTTGTTTTTTTCAGCAAAGGTGGAACTGGTCCATAGGAATCACCGAGAGAGGTGAAGAGCGAATTTATTGCAAAGGCGAAAACTCGTCTTTGCAACACTGTCTCTGATTGGAAGGACAAGTGGGAGATTTACGGCTATGAGGGGAAGCCGAGCGGGGTCACCAAGGACGCATGGGATGGCCTCATCGCCTATTGGAACGACCCCGTCAACATCCGCAAAGCCAACTCGTGCTCCGCTTCCCGAAGAACGAGGGATAAAGATGGCCATTTGCCCATGGTTCATAGAACCGGCCAAAAACCCCATGCCGGAGTTCGTCTCGAAGCTGTAAGTTTTATTTTAATTTATAATTTTCATTATTATAAATTTTTGCATTTATTAATATATTTAATTAATTTTTTATTTTTGTTTATTAGTTGGAGAAGACGGGAGTTCTGCCATCTCTCTCGGACTTATTCAAGATGACTCACGCCACACCAGATGGAGTTTTTGTTGATCCTGCATCAGAGAAACTCTTCAACGCTGTGGCGTCTCGGGTAGAAGAGCGAGAGACGCAACTCACCCAACAGTCTGCAGACGGATTGCCCGTCAAGTTGTCAACCGAAGAAGTCGACCAGATCTTCGAGGAGGTAAAATTTAATAATTTTTTTTTATTATTTATTAATGAACTCTAAATAAGTTTATATTATTTATAGGTGGCTCCTAGAAAGAAGGGAAGGACGGTCGGAATAGGTTCCGTTAACGAAGTTGCAAGGACGACTTCGTCATACTATTCGAGACGGGAGCAGGACAACGAGCGGATGCAGGCTCGTATGGATACCCAGCAGCAGCGTCTCGACTCTCTCGAGAGTTTGCTGGATGTGATGGCGGTGGGAAATCCAGCTCTGCAGACGGCTTTGGCGGCGAGGCGAGCAGCTCTCGGGATGAGCCAGCCGGATCCCGAAGCAGGACCATCTTCAGACCCGAACCCCTCAGCCAACTACTTCGATGACGATGATGTCGGTCTTCATTAGATTTTTTTTTTTTACTTCTTTTGTTTTGTATAAAAATTTTAAATTATATTAATTAATGAATTTCTAGTTTTTTAATAAAGTTTTTGGTTTCATATTTTTTTTTCGGAAAATATTTTAATTTAAAAATTAATAAATATATAATTATTATAATTAATTAATATTTTAAATATGGAGATGTAATTTCGTTGTAAGCTTCCACGTTTAGTCCTCGTAACATTTACGTCGAAGTTACATGTGCTCGTTGTAAAGTCGTTGTAAACTTTACATCGAGTTTACGACGAAACCTTACGTGTCTTTTACAACGAAATATTACGTGGCATTTACAACGCGTGTTACGAGGACATTACGACGAAATGTTTCCTTCCACTTTACGAGGAAAAAGCTTCCTCGTAAATGTAACTACGACTTTACGACGAATGCTCCATTACGACGAGCGTTTAACAACGAAAAGCTGTTCGATGTTAATTCGTCGTAAAGCTCCTATTACGACGAATTAACATCGAAAAGCGCCCTCATAAAAAATATGTTTTCTTGTAGTGGAAGCCTTGTCTCGAGCTGCAAAAACGATGCAGAAATCATCTAAAATGGAAGTTATAAGGGTGTAACTGGATTAGTATTTTTTGGAATAAAACTGTTTGGAATAGGTTATTCCAAGAGATTCCAAAAAAAAATCACCATTTATGTGGAATTAAAAATAGTTGCCATTCCATTAATTCCTGTGGAATCGGTGGAACCAAATGGAATCTAGTTAAAATCCTTTCATGATTAAAAATGACCGTGAACGTCCGGAATGGAATCAAACTAGATAAACAAAATTAATTAACGAAGTTCAAATATTTTTTAACTTACTTATTGCAGTCAAATAGTAGGTTTGTTAAGGTTTTAAAATTTAAAATTCTGGTAGATTCTTAAGATTTGGTACTAACGAAGCAAAAAAATAGCAACATCTTCTTCTTATTTAAACATTCATACGTAGAGTATCAAACTCACAAATCAAATTTTGCTTTCTCTCCTAGTAAGTCTTATTTCCTTTCATAATTGCTATACTGTTTTTTTTTTCTGAGAAAAAAACTTAAATATTGCTGTTTCTCTGATATGTTGTATATAGCCTAGTACGTTTTGTTTGCTACATATCGAGGTTGTGTAGAATCTGTGCTTTAGTGATCAATATCCTCGTTACGTTTTAATAAAGAAGGATGACATGTTAAAAAACGGATAGCTTACCATTGCTATTATGTTATTTATTCAAAGATTAGTTATTGCAGAGACACTTCTTCCAAAGTTACTTTTTCTATTCTTTCTTCATGCGATCATAATTCTACACATACTCCATATTTTAAATAATTGATTGTATTTTTCAACAGCAATATAATGAATGGATCAGGAAGCAGCAAAACATGCAACAAAAGTCGACTAAATCGTAAGGGTAAGTCACATGCTGAAACGTCAACAAACCGTGATGGAAATGGAGGTCGACTTAGCCGCAAAGACAAATCCACTGATAATACACCAGCAAACCGTGCAGGAAAAGTAAGTTTGGCAACACAAATTTAACTTATTTTAGTATATTAGAAATTATATATAACATATACTTCTATATCTATTTTAGTATAACTATTGGATCCCAAGAAAAACCGAGATTTTGCTAAACCTCGTGAATGTTGAGTTAAAAGCAAAGGACTACACGATAAGATTGCCAGACAATCCAGCTAAAAAAATAATAGAAGAAAAATACTATGAAATGACTGGTGATAGGATTATTTTTGAGCCTGAGATGAGAAATAGACTAGACTACATGCGTCGTCTACGACAACATTACAATATGTTAAGAAACCGTACCGGTGTCCGAGTTAATCCTACGACGGACCAAATTGAGATGCCTAGTTCATGGTGGGATGATCGGATTGCGGTAAGTTTCCCAAAATATTTATAACATATATACTACACGTATTGTGAAGCTTTCTTATATATATTTGGTTAAAAATATATTGTAGGAGGCTGGAACAACTAATGGAAAATTTATACGAGTGTTGCAAAGCAAACCTCTTCCTTTTAAGGAGCTACTCGATCAAATTTATGGAGAGCATGATTTGGATCAATATGAACGTTATTCACCATTCACGCTCGGCGAACATATCCAACAAATGCAAACGGAGGAAGCTAGTGATGATGAAACAACAGTGGCAGATACTGCAGAAGATAGTGGAACCCGACTTCCTTCGGAATCGATTAGCCTCATAGCTTCAGATGATGAATTTCCCACTAGAGAAGAAGCACATCGTTCTCCACCTCGTGCAAACAAGTCGATTCTGCGTGTCCAAAGTACATCCACTAAGCGTACGAATAGAAGAAGAGTCAATTTTGAGACACAAATCCAAAGTGGCTTTCAGCGTATGGAAGAGTCTCGCACAAACTTATTAGATGTTTTACGGTCACGACACTACCAGAAAGCAACTTTTGGAGATGCTTTGGCTATACTAGAAACATTAGATGTGGAACCGATGGGAAGATTTTGGTGGGCAGCAAGTGGATTGTTGATGAAAGACGAAGAAATTCGTGATGGCTTTGTGAAATTACGAAGTGAAGAAAATAAGATTAGGTACTTAGAGAGGCTAAGTGGTGTTGATAGATATGGTGATGCATGCCAAATCATCAACTTAAGAGAGACTTCCAATACCCCAGCGTCTTCTGTCCCACTAGTTCATTCACAAATGGCTGGAATTACCACAAGAGCTTCACCAAGTTTTGGTCAGGGACAAGGAATGTTCGAATCAGGACCTGCTGGGACTAGTTTTTCATCTTTACTTGGGGTTCTTGGAACTAACTCGTTAGGTTTAAGTTCTGAGTTTTAAGCAAATTCAATTTAATGATTTTATCAACTTAGTAATAAATTTCTATAATCCTTTGTTTTAATAAAATATTTTATTAATCATCAGTTTTAGTATATCTTTAAAAAATCTTTTTATTTCTTACATAATTATTTATTTATTTATTTGTAACTTTTGGTTATTTTATCAGGAGCTTCGCATGGCAGAATTACTTTCGATTGGAATTGAAAACATGTCTGATGAAGAGCTTACTGAGTTGATACTATTGGAAGAAGATGAGATATTGCGTGCTTACATTTCTCCTGCAATGGACTATTACTGTAGATTTTTCAACAAGGAACCAATGAGTCAAGAAAAGGGTAAAGGATGGTGTATAATCCGAAGTCAAATTTATGAGAAAGAAGTTTCATGTCGAAGGTTGGTGAGAATGAGTCGAGAGGGATTTACACGTCTGTGTGAGCTACTTAAAGGCAGGTATGGTTTACAAGACACTCATAGTGTATGCGTTGATGAGAGCGTCGCAATCTTTCTTATTCTTTGTAGGCAAAACGACACACAATATGATCTTGGTTTAAGATTTGGACATGCACAAGAGACAATAGGACGGAAGTTTCATGAAGTACTTGGGGCAATGGAACGAATGGCTGTAGATTATATACGACCACGTACAATTCAAGAAATGGAAGCTATATCTAATCGTCTAGAGGGAGATAGTCGATATTGGCCCTTTTTCAGTGGCTTCGTGGGAGCGTTAGATGGGACACACGTACCAGTTATGGTTACTCCTGGAAAATATTCCATACGTTTCATAAGTCGGAAAGGAACACCAAGCCTTAATGTTCTGGCCATGTGCGATGCAGATTTGGTTTTCACGTATTGTTTTGTCGGGATGGCAGGGTCAGCCCATGATTCACGAGTGTTAGCTACAGCAATTCGAGACGATCCTATGTTTCCCACACCTCCTGAAGGTAGATATTATCTTGTAGACTCTGGATATGCAAATAGCCGAGGTTACTTAGCTCCGTATCGAAAACAGCGTAATTGTGGAACTCGATATCATCTGCAAGAATTTTTGAATGGTGAAGCGCCACGAAATAGCAAAGAGATGTTTAACAGATGGCATGCATCCCTCCGTTCTGTAATCGAGCGAACATTTGGGGTTTGGAAAAAGAAATGGAGGGTTTTGAATGAATTTTCGAGGTATAGTATTTCTGTACAAAGACGTGTTATATTTGCTACAATGGGCCTTCACAATTTCATCCGTCGAAGCAATATCAGAGATGTTGAGTTTGAAGAGGCAGAAGCAGGAAATGATGTTCTGCATGGTAGTCAAAATACTGATGATGATACAAATGATGATCAGAGATTTCGAAATGAGGATGACACGGTAGCTGGAGCATATATGAAAGCTGTTCGTGATCAGATTGCTAAGGATATTTGGATTGCAAAACATTGTACTCGTTAGATATTATTGTTTTGACAATAAAGATGTTTAGGTTTAAACAAAGTTTAAATAAATATTTGAGTTTCTTTTTAACATTATTTAATTTATATTAAAAATTACTTTCATTCCATTCCATTCAATTCCTTTAAAAAGTTACCATTTGTGTTAGCATAAATAATTCTCTGCAATTATCTATTCCATTTATTTTGTTCCATAACTTCTATCATTCCATTAGTTGTCATTCCATTTTCTGTAATTCCTTGCATTCCTTGTATTCCTTAACTTGATTACCAGTTAGATTTTATCCCACTCCCATATCAAAATATTGTTTTGACAATCGCTATTATTTAACTTCTCCTAAAAGAATCTGAAAACGGTAAAAAAGAACTGCCACATGCATATACGTGACTATACTTAAAATTCATAGATAGTATTCATTGCATGTAACTAAGAGCTTGTTAATAAATCTGGGTTGGAATTGTATGTTTACTGTTTGGATATTGATTTAGTTCGCATATGCTAAATTGGCTTGTTTAGGGTTTTGAGGATAATTTCTCGTCACGATCTAATGAATAAACGATACAAAAATTGAAACCGAAAGAGTACTATATAAAGAAAAATTGTTAACTTTTAGAAATATATATATATATATATATATATTGAATAACACCAAAGTTTAGTTCACAAATTTTAAATACAGTTAAACAAATACGAACAATTTTACAAGTATATCATTGGTTTTTACAAGTATAACAAAAAAATGGTGTTAATGTATAAGTACATAATTGAAAACATCTGATAACACGGGGAGATTTAGTTTGTGATCTCTATTTCCAGTCAAACTTCTTCTGAAGTTTAAATTCCACAAGATTACTGTGATAGATGCCATCATCTTTAGCAACATAGTTATATGAGATTCCGTGAGGCTTATCATTGTTCTGTTTATAGGCGTCAAACCTAGAAGAGACCTTATAATCAGGTCCTTTGCTCAGGGTACACCAGATAAGAGTACCCCCGAAAACGTTGTCGTGTACACTGAATTGGTAATCGATTCCACCCGGTTTCAGATAGTGGGTACCCATATCGTTGTCCCCTGATTTACAATGTACCTTGAGCCATTTCTTGTAACTAAGGCTGTTCCTGAAATATAGTGTTGTCTTCTGCCCTTTCAATAAATTGACACCATATACATTGTCGATCATGCAAAGTGTAAAAACAAATAGAAAGATTGAAATATTTTTCATTTTTTTGTTTCTTTCTTTCTAGATGTTTTAGATATATATATTTTTGTATTGTTAAAAACTTGTGTATTGTGTTTGGGTTTGTGGTGTTATATATACACATAGGTATTGCTATTTTTTGAGGTTTTTTTTTTTTTTAACATTGTCTTCTTGCTCTATAATTGGAATTTTCTATTAAGGATTGAGGTGTATCAAGTCGCTTCAAATCAATAGATGGATGCCAATGGCCGGTTATCCATCCTCTCTATTTAGCTATGTTCCTATCTTGTTAATTAGTCAAGTTTTTTTTAACGGCATCCCTTTCTAGTCAAGATACAAATTTGGTAGAAACCACAAAACTAGATTGTGCGAATATAAATTACGTTCTTAGGCAGAAATAATACTGAAAACAAATATAAAACATTGAAAAAAATATAGAAACTAAATGGGATGATGAGATACGATATGTTAATGATATATAGGTGGAATTAAACATTAAAAGGTCTAGAAGCAAGCACCACAGAACAACAAAACACATCGAAGAGCCATGCATACGCATATCGAACAATATATATTTTTTTGGATAAAATGTTAAGATATATGGAACAATTGTTTGTGTGGACGATGACTTGTGTTGTGACTAGTGTATGATCCTAGTAGATTCTCAGAAGACTCGACTCAATAGAGTGGGCTGCCTACTACTACTTTTAACAAATACACATATCAGTTTGTAAGCTAAAATATGTAAGCTAAAACTGCAGATGTTTAATCTGTGACAGATTCGTATTCTGCTTCGTAGACAGTAAACCAAGAAAACAAAACTGATGTATGCACAAGTGTAAATTACTGTTCATTATTCAAATGAACTATAGAAGCTTTGAACATGCAATGAACTGTGTATGTGCCTTCTCTTGAACGGTGTTTCAGTATTCTATTTCCAGTAGTCCATCAATAAGTCCAAACTCAAGCGCCTGGAAAATAAAATGGAAATCCAACAATGGTGGTGCATAAGGATTATGAAGAAAAATGCGTTGTGGCTCGTCGCTGGTTTTGAACCATAGCTTCAAATTCTTTCATCAGAGTTAACTAGTAACATTTACCTCAGAAGCAGATAAGAAACGATCTCTTTCAGTGTATTGCTGAACTGTCTCTAGAGGTTGTCCAGCGAAGGCCGCATACATCCTGTCAATTTTCTGCTCGTCGAAGAGACAACCAAAGAGATCAATTAGATCAAAGACTTGATCTTCCATACTCTTAAACCAAGAAGCATCTAAAATATATATACTAAGAGGAATGACTTACTTGTCTGGCTTCAATGGCTTCATTCAGCTGTCTCCTCACGTCCTCTACATGTCCCTGCAAAATCAATTCAGTTCATTCACATACAAGATTACAACTAGTAACAAAGAGAGCGAAGGAGCCATACTCCGCATCCAGTTTGAGGTTGATGGATCATGACACGAGTGTTTGGCATTGCATAGCGCATCCCTTTTTCACCTCCAGCAAGAAGAAGTGCTCCTTGACTCGCTGCTACACCAAACGCTACTGTTCCAACTCTGGGTTTTATCTAAATAAAACATCATTTACGTTTCAAATTCCAACATGTTAACATACTGGAGTTTATGTGTACAACTGAAACATTATTATAACGGAGCTTACCCAAGACATGCAGTCATAAATTGGTAAGACAGAGTAGGTGCTGCCTCCAGGGCAATTCAAGTATATCTAAAACAGAGAACACTCAAGTCAGTAAATATTTGAAAAGCAGGTGGGAGACACAAAAATGGTGAGTCGTTTTGAGTCTGACCAAGAACTTTGACAATCAATCTAGCTTTTGAGAACATACAGACACAATTAGATATACACACAGACCTTGTTGGATCAATGCTACGAGGATCCTTGTTGCCAGAGACATTTCTCGAAAGTCCTGAAAACGATCAAAACAGAAGAACACAGATCAAACTCAGTAACAATACATCAAACAATCAGCTCCAGCAACAAACAACAAAGAGAATCAAAAGAGTTTTTTTTTTAAAGTTACCAGCTTTCAGTGAGTCGCCAGCAGAAACTATACGCCTTGTGAGATTCCTACACACGATCAAATTAAACAAGAAAAAGAGACAAATTTTTTTTGAGTCATGTAGATTGAAGCGGAAGTAGAAAGATATGTGAGATTGCAATTAGAAAGGTACCTTTGATTGTGAGATAGATACGAAGTGGTTTTATAGCTTTTAGTTCGAGAAGACAAGGATAGACATAGAGGAGGTGAAATTGTCAAACCCGCCATTGCTGCTATCAGAGAGCTCGAAGTGTTGAGTTTTTTTTTTTTCGAGTTCGGGCAAAAGACTTTAACAGGTTTATTGTTTGGACATGAACTGAAACTGAACCCAAACGAAGTCAAAAGCAACAGCAAAGACACGGGTCCGAGTTACTCTGTCTTAGCCGGAAGGTTACAGAACCAAAAAATCCTAACTCTGCATAACCGGAGTCTTGTACCGACTCTGCAGAACCGATCCTTATGGTTTTAAGGTAATTTTTGGTTTGATTCAGATCAGCTTCCTTGTGCATATACTCCAGACCAGAGACTCCACTTTCTTGAATTTATCGAAGACATGCCCATATGTTTTATCTACCATAGGTACATAATAAACATATTTTAAAGGTTGGTAGTACAGTGTTTATAGTCTGGTTATGAATGTACAGTATAACAAACCTTATTCATGAAGACTTTGTAACCTCACATTACAACTGATCAAATAAAAAGCAGACGTTATAAAAAAAAACATATTTTAAATTTTATAATGGAATTATTGAATAAATGATATTCCCTCTGTTTTATATTGTATGTAGTTTTAGTAAAAGTATTTTGTTTCACGTTGTAAGTAATTTTAATATTTCAATGCAACTTTTATATTTATTGAATAATGTGTGACCAATTAAATAATGTTAGTTATTTCATAATTGGTTGAAATAATATATTAAATGATATTTTTTGACAAATGATTACTTTCTTAATATTAGTGCTTTTAGCTAAAACTACTTATAATTTAAAACAGAGGGAGTATGAACTAACAAGAAAATTAAAAAAAAATAGGGAGGGAGGAGAATATTTGGAAAGATGAGCCATATTAATTTCGAAATTCAAATGCATACTACTGGCAGTGACATACCCCACCAACATGCCTTGCTTTCTCTTACAAACCTCATAAATACTAAATTGAATGCTCATGGGAAAATCGTTTATTTCGTCGGCGACAAATGAATTAGTTTACTTCATGCCGTGGACTTCATTTATAATACTATTTGGAAAACCATTAATCCTTGATTTTTTATGATAAAATACTAATAATGACGCATCTTTTATGCTTTTTTTGTCAGTGCTGCATTTTTTAATGTTAAAAACAGATTATAATTATTTGGTTAGAACTTAGAAGTGAGGTGTTCAAAAGAAAAATAGATTTGGTTAGAAGAGTTTGAGGTGGTTACACTAAAGATTTAGATGTTTTTAGAGATCCATTGGTAGGCCACTCCGACAACAAACTCTTGCTCTTGAAAATTTTATGAGATTAATTTCAATAATTTATATCATCGCTTGTAGGAAATTACATGTACTATAAAAATATTTAAAATTTAAGAAGAACACATAAATACTCTTTCCAAATAAGTTTCCTATAGAAATTCAAGTTTAATAAACCAACCTCCTTTTTGGTATGGGGTTGTTGGTCTAATTTAATGCTAGTGACTCTCTTCTTCAACCATCTTCATATTTAGATCTTCTTCTTCACTTTGCAGTCTCGTAGACTTTGCAAATAGCCACAATCTTTTCTCTTCTTTGATTCTTCTACTTAGTACTTTTGTTTTGGACGTTGCTGAAAATAAGAGTTCTGCGTGGATCCGATGATCTTCACCGGTAAAGTAACATTTTTAGTGCCGAGATCATTTTATATGTTTATTTGATCTATCAGTTGATGTTACTTTTATTTTTGGTTTCTTGGTTTTGTGGAGCTAACTAGCGATGGCAATCGAATGAGACGGCTTTTGGTTGTGATGTAAGCTGGTAACGCGAGATATTAGTGCGGTTCAATCAAATGTTCATACTCTAGTTGATAGAGATTGATTTTGTTCGATTGAGCCGTGCCAATATCACGCCTAAAACCGAGATGGTCATTAAGCTCAAAAATATATTGTCAATCTTCTTAAAGGTATTTTATAAATCTATTTATTGTTTCCATTTTGAATTATATCAAATTTGATAACTGCTTAACACTTTTTTTACTCTGTGAGCTTTGAAGGTGTAAGGATATAAGACGCACACATACCCCAAAATCCAAGTACAAGTGCGATACTACTTCTATTTTTAGAAAGTCTAAGGAATTCTAAGCAAAAAATGTATAGTAACATGCTACTGGACTAAACGTAGTAGCTTTAGTGTTCATATTGTCGTGCTTACTGTCGTGAGGATGTTGCAACAATACAAAAATTGTTAGTTTGTAATTATCTGCACGCTTGTCTGTAATATAACTGGAGAATGGTTACGCTTTTTCCAATCATAAGACAACTAAGGGAGTCTGTTTGGACTCACTTTCAGTAGGCAATGTGGTATACTTCATTCAAGCCGTTCATCTTTTCGGGAAGTATGTTTGTGATATAAGGGAGTAATTGGCTCAATTGTAAAAAGATTTTTACCTTTTTTTTTTAATTGTAACTTTTAAGCATGTATATTTACTATTCCCAAACAATGTCCAACAAATGTTATCGGCTATATGAATAAAAATATCCAAACTTATGAAACTCCTCAAAATTTAAACATGAAGGTAGACAATGTTCGAATTTATAACATTCAAATTTAAAGGTAGAGCAATTTACATAGAAAAACACAAGAATATAGGAGAGGCGACCTCAAAAGGAGCACATGTGGGATTAATAAAAGACACAAGAATAAAGACTATGTCTGTCATAAGACAAACCAAATGTGACCACAACCATTATTCATTTGTCTCTTCTTGAATCATTTCACTAACTATTTTTTTGCATACATTTAATAATTTCTGACCCAAAAAATCTTAACATTCTCGGATGGTCAAAATCTCATTGGGATTTTGATTCTGTTAGCGCTCATTGTTGTTTGATGTTTTAATTTCGATAGTGTTTCTAAATTCAATTTTGACGTTTTTCTTTTGTTAAAGGATCAGCTAGATTATTCGGTTTTTGTTCAAGAATTTGATGAAAGCCATTTAAATGATTTTAAGAACATTAGTTAATCACTAATTACCTTCATCACACACAAACTCAAATCTCTCAGAATCCATTGTTTCCAAAAATCCCACCGTCTTAATCAAACTTTCACCTCTTCTCAACTTCTTCTCACCAACTCCTCCTACTTCTCTAGCCAGCTCCAAACACTTCTCCACAAACCAATTCATCTCATCATACTTCTCATGCAAGAAATCTTTTGCATCCACCAACTTAACCCTAACCCTTTCCTCTCTCCACTTCTCAGCCATTTGGATCATATCCTTCCCTTCCTCTGTCTCTGTTAAGCTAGATGTGCTTCCAATCTAAAACCAATTGGTGATTAGGAAAGTGGCTCATCTATCTTATATATTAGTAAGAATTCCTTCCAACTACCGATGTGTGACAACTATGTGTCTAATACGTCCCCTCGAGATGATGGTTTTTTGAGCATCAATCTCAGAATATTTGGGCAAAGATCGATAGACCAACTTGGCCCAAACTGATGAGGATCGGGTTGGACTGCGTGGATCGGGCTCTAATACCATGTTAAGCTAGATGGGCTTCCAACCTAAAATCAATTAGTGATTAGGGGAGTGGCTCATCTATCTTATACATATTAGTAAGGATTTCTTCCAACTACAGATGTGGAACAACTATGTGTCTAATAGTCTCATCCGATATTCTCTTTTTTTTCTTCCTCCAATTCATGAATCCTCGTCACCAGTTCCTCACACACCTTCTCCAGTGTGTCTTTCTTCCACATCAACCGATTCAGTGATGATTCCATATCTAACATCTTCTTCTTTAGCCTAGAATTCTCAGCATTTGCTCTTTTCCTTTCTTCCTTTTCTTTGCTTAGCTTGTCCTCAAGTAATCAATAAGTGGATGAGAGTTTTCTTCCCGGGATATTCTTTTGTTTTTTATATTTTCCTTTGATCCGAACTTTTCTGTCTCAAGCTCTTTGATTATAGATCGAGCCTTCCGTAACTCGGCGTCAAGAAGAGGAACAAGACTACCGTCTAGATACTCTTCTTGAAACTTCTCACTAGGTTCAACGGAGTAACGCGTTCTGAATGATCCTAAGTCCAATTTACTTATATGCTCTCCATCTACAACATCATAATTGTATATACTATAATATTAGATAGGACTCCGTGTTCTCTATACAAATATCTTACGTCTAAATCATTAGAACTCAACTCATGTATTGATGTTAACAATCCTTCACCAAATCCAAATTAACCTAGAGATATATCAGAAACAAAACGGAATAATCACAAACCTTATAGCTAAAACTTTCTGCCAGGGTACCTTCACCTTTAGGAGCAGCGCCAGGCCATTTTTTCCGAATTTCCTTAAGGCCCAACGCCAATCTTTGAAAAATTACAGTCAATAAAAAAAGAAATATAAATCTGCATTGAATACTTTTGAATCCAATAATAGGCCTCGACTACATCTTGACTCGCCCTTTAAAAAAATGGGTATGTTTCATTTGACAAATTTATATTCATAACAAATATGTTTCAATATAAAATGTATATCAAGTGTCTTAATAATTTTTGTTAAGAGTTGTTTTTAGGTTTATGTTTGTTTTCATCTATACAATATATACTAATATAAACTTCCATAAATTTAAAAATTTATGATTAATTTATACATCAGGCCACTGTATGAAATGAGTTGAATACAATTTGACAGTTTATTAGTAAGAATCTGCAAGCTTTCTTTGGTTGATGAAAAGTTTTTATTCTTTCTCATCAAATTCTATTTTCTTAATCCACATTCCATGTATGCAGAAGATTATAGAGAAAGAGTATTAACGATAAGCTCATCTCTCATTACCACCATATCTTATTAGTACACCGAGTTCTAGATTAATTATCCATTCGAGTTAGCACATTTGCAGAACCAACATGCCTTATACATTAATTTAGAAATGATTTTGTGGTGTGTCCTCTCTACAATCATTTTCACAAAAATAATATAATATGGTTACCAAAATTGATAACATTGCTTATAGCTGAATATGACATGAAAAATTACATTTAGTGTTAATTTATGATTTTGGTAAATTTTTTAAAATATGATAGTAACTCATATATTACATTTAATGTCGATAAATATTTTTTATTTTTTTAAAATATGGTAATAATTCATAAATCATCACTAAAATAAATATATTCGAATATGGCATCACAAATTTTGAAATATGGTTTAATTATGGGGAAATTTCATAATTATATTTTGTTTGATACCACTTTTCATATTTTGTTAGAAAGAAGACATTTTCAAAAATATCATATTGTTTGATGGGTAAAAGACTAAACTAACCATCCATTATCTTAAATCAATCAACGCCTCTTCTCAGATCCATCTTCTCTCTCTCGTCGAGATCTGCCGTCGTCGTCGCCGTACACATGAGCTTCACAATGTCTGTGTTTAACGAATTCGTCGTCTTTTTCATCAAGCTTCAATTTCGTCTTCATCAAACATGTTGTCGCTGTATTCATGACCTTCCCCGCCGTCTTCTTCATCAAGCTTCAGCTTCGTCTTCATCGAACACCGCTGTCGCCGTATTCATGAGTTTTATTGTGTTTGTATTTAACGAGTTTGAATCTTAGTATCACTCGCTCTTTCTACGATGAACTATGAAAGTAAGGCTTTTTAAATTAGCTTCTCTCTTTCTTCCAAATATGTTGATTTAGTTTTTTTTTTGTGCTAATTAGTGACAGTGCTTTCTGTCTTTGTTCCTTACAATTTCCGAAGAAGTTTTCAATGAGTCAGTTATTTCAATGAAATTAAGTTTTTTCTTGAGAGATGACTGAATGAGAGTCATCTCCAGAGTGATTGAATGGGAGTCATATATATATATATACAAAGCTTGAATCATTTTTGTTTAAGAATTATATTTGTTTACATTCTAAGTTTTGGGTTCTTTCAATTTTAGTCTCTGCTTAAATGTACAAGCTTGAAAACTAAGCACGTTGAAAAGAAGATTCACCAAAAAATGATAAGGAAGTTGTTGGGAAGCTAATAGAAGAGAAAGAAAGTAAAGGTACTGGAAACTTTACTCTCTTGAAGCTAAATCTAATAGGTAGTGCATGTGTGTTGTAACCTAACATAGTATTAAGATTTGGTATTATGAAAACAAGAACATTGTTGAGGATTTGGATGTTCATGTATAGCAGTTTATAAATAATTTAGAAGGCTGTATAAATGTTTATAAAACATTTGCTAACTTTATAAATTTTGAACATTTCTAAATCTTTTCAGTTTATAAAAACTATTGCTAAAATTGATCGGCTTTGAGTTAAGTATCCTTGAAGAAAAAAAGATGTGATGATGGAATGTTTTCAGTTTATTTTAATGGAGACTTAGATGAGCTGGCAGCTTCTATATATTGAAGCTGATCCAACAAAAATCTCTCGTTGAATCAGCTGAATTTTCCTGGATTTGTGAACAGCCGTTGAAAGTGATTCCAATCACAACCAGCGGTTGAACGAAACATGGAGCTTGAAGAGTGCAAGACCAAGGTGGTAGGAGCTTTGTGGAGGAGAAGACAGAGATACCACGGTGGATGGTTTATAGATGGCGGAGTCTTCCGGTGTTCACAATGCATGTTTTATTTTTGCCATGTATTTGTAATTGCTCTGCTTTGCTTCCACGTGTTATAACGTGTGTCGACTTTGCCTTGCTTACATACTCTTCTTTTTTGTGAGTTAGTAAAACTCAGATGTTGACAAAAAAATAGTTATAAAGTATTTTTAAGAGTCTATAAAATTTATAAATCATTTAAGAATACTTATAATTAATCGTTTATAAAGGCTTATAAATTAATTATAGTATAAAAGTTTTAAATTAATTTAGAAAGATTTATAAAACTCTCGAAAAACTTTATTTAGTCTAATGAAACTTAAATTTTATTTTACAAAAAAAAAGATTTCTAAACTCTTATAAGGGTTTGTAAAACATTCATAAATTTCATAAAAAAAATTATAAGGTTTCGAAACCATTAATAACAGCTTATAATCATTTATAAAAGTCTATAACCTTTTATAAATGTATGTAAGCAATTTGTTTCTTCATGGCTCTATAAAGTCCCTAAATCATTCATAAGAATCTATAACCATTTAGAAAGACTTATAAAAAAATTATAAGAGTTTGTAACATAATTTAAAGGTTTTACAAGAATATGTAAATAATTAATACGAATTAATACGAGTTTGTAAATCTTTTGTTAAGTTTATAAAAAACAGTTTTAAAAGTTTGTAAATCATTTATAGTGTTTATATTTTATTTGTAAGAGTATATAAGCCATTTATAAAGGCTTATAAAGAAGTATATAAAGTCTATAAACCGTTTATAAATGCTTATAAATAAATCATTTCTTTGCTTATTAAAAAACATCATCTTTTACAAATTCTTTTATAAGGCATTATAAAAAGGTATAATTGATCATTGATATTATTGAGAATTGAGAGATATTTATGGTTTCTGAACTTCATTGGTGTGCGTCCATTGTTGTTGTGTCCAGAGAAACAATAGCTTTGCGCATCAGAGTCTTGGTTTATTAGAACTTATAAATATATTATGCCCCATTTATAAAAGTTTATCAGGGTTTTTAAAATGTTTATAATAGTTTTAAGAATTTATAAAAGATTTACCAAATCACTTACATGTGTTTATAAAGATTTTATATAGAATTATAAGGGTTTATAAATGTTTATAAAGGGTTTAAATACATTTATATAAAGTTTATATAAGATTTGTAAGGGGTTCTCTCTCTTCTTTAGAGTACAAGTTTTAGGTGCTATGAGAGATTGAGGTGGGTTCAGATGGAAGAGCTACGAAGGAGGTTTCCTCGTTCGTGGAGCTGAAGCGGTGGAACCTTGCTTGATGTCTGCATGTGCCTCAGAATCTGCCACGTACCATCATTTCTCTTACAAAGCCGGCACATATTATTTAGTTTTATTAATTTAATTTTGTGTATCAAAGTGTTGGGCTTTAAGCCGAAATATTTGTACCCATAATTTCAGCCCATGAGGCTTTGATGAAAAGAATGGTGACAAGAAAAAGATTTGTAAGGGTTTATAAACAAATTAAATAGGCTTTGAAGAGTTTGTATAGGGTTTGCAAAAAATATAAAGGCTTTATAAGACTTTATCAAAAGATTTTATATGTTTCGAATTATTTTTGTTCAGAACTTTTTGTTATTTTTATTATTTATAAGGGTTTATAAAATCATTTATAAGGATTTGTAAAATATCAAAAGATAATTCTTTTATGAAGTATTATAATGTTTTATAGAGGGTTATAAATCATTTAAAAAAAGTAATAGTCTGCTCTCCATAGTACACGAGCTAATTCTGAACTTAAATCTGCATGTTTTGGAAAATTTCGACACAGAAGTGAGCACAAACGATAACATGCACATAATGGAGACAAAAAAAGAAAATCATACTAATTGCAGACAAAACAAATGATTTATGACACTCCAACTTGGTAACCAAAGAATCAAGGATAAAAATAACATAAGTAAAGAGTAATATGAAGAATCATGTGCAACCTTTCCAGTGTGAGGATTAATGGTTTGAAGCACACTCTCAATGGCCTTGTACTCCATCTTTGAAGCCTTTTGTGTCAACTGAAATGACATTATACTTACCACATCCTTCCATGTAGTTGTCTTGAACCTCAATTTAATTTGTGCTTTAGTCTCTGTTTCCACAATAACCAGATAAGAAAAGAGAACACTTTTCCAATGAAATGAAATCTCCCAAACTTTTACAAGGAGGCAATGGAATCAACAACCTCCATAGCTCTTCAAGGGTGAGCTCAAAACAGTGAAGATTCAGAGATTGGTGCTTATATATCATAAATTATCCACTAACAGATATAACAAAAGAGAACATCTTCTTTCAATGAAATTTCCTAAAAAGAGCCAACAGAATCAACAACCTCCTTAACCCTTCAAAGAGAAATGAAACACTTAACATGCAGAGACTGTAACTTGCCTACACTAAGTAATTCAATTAACAAAGACTACCAAAAATGTATAGTATATTCAACATAAAAATACTCAAAGTAGATAAGATCATCAAGATATATATCCAAAATCATATATATATATATAAAGCACTATGTTCTTTATCGATAAATTTATAAGGTTTGATAAATTTGAGATTTCAAAATTTCATGAAAAAAAAACTGTCTCTTTTCCCAGAAACTGATTGATTTTGAAATTTGAAACATTATACTATAGATAAAGGAAGATAAACAAAATATATTCAAACATCAAAACTTATAAAACCATATGTCTTTCTATAATATGAAATTTATAAGAACTTATAAATATCAAAAAAGTATAATTTGAACATCAAAACTTCTGAAACATCACATAAACATATCCTATTTGAAGAAATTCAACCTAAATGTAATTTAACAGATGCATTTCAGAAAAGCAAAAGTAGAAGACAAAAAAAATTACCTTCTTTGATGCTTCCTTCTTAAACTATCTCGACACCTTAGTCAATTTCTCCCTTTGTTTGCACGTGTCTGGATCTCGCCAAGTTCAGATGAAATCGTGAAATTGGCCCGTGATTTCTTCTGGAGAAACTCCCGATTTGATTTACGGACAACGATTTCGAGAAGAATTCATTAAATCTTGCCGAGTGCGCTGGAGTTCGTCGGAGTTCACTGAGATTGCCGGAGTTCGCCGGAGTTAGCCGAAGATGGTCGAGTTTGTCGGAGATTTCCTCTCAATTTGGTTTTGTGAGGAGATTTGAAGAAGAAATAGATCTAGGCTAGATTCATTTAACTGAGGGGTAGAATTATACTTTACCTTTTTAAATTTTTAGTGGTAAAGTTGATTAGTGTAAAGATGAAAAATTGTACCTTGAAAGTGATATTAGTGACAATTTTCTTTTAATTATATATGTTTAAATTATATAATTTTACTACTAAAATTTTCAAAAATGTATACAATTTTTTTAGATAATTATAAAAAGTTTAATCATAAAATCATTAGTTTCTTACATATCTACGAACTTTATAAATATTATTTTTTTATAATTATGCAATTTCTTACAAATTTATTAATATATTTAATAAAATATTAAATAGATAAAAAATCTATCTAAGATTAAAAGTTTAAATATATACATGCATATTTTTAAATATAATTTAAAATAAACACAAATATTTTTATCTTATTTTTATGTTTAATTAAATCAATTATAATAAAATATTGATGAGAATTTTTTTTATAATATTAATAAATTTTTATTTTAAATATAATTTATATTTATCTGCTGATTAAATATTTTAATTTTTTTATTAAACATGGTACTGAAAAACACGTAATAAATTTAGCAATTAAGTGTCTATTAAAGAGTAAGAACAACTAAAGAAGCAGAAAAACCATCTAACAATAAAACTAAGAGGGACAAAACCCAAAAACATAACCAGAGTTTTGATACCACCGTAGT
The DNA here is from genome assembly GCA_026261945.1 of Hirschfeldia incana. NCBI lineage: Eukaryota > Viridiplantae > Streptophyta > Magnoliopsida > Brassicales > Brassicaceae > Hirschfeldia > Hirschfeldia incana. The sequence goes on from JABCMI010000019.1 coordinate 3,072,536, forward strand.
TTAAGGAAATGTCTCTCCAGGTCATCCATGCCAACGTTCACCGAATGAAAAGTACGAAAACACTCTTGCAGGATCAAAGCCATATGGAGTCATTTGTTGAGGAACTTTGAGCTTGAGTTGGTTTCACCGTTCCCTGAGATTGACTGGAAAGATATGGTGGTATGGTTTAGAGGCAATGTGATTGGTTAGAATCTATCCGGGTCATATGTGTCAGGGTCTTTGTAGATATGTGGCAAGCGGTTAGCAAACACATGCAAGGTTGCAACGATGTGACCCTTTGGTATGTCATATGTTTTTCCATCAAGGGTTGTGACGTTGAAATAACTGTGAGATACTCTCATGAGCATGATCAATCTTATCTCCATGTTTCTCAATCAACTTCTTCTGCTCATCTAAAGCAGCTAAGTATAGTCTTTGTATTTCATCAGATAAGCAGCGGTCAAGATGGAAGTGATGGAGCTTGTGTCTGCCACGTGGAAGAAATGAGCAGAGACCTCAGGACCAATGAGAAATGTCATATTTTTGTGAAGCAGATTTACTGTGAAGACACTTCCAAGCTTAGGGTACTCGTCTTTGAGCATTATGATGGCCTTAGAAGGCTTCCGATCAATGGAGGCCAAGCTTTGAAGAGTGGGAGGAAGACGCTTCTTCTTGGAAACGAAAGTGAAGAAAGAAAAGATGAGTGTGGATATCACAAGTGTCGCTACTATAAACAAACCCATTTTTTACAACATCATGTCTGAATCCAGTTCAATGATTTGTTTTAAAACTGTGAAGTTCATTAAATGTTAGAATCACAGAAAGACAGAGAAACATAGAGAGACAGAGAAACACAATGGCGGACCTAGCAGATTTTCTTACCTGAGTCATGAATTGTACTTAAACCCAAACTATAACAAAAGCCCAAACAAATATATTGATTTTGTTTTTCAAAAAATGGTGGAGGAAGGGGAATTGAACCCGGTAGGGGTGGCAGAGGTAGAAGTAAGTAACCAGTTGAGCTGTCTTTACCACTAATTATACATTACAAATCAAATATTTAAATTTAACATGTTGCAGCTGCACCCCCTTTCTTTCCTGTAGATCTGCCCAGTGGTGGATCTAGAAAACTTTTTAGTCGGGGGCACAATATTATAAATGTTATATATAATTTCAATTCTGTTTAAGATCATGGTACGATGGTTCTTCCTTCTATGTCGTAAGCAATCTACTACCTTCTCATTTATTGTCACACCCATCTCAATACACCCACCATTTCCCAAGAGATCTTTTAAGCAACCTAATGAAGACCATTTATCATACCAAAAAGAGGCTTTCTCTCCATTCTTAATTTCCACTCTACACAGTTGCTGCGCCTTCATTCTATATTTTAAAACTTTTCTCCACATCCATGATCCCAACTGTGTATTGTCCTTAACAGACCATAGCGAACCCTTGCGTATCAAGTACAGCTTAAACCAATTAACCCACAAAGAGTCAGCAGAGAGAATTCGCCATATTAGCTTGAGAACACATACTGCATTCATCTCTTTTAATGACCTTATACCCAGACCACTCTCATCTTTTGTTCTACAAACCTCCTGCCACGAAACTTTTGCCTTATTGCAGTTCATCTCAACACCAGACCACATGAAAGCCGAACAGATCCTTTCAATCTCTTTAATACAACTACTCGGGAGACGAAACGCTGCCATCCAGAAGTTTACTAGACTTGTGATAACTGAGTTAATCAGTTGAAGCCTCCCAGCATAAGACAAGAAACGCCCTATCCAAGAGCCAATTCTCTTTCTTATATTCTCAACCAATGGAAGAAAATCATTCACTGTCATATTCTTTGTAAGAAGAAACATCCCAAGATATCGAACTGGAAGCTTACCATTAGCAAATGGGAAATGACACAATATCTCAGCTTTCTTCTGCTCTGAAAAACCAGCTAAAAATAATGTGGATTTCTCCAAGCAGATCTTTAATCCATACATTCTGTCAAAATCTGCAAACACTTTCAAGACTCCCTCCACTGATCTTCTTGTACCCTCAGTGAAAACCATTAGATCATCCGCAAAGCATAGATGGGTGAGACCTATGTTCTTACACTTAGGATGAAACCCAATGAGATTTCATGCAGCAGCTTCATCTAACATCTTCGACAGCACATTCATACAAATCACAAACAAATATGGAGATAATGAGCACCCCTTTCTCAACCCTCTACTACTTTGAAAATATCCAGCTAACTCACCATTCACTTGGACTGAGAAAGAAGCTGAAGTGATGCAGAGTGAGATCCATTTGATGAACTTTTCTGGCATACCTAGAGCTTGCGGAGTGTTCAGCAGAAAAAGGCCATTGAACTGAATCGAATGCCTTCGATATATCAATCATCATTGCGCATCGTGGAGAGATGTCATCGTTATGGTAGTCTTTGACAATCTCTGTTGCCAAAAGAACATTCTCCATAAGCAGTATCTCCTTGTTAAATGCCGATTGATTCAAGGTAATACATTTTGGAAGCACATCCTTCAATCTGTTAGCCAGAAGCTTTGAAATGATCTTGTAAAGGATATTACAGCAAGAAATTGGCCTATAATCTTTCATTACCTTTGCTTCATCTTTTTTAGGGATCAAGGCCAAGATAGTAGAATTTACTCCTTTAGGCAAGAAACCCTTAACAAAGAAAGAATGAATCGCAACTGTAACAACCTCCCCAATAATCTGCCAAGCTTCCTTAAAGAATTCTGTTGTGAACCCATCCGGCCCTGGTGACTTGTGGATTGGCATTTTGAACAGAACAGCCTTTATCTCCTCTTTCGTGACCTCCTTCTCCAATTTCTCACAATCAATGGCACTACACTGAAACCCCAGTAGATCTTTCAGTCTTTCCACAGTTTCTCCTTCAAACTGGCGTATCAGTCATAAACTTAGCAAAAAATCTCTCAGCTTCTTCTTTTATCTCAGCATCAGTTTTTGCAATCGTTCCATCCTCCCGCACAATTTCTCTAATACCATTTCTTACTTCTCTTACCTTGATGGCATTGTGGAAAACTCTGTTATTTCCATCACCCACCTCAAGCCAGTGAAGCTTTGATATTTGCTTGTAAAGCTCCTCTTCCAATATCGCTAATCTCTGCCATTTTCCATAAGCTATTGCCTCTTCTCTTATAGCTGCGGGTGCTGGCTGCTGCAATGTAAGTTTTTGCTTCTCACATAATTCCACAAAAGCTTCTCTTGTTCGTTTTGGTAAGTCACCAAGCTTCTCCTTACAGAGCGATCGCAATGGCTGTTTTAGAGCCTTTAGCTGTTTAGAGAGTTTAAACATTGCTGCAGTCGAAATAAACAGTGCTTCATGCATCTTCCAATTATCTTGTACCGGAGGAATGAATTCTGGCATTCTAGCTATAGCATTTGTAAATTTGAACGGTTTCCTCCTTTTATTTTTCTCCACCTTCAACTGAATTCTACATCTGAGATGATCTGAGCAACCTCCTGATTCAAACACACAGTAAGCTCTTGACGAATGCATCCAGGTTTCATTAATTAGCACTCTGTCTAGCTTCTTACATATAATACCTTCTTTTCTTTTATTGCACCACGTAAATTTTGGACCTTGATACCCCATATCAATCAATCCACAATATCTTGCAACATCTTGAAAGTCTCTCATTCCTAGCGGAATCCTCGGATTAACTGCAAAATCCGAATGCTCCTTCCCATCTAAGATCTCATTGAAAGCCCCCATTAGCATCCACCTCTTATCTTTAAACATAGGTGCATCGTAATGATTTCTCAGATCTGCCCACAACTCTTTCCTCTCCTCTACTCCATTTGCAGCATATATAAAAGAACAAAAAAATTCCTCCTCCATACCTTCCATTAAAACTGAACAAGTTATCAGCTGACTGCTCTTGTAGACCGGGCTCATTCGAACAGTCTGATTCCAAACCACCCAAATTCTCCCCAACCTGTGATACTCATAATTTGTTATACTATCCCATCCTTCAAACACCTTTTGAATAATATCCTCAGCCTTTTTCTCTTTCACTCTCGTCTCAAAATATAAAAATAATAAAAGATGTATTTAATATTAGAGGCTAGCCATAGTCTTAATTAGCGAACCTACATAACATAAAATGGCAAAAAATAAAGATTATATCAATATATAAATAAAGATGGAAGAATAAAAAAGATATATAAGCATGAAGCATCGAACCTCTTACTCCATGTTTAACCAGGGACAATGAATACAACTGACCTAATTGACCAACATGTCTTGCCTATACACACGAATTCTAATAATTAGTAGGGGGCACGTGATTCCACACCCATCAATGTGGATCCGCTTTGGGTCTGCCTCTAGAGAAACATGGTAGTGAAGATCATCACACAAAGCTTAGATAAACGAAAAGCACACTCATTGGTATAAAAGGGGAGACTCAAAGAAGCTTACTTTGGAGGTGTTTGTTTATTACAAAATAGAGAAAAAGGTTTGAATCATTAGATTTGGATTATTCTCATGACTGAGTTCATTATTATCTTACAAATGAAATGATGATAGTAATAGTCCAATGGTAATTGAGAAAATAAAAAAAATCTTATATGGCAAAATCCTGATTCGATGCCCGCTGACCACATAGATTACCTTAAATTGTAAATATATGTGGCTGCTTTGAATTTTGTGGAATTAGTCTATTGACTTTTCATTTGCCGGATCTCCACGAAGAAAAAAAATGAAATGAAGATAATATGTAAAGGTACTTTACATTTGTCACAAATGTTTTGTTCAGACCTTAATATGGCACTTATTATCATGGGCCTAGTTACGTTTTTGGTTCCATATTTGAAATCCTTCCGCGAGATGTAGCCTATCTATTTTCTGCTTCACAAGATAAATAACGAACAAGTTGGTTTTAATCCAGTAACAATTTTTTTATAAAATATTTAGATTAATAATCCCTCTGTCCCAATATAAACGAAGTTTAAAGTTTTTGCACATGAATTAAGAAAGTACATATTTTTATGTAGTTTATCTTGGTAACATAAAAATATTATTAAATGAAATTAGTACAACCAATAGAAAAAATATACAATATTTTATAATTGGTCCCAAAAATTAAATAATATTAAATTTTATCTAAATTAGTAAGAAAATCAATTATTTGGAGACGAAAAAATCTTTAAACACCACTTAAAGTAGAACGCAGAGAGTCTGTAAGTCTTACGTCTTATTCCCTCTGTTCTAAAATATACGAAGTTTTAGGTTTGTGCACACTATTAAAAAATTTGTTTTTCTATATTTAAAATATTATTAAAATATAAATTAGAAAGTTTTCAATCAATCATAAAATCGAGTACAAAATATTATTGGTTATACAGTTTTGATAAAGCTAAAAAGTACATTGGTATGTAAAAACATTATCTATTTTGAAACATAAAAAACTCGCATAAGATCATTTATTTAGAAACAAATGGAGTATGGTCTAATTTTGTTCATATAGTCCATTCATGCGTCATATATTTTGTACGTGCACTAACATATTGTTTTCTAGGATCGCAAGAACTTTTGTTTTTTCTCTTTGTCAAATTGGATCACAAGAACTTATAAGCAGTGCCGTCCCTAAATTTTTGGTGGCCTAAAACAATTTTAAAACTTTGGCATTCTAGTTTTTTATGAAATATTTTTTTTTTCATTTAATATGTAGTCATTTAATTTAATTAGATATTGTTGTTTTTGTAAATTTTTTATTTTTAAAAAGATAATAGAAAAAATCTAAACAAACAACATATACATAAAAAATTATTATAATGATATTTGTGAAAAACAAAATGGCAGTATATTTAGTCATAATGAAATTAGATGAAAAAAATTGTAAAATAAAATTAAAGGGATATATAAATATCATAAAGATAGAACAGCAAATATGAAACAAGTAAGATTCAAAGAACATAAATAAACTTCAATAAAGGCAATACCAAGAATTTGAAAATGAAGTTACACAAGTCTTTTATATTTGTATTCATTGATCGAACACGTCTTGTATACTATATTTGATGAATATAAATTTTTTTTTCCAACGGATTTAATTAATTAAAGAGAAGAAGGTCCGAAACCTTACACAACACAAGTCCAAGGGCCCAAAATAAAAGATACTGAAATATAAAACATAGAGAGGGCCTTAAGCCCAGAACTAAGAAAGTAACCGACATGGGCCAAAACCCTAGACGCGTGTCACCCCATCCTTCTCCACCTCCATCCGACGCCAAAACCTAACGACGCCGCAACGGATCTTGGCGCTGCAATCTCTCCTCCACCGGAGAACCTTCCCACGCGAGCATCAATCGGACACACCGAGATCTCGTTCGTACACAATTCCGACTCAGTAGTCAATCCCGAGCCCCCATCTTTTCTTTCTTCTCTTGCACTCGTCAACGCCATCGGAGAGCTTCAATATCTCTAAGAGCTCATCCGTTACACCCAATCAACACCGCGAAGGCAAACACTACAACCAAGATGTCCATGAAACAAAAAACAAAATAAAACCCCAAACAAACTATGGGTTCCAAAACCGGCAGCACGGAGCTATGAAAGCCTCCCTTCTCCGGAGCAAGAGTCGGCGACGACGGAACTGCGTAAGCCTTCCCCTCCCGGAGAAAAAACCGGCGACGACGGAGCAGCGGTAACCTCCCCCTCCCGACATGTAACCATTCTCTGACGATGCGGCTTCCACCGACGAAACCTTCTCCACAACCGCGTCTTTACTCCATTCACTGAGCCACCACAAACAAGGAGCTGGAGCAGAGACAGAGCTTAGACAAGGCGGTAGCTACGAGGAGACGAAGGAAAGCCAAGAAAACATTTTCAAACGGACGGAAAAAGGTTCCGGCGACGGCACGCTCGCTCACGCGGCGACCGTACGCCGGATCCAGATCCACTTTCTCTTTCTACTATTCTCTCTCTTTCTACTACTCTCGATGAATATAAAAATTATGCTGTGGCCTTTGTAATAAAGTATTTAAATGTGGCCTGAAGTTCATCCGCCTTATGACCGGGACGGGTCTGCTTATAAGTCAAAAGATATGGTACCTAAGGACAATATTTTTAGACAAGGACAATCTCATGGAGCATATCGGTTAGTTCCAGTGAATGCTTAATTAATGAAAACATTGCATAGATTAGGATGAGTATCTGTATAGCTAGCAGCCCAACAATCGCAATTAACAAAAGTACTTGAAACTGATTCATCTGTCTCACTCTAACTAGCTAACCCTTAGAAAAAAATCAGCTGTACAAATTAATTAACTAAGATTGATGATAACCAAAAAGGAGATCGATGCTAACTAATTTATGTAGTATATTAATAATAATAGGTATTCTTTATGTTTCGTTATAAGTGTGTTTAAAACTTTTGCACATAAATTAAGAAATCATTTTATCATGCATATTTTCTATATAAAAAATCATTACTTATCTACTTTTATTTGAACCAATAGAAAAATAATCTGTTGAATAAAGTTAATACATGTTACATCGAAATGCTAAAACGATACTTATTTTGCAACGAAAAAATTTTCTCTACATCAACACTTAATATATATGAAGCGGAAAGAGTATTAAACTCAAACCCATATTCATCTGCCGTTTTCGAGTTCAAGAAAGATTAAAAAAAATTTCCAACCATAAATAGGCCTGGGCAAGGATCGGATATCCAGGTTTTTGAAAACATTTGTGATTTGCTTCGTATGTCACGGATATCTAATTTTTCGATTTGCTTTGCTTCAGTAAAGTACGGATATTCGGAAAAACATATATCCGGAAAAGAAATAGATATTTGCGGATATTTACGAATACTTACGGATACCTCATATGTTTTGATTAATACAAATAATTTTAAAAATTCGATACAAATTTGTTTTGTACAACTTTTTTTGCATGATATATGACATGAAAATTAAAAAAAAAATAGTGAATCTGCATATTTTGTAAAATTTTTGAACTTAATTAACAATTATAATAACACAAAACTTAAGAAAAAAAATCATAATTGTCATAAATGTTTACTCTTCCTTTTATGTAATACTTATATATAAGTAATAATGTGAATATAATTTGTCAAATTATATGTTAGAATAATAATTATATACATTTAAAACTGTAAATATAATCAAAATATACATATATTTATATAATGTCGGATCGGATATTCGCTTCCCAAAATTTTAATATTTGTGATTTGCTTCGGTTTCAACGGATATTAATTTTTAATATTTATTTTGCTTCGAATGTTACTAATATCCGGAATTATTAGATCGAATCTAAATGAATAACAAATAAGATCAAATTTAACGGATAAAATGCCCGGCCCTAAATGTATAATAGACTAGCGTTTGGAGAATAAAAAATCGCAAATCTCGAGAATATGTCCCTCAAAATATGTGTAATACGCTTATTTTAACAGATGATTAAGTCCGATAATATATGTATATACACAGAGCTCACTTGGTTCCTAACATATTTTAACAGTGCCTCTCACAAGTTACCTACACCTGGGCAAATTATACTCCGTAGTATCTACGTAATTTGACCTTCCAATCAAATTGTCTCTGAGAATTTAAAAGGCACGAGTTTAGCGCCTTTTTACGTCGCATATTTTTTTTGGTACGTCTACGTTATAATCTTTCAAAGTTTTAGAACATTAATTTGCTAACTGATTTTATTCGATAGCTTCTTTGCTTCTTTCATATGCTAAAAGTGAAAGCAACTTGGTTAGCATTACTTTTCCTTACAACTTTAATTGATGGTGACGTTTTGAAGCTAGTAAATCATAAGCATGTAATGTAACCCATCATTATTGATACGCTCGTACAAGCATACCAGCAGATCGAGTTGTCAGTTTCCGATCCCCTTTTGACATTGTAACGTTACCGATTGTCCATGGTTACTCCTTCGGTTCGTACGTACCCGTGTGACGGTCAATACTAGGGGTGTCAAATTGAGCTATAGCTCACGAGCTCGCTCAGCTCAACTCATTTTTTTCATGAGCATGATCTCTATATTTTAGGCTCGTTTAACAAATGAGTTTAATGATCGAGCTTAAATTAAATCATGAGTTATATGAACGATCTTAAATGAACATGAGTTCACTCATGAGCTCGATCATTTTTATACTTTAAACTATATAACATATTAAAAATATATATAGTTGGACATCTTCTATTTTTCTTATATACAAGAGGTAATTTATAAATTTATCATATTTATCTTCTTAATAATTAAAATGTCAAACCAAATCTTCTTAAAAGATAATTTCTATTTAATCATATTTATCTTCTAAAATAAAAATGTAAAACATACATATAAGTAATATGTAAATTAAACTTTTAAAAAGTACATATAGTAATATGAAAATTAAACTTTTAAAAATTATATGTAATTTTTTCGAATAAAGAAAAAAGAAACTATACTATTTAGGAATTATCAAATCTTCTATATAAACCCACGAGCTTAATATTTATATTTTTGAACAATATTATAGAAGTTACTTTATCACTATTTATTTTATAGTTTTTTATTGTCATCATATTTATATTAGATCACGAGTTAGCTCATTTAACTCATGAACTAGATGATCCGAGTACGAGTTTACATATTGAAGCTCATATGATAAATGATCTGAGCTGAGCTAGCTCATGAAAGAGCCGAGCTCACCGTGAGCTGAGCTGAGTTGAGCGAGCTAGCTCATTTTGACACCCCTAGTCAATACGTTAATTTTTGGCAGACTTGAAAGATTTGGTTAAGAATGTTTAAAATATTACCTGATTCTTCTTTGTGATCAATTTTGTTCACACCGTATATCAAGTTTTTTGATAGGTTTTACACCATTCTAATACTTCCATTCAGAGATGTTTAATTTTCAAGTTTTTTTAAACCCATAATTAAACAGATTAGTGTTCTTTGATTATATAAATAAATTCTATTGTTTTAATCTTTTTCGTATGCATTGGGATATTCCAGAAGTGGAAATGTTACGGATATGCTTCATTGTCGATCTTGTTGTTGGAGTTGTTATTCTTATAGATATATATTGGATAAACTATTTGGGATATATAGTTATTAATATGCAAGTACGTGTTAGTGGAAAGCATATCCACAGTAATCTTTGTAAAGACCCTAATCTTATTTGCTAGTGTCTATATTTTTTTGGAAAAATTGCCAAATAGAACAAAAAAAACAGTCTTGTTGTCCCCTTAATATAAATTCATCACTAAGTTGCCCTTTTAGTATAATAGTTTTCATAATCCCTAAATTAACCTTTATCAATCTAATTAAAGTTTTAATGAAAAAGGTAAAAAGTAACAGGTTTTAGAAAGGCAAAAAAAAAATTCCTAACTCTAGTCTTCCCTCTTTATTATCACCCGAAAAAATTCATCCCATAATTTCACCAATTTCCCAAACGCCACAAGTTATATAGATATGCACCATAAAATAAGAGTTTGTGAAAATTAAAAGGAAAACAATGGAGCAATCATAGATTGATGAAGAAGAGAAGGAAAATTCGTTTTTGATACTTTCACAAGTTAAATCGACCAAATCATGTTTATGAAATTAGAATATTTTTTCGTATATTTTCTTAACAAAAAAAATTTATTAATTTTCGCAATAAATAGTTTTTTATCCATATAATGCACCTTCTATTATATCTAGAACAATGACAGAAATCCTGAATGTAATTTCTACCTCATGTAGACATGCAAGTAGTATCTAAATTTCACGTTCCAAAAATTTTAGAATACTTCATAAAAATAGAAACCACAATCTGGAGAAAATTAAATATCTAATTACAATTAGTATAATTTGCATGAATTTGCATTCTCCATATTTAAAATTATAATAAAAAATAGACTGTTCACTTTAAAAATATTGATGGATGTGTTTATTCTGGAATTCATTTTCTACTAACCCATTTTTTGTAGAAGACGAATTCTACTTTTAGTGACTTTTAGTAGAATATAATATAGGTTTTTCATTAAAAGTTTCCATTTTTTATAATTTTTTGGTTCATAAAACTATTTATTTTACCAAATTTTAAAAATGGAAGGGGTAAAAATGAAAAGAAATTGACAAAAATGAATTTATACGAAAACGAATGTTTTTGTCTCATTTTGACAATTTTCCCTATTTTTATTCTCGATCTCATCTCATCATCACTTCATTTTTGGAAATGAGTCAACCGACACACAACAAATTATTCCCTGTTTTATTTTTCTGGTCAGACAGATATTATTATTCTAGTTAATTATTATTAACGAGTAAAGAAAGACTCAATCTTTTGGCATTCATATGTATTTTGTACCTAATCGTGATATAAAAGAAGTTAAAGGAAAAGCATCCTCTCTCTCTCTCTCTCTCTCTTGCAGACAAATCCGACGAACTCCGTTTAGTCTCTCCGGTGGTCGGTTCCGACCGTTTCCGCCGGAGAGGACCTCCTTTTCATTTCTGTTTTTAGCTCTCTGTCCTGTTTCGCTTGTTTTGCTGTCTGGTTTCCTCGATAGTGGTCATGGGAGTCGAGATCTAAAGGCGTAGGTGGTAGCACGGCGGTTTGGAGGTTTGGCGGTGGCTCTGACTTCATGCAATAGATCTGAGGGGTCGGATCTGGTGTGTGGACCCCAAGTCCTCCACTGTTCTCTCTTTTAGATCCACGGCGGTGGAGTGGTTCTCGGTGTAGCGGCGTGGTGGTTACGGCTTCAACGAGGAGAAAGCTTGACGCAGAGGAGTTTTGTTCTTCAGATCCAGACCTCCGGCGTTTCTCTTATTGGCTCTGAAGGCTGCTTGAGGACGGCGGCCTAGGGTTGAGATGGGGGTTTGCTGGAAGGCGGTGGAGGCGAGTGGGTGTCGGGGTGCGGTTTAGACCAATCCTCCTACCTGTTCCGAACCGGCGAAGCCGACTGGATCCGTTTGTAACTTCATCGATCCTGTGCTTTCTCTTTTTTCTTTTCAGGTTGTGCTTCTTGGAGAGCTCCGCCGTCGCGTTTTTGGGGGTGTTTCACCTCCATGGCTACTCGGGCTCCCTTACCGGTGGAAGTTGCTCCTCTTTTCGGCTCGTGTTTCTTGGGTGCTCCGGCTTAGGCGATAGACTGCGGCCGACGTGGCGCCTCCATGGAGGAAGGTTCCGGCGAGTCACATTCGGCAGCGGTCGTCACCACTTTTGTCTCCCTGTCTTCTTCGATTAGGGTTTCCTTGGTTCCCGGTTTTGTCAACCGGTTTAGGCTCGGTTTATTTCCGGTTTCCTTTAATTTCCAGCTGTCTTTGTATTTAAAAAAAAAAAAAAAAACTCAAAAATATTTAATATGAAAGCCAGTTAAAAAAAAAAAAAAAAGAAGTTAAAAGACGTAAAATTTCCACGAACTATTACTATTAAATGTTGTCATGTGGCCATCCTAAGAAATTTCATCATTGCCACACTTGCCACGACGCAAGTGCCTTACCCCTATTTTCCAACGTATCCTATCTTTAAGCATTTTGCGCAACTTTGTTATTTGCAAAAAAAATGTTTCATCATTGCCACTTGCCTACGACGGTGTAAAATTAGCCTAAGTTTTGCAAATTTCAAAATAAAAATGTTTTTTTTTTCTGGAGATGATCTTTCAACAAACTGGAAACACATTTTCCCATATAAATAAGAAAATTACAGCGTAAAAAGTGAATATCCATTTTAGCATTGCATTCACATTAAGTTTGTCGTAGATTTGTCGAGAGCTTTTAATCCACTCTTAGAACCAGACGGTAACTCATGTATCAATCTTACACACTGAACAACGTAGTTGACCCCCACCGCAAATAAAAGCACTGAAAGCCTTATTACCAGTTTACTCCAGTCGCAAAAAGGTGCGGTGGGAGTCGTGGGACGCAACTGAAAAATTCTTAACGTTACGTTAAAATTTACTTAATTGTTCTCCTGACTGTCGGGTGTGTTCTGTGGACCTTTTTTCTCGGAAGGACATTGGAAATCACGCGTTGTGCTTTGTTTTCTGCGTTTTATTCACAAGAAAGTAGAAGTATAAGTAATCACCATGAATTAATAGCTCACTTTGTTTTTGTTTTGGGTTATAGAATCGTATTGAACAAATACCAGTTCCCAATTGTTGCAAAAGAAATCCGGGACAATGTAGTTGGATGGTAAGGAGACAGAGCCGTGACACTAACAAGTTTTAGTTCGATCCACCTATTGTACACGATACTAAGTTATATTGCCGTTGGACATTCATGTTTTTGGAACTTTTTGCACATCTAGAAAAATAGTCTATCCATGAGGTGCACATCCTCTTGAAATTAGTTCCATAAGTTAGGATATTGATCCAAAGATAAAAAAAATATATATATTGCAAAAGAAAGAGACCAGTAGTTTATAACGTTTGTTGTAAAAAAAACGAGAAGTAGATATAAATTATCTGTACCATTACTGTATGTATGTATCTTAGTTTATGCAAATTTGTAGACATGCTTTCCTAAAAACCCAATATATATATATATATATATATATATATATATATATATATATATATATATATATATATATATATATATATATATCTGCACTTTCTTTTAAAACAGCTAATCATACGACTTGTCACAAAAATTTAACTTTCTTTTAACCTTGTACAAATAATGGTTTATCTATGTACAACTTATTAATATTTTCATTAACGTTAATCTTACTTTTCGTTTACATGATAATAATTGTTGTAGTTCGTGGATTAAGCCGGTAGTGTCTGAAAATTCTAATTAAGTACATTTGCTTATTTTGTATAAACATTGTATGCAATATAGATGTGGTTATTAGAAGGAAAAAAAAGATGTGTTTACTAGATTAAAAGAAAAATAGGGAGAAAAGGAAAATATCCTTTCTCATTTCTCCACTTCCAGCTTTCTTTTTTCTAATAATTTTCCTAAAACAGGTTGGGTCAGTAGACACGACAAATTGCCTTTATATTACAGCTTCTCTAAGTACAAGTCTCAGAAGATATTAAGACTCGACAAAAGAGTGAGAAAGAGAGAAAAACAATCGTAAAGAAAATATCCTGATCCATTTTACTACTCCATGGGTCCGGAAGTAGTAGCCGCCGTGGAAAACATGCAGCAACCTTTACTTGATGTTGAACCATCGAAGTCTGAAGTCGACTTCAGGATGGAGAGTGTGTTAACAGACCCTCACTTGCCGTATTACCGGCGAGTTTACTTGGCGACGTTGATAGAGATTAAGTTTCTATTCCACCTTGCAGCTCCGGCTATCTTCGTATACGTGATCAACAATGGTATGTCCATGCTCACTCGTATCTTTGCTGGTCGTATGGGAAGTATGCAACTCGCAGCCGCTTCTCTAGGAAACAGTGGTTTCAATATGTTCACCTTCGGTCTCATGGTACTACATACATTTTCTCCCTTAAAATGAAATACTACATCAGTTAGTTTTCTGAAAATCTCTATTTACTATTATAGTACAAATTTTTTTAAAAAAAAAACAAAAATAATAATTCTTGTTTTGTCAAAAGAAAAAATAAAAATATATCTTTTATGAAACAATTTTTTGTCAAAAATATTAATCAACTTATTTTTATTTTTTTGCTTTGTTGTGACACAGCTTGGAATGGGAAGTGCAGTGGAGACACTATGTGGGCAAGCGCACGGAGCTCACAGATACGACATGCTCGGCGTCTACTTACAGAGATCCACCGTGGTTTTAATCCTCACCGGACTTCCGGTGACATTACTCTTCATCTTCTCTAAACCTTTTCTCACTTTACTCGGCGAGCCAGCTGACGTGGCGTCAATGGCTTCCATCTTTGTCTATGGTATGATCCCAATGATCTTCGCTTACGCATTTAACTTCCCTATACAAAAGTTCCTCCAGTCACAGAGCATCGTCACGCCTAGCGCTTACATCTCAGCCGCCACGCTCGTTCTCCACATACTCCTCTCATGGCTTGCCGTCTTTAAGCTCCAGTGGGGCTTGATTGGTCTCTCCTTGATTCATAGTCTCTCGTGGTGGATCATCGTCATTGCTCAGATCATGTATATTAAGATGAGCCCTAGGTGTCGCCGGACTTGGGCTGGGTTTAGCTGGAAAGCTTTTGATGGTCTCTGGGACTTTTTCCGGTTATCAGCGGCTTCTGCGGTCATGCTCTGCCTTGAGGCCTGGTATGCGCAGATACTCGTTCTCCTTGCAGGACTTCTCAAAAACCCTGAACTCGCTTTGGATGCCCTAGCAATATGGTAATTTTAAATTTCATTTTTATTTCATTGTTTATTTTTGCATTATATCTATGGTAATATAGTTTGGATTTCAATAATAAATTTAAATAAATAACTGTGGATCATTTATTTATTATTAATGAAGATTGAAGAACAAAACAAACTGAATCTTTTAGTCTTTTTATTTGACATTTTTATACTAATAAATATCTATTTAGTTATTAATAAAGAAATATGAAATATTGAATCTAAATCTATATATATATAGGAGTCAATAATTGGTTTTGTTTATCATCCGCGTCTTTCTACATTTTCCTTGGTTGAAGAAACATCATGAACTCCTATGCACAGGAAAACTAAAAAAAATGTTGATTCCTCCATCCAAAGATCCAAGTGGTCAGTTAATTTATTACAGACTACAGAGGCTGTTTTACAAACATGATTAGAAAAGTATAGTATTACTGACTTTTTGATAATAAAAAAAATAGGAAGCATTTTTGAAAAAAAAGGAAACTGTATAGTAATCCCTTTTTAATACATTTTTAATTTCATTCTCTAATCCAATCATAAACTATTTGTCATTATTTTCAGCATGGCAATTTCTGCAATCTCGTTCATGGTCTCCGTTGGATTCAACGCAGCTGCAAGGTTGGTGAAAAGATGTTTTTTTTACACCTTTAATTATTTTTGCACTTTGTCCTCTCTTACAAGTGGTAAATATAACACAAGAATAAGTCTTTGTTAACTTCTACTTGTTTTAAATAACAGTGTGAGAGTTAGTAATGAATTGGGCGCTGGACATCCAAGATCAGCAGCATTTTCAACGGCCGTAACCACAGGAGTATCGTTTATAGTGTCATTGTTTGAAGCTGTAGTTATCCTCTCGTGGCGCCAAGTCATCAGCTACGTTTTTACAGACAGTCCAGCGGTTGCCGAAGCCGTAGGCGAACTCTCTCCTTATTTGGCCATTACCATAGTTCTTAACGGAGTTCAACCAGTTTTATCTGGTAAATAACAAACATTTATTAAAAAATTAAGAACTAATTAGTTATAAATAACGAGTGGCTGATAAGAAATTTAATTAAAACAGGCGTGGCTGTTGGATGTGGGTGGCAAGCATTTGTGGCGTACGTTAACATTGGATGTTATTACTTTGTGGGGATTCCAATTGGTTATGTTCTTGGTTTCACCTATGATATGGGAGCTAAGGTAAATTTCATTAGATTACTTATATAGGACATATTCTAATCAACTATTAATGATTGATTAATTATTATTTTCAGGGAATATGGACAGGAATGATTGGAGGCACACTCATGCAAACTATTATCTTACTCACTGTCACTATCCGAACTGACTGGGATAAAGAGGTAAAATACTAACTAATACTATTAGTTATCTATATTCGTAAATGCAACAACAAACAGTTATATGTTTAAATTTCGAGTTAGTGTGTTTCCTTATTGATACGGAGTTTTATTATGTTTTGAACTTGAATTTCAGGTGGAGACGGCTTCGAGAAGATTGGACCGGTGGGAAGACACCCAAGCGCCGCTTCTTAAGCAGTAAACAAAGTTACTAGGGGGATAATTGGAGGTCAATTTTATTTGATTTCTTTACGTCAATCAATTTATTACAGACCTAGAAAACCAATAGTTTTCTGAGAGGGTTAGGAGTGAAGAGATCATGTACATTTTTGTAAGAGTATGTAATATTGAGAAGTGAGGATGAAATGTTGAAAAAATGTACGTCTTGACTCTTGTGTGGAAGAGTGTTGTAACCTTTTTGTATGAATTAAGTCAAGTAATGAAATATTGAGGAATAAATTTACGGTTCCATACTTCTTTGTTGAATTATATATTCAACTTGTATAGTGGTATAATTCGGTTTTGTAACTAAATTTGATGTTCCAAAAAAAAAACTAAATTTGAAGTTTAATAAATGATGTAATATTAAACTTTAGCTAGTTATGTAATAGTTGATAAGAAACGAAGTCGAAATTCTTTTTGCTTTTTGATCAAAAAAAAATTCTTTTTTGCTTAATCATAATTTGTTTTCTTTAATAGGATTTTCGTCCTACTAATATACGCTCATAAGACACTGACATAAGAATAAGAAAACGTGCGTAATTGAATTTGTCAATGTGGTTTTGATAGCTACTGTAAAGGCTTGGCACTTGTCAATCTAGTTTTGATAGCTAATGAAAAGGTTTGGCACTTGTCAATCTGGTTTTGATATCCACCGAAAAGGTTTGGCCTATGAAATAATAAATTTATTATATACACTTAAAATTTTCCTTTGTGAACAAAATTTTATTGTGTAGTATCTGGATTTGCTTTACATATGTTTTTCTTTATTAATCATGAATAGTCAATAGACTCATTACGTTAATTTTACACCCTTGAATTTGAATTATATAAGAGTATATAAGACACTATCCCTCATGCATTTATATATACAAATATATTTTGTTTTGTTTTACATTGATACTTAATTAGATTTTTTAATAGTTACTTTTACTATGACTAAATCCGTGAAAAATTAGTAGAATATCGTGTTCTAATTGAAGAAATACAAACATCCTGACCAAAAAAACTTCAAGATTTACATCGTTAAGTTGACTTTGCCCACTAGTTGTCCTTCGAGATGTGGAGATTCAGTTACAAATGCCTCATTCTGACACAAATCCTTTGTTGTTGTTCAAATTATCAAGTATGACCTGAATTGGTAGCTGTTACATCTCTTATCCGTCAGTTGTTTAATTTTCTTGAACAAACCTCTTTTTGTTTTATCGTTAGAGATAACCCCAAAACAAGAATACTAATGAAGAGATACAAGATTATGATGATGGTCCACATGCCATACTATTTATATGCACACTATACAGAGTTTAGGACCATGCACTGCGCAACTTATCATTATATATAACATGGTTTTTGTTCCTACAAGGCATGAGTCAATAATATACTGTATGTTCGGTCTATATTCTAATTTGTCTCGTGATGGAGACGTACTTTGACAAAAAAAAAGAATTAAAGACGTCCAACTTGTGAAGCAGTTTTAATTGTTTCATAATATGGTCGGATAATGAGATTCGAGGTCGTACTAGCTAGTTGAGGGATATTTACAAAGAGTCAAAGACTAAACCAATGATAAAGACCGGTATCATCTAAATTTGTGCATACGGATCCACTCAGTACTCACAATCATGCGTATATTGGCGATCTCACCCTTTCCACTTGTTATTTTGTACGAGTTTGTGTACGATTTGTTAGAATTATCATTATTTTCGTAAGAATAGAAATATAACAATATGCACCAAAACGAAATGATCGTCTTAACATTTCTTTAGAAATGTTTACTCGAAGTTCAAGACTCAGTATAAAAATATTAGAAATATGTGTAAAACTAAAAAACACTTGGACGGTTTAAAATTCCTACACGTTATTATGTTTGTTTATCTTTATTTTGCGATAAAGATATCTTGATTTATTAGTCCATGTGAGATAGTATAGGGAAAATAAAACAAATTCATTTCTCGAACAAGACAAAGAACTACTTGATATACTACAGTCTACGATGCTATAAAACTTATTCGAAGGTGGTGTAACGTTAACTTAGTCCATAATTTCGTCTAAATATCATTAGAAAAACATAATGCCAGTTCACTCATCGTTGCGCGTTTCGGCTCATGTTCAAATGACCAAAATCCATGGCCCATACAAAATGTTTTTTACTTTTCAGAATGATGCATTCCAAATAAATTTATTCCACAAAATAACATTTCAGTTGCAGAAAACATGACCCTACTTTCTGCACCTGGTTGGCTACTCACAATAGACTAACCACAGGTGATAGAATGGCAGCCTGGAGCAGTGGTATCAACCCTCTCTGCACTTTCTGCAATCAAGAAGTAGAAACACGAGATCACATATTCTTTGACTGTGTGTTCTCAAAGGAAGCGTGGTCCCTCTTGATGAAAGGATTGTTACGTTCCCGTTTTACTACGCATTGGAGCGAGATACTTCAACTCGCAACAGATGCGACTCTGGAACTGAAGTCCAGATTCCTGCTGCGATATACAATGCAGGCCTCAGTTCATTCCATATGGAGGGAGAAGAACGATCGACGTCATGGCGCATCACCTATGAGCCCTGCTTCGCTAGTCAAAATGATCGACAAATATTCGCAATTGATGTATGACAGTATCAGCCAAGGGACACAGGAACTATGAAGCTTTGCTGCAACGTTGGTTTAGTGCGAGGGCGTAAATTCTGATTTCCCAGCTCTTTGTCCTCTAAATTCTCTGTTTTGGGTTTCATGTTAAAGGCATAAGGACCTAAACATATGCTTTGATGTACAAACGTTGGTTTCTTTGAATAAATTTTACAGATATTCAAAAAAAAAAAAACATGACCCTACTTGGTTTTACATCATTTATATGACTGAAGCTTAAAGGGTATCTATCATTCATCCAGCACCTGATTCTTGTTCCGTGGATCTCTCGTGGAACCACCTCTCGGCGTTATTACATCCATCAACCAGCACCTGAAAACCAAAAAAAAAAACATAATTGTGATATAATTAAACCATATAGACTATCTGTACAGACTCGATCCGTCTCAAAAGTCATATGCTATTGACATTGCCAATAGATAAAGGAAAAACAAACCAATTAACTATTTTACATTTGAGAGCAAGCCATGTCCTTTTCACTAAAATGCCTTCGTTTGAATTGTATAACACGTCAATTCTAAGTTCTATGTCGCAAAAACATGTTTGCATAATCATATATAAATAATGGTTATTACAAATTCAAGATTTCTTTCCCTCTTTTATGAAAGAAATTACAAATCTCAGATTCTCAAGATCTCTTCTTATTCTTGAGAAACTTCTATACAGAGACAATGAGACATTGTTTTCAGCATTGTAATGTCATACCCGGTGACTGACTCTCTAACCAGCGCGTAGGACAAACATACATTCGAAGAAGGGGCTTGTTAGCAATGGTGCAGAAACGGAAGAAGCTCTTGTATATCTCTGACTGGGATTCGTACTGCCTTTGGTTCTATCTCCACGCCCTCCCTTTTCATTTTGGGCATCGCCCTTGTTGGGAGTAAGAGATTTGATTTTCAAACCCTGTTAGGCATTTTACTCTCTATGGAAGAAACTCGCTCCATCTCTATTTTATTTTTGTTTCGTTTTGCTTCCAAGAATGAAGTTCCATAGACTTAATAAGCCTCTTCATAATCAGAGAGAGTCTTGTGTATGATAAGGCAAAACTTAACTTTTAAGGATGAGATAGCTTGGCATGATCAACTGGCTAAGGTGGACAAGGGAGCCGAGGACTTGGATGAATATTTCATTTTGTGGAACGTAGTCTTTTTCTTTATGTTAACCTTAGTCTTTTTAAGTTACTAGAAACTTGATTGGACAACCAAGTTTCTCAGTGTTATTACAGAGTTTAATCATTGCAAGATAAGTTAATAACACGAGACAGCATTTGAGAGAGAGATTTCTAGTCCGTAGTCATGATCGTCTTCTGATTTCCCTCACATAGAATTGCTTTATCTTTCTCAGCCATAACCAACCTAGCTGGTTTATCTTTCTCCGCTATAGCCAACATACCTGAAACATTATACGAATGAATGAACGGTTTTACACTTTGTTTTCTCGAAAAAGAAAAAGAAGAAGGTAACGTACTTGCGAGAGATACGCCACCGCTACCGCCCACCTTTTCTATTGGGAGGACCTCATTAACTACAATTTTAATGCCTCCCACAGAACTTCCGCTAAGTTTCAGAGCCTTGTCAATAGCATCTCGTCCACGGAGATAAACGAAAACACACCCATCCCCGAAAACAGAACAACCGGATCGAGCGAAAACCCTACGTACCATCTCCTTGACATCATCCTTAGCAAGGGAAGTATCAAATCCTGTAACATCCAACCTAAAATAGCAGGAGGACATCATATTATGTTATCAAAATATAACAAGAATAAACAGGGATACAGTTTTCTTCATTAATAAATAAGAAAGGGAAAAAAAAATCAATTTACGTGCGCTGTAGCTGTAGGTATTCGTTTTGTGCTTTGGTAAGAGCAAAGACATGCTCAAGGTGATTGTCGTCAAAAGGATAAGCCGTAATTCGTAAAATACGTCCTCCCATGTCACTTCCATCAAGCTTCAATGCCTTTTCTTCATCTTCTACTTTAACATAGATTAACGCTTAATCTACAAAAAAAAAATCAAATTTTATTATAGACCAAGCAGCATTAGCGATCAAGCTGGAGGAGGAGGAAAAAAGTCACAAACCTGAAGAGAATAGTACAATCGTCGTCGATTTCGGGAGCAGAAGCATGTATTAGCTTTACTCCACGTGATGCAAAGTGTTTTCTCAGGGCTTCTTCAACATCCTCCCTAGAATGGGAGGTGGTGTCGTATCCCTCAACCGCAATCCTGCTAATGCTATATATATATATTTCAAAGGATATTAATCAATGACAAAAACACATGATCTATCTTTTGATATACAAATATCAAAAAAGAGACGAACCTGCTTTATCGAATCGCTGCATCACTACCGTTCAATTCCAGACCTTCTACACACTAAAGCAAATAAGATCTAATTAGCTAGCTACGAAGAAACAACTAATTCGCGAGAAAGAGAAATCGATGATAAGGATTGAAGAATAATTACTCTGATCACGGATGCGTCCATGGCGACTGCTGCGCTAGGTTTCTCGGGGATTCTCCTAATGGTGTTGCAAAGGACTATTATTAATTATCGTGATATGGGCGAATATTTTTGCATAATATTTGCATGTCTCAAAATATTTTTTGCATAATATTTATGTCTCAATATTTTTGCATAATCATACATATAAATAATGGTTATTACAAATTCAAGATTTCTTTCCCTCTTTTGTGAAAGAAATTACAAAACTCAAGATCTCTTGTTATTCTTGATAAACTTTCTGTACGTAACAGAGATCAACATATAATATAAGAAAATAAAGAAAAAAGAAAGATAAATACACAAGACAAGTATATTAAAGAAAATCAAACTTCAAGAGTGAAAATAGGCCTAGTAAGTCCATTTGTTGTACCACCGTGGAACATCTTCTTCAAAGCTCTCACGCTGCCAAAACTTACGGCTGATGCTACGCTCCGTCGCAGCTTAGTCAAACTATTTCCGATCTCCACCTTCAACCTTAAAAGCTTCATCCGTAGAAACGACGACGGATGAGAAGAACGCCGAGAAACCAAGTCCACTTCTTGAAGCGTTTTGTAAATCAAGAACTTGGCTCGTTGGTGAAACACCTCTTCTGGATCTTCCTTGTTAACCTTTGAGTACGTACATGGCCTTTTGAAGAGGGTCATTTTCTGTGTTTTAGGGTTTTTCCGATGATGGTCCTTTGTGAAGGGAAATATAGAGATCTCAGAATGAAGAGAGGAACTGAAGATGAGAAAGTATTTGTAGTCATGACATTGGAAAGTGGTGGTGCACTAAGTTATAACTTGTACGGTATTGTACACAAGTTATATGATTTTTTTCAATTAGAATAATTTTAGTTAATACAGTTTTATTTGTAAGTCAAATCATCTTTATTATTAAAATTGAAGTACATATATAAATTACCTCTTAATTTTCACCTTTATTTACAATGGCATGCCACTGAAATAATTAAATGAACCAATAAATGAACATATATTTAAGGAATTATTGTATTTTTCTATTTATTAAACAGTTTCCTAAATCAATTTAACTTAATTTTGTATTATATATATATATATATATCCTAAAATAAATTAGCTGATTTTTATGAATATTCATATTTAAAACTTATTTTAACAATATTAAAATTGGATAATGTTACGATTAATTATTTTGAACGAAATTCAAGTTTAAATTCGACATTAAACAATATTTTGAATATTCCTAAAATATATGTTTAACTTACCATTAATTATTTTGAATAATAAAATCTATATATGCTAAAATTTTAAATATTTTAAACTACTAAAAGAACAAGATGAAATATTTGTAACTCAATATTATTTTAATATAACTAAATCTCACCTAAGATTATATATTTTTCAATAAATTTTAAAGTATATGTTCAACCATTTTGGTTGCTATTAATTATTTTCAACAAAAAAAATAATACTGAAATTTAAATATATTTGAATTATTTGTAAATTAATGTTTAATGTTTATAACCAAATATATTTTTTCTAACGTATCTAAATTTTACCATATTATACATATTTGATCAAAATATTTAAATTATTTTTACATTTGGCAAACAATTTTAAGTTACAAGAAATATTACTCAAACTATCAATAGGTCAATATTAATTTTTCAAAAGTTTAATAATAAGCACGAGATACTATTTTTACAGCACATAAACTATTCGACTGTTGTGTTTATAAAGATTAGAAATATGTAAATATTTAAAAATATAAACTGATAAACATTTAAATAATATTTATTTATATACAAAATGAAAATAAAAATCCGTCCGGTCCGGCTCTAGTTAAGATAATAAGATATGCTAACATATACAGGATGGTATGACTCCCAGATAAAAATGTATAGTAAATGCATAAATCGTTCTTATTATTATTAGTGTATTACTATGTACTATATTATATATACTTACAAGATAACAGTTTAGTCTATATACATTTGAATTTACGAGTTCGCCGCCCAAAAATACATATGAAAGTTTATTATTCAACATCTTTTTAATAGTATATCCTCATCACGCATATACCTTAGTATACCTGTGTTAACACAAATCGTTGATCAACAGTTTTGTATATTTTAGGAGTAATATACTGATCATCATGGTTCATGCATACATCACTTTTAAATTTGTTTTTTGAAGCGGTCATGAGTTTGGAGACACATGCCACCCTGCCTCGCCAAGGACATCTAAAGACAAAACTTCGGTCTAATAAAATCTGTCCAAGTATTCTAATGCTGCATCGAGACTATAGTTGTGTTCAACATACAGTAGAACCTCTATAAATTAATAATCTATAAATTAATAATCTCTATAAATTAATAAATTTTGCCGGTCCCAAGTTGGGCCGGTGTTAAATATAACACAAATCGATAAAATATTAAGATAATAATATTTTTAAAACTCCTATGTAAATATATAGTCCCCTTAAAATCATAAATTAATAATCTATCAATATATAATTTTTATATAAGTACAAGCTAAATATTATATTTTTGGTTTTATATTCACAATAAAAATTCTTTATTTTTCTTAACATTTCAATATTTTGATAATATTTACTAAAATTATACAAAAACCACTTAACAATTCTATGAAATATAAAAATATACACAAAATAAGATAATAAAACAATATGAAAGTCAAATTTCTAAAATTTAAATAATGTACATACGGTAAAATAAATTATTTTCTTTTTTAATAAATAAAAATATTCAAAATTAGAAAAAAATCTAAATATGGAAACTTTTATAAATTAATATCTCTATAAATTAATAAAATTTCAAAGTCCCAACATTATTAATTTATAGAGGTTTTACTGTATACTTTCGGTCCATAAGTAGTATCTAGACATGTTTTATATAGCGGAGTCAAATTACAATGGCCACACCGAAAGCAGTTAAGCATAAATAGACCTGGCTATCTCTATCTTCTTTTAGTTCTGTGGCTCTCTCTATCTTATTCATTCACAAACCTAAAACATACATGCTTAAACTGCTACATAGCTTTAAAAACCTGGAACATAACTCCAAATCTTAACGTCAAAAAGCAATGTACCAACTCATTGACCATAATAAGTTTTTAAAATTCAAAACGCAATGTACCAATTCATTGGCATTTTAAGCTTTAGATGTGTAGAACATGAATGGCTATTTTATAAATGGAAGCTTAAAATCTTGTTATAGCCGTTCATGTTCTACACATCTAAAGCAAGCAAAGGAAATAAAGATAACAGAAGCATCACAAAGCATTATTAAGAGTCAAATCTCTTCACACTCCTTTAGTATCAGTGCTGCTGAGAAAAAGAAACTCTCCTAAAGAGAGAGAGAGAGAGAGAGAGAGAGAGAGAGAGAGAGAGAGAGAGAGAGAGAGAGAGAGAGAGACAAAGAGAGACAGATCAACTGTGTCCGTTTCATGACAAAGTAGGCAAACAACAAACAGTGAAGCTAAGAACACTCTCGCCAGCTAGTAGCTGAACCCGACTTGTTGCTGCTGTGGTGGCTGCTGAGGTGGTTGCTGCCCCACCTGTGGTGGCTGCTGATACCCACCGAGGTAGCCTCCGTAATAGGCATTAGGATCTTGCGGCATGGAGTACCCATAATGCTCCTGACCTTGTCCATACCCACCGTAATAATACTGACTCGGATCGGCCGCCTGAAGAATCGAAATACACAAAAGCATAGGGATTCCATTGACCAAAGCAATGCAGGAAGAAGCAAGTAGAATCGAAGGGAATCAATCAATCAATCACCTGTTTAGATGAAGGACTTCGTCCCCATGATAGCCTGACAGTTGTTCCACCCAACTGCGTTCCATTCAACGTTCTAATTGCTTCCTCTGCACAGCTCCTGAAAAAAACGAGGGATAATTGATGAAACTGTCAGGTTGATACTCTAAAGCTTGTTTATTATAGGCTCATATGTTAAAGAGTTTTCAGCAAAGCAGTGCACTTACTTCTCAGTAAACTGAACGAATCCACAGCGCTTTCCGGCAGGTATTTTCACATGCACTATCTCGCCATATTGGCTAAAGACATTCTTCAGATGATCATCTGTGATTGTGGGATCTAATCCACCAACAAAAACCTGTACATAAACTTAAAATCTGTCAAAAAGTACCCCCTCGGATGATAACTCAGAGAGACGCATATATAATAGGAGCATATAACTCACGGTCGTGTTATTTGGATCATTATCAGTTGGAACCCCTGAAGCAGAGCTCTGGTATGAATCTGCATTTACACGAAAATTGCAGGCATAGTAGCAAGGAGTAAGTATATGTGAATTCCACATGCAACAAAGAATATGAGAGATATATTGGCAGCCTCCTTTACAACTCCCAATAATATGAAAAACAAATGCAGAGAAAGACACAAACACATATACACCACCGCTCAAAACTCCAAAAGGAGAAATAGTATTCTCAGTTTATTGACGAAAGAAATTGCAAAATACAAACATATATAGTCAAAGTATATCAATGATGTTAACGTCAATCAAGTATTAGAGGAGCTTGCCATTTGAAAGCAATAAGAATGGATATGAAGAGCTACAACCACAAAAGATGAGCAATTAGATTAACGACAATCACAATTGCTTCACATTTCTCTCAAGGCTTTTCAGTGCTAAGAGCCAAGATGCTAATTAACAAAGTAGTAGTAAAAAAACTGCCTATACTTGGGACAAGGTAAAGAGGAATTTGTAGCCAATACTTGTAACAATCTAGCTATCACTATGGTTGTTGCATAGACTGCCACATCCAAGTCCATTATGAAAATAGATGCTAAAATGACGTGAAAACTTCTAACATCTAGACTCCCAAAAGCAGTGGAAAGGAGCTTGGTGTACAGATTTAAAATACAAGTGAAAGATAGGAACTTTAAGTAGAGCAGAATGAAATAGAAACGTAGAGATACACAAGAACTGAGTTGTAAAGTAACTGGAGAGAATTGGAAGAAATGTTGTATTGAAAAGCATATAAGGGCTGAAGCGAAAGAAAGGGCTAAATAAAGGACAACACATGAACTTTAAAACTGACCTAAGCATGGGGCATTCAATCAGTTCCAGGCCTCAAGATGATTAGAGAGAGCCTCTTGACTCCCCTGCTTTGAAACAAACTGGATACAACAAGTGTGCTATAAGAGTTCTTATTTTTTTTTAACTTTTTAATATAATTTCACTGTGGCCTGAGCGGTAAATACAGGATGTGACTTCAGAAAATTAGGCTTGGCTAAACTGAAGGAAACCTAGTCACATTAGACGCTAAGCCACAACAAACAAATCATGATAGAATGCAAAGAGCAAAGCAGCATATATCCGTCAGATCAAAAAAAGCATACCTCTTTGACCAGACACACCTTTTTTGCTAGCAGCTGGCCCAATCCTCATAGGCCTAGTCGAACAAGGAACACCGTTCATCTCAGTCATTGCACGAATCTGCTCACTCTCATCAGAAAACCTAACGAAACCGTATCCCTTCGTACGCCCAGTGGCTCTATCAATAACAACCTTTGCACCTTTAACCGAAGGATAAGATGCTTTGAACGTCTCTAGCAAGACATAGTCCGTAACATCAGCGGCGAGATCGCCAACAAAGATAGTGTAATCAGGCGAATCGTCTGGTTTATCTCCTGAGCCCAACGAGGCCCAGTTCAATCTGAAGAGCTGATCAGGAAGGCCAGGGACGGGAGTGTTGTTGTATGTTTGTAGAGCTCGTTCTGCAGCCGCGTGAGATACAAACTCAATGAAACCGTAACCTTCGACCTGAGATGTCTGCTTGTTACGGATTACTTTAACAGAAAGAACCTGCGAAAAGAGTACTAACAGTGTTAAACAGAAACAGGACACAAAACTCGTTAACTCAGTGTCACAAAGACCTCAAATTTGTTCGAATTTGATCCTTATATCCCTAAAAATCCAATCTTTCAGACAGAACAAGAACAGTGATGAAGGCATTAAACTTGACAGGACACAAAACTCATAAACTCACTGCCACAAAGACATTAATTTTGTTCAATCTTGATGGTTATGTCAATAAAAAAATCAAATCTTTCAGACAGAAAACGAACATTGATGAAGAGACTAAAGTTGTCAGGACATAAGACTCATGAACTCACTGTCACAAAGACATCAAATTTGTTCGAATTTGATCCTCATATCCCTAAAAATCCAATCTTTCAGACAGAACACGAACAGGAATGAAGACACTAAAGTTGCTAGGCTACAAAACTCATTAAAGTTGTTCGATTTCGATCGCGATGTCTATAAAAATCAAATCTTTCGGACAGAACAGGAACAGTGATGAGAAGAGAGGATGTTTTGTTTATTACCTCTCCGGTGTGAGCAAAGCAACCGTAGAGGAAATTTTCATCCATCCAAAACTGCAAGTCACCGATCCAAAGAGTACGGATCTCGTCGGCGGTCATAGGCTGGCTTGCTGGCGGCGGCGCTTGTGGATTCCACATCTGTGGTGGAGGAGCAACAGCTCCAGGAATGGCGTAAGGAGGCGGTTGCTGGTAACCGTAGTGCTGTTGAGGAGGAACGTGGTGGGGAAGGAGACCTCCGGGTGGTGGGTGCTGCATCGTGATCGGAGAAGAATAAAGATAAGATTGATTGAGAACTCGGACTCTCTTTGAGGACCGTACAAAACTGTGATGATGATGAAGAAAGAAGATAACAACCAGTGTGCTAAAGGTTGTTGATTTTGGATATGGTTTTGAGATATATTATTACGGTTATTTACCATCGGATCCGTGGCGCAATGGTAGCGCGTCTGACTCCAGATCAGAAGGTTGCGTGTTCGATTCACGTCGGGTTCAAACCCCCGGTTTAAACATGATCCTGAAATTTTTAGGATTCATTAGAGGACCGTCACTGTTGGTGACGAAATGGTCTTTTACTATTCGACGCTGTAACTGATTCTAGAAAACCGTTGGAATCGATTTTAAATTTGGTCTAACCGAGAACCGGTTTAAACCTGGCCTATCTCCACCGTGGTCTCTATTGCATGGTGTTTCTCAATGACGACTGACTACAAAAGATAAGAATGGACTTTAACTTCTCAATACAAATCTTGTCGTTGAGATCAAGAAGAGGTGGCTTAATAGCTTACCCGCTATCAAAATATTTGTATATAAAATTGAATACACATGACGTATTGTTGATAGCTTAATAAACACGTTAGTATTTGGATGAACTAGACAATCAGAGAAAGTAGTCTCGATGTAAGCAGAATGCTTGTCAAATAACATATTTTCCTGATGGAAAAAAAAATGAAGTCATATAAGATAAGAAATTTGAAACACAAACAAGTTAACTCATCTCTTGCGCCTTTAACCCTGACCCATTGTCATAAATCTCTTTTCAAAACATAACCCGACCTTCTTTTCCCCTCATCAAAACCTGGAACCGGAACCAAGCTTGGAATATAGTAGCAACCAGAACCACTAACTAAAGGATCCATAGAAATATTTTCAACGTTTTGGCACTCAACATCACCCTTTTCCGCAATGTAAACTTTAATATAATTTATGCCACGAATGGATAGCACAAGCTTTCCGTTTTTGTCAATGAAGTAACTTGAATATCTAGGAATCATCGGGGATTTAGGTGTAGATATTGTCATAAGCTTGCTCCAATGCTTCTTCATCACCCATAACTGTATATTGCCCGTTACGCGGGATTCATGTAATAAAGAAAGTTTATCTCCTCTGAAAACTCCCAAGGAAAGAGAGTTATCCAGCCAAGATGATCCAATGGCTGAAGGAGGAAGAAACAAGGTCTCAAATCTCTCCTTGGAGAAATCGAAACTCTCTATCGTCTTACATGTTTTACCCTTTACATAACCTATCCAATAAGGTGTTCCTCTCAAGCACACGTTCGACTCAGGCCATTCTAAGAACCCATCAAAGATGTTATCAAAAACCTTCCAATAATCAGATTTTAATCCGTATACGTATACTTTGATACTTGAATCTTTAGACTTGCCACAACGAAACCTAACCATCTTATAATCATTACCAATACCACATGATGGTTGGTTACTACTAATGTATCCAAGACCATAAGCATCCAAGGAATGGTCCGCTTTGCCACATTTGATCCATCTTCCTTGTTTCAACAACGGATTCAAAACCAAAAGATTTGTTCTCATGACATATAGCAATAGACCATCACAATGATACATGTTCTTTACCAATAAACTCGAAAATAGAAGAGGTTCAAAATCATGCATGTTCAAACGGGGTTCGTTGAGGTCGTCAAAGTATATGCCTAGACAAACACAAGAAACTGTCGATGAGCCCGTAATGTTAGAAACTAGGGTGACGTCGTTGAAGACTGTGAATTGTTCCTCATGGATACGCATGTTAGACAAGTGCTTGTTGATGAATCTCGGCTCTGAGATTAGGGCTTCCCACTGCTTGCAAGTGCACCTGAATCGTTCAAGAGATTTAGATGGAACCCACGAGAGTATCTCCTCCACCAAATCAGACGGAAGTTCCATCGCCATCGTCTGATATGACCTATTAATCAATCGGTTCTAATCATCAATCGGATGTGTCTTAATAGCCACGACGAAATTTCATGAATGCTGAAGTCCATTAAGGCCCAATATAAATCCACATATTTACACTTTTAATTAAATAAAAATATCGAAAGAAGAGTTTTTCTACAGATAAAATTCCTAAAGTTGATTCACCATTAGTTTGATGAGTTAATGACACTCTAAGTCACTTTATGACTTATAATGTCACGGGAGGTCACATGTTGCTCCTGGTGCACTTTGTTGTGGTAGAAGACGTCGCTGCCCTCAGTATTGCTAACTAAGTGTGGGTATTTTTGTATTTCAATGGGTAACCAAATCTGTTCCGGTTTTTGTGTGGTTGGCAAATTTGAATTTTGAATTTTAGCTGTGGCTATTAAGAAAATAAAGGTGGTATTTTTATTATACCAAATTTACTTTTCACTTTCACTCGATTTAGGGTTAATTTCGAGTGAGTCTTATTTGCGGCGGCGTTAACGGTTTGGAGGCAGTTTGACGGTGTTTTCCGGAGACAACAGAGTGGAGGAAAATGTCTTCAAGAGAAAAGCGGATGAGGAAGGCCAAAGAGAAAGGTAAAACCTCTAACTCCCAATGTTCAACTTCTCTTTTTGGGAATTCCGTTGACCTAGCCGCCGGTTTGATGTTCCCGAAAGGGGGTATAAGGTTTTGGTGGAAGATTCTTCAATTTCGCCACCCGTTCTTGAATTTTGTTGTTCTCCTCCCAGGATGTTAAATGTTTTGTGGTTTTGTTGTGATTTCAGTGTCGGAGCCGGAAGAAGGCGGAGTGGTTGACCCGAAGCTTCCGCCTCGTCTTTTTGCTACGGATCGCTACCCCTCGAAACGCCTTAACTGCAACGCGACCCTCGAGTATCTTTTGTTGATTAGGGATGTGCTTGAAGGAAGCGATGAGTTTCAGATTTTATTGGATTCCTGCTTTGGATCCCTGTTCCGGTTACCTGTCCGGAGGTGTGCGTTTTCTGGGAAGCTTGTTCATGGGCTGATAAGCAGACAAGTTGTGACTAAGAAGAGGTTTGAGTTGTGGTCTGCTTTTGGAGCTCAGCCTTTGCGTTTCTCTCTTGTTGAATTCGGTCATGTCACGGGGCTTCCTTGTGGTGAGTTCGATCCGGGGTATGTTGTGGAAGAGAAGACGAAGGCAAGAAAAAGTGACTTTGCTTACTGGGATAAGCTTTTCGGTGGTAGGCGTGATTTGAATATAAAGGACGTTGCGGCAATGGTGGCCGAGGGAAAAGATATGCCACCTTCGAGGAAGTTGAAGCTCTGTCTGATAATCTTGGTAGATGGTGTTCTTCTAGCCACCAAAGTTGAGCCAAAGCCGTCACTGAAGCATGTGAAGAGGCTCCAGTGTCTGAACTTTTTGGGTTTCCAGTGGGGACGTGAGTCGTTCTGGTGGACTATAAAGTCGATGCTGATACCTGATCGTGTCATGGGGGTATGCGATGACCCTGAAGGTGTGTTCTGCGGTAAGCTGCGACAAGAGACATTAGCTGTTGCTGGCTTCCCACTAGCTCTGCAACTTTGGGCGTTTGAAGCTGTGCCAGGGCTAATAGAACGGTTGAAAGGCAATGATGATCAGATAATACTTGACTATGATGGTGAGAAGCTCCCACATCACACGGGGCTTACGCTGAACGACATATTAGATGCTGAAAACGAAGCAGAGGTTAGTTTTTTGGAGATTTTGCGTTTATTTTGAATGTCCACATGTACAGACCTTTGTTTGGTGTACATATGTACGAAATGTAGTTCGCTGTGGAGTGTCCGTGTTATTTTAAATGACCACATGGACAGGTTGTTGTTCCGTGTACGTGTGTACAAGATATTAATAGGTTTGCATGTACAAGAAATTAACTGTGTCTATATGGACAGCTCGTAATGCATGGGAAGTTAGTAACCTTTTTTAATTGTGTCTCTGCAGCTAAAGGTGCAGCCTATGGCGGACTTAGGTGATGATGTGGATGAAGGCTGGGGAGAGTTTGATTGTGAGATTCAGGACAGGAGGGTTGTTTATCTAGTTCGGTTATTGGAGGGTGGACACAAATTCAAGAAAACAGAGTGGGGGGGTGGTGATTCTGCGGAGCCTCTCTATATACATGAAATTGTGGTGAAGGATGTAAAAGAAGTGAGAAAGAGGAAATCACGGGGTGCTAAGGAGAAGGGGGACGAAGGGCCTGCGTTGAAGCAGCGTAGGCTTAGTAGGTATTTCAGCAGGCAGGCATCGGACCAGAGTAACCAGAGTTTGAAGTTGGAGGAAGTTGATGCGAAGGTTGATAAGTTGACAAAGCTGGTAATGAGTCTGAAAAAAATGGTGGTTGAGCAGCGAACAAACCGACGTGGTAGAAGGGCAATTAGCCAAGGCAAGTTTTCGAGTAGTAGGAAGTTGATGAGTGTTCGTAAGCAGAAGAAGAAGGAGGTAGTTCCTGAGAAGAAGAGATTGTTCGATGAATCGGATTCAGAGGGCCCCGTGAAGAGCAATGAAGCTGCTGAAGTGTTTGAAGAGGATGGTAATCTTCCAGGGTTTGAAAGGAGCAAACGAAGGTCCGCCGAGAGAGGTGAAAGTAATGTTGTACCTTTGGAGGTTGCTAGGAAGGGAGTCCCTGAAGAAGATGGCTACGAGGTGTACTATGGTAGCGGGAGTAACACTTTCTTCGTAGCAGAGGAGGAGCCTCTGGCCGAGACTTTTGTAGCTGAAGACGAAGCAGTTAAAAATCCAAACCCTTTGAGTTATGTGGATGGTTTAGTTGGGGCAAAGGGACCTTGTGGGACTGAAGTGGTTAGTCATGCTCTCCCAATTGTTAGACGTAGCTATTTTGTGTTTTGTTGTTGCTGTTGACAGTTCAGTGGTTTCTTTTAGGATTTTGGGGCACTTGAACAGCTTGTCGGAGCGATTACAGGGATGGAGAGGGGATCATTGCAGACAATGGAGGAAGTGGTTTGTTTCTTTTTTTTTTTTTTTAATTGGATTTTGGTGGAGATGGTTGCTGTATAGACTGTTTGATGTGCAGGCTGGTGAGAAGGAGAGTAAAGGGAAAGAAGAGGGAGGGAAAGAGGATGTTGGAGGCACAAAGGTGAGCTATTGGTTGTGCATATTTTTTGATGGGCAGTGTATAGTTGAATAACATATTGTTGTTGTAAACAGGTTTCGGAGGAGTTGGAGGGTGAGACATTAAAGACTGGTGAGGGCGTGGAGAGTGCGGTGACTGCTGAGAAAGAGGTAACGCCATACATGAGGTTACGATGCTGTACATGTGGACATTTGTGATATCGTTGTACACTTGGAAACTGCTGATATAGATGTACATCTGAAGACTGCTGATATCGTTGTACAACTAGACATTGGTTATACACTTGTAACCTCAAGTGATGTATTGTTGTTTGGAACAGGTTGCAGTGAACCTGGTTAAGCCCTTGGAGGCGGTAGATGGCGATGGGAGAGGTGTGGTAAGTTTAAGGTGTGGCGTTACTTAATAAAATAAAAAAGGATGGGTTTTGATGGTTTTTAATTACGCAGGTTGTGGAGAGTGCGGTGACAGCTGATAAAGAGGTAATGGTTCACTCATGGACTTTGATGGCATAGTTGTACATGTGGATAATTGTGATAGTGTTGTACAGCTGGACATCACTGGGACAGTTGTACAGCATTGGTTGTAAATAAGAGAATTCTTTTGGATGAGTTTTGTTTGATGTTTTTTTGTACGCAGGATGGGAAGGGTAGTGAGTTTGGGGGGGAGGATTTACAGACGGGGGGGGAGTTGGAGAGGGCTGTGACTGAGGGGACAGAGGTATGGGTGTACAGATGGATATTTTTTAAGTTGATGTACATAAGGATCCCATGGATGGGTACATGTGAGTTTGAACAGAATTTTTTTTGGTTTCCTATGAAGGTTGTGGAGGAGGTGGACGTTGGTGATAGTGAGGGGGAAAATGAGAAGGTGGTGGTGGAGTTAAGTGACTCATCTCCTATGAAGAGAACTGAGAAGCACAGGCCGGAAGAGAGGGAAGCAGAATTAGCTGCGTTGCTGTTGGCAAAGGACCCATTTGACATATCTCAACTAGTACCAGCAGTTGAAGATAGTGACTACTCTTTTTTCGAGAGTGTACTAGTTGCGAGCCCGAAAGTGTAAGTTAGATTAGATTGTTGCATTTTTAGGAGTTTTGCGTTTTCTAATTTAAAGAATTCTTGTGTTCAGGGTGCATCTAAATGCTTGGAAATTTGATCTGGAAAATCAGTTTTTTCTGGAGCTAGCAACTGGGGAAGAATGGGTGTCTACGAAGGTTAAGTGTTTTGAAGAATAAGTATTTTTATTTGTAAGTAGGTTTGTTGTACTGATTTGTTTTCTGTGTAAACAGCACATGGAAGCCTTGGTCGAGTTCTTAGGGATCAGGCATGCGGATAGACTAAAAGAAAGTAGGTGTGTTTTCCTGCCCCCTTGGTTTACTAGCCATTTGGTGGGCAAGAAAAGGGCTTTCAACGCTGCGAAGTTGAACCCCGGGCGAGTTTTGGGGGATGGACGTCTCTCTGGCTACTTAACGAAGGAAGGGAAGAAGTGGGGTGTCGATGTGGATACCTTGTACACGCCAATGATATGGTCTGGGAACCACTGGGTGGGACTGTGCATAAGTTTGGTGGACTGGCGTGTGGTGGTGCTGGATCCGAATCCAAGGCTTAGGGGGATGGAGGCGGTTGAGGAGGAGATGGTTTGTTTGTGCAAGATGCTACCTTTTCTGGTGGCGAAGGTGTGCCCTGTTCCTGCTGATGGGCCGTATAGCTTAGAGCCATTCCATTTAGAGAGGATGGAAGGTGCGTACGAGAACCGCCGAAGTGGGGATTGTGGTCCAGTGTCAATGAAGTTTATGGAGCTTCATGCCATGGGGGATCCTGAACCTAGGATGGCAGGTTTGACAGACACTTTGGTCGACATAATAAGGAAGCAGTATGCGATGGATATGTACAAGGATTGGGTGCTGCCCCTGTACATGGGAAAGAAGAGTTAGTGTAGTTGGAAGTTGTCGTACTTTTTTTTGTTTTTGGAAGGATGGTTTGTTTGTATGATATGGACGTTGGATGTTAAGTCAAGTCAACTGATTGATTATCGGAGTTAGGTTGTTTAATTTGATGATTAATATAAGTAAGTTTTATGATTTTATCGTTGAAATTGTTGTGTTTCTTAACTGTGTTTTTTTTAGCTGTGTCGTTATGTACATGTTTACAAACGGGTATACGTCTGTGGTCACTGTCCGGTTTTAGCTCGGCCTCCCCTATGTCCACCGCTGCGGATGGACGTGTTGTGGTAATGTCCATGTTGAGGAAGTCTTATAAGTGTCCATGTGTACAATCAGAGCATCTGTATTTGTGTACAATTGTGGATTTGTTTGGATGTTTTGTTTATATCAGACAGTAGAAACGAAATCCATATTTAATAGCAGAATCTTCCAGCGGATTGGAAATATATATGAAAGGCTACAACATGTTTTAGAGATTGTTTTACATGTTAAGAAGCCACCAAAAAATGATCCAAAAAGACAAAAGAAAGGTGAAGACGCTATCCAAAAGGGGGGTTATCTGGATATTGTATTCACCCACTTCAGATTGGGCGGACGCAGTTTGTGCGGTTGTGGCCGGGTTCTCCGCAACGACTGCATTTGTTTTGAACCAGTCTTTTCTTCTTAACAGCCTGTTTGAAGAGAAACATGGGTGTTACCGCTGGTTTCAAACCAGTAAAGCTCAGAATGAAATGATACTTTAAGTGCAGAGATTTAGTTTTGTTACCGGTATTTCTCCGGTGGAAGGTGCTCGGTCCTCCTTAGGACGTCCAGATGGTCGGCGAGTCTGTGGTGGGAACATGGGAGGTTCAGGGTTTTCTGCATCTGGAATGGGAGGGTTAGGCAAGTCTCCCACAAGTGCTTCCGGATAGATGACACCAGCGTAAGTGTCTCTCCAAGTCTGGATTTTGTAGCAGTCGCCAAAGAGCTGGACATAGGGGAGGCCGATGTAATCAGCAGCGAGGAGAGCATGGCCGCAGGGAATTTTAAGCTTCTGGAAAACCTGACAGGAACAGACTTTGTTTTCAAGAGAGACCGTGTTGGGATGTCCAAAAAGACCCCTGATTTGATAGCTCCAGTCGGTGATGTTAGCAATCTGGCTGCCTTTGGTGAGCCTAATATGTGTCTGCATAACCTTTTCAACCTCAGGAGTCACAAACCCACGACATTTAGCCGATTTAGTTCGTCTTGCAGAGAACCAGCGAGTCAACATACGTTGGATAAACATGAACAGCTCAGTGATAGGGGAAGACCTGCTTTTCTTGAGAGCGTTGTTGAGTTGCTCAGCTGTGTTGCTGGTGAGAAGGTTGTAGCGGTTACCTTTAAAGTAAGTCCTAGACCACTTGGAAGTTCCAATCAGCTCAAGGTAAGCGAAGCAGGCACCATTTGCTTGCCGGATTTTTTCGAAATTTTTATCAAAGTCTTGGCGTCTGAAAGAGAAAGCAGCCTCACAAACCATTTTGGCCAGACCTTTGTTTTTGTAGCGGGAGACAACATTCCTCATCAAGTGGACGATGCAGGCGCCATGATGTGACTTAGGGAAGACGACTCCCACAGCTTTTATAATAGTTCCCGCTCTATCCGAGATGATGGAGAGGGCGTCTGAGTCTGCAATGATCCTTTCTAGTTTTGTTAAAAACCAAGTCCAGGCGTGTTCAGTCTCACCATCAACAACAGCAAAAGCCAGTGGGAAAACCTGAAAGTTAGCATCTTGGCCGCTGGCGGTGAGAAGAACACCTTTGTATTTTCCGGAGAGGTGTGTGCCATCAATAATAAGAACGTGTCGAAGCCGGCGGAAGCCCTGAATAGAGGCACCAAAGGAGAGGAAGCCATAGAGAAAACGTGTGTTGCCTTCAATGTCCAGCTCTGTTTCGATATGAGTGACAGTCCCTGGATTAGTTGCCTTGAGCCTAACAAAATAATCTTCCAAGTTGAGATAAGAATCCTCTGCGTTTCCGACAGTGTTATCGACAGCTAGACCTTTGGCCCTGTGGCACTTCATGTAGGATGCCGAGATGCGCAGGTCTTCCAACAGGAGGGTTTGAAGCTGGAGAGCTTTTGGTCCGTTGATGGGTTCGTTATAGCGAGATTGGTACACATGTGCAATGACCTTGGAAGTAGCCTTTTTCCTGTATAGGTTGCGGGTGTCGATGTGGCAGGTGTGTCCTAGCTGGGCCTTCTTGATTGTGTAATAACCACAGTTTGTCAGCTCCTTTGCAAGTATGCGCCAATCGCAGCGAGTATCATGGCAACTGAGGACAAAAGAATGCCTGCTGGTTCGGGTTTGCCTGAAATAGAACCTCTCTTTGATAGCATAGATAGCAAGTGATATCTGACAATCCTTCTTGCTTGCATACAGTTTCCCGACAAATGGCTCCTCGTCTTTACCGTCAGAGAGCAAGTCCGGGACATCTTCAGCCTCGTAGGCAAGGTCATCAAAGAGAGGTGGGACGTCAAACTCCTCATCATCGATCTCAGAGAGTGGCCTGGTTTCTTGGTAGGGTGGAGGTGGAGGGCGAGGTGGGGTAGAGGCATGTGGGCGTGTCACAGAGGGAGGTGTGCCAGAGGATGATGGTTGTACACGTGGATTACTCTTTCGTTGTACAGATGGACGGGAAGTGGGGGGGTGTACAGTTGGAAGCGAAGTGGAGGGGTGTACAGATGGACGCGAGGTGGATGGGTGTACAGATGGATGAGATGTGGAGGGGTGTACAGACGGACGGGGTAGAGTTGAAGACCTGGTGTCCATGGGATTGGGGTACACGTGGGGGAAGCTGTTTTTGTGGACAGTGGTGTCATCAGGATCAGGTTTCCAATTTGCTGGTTGTTCACCACCAACTAAAACTGTGTGATCAAAAGCATCTCCGGTGGTGCAATGGATGATGTGGGGGGCAGTCTTAGGTACATCGATGCCTGCGAACAATTCCTCAGCATCGGAGCCTCCAAGAGTTTTCTCTAGTAAAGGGTCCCAAAAGTCGTGGTCGTAATTTCCGGGGTGAACATCTTCGAAACCTGGAGGAGGAGAGGTGTCAGATAGGTTTCCCTCCACCGCATCGGCATCAAGCTTCCAACTGTCCGGTATGTTGTCGGGGTCTTCTGTGAACATCTCTTCAAGCATCTCGTCTCCGCAAGAGACAGTTTCATCAATGAGAGAGAAGCGGTGGATCTTGGACGGACCTGATAGAGAGCTGGAGGTCGTAGGATGAGGAGGGATATGCTCAAGACAATCATCTTCGGGAAAGAGAGAGAAACCGGGGATTTTCGAGGCGGCGGTGGAGGGTGGGGAAGAAAGTGGACGTGTCCCAGAAAACCGATTGAAAAGGTAGGGGGGTTTGGTTATAGGCTGGTTTGGGGTGGTGAAAGAGAAAGGGTTGTCACCAACTTGGCTGAGGTTAGCTGCCACGGGTTTGCTCTTAAAGGTGACAAACAAATTCATACCCCTATGGGCTTCGAGGTGACGGTTAAAGTAGGAGACGGACCCATCGTGTGTTAGCATAACCGGTGGGGTGGTGATTCCGGTAGCAAGTTCTTTGGTATTAGGAGGCCAGTAGCTAAGAGATGTAGAGGGTTGGGGTTCTGTCTCAGCAAAGAACTCCTTTAAGACATTGTTTTGGAGATCAACCAAGGTGATATTAGGAGAGAGAGACACGATCCTCGACATTTGATGTTTGTCGATGGAAAAGTTCCAGCTGCCGTCGCCGGAAGTCAACCATTCGCCGGCGATGACCATACAGTGGTCCGCCTGAGAAAATACCAACAAGAAAGATGTCCAAGAGTTAGAATTTCTTAATTACAGCTAATGACAGGGATGTACAGGGTTAGAAGACTAACCATTGGTTAAGATCCAGAAAGCGGTGGTTGCTCGTGCTGATTTTACTAATATTTTGAGGTTAACCTGTAATGAAAAACTAAGAAAGAACGTAATTGCAGCCGGTAGAAGATAATGGTGGCTTGGGGGGTTTAATCTGAACCGTTGAAGATAGGATGTGAATCTAAGGGCTAGGGTTAAGTGTCAGATAACTGTCTTATCCAGATCTGCAAGGAGAAATCGTGGCCATAGATACAAAAGTGAGATGGACGGTTTAGAGAATGTCACCGCCAAAAGTAAAGAGGAAAAGAAACTTAGCACTTGTGGTATAACGAGAAGGTGGAGTCGTTAGTTAGGAAAGTGTGTCTGTATACGAAAGTGACTTATAGTGTCATCAAAGATGAGGAAAGTGACCTGCTGTGTAATTATTTCTAGTTTGATCACATATGTAAAGTGAGGATAAAGTAGCTTTTTGAGATATTTTCGTTAGTCAAAATAATACTATATATTAAAATTCGTTTCTAGGCCAGAACTGTTTGTAAGCATGAAATGAAATGATGAACAAAAAAATGATGAACAAAAAATTATTTCTGAAGCATGAAATAAGAACCTCACATGTAAAGTTAAAGAAAGTTTGGGTCTTAAA
Source organism: Hirschfeldia incana (assembly GCA_026261945.1). Taxonomy (NCBI): domain Eukaryota; kingdom Viridiplantae; phylum Streptophyta; class Magnoliopsida; order Brassicales; family Brassicaceae; genus Hirschfeldia; species Hirschfeldia incana. Next base: position 3,112,587 of record JABCMI010000019.1, read on the forward strand.
TTTGATAACAAAAATTACTTCACGAAAATATGTTCCTTCCTCACGAATTGATAAGAATTTAAGAATACGTAAAAGAAATAAGCATTGTCAATTTTTCTTACATGCTTAAGATTACAAGTCCGTTTGGAAATAAAATTATAGCGGAAAGGTACATAAAACTTAAGATGATCATGAGTTGATATAATTCATTCAGATGTGGTTGTTTCTTTCAGGCCAAATGTGCTAGTTGTATATCTATCCACCTTCGAAGCCGTGTATGAATTAGATAAGTCTTTGTCTTTTTTTGAGGAAACAACTTTCGAATAACGCATTGACCAATTTCAGATATTAAGGGCCGACCAGTTTTCAAACTTTTCTTCATGTAAAAAAAGAAAATCTTTGTCCATTCATACCACCTATACTATGCATGTCAAAATCAATATAAATGGTAGTTGGATATGTTATGGTTAAAATTACGGAAATTTTAGCAAAATTATTTTGATTACAATACAAAGTTGATATGGGAAACTTATTTTTTTTTCTAACATTTACAATTCAGAACCATTCTTAATACTGAACCATAAGAAAAGAAATTAAATCCTATGAATGAAAAGTTGAAAACTCTCATACGAAAAAAAAACTACTCTCATGCGATAAGAGGAAATAAATGGGATTTGTTTCAAAAACGTCAAAACTGACTAAGCGTCGTTCACTTACACGCGGGTAAAAGAAGTTTGATAAAAAGTAAAATCTTTGTAATCTAGTTTGCCCTAAATTTAATGCATGGATGGCCCAGAGTCAGGCTTGGAAGGTTTAGAAACTTCATGCTAGGGTAAGAACGATAGCGTGTCCATTCGTACACTGTTTTTTTTTTAACTTTTGAAAAGAATCGCACACGAATTACGCCAACACATAAATTTAAGTTTTGATAGTGTGATCATTCACTATAACTTTCAACGTTTTATATACATACATTGGGCCATTGGCCATATTCATCCTTTTTTTTTTCCTCCAAACGATACCATTTCTGAATTTTTAAAACGTTTTTACAAGGTGATATATCTAGGTTTTTGAAGGCATTTGTGATTTGCTTTGTATGTTACGGATATCTAATTTTTGTATTTGTTTTGCTTCGGAGAAATATGGATATTCGGAAAAATGAATATTCGGAAAATAAATAGATATTTGCGGATATTTGTGAATACTTACGGATATCTCATCTGTTTTGATTAATACAAATAATCTTAAAAATTCGATGCAGATTTGTTTTGTATAAAATATTTTTACATAATATATAAGATAAAAATTAAAAGAATCAGTGAATTTACATACATATTTTATAAAACTTTTAAATTTAGTTAACAATTATAATAACACAAAACTTAAATAAAAAATTATAATTATCATAAAATGTATTTCTTTCTTTTATATTTACTTTTATATAAGTAATAATGTGAATAAAATTTGTCAAATCATATATCAGAATAATATTTATATAATTTTATATATTTAGAACTTTAAATATAATCAAGATATACATATACTTATTTATTGCCGAATCGGATCGGATATCCGCTCCCCAAAATCTTAATATTTGCGATTTGTTTCGTCTTTGACAGATATTGAATTTTAATATTTACTTCGATTTGTAAATATATGAATATCCGGATTTTTCGGATCGGATCGAAACGAATAACAAATCGAATCAAAATTTACGGATATTTTGTCCACCCCTAATAACAAGTAAGAAAGTGCAACAGAAGCTCATGTGAAACAAGACCAAAAGAGTGAATAAGAGTAACTAGATGCTTTGATTTAATCCTGGAATCTTCCAAACCAGAGTGAATAAGAGTAACCATATTCATCCATTTATTATAGTTAACTACGTATATAAGCAAGTGTTATGAACTTATGATAGTTTCTGTTTATGATAATTTTTAAACGCATATTCTATGTTTTGCTCGCCGTCCCCAAATAAATGATATGTTCTTTCATGATGTTAATGTTATTTAGAAATTGTTTTTTGAAGTTAATGTTATTCACCGTACTACTGGTAGCCCCAACATATTTGGGTGGAATTTAATTGACCACCTCACGACTGACAATTTCATTTAAATTTGATAGGTCTGCGTCAGCTTACCCATTCATTTTTGGTACCTAAAGAAAAACTTATAATTGAATTTAGTTGAAAATAGAATCTAATAAATATTAATTCTCTTTTGACTAGACTTTAGTCACTCACTATACACACGATACATATCTAATTATCTACAATGCTTTTAGTAATAATAACAAAAAGGTCACTCCAAAATCCAAATCCGCATGAAGCGGACGTAATTAGAGGGATAAGCCAACTTTAGAGCCTACAACTATATTTAATACAATGTAATAGCTTTAAATTTTCATATTATACGGTTATACCTTTAAAGCACAAACACATGAACCAACCGAAATGCATTTGATTATATATAATTTAACGTCATACAGCAGAAACAAAAGCTTCTTTGGAATAAATATTGAAAATGATAGTAACAAACCACACCATTAAATATAAGAGCAATGCGACGTACTAAGTAATCAAATTATTAATTACCACACACGCATACAAAAGCATAACAATTAACACATCACAAACCTGACCCGTCGTTCCAGCTGTATCCATCAAGTCCTTGACTGGATACGAGCTTTGAGAGAATTCTTCACCACGACCGTAAACGCGTATGTCTCGGTCGAGTCGGGTGGAGAATCCGGGACCGGGATCCATTGAAACGAATGGATCATCCTAGCAAGCATCAAGTTGATGTGCAGAATCCCCAACGACCAAGCCGGACAGATCCGACGACCCGCACCAAAAGGCAACATTGTAACACCACGTGTCCCGGTCCAGTCAGCATTAACACCATCTCCACCGGCTAAAAACCTCTCGGGTCGAAACGTACCCGGATCCGACCAAATCTCCGGGTTCTCAGTAACCCATGCAGTGTAAAACTCAACATACGCCCCTGCCGGAATATCATAACCGCCAAGCTCAGTATCTTTCACCGCCGCGTGAGAGAGAAGGAAATGTCCCGGAGGATGTCTACGGAGAGTCTCTTTCACTATTGCCTCCAGGTAAGGCATTTTCGGCACGTCTTCTTCTTCAACGACCCCGTTTTTGCCAACAACCCCAACAACTTCCTCGTACAGCTTCTCTTGTATGTTTTGGTCGGTCACTAGATGAAGTAACGCCCATTCAAGCGTAGTTGCACTTGTGTCCGTACCGGCCGAGACAATCTCTGAACAAAGAGTCACTATCTCTTCATCTCGGAGCTCACCGCCTCTCTCCACCGGTTTCAAACTAAACAAAGAATCCACGTAAGCAGCACCTATTGGACTCACCATCTCTTCGTTAGGGCTCTCCTTAGCGTCAACAAACGCTCGACGGTTCTTGATCAATGGCACGAGACACTCGAGCTGCGTCTTCCTTAGCTCTCTTGCTTCTTTTACCTGACGCCGAAACAACGGAGTGAAAACCGGTAAGAAGTCTGGTAACTTCGGAGAAGTTATAAGCATGACGTCCTTTAGAACATTTTCTATGTTCTTGATCTTTTCCTCGCTGATCTTGGCTCCGAAACAAAGACATATCAAGATGCTACAAATCGTTAGCCTACACTGGCTCATAACCTCAACGAAACCTTTCTCAACACTCTCCGTTTGAATCCTCTTCATATGATTCTCCATGGCCCACGTCCTTATCCACGAGCATTGCTTAACTCTCGTCGGTGTAACGAGCTCCGTCACAAAGTTCCTCCTCAGAGTCCGCCACAAAGATCCGTACTCAGCCGAGTTTATAGCGCATTTTCCGAGGCTGAAAATAAGCCGGATTGGCGAGTCCGGAGGCCTGGAAGCAAATGTAGGGCCGCGTTGGACTAGAGCCTCGTGGATAAGTTTTTCGTCCGTGACAATAATCATCGTACGCTGTCCCATCTGCATGGTGAATATTGAACCGTACTTTTTACGTAAGTCACGCATTATGAAGACGAAATGTCGACCTTGGAGTATGACTTGGAGTAGGTTTCCGACTAGTGGCCATCCTTTTGGTCCCGGCGGGATGTTCATGCTACATTGGCTGCTTCGGGTGGAGGAGTAGCGGCGCCACCATAGGTTGAGGAAATAGAGAGCAAACAAGAATATGATAACATCAGTAAGATCCATATTTGTTTATTATTTGAAAGAGAGTGATGGAGATAAGTGAATAAGAATGATAGATGGAGTAGTTTAGGGAAAGTGTATGATGAGTATAGATTTAACTAGGTCTCTTATATAGAGAAAGTATACATATCTATGCGTGATGAAGTGATATGCCACATGAACCTAGCGAGTAATTGGTCTCACCCACCGTCTTTGTGCATTTACTTCCTACTCTATATAATTGGTAAAAGTCCATCAAGGTTTTAATCAGATATTAACCAATTAAAAATAAATATCAGTAAGACAGTGTTACTGATCTAGTTAAATGTTGCTTTCTAACCAATAGTGATATATTTTTAAGGTATATATGTTCATAGGGGGATTAGTCATCAGATGTTTTTTTCCCAACATTAATTAGGGGGATGCATAAATCTTTGTCATATACTGTAGTAAGTATCAATTTGCAAACCTCGACCTTTACTTTCTTAGTTAAAGTTTTGGTGTTTAGTTTATAGGGTTTAGCTTATTTGAGAAGGGAAAAAAACGTTTGTTGATATATTTAAATGTCTAATTAATAAATATAATTAATTGAAAAGAAGGATTTTAGAAGTTACGAATTATATAGATACACTGTTTTATCCGCTCTGGCATTTTTAACACAAATTAAAAGGGTAGGAAATTAGTTGCAAGATTAATGCTATTCCTAACTATGAGTAGAATGATCACGACTTAATTAATTTTTCCCAACAAATGTTCAAAACTTCTCCCATTATCTACTCCAGTAGTAGTAAGATCTATTATCTGTATTATAGGACCTGCTCTGTGTTAGTACTAGACAGTAAGCCTCTGAGTATTTATTACTCTCCGTAGAGTTAATAGAGATAGGTAGAAGTTGGTTGGCCAAGTGTTAATGCCTTTATTGGGTCAATTATTTTTAACCTATTCTTTTTCATCTCATTTCTCAAAGATATAGCTTAGCTACGTCTTTCTAAAATATATACATCTCTTTTTAGACTATGCTTATAGTTTACCCGCATATCAACACTAATGTTTGTCGTCCGTAGTAGGTGCGGGCATATATGTTTCCAAAATTTATAATGATTCATCTTGAGAAAACCAATTCATATGAAGATTCTTAATGACTATGCCCAATGTCATAAGTCATAACTATGCCACAAGTTCATATATGGGTATGAGATTTGCTTAAACTAGGCAATGAAGTAAGCTGTTTTCTTGATTGACCACGAGTTATATAACAAAGGAAATGAATAAGAAGAAAAGAAAACACATATGATATGTTTATTGGGCCTCTATTAACTTCAGATTATACAATGGAGTGGGTAGTTCAACCAGTTGATCCTTTGGACAAAGCTAAACTAGAATTATACATTTCATAGCACAGGCCAAGATCTTAAGCCGTTGATCATCCAACTCTTTATGCTCAGAACATTAACTTCTCATGAGATCTTCACAGGAATCTTCTATAGTCCTCTGCTCTAAGTATCTTGGTGCATCAAACACCCCTCACTGCTTTGCCTGTTCACGGATTAAAAACGAACAAATGAAAATCAACCAAACGCCACACGAATCATAGAGCTTTAAGTTTATGATCATTGGACTATTAGTTTGAGCAATAATTTTGAATAGTGATCAATGAAGGTCCAATCTTATGTAAAACGAAAGGGCTAAAGAATGAAGGTCCATCATCTTTGTCTTGCTCTTTGTCTCAGAGCAACAAAATAGAGTCTCCAAGCAGGCCGCATAAGATCATATAAGAAAGAAAGAACTCCGCATATTTATGTAAGAAGTTCTCTGTTTTGTTTTGTTTTGTTTTACCTGAGAATAGATGAAAGTTCCAAGGATCGCAATGGCAGCACCGAGACCATTGACAGGTCTAATAGGGGTGTGGAAGATGATGATCGATGCCACAATGACTGAGATTCGCTTCATTGTGTTTCCAACGCTAAACGTCAAGGGAGAAATCTGGTCGAGAGACATGTATGAGACTTGATTATACAAATGGTAGAACACACTCTGTGCCACTACCCACCTGAATGCAGAACATTTAAAATCAAATACAAGACAAAACTTATTTTCTTTGTTTTAGATCAACGGATCATATAGTAAATTACCAGACAAAGTTTGGTCCAATCTCAGAGACAGCGTTTTGCCAACCAGCTGCCCACATTTGTGGACCTTCCACGGCAATGGCGAAAGGAGTGACGAGGAGAAGAGACATCATAGATAAGCAAGCGTAGTAGTTCATCCCACTCACTGACTTCCCCTTCATCCCTTTCTTTGAGAATATGTTGCGAAACACAAACGCTAAGTTTGATATCATCGCCCCCATAAACCCTGCAAAACAAGACCAAGAAACACACTTACATCAAGATGACTCAAACACCTTACTGAAACTACAAGAGGACGTTTCTAAATACCGATCATATTGAAGTTGAGTTCGGTGACAGCAGCTAGAGCACAGCCTCCAATGATTGGTAAGAGGGATAGATAAACAGGTAGAGGGAATGTTTCTCCTAAGAAGAGCCTCGAGACAAGAACACTAAAGGCTGGTTCACCACTCTTGATGATGTGTGTGAAAGACACTGCAACTTTGGACATACTCACTGTCGCTGCTACATGTCCTATTGTATGCGCCACAGCCACCTAAAACAATCAAAACCAGCATCACTCTTCCATCAGTACTTGCACTCTTACCAGAAAAAAAAACAAAACCCAACCGTAACCAAATTGGACAAAGTTTTTGGATATTAGCCGGTTTCCAACTTTGCTATCCGAACCAAACCGAAATTCAAATAACCAAACCAAATAAACCAAACTGATTTATAAATAACCGAATGATTCCTAAAAATTTTAAACCGAAAAACCCTAACCGTAACCGAACCGAACGCCCAGACCTAGTTTTCAATCAACAACACTAGTAAAAGCCAAAGTCTTTACCGGGAACAGAGTTTTCCAGAAATCAAGATCGGTCTTTGGAGCTTCAGCGACTCTAGTGACCCAAGAGACGAGCATCATTAACGACCCACAGGCAAGAGAAAGCGTCGAGGTCAGCCACGGGTATGGAAACGCGTTCAGAACCTTCTTGTTGTAGATATTGAACACAACGTTCAGCGCCCACCAAGTCGCGAAGTAGATCCCAATCTTCACCTTCTGCCCAGACTGTTCATCAGGAACATCCACACCGATCTCAATCGGCTGAGACCGATCCGCCTCGTAAGCTCCAGCCCTAAAACCATCACGCCTTAGCTTCGCCGCCGCCGCCGGGGACAGAGAGAAAGTCGACAGATTGTTGGGAGATGAGACGCGGAGAGGAGAGTTCACAAAGTTTCTGGTGATGGGTAAGGGAGAAAACCGGAGCTTTGCCGGAACTGTTCGCCTTACGGCGGCGATTGCGGTTAAGGAGGAGGAAACCGGTTTAATCGAAGAAATCATGTTTTCTGGGGGGGAATTAACAGGTTTAGGAGATGATCACGAGGTGGGTATTGAGGGAGAAAGAGAAAGGAATTGACTTTGTTGAAGATTGGGTTTTTGATAGAAAGAGAAAGAGAGAAGAGCCGTTTTTGTTTCTTGTGAAGATGGAAGAGACAGAGGAAGGCAGAGTGTTTTTATAGGGTAAGGAAGGAGGTGAGGGAGGGAAAGTATGGGTTTATGTTTAATTACGTATATACCCTTAAATTGTGGCTATTCGTTAGCTCCATGAGATGGGTATTTACGTCTCTTGTTAAGCTGGCCGTAGAGACTGTCCATAAGCTAAGTTAAGCAGAGCAGCATCATCCCTGTTTGATACTATTCATTTTAAGAGTTGAAATTAATTATAAATTTAGGTAAGTGATTCAAGTTTACTTATTTTTGGAATCAATCTTTTGTTTTGTGGTTTACCGTTAAGAACTTTCATGATGAGACCTTGAATTTTTACCTTGAATTATTTTTATGTGAAGTGAATATGAACCGTTGAAACAAGAGTTTTGGTCACATGTGAGACAACTTTATCGATTTTACTATGTCTGATGTTAACTCTCATAAGCTTTCCTCACCGTCAAAAAAACTACTATTATATGCAACGTTACAAACATAGCCACTGCATGTTGTTTGTGGATGCAGAGTTAAACCCAAAACACGAAAGTACTAACTGACCAATGTGCTTACACACCGATTTAATTATTTAGATGTTATATACGCACACTTGGAAGCTTAATACTGCAAATATCTCGTGATCATGACATACCAGATCACGAGATCTTTTTATTTCTTAATCATAACTTCATGAAACATAACATGTCGCTGGTTTATGTCCAGAGATAACAGAGAAAGACATCAAACAAAAACAGAGCATAACGTGTAATACAACATAAATTATGACAATAAGACATCAACTCAAAGCCCCTCTTGGAAAGTAACTCCAGTGGGCTTCAGCCATAATCCTCCTTGGATAAGTTTCGCAACAGTAAACTGATCAGCCTCTTTTGAGTCTCTAATAACTTTAAATCCCTTCCAATTCACTCTCTTACTCGTATCCGCTCCAGGCCCATTATTCGCATACTCTCCGTAGTACAAGGTGGAAAGCGCAAAATCGCCGTCCCATGGGAACCAACCGGCAGGGTCAATGTGGTTGTCGATGAAAGACTGCATGATCACTGTCCTTGAGTACAACTTCCACGGCCGTCCAAGGAACGTCTTCACAGATCCTTTCACCGGAGCAAGATCAGAGCTAGCAGTTAATTTACATTTTTGGAACGAGATAGCTGTGTTCTGGTTAGGATCCTCCCGTCCCTGAGCCGTCAGCATGTTCTTTTGTCCAGCACCAGGCTTCCGCGCCACGATGTCGCAGTTTTGAAATACGACCGCGGAGTTTCCGAATATAAAGTCTACCGTGCCCGTTATGAAGCTGTCGCGGTAGAACTGTCGCAGGGTGTGAGTGTAGAGTGTGTCTTGGTACGCGTCTATACGGCAACGGTTTATAACCGATTGGTCAGCACTCACGCGGAGAGCCACAGCCTGATGCTTTGATGGTCCTGCCGTGTTCTGGAACCATATGTCTTGTGCCATAAACCCATCACCATTAGCCGCTGCACATGTTTCAAATCGGTTTTGTAAGTTTTATTTGGATACATAATGGTAATGATTTGATACATGAATGGTTGAAACTTGAAACTATTAATTAGACCATATATAAGAACATATAGTATATTATGAAGAAATATATATTACCTACTGTTGCTGATCTAAAGGTGGTGGATCCGTCAACGACATTTAAACTACCGGTTATGATCGTTACGTCTTTGCCATCGCCAACAAGCATTAAGTTCTTCTTCTTCTTTCCGATGTCAATAGTTTCTTTGTAAACTCCTTTCTTCACGTATATAACATATCGTGAATTGCTATTCTCTGGTGCTGCCGCCACAGCCTCGTTTACTGTTTTGTACTTTCCGGTGCCGTCTTTTGCCACCACGACGTTTGCCTTCACTTCAAGTGTCTAATAAAGGGTCTAAGTCTTAGTATATATGTTAAGTTCTATAAACATTTTACATTTCAACTGAAATTCGTTGTTTCTTTCAAGAACAAGAGATATACGATCCTTCCGTTTCATGAACATGCATGTATGTCATATGCATCAATGAGCTATCATAGAATCATTCAATATATAAAAATAAAATAACTAAAAATAAGCGAGACAAAGTGAGACTCTAGTATGAGAGACTATCAACTAGTACTTTGCAGAGATCTAAATTCTACATGTCACCATTTAGATAGTTGAAAGATTTAAAATGAATAAAAATAACTAAATAAATAGATTATTATTATTTTGAGTTTTTGAGAGATTTAGTAGTTAGTACATGTCATGTAAGGTGATGTTATACTTGGTATTGCAAATTGTGAAGTTTGTGAAAATCTTTAAAGATAGTACAAAGTTGCAGTTGGCCATATAAATTGTTTAGATAGCGAGATATGTTTTAGGCGTTTAATTACCTTGGGAGCAGATTCTAAAAGCTTCCTGTCGAGAGAATTTAGCCAAGACGGGAAGTGAATGGGAAGGATCATCTCTAGGTAGTCTTTTGAAGGCAATACGGAGACAAAGATGGATAGAGCCACTCTAGCTCTAGAAACCAAATCCTCAAGCTTTGGCTGGACTCTATGTTTAGAGTCAACAGAGACATCACTTATGCTGTCTAAACATGTCATGTAGTTTGTAAGCACACTGCTCAGCCAAGTGTGAACGTTTGAGTAAGACTCAAGATTAAGGTTTCCTCCTCGGAGTTCCTCCATAGAACTCACCATCCGATCCTTTGATACGTCCATCATCTCTTTGCAGTCCGCAAAGTGGGCCTCGTCTCTCACCTCGTTAGAGCGGGTTCTAGCCTCGTTCACCATGTTTGTCGTGCTCTCGAGTTGCCATACCGAGTTCTTCAAGAACACGTGCAATAGGTCAAGACGTTTGGGCTTTGAGAGCGACAACGTCGTGAATTCGGACAAGAGAGTTTGGCATGAGTCTTGGTCGTGAGCTCCATGGCAGATCTGGCTTGCGGTTAATAGGGAATCATCAGCAGTGGTGTTACTGAAGATTAGTTGGGTTGTGATGAAAGCTGCAACCCCAAGAATGGCTGCAAAGGAGAGGACAAGGCACAGACTCTTGTGGTTAAGAGACTTTGGTTTGGAAAGAAGTGGTTGATTTGAATTGGACATTGCCCCTTGGTTTTAGTGGTAAAATGATTGTTTGTGTTGGTCTTCCACAACCGTGAATCATGCCAATTTATAGAATATGCTAGTGAGTGGAGTACATGAGATGAGGGTTTTGGTTTCCTTTTCTTATTTGCACATGCTAATTCATTATCATTGCACCTAATACACTATAAAGTCTTCACAAAAAAATTTAACTTTTATGCTTATCTCTTTTTAAAAAAAAAGAAAATGAAAAGTATGACTCAAAGTAGATAGACAAAATATTTCTATAGCTTGAAGTTGGTGGTAGAAATAAAATTCACTCCACTAAGAAAATCATCTTATCCAACAACTTTTTGTACTACGACAAATACTTTTCTTTTATCTTAACTTCTTACAAAAATGGAACCCAAATGGCGCCTGTGTAAATTTTATATTGGCAAATAGTATACTCCATAATATTCATGTTTATAATACTTCTAATGCTAACTATACATTAAAAATAACTATTCGTTGAAAAGAATAATTGGTTCCTTATCTTTTTTTTTAAACACTATTGGTTCCTTATCAATCTTCAAATCCATCGCGGAAACTTTTGAAAACATTATTTCTCGTGACGAATTAAATCAATATTTTAAACAATTTTGCAAGTCCACACTTAAAACTTAACTTTCTAGAAAGTAAAACATAACGTTAATGTTCAAAAAAAAGAAAGTAAAACATAACGCGGACAGTATAGTAGTATAATTTGAAACTTGATACCACCGTCCACCGACGCTTAACACATCCAACGTTTGTCGACGGCTGCTATCCTCGCCCATTAATATCTTTGATAATCACTTGAGCTATATATATCCTCAATACATTATTTAAAAATTAATTTTGTCATATGTACTCTTTATGATCACTTTCACAAACACAATATTATGACACATCTAATAAAATTGATGTCATGACTTATAGTTTAATATGACATAAATAATTATATTTATTGTTATTATACATTATTTGAGAAATAATTTTACCACATGTTTTCTCTACAATCACTTTCACAAAAAATAATATGATATGCTAATAAAATTGATGATATGACTTCTAGCTTAATATGGTATAGATAATTATATTTATAGTTAATTTATATTTTTGGTAAACTTTTTAAAATATTGTAATAACTTATATATTATATTTAATGGCGATTTATATTTTTGGATTTTTTAGAATATAGTAAAAACTCATAAATCATCAAAATAAATATATTTAAATATGGCATTAAAATTTTCAAAATATCATTAAATTATATATTGTTAAATTATATAATTTTGTTATTAAAATTTTCAAAAATGTATACATATCATAAAAATTTAATTGTAAAATCATTAGTTTCTTATATATATATATATACAAATTTATCAATATTTTATTTTTTTCATTTTTGATAATTATGCATTTTTACAAAATTATTTAATATGTTTAATTAAAATAAATAGATATAAATATCTATCTAAGATTATAATTTTAAATATGTACATATTAATAAATGTAATTTAAAATAAACAAAATTATATTTATCTTAATTTTTATGTTTAATTAAATCAAGTTTATATTCAAATATTGATAAGAAAAAATTACAATATTAATAAAATTTTATTTTTAAACAAAATTTATGTTTATCTGTTAAAAGATATTTTAATTTTTTTACTGTACATGGTGCATGAAAACACCTGGTATATACTTATTATACAAAAATAATAGCTAAATTTTATGCAACGATAGTGATTTACATTACAGATCCATCACAATACAAGATTTAGGATGATCATATAGATCATCAGATATACATATATAGATTGACAAACCTCTTGATGACAACAAAATTGAAAATCTATTGTAGGTTGTTCCGACAGAATATTCAGGCAATGACTTTATTTATTTTTTTTTTGAGAAAACAATGACTTTATTTTTACTGTATTAGATATGCTTTATTGAATAAATTAAACCAAATTCCCAAAACAATGACCACGTTTTTCAGACACTGAAAATCGAGGCAAATAACAATTACAATGATGTCAATTGACGAATTTAGTCACTCATCTTAGTGGTTAAACTGATTGCGTAAATCTTTCAGCCAGATTGATTTCAAAGTATGAAGTAAAAAAAAAAGTATGAAGTGAACTACACTGTTACACTTACATAATACTTGACGAACAACTGTATTGTAACGAGTAAACTGTATTGTTACAAACTTGCGCAAATAAGTAGAATCATTAATCTATAATAAAAAATAACTAGAGCTTGACCTGTCCGACCGGACGGGTATTTGTTTTATGTGATTTTTTTTATTATTTGTATTGATTAACTGTTTAATAATTTCTAAACAAAATAATTTTATATTTAAGGTGAATAATTTTATTTTATTATTGAATTATTAACTGTGTCATTCATTTTTAAAATATGATCCGTGGCAAATGTATTTATATTTTTATGAATCAAAATTTTATAACAAAATTGTAATATTTGGTTATATTTGATTTACAATCAAATAATTTAATATTTTTTTTTATGATTTTGGTGTATATATTACTTATCTTTATAAAACAGTTTGTTTCTATTTGACATAGTTAATATACCAAAAAAAAACTAACCCGTAGTAATGGACATCTTGTTATATTTTTGCATTAATTACGTATGATTAATTAGTTAGCTATATTATAGAAAATTTTGCTTAACCAAATCTTAACATAATTTGTTGTGCTTTAATTTAGAAATGATTCATTAAATTATGGAAATGCGACAACATTAATAAAATATAAGTTAATTAATATCTTCAGTGATATTTTATTGTAAATAAGTGATAATACTAAAGGTTATTTTATTTTTGTACTTTTTTAATTAGACTGATGATTAATAAACTTCTAACTCATTTATTTTTTTTAGTACAGGTTATAGCAAGTGTGACGATCAAAAGAAAATGAGAGCAATTTAAAAAGTTGTCTATGTCATTCATTATTTTCCTGTATTATGCTTACTGATTTTTTGGTTTAATGAGTTGATGTAATTCAATTTTTTTGTTTAGATTCGTTTTTGGAAAATAGTTATTAATTTTGGAAAAGACAATGATTAATGCTAAGGTTATTTAATACTTCAGTGGTATTACATTGTAAATAACTGTAAAATTTAAAAGTGAATTTATATGTGTACTTCTTTTTTAATAATATAGACAAGTGGTATTACTTTTTTTTGAAAACATCAAGTGGTATTACTTATTATTCAATATTTGAGATTCCTAACTACTCAGCTTTTTGTTATCTAATCATAGTAATTCTTCTTTTCTAGTTGTATTATTTACCTATTAGAAATGCACGCTGATTTCATCATTTTCATTTTTACTATGTAAAGTACACAATAGAATATGTATACTTTTTACTTTTAGCATAACTAGCTCTTATCTGCAAGACTGCAAGTGTAAATTAATTAATATCTTCTTGTCGCTAACTTTTGATAGTCCAGTGGCTAGAATCATGTTCATATTTAGATTTGAAAAAGGACAATTACACTAAAGCGAGAAGGAAAAAAATATATTATAGTTGAAAATTTAATGAAAAGAAACAAAACCATTTTACAGACCCATTGGTTTCTTCCTTCTTGTAATAATCAAGGACACGTTTATGTTTTGCTGGGAATAAACATTTGAAAACAAAACAAAACACGTTTCAATGAATATATTAAATCAAGGAATATAATTTGCGATCAGTTTATGATATTTTTGTAAATGATTTTTTTTTTTAATGATTTTGACATTGCCGATCTATATTATCTTGATGTTTGACGGTAAGGAATGTACCATCTAAATTTAGTAGTTGATATATCTTAAGTTTTTTTTTTATAAATTTGAGTTGTCTACACAGAAGTTCAACTAATAAGGTAGTAACAAAATCTTGATTTTTTTTGGGAAATTGCATCGTATAGCATTCAAAAAAACTATAATTCATTCTATGACCATTTACCCTAATTCATCGATACGTAATGTGACTTTTATATAATAATGCATTTTTGCCCTTGTATTCCACCGGCAAAACCTACAAGAAATATAATTTCTATTAATAACTATTAACTATAAAAATGTAACCCGTGTTTTTTTAATAATCACACAGCCTTTGCAACTAACGTTATCTTAAATGTATTTGTAGAAAGATAATAGTTTCATTTTAAGATGTGAGCGACCGCATGACCACCGACTGGATTCCCGAAATAGTTTTGTTATTGTGTTCTATTTTATATAGAATATAAATTTAAAACAATGTGTATTTTTCATATTTATTATGCGATATATTTTGTTACTATACTATTTTATTATATTTCATTCTATTTGATGGTTACTAAACGTGTTCTATTTAGATTAGGGTTTAGTGATTAAAGTTTAAGGTTTACCATGTAGAAGGTGAGAGGATATGTTTGGGGACATAATTAAATTTCTTTATGTGATCATAGATATTTCATAATTTCAACAAGAACATGGGTAAACCTTTATATTCACCTCTATAATTAAAACCAATCAAATTGAAACGTAGGGTCATTAAAAAAAGAAACTAGAAAAAGGAAAATATCCTTAAAATAATATAAAAGACACGCTTTAGAAAAAATAGAACGTAATCTTTTTTATCAATTAGGTTTTCAGAATTCTTTTGAAATTTGATAACATGAAGCTGCTCCCAAGTAAATTTTTGCCTGAATCACAGCCTCGCAGTTTTGAATCTGTACGTTGCTCTACTCTCTTTTATCTTCTTTCAAGTTAAGAACATTAATTATTTAGAATCTCCTTTAAAAGAAGTTATACACAAACCTTATACTCTAAATCTTAAACGCACCATAAAGTTTGGATTTATGGTTTTAATTGAGTTGAGAGTCTATACGGTTTGGGTTTAGAGGATTTGAGTTTAGGGCCCTTGGTTTAGGGTATAGAGTTTGAGTTTGGGTTTGGGTTTAGGGTTTACAAATTGGGTTTAAGATATATGATTTGGATTTAGGATATAACATTGTATTTGAAAGCACAAAATTAAGATCCAAAAAGTTTGACAAACAAAACTTCATATTGTTTTTTGTGAGGGATGAAGAAGAAGACATACGTCTTTTATTTTTTTTCATGTTTTTTTTTTTTTTTTAAATTATTTCTTTTTCTGCTAATCCTACATGTCATTTTAATTGGTGTAGAGTGTTGAGGTGAATTAAGGAATTCACCGTAGGGGTGAACCTAAGTCATGTCCTTTCATCAATATGTACTACATTATTTATTTTGTAACATTCTATTTAGGGTTATGGTATATATTTGGGTTTATGGTTTATATTTGGATAAAGGTTTAGTGACTAGAGTTTTAGGTTTAGAAATTATATACATTTAAAAATTTAAGCAATATGTACTATATTATTTTTGTTCCGTTCTATTTGGATTTTGGGTTTATATTTGGGCTTAGGGTTTACCTATTATAATTTAGGGTTTAGTATTTAAAAATTGGTGTGAAATTAGGGATACATGTTGAGATATATTTAGTATTAGTATTTAGGAGTTGTATGTGAAGTTATAACCATAAACTACTTCAAATAGTATTCATTTGGAATAGTAGTTATGTGTTTGTACTTTTTTCGTTTGGAATAGTATTCATGTGATTTTGTCCTTATATTCTATTGGCCACATATTCTTTCCTACACATTTACCTGATATCTGCAAAAATAAAAGATAAAACCGGATAATTTAGAATATAAATGTTAGATACTAAATTATGTCAAAATCAATGACATTTATCTAATTTATATTGGAAACATAGCTAGTTGGCAAATAAGTCATTTTTTTTTGCTCTTCCCGTGATTATTTTGAAGATACTGTAAATGTCTTCATTTCCTTGCAATAGATTCTCTTGATACTAGTATCTATTGCAAGGAAATGAAGACATTTACAGTATCTTCAAAATCATCATATAAGAAATAAACTAGTTTTTTTTTAAAATAATAAACATCAAGTATTTAGAGTTTTGGGCAGATTTTTGTATTGGATTCTTGGGTTTTGATAATTATGTAAAGATTATTCTATCAAAAAATTGACAGCCTCCACTTACATATATATGACTATGCAAAGAGCATAACCTAAGCAAAATTTATGCAAATTACTTAATTTTAATATACTTATATAGAACTTACCACTTAGATCTTTTTTTTGTCAATCAGAAATCAAAGGCAAAGAGAATTTTTTTGTCTGTCGAAATTGTTTTTAATGTTACAATCGTTAAATAAGGTTTACTTTAGTTTTCTAATTATTTAATATAATAGTGCCAAAGGTAGATGGAACAAAAGTTTAGGTGGTTTTTTTTTTGTATTTTTGGACCTATTCAAGCAATACGCAAGTTAAATGAGAGTTAGTCTAGTAATATTTCAGTGAATTAAGATCAGTATGAATAATTTAAAATAAATTAAAAAAAAACTAAAATAATTTAGAGAATTTGAATGGAGTACTCCCTAATTGAAACATGGGTTCGAAAGAAAGAGAAGAGAGATTATCTGATGGTTAGAAAATAAAAACTTGAGTATCTGATACTTTGAGCTTTTTTTTGGTCTGGGAATGTTTTTGGTGGACATCTCTCTCTCCTGTAGACAAAACATATGTAAACTTTATGCATTCTGTTGCTGTTCTAGTCTATATATGTGCTAGTTAGTACTGGTTCTTCATGACTGACCGACAAAATCATTGTGATTTTAAGATACACTAGATTTTGATCAATGCTTTGAAAGCGGAGATATCTTTTCAATTTTTAAAATCTACTGTATTTTCGATTTGAACTTTAGCATTTGAATTTTAATGTATATAATTAAAGTTAGTTTATCTTAATGTTCATATTGAATTTCTTTTTCCTTTAACATGTACTTTCAGAAAATGAAATTAATTATAGACCGTACCATAATTACTTCTCGAAACCGAAACATATGAGTTGTTAGAATTTCATTGGTTTTTCTTTAATAAATATATGATTTGATAATTATAATTAGGAATATAATTTATCATATGTTTTCTCATAGCATATTTTTAAAAGTGAATGTAGTTTAAGGTAGCAATCTTAATATTATTATGAGATTTTAATGTGAAAAGATCTCACCTATAACAAAAACAATTAAGGTTATTGGGGGATGATTTGTAAAGAGTTTGTGAACTTTAAGAGTTGATAGATTTTAACAGTTATGTGGATTGTGAAAATGTATATACATTGACTTTTATAAAATTTAATCACAACTTCTTTAGACTGGTATAGATTTTCATGAATTTAGATTACCTAAAGAAAGTTAATTAAAGAGATTTGCTTTGTAGATATATAAAGAGTAAAAAATAAATAAAAAAATAATTATAATTATTTTTGTAACTCGAATTATATATTTTCAAATTAGATTTATTATAAAACAAATATCCTCTTTAAAAAAATCAGATTTTTTTTTGAAATTTTAAAAATATTTTCAAACTATTTGAAAATTTTTAGTTTCAAATTTTTAATATTTATAACTATATATTCAAAAAGGTAAAGAAATATGATAATATATTCAAAATGTAAAGTTATATAAAATGTGAATTATATTTTTGGACATATAAGTTGGATTTAAAGGTGCTATAGATTTTTGGTAAGAATTATCACATAGATTTTGAAAATCACCTGGGTACATATGATATTTTAAAAGTTGAATCTAATGAGTAAAAATGAATATCACTCATCTCCTAATAACAGTAGATTTAGTTAGAATTAAAAAATCAATAATAACAAAAAAAAAAATGAATAACAAGAGATTTGAATGAATTTTGAAAATTCTTAAATCAGTAACAATTAATTTCATTAAGATTTTTGAAATCCAATAACCAATAACAATAGAGTCTCAAATATTTCAAAATTTATAAGAATTCACTTACCACTAACCCCCCTAAATGTTTCTGAAACATAAGACAAAAAAATCGTTGGAATACAAAATAATCTTCTTTGTTTTCATTTCATATTAAACCATAATCGGTTGTATATAAGACATTTTGGGAAATTAAAATAAAATATTCCAGTACTATAAGATATTTTCAGAACAGTTTAGTTTATACAAATATGTTATATAGCTTTCGTATAATAAAGCTAAAAAATAAACCTAAACCTTAGATTAAAAATCAATTATAAATATTTTAATTTTTTATCTCCACAAAATTTATTGTTATCTTATAAAATAAGTAAACAAAAAAGATTGAAATCAACATTGTGATATATTTCTGTTTTCAAACCAACATAATCCCTTTTTGAATTATCCTCTATGTTTACAGTATTTTTAATTGGTTTGTTATGATTTATTTTGCAAATTATACTCCATATTAATATTCTTTTGCAAATTATCCTCTATTTTGCAAAATGAATAATAAGCTATATTAATATTCTTTTAGTTAAATTCACACCATATTATTGATATTTGGTGGTTATCCGCGAATTCACGGATATAAATATATATATAGAATGTTGTAAAGTTTCCATTAATTTGATGTAAAAATAACTGATGAATATTTAGTAATAACAAATGCTTGTGAAATTATATATGTAATTATCACATTATAATTATTTTGTTCTTTTTTTGCTAATATTTTTCTATTTTTTCCATATTTTTTGCTAAATATTTATTTCTCGCTATAAATAGTAAAAAATAAACCAAAAATAGATCTTATAATTCTTTTCAATCATAACATTGCCTTATTCACTTTATTATTTGATTTAAATGTAATTTTCTTTAATCAAATTTCTCACGGATGAATATAATTCGTCCAATTTTTAAAGTTCATATATTATAAAGCATATATGGACATTGTAAGAGATTAATAATTATTATAAATAAAACTATATTTTATATGAAAATAAAATCATTGTATCTATTTATATAAATTTTTTTATATAAACATTATTAAACTTTATTTGTAATATCTTTAGGTTATTTGTCAAATGACACTAATTAGTTTAAGAATTATCTTTTATTTTATTAAAATAATTAAAATTATAAAAATTTTCGTTAATTATATTATGGAGTTAATAATAAATAAAAGAATTGGTCAAAATTTAGCATTCTTTAAATAATTGCAACAATTAGTTATCATAAATAATTATTTGTAATATAATTTTGGAACATTTGGCAAGTGATATTAAATTGTTCTAGATTTTATTTGTTTTAAATCTAAACTAAAATAAATAAAATTATCGACCAGGGAAATGATAACAATTTTCTGAAAACTTCACAAATGCTCAACATGTAAGCTAAATTATTGACCAATCAAACCATATTGATTTGTTCTAGATTTATTTATTTTTTTGTTTTAAATCTGTGTGATGTTCTCATTGATTTTGTCTCACGTTAAGTGTGACATTCTCATTGATTTTCATATACCAAACTGGTTTCTCCTGACAAAAAACCTGATTTCTTAATGGTCACCGAGAGATACATCAGCTCAAAGAAAAAGGGGATTCATACTTGAATAGGAAGTTACTGGCCATATTGTACAGTCATTTGATTGGTAACAACGCTACGTCAGTTCTCAAGTTGTGGTTCGTTGTTAGATATAGGAGGATGTTGGTGGAACTAATCAGACTCTTGATGAGACTCAAATGCACAAAGAAGACATGTATCAGAACATGAAGAAACATGGAAATCATAAATAGTTGGGGCAGCTAGTGTGTCTTAAGTTCCCAGCCTTAGACAATTGTAGGTTAAACAATATCTTGAAACAAGTTCAATAAATAAAGCAGAAAAACAGAGTAAACAAAGAAGATCTTCTCAAGTCTCAGGTTCTGGAGGCGGCTGTGTGAACGACGGATGAGTTATGGCTGAGAAGATGGTATTTTTATCAAATCCTCCCCCTCCTTGTGAGGAGGCTACAAGAGCTGCCACAAGACCTGCATTTCCCACCAGAGTCGCCTGTGTGTAGTTAAAGTTTACACGTACGTCTTGGAAGCCATCCTTCTTGTCAGGTCCAGCAGCATATTGGAAAGGCTCTGGTTCGCCATAGTTCAGCAGGATCAAACCACCTGTAGATATTAAAGCAGATGACAAGCTTTGTATACTCTCAATACTAAAATCAAAACATCCTAAACTAAATCAAGTCACATAATCCTTTTTCAATATAGAGCACGAGCTAATACTTATACAAGACCAAAAAATCACTCCCCAATAGTTTCATAAGTTTAAACTAAGACTGATTATATTTTTCTTATAAGAATACCGGATCAGGATTCTAGTTCTTAGTCTCTGTGACAAAGAATAACAATATTTGTTAATATTATCTCCAGCATTTGACTATCGTCAATCAAAATTTACTAAAAATCAGTTATTAATACAAAATCTCACATTTAAAATAATATTTTACATTTATATTTTTATTAATTTTTACTTATATTTATATAATTTGTTAAAGTGTACATATAAACATAGTTTATATTTATTTGATAATAGTAATAGTAATCATAAAGAAATTATTATCCTTTATATAATTTCTATTGATAAATATATTATGCTATCTTGTACAATTTGTTCTAAGCAATGAGCCATAGTGGCGGATCTAGAGAATTTATTTATTGAATGCAAAATATTAACTATTATTTTTAATATTAAATTAAATATTTAAAATAATTGAAAATGTTAATTTTTTTAAATCATATATAAGTAAATTAAATTTATAAATCAAAAATACAATTAAAATCTAATATCAGCTAATCTTTTAGAAATATATAATCTTAGAAACTTAGTACTGATAACTAGACATGTAGAACTAATATTATCTAACGCATTTTCATTCGAGTTATATATGTACGAAGTTAACAAGCAAAATAAAACTGCAAACACAATCAATGGTGGATTTAGGCCTGTGATTTACTCGAAAATGAAAAAAAAATAAACCAAAAAATTGAGACTGAAACCGAATCGGTGTTCACAAATACTCAAACAATTATTTTTTTTCTTTAGATCAGAAAACTGAAAAAACCAGCTATAGCCGAATAGATACCAATTATATAAAATATAATTTCTATATTTAAAATATTAGTAGATATAAATAAGAAATACCTAAAATTACAATCTAAAAACTGAATATTTAACTATATCCGTTAATTTCTAATATTATAGAAAATAATTACCCAATTTTTTTATCTGAAATACTTAAAATATTCTGAAATTTTTTTCCTTTTTATCTGGACATAAATGATATTTTTATTCAAAACTTGAAATATCTGATAATTTTTACTTGAATAACACAAGATTATCTGAAAATTCAGCACTGAATTGGACCCAAATTTCCTGAGATTAGTTTGTTTCATGTCTTGTTATCCGACTCAATACGGAAAAGTAAACCGAACCAAACTGAATTTCATATCCGATTGTCTCCATATTTCTATATCTGAAAAAGTAGAAACCTGAAAAACTCGAACTAAACCAAATTGAACCAAAAAAATTGGATGGCTATAACTTGGAGGCACAAATTTGTTGGGCTATAGTGATAGTTCGCACAATGTTGATCTCAACGATGGTAAGAGCACGATAGGTCATATATTCTATCTTGGAGAGAGCCCTGAGTTCAACATAGCAGGAAATAGTAGCTCTATCGTCGTGTGAAGCTGAGTTTATGGCTGCAATAGAAGCCGAAAAACAGGCTATTTGGTTGCATGAACTTTAAGTGAGATTATCAGAGAAGCAAGCAAACTGGTGGCCATCAAAGTCGAGAACAAATCTGAAATTGTGCTTACAAAGAATCCAGTATTCCATGGACGAAGTAAGCACAATCATAGGAGGTTTCACTTATAATAGAATGTCGAAAACAAGCAAGTGGAAGGTGAACACATCCCGGGTTGTGAACATGAGGCGGATATTCATACCAAATCACTTGGAAGGATTCAATTCAAAGAAATGAGAGAACTTACTGGAGTTCAAAATGTGTGTGAAGATGAGTTCAAGGTTAAAGGGTAGAATGTTGGGATAAGTTTAAAATAGCTTGAGGATAAAGCTATCTATTTCCTACCAAGATGTGGATTTAGAAAATAAGAGAGTCCATGATGATTAGGAGTTATCTAATTATATCATGTCTTGTGTGTTTATGGAGATATCAAGATGTGACATTACATATGATTCGTGTGATTGAAGAGCTTAAGTTTTGAGTAGTTTATTAAGCATTAATAAGAGAGCAGATTCTTATTTGAAGTTTGATCTTTGAAGTTGTGATTCTATAGAGATCATTCAAGTTCTTTGTCTGGTGCAACCGAAGCCTTGAAAGCCACCACGCTTCGTTTACCAGTTGCTGGTAAATCTGTGGTTTGTACCTCTGTGACATAACAGCCCTGATATGAATATCACTAAGCCTTCATAAAATGCTTCTCGGATTGTTTAGGTTGATATCCAAGACCTTAAGCATGCTGTTAGTTCAGCCCTCGGTGTAATGCAAGCTAATCTTGAGTTTGTTGAATCTTGTGGGTCTGAAAATGTAATGCATCCACATGGATTTACTTTTGGTTTCCTTCCCAAAAAGTATGGTACTAATTAGAATTGAAGATCTCTTTATATATTAGACTCTCCTTTGTCTAACTTTCATTGTGGGACTTTGTTTGATATATCACACAAAATCCTTGTGTTATATGGATTAAGCTCGTTTTTGTCCATGGCCGAATGTTATTACCATGGCTAGATTGATGAAATGAATTATGTAGTGGTAGAAACGGTGACTGTAACTGCGAAGGAAAGGTTTTGCTTGAAAGATGTCAAGGTTTCTTATCAAGAGTAGCAGCAATGCAGGTAAGGGAACTTCTTCACTGTCTTCTTGTTTATACGGGTTTAGAGATTCTGTATGTGTTATCTAATGGTTCTTTGGCTTGTGTACACAAACATAATACATATTTAGTAATTGTATGAATCAACACTGATTTTTTCTCGTTAGTTATAGACTTGTAGCCGCTCTTTTTGTATGTTAAGCTGCCTTGACGTTTCTTGTTTCCGTGCATCAACGCGCTGTTGTCTTGTTTCCCCAGTAGAGATTCATCAACACACAAACACTACTTTTCTACGGTTATCTCTTTCTCCTTCCATCTGCAAGACATTTAGCTTGTTCTTCGGTCTCCTTCACCGCAAGCACAGATCACCTGCAGATCGTATTTCTCTATGCAATGACAATATCGACTCCTTGATCGGTGGCTGAAAGTCCGGTGCCTCGACCTTGAAGCTGGACACAACCGACTTGGCATGCACCGACACAAATCTCTTGCGTTGCTTCGGTCACTTTCATGCAAATTGGCATACATTCTCTGTGGCACAACGGCAATACTTTCTTTCCTAATAGGGCTGCTTGTCAAGACACAATCTTCGTCCATGACAAAACCGTAATTATCATCAAACTCAGCGTGACTACGTTTCTTCTCCGGCTCTTCATTCTCTTGCTTCGTACGTGAAAAGATTCGATGAAAGAGAGATAATGAGGGATACATGGTTTCTTGAGAGGCAAGGGAATGTTTTTTTTTTTTTAAGGGAATATTTTTGAACAAAAGGGGATGGTTAAGATTCAAAGAAAGTCATGGCCTTATATGTTTTCGGTTTTTCCGTGAGTGTTCACTATTTGTAAATGGATAGAAAGAACCGAGACCCCAAAAAGAAAAAAAGATGTTCCAGTTCTGCTACCCAAAGTTCAATTTGATAATTTGAAAGTGGCCCACTTTGCCAATAAATTCATTTTTTATGCTGTTGGGTAACTGTGAATTGTCAAGTTTTCACTTATAAATGGAGAAAACAGCCATTAAAATCATAAACTTTCAAATTAAAAGCCAAAAAAATCTCCTACTCATGTTTGAGCCAAAAAAATAACCAACTTTCAAATATTAGTCATTTTAACCCTCATATTTTGTTGACTATGCCATTTAAGAAACCCAAATAGTCAACTGTTAAAATCGGTTAAAAAAATAAACGCATGTTAATTTTTTAAACGGCATCATTTTAAAAATTGATTAAAACATTAACCAACCGATTTTTTTCCGCCTGAAACACTTAAAACATTTGGCTTTTTCGTGAAACCAGAGTGAAGAAGATGAAATTGATTTGTGACTCTGCTTTCGCGAAAGAGATGATTTGAATGTTTTTAGTAGCAAATAGACGTCGTTTGATCAATGTTTTAATCAATTTTTAAAATGATGTCGTTTAGAGAGTTAACATGCGTTTATTTTTCAATCGGATTGAACAGTTGACTAATCGGATTTCTTAAATGGCCAAGTCAACAAAATATGAGGTTTAAAATGACCAATTTTTGAAAGTTTGTGATTTTTTTGGCTCAAACATGTGTTTGAGGTTTTTTTGGCTTTAATTTGAAAGTTGAGGGTTTTAATGGCTGTTTTCTCCTTATAAATGTTCTAGTTCTGAAAGATAAGAAAAGAGGACGGCTGTGGGTTTGAAAACACGTCCTTGCGGACCAGAGCCTAAATATGGCGCCTTACCACTCGGCCAAACTGTCTAAATATTTGTGCAATGTCTACAATTTTTAGTAGCTGTTTTTCTGCAGTAAAAAGTATTTTTAATTTAAATTGTATGTAAAATAAAATTTTATTAATATTATAAATTTTATTTTCTTATCAATATTTAATAAAAATTTGGTTTAGTTAAATATAAAATAAAAAAAATATTTTTTATTTGAAAATATATATATATATATATATATATATTTTAAATTATAATTTAGATAAAATTTTCTATCTATTTGATTTGGTTAGATATAATAACTCAATTGATATACAATTATGAAAAATAGATATAAAATTGTATAATTATCAAAAATTAAAACTAAATAATAGTTATAATATTTATAGATATTTAAAAAAATAATAATCTTACGATTAAAAATTATATTTCTAAGAAATATTGTAGAATTGTTTCCAAAAATATTGTAGAGTTTTTTCCAAAAAAAATTGTAGATTTTTTTTCGAAAATATTAGAAAATAGTATAATTATAAAATAAAATAACATTTTGAAATTTATAAAGTTATATATGAATATATTTTTTTAATGATGATATATCCGTATTCTAAATTTTTTACCAAAAATATTAATCAACAAGTAATTGTCAACATCATTAATAAACCATATCATCAATTTTTGTAGCCATAACATACTTTTTTTACTAATGACGGAGTTCAAGCCAATTGTTGTTTGTTTTGCGAAGATTGTTCAGAACTTCGTATAGGAGAACTCTCTAATAGGAAAACCAAATATGGCTGCTACCGCTGCACGATAGCTCATCCGATCATACCTCTCTCTCTCTCTCTCTCTCTCTCTCTCTCTCTCTCTCTAGTAGTAGTAGTAGTAGTAGTAGTAGTAGTATATTAACCAAAATGTAATCTCTATCTTATCTGATTCAATGCACTAGCAATCACGGAGAGGAACATCTTAAACGACGCGTCCAAGGGAGTAGAGAAGAACTAATCAGTGAAACGAAAAGACGATATGATTCTTAAGTCTGCAAGTCGTGACGGGAAGAGTCTCCTTCTTTCCAAGCTGGTAAACATTTCTCTTCTCAAACCTACTCTTCACCAAAATCTATGTGACTGATGAACTAAGACTTGCTAATTTTCAGGTGAATGAATACAATTTGTTTGACTTAATGTATCTTTCTGAGGTGCTCTTAGCCAGAGTAGAATGGTGCTTTAGAGTCATGTGCATGCTTCAGATTTATTTTCCTCTTGAAATATTATCGTAGAGTAGCTTTTTGGTTGCGAAAACTCATTTCTGATATAGAACTGTACATGTCTATAGGTTTTTTGGGAAGTGACAAGTTCTTAGAGGGATATATCCCACTCTCTGTGCAGGATTGGCTTACTTTGGTTTAAAGATACAATACAATACTACCATCAGCTGTTTTCATCCGGCTGCATCACGAGCCTTACCTTTGGAGTTGTTTCTTTATATGTTGGAGCTAGCAGACTCTATTCTTGGTTCCATGGAAATCCTATTTATGTAAGTTGTGCCTATCATGTGTGAATTAAAATCTCTGTTTGTATTTTAAGTTTGAGCTAATAGTTGTCTGCTCCATAAGTTTTTAATAGGTTTGGATCCTAAATAGTTTGCAGTGTGTCCAAAAGCTTCCAGAACATTCTTGAGTTGTCGTTTTTTCTCATTTGCAGGGATCAATTCCGATCCTTATGTCATGTTTTTGAACATTACTGTGAACGATTATTTTTAATTCGCTAGAAGTTAGTTTGACCTACTTCCATTAACTTGTTAGCAATTCGGAAATATGTCAGTATCCTTGATGTAGATATGGGCTGCCACTGAAGGTGGAAACTTGGGAGTGACATACACGTAAATGTTATCCTCTCGTTGGGTTTTACCGTTTTAGAGCATCCTCATCCCAAGTTTTTAACTTGGCGGTGGATCATACGTAGGACCCACATTTTATAAAAAACCTCTACCTCTTTCTTCTTATACAGGAGTTGTTTCTTGCACTATTCACAAACCCCCATTAACACGTGTCAGTCCGCGATTGGTTTATTTTTAATTTTTTTTTTTAAATTGGGTAAAAAAAATTAAAACCCCTTGACAAGATAATATGCTTACACAGGATTAAAATTTAGGATAAAACATCTGTTTATATATATACTAGGGTTGGCCTGCCCTACGGACGGAATGCTTATTTCATAAATTGAAATATGAATTATTATAGATATAATTAGTAATAATTATATTTTAAACTTTTAGGTTTACACATCACATTTTAATTAGTTTGTTTCTGCAGAATTGTATTCATGTGATTGATAGAAAGAAATCACAATTGTCTACTTTTGAGGTTTGCCCACTACAAAAGAGCAGACATATTATTAGTATATTTTTATTTTATGATAACTCTAAATTTTTTGGTCACATATATGACCTCCAAGAGTATATATATACTTCTAAGGTTAACTAATTCAGATATAGTACTTAGAGTCAAAGGGTTGAAGTTTAAAAGTTTGTTAGTAAGGTTCACCATTTTAAAAATCAAAAATGAAAGTTAGAAAACTTAAAATAAATTTTTGAAAACAATTTTGGAAATAATTTTTGAATTTCAAAATAAAAATTTTAAAAATTTAAACAATTAAAAGATATCAGAAATTTTTTTTTATATAAAAAAATCGAGTTTGAAACACATAATTTGAAACAACTAAAATTTATTTATTTATTTATTTATAATTCTGTAACTAGAGTATAAAAGTTTTTTGCATATTTAAAAAAAAATCTATTTTTGCCAGTAACTTGTTAGAGACTATTTTTATGACCAAACTTAAAATGAGAGAAAATTTCCCTTGTTATGGAAATTTTTGATTCTTCTTCATAGTGAGAGTATTAGTTTACGCAATACAAAATAATAGTTGTTTAACATCACTTATTTAAAAAAATTGCATTAATTATAAACAATGTATACATTTTTTTGTCAACAATCTATACATTATTAATTTTACAATTCATATCATTCTATTAAAAACTGACATCAGCTGGAAATTTTTGAAGTTTGATTTAACATTTACAGGTTTTTGTTCATCTTTGGTCTGGACCAGTCTTGCATATGATTCTTTTGCAATTAGTGTAACTTCGAATTTAGTTGTAGAAATTGTGGGATGTTTTTCCTTTTTTTTTGCTAGAATTTGGGAAATTGTGGGATATTGCATTGTTTTCGTATAAAAAGGTTGTGTGGGGTTTAGTCCAAACATTACGATTGTTAATCTTGAATGCCTCAGTTGTATGTCGATGTTGGTATTTGTTAAAATTAAACTTTTTATTTTCAATTCCCTAACCATGAACTAACGTTTCTTGAATTGAAAAACAAATTGTATCATTTATTTGTAGTAATAACATGTGCCATACCATATATCATCTTGTTGTATTGCTTACCATCAAGAACCTGACACACAAATTTCATTATTACACACAAAAAGCATGTTTTGAATGTAATTTTTAATGTAAGAAGTTCATTTCAATGGTGGAGGAACAAATGGATGTACGTTGAAGAACTTGATATCATAAGCGAAGATAAAGATCACTATCTATCCTATGTGGACGTCAGCTACAGATGGTAAGAAGTCATGTTCGAACCCGAACCTATCTTTCAAAAAAGTTTTAAGACTCATGTCTCTGACATCAGCGATCTGCACTATCAAATCCATGTCCCCTACTTGAGATGTGATCATACTGTACAACACCCAAGCCAATATTGCCATGAGAAACCAGATATCATTGTACTGAGGCTATCATAATTCCATCAGAGTCCAAGGAATCAAAGAAATCTCCATTTAACATTTCGAAATTGTTTGCTTCCGGTGTAAGAATATCACATGAAGTGATGGAAACTCATGTTCTTCTTCTTCATCAACTAACAGAGGGATTAGCAGACTCTGGTGTACTTTGAGCACCTGTTTTTAACAAACAAAAAAGAAATTAGAACCAAAGACCATGGACCCAATTCAAGAAATCAATAAAACTGTTAAAGACATGAATTCCTCATGAGACAGTAAAAGAATAGAAAGAAAGTGTCATGTACCAGCGATTTCCTTGGTGGTGTTCACCCACTGACCAACCCACTCTCTGCATCAAAAAATAGAAAACTCATTGCCATTTTCTAAAGGAGTAAGAAAGTGTCAAACTTTAACAGCCTTTCCTTGGTGGTGTTCACCCACTGACCAACCCACTCTCTGCATCAAAAAATAGAAAACTCATTGCCATTTTCTAAAGGAGTAAGAAAGAATAATTAACTCATACCCGATCAAAGTCTTTCAAATTGGCGAATCTTATCCGAGCAAGCCATTAACAGCCTTTCCGATCTCAGTACTCTGTGAGAACAACCTTAAAATCACTCACACTTCATACAAAAATTATCAAAAATGGCTGCGAGTGCGTAGTTTGGAAGTAGATGAACTTTCGATTATGGTGGTGGAGTACTGAGCTCTTTGATTAGCTCCTGAGTTTTCCTGAAGTTGACACTGATATTCCGGTAATGACAGTGGAAGGAACTCTCAGGTCTAATACATGTTGCAGGAGTGTATCCTATCAGTGAACAGAGACTTCCAAGTGCTCAAGTTCAAACATTTGAGAAGTCTCCCGCCAAAGCAAGACTTTCGCGTGAAGAAAAGGGTAAAGATAAGATGTTTGAAGAAGACAAAGCTTGTCCTTTTCCATACCATAAAAGAAACCTCAAAACCACACACAAGAAGATAAAGTTTCAATCTTTATTCATTTCAGCATGAAGCTTAATGTGTTACAAGAGAAGACATTTATACTAAAGCGTGAAAGCCCTAAGACAAATACAGATGGCAACATCAGGAATCAGATGCTCCATCAAGGGCTGAGAATGCATTGCTCAACTTTACACTAAACGCTTGAACCGTACTAGCCTTCTTTGGAGCTTTGTCGTCATCTTTGCTTTTGGTGAGCTTATCTCCTTGTGACCGTTGAGCTGAGCTGGCATGTGTAGTAGCTGGAAAAGGACAAGCTTTGTCTTCTTCAAACATCTTATCTTTACCCTTTTCTTCACGCGAAAGTCTTGCTTTGGCGGGAGACTTCTCAAATGTTTGAACTTGAGCACTTGGAAGTCTCTGTTCACTGATAGCCCCCCTCAAACTTGGTGTAGGTGGAACATCAACACCCAGTTTGAAGCGAAGAGACTCGAACGCTGCAGCCGGAAGAGATTTCGTGAAGATATCAGCATTTTGTGGGTGAGCAGGAATGTGTTTGACAATCAGAGCTTTAAGCGCAACCCTTTCTCTAACGAAATGGTAGTCAAGCTCAAAGTGTTTAGAGCGCTTGTGATACGCTGGATTGGCAGAGAGCTGAACAGAGGAAAGATTGTCGCCATAAAGCTCGGGTGTTTCAGGTAGAGGAACACCAAGTTCACGAAGTAGAATGCACAACCAAGTAACCTCACACGCTGTCTCAGAGAGAGATCTATACTCAGCTTCAGTAGAACTTCGAGAGACAGTTGGTTGCTTTTGAGAGGACCAGGAGATGAGATTGCTTCCAAGAAACGTGCAATAGCCTCCAGTAGAACGTTTCGTTGAAGAACAACCACCCCAGTCGCTATCACTATAAGCACGCAACTTGAAGTCTGTGTCTTTAACAATGTTGAGACCCATTGAAGTAGTGCCTTTCACATACCTGAGGATCCTCTTCAGCAAGTTAAAATCAGAAACCATAGGAGAGTGCATTTTTTGACATACGAAGTTCACTGCGAACTGTATATCAGGTCGTGTGAGAGTAAGGTACTGCAGTTTTCCAGCAATGGTACGAAAGAACTTTGGGTTTGAGAAGGGAGCATCATTCTCAATGTGAAGGTTCAACTGAAGAGGCAGGGGAGTTGCAACAGGTTTACACTCCGCCATTGAAGCCACAGCTAAGATATCTTCAGCATAACTTTGTTGACACATGAAGATACCATTGCTGTGATGTTTGACTTGAATGCCAAGGAAGTAGTGCATAGGACCAAGATCAGTCATTTTGAACTGAGTATCAAGATCAGTAAGAAGCTTCGCCATAGCAGAGGAGCTGTTACCAGTAATCAACATATCATCAACGTAAAGAAGAAGCATGATAACGTTCTTGCCTTTTGAGTAGATGAAGAGTGAAGGATCTTTAATACTGCAGACAAAGCCAAACTGAAGGAGGTAGGAACTGAATTTGTCAAACCAAGCGCGGGGAGATTGCTTGAGACCATAAAGAGATTTGTGAAGCAAACAGACATGATCCGGTTTTGTTTTGTCAACGAAGCCTGCAGGTTGCCTCATATATACCGTCTCAGCTAAGTCCCCATGGAGAAACGCGTTTTTGACATCCATTTGCTTGACATCCCAGCACATAACAGTAGCTATGTGAAGAACAGTACGAACCGTTGCAGAACGCACTACTGGACTGTATGTTTCCAGAAAGTCAACTCCCTCAGACTGTTCATTACCACGAGCAACTACTCTGGCACGATGCTTCTTAAAGGTTCCATCAGCGTTGAGCTTGTTCCTGTATACCCAGAGACAACCAAGAACATTCATGGATGGTGTTCTAGGTACTAGAGACCAGGTGTTGGTAGCTTTGCAATTGTCAAATTCTTCAGACATAGCACCATTCCATCCTGGATGCTGGAGTGCTTCAGACACTGACTTAGGAGTTGGAAACGCGGCTTTCTGAGTAAGAAAAGCGTAACGAGGATTGGGCTTAGTAATGCCTGCTTTAGACCGAGTAACCATGGGATGAGACGACTGAGAAGACGAGACAGCAGCCTGCACTGGTGAAGATACTGGCCTATCTTGTGAAGAAACAACGCTGTTGCCAATAGAAACAGGATCTAAGCCTGACGTACACTCAGAACGACACACTTCACAAGAAGTAGTATTACCAGAAGGCTGCTGAACTGAAGACGTAGGCGGAGGCGGAGGACTAGATGCACATGTAGAACCAACAGAAGATACAGGACTCGGAGTGTATATCAAGCTGACAGGTTCTAGAGTGGACTTAACAGGGCTTGAGACTACAGATGTCTGCTGAGGACGAACAACAAAGCAGTCCTGTCAAGCTTTCAGAAGAGCAGACTTCGTAGTTGGATGAAGATGAGAGTAAGAGTCAGCAAAAGGGAAAGCAGTTTCATCGAAAATCACATGTCGAGTGATATACACCCTGCCTGTGGTGGGAAGAAGACAGCGATAACCATTAAATTTTTCATTATAACCCAAGAACACACACTTGAGCGACCTTGGATCCAACTTGTTAGTAGCGTACTCACGAAGCATGGGAAAGCAAGCACAACCAAAAACTCTGAGAGATCGGTAGTCAGGCTTTCTGTGATGCAGGAGCTCAAACGGTGTAGAGGAGTCAGAAAGGGCTTTGTGAGGGAGCAGATTACTAAGAAAATTGGCAGTAAAGAATGCTTCAACCCAGTACTTCTGTGGAACCTTTCCATGAAACATCAAAGCAAGGCCAAGCTCTGTTATCTGTCGATGCTTTCGTTCTGCCAAGCCGTTCTGCTGAGGAGTGTGAGGACATGAGAGCTGTTGGTGAATGCCATGAAGCTCAAGATGTTTGAGGAACTTGTGGCTTATGAATTCACCGCCTCCATCACACTGAAAGGTTTGTATTTTGGCTTTGCAAACATTTTCGGCAAGAGCTTGAAATTTTAAGAAAATATCAAAGAAGTCTGATTTATTTCTTAAGGGATAGAACCAACAGAATCTGGTGTGATGATCAATGAAAATCACATAGAAACGAAAGCCTTGAACATAAGCTACAGGAGAAGGGCCCCAAAGATCACAATGGACCCTTTCCAAGGTTTTAGAAGCTACAAAAGTTGAATCAAAAAAGGGTAATCTACTGCTCTTTCTGCGATGACAAGCTTCACAAACAGTCTTGGAACTTTTGTTGATGAAGATAGCCTTATTTGAGGAGAGCTGCTGCAGAACTAAAGGATTTGGATGACCGAGTCTCTGATGCCATACTTCATCACTCGCACTGATCTGCCTGTTGGAGAAGAAGACTTGAGGAGATGATGACCGCAAGGAATACAGACCCTTATCGTGAGTTCCCTGAAGAAGAACCCTCTTTGTTGCCTTATCACAGATACGCACATTATCACAGTCAAAATCAACAGAGCATGGATAATCAGAGGTTATCTTAGAGACTGACAAGAGCGACTTTGCAATCTTGGGACATACTAGTACATCAGAGACAGGAATCATACCTGACGTAGAGGCCAAGCTCGTGGAACCAGTGTGCGTGATTGGAAGGTACTCTCTGTTACCAACCATCACAGAATCAGATCCAGTGTAGACCTGAGAGTGTTGAAGGTGGTGAGGAGAGCTGGTGACATGTGAAGACGCACCGGAATCTGGGAACCACTCATGACCGTTGTTGGGGACCTCAGTGATACGAAGAGCCGTGAGCGCAGCAGGGAGATCATCAAGCTGGTAACTGTTGTCAAAGCGGTGCCAGCAGCGCAGAGCATTGTGACCTGGTTTGTTACAGATCTGACAGATGGGTCTGCTGTCGGAGTCCGAAGAAACAGAGGAACCAGAGGAAGAGCCAACATGTTGATGGAAACCTCTACCCCTTGTGGAGTAAGAGCCTCTGCCTTGTCCTCTTCCTCTGGAACGACCGCGACCACGCTGAGTGTAGAATGCCAGATGGGGAGACACCAAGGTTTCATTTGAGTAGCTCTGGAGACGGTCATCAAAGCTTGTTAGACGAGGAACAACATCTTCGAACGAGGGAGTCGGAATCGCATCCATGGAGCTCTCGATGGTTGTCTTGATTGGCTCATAATCACGTCCAAGACCGTGGAGAGCCGCAAAGACTTTCATCCGTTCAGGAACCGGACTTCCAATGGAAGAGAGTTGAGAGCAGACAGACTTGATTTCTTGAAGATACTCAGCCATGGGTTTGGCTCCCTTGAGAATCGTTTGAAGCTTTCGTTGTAACTCGAACAACCGAGAGGAGGTGGATCTGTTGTAGTAACGAGCAAGAGAGGCCCAGACTTTTTTGAGACGTTTGACAGTCAACAACAAGACTGAGGATATCTTCTGAGAAAGACCCCAAAAGCCATGACTTTACAACTTGGTCCGTTTGAAACCATTTCGTAGAGTCAGGGTTTGGAGTTTGAGTAGCGGAACCATCGATTGAGGTAACCGTGAGAGTAGCGGCGGGTTGAGGCGACTGACCGGTGACGTAACCGAGAAGACCTTGACCGTTGAGAAAAGCTTCAAACTGCGACTTCCACAGAATGTAGTTCTTCTCTGTCAAGGTGACAGTAACGCTGTTGGTGATGCGGAGCGAAGGAGGATGATAAACTTCTAGATTCTGAGCTTCCATGGATCTGATACCATAAAAGAAACCTCAAAACCACACACAAGAAGATAAAGTTTCAATCTTTATTCATTTCAGCATGAAGCTTAATGTGTTACAAGAGAAGACATTTATACTAAAGCGTGAAAGCCCTAAGACAAATACAGATGGCAACATTAGGAATCAGATGCTCCATCAAGGGCTGAGAATGCATTGCTCAACTTTACACTAAACGCTTGAACCGTACTAGCCTTCTTTGGAGCTTTGTCGTCATCCTTGCTTTTGGTGAGCTTATCTCCTTGTGACCGTTGAGCTGAGCTGGCATGTGTAGTAGCTGGAAAAGGACAAGCTTTGTCT
This sequence comes from Hirschfeldia incana, assembly GCA_026261945.1. Classification (NCBI taxonomy): domain Eukaryota; kingdom Viridiplantae; phylum Streptophyta; class Magnoliopsida; order Brassicales; family Brassicaceae; genus Hirschfeldia; species Hirschfeldia incana. Next base: position 3,147,612 of record JABCMI010000019.1, read on the forward strand.
TCTTCAAACATCTTATCTTTACCCTTTTCTTCACGCGAAAGTCTTGCTTTGGCGGGAGACTTCTCAAATGTTTGAACTTGAGCACTTGGAAGTCTCTGTTCACTGATATATCCGTCCTTGAAATTTGGAATCCCTGCAACAAACTACATAAAAAGGCTTTTAGTTCTATTACTCCAAAGTCTCCAATGGATATAGCCAAGAGAAGGAAAAAGGCAGATGATTCACCTCAAAGTAGTCGAGATCTGTGAGTGATATCGTAGACTTCCAGCATATATAACTCGGCCTCTACGTTTCATCAACGAAAGCTGCATTAGTAGTTATTTATGGGTTATCTCCAAGCCACTTTCTCCTATTGCTGATATCTTGCATATTTGCATGGTTTTAGCTATTCATTCATATGCATTTTGATCATATAGATTAGGATTTAGACATGTTTATGTTGCATTTTGCATACATGAGTCTCTATTAGGTACTGGAGTGCCAAATGAAGTTATTGGAGACATTTGGATGCATTTGGAAGCATTGTGATCATAAAAGGGGGTGAAAGATGAGCATGGATGAAGGCCTTAGAGAAATCTTCTGTTGCTAAGATTTGGTGGAGACATAGGAAATTGAGTTAGCTTTCTAATGGAAGTGGTTTCAAGTCATTTGGAGATGTAATGAAGAAGTTATGACCAATTTACTAGAGGCATACGAGCCGGAGCGACCCCCACAGCGAGTCTGTCTGGTCGCTGTGCCACCACCAGCCTAGAGCGACCTCTGGAGCGAGTCTCACCGGCCGCTCGTTACCTTCTGGAGCGACCTCTGGAGCGAGTCTCCCTGGTCGCTCCACCCCTTTTTGCTACACGATTTTATGATTTTTCAAGGACCTTTTTGCAATTTCTTATGCACGTTTTTAGACTTCTAAACCTATTTTTAAGACTATTGTAAGCCACCATTGGCAGATTATCTTTGATCTATTGAAGAACACAAACTCTCTCAAGAATTTAGATTGATTTTGTTATTGTTCTTGTGATCTCTCATCTCTTTCTCTACATGATTAATCTGAAATCCATCATGGGTTTAAGAGGAATCATGGAGATTAGTGAGTAATCACCTTTTGGATTCATGGGTTAGGGTGATTAAGGGTGATTAGATTAGTTCTAGGATGTTTTAGGTATAGATCATGCTTGTTCCTTGCTAGTAGAGTGATCTTAATGCATCATTTGAGTAGGCCACTCAAAGGGTGATCTCTAGGCATTTTCCACCCAAAAGGTGTTTGATGAAATGTCTGAGTCAACTCTCCTAGGCTTTTAGTGTACTTTGCCAAAGAGATTTGTTGTTAAAGATGCTAAGATAGCTAATAGACTTGTTAGTAATGATTGCTTGCATGTTATTCAACCAAAGACATTTGATGTTTGAGACATGTTAGCAAATGAGCATTCATCTAGACATAGAGTTTGCTTAGAATTGTGTCTAGGCTTAAGGTTGATAGTTTGATTTATCATTTGCATTCCTTAGTTCGAAACCTGATCACCCAAGGTCTAAATCCCTATACCCATGAGTTCTCCTTTCCAATAGCTTAAAAGTATCATTTTATTGTTTTGCATTAGCTTTAATCATTAGTTTAGAAATCATCAAATCACTGGCTGCACTTAGATTAGGCAAATACTTGCATTCTCACTGCTTTGAATCCCTCAGAACTGGTTCGACAACTTACTTACCACTATACTATCATTTGACTTAGGAGCCCGAAAACTCCTAACATCAAATTGGCGCCGTTGCCAAACTCTGAGTTTTGATTTGAACATTGAGATTTAGTCATTTGCTTGAGACTAAGTCATTTTTATTTTTTGTAAGTTACTGATTCTCTTCTTCATCTCTTTGTGATTTTCAGGTGTATGCACTTGAGGAGCAGGGGTCCAACAAACCTAGTTCCAAGAGCAGAAGACATCAGAGCCTTAGAGAGAGAGTGTGCTAGAAAGAGAAGAGAGGAAGAGCAACAGGCTCACATACAGGATTTGAACATTGAAATGGCTGACCCAGATGCTAATGGCGCTAACAACGCCCCACCAGCTCGCCCTATTGGTGCTTATGACCGCCCGACCAACCATGGTCAACTGCTAGGAATCAGAGCACCAGCTGTAGCAGCCAACAACTTTGAAATCAAGTCAGGGTTGCTCAACACCATTGAGAACAACAAGTTCCATGGCCTAGCTGCAGAGAACCCATTTGACCACTTGGACAGCTTTGATAGGTATTGTGGCCTATCCAAAACCAATGGTGTATCAGAAGATGCTTTCAAGCTCAAGCTTTTCCCTTTCTCTTTGGGGGACAAAGCCCGTCAGTGGGAGAAGTCTCTGCCTAGTAACTCCATCACCACTTGGGATGACTGCAAGAAAGCATTCTTGGAAAAGTTCTTCTCTACTTCTAAGACTGCTGACTACAGGAATGAGATATCTGGCTTCAAACAGAAGAACTTGGAAGGGTTCAGTGAAGCATGGGAAAGGTTCAGTGGCTACCTAGCTCAATGCCCACACCATGGTTTCAACAAAGGAAGCTTGCTCAGCACATTCTACAGAGGTGCTCTACCTGAGTACAGAGGCAGATTGGACACTGCAAGTAATGGAAGCTTCTTGGACAGAACCGAGGCAGAGGCAGAGAAACTAGTTGAGAACATGGTTAAGAGTGATGCAGTCTACAGTGGGGATCATGACAGAGCCAATAGATCAGAAGACAAGCAGACAAGAAAGGAGATAAAGGCTCTGCAGGAGAAGATTGACACACTCCTTGCTGCTAAGGCCACACAAGCGCAGGTGAACTTTGTTGGGAACCCAAACCAGGAGATACCTCCTACTGTCAATGAAGTTGAGGGTCTGGAAGGACAAGAAGAGTTATGTTTCATCAACAACAATGGTAGCTGGTACAAGAAGGATCCCAACTTTCAGTACAACAACTACCAACAAAAGTCCTATTCCAACAATCAGCAGAGTGGTTATCAGCCTAGAAACAACCACCAGAGCAACTATCAGCCTCAGCAAAACCCTTCTCCCAGCTCCTCTGCACCTCAGGAGAGCAGCACTGATGCCTTGCTGAAACAAATCTTGGAGTCTCAGACTAGAAGTGAGAAGCATGTTGGCTATGAGCTGAAGAACCTTCACTCCAAGATTGATGGAAGCTACAATGAGCTCAACAACAAATTCTCCAACCTTGCTTCTTCTGTCAAGAACTTGGAGAATCAGTTTGCTTCCATGAGCACCCACCAGAACCGCCAGCAAGGATATCTACCTGGAAAGTCTGATCAAAACCCCAAGGAAGCAAAAGCTGTCACACTTAGGAGTGGTAAACAGTTACCTCCTAGATCCCTCAACAAGGATGCTGAGAAACAAGGTGAGGGGGTAGCCATCAACTTAGATGATGAGGTAGTAATTGTGGATGAGAAGACAGATGATGAGATCTTGGAGAAGATTGTGGAAGCTAAGGGTAAAGGAAAGGCTGGAGAAGAGAAGAAAACAACAAAAGATGGTGAATCTGCTGCTCCAGCAAGAGAGAACACTTCCATCCCTCCTCCCTATGAACCAAAGATTCCATTCCCTGGTAGATTCAAGAAACAGCTGCTTCTGAAGTACAAGGCTTTGTTTGAAAAGCAGATGAGTGAAGTTCAGGTTACAATGCCCATCATTGATGCTTTCATGCTGATCCCTCAATACAGCAAGGTCCTGAAAGATGTTGTAGCTGCTAAGAAGAAGGAGATGGAGGGCATGATGGTTCTGAGTCATGAGTGCAATGCCATCATTCAGAGGCTTGATGCTCCAGAGAAGTTAGAGGATCCAGGATGTTTCACACTACCTTGTGCTCTTGGACCTATGGTGTTTGAGAAATGTCTCTGCGATTTGGGAGCTAGTGTCAGCTTGATGCCTTTGTCTGTGGCAAAGAAGCTTGGATTCACTCAGTACAAGAAGTGTAGACTCTCCCTGGTGTTGGCTGATCGTTCAGTGAAGTACCCTGTGGGCATCCTAGAGAACCTCCCTGTGAAGATTGGAAGGTATGAGATACCTACAGACTTTGTGGTGCTTGAGATGGGTGAAGAGGCTCAAGACCCATTGATTCTTGGAAGGCCATTCTTAGCTACTGCAGGAGCCATTGTGAATGTGAAGGAAGGCAAGATTGACCTCCATTTGGGCAAGGAGAACATCCTCCACTTTGATATCAAGGAGAAAATGAGGAACCCCACTGTGTTTGGACAAGCCTTCATCATTGAAGAAATTGGCCCTCCTCCTGATGATCACTTTGATGAGCTACCACCTGAAGAAGATGGGGTGCCAACTCCACTTTCTGCACCTACACCAGCCTGATCCAAAGGAGGCAAAGTCAAGCTAGAGACTTAAAACAAGCTCACTTGGGAGGAAGTCCCATGAGTATCCTTGTATATATTGCATTAGTATTTACATTTTCATCTTACTGCATAAGAAAAATGGGAAACTGAAGTTGTGTGCTGGTCAAAAGAGGCAAAAGGAGAAAACCACCCACGAACAGTGCCACAGCGACACCCACAGCGGGTCTGCCTGGTCGCTGTGGTTTCACCCACCTGGAGCGGTCATGGCGCAGCGGGTCAGACTCCTCGCTCGTTTCTTCTTGCAGCGGGTTCCCCAGCGGGTGTACCCGGCCGCTGCGTAACCAAGACCTGGAGCGACTGAAGCGCAGCGGCTCTACCCAGCCGCTCGTCTCATTCCGCAGCGACCTCCGGAGCGGGTCTACCTAGTCGCTGTGAAGCCATCTCCCGCACTCAGGTAACTGGAAACTTCCCTTCTCCCAATTTTTCTTTACATTTTAGAATTTCATTGGGTACCTCACTCACACAGAGACTGTGTGATTTAAGTGTGGGGGAGGTACCAAGCATTTGATCATGTTTGTTTTGATGATTCTGAGTCTCATGCATTGCATATTACATTCTTATTTGCATAGAAAAACAAAAAAAAAAATTAAAAAAAAAAAATTGAAAAACACAAAAAGAATCATTTAGTTGCATCATTTGCATCTTTAGGATTGAGTCTAGAAGCATATAGGTTGCATTCATGCATTAGGGGATTTCAACCTGGTAAAGAGCTCATGCTAAGTACTGAATTTGATGACCTTTGTAATCATGACAAGTAGCTTGAACATTCTTTGGAAAGCTTGTAAGCTTCGTGCCTTGAATGCTCCTCTTGAAACTCATTTGACTGTTGATACTCTCTCTTTGAAGCAAGCTCCTGTTTTAATTAAACTTGATGTCTCTTGCTTATGGTCTTTTGTGTACTAAGTCATGGATATACACACTTGAGTTGTCCCATCTGTTTTACCAATCTTTTTGACTAACTCAAGTGGTACTCCACTCCCTAAACCCATACCTCATTTTTAAACCATTATTATTTGTTGAGTGAGGCCTCTTTGGAAAGCTTTGCATGTGCATAATGTTGAGAGTATTGGGAACGACAATGCTTAGTCTCCATTCTTGCTAGATTAGTCACTCTATTGTCTAGCTATAGGAAGGGGGTGAGTGTTGTGTTGTGAATTGGGAATATGAAAGGTTTAACTCTTTGTGCTTAAATGACTGGTCTTTATGGGATAAGTAGAGAAGTATCTAGCTCTTGTTGTGAAAAGTCTTGGCCCCCAAATATAAAAAAAAAAAAAAAAAAAAAAAAAAAAAAAAAAATCGAAAAAAAATCGAAAAGAAAGAAAAAGGGGGCTAGCAAAGTTGTTAGGAGCTAAGATTTGTTTAAAAGTTGTGAAAAATCCTTTATTGATTTCAAAAAGAAAGAGTTTGATGTGAAAAATGTTCTTGGGATCTTTTGGTGAGAGATGTGAGTTGGGTTTGACATTGAGGAATAATTGAATATCTTGTATGTTTGGGAAAGGGTAGAACAATGGAGATTGAGCATTGTATGCATGAGTTGATCCCTTTCTTAGATATATTATGTGTAATGCCAAAGCTACTTTGTTTTGAGAGTAAACCACCTTAAAAGATCATTTTGAACCTCTTATTTCACTTGCATTAAAGCCTTTGTCTTACCAAACTAAATGACTTGGACCATTTGACCATTTGTGAGATTTCTATTGAGTTGGCTTCATGAATGTTAGAGAGATGTGGATTTGTGGTTTGTGGATGCATGATTAATGAGTGTAGAGATCAAAGGAGCTGTGATAGGCCTAGAGAAGTTAGAGAATGAAAAAATTCTTTGTTCCTGCTATTTGGTATGATTATGCAAGGTTGTTAGGTTGAGAACTAAGAAGAGTTCCTTTTGATTATGAGTCCCCAGCTTCAAACCTCTTCCCCTTGGTTCTTGAAAGTTTACTTGTGGACAAGTAAAAGGACTAGTGTGGGAGAGTTGATATCTTGCATATTTGCATGGTTTTAGCTATTCATTCATATGCATTTTGATCATATAGATTAGGATTTAGACATGTTTATGTTGCATTTTGCATACATGAGTCTCTATTAGGTACTGGAGTGCCAAATGAAGTTATTGGAGACATTTGGATGCATTTGGAAGCATTGTGATCATAAAAGGGGGTGAAAGATGAGCATGGATGAAGGCCTTAGAGAAATCTTCTGTTGCTAAGATTTGGTGGAGACATAGGAAATTGAGTTAGCTTTCTAATGGAAGTGGTTTCAAGTCATTTGGAGATGTAATGAAGAAGTTATGACCAATTTACTAGAGGCATACGAGCCGGAGCGACCCCCACAGCGAGTCTGTCTGGTCGCTGTGCCACCACCAGCCTAGAGCGACCTCTGGAGCGAGTCTCACCGGCCGCTCGTTACCTTCTGGAGCGACCTCTGGAGCGAGTCTCCCTGGTCGCTCCACCCCTTTTTGCTACACGATTTTATGATTTTTCAAGGACCTTTTTGCAATTTCTTATGCACGTTTTTAGACTTCTAAACCTATTTTTAAGACTATTGTAAGCCACCATTGGCAGATTATCTTTGATCTATTGAAGAACACAAACTCTCTCAAGAATTTAGATTGATTTTGTTATTGTTCTTGTGATCTCTCATCTCTTTCTCTACATGATTAATCTGAAATCCATCATGGGTTTAAGAGGAATCATGGAGATTAGTGAGTAATCACCTTTTGGATTCATGGGTTAGGGTGATTAAGAGGTGATTAGATTAGTTCTAGGATGTTTTAGGTATAGATCATGCTTGTTCCTTGCTAGTAGAGTGATCTTAATGCATCATTTGAGTAGGCCACTCAAAGGGTGATCTCTAGGCATTTCCCACCCAAAAGGTGTTTGATGAAATGTCTGAGTCAACTCTCCTAGGCTTTTAGTGTACTTTGCCAAAGAGATTTGTTGTTAAAGATGCTAAGATAGCTAATAGACTTGTTAGTAATGATTGCTTGCATGTTATTCAACCAAAGACATTTGATGTTTGAGACATGTTAGCAAATGAGCATTCATCTAGACATAGAGTTTGCTTAGAATTGTGTCTAGGCTTAAGGTTGATAGTTTGATTTATCATTTGCATTCCTTAGTTCGAAACCTGATCACCCAAGGTCTAAATCCCTATACCCATGAGTTCTCCTTTCCAATAGCTTAAAAGTATCATTTTATTGTTTTGCATTAGCTTTAATCATTAGTTTAGAAATCATCAAATCACTGGCTGCACTTAGATTAGGCAAATACTTGCATTCTCACTGCTTTGAATCCCTCAGAACTGGTTCGACAACTTACTTACCACTATACTATCATTTGACTTAGGAGCCCGAAAACTCCTAACATCAATTGCCTCTATAAGCAAAGCAATAGCATACATTACACAGTCAATCACTCATCTTCCTATACCTATAAGCAAAGCAAGAAGCTTCCATAAAACATAGCATTGATTGACGTTATGCAGTTTTAATTATACATCGTTCTGTTCAAACAGTATCACTTTGAAACAAAACAATACTACAAATTTCAGAACATGAGTGAAGAACTGAAGTAAAGATTCGAGTTTTCAGAGGATCTAACCAGCAACTACTACCGAATTCCAATATGTTTCGCCTTCTTTCTCGAACTGTTTCTGATCCGAAGTTCCATTAACCCACTTCGCATACTGAAACAATTATTTTTTGTGGTGGTTCGCAAATCAGTCTCGTCTCCTTCATTACCAGACGCAGAGCTTTCCGTTGAAGACCTAGCCGGCACCTCCTCTACAGAAGCCAACTCCTCTACAGAAGCCAAAGCAAGCTTTGAAATCTCCAAGGTGGTTGCAGAAAAAGAACCAGAAGCGAGAAGCGGGTTTAAGACATACCATTGTCAGAGGAAGCTCAAGTGACAGAGAGGAGTCAGCGAGAAGGATTGATGTTGGGAGATGAAGTCTGACCTTTTTATAGGAGGATAAACACCGACGGAAAGAGGAATAAGATGTATCTTTACGGATCAAGATGATTAAAGACGAATAAATCAAATACCACCGTTACAGAACCTGAATCGTTCCTTCGCTGATTGGAGAAAACGAAGAACACGAAGGAGAGAGATTGCGCAGAGCTTGGTGAAGGAGCAGGAGGCCCGTGATGCCCTAAGTCTTCTAAGAAAAAAACACAACAAACCTGTAAGCCCATTAATGCAGCCGATTAAATGGAACGACGCGTTCCGAGCTGGCTGACGCGTTCCGAGCTGGCTGACGCGTGGCGCCTGGTGGGACATCGAATTTCCAGCCTGGATCCTATGTGAACGAACGTGAGAGATAGAAACCTTGTTTTATTGTATAAGATATGCATAATGTAACTAATGAGTTTTCACCGGCTAATTGGATACTGGGTGCTAGCTCTCTGTTGCGTGCATGATGCAGAAGCCAAGTTGGTGCTGCTACGAAAACTGATAAATCATTCAGTACCTCACCTAAAAAATGAATTAACAAGAGTGTGTCATACCAAGCTAACAACTTAATTCAGTCAGGATATCATTGTTTACAGTCTTGTTCGCGTACTCATTGTTCTTTCTTTGATATTCATTTATTTTAAATAATTATAAAATCAAAATAGATCCAGACCAATGTATTAGATGATTATAACTTTCTACCTTTCCATTTGGTTGAGTGTTTTGTTCTAGGAACGATGATATTTGTTCCCAAGTTTTATTCATCACTTATTAAACCATTTAATGGATGTTGGGAAACATGTTTACAGTTTAGTACTTCAAAAGCTCACGTTATTAGTTTATAGGATTGGCTTAGAGAGTTGAGTTTTTATTTATTTGGGCTACCATGACGACTGTTTCTAAGCATCATGGTCTACATGAAATGTTTATTCAAACATATGTAAAATCATAACTAATTTACTGGAACATATCCTTGAATATACAGTTCATACATGTTGTAGATATTATCTAGAGAGAATTGGGTGAATATACCTTATATACACCAAAATTAAGTAAATACCCATCTGTGTCAAAAACTCTGGCTTTCTGTAGCTTTTTTTGCTCAGCTCTTCCAAAATTACCCCTACATGAAGACACATCATATGAAAAGTCATAAACACGTGGTCACAACTGAACACTTTTGTCATCTCTCTCTCTTTTTCTATTCGTATTTTTTTTTATGTGTAATGCTTCTTTTTCTTTTTCACATCTATGTTTCCAAAAGAACTCAAACAAAAAATAACAAAATCTCATGTTTTATCTTCACAACCTCCTGACAATTTAAAGCTTCAGATATATCACACCAAAACAGTAGATGAAGACCGGGTTGCAACAGGGGTGGAAAGACGATGGCAGCAGTGGCAAAATGAGTCAGATCGTACTGGGCATCAAAATTCAGCAAAAAAAATATCCAAACTGGAGGAAAAGTTTGCTATTTCCGCAAAAGATTCACATAAACCGATGAAAGATACGGGAAAATTTGAACCAAAGGCATGTTTTGAAAATAGAACAATGTACAAGCAAGATTATAAGGTCCAAATAAAATGAACACATATCTTCCAATGTTAAACTGTAAGTAATACTTTAGTATGTATTCATAGTACGTAATATACACATTATTGGTTAATATATTGTTTGATTGTAAAATATTATGTTAGAGTCCATATCTTAGAGATTTATGGTTTATTGCATTGTGAATCAACTGATACACTATTTGATATATATTTTGATGCATTTTTTATTAGCTGATAATTATTTTGTTAACTAGTTATATTTATGTGTAAGTGTTAAAGGAATTAAAAACATACATGATAGTGAATATTCATTATTTTGGTATCAAAATAATGTAACAACTAACAAAACATGTATCATGTAACAATATCTGTATCTACTAACAAATATTGTATCAAACAATATATCACGTAACAAATTATGTAACAGCTAAACAAGATCATATATCAATTAATGTATCAGGTAACATATCATGTATCAGCTAATATATCATGTATCGACTAACGACACCCATTTTGTGATAACTTAACCAATTTTATCAATTAGCTAAAATCTCATAGTAACATCTAACAAAAAAATTATCCCAGATGGCGATATAAAAATAAGATCAACTAAACTTATATAATATCGGGTAACAAAGGAAATGTCATCTAAAACAAATGTTATCCATATCGAAAAGAACTTCAAGAACTTGCTCATATCTTCTCTTGCTTCAAGTTCATAAGCCTTTTTTTGAGTTTCGAGCCTTAGGTTTCTCTTAAATTTGACCAATAACGAGATACTTGAAGGGAGGAAAGTATTACCAAAACTTGAAAGGAATGTATTTTCTTTCACGGTGTCTATCAACAGGTCTCAACGTTAATCTGAAATCTGCCGTGGCTTTTTCTGTGTGTTGTTGTAAAATAAAATTGGATCAATCTCTTGATTAAACTTCAGTTCCTGATGGGGATCAATCACAGAAAAGTCAAGGAATATCACGTTGAACACAAGCTTTTCCATCCTAAAACTGCAATTATTATGGAGCTCTCTACAGTGACTGAACTCAAGAAAAATGTTCTCAAAATCATAATTTTGCAGAGAAGAAGGAAAGGAGAGAGACGATGAATATACAAGAAAAATATGATAATGTAAAATATATATACTGTGGAGCCCAGGCTAAGTAATAGATACGTAGGGTTAGAATTGGGATTATGAAAATTGAATATAGTTGGTGTAGATAGCTAATTTTGTCTCATTTGGTGTATATGACACATAATTTCTCTAAACAGTATGTAAATAAATCTACATATGTTAAGAGGATAAACAATAAAAAATATGTAAGTAAAATCTACGGATTTTAAGAGGAAATACTTTTGAAATTGAGTACCTCGCAGAAGATGTCGAATCCAGGAGATATGCTCTTGATGAGGCACTCCACCAAGTTGCCTACATTGAGTGATTCCATCGTTGTCTTCTTGGCAAAGAACTCCTCTTTAGGCCTCATGGTAGAGAAGAGTCTATCACATGAAAGTTTGCAGGAATGAGCTCTTCTCTTGTAGATAGATGGATTGGACATCAGTTCTTATCCAGAATTGTTTGTTGATCTTGAACCAAACATCAAAAGAGAGAAACTTCCTCTTTGGAGGAAGTAGGTTGTATGGAAGAAACCCTAAGAAAAGATCCAAACTGAACCTGAAAAAAAAAGACAGAAATGAAACAGATGAGAAGTTGAATGATTAGAGAAATAGAGAAGCATGAGAGAAGATAGTATTTTTACCACAAAGCCTTCGCTGCTAAGTTTAGTCACGAGGACAAACAGAGTATTGCATGTGTTAAGACAAAATATCGACATGTCACTTAACCAATTTCAAATGTACAGATGTTGTACTGTTTCATTTTGATGGCAAATCATTTTAAGTAGATATTTTATTGTTTTGTGAAAAATAGTTGTTTGTTCCTATAAAGATGAGATCTAAACAAAGAACTGATGATTCACAAGAAAGCAAGAAGTTTAAAGAATTAGATAATGTTCTGTTCTTTTTTTTTTGCTTTCACATTAACATTTTCATTTGATGGCAGAAGGTCCAATGATTTTTCATGTTTTCTTGTTATTTTCATAATGTCAATAATACTCTTGTTAGCTCATCAAAAATAGTTCAGTGACTAATCTCAATTCTCAACTCAAAGAATAATCCGGTTGGTGTTTAAGAACTCTAGGGTGAGATATTGGACTTAGAAATTTGATAAAATTTAAAGGAATCATGGTTTCGATTAAATTCTAGTGTTATTCAATTGTGTCTTTATCAATTCTCTCAAAATTTTGTTTTATTCAATTGTGTATTTTATCAATTCAATTTAATTATAATATTATTCAATATTTGGTAGATATGGTAAAAATGTTATTTAAAAGGAATTTAGTGAAAAGGTAATGTAGAAATTCAAAGGGTCAATCCCTTGCTTTTATGATGAGATTTGTTATTTTAGGAAAACACATTCTTCATCGTCAAGCATCATCTTTGGTGGGCAATTGTGCTAGCATATCATCAATCAACAGAACCGCATGTTCGTAACACTCGGCATGTTCGTAATATACGTGAACGTAAACCGCTTGTCATGTGTCAACCATGTTCTCACATATCTTATATTTCATCCATAATAGTAGGTATCATTTTTCTGAAAGAAAGAATTTAGTTTGATCATCTCCTATAAATTCCAATCAACCACAATCATAAAATCACTATAAACTAGTTTTTATATATTTTAAAATATTTTTTTTAGATTGCTTTGCTATATCTATTTTATCAATATATATTAATTATTCTTTGTGGTGCTTTCTCTTACAACTTTAATAATTGGTTCTTTATTTAGTGGTATAATAAATTATTAGGTAATAAACCGTATCCAAAGTCTAAACCCAAAAATAAATTAAAATAATAATAATGGTCAGAACAGTAAATTTCCGGGTCTCTAAATTATAATAAAGCTCGATCATCTTCTCCCTCAAGGAACCAATCAAATCACGTTCTCCCTCTCTCTCTTCGAGAAAAGCGAACCAGAGACAGCCAATGGAGAAAAGAAGGAGAATAATCACGAGCTGTTCCTTTATGGCTCTTGTTCATGGCTGCTCTCATGGCGTCTAACTCAATCGCAGCAACACCAACACTGTCTTTCGAAGACAACTTCAACATCATGTGGTGTGGGCTGAACATCACTTTACGACTTCCGAGGATGGACAGATCTAGAATCTCTCTTTAGATAACGATACCGGTACGTTCGAATCCATTTCCATAACCGGATATCTCCGGTTTAAGATCAATGTAGCTTTTTTTAAAAAACAATTTGAGATTCATTTTGATTTTTGAGACATGATGTGGGTTTCAGACAAAACACATGTACATATTCGGTTGGTTCAGTATGAAGCTAAAGCTCGTCGGCCGTTGTTTTATAATTAATTTTTGATTATGGAAAGATAATCAATTTTATGGTTAACTCACCTTCGTTGTGAGAAAATATTATGGTTAACAAGGAATGAATGAATGGTTTGATAAAAAATGGGAAAGATAATCAATTTTAATTTTCTATAATTAATTTAGTTTTGTGTGTGCTTAGATGTGTTCAGAGAATGGAGCAGGACCGGAGAGAGACGAGGTTGATTTTGAATTTCTAAGGAACCAAACCGGACAGCCGTACATAATTCAAACCAATGTGTTTAAGAACGGAACCGGGAATCGGGAGATGCGATTCGATCCTACCAAGGATTACCACACTTAATCCTTTGGAATAACCACCAGCTCGTGTATGTCCCTATCCGGTTATACCATAACCAAACTTTAACAAAATCAAACTAGACCAAATTGAACCGAATTGGTCAATTGGTACAATGTGTAATCCGGTTAAGCTCAATGCAAATCACAGGTTTTTCGTGGATAGAGTACCAATTAGAGTGTACAAGAACAGCGAAAAGGTACCAAACAATGATTTCTTCCCAAACCTGAAGCCGATGTACTTGTTCTCTAGCATCTGGAACGCTGAAGACTGGGCGACACGTGGAGGCCTCGAGAAGACAGACTGGATAAAGGCTCTTTTTGTGTCTTCTTACAAGGATTTTGCCGTGGAAGGCTGTCGTTGGAAGGATCCGTTCCCTGCTTGCGTCTCCACCAAACGGACAACTGGTGGGATCAGTACGATGCATCCAAGACACAAAAGATGGATTACGCATGGGTGCAACGTAATCTCGTTGTGTATAATTATTGCCAAGACCGTGAGAGATTCCCTAAGATTTTTTGGGAATGTTCCATTAGCCCTGGGGTTAAAAATCATTCTGTTTTTTTTCCTTCTGAATATTTTAATTAAAAAGGACGAAGCCCAATCCGAAACAGATTACAACAAGACCCAATAATCCGGCCCGAAATTAAAAGAAACTAAGACAACTTGGGTTTCAAGCCCACACCCAACAAATCTAGGGTTTCCACCCTGATCTTTGCGGCCAGCCGACTTCTACGGCGCCGCACCAACTCAAACTCGCCTCTGAGCTACCAACCGTCGCCTGAGATCCTTCACTGGAGAGCATCAGGCGATCCCATCGCGATCTCAACCGGATCCCAGGCCGACAAGACCAACACACGCCAACCACGACCAACGAAGTCTCTTGAGAAACCGACAACAGTTGCTCCATCACCACCGTATAACGATGCGGTTTCAGGTGAGAAGCAAGAGGTTGGTGGATAATGGAAGTTTTAAAGAGCAGACTTCATAGAGAAAACCCGATCTATAATCGGGACCGTAGACCTTTAACCTCTACGTCTCTCACCCCGTCGGAACCACACCGTACAGAGATAAGGCGCAGATCTAAAAAAAACTAACTAAAAACTAAAAGTAGAAAAAGAAACCAGATCCGCCGTCAACTGAAAGGAATGGTGACGCGGAAGCATAAACCGACCGTCCTTTTTTGTCGGAACAGAAGCGACGACGGAAACAAGAGCTGACCGGCCACCGAAAAGGCGATGCGCCGACAGAAGCAAAAGGAAAACAAACCGAACAAACTCGCACTAAAACAAACTCACACCCGATCTCAACAAAAACTCCCGGCTGACGACTTGTCTGAAAAAGCCCACCGTCGTCGGCCAGAATCAACCACCGATCTACTTTCTCTCTCCTCTCTCACTTCTCTCTCCACCAGTGCAGTGTGAGCCCATTGTGTCCAAAATGTTAAAAATCATTCTGTTGTGAAAGTAGTTATTGAGAAAGGGGATTTCGTAATCTCATTAACAATAGAGGTGCTTCTTATATAAGAAGTTACAAAGTCATAATCCTAATAGGCATAATACATAGTGGACTACTAATGAGTCAAAGTCTAGTAAACGAAATCTTATTACAAACTAATGGTTGCTGGATATCCACAAACATATAATTCATAACACATTCTTTGTTTTCAATTAAAGTATTAAGTGGAAATTGTTGCTGTAGTAATTTTTTAATTAACTTTTTCTGCATTTCATTTCCCCTGGATTATATATACATCACACAAACATTTTTACACAAACCTTATACTAAAGTCACAAACCAAAAGAGTAAAAATACAAATTACACAAGCTACAAATACACTTTACACAAGCTATTTGTACACTTTAGACACACAAAAATACACCTTTACACAAACTTTATTAGGATTGAGATCTCTTATGTTTGTATCAATATATAATTCTAAGCAATATGAACAAGGCGTGAGGACTGAACGAAACCATCGACCTTTTTCTTGATCTCATCAGGGTTTGCGCCCACCAGTTTGTCCATCGTAATACCATCCTTCAAGAACATAAAAGTCGGCATCGCCTTTACCTCTAGCCGTCTCGCCACTTCCTGACCAGTCCAGCATGATATATATAAAATTGAAATCCATCAATGGTCACCAGTCTAGCTATTATTCAATTTCACAACACATGTCAAGAGATTATGTTTCTTTGAATATTCTTTCATTCCTTATGATTAAGACCCAAAAACTAGAGACACATAAGTAATATTTTTATGTTGATGATTCTTTATGATTAAGACCCAAAAACTAGAGACACACAAGTAGTATTTTTACCTTGACTTCATCAACATCAACTATAAGAAACAGAGCATCCTGATAGCTAGATGCAATATCTTCGAAGAACGAGTTCATAAACACAGAAGGAATACACCACGATGCTGTGAAATGAGCCACAATCTGTAAATACCATAAAGCAACAACCTCTGTTGGTAATTAATATGAACAAACAAGCCAAATCCATTCATTTAACTATCCTCAACAAGTAGTTCATATCTGAAGAGTAACACAATTTTACTGTGGTGGTTTATGTTTTGAGAGAAATATCTCTTGGAAAAGAAAGTGACAAGGAGGATAAGAGACTTACAGGACAAGCCTGACTCTTGGCTTGACTCACATAAAAGTTCCATGATTCTGCAGAATCGACTTTCACAACTCGTGAATTCTTCTGCAGTTCTTGATCTTCCATCTCTTGGAGCTTTCTTTTTAAATCTCTATGTACTAAACTTGGCTTCTTTTTTTTATCAAATGTACTAAACTTGGCTTCTTATTTATCTCTCTGTAAAAGAGATAACATGATTCGGTGGTTCCGTGTTTATCTACTCAAGTGATGGGACGGCGATAACAAACTAAGGCTGAGTCATGAGACTGTGGCCCATTGTCTTTGAACGATTCATATTAAATATATTACTAGATAATAACGATATTTATTAATTATCCACTGTTTCTTCTTCTTCTTTTTTATTAACATACAATACCATTTTCCGCGACTGTTTCGAATTACATAGTTTTCGTTATTCCGTGACATCAACCGTCACACTCTATACGGAAATTACATACACACTAGTCAACCGTCACACTAAATTACATACACATCCCGGATCTTTTTTATACGATTATCTAAAAGTGGCTACTTTAGTAATTTCTGTTTTAAAGGAAGGAAATCGTAACGGTAGGGAAAGAAGAAAAATGAGATTAATTTCAAAGGTTAATTTCAAATGGAACTGAAAACGAAAAAAATGGAAAGTTCAAATAAATTCAGCAAAAAATGTTAAAATGAGATTAGTAAATACTAAATAGGGGACTATATACTTTAACAAAAAAAATAGGGGACTATATAATAGCGTGAGGAAGTGGTGTAACGTAGATCTCAGTCCTAACTCCTAAGACGATCCTCACACAATCCTATATTTGTTTATGTCCGGGAAACGTTTCAATCTGTTGCTAGATCCGCCGAATGCATCTTCAAGCGACGAAGGTGACGATGTGGAGATGATTTCACTCGGAGGAAACTCTAGATATCCAGGCTTGAAGAAACAACAGACTGTTCTTGCTGTCACGGAGATGCAAGCAGCAAGTTTCCGACTTCGGATCTGGGTCGGATTGTTATCAGATTTTTTCCTCAAACTGCATGAACGCAAGGCCTTTATATTGTCCAAGAGTTTGTTTGGGGAGTTGATGGGATAGCATTGGATTCAGCTATGAAATCTAATGGCAAGTCCAATAATGTAGGCTTCTCTCCGTCCTTACCAAGTTTGTTCTCGAACTTATTCTTCAAACCCGGCCCCTAAGCTTCTCCATGACTAGTTTTAGTAACATCGAAGCTGATAGTCTTCTTCACCAGCTGATAAGACTCGTTTTATCAGTTGGTAAATAAATTCATTAGCTTTGATGTTAGTAATACCCAACTCATGGAGAAGCTTAGGGGTTTGAGAAAAAGTTTGAAAACAATCTTGGTAAAGTGAAGAACGGAGAGGAGGTGACATTCTTCAAACCTCATGATCGCAAGGCCTTTGTCTTGTCATGGTTGTTTAGGGAAGAGATGGAGTAGGCTTGGATTCAGCTGTCAAATTTAATGGTAAGTCCAAGAAGAGCCGTAAGCTAGTTACATCTTCTCCTAAAGGTAGAAACTGTGAAGACGAGAGGTGGTGACTACTAATAAAGGAGAAGCATCTAGTCTCGTAGAACTGGATGAGCTTGTGAAGTCTGTTCTTGTTAAATCACTAGAGCGTTTTTGGTGTGGAGGATCTTTCTGCTCAGAAATGTTGGAGTAGGCTTTTGCCTCAGAGAATAAGAAGAGAATCGAGAAGCAGTGGAAAGTGATGCAGCTAAGTAAGCTTGAGTTCTATTACCTGAAGAGTGGTTTCATTCAAGAGGTACAAATATGGCTGAAGCATTTCGATTTTTTTGACCAAACCCTTAAAGATTTTGGCTCTCTGCCTCTTTTGCCTTGAACTCTGGCGTTTCTTGAAAAGTTCAATTTGAATATTTGCGGATTTATTAATGTCAAGAAAGCAAGTTTGACACAAGTGAAGCAGTTTAAGTGCTATGATGATAACCTTATACACTCACAAAACATAATTGTGTAGAAAATGCATATGATCATGCGCCTCTTTTATTTGCTGGATCTTCTTGTTGCACATTCTCTTTGTCTTCTTTACTTGCAGCAAGGGCTGAAACATAAAATGCTGAAGTCACCAGTCCATGTGCTAGACAAAATATGCCTCCAATCAGGAAGATCCAACGACTTCGCAAGCTGCAGTATCTATTCGATCTTGAGTTAGCCAATGTTCCTACCATCAGCATCGAGTAGCTCACAGCAAAAAAGATCCTAAGAAAAATAGTGAGTTATTTAAAAATTCAAATTTGTGTTTTGAGTTTCATCTTTTGTAGTTTACCAGGAGAGCACAAAGAAAGTCACTGCGAGTATCTTGTTGGCCGTTGCTCTCTTGATATCATGCTTAGAGCGAATGTAAGTGTAGCCTCCAAGCACGTTGGCAGTGACATGGACGATAGACAGAAGCACCAAAGCAGCTACTCCCTCAGCAAAAGCTCCAGAGCTTGGGTTTCTGCAATGTTGTTGACGATCATGGTGATGTTGCTGCTGTTTATTCAAAGGAGATGATACATCAACACACAAGAATATTATTATTTGATAATGTAAAATAAAGATTACAGAACCTTTTTCTGATCAATCTCAGCTTCTATCCCAAGAACTCCAGCTGAAATGTCTGCACATATGATCAGAACAGAAATCAAGAAGCTAAGTTCACTTTCCATATTTTTCTCTGTCTTGATTCATAAGTACATATTTTTATTTTTGATTACTGTATATATTTCCAATGTTGTATGGAAGTTTGACAGGAAGAGGCAAAGAATCAGATTACTTTCTTAAGCCTCCCTCTCATTAAAATAGAAGAAATATTCTGGCTTGGTCTCACCAAGTAAAGTATCATTGCTTTTTTGTAAACTAGTGTAAATTAAATAAATCATCTTTAAAATTAGAAATTTCGGTTTAATATATATTTATAGATGAACTTTAATATATATTTTTGTTTAATTTAACATAGTTAAACCGTTTTAGAATTATTTATACTAATTTTAACTCATTTAAAACGGTTTAAATTGATTCAAGTTGCATAAATCATATTCTTAAAAAGATTTATTTCGGTTTGCCGTCTAGGCAGATACCTAAATCTCGATTTTTAAAACATACGCAAACTCTTCGGTGTCTAAACATGTGGGTTATTGTGGGAGACCGACCGGTATCATGGGGTTGTGTCCGATTTGGTTATTCTCCTCACACGTGAGAGGAGGACTAATGCGAAGAGCGCAGCGGCGATTTTACTTGGTTGTTCCTCCATCAATCTCACACTCTGAGCAAGTGGAGAAAGAAGGTCAATTCAAGGTTAAAGCACTGGAAATAAACGAAACTGGGGTTTTGCAAGTACTGACTAGTCTGAAGGATCGTCCCTATCGTGCCTTATCGTTTCTGAAACGAATCGAAAGAAACAGGGCTTTACTTGGCGTCCAAGCTTACGCAGATGTCATCAGAATCCTCGGTAGTTGTACTTCTCGTTTAAGTCAGAAGCTGGAACAGTTGCTTGTGGAGCTTATCAAGAAAGGAGATGAGGAGCGTGGTTTCAGCCTCAGGGATTTGTTGAACGTCATTGAAGAAAAGGAAGAAGAGAAACTATTGATTAGGTTATGTGGTTCATTGGTTAGGGCTTATGCTAATCTCAACATGTTCGGCCAAGCTATCGATATTTATTGTTATTCTTTACCATGTACGCGTTCATTGAATTTCATCATTAGCCGTATGAACGCTTGTGGGGAACACGATATGGCTCTGTTTACCTTCCGTAAATACTGTTCAGCTGATGCTGATGCGAAGACTCGCGTGCTTGCGGTCAAAGCATACCGCAAAGTGGTCATTGGCTTATGTCACGAGATGAAAATAGACGACGCTGAAGAGCTTGTCATTGACATGGAGAAGAAACGCGGTATTGGTCAGGACGTGTGTGTTTACTCCGCTATCATCGAAGGACACCGGAAGACCATGAACTTCCCCAAGGCCTTGCAGTTTTTCAACGACGTTGTGGTGGGGAATGGTGAAAAAATGAAGATAAACCGTGTGATCGCGAGCTCCATCCTCGAGTGCTGCTGTCACATGGGCAAGTTCGAAGAAGCTTATGATCTCTTCATCCAGTTTCGTGACTTGAACGTTTCGCTCGACAGGGTTTGCTACAACGTGGCGTTCGATGCTTTGGTAAAGCTCGGTCAAATGCAAGAGGCTATTGAGTTGTTCAGAAGAATGACGCGTAAAGGGATATCTCCTGACGTCGTCAACTACACGACTTTGATAGGTGGTTGCTGTGCACACGGTAAAGTCGACCAAGCGCTTGATCTCGTTATGGAAATGGAAAAAAATGGTATAACGCCTGATATTGTCACGTACAACGTACTCGCCGGTGGGTTAGCTAGGAACGGTGATTTAACGAGCGTAAACAGAACGCTAGAACTTATGGAAAGCCGAGGTTTAAAGCCCACTAACCTCACACACAACATGGTCATCCAAGGCCTGGTTGTTGCAGACAAAACAGACGACGCCGATGCTTACTACAAGAGTTTGGAACATGATGATGATGATGATAGGGGATCATCATCATATGATGCAACTTTCATAAAAGCTTATTGTAAAACTGGTCGTCTAGATGAGGCCTTTGAACGATTCGAGAGGCTTGGGGACTTCCCTCTTCCCAAAAATGTCTACTTCATACTAGTCAGTAGCCTTTGCGCCAGCGATGCTCATCACATCTACAAAGCTCAGTTAGTACTGAACAAAATGTACAAACTTGGAGTTGAGCCTGGGAAGAGCATGCATGGGATCATGATCGGAGCTTGGTGCCGAGTTAGGAATGTTGTAAATGCACGGAGGAACTTCAAAGTCTTACTTAATTCTAGAGAGATCACCCCTGATAAGTACACTTACACAACCATGATCAACACCTACTGCCTGATGGAGCGGTTCGAGGAAGCCTATTTTTGTTTTCAAGACATGAAGAAGAGAAGAGTCGTTCCTGATTTGGCAACGTTCACAATTTTTGAAGATCATAAACCGATGCCTGATATCATGAGAGAAATGAAAGGCCGTAACTTCGAACCAGACATTCACTACTACACGTTTTTGATTCATAAGGACTGCGGGAAGGGCGTTGAAAATGCGGAATATATCTTTCGTCGCATGGTTGAAAATGGGGTGGAGCCTGATGATGTGGCCTACGCAGCGCTAATAAATTGTTGTTGCAAGAATGGATGTGAAGATAAGGCGCAGAAACTTATTCATGAGATGGTGGGAAAGGGGATGACGCCACTTGAATCTTGCATGGTTACATATGCTCTACTTAAGCAAAAGATGGTGGAAAATGGGATGATGACGCCATTTAAATCTTGTGAGGATCTTTATCTACTTATTCATGAGATGTTGGAAAAGGGGATGAGGCTATCTAAAGCTTGCATGGATCTCTATGTTATGCTTAAACAAAAGATGGTGGAGAATTGGATGATAACGCCAGCTAAAGCTTGCGAGGATCTTTATCTACTTATTCAAGAGATGATGGAAAAAGGGATGACGCCACCTGAGCCTTGCATAGATCTCTACGTTAAGCTTAAACAAGATACGGTGGAAATAAAGATGATGACGCCATCTAAAGCTTGCGAGGATTTATATGTAGTTATTCAAGAGATGTTGGAAAAGGGGATGACGCCACCTGTAGCTTGCAAAGAGCTATTTGTTAAACTTATTGGAGAGATGGTGGATGATATGGTGAAGCCACCTGAAGCTTGCAAATATCTGTATGTTATGTTTATTCAAGAGATGGTGGAGAATGGGATGACGGCAGAGAAGGCTTGCAAAGAGGTATATGTTACACTTTTTAAAGAGATGATGGTGGAAGATGAGATGAGGCCACCTGAAGCCTGCGAAGATCTTTATGTTGAATTTTTTCGTGAGATGGTGGAAATGGGGTCGAGGACACCTAAAGCTTACATGGATCTATATGTAAAACTCACTCAAAGGACGGTGGAAAATGAGATGACGTAGCTGTGGGATGATACACTAATGTGGCCATGTGGGTTTCTCGCAGATTCTCTGTTAGATGTAACAGTTTGTAACGGTTATATAGTGTTCTTTTACAGCAACTTTACATCATCTATTTGTTGAACACATGTTGTAGTTGAGCATTTAGGTACTGTGCCAAGTGCATTAACCAGTCATAGAGTGTTATTTTCATATTGGGTTGGTTTTCTAGTAATGTCATTAGAAAAAGCTAAAACATGACTTTAAAACAAAAAAAAATAGGCTTCCTCCATTCCCTTGAGTTCATGCCTCCTCCATTCTTCCAGCTTAGAGAACTTCTCGACTTTTTTTTTTTTTTTTACTTTAAATTTCCATTTATTCCAAAAATAAAACTTACTTACAAACAGGTCCAACCCTGCAACAGAAAGCTAAGGAACCGAAAAAAAACAAAAGAGTAAACAAAATCAGGCCCAAAGCCCGTCCACCTGAACTTACCCGCTGCGACAATCAGCGCTTCAACTCAACTAACTGTTGCTTCACTTCAAACCCCTGCAACCCTTCACTCATCGAAGAAAGATAGCCACGCTGCACTCGCTGAAAGATTACCAGGAGCCAGTACTTGTCTCCGAGACACCGGATCTAATCTAAGCCTTATAGTTTGCTTGATCTCCGCAATAATAGACCCATAAGGCTTTGCCACTGAACCATGGACTCTACTATTCCTCTCCTTCCAAATCATATACACCACTGCTTGAAAGATCAGTCTCATAATGAGCACTACATTACTATCACTCGAAGGTCTCTTCAGCCATCTCAGGATATTTTCAAAACTCTGAGGCGGATTCAGGCGCAATCGAGACGTAAAATACGACCAAACCTGCCTACTAAAGGCACAGTCAAAGAATATATGATTCCTAGTTTCCTCTAGGATAGAGCACAGAACACAACTCCCTGGTACGCTAAGGCCCCATCGTATAAGCCTATCTCTCGTGATCATCCTGTCTCTAGCAGCAATCCAGGTTATGAATGCATGTTTGGGGATTCTGCCAGTGAACCACACAACCTTATGCCAGAATACTTCATTAGGAAACTGGTGCAAAGCTCTCCAAGTAGCAGAGGCTGAGAAGTTCCCATCACCTCTACCAGGCTCTGGAAACCAACCATAAGTATCATCCACTTCAGAATCTATAATGGCCCTCGCAGACGGAAGACTAGTCTTTAACAAAGTAATGATTGGATTCCTGCTTCTACTTCTATCCAACCACCACCCTTCACTAGTTAGAGCCTCCGAAACTACTGCATTTATGTGAAGTCCAGACACTTGAGGACCTAACTCCCCAACCAAGTCGATAAGAGGACCGAATGATGTCCAATTATCGTACCAGAAGCTCGCTGTTATACCAGAACCCACCTCACAGTGAACCAGTGGCCGCGCCAAAGACCTCATATGGCATATTGCCCTCCAAATCCAGCTGCCTCTTCTGGAAGGATTTAATACCCAAAAATTCTCATTTCCTATAAGGTTCCGTCTCACCCATGAAACCCAAAGAGAACCTCCTTGCGTGAAAATCAACCAAATCAGCTTTAAACCAAGAACTCTATTCCAGTCGGCCAAGCGTTTTAACCCAAGACCACCCACTTCCTTAGGTGTACAGACAGATTCCCAGGAGATTTTGGCTCCTACAGACAGAAGTTCAAGAACTTCTCGACTTGCTCTTGGAGCAGGCTTCTGCTGTTGAGCTTCTGTGAGTCGGATCTGCAAAGTCTTGAACAGAAGATCACAAACTACCAGTTACACAATTTCACCTGGATCATCATCATATCTTGCAGGCAAATAAAACGTTCTTGAGTTTTTAAGCGCACGTTTCTTTTCTCAGTGTCTTCTCCCGCAGTTCCTGGACTGAGGGGTTCTCCAAGGCCAGAAGAAACGTCCAAAGCCTCCAAACCAGAAACCAATACATTCACAAATGGGTGGATCCATTGCTCACAAGAAGCATGCCTCAGTCTACATTCACTTATCTATATGTTGAAAATAATTCAATTTTTGTCAAACTACATTTATAATGTTTATTATTATATGATTTTTATTTTTTTTCTTCTCAAAATCTTTTTATAAAATTTATTAGTTATTTTAAGCGTTACTACATTTATACAATTTTTTTTTGTTGTTCGTGATTGTTGTAATTCTACTATATTTATATTTTTGCATTTGATTAAATTTGGAATATATAGTTAAATTGTCAAAATTTACAAATAGTTCATTGATACATACATACATAAATAAGAAAAGATAAAATTTAACAGAGAACAAACTTTGAAAATAATAAATACAATCTCCGGAGGTGGTAGGTGTGGAGACCACCTCATAAGATTGGCTATGGAGATCATGTAGCACGAGTGGTTCCAAGTATTGACGACCTTGGAGAGATAACTTGTTCTTCTCCAGGATTGCTACGGGTAAGGGCAGGGGAGAGCATCTATCGAACCAAGGAAAAGTTTTGGTGAGATCTATTGAACACATTTTCTTCCATGTCTTTGAAGAAGAATCCAAGGACCATATGACAAACGGCTATGAAGGATGGACAAGAAGACGTTTTTCGGTTTAGGTGCATCAGCAAAGGGAGTTTTACACAAGACTTGGAAAGTTTCTGTGTGGAGATGGAAAGACAAAACATTTGTTTCTACACAGTCGGTGAGCCAATATAGCGAACCAAGACGTTGGGTGTGTGGATACAGAAGAGGCAAACCAGACCGTTACAGCTACCATAGCAAAGCAAGAGGTGCAGAAAAGGGAACTTGACCGTGCGGAATATGCAAGAAGAAGAAGAAGAGCCCAATCATCGCGAGGATCCTCGTAATAGGCTACGAAGAGGAGATCATGACCTCGTGATTGCCTTCGAAGGTTCAACTGTCTTTCCTAGAAACAAGGGGAATCGATTCTGGATCTCGACTTCTTGGACACGGGCCTGAATCTCCGCAGAGATTCTACGGGAAGTCTCTCGAGTATGAGCTCTATCACATCGTCTGGTAGCAATTCCAATTCCACACGATGTCTTTTCTTATCTTATTGATCTGACAGCAGTGCCGGTCCGGACTAATAGATGCCTAAAGGGCAAAAAAAAATCAATGCCTTTAAATGTAACTAAAATTTTAATACATTTTAAGTATGTAATCAAAATAATGTGATATACAATAAAACATAATTTGTTAACAAAAACAAAACAAAATACATAGAGACAAAATCATATTATTCACCAAAATAATGTTTTTATTGATGAACTTTGGATAACTAAATATTTAAGTCAGGTAGTTACAAATCTTATTTTTGTATGTTTTTCTATAAAAAAAACATAAATTGTATAATATAGCAACATATGGTAAAGTTACATTTACATCAACTTATTTTTCTTTTGTTAAGAAAAATGTAGAAGTTGAATAGTTGATAATTTAAATAGTTTGTTGTAATAAATAGGTTTATTGTACAAAGCTATTTTTATCAAAAAGATAGAATGGAAAACAAATGAATATTTTGATCATTAAAAAATCATTCTGAGAAAAAAAGAACAGAAAACAAAATAGGAAGATGAACGCTTGCTTTAAAATATAACTAGGGTTTGCTTAATAAAATGATAGAAGTGATAAGAGCATCTCCATTGAAAGATTACTTAATGGGTTCAGACACATTCCCATATAAACAAAAAATATTATTATAATTGTGGTTTATGAACATGTCTCTTCCAGTTTCACCGTAGTGAATCAATTTAAGCACTATAGCATGGATTTCACGATACATGATGATCCTCGATTGGTCCAGATATTAATTTTTTTTAAGTAAAACAGAAAAAAGAACATTAAAATAATTAAATAGGAATGTTCAGAAAAGGTTCACTGATGTGGTTGCTTTAAAGAATAAAAAGAAAAGCATAAATAACAGAGCATTGTACTGTTCACCTTCCGGACTTAACGAGAAGCAGAGAAGAAATTAAACCACTAAGCTAATGTGAAATATTTATCATTTTTGGCGCCTCTAGATTATATAGAAAGTTTGGTGCCTAAAGCTCATGTTTAACGGGCTTTAGTCCAAGACCGGCTCTGTCTGAGAGTGTCTTTATATATAAGCAGAGTAGCCGACCTATAAGCATTGAAAAAAAAAGGAAACCTCGGAGGACGACTCAACCTCAACCGCCGCGGAAGAAGGTGTTTGGAGCGAAGAGCGGGGGTGGGGGTTTCTTCTTTTGACCCATCCACGATTGGTTAATTCGGATACAAGTTTTAGTCAGCATCCGGCACTGTGGTACGGCTGAGGATTGACAGAGAGGTTTGGTGAGGTAGAAGAAAAAAAGGGGATTTTTACCAACTGAGATTTTACATTGTGATTAGTAATATAGACTGGTTCGGTTTATGGTTGTGAATGGGCATAAGCTGGTTCGGTGTGGTTGAACCGTCTTTTCCGCACGTGGTTACTGTTATGATGATGTCTTGAGTTTTTAGTATTAAATTATTAATATTTTGAAGTATATAGATCTTAACATATAATTTGTTTAGTATCTAAAATAGCTTAGATATTTTCTTTTGGATAAATTATTAAATTTTGACAATTTTACAAAAAGTATAAAAAACATATAGTAAAACATAAAACCAGAAACTATTAGAACAACAATTAACATTCTGGTATTTTTTACATTTCCAACCGGATCGGGTTTTTGATTTGTGTCGGTTCGATTTACTTTAAATAAAGATAAAAATATGATTATATAAAGTTCAGCCAAACCAAATATTATCCCGCGCAGCAGTCGAAAAACCTAGCGCAGCAGTCAGCCATGGACGAATCCGCGAACAAAGTAATTCTTCTTCGATCCTTATGGCTTTCTCAATTAATTGTTCTTCTTCCTAAGATTTTCTGATTAGATCGATTGTAACGTAGGGTCTGGAATCGAAGGGTGGTGATGCACAGATTCAAAATTTCAGGTTCGTTTATTTTTTGAGATATGTATACCTAATTAGATAGATCATGTGTTCTTGTTATTAATTAATATCCTTTGCAATATACTATATAGCATTAGCAGGATTGCGGTTGAGGGATACGACACCTCCCATTCTAGGGAGGATGTTGAAGAGGCCCTGAGAAAACACTTCGCATCACGTGGAATAAAGCTAATACATGCTTTTGCTCCCGAAATCGACTACGATCGTACTATTCTCTGCAGGTTTGTGACTTTTTCCTCCTCCCAATTGATCCCTCTGCTGCTATTCCATACTAAAATTTGTTTTTGTTTTTTTTTATAGATACGGCTTAATCTATGTTAACGAAGAAGATGAATCAGAGGCGTTGAAGCTTGATGGAAGTGACATGGGAGGACGTATTTTACAAGTTACGGCTTACCCTTTTGACAACAATCGCCTTGAGCATGCTTTCTTTCCTACCAAAGCGCAAGACCACTACATACAGCGCACGTAAATTGATTTTTTTTCCTTGTCTTATTTATTAACGAAGAAATGTATCGCTGCCCTGTTGATGATAACATAATATAATGATGTCCTGCTATTTTAGGTTGGAAGTTACAGGATTTGATACTTCCCTTGCTAGGGATGATCTCAAGGAGATGGTACATAGGGTTTTCGCTCGATCCGGTTGTTCTGTTGTCGGGGATGGGTGTGTTTTCGTTTATCTCCATGGACGAGATGCTATTGAAAAGGCTCTGAAACTTAGCGGAGGTTCTGTGGGAGGCCTTAATATTCTAGTTAACGAGGTCCTTCCATTAGAAGATCTGGGCGGTGGCGGTGGCGTATCTCTCGCAAGTACGTTACCTTCTTCATTCTTTTCCTCTCTTTTTTTTTTCTTTTTGAGAAAACAAAGTGTAAAACTGTTCATTCATTCGTATCTTTGTTCGTTTGTTTCAGGTATGTTGGCTATGGCTGAGATTGATGAAGCATCTTGGTTGGCTATGGCTATGGCTAAGAAAGATAAAGCAAATCTGTGTGAGGGAAATCAGATGGCGATCATGACTACGGACTAGAAATCTCTCTCTAAAATGCTGTCTCGTGTTATTTACTTGTCTTGCAATGCCACCTCCTTCTTTTCTCTTGTCTGGATGTTGAATATGTTTTTATGCGCGTGTTGTCTTTTTTTTTATGATAAAACTCATGTAATAACACTTGACAAACTTGGTTGTCCTGTCAAGTTTTTAGTTACTCTAGAAAGACTAAGGTTACTTGACAAAAAAAAAAGAGAAAGACTAAGGTTAACATATCTACCTACGTTCCACAAAATGAAATATTTATCCAAGTCCTCGGCTCCCTACGATCATGGTTATGTTTGGTCTTCCAGCTTTAATTCTCTTTCTCGGCTTCCAAATCTACGCAGCTCTTTTTTGACAAACGCAGCTTCCAACATTTTAGTTGCACTTCCACAATTCGTGCTTTCGTTTGTAATGCATTTTGAAGCGTTCTAAAGTCTTTGAGAGGTTTTGCTCTTGGATGCTCTATTGTTGTTCTTACAACCTTCTTCGCAAAAAAAAAAACATTAGCACTCAGCACTCTAGTCTAGCAATTCTTGCCATGTTGATCTTTTACTTTGAGGCCGGACAGGGGAAAACGACTTTAGGTGCACTTGGTGTGTGAGAGAACTCGGCACTTAATAGATTCCCAATGTTTGACATCTTCAAGCAAATTGTTAATTGAAACATTAGACCCTTTTCTATTTAAAATGAACATTTGAAAATCCCGCCGCCCACACATTTTGTGTTGCAATGCAATGATTAATTAAACCATTTTGTCTCTGTTTCAAAATTGGAAGTTGTGTTACTTAGAATATAAGAATCCCCACAGTTCAGAGTCTCCTATGCTATCTCGAACAATCCATCCTCTCCATGGACGCATCCGTGATCAAAGTAATTATTCTTCGATCCTTATCATCCCTTTCTGTTTCTCGCGAATTAGTTGTTTCTTCATAGCTAGCTAATTAGATCTTATTTGCTTTAGTGTGTAGAAGGTCTGGAATTGAACGGTAGTGATGCAGCGATTCGACAAAGCAGGTTCGTCTCTTTTTTGATATTTGTATATCAAAAGATAGATCATGCGTTCTTTTTTTTTTTTTGAACACAGATCATGTGTTCTTGTTATTGATTAACATCCTTTGAAATATATATATATATATATATATATATATATATATATAGCATTAGCAGGATTGCGGTTGAGGGATACGACACCACCTCCCATCCTAGGGAGGATGTTGAAGAGGCCTTGAGAAAACACTTTGCATCACGTGGAATAAAGCTAATACATGCTTCTGCTCCCCAAATCGACTACGATCGTACTATTCTCTGCAGGTTTGTGACTTTTTTCCTCCTCCTCCAGCTTGATTGCTAATGCTGCAGCTTATTCTATACTAAAATTTGTTTTTTTGTAGATTAGCGTTAATCTATGTTAACGAAGAAGATGAAGAAAAGGCGTTGAAGCTTGATGGAAGTGACATGAGAGGACATATTTTACAAATTACGGCTTACCCTTTTGACAACAATCGCCTTGAGCATTTATTGTCTCCTACCAAAGCACAAGACGATTACCTACAGCACACGTAAATTGATTTTTCTTTTCCTTGAATTGCATCCCTATTTGTTCTTGTCCTATTGATAACATAATATGATTGTCCTGCTATTTTAGGTTGGATGTTACAGGATTTGATACTTCCCTTGCTAAGGATGATATGTTAAGGAGATGGTACGTAGGGTTTTCTCTCGATCCGGTTGTTCTGTTTTCGGGGATGGGTGCGTTTTCGTTTATCTCCGTGGACGAGATGCTATTGACAAGGCTCTGAAACTTAGCGGAGGTTCTGTGGGAGGATTTAAAATTGTAGTTAATGAGTTCCTCCCAATAGAAAAGGTGTGCAGTGGCGTAGCTCTCGCAAGTACGTTACCTTCTTCATTCTTTTCCTTTTTTTCTTGAGAAAACAAAGTGTAAAACCGTTCATTCATTCGTATCTTTGTTTGTTTGTTTCTTTCAGGTATGTTGGCTATGGCTGAGAGTGATAAAGCAGCTGGGTTGGTTATGGCTGAGAAAGATAAAGCAATTTTATGTGAGGGAAATCAGAAGACGATCATGACTACGGACTAGAAATCTCTCTCTGTCTCGTGTTATTTACTTGTCTTGCAATGATTAAACTCTGTAATAACACTGACAAACTTGGTTGTCCAATCAAGTTTTTAGTAACTTAAAAAGACTAAGGTTAACATAAAGAAAAAGACTACGTTCCACAAAATGAAATATTCATCCAAGTCCTCGGCTCCCTTGTCCACCTTAGCCAGTTAAGCTATCTCATTCTTAAAAGTTAACATTTACCTTATCATACACAAGACTCTCTCTGTTCTTGCACTTGGTCTGTGAGAATAAATATCAATCAAGTCATGACTTCAATAGTTCAACTTGTGAACAATGTAAAATTATGAAGAGGCTTACTACTTTATTTCGTATATAAAACTTTCTCATCGTAATCCAAATGTGGAAGGGAATGTTATTGATCATCAATGAAAATGCCTAACAGGGTTTGAAAATCATCTCTCTTACTCCCAACAGGGCATTTGCCCAAATGAAATTCTGAAATTTGCCAAACATGACTCATGTATCAGCAGTGTACTATAAACATTACACAAGTTATAGCAAATAGACAGAAGTAAGTGGCAAATCATCTGTTCATCTAAAACTGTCAATTTTTTTTGCCACAATGTAAATATAAGCAGAAAAGCTGCAGACATACAACTCAAGAAATCCACAAAAAAAAAAATCAGACATTCAAACAACTAATGACTTGGTAGACATGCCACACAAACAATCGGTGCCTTCAAATTCATGCAATCAAAAGTCATAAACAAATAATCATCAGTTTAACACACTAGCTTTGACCTTTTTTCCAGGTTAGAAAAAGTACAAAGTCCTAAGCTTTCGGCTCGGAGAGACCAAAATCCGGTGAGAGAAGCAAGCGGTTGATATTTGAATGAAAGAAGGAGGTTTTGTGGAGCGTGACTTGAATGAGATCGAGACAGGTTAACAACATTCTTTGTGAATTGAATTCGATTTGGAAAAGAGTTTAAGCAGACAACGCTGTCTTTGGACCTACCAACCAAAGGGTTTTTGATGATGTGGCATGTGGTGTTCACAATTCACATAATCGCATTGGTTGACAATGTCACACGTCGACTATAATCAAATTTAGCATAAGTCTCAAGAAAGAACTTACCTTTGTGGGCCTCTCTCTCTCTCTCTCGCGTGACCTATTCTCTCTCTCTCTATTCGCGTCGGCTTTTGGTCTTCTCCGGGAGGTATTTCTCCAAACCCAATTAACGCCGGTGATCGATTAACCCTCGTCCCTACCTATACCACCAAGTGGAAGTCAATGAGAAAATGCTCCTTAATCTCAACGTTTTAGAGATCCATCATACCGACCAAGCCTTCGTTTTCACAATTTCTCGAATTTGTTTCTCACAACCACCGCCATGTCAAGGTTTGTTCCTCAATCTTGGATATTGGATATTCGTAGAGCCCACCCACCCCCAGCTTTATACTTTTTTTGTTGAATTCTGATCTGCTTTTTGATTCCCATTTCCTCGGAGAGATTCCAATTCTCAGATTTTATTTTTCCTGAAATTTTATGTGTAAAGTTTCAAACTTTATACGTCTTTAATGTTAGTCGGATCCTTCTCAAGGCAGCTTTGATGATCCCAAAATCTAGATTTTTTTTAAAACTCAATTCAGGTGTAAAGTTTCCAACTTTGAGGTGTAGTAGATTCTCTTACCTGATGATCTGTTATTGCTTTACTGCAGATTTTTCATCTATAGGCTCGTTGGAAAACACACTCAATCTCTTTTCTCTAACCACATAGAGACAAGATCCCAATGGGGAAGCTTCAGAACTTCTCTAAGGTCTCCTCCGTTCAAAGTTCCCAGTAATAATAATGTGCATCACCACCTGTCGCGGCGTTATTCTACAACCGTCTCTGCAAGAAATGTAGCTACTCATCATGCTCAGGTTGCTTTGAAAAGGCTTCTTCTTCACCGCAACTACTCTATGCGCCAATGGAACTTACCTCGTATCAACACCATCGCTCAAGCCTTCTGCTTGTCTCTCTCCCTCCGTTCCCACCTCTTAATCCCCGGCATCGCCGCCCTCACCTGCGGAAAGCTAGCGTGGGCGCTGCAGAAGAAGAGACCTCCTCCCTTAGATCCCTACC
Organism: Hirschfeldia incana; assembly: GCA_026261945.1. NCBI lineage: Eukaryota > Viridiplantae > Streptophyta > Magnoliopsida > Brassicales > Brassicaceae > Hirschfeldia > Hirschfeldia incana. The sequence goes on from JABCMI010000019.1 coordinate 3,180,076, forward strand.
CTTCGCATAAATCACTCTACACAAGGGCCAAGAACGGTCCCATCTTTCTGACCTCGCTGCTGCTTTCCCTTGTAGAGTTCTTCATCTTGATCGGGAGAGCTTTCTACATATCTTGTCTGTTCACTCCAAGTATCTTGATGGGTCTGGTTGTTGAACTATGCGGGCCAAGGTTTAGGAAAGTGTGGCTCGAGATGGTCCACCGAACTCTCGAAAGAGCGGGTCCCGCTTTCATCAAATGGGGTCAATGGGCGGCTACCAGACCAGACCTCTTCCCCAAGGATCTCTGCAAGCAGCTCTCTAAGCTTCACAGCGACGCTCCTCAGCATAGCTTTGCCTACACCAAGAAGACTATAGAGAAGGCCTTTGGGCGTAAGCTCTCCGAGATATTCGAGGAGTTTGAAGAGGCTCCCCTGGCGTCAGGGAGTATAGCTCAGGTCCATAGAGCTTCTCTGAGGTTTCAGTATCCAGGAGCAAAGTCGAAGTCTTCTTTGGTTGCTGTTAAAGTTAGGCATCCTGGTGTTGGTGAGTCTATTAGAAGAGATTTTGTGATCATTAATTTTGTTGCGAGGGTGTCGACTTTGGTTCCGGCTTTGAAGTGGTTGAGGCTGGACGAGAGCGTTCAGCAGTTTGGTGTGTTTATGTTGTCTCAAGTTGATTTGGCGAGGGAGGCTTCTCATTTGAGTAGGTTTATATATAACTTCAGGAGATGGAAGGATGTCTCTTTCCCTAAACCTGTGTATCCTCTCGTGCACCCTGCTGTTTTGGTCGAGACGTATGAGCATGGAGAGAGTGTGGCTGGTTATGTTGATGGCATGGAAGGAGAAGGACATGAATGGATCAAGACTAGGTTGGCTCACATTGGGACTCATGCTCTCTTGAAGATGCTCCTGGTTGATAACTTTATTCACGCTGATATGCATCCTGGGAATATACTTGTTCGGAAGAAAGCTTCTCGTGGAGTGTTCAAAACAAAGAAGCCACACATTGTTTTCCTTGATGTGGGAATGACTGCAGAGCTCTCTAAGAACGATAGGGAGAACTTGCTTGATTTTTTCAAGGCGGTTGCGCTTAGAGATGGGCGGACTGCTGCTGAGAGAACGCTTAAGTTGTCAAGAAAGCAAAACTGTCCCAATCCAGAGGCTTTCATTGAGGTAATTATCTATATGACTCAAAGTTCTTTATACACTAGAGAACAGTTAGAATTTTCGAATATATGGAGGATGATTCTTTAGTATGTGATGGATGATATGTTTATATTGTGACAGGAAGTAGAAGAAGCATTCAAATTCTGGGGAACCCCTGAGGGAGATTTAGTACATCCTGCAGATTGCATGCACGAGCTACTTGAGAAAGTAAGACGTCACAGAGTTAATATTGATGGGAATGTGTGCACTGTGATGGTCACAACATTAGTTCTCGAGGTGAGTCAAAATCTTTGCTATTTTCAAAGATTTAAGTGTAGGTTTCAGATCATGGAACTTGATATGGAAATGCATTTCTATAGAGCATAGGATCAGTATATAAATTGAACTTGAAGATGTTGCCTTCGAAACTGTTTTGTAGCTTAGAGCATGGTAGCTATAGCCTAGATTAATCAAGTTATAAACTCTGGAGGGATAAGTTTGCTTCGGTCTTATGGTAGTTGATTTTGGTTATAGGGTTGGCAAAGGAAACTTGATCCAGGATACGATGTGATGCACACGCTGCAAACAATGGTGCTGAAAACCGACTGGGCTAAATCTCTTTCTTACACGGTGGATGGTCTGATGGCACCGTAGGAGAAGAAAGGTTTCCATCTTTTTTTTTCAAGTTTTGTTTGTCATCATAATAGGAATCCACAAATTTTACAAATCTTAGATGAGGGAACATAGAAAGAAAGTATATGTTCTTGATGTTCATCGTGTTTATTTTTCTATTCTTTTTTTTTTTAATTTTCTTTTTGTTGTTATGGATTTTGTCATTCTAACAACATAGATTGTATTTACTCCCTGATTGTTCTCTGAACCGAAGAACAACGAACATAAAACAATGAAAAAGACGGCCTGAGAATGGTCTAGAGAATAAAGTGTTTATTTTCATGTATGTCTGTGTGTATCAATCTGATTGTCATCTTCTCCTTTTGGCTTTTCGATTTGATTTTTACAAAGGTTATAAGAGAACCGAACGAGAGAAACATGCCACACACCATACTGTTTCTTCTTATAAACTCGAATTTAAAAGGCTTAATATTTGAACTGAAAGTAGTTCATGATATGATATCCCGAGTCTAATCAGCAACTGTTATCTTATCTGTAAATTACAAAGGCTGTATATGATCATCATCATCACATGCATTATCATTTGTTGAATTGAGCTTAGCGTCCTGTTACAGTTGTGAGGGTCACATCATTGATAGAGACTTTTTGACCACGTTCAGAACAATCAGCCATTCCTCTTCTTGATATAAACGCAGGCTGCTTTGGCTCAGAGAGGTTCGTATTCTCGGTAGTTAGCATCGAAATCACGGTTGAAACACTTGGTCTATCGTTTGCATTTTCTTGCACACATAACAATCCAATCTGAACACATTTTGTTATCTCTTTCACAAAAGACTCATCCAAGACGATTGGATCTGCTAGAGAAGCAACCTCAACGTCATTCCACAGCTTCCACGCCTGTAAAATTCAAATTTACTGGTAAGTTTAAAAGCTAGCAAAGTTACTAAACACTAATTAATACACACTTACGTAAGGTAAAAGGTTGAGATTATTCTCTTCCTTGTAAGAGTTTCTTCTTCCACTTATGATCTCTAGAAATATGACCCCCAAGCTGAAAATATCTGATTTTTCCGAAAATGAACCTTCCATTGCATATTCTGGTGACATATAGCCGCTACAAAAAACAAAATTTTCATTTACAGTGTGTTATGTATTTTGTTGGGTATGGATACTTACTAAGTTCCAACAACCCTTCTTGTGTTAGCTTCATCCTCATTTGCTCGGAAAACTCTTGCAAGTCCGAAGTCAGATATCTTTGGATTCAGATTCTCATCTAACAGAATGTTGCTGGCTTTTAGATCTCTGTGTATGATCTTTAGCCTTGAATCTCTGTGAAGGTACAAAAGACCTCTGCAAATCCCTTCTATTATGTTGAACCGAGTCTTCCAGTCAAGAATCTCTTGCTTCAATGGGTCTGAGAGAAGCTAGCAAAATCATTAGTTTCCACTTCAAGTAAAAAACAGAGCTAAGAAACAGAGGAGATAAGTTTACCAAAAAGATAGGCATCCAAGCTTTTCTTTGGCATGTATTCATATACTAACAACCTTTCTTCACCTTCAATGCAACAGCCAAGTAACTTTACCAGATTTCGATGTTGCAACTTAGAAATCACAACCACTTCGTTTATAAGTTCCTCAAGCCCTTGTCCTGATGCTCGTGAGAGCCTCTTCACTGCAATTTCTTGTCCTTCAGACAAAATCCCCTAAAAAAAATGATTGCCAGTCACTTCATTAGTCCGAGTCTCTGAGATTATCATAAAGATTTCTTTCACAATGCTTTTATGTTACAGATAATGAAGTGGAGTGATGACGTGTGTTGGAAGTTAAGGAAGAGGAAGGTTGTTGAGAAGTTGTTAGAGTGAAGAACGAATAAGAAAATGACGCGTGTTGTAGTCGTTAAGCTTGTAACGGAAACAGAGACTATATAACTCTGTTTCTGCAGTTTAGTTTGATTCATTCAGAAATTGTAAAGTTCTTCTTGAATCTCTTAATAAAATCTGGGAATTACAAGTTCTTGATGTTTTAGAATCTTTCTATCTTTCACGATTCTATACACTTGAGCTACCGTGTGTTGTTTTACGAACGGCATTCGGATTCGTAGAGGTGACATACGTTATCTCTATCAGTGGTATCAGAGCCTTTCGACCTCGGATTACGGCGGTGATCGGAGAGGATGACGGAAACACGATCGAAAGTGGCGGCGAAGGAAACTGAGGGTACGTCGACGAGCAGGATCGATGCGATTGAAAAGGCGATTGCTTTACAGAGTGAGAAAGCATCAGTGATGGATGAGAAACTGCAAACGATGTTGGAGGCGGTTAATGTGATGACATCGCAGCTTCAGAAGAACGCATCGATGAGTGGCGAAGTAAACCAGCAACGAGATGAGGAAGGATTCGTTCAGGAGAGGAACGATCGTCATCATCATCATACCAATAACTCAGGTATAACGAGAATGGCGAAGATCGATTTTCCAAGATTTGATGGTTCTAAGTTGAAAGAGTGGTTGAGTAAGGCGGAGGAGTTCTTTGACATAGCTCATACGCCGGAAGAGAGTAAAGTAGGTATAGCTTCTATTCATTTTGATGGTGATGCTTATGCTTGGCACCTTGCGTTGAAACAAGAAGATGGGAATGTGATGATTCTGAGAAGTTGGAGACTTTATAAGAATAGAATCAAGGAGCGTTTTGAGGAGGTGTTGGATGATCCTATGGCGGAGTTGAAAGAGCTTAAAGAGACTGAGGGAATCACTGAGTATCATAGGAAGTTTGAGTTGATAAGAGCAAGACTTCGTATGTCAGAAGAGTATTTGTTGAGTGCTTACCTTGCTGGACTAAGATTGGAGACTCAGATGCATATAAGGATGTTTCAACCGCAAACTACTCGTCAGTGTTTGGTGTTAGGGAGACTATATGAAATGGCTCATCCACGAAAAGCGTCAACGAGTACTTGGTCTCAGCAGAAGCAACAGAAAGGGTTGTTGACATACAAGAAGGAGGAGGTAGCTAAGCCAAGAGATACAGGAGGAAAGTTACGACCTTTCTTATCTCAAGCAGAGATGAGTGAGAGAAGAGCAAAGGGGTTATGCTACTATTGTGATGAGAAATTTTCACCGGAGCATGCTTTAGTCCACAGGAAGGTCCAACTTTATGCCATGGATGCTACGGAAGTTAATGAAGTAGAAGAGGAAGAAGACGAAGAGGAGAGTGCGGATAGAGAAGTGGCTCATATATCGATCAATGCAGTGGTGGGAAGTACTGATTATACTACGATGAGAGTGAGAGGAACACAAGGAAAAAAAACTCTCTACGTTCTCTTGGATTCAGGTTCGACTCACAACTTCATTGACTCAAAGATTGCTGAAATATTGGGATGTAGAGTGGAGCCTGCAGGTCGTAAACAGGTGGCTGTAGCAGATGGTAGTAAGATTGGAGTGTGTGGTAAAGTCAGTAACCTACGGTGGAAGTTCCAAAACTATGAGTTCAGAGCTGACTTTATGGTGATTCCGCTAGGAGGACATGATTTAGTATTGGGAGTTCAGTGGTTATCTACACTTGGTCCTATCACTTGGGATTTCAAGGAATTGGAGATGTCATTCAAATGGCAGAATAAGAGAGTAATGTTGCATGGAGTTAAAGCGGGGTCAGTAAGGGAAGTTAAAGCAAAGAGGTTGGAGAATACTAAAGAGGAAGATATGCAACTTCATATGATCTACGCATGTGAGGAAGAGGAAATGGAGTTGTGGAATTTGAAAGCAGAGGCAATAGAAGAGTTGGAGGATAAGGAAAGGCTGGAACTAGAGTTGTTAACAGAGGAGTATAAGGTGATCTTTGAGGAACCCACTCAACTACCACCGTTCCGTGACAATCATAACCATAAGATCACACTGATGGAGGGCTCTAACCCAGTGAACCAAAGACCATACCGTTACGCAGTTTATCAAAAGAATGAGATTGATAGGATGGTGAAGGAGTTACTCAAAGCAGGGACAGTTCAACCGAGCTCAAGCCCGTATGCATCACCGGTGGTTTTGGTTAAAAAGAAAGACAGTACGTGGAGGTTGTGTGTAGATTACAGGAAGCTTAATGGGATGACAGTCAAGGATCGTTTTCCTATTCCCTTGATAGAGGATCTTATGGATGAGTTGGGAGGATCTTGTGTATATTCTAAGATCGATTTGAGAGCTGGGTATCACCAGGTGCGTATGGATCCTCAGGATATACACAAGACTGCTTTCAGAACACACAGTGGTCACTACGAGTACATGGTAATGCCTTTTGGTCTTACCAATGCACCTGCAACTTTTCAGGGATTGATGAACCATGTGTTCAGAGAGTATCTAAGGAAGTTCGTACTCATTTTCTTTGATGATATTCTCATCTATAGTGCTACTGTGGAAGAACATTTGGTACACTTGAAGCTTGTGTTTGAGGTGATGAGAGTGAACAATCTGTATGCCAAGCGAAGTAAGTGTGCATTCATGACAAGAAGAGTAGAGTATTTGGGGCATTTCATTGAAGCTCAAGGGATTTCTACTGATCCTAGCAAAGTAAAAGCAGTAGCAGAATGGCCTGTACCGAAGAATTTGAAAGCTTTGCGAGGATTCTTGGGGTTGTCAGGTTATTACAGAAGATATGTGGAGGGTTATGGCATTATAGCAAGACCTCTAACAGCTTTAACAAAAAAGGATGGTTATTGTTGGAATGCGGAAGCACATGAATCATTTGAACGTTTGAAGCAGGCTCTGTGTAATGCACCTGTCCTGGCATTACCTCGTTTTGACTTACCTTTTGTTGTGGAAACTGATGCGTGCAAGGAAGGTATTGGGGCGGTGTTGATGCAGGAGGGAAGACCATTGGCTTATATCAGCAGACACTTAAAGGGTAAACAACTCAACCTGTCAATATATGAGAAGGAACTGTTAGCAGTGGTCTTTGCAGTACAAAAATGGAGGCATTACTTGTTGACTAACCATTTTGTCATCAAGGCTGATCAAAGAAGTTTGAAGTACTTGTTGGAGCAGAGATTGAACACACCAATACAGCAACAGTGGTTACCTAAGCTTCTGGAGTTTGACTATGAGATCCAGTATAAGCAAGGGAAGGATAACGTTGCAGCCGATGCGTTATCAAGAGTAGAGGGTGCAGAGATATTGCATATGGCAATGACGGTATTGGAGTGTGATCTGTTGCAGAAGATACAAGAAGCCTATGTGAGTGATGCAGTGGCTACAGAGATGATTGAGAAATTGAAGAAGGATCCCACTAGCGTTAAAAAGTATTCTTGGGTTAACAACGTGTTGAGAAGAGGAAGTAAGATTGTGGTACCCAATGTAGTGGAGATCGATAAATATGATATTGGAATGGTTACACTGTTCTAGTCAAGGTGGTCATTCTGGGAGAGAAGTGACACGACAAAGAGTGAAGGGATTGTTCTATTGGAAGGGATTGGTGAAGGACATTCAAGCGTATTTGCGTAGCTGCAGTGTCTGTCAACAGTGCAAATACGATGTAGCAGCGTCACCAGGTCTGTTACAACCATTACCAATCCCAGAAGCGGTGTGGACTGATATATCAATGGATTTTATAGATGGTCTTCCACATTCTTTTGGGAAAACGGTGATTTTTGTAGTCGTGGACCGTCTGAGTAAGGCAGCTCATTTCATTGCCCTTGCTCATCCTTATACAGCAGCATCAGTAGCTCAAGCCTTCTTGGATAATGTGTATAAGCTACATGGGTTTCCAAGGTCGATTGTCAGTGACAGAGATACAGTATTCCTCAGTGACTTTTGGCAAGAGTTATTCAAGTTGCAGGGATGCTCTCTCAACATGTCAACAGCGTACCATCCTCAAAGCGACGGTCAAACCGAGGTAGTTAACAGGTGTGTGGAAACCTATCTCCGATGTATGACGAGTGATCGACCTGCTATGTGGAGTAAATGGTTGCCTCTAGCTGAGTATTGGTACAACACCAACTTTCACACATCGACGCAGGTGACTCCATTTGAAGTAGTTTTTGGTCAAGCACCTCCTGTTCATCTTCCTTACTTGCCTGGTGAGTCGAAGGTGCAAGTTGTGGCTAAGTGTTTGGAAGATCGTGAGAAAACATTGTTGCTTTTGAAGTTTCACTTGTTGAGGGCACAACATAGGATGAAGCAACAAGCAGATTTGCATAGATCAGAGAGAAGCTTTGAGATTGGAGATTGGGTCTATGTGAAACTCCAGCCGTACCGTCAGCATTCAGTGGTAAGGAGATCAAATGAAAAGCTATCTCCAAAGTACTTTGGTCCTTACTACGTTTGTGATAAGGTGGGAACAGTGGCGTATAAGTTGAGATTTCCTGAAGAAACAAGAGTCTATTCAGTGTTTCATGTTTCTCAGTTGAAACGAGCAGTGGGTGATGTTTCGACTTCAACTCAGCTTCCTTCGATAGTGGTTGATGATATGGTTCGTCGTCCTGAACGTATTCTGGAACGGAAGATGGTACAACGTCAAGGAAGAGCTGTGACATTGGTCCTTACGAAATGGGAAGGTCAAAACGAAGAGGAAGCTACGTGGGAATTGTTGTTTGATTTGCAGAAGAAGTTCCCTGATATTGAGTTCTGAATCTTGTGGACAAGTTTCTTTGGAGAGGGGAGATTTGTTACAGATAATGAAGTGGAGTGATGACGTGTGTTGGAAGTTAAGGAAGAGGAAGGTTGTTGAGAAGTTGTTAGAGTGAAGAACGAATAAGAAAATGACGCGTGTTGTAGTCGTTAAGCTTGTAACGGAAACAGAGACTATATAACTCTGTTTCTGCAGTTTAGTTTGATTCATTCAGAAATTGGAAAGTTCTTCTTGAATCTCTTAATAAAATCTGGGAATTACAAGTTCTTGATGTTTTAGAATCTTTCTATCTTTCACGATTCTATACACTTGAGCTACCGTGTGTTGTTTTACGAACGGCATTCGGATTCGTAGAGGTGACATACGTTATCTCTATCATTTTACCTTGTAAACAGGGCCAAATCCGCCTTGCCCGAGCTTGTTTATTAGAGAGAAGTTATCGGTTGATGTAGCTAACACTTTAAACTCAAAAAGAGGAAGATCTTTGAGCTTGACTTGGTTAGAAGCAGACTCGTTATCACTTGTAAGTGCTTCCATTCTTCTAAATAATAGCTCAGCACTTGTATCTTTCTCTGCTGTTAAGACAAACAAGTTATGATTCAAGAAACAATCGACTATTATCATCGAGTAACAAAACTCTAACCTGGACGCTTTTTGAATTTACGGCATGCCAAAAGAACGCCGACCACAGCAACAAGCGCAACGCCTAGCACTGGAGCTGTGATCATAAATGCTCGCTTACTATGTGTTTCTACAAGATCTGTTGAAAAACAATAAAGTCAACGAAGTCAAACTAATTGGAGAAGAAGAAAGCAAGCGAGGCTAATAGACTCTATTCTACTCACTGAGTTCGGAATGCGCAACCCGAATGTAAAGATCAATTCCACTTTCCAAGAATGATTGCATATCAACTAAGCTACCACTCCAAAGCATGCATCCTATTCCGTGGTCATAAGCATAAGCCGTGCAAGAACAGTTATCTGTACATTGTTTAGGACAAGCTTGCTCATTAGCTAGAGACAGTTCCGCATTGGCAGGTACTTTCATCTTCTGCATTTTCAAAAACCCATCTCCTTTGCACTGCAACGGAACTCTTCTCACACATTCATTACTCCAGCTCCCTCCATTCCACTCTGTGATATTCTTCGGCACAAACCCATTTACGCATTTACAAGGCGGAACTTCTCGCAAACTGCAGCTCGCGAATGGACCACATCTACCGTATGCATCACACGTTGTCGATGGAATAATGGTATCGATCTTCCAAGCTCTCATAGAAGTACTCCAACTTCTAATATATATAGTTCCATCAGGATCCAAGTTCATGTGATACATGAAAGAATCATTAACATATGACATTGATACTGTTCCTTGGTTATCACTGTTAAGGTTAAGCACATCAAGAAACAGAAGAGACACCAAATTCGGTAATCCCATGAAAATCTGACCGTTCCAAGGTCCGCTACGCCAGACTGGGACACTGTTCTTCCAGATCAGAAGCCCAAAAAATGTGAAAGGAGAAAGACCAGCTGTATAGCTCCCTGGTGAAGGATCTACATAGCTTCTCCATGAAGTAAGCTTTAGATTCTCTCTGGCCCGGTTGTCGGTCCCAAGATTCATTCTTGGCAATAAAGAATTATAAGGATGCTCGAAACTCTCCCACAGAATCTCTCTGTTGTCTTGTAACCTAAGATTCCCATTATCCATTAGCTGAACCCATGTTGCATTTGAAGCCATTGGTACTGTGACGTTGGTCGACCATAGAAGGTGGTTTCGACCATCCGTGATCACAAGATTTCCATCGTCAGAGATGGAAACAACACCGGAAGTGTTGTTGATGGGATTGTCCTTGTTAGCAACCCAAACCACAGTTTGAACTGGAACCTTATCGTACCAGATCCCAACATAACGTAACCGAGAAGTGGAGTTTAAAGGAGTGAAGAAACCGAACCTGAAAATACCGTTGTGGCAGAGCAGTGTCTCTGAGTCTTTGATCGGAGTTGAAAATCTGATTTTGTCTTGACCGAAACAGAACCTTAGGGAGAAGCAAGAGAATGCTGCAAGTAGAAGAAGAACAATGTGACGACGTGCGTTTAGTAGAACCACTACCATAACTATTTGAAACGGAATGGTTCCAGTTTTGCTGTGTTGTTTGTTCTCTTTGGAAGATCTTCCTCTAAGTGTGGTAAGTCTTTGTCTCTATAAGAATATTTAGAATATGATGTGATACATTGAGTCCTATGAAATCCAGTAGTAATAATGTAATGGAAGGGAAACATGCGGTCCAAGAAAAGGGGCATTTACTTCATCAAAAGTCTTCAGAGAAGGTCATCAATTATCATATGAACATCATAATGTGCTGTGCATGTCATTCATCAGTGTACTTGATTTTCTTTGTCTTTTTGTGAAGTCACATCCTAATTATTCTTTTGACAAACATGTTTTAGAAATTGTGTTCAATTATTTCACTTAAAGTTCAAATACTAGAACTATCTTGAGTTGCATTGCCGACATACTAACTGTAGATTTGGTCCTGGTATTTAGTATTCACACCATTGTTCTACCATGTCAGAAAACAAGTTGCAAAAGTCTATATGCATGGGTTATTTTAGTATTCCATTGTTCTACCTACCTTCTCAGAAAAGAAGTTGCAAAAGTATTCATGCCATTGTTCTCTTTGTGGTTTTGTTTGGGTGTAATTACTAAACCATGGCTGCTAAAAAAAACCCCGAAACAAATGTGAAGGTTCTTGTGTAGTTAATGAATCCATGAAAGTAAAATGAAAAAGGGTGACAAAATATTATTACCAAATAAAAATGAAGAAATTGTTATATGATTCTATCATTCTAAACTTAACATTTAACAAAAAGAAAAATCTACAAGATGTAGACGTATTCCGAAATATATGCTGTAATTTGATATAATAATTTTAGTTTTAAAATAGAAAAAAATAATTTTTGTAAAATTTATTATAAATCATCTATATAAGAACAATTATGAAGTGTATAAATTACAATTTAATACAATCGAACAAATTTTAAAAATATATATTGGTTTGATAATTATATGTTGGACAATGCTTATAATTTGTTAATAAAAGATGTATGTACTTTCAGGTTAGATTCTAGATTTAGTTTCTTATATTAACTTAAATTTACTTATAAATATTTAGTAATTTAAAATTTACAATATTTCATATTTGATACATGATAAATTAAGAGTTTTTGGTTATCAAGTGGACATTTAAGGTTTGAGGTTTGAGGTTTGTGGTTGAAAAATATATCAACCAAAAACTCTTAATTTATCATGTGTATAATGTAAACTAAAATACTTGAACTTAGCATAAAATTTTTCTGCGAAGTAACTTCAAGTTAACATAAAATTTTTCTGTGAAGTTCATGTATATCTCTGCGGTTGAATTCAAAATTTAAACTGTTGTAGTAATAACAAACCTGTAATCAGTGAACCTAGACATAACTTATTTGAAATGCTTCTCTTATTCCTTAATCAAACAGTTAAACATATAGTTTCTCAAAACATATATATCATAAACAGACAGAATGGCTTTGGATGAGCTTAACGTCCTGTTACAGTTGTGAGGCTCACATCATTGATAGAGACCTTCTGACTACTCTGGTCAGAACATTCAGCCTCATAAACTCCTTTCCTTGCTATAAGCGCAGGCTGCTTCGGCTTAGGGAGGTTCCTGATCTCAGTAGCTAGCATCCAGATCACAGTTGAAACACTTGGTCTATCGTTTGCAACTTCTTGCACACATAACAATCCAATCTGAACACATTTCGTTATCTCTTTCAGAAAAGACTCATCCAAAACTGTTGGATCTGCTAAAGAAGCAACCTCCCCGTCGTTCCAAAGCTTCCACGCCTGAAAAATCCAAATTTGCAGGTAAGTTTCAAAGCTAGTAGCGTTACTAAACACTCAAGTACACACTTACATAAGCTAAAAGGTTTAGGTCATTTTCTTCCTTGTGAGAGTTTCTTCTCCCACTTATGATCTCTAGAAATATAACCCCCAAGCTGAAAACGTCTGATTTTTCAGAAAATAAACCTTCCATTGCATATTCCGGTGACATATAGCCGCTGCAATAACAAAATTTTCATTCAAGTTGTTAATGATAAAACTGATCACAATGAATGGATACTTACTAAGTTCCAACAACCCTAATTGTGTTAGCTTCATCTTCATTTGCTGGGAAAACTCTTGCAAGTCCGAAGTCAGATATCTTTGGATTTAGATTCTTATCCAGCAAAATGTTGCTGGCCTTTAGATCTCTGTGTATGATCTTTAGTCTTGAATCTCTGTGAAGGTACATAATACCTCTGCATATTCCTTCCATTATGTTGAAGCGAGTCTTCCAGTCAAGAATATTTTGCTTTAATGGGTCTGAGAGAAGCTAGCAAAAGCATTAGTCTTCTCTTCAAGTAAAGATAGAGTTAAGAAAAAGAGGAGATAAGTTTACCAAAAAGATAGGCATCCAAGCTTTTCTTTGGCATGTATTCGTATACTAACAACCTTTCTTCACCTTCAATGCAACAGCCAAGTAACTTCACCAAATTCCGATGCTGCAACTTCGAAATCACAACCACTTCGTTCAAAAGTTCCTCTAGCCCTTGTCCTGACGCCCGTGAGAGCCTCTTCACTGCAATTTCTTGCCCTTCAGGTAACTTCCCCTAAAACAAAAAAAATTGCCAGCCACTCAACTAGTCTGAGTTTATTGATACCTCTTATAAGAAGGATTCTTGTTCAATGCTTATACCTTGTAAACAGGACCAAAACCGCCTTGTCCGAGCTTGTTTATTATAGAGAAATCATCGGTTGCTGTAGCTAACACTTTAAACTCAAAAAGAGGAAGATCTTTGAGCTTGACTTGGTTAGGAGCAGACTCTTTATCACTTGTAAGTGCTTCCATTCTTTTAAACATTAGCTCTGCACTTGTATCTTTCTCTGGGGCTGCTAAGGAGAAAAATGACAAAGTATGATTCAAGAGAAACATTGAAGCAAACAGTCTGAAACTATGATCAAGGAGTAAACAAAACTCTAACCTGAACGCTTTTTGAATTTACGGCATGCGAAAAGAAAGCAGACCGTAGCAACAAAAGCAAAGCCTAGCACTGTTGCTGTAATCATCATTGCTCGCTTACTATGTGTATGTGTTTCTACAGGATTACTTGGTGTTTCTACAAGATGCGTTGAAAAATATAAAAGTCAAAACTAAATGGAGAAGAAGAAAACAATAAAGACTATTAGAGTGAGTTTAGTTTACTCACCTTGTCCGGAATGCGCAAGACGAATATAAAGATCAGTACCAGTCCTCAAAGATGATTGCATATCAACCAAGTTACCGCTCCAAAGCATGCATCCTATTCCTTGATCATATGCATAAGCTGTGCAAGAACAGTTATCTAAACAAACTTGAGGACAATCCTTCTCAGTAGCTAGAGACTGTTCCGCGTTGGCTGGTACTTTCATCTTCTGCATTTTAGAAAACACATCTCCTTTTCCTCCTCCACCACCACCAGTACTTGCATTGCACCGCAGTGGAATACTTCTCACACATTCACTACTCCAGCTCCCTCCATTCCTCTCTGTTTTATTCCTCGCCACAAACCCTTCAACGCATTTACATATCGGAACTTCCTTTGGACTGCAGCTCGCGAATGGACCACATCTACCGTATGCATCACAAGTTGTCGTTGGAATAGGGGTGCCGGTCTCCCAAGCTCTTGTAGTAGTACTCCAACTTCTTATATATAGAACTCCATCAGGATCCAAGTTCATGTGATACATGGGAGACTCAGTAGCATATGACACTGTAAATGTTCCTTCATTATCATCACTGATAATATTAAACCCATCAAGAAACAGAAGAGCTACCTCATCTTCTAAGCCGAGGAAAATCTGACCGTTCCAAGGTCCGCTACGCCAGATTGTGACATTGCTTTTCCAGATCATAAGCTCACGAAACGGGAAAAGGGAGACACCAGCTGTATAGTTCCCTGTTGAAGGATCTGTATAGCTTTTCCATGAAGTAACCTTTAGATTCTCTCCGGTTCTGTTGGTGGTCCCAATGGTCATTGCTGGCAAGAAAGAGTTATAAGGATGCTTAAAACTCTCCCATAGAATGTCACCCTTGTTTCTGTTTTCTTGTAACACAAGATTCCCGTTGTCCATTAGCTGAACCCATGTAGCATTTGGACCCACTGGTACTGTGACGTTGGTCGACCATACTATGCGGTCTCGACCATCCGTGACCACGAGGTTTCCATCGTCAGAGATAGAAACAACACCGGAAGAGTCTTTGATTGGAGTGTCCTTGTTAGCAACCCAAACAACAGTTTGAACTGGAACCTTAGCGTACCAGATCCCAACATAACGTAAATGACCAGTAGAGTTTACAGGAGTGAAGAAACCGAACCTGAAAATACCATTGTTGCAGAGAAGTGTCTCTGAGTCTTTGATAGGAGTTGAGACGGTGATTCTGTCTTCACCGAAACAGAACCTTAGAGAGAAGCAAGACAATGCTGCAAGTAGCAGAAGAACAAGAAAACAACGTCTGCTGAGTAGAATCACCATAACTACTATTTGAAACGGAATGGTGTTAATTTTTCTTTGTTGTTTCTCTTTGGGATATCATCCTCTAAGAGAATCCAAACGGCAGGCCAATTAATAAAGTAGTCGTTTTGTCTCTATAAGAAGACTTTAAAGTAGTCGTTCTCTTTTAATGCAGACAAGATTTGGAATGTGACAAAGAAAGCGAGAGGACTACTTGTCTCTACTTGTTTACTTGCAGAAGTGACCTAATCTATATAGCATACACCCCTAAAACAAACAAAAACGATAGTAATGTTCTAGTCTCTCTGTCAAGACAGAACCTACTACTATGGCTTCTCAAGAACATGAGTCAGTTTTGTTTTCTTTCAGCTTGTTCCATCCAGTTAAGTCAATGCATGTCGGCAGTGGCCGACCTATAACTTTTTTCTTACCGTGTCATAAATTACATTAATTATTTAATTTTAAATATTTTAATTTAAAATATTATTAAAATAGTAATTATGTATAATATTAAATTTTGAATTTTTGTTTTAAATAAAAACTCACTAAACATTATTTGTAATGACATGTTTTAGGAGTATATAAGATGTCATAAACCTAACTGTAACATGTTTTGTCCGAATTTGTGGACTTAGTAATTTTACAGAAATCTTGAAATAGACATAATATCAATTGAAAAATCAATAGACTAAATTATATTCATGCTTTATAACAATTAATTAAATATCAATTTATATACGATAATGTTTTTATTAAAGAAAATATTTTTGAATTTTTTAACCACAATAACATATATTTGATTACGTAAAATAAACTTGAAAACATTCATATATATAAAATAAATTTACAGGAATTTTTACTTATCTTAAAATTATTATTTTTTAGATAACATAATTTAGATTCTTTTTAGGTAATGACATATCAAATTAATGAATTTTGTTTTTAATTATAAGTAATTATATATTAACAAATTTAATCTAATTATTTATTAAAGGTAATAGAGACTTTAGAAGTTTTAACTTTTAGAATAAGAAAGAAAAATCACTTTGAAAATAATAATATAAATATTTATGAATTCTTGCAACTTTTTCAGAAATTAACACAATAAGTATTTCTGATTGCCCTAAATTGTTTTATCTTGTGTGATATTTATTATATTAAAATATAGTCGATATAAATTTCTAAACTAAATATAATATAAAATAAGATTTTAACATTACTATTTATATTATAAATTAAATTACAATAATACTAAAATATTATTGTTAACAAAATAATTACTCTCAAGATAATATAAGTTAAATCATTAAATTATTTATTAAGAATATTTTGATTTTTTTTTGCCAATTTGTTTTAGAAATTATCACAATGTGTAATTTTGATTGTCTTAAGATATTTTTTTAAGAAATAGATAATCCATTCTATATAATATTAAAATATGGTTATATTAATATTATTAAACCAAATATAATATAAACATATATATAATATTTTAATAATACTAAAGTAAACATAGTAAAAATTTAACTATGAAGTGATTTTGCTATTATGAATTATACTATTAGAGTTATTAGTTATTACTATATTTGGCAAGAAAAATAAAGTAATAACTAATCATTCTTATATCATCATTAAAGTTAACTGTCTAGATAAATTTTGGAAATAATTTTGAAATACATTTCACTAACTAATAACTCATATATTACTATTAATATATATATATATATATATATATCACATTATTAAACATAAACTAAATTTAGTTACTATTATTATTTACATCAACTTACATTTTGTATTATAAATAAAAAATATATTGCATCAAAATTAATTGTAAGTTCAACAAATAAAAAAATATTGCACATAAAATGTTTTTGTTGATACTTAAATGATTAAGTATTTATTGGTTCATTAGATTAACTAATATAATGATTTTTAAAATATTTAAAGGTTAAAGAATAAATATAAACTATTTTTCTTAAAAAAATCTTTTAATTATGATATATGCACATAAGACAGAAAAACTCCTAGTTATTATACATATTTTTTTTTGTCAATAGTGTGATAATTGTAAAATTGTTAACTAAATTTTAAGACAATATTTAATTTGGATTAGTGAAAAAAGAGCAATTTTGGTGGAAAATAAAGGAAGATAACAAATTAAAAGAATGCTAAAGAAGGAAAAAATGAGCATACGTGGCAGGAAGTAACAAATCAAAAAAACGGTAATACCCTGGACGCTTGATAACTTAGCTTCTAGATTTTAGACTCATAGGATTTTTTTTCTTACAGAAATTATGTTGGTGGATTTATAAAGATAATATAAAGATTGCTATTAAATTTCTTACAAAGCCGGACGGATCTCTCACAGCTTCTCTTGAGGAGGTGCATGAACTGGCAATTGATCATTTTCAGACAATGTTGACTACTATCCGAGGCGCCTTCTGTCCTCATCTTCCGGAATTTCTAGATGGTCTTATAGTGATCAAATGTTCGCAGGCTCAGCATTCACAGTTCGTCTCTGCCTTCTCCGATGACCAAATCCAGAGTTGTCTCTTTAAAATGCCGAGAAACAAGACCCCGGGTCCGGACGGCTTCCCGGTTGAATTCTTCAAAGGTGCTTGGGCTATTATAGGCAATGAGTTTTTGGCGTCGGTGAGAGACTTCTTTATCCGCTGCTTTATGCCTACCTCTTTGAACGCAACGTCATTAATCCTTCTTGCGAAGCGCCCGGGAGCTGACAATATCAAGGAATTCAGGCCGATAGCCTGCCTGAACACTCAGTACAAGCTAATCACGAGGCTGCTATCAAACAGGTTGAAAGCTACTCTGCCTGGCTTGATCTTACCAAACCAAACAGCGTTCGTCTCAGATCGCCTGTTGGTAGAAAATGTGTTGCTGGCCTCGGAAGTCATCCATGGATATCACAGATCCTCTAGCCAACCAAGGATTACTCTGAAGGTAGACATTGCCAAAGCTTTCGACTCGGTTAGATGGGATTTTGTCTTGAGTGTTCTTGCAGCCTATGATATTCCAGAGTTATTCATATCGTGGATAAAAACATGCATTTGCTCTCCTTCCTTCTCGGTAAGCATTAATGGTGTTTCGTCTGGATATTTCAAAAGTAAGACGGGGCTTCGACAGGGTGATCCTTTATCACCTATTCTTTTTGTGATGATGATGAATATCCTATCCTTAATGCTGAATAAAGCTGCTTCAGAGGGAGCGTTTGGATATCACCCTGGTTGTGAGGAGTTGGAGTTAAACCATCTTTGTTTTGCAGACGATTTGCTGATCTTTTTAGATGGCTCCGAAGATTCATTGGAGGGAGTTCTGAGGGTCCTCGCTGACTTTGAACTTATATCAGGTCTATCAGTCAATATTGCAAAGACTTCTCTGTTCTGTTGCGGGGTTTCAGATGCTATTATTGATAGGTTCCACTCTAGATTTGGCTTAACGCAAGCCTCCTTGCCTATCCGGTATCTTGGTCTTCCATTAAGTTCTAAAAAGCTATCCTTAAAAGACTATGATCCCCTTCTTCTTCAAGTCAAAAGGAAGCTTGGGTCGTGGACTTCAAAGACATTATCTATGGCTGGGCGACTCACGCTGATTTCTTCGGTTATTGCCGGTATTACAGGTTTCTGGATGGCTGCGTTCCTACTACCCAAATGTGTAATGAAGAAAATCAATAGCCTCTGCAGCTCCTTCCTCTGGCATGGCACAATAGGCATCTCCACAGGTGCTAAGGTATCATGGGAAGCGTTATCTATACCAAAGGCTGAGGGAGGCTTAGGCTTGCGTAATATTATGCGAAAGGAGTTTTCTCTCTCTTCTCGAGGGCGAAATAATAGACGATTTCTCAGCCTCCTACTTTCTTCTTTCCGTCGTGCTAGGTCATCCTTCCGATGACTCAGCCATCCCCACCGCCTCCTTTACCGCCAGATCCAGTCGCCCCTGCGACTGTGTCTCCTAATCATGTTCTCTCTGCTCCAGATCTTCCCGTTGGTTCTGGTCCTTCACAAGTTGGGACACCGACCTCTTCCTTTCTGGGTTCTCTGAACCAGGCAACTCCTTCCGCCACGGCGGTCGGTTCCAAGGCTGGAAACAGCGTTCCTCCAGCAACTACCTCTTCGCCTCCTAAGGTGTCGGGGTCTACTTCGGCTGAGAACCAGGGCCCTTCAATCCCAGATCCAGCGCTTCCTCAGAACGAGGGTTTCAATTGGGCAAAAAACCTACACTCAGCTGCTCGCTTCCCAGTTACTGAGGTCCCTGTTTCTACGTCCGCCGAGGGTAAACCTAGAGTTCGTATTTCAAATGCAGTCTTCGAGAGAGGAGCAAAACTTCACAGTGACTACATTGTTGGTATTTTTTATGGCAAAGCCCCATCGTATGGAAAGATTTGGGGAGTGCTAAACTATCTATGGGGTAAAGACAAAAGGGTCACCATTCATCACTTGTCGAAAAACGCATATCTCTTTTACATCCCCTCGCCGACGCTGCGTAATCGCATTCTCCAACATGAGCTTTGGCGTGTAGGAGACTCTCCTTTCTTCGTGACTAAGTGGAAATCAGAATTTAGCACTAATCCTCCTTCCCTCGATAAGGCTCCGGTGTGGGTAACACTGCAAGGACTTCCTTTTGACCTGATAACTCCAGAAGGTCTGAGCTCGGTTTGTTATCCTCTGGGAAGAGTTGTAGACTCCAAACCCTTTACGAGTATCTCTTCGGCTGAGGTGAAAGTAGTGGTGGATCTTACAAAGCCTCTTCCTCCCGAAGTCGAAGTGGAATGTGACGATGGCAATGTGATCCTTGTTCAAGCCATATACCCCTGGCTACCTCCCCTCTGTTCCATATGCAACCAGATAGGCCATAAGGCAAATTTATGCCCTTCGATCCCATCGCCTGAGAAGCAAAAGGAAAAGCAGAGAGGAAAGCAAAAAATTTACTCCGAAAATCAAACTGGTAAACAAAACGAAGCTTCCACTACCTTCGAATGGCGTCCCAAAACCTCTGTAGAAAAAGGTTTGACAACAGAAGTGGACGGCTCTAGCTCGTCGAACACAACTACTGCGCCAGCCCCCCCTTCAATGGAGTCAGTTCAGACTACCGTGGTATCTTCAGAGCTGCCAACGTCGGAACTAGCTCTCACTTCTCCTGATCAAACTGTCTTAAACAGTGGCCTTCCTCGCCACACACCTCAATCAGATGAAGTACCTTTCACTCAGGTTTCAGCCAGAGCGTCGGCTAAGGGAAGAGCTTTTGTTTCTACTTCTGAACAAGTGGTCACCCCTAATGCGTTTCAAGCCCTTCTGATTGATGCTCCTCGTGAGGTTGACCAGGACAAGATGATAGTTTGTGTTAATAAGGAAGCTTCTCCTTCTTCCTCTGGCTTGCTTAATCGTAATCAGAAGAAAAGAAAGCTTCGTAACTCTCCGGTTCACGGTGGTATACTTCCCATTGCGTGGAAGGAAAATCACCCCAACTAATAATATCAATGTCAGGTACATTTTTTTGGAACGTGCGCGGAATTAATGATCCATCAAAGCATAGCCCACTATCTAGCTGGCTGTTCAGGAAACCAGTATCTTTTGGGGCGCTTTTAGAAACTCACGTTACGGTAGCAAGCAAGCAGCATATTTTGTCAGCTATTGGAGGGGGTTGGTCTCTAGTAACCAACGAAGAGTTCTCTGACTTGGGGAAGATTTGGGTTATCTTCAAAGCTTCAACTCAAGTTCGAGTGCTATACAAGGATTTACAATCTATCACCTGTGAAATAACTATGGAGGATGGAGCCGTTTTTATCTATACTGCAGTTTACGCTTCTAATGATGAGGAAACACGGAAGGAGTTATGGATTTCTCTCAGGGATACCTCGGCATCATTTGATCTTCAAAGCAAGCCATGGCTAGTTGTTGGAGATTTCAACGAAATCTTACACCCAGATGAAACATCCAATGCCAGCATCATAACCACTTCGAGAGGTATGCGCTCCTTTGGGGATTGTTTATCTGATATTGGACTTTTTGACCTACCTTGGTCAGGTCCTAAATTCACATGGCTCAACGGCAGACCTTCAGACCCTATCAGCAAAAAACTGGACCGTTGCTTGGTGAATGGCAGCTGGTTACTAAACTACCCGTCTAGCCACTGTATGTTTGGAGCTCCTGAGTTCTCTGATCACTCACCGGGATTTATCAAGTTCACTTCGGACCCTCCAGCTTTTGGGACACGGCCTTTCAAATTCTATAACCTGCTTCTCAAAAACATCCAGTTTCTAGAAAAGGTGGAGATCTCTTGGTTAGATGTTGGGTTTCAAGCAGGTACGCTGAGGGATTTTGGGTTTAAGTTAAAAAGCCTCAAGCGGCCTTTGAAAACACTGTTGAAAGAAAACTATAGTGAATTAGAGAAAAGAGTTGTGGTAGCTCTGGAGGATCTTTCCGCTAAACAGCTTATGGCTCTGAATGACCCCTCCCCCGCAAATATAAAGATTGCATTTAGAATTGAATTTGTATCTAACCAAAATACAACAGTTGTCTTCAAAATATCTCTGATCCCAATCCAGCAAAAGCTTTCTCTAAGATTTTGTTTATTCTTTTTCTCCATACTCTCTCTTCCTCCTCTTTCTTTGAGATTTCTCTGAGATTTCTCTATTAAATTCAAAAAAAAACTCACCAAATGTGAGTGGTCTACACATGCTAAACTCAGTTAATATGCAATTGTCTGTTTTTACCAGAATTCTGCAGATTTAAAACATTCAAAAGTCAAACCAGATATTATACAGATTTTAATTCACGGGATCGTTTGCTTCATCAGTCCTCGCATGATTCACTTGATTTTGTTGATTCTAATGTTGAATCTTAGTATTGAGTTTTCTCTTTCTAATGTTGAATCTTAGAATTGAGTTTGCTCTTTACGACATTGTCAACCCTGATATTCATTTGGACTTATTGTCAAGTATCACAAGACCATAAAATATTAGCCTAGCCGGTCAATATTTTATTTGCATCAGGTACAAAATATATTAATCGGCTAACATTTTTTTCACTTAAAGCGATAACTTTTAGAATTTTTGCTTAGCCGGATACTTTCTGAATGAACCAAGTGTTGTAACTATTGACCGGCCAATTCGATTATTTCTAAATTACGGAATACTATACCCTAAACCCAATATATCAAATCTTAAACCCAATACGAAACCCGAAACCCAAACCGTAGTCAATAAACCCTAAATCCAATAGTAACCCATGAACCTAAACCCTAGTCACTAAGTCCAAACCCTAAACCCAAAATACTAAACCCTAAATCCAATAGGAACCCCTAAACCCATACCATAATGCCTAATCCCTAAACCCAAAAAACTAAACTCTAAATACAATATTGCCAACTCGGATATTCATTTGGACTTATTGTCAAGTTATGACAAGACCATAAAGTATTAGCCGGTTGATATCACTCAAATTATCCTAAGGAGTGAATTACTCTCATCAAAAGAGGTCAATCGTCGTACTTAGGGATCAAATCCACAAGAAGCTAGAGAAACAAATAGATCTAATAGTTATATGATTAAGCTAGAATAATAGGTTTATAATGCAGTAAATAAATAAGTAAAACAGTAAACAAGATGAACAAGATGATTGTTCAGCTTGGCAAAGAGTTGTTTGATGGAAGAATGATTGTTAGATCTAGGGTTTCTATTCAGGTAATCATGATTATAATGCTATAGATGCCTTAACAAGCTGCATGCATGATACTAAAGAGCTTCAACTCTTAGAGTTGTCTAGTAGCACTCGCTAAAAGACTCGTCTATTGATCTGATGCCGACAATATCGATCGATGTTTTGACAGCGATATCGATCGATATATCTTTGTCGTCGATCGATTACTCTATAGGAGTATCGATCGATATAGCTCAGATCGAGTTGATGTGAATGCTCACCAAGATCATAGACCGGTTCTCACGTGTCCCTAGAGGATCTTAGCTTGTACATGATGATATCAGGATGATGATTAATGAATTAAACAATTCAAGTTCATGGATCTAGTTCATGACTCTAGAAACAAGCTTTAAGAACATCCTAACAATGAATATCACAGCTTAGCAATCTATAGTTGAGGCTAATCCCACAACCTATCTGAACCCTAAATCCAACAAGTGGATATATTCAGACATGAAGATTGTCACATAAATCATAGATGAATAGATGAAGAACATAAATAATATAAAACCAAAACCAATGGAGTTCCAGGAGGAATCTGATAGGAGTTCTTCCCTTCTCTCCTAAGAGAACAATGAATCAAAGAAAAAGTCAAGAAAGCGTAAAGAGCGTAGCCGACAACAATGGCTTAGAAATAACATAAATAGGGTTTCTAGTCGTCCAAGGATATTCTGGTAATTTAGGTTGCTTCTGGGCTTTAATCGGTCATGAAATATAGTTAGTCCACGTCCTGACATTCATGTCGATCGATATTAGTGATTTCCCATCGATCGATATATATTCCTCTTCTCGACAGCCTTCTCTCGCGAGGCAGACTGACAACTCTTCAGTAAAACAGGCATAACTTCTGATCTAACCGATGGATTGACCTCAAACCGGTGGCATTGGAAAGCTAACTCAAAGATTTATCTTGTATCAAAAGATCAGCTCAATCGCACCGTGGAAAGATCTCCATTCATATCTAAACATCTGACGCGTCTGCGTAGTTTTGCACTAAAAGGCTCCAAAAGACACCAAAAACACCATATTTCTCCAAGTCGTACCTGAACCTGAAAATACTCTAAATATACCATATTTCATAATAAATATATGTAAAAACACATATATACCATGGGTAAAAGTGGGTCAAAATCATGGTATATCACCGGTCAATCTTTTAATTGCCCCATGTACAATGTATATTTACCGGCTAACATCTTCGTTCACTTAAAACAATACCATTTAAAATTTCTGCTAATCCCAAACCCTAATGTCTAAATCCAATAGGAACCCCTAAACCCATACCCTAATTTATAACCCCTAAACTCTAAATCCAAAAGACTAAACCCTAGATATAATAGTGTTAACTCTGATATTCATTTGGGATTATTGTCAAGTTATGACAAGACCATAAAGTATAAGCCGGTCAATATTTTATTTACCCCATGAAATATGTATAGTTATCGGCTAACATCTTCGTTCACCTAAAACGATAACATTTAAAATTTTCGCTTAGCCGGGTACTTTCTGAATGAACCAAATTGTTGTGGGCACAGGGTGGGGGTCGTCCAAATGGCTAATAGAGGTTTTAACCGGATCAACCAAAGATGTGATCTTTTGGCCGATAAGTCTAGAATCCAACTTGTTAACCTGAAACAAATGGGAGATGGATGAGATGAGGTTTATGATATGAATAAATCAGAGTAAATAAACAAAGATAAATGATAGATATGGTGGAATCAAGCTGCTGGACTAAAGTCTCTCTCAGCAAGATCAAATGATGGTTGAAGTGGATTGTGGGTGAAGGTTTGATTGAATCTTTCAATCAGGTGGATGATGGAAACGATGTGATTGACTCTCTCAATCTGTGTACTGAGCTTATTTGATTTTCACAAATAAACTAGACTCACGAAATCAATAAGACAACAAAAAATCTCTCTTTGAATCCTAAAGACCGAAATTTTATACAAAGAACACTCTTTGATAAAAACTGAATAAACTTTTATTAACTTGGTGTTGAGGGTGGTTCTTTACAATGGTTAGCTAAGAGCTTATATAATGCTCTGGAATCTAAGTCTAACGTTCACAAGAAGAAAATTAAAGAAACAAATTAAAGACAAAGGTAGAAAATCGGAAACTAGCCGTTGGAGCAGTTTGTGGAATTTTGCCTCCAAATGAGAAACTTGATTCTTCTTGAACCTGGACGGTTTAAGGGGATAAGAGAGCTTTCTTGGGATCTTCTTGATGGCTTGGAAGGTGCTGAGATCGTGCCTGATCTGAAGAGAAAAAAGCTATTGAGCTTTATTGCAAAAATCTCTAAATAAGGCAAGTTGAAGTAAATGAAAATCCTCCGGATCCAATGATGGCTGGTGCATGGTATGAACGTGTAGAACTCCTCTTTATCTCCTCTGATGTCTTCTATACTCCTTGGTTTAGTAAGAATGTCTTCTGGTCGGAGTTGGTTAGGTTGGAAAGAATTAAATCAAAAGATTGTCCAATCTTTCCATAAATAGCTCCGGTTTGATTTAAGTGATTCTTCAATGAACCGCCTGATCTCCTGGGTTCTGGTGTAGATAAATACTTCTGGAATACCTCCTGATCGTTTGAAATGATCTTCTGGTCGCTATTGTCTGGTTTGCAGCTGATTGAACCGGCTAGCTTTCAATTAAGGCAAGTGCAGAACTGGTCTGGCCGGCTTTGGAGAATGGATCATAACTTCTTCATTCCGTGGCCATTTCTCCTGATATTGCGCTTTCTGAAAAGTGGATAGATTCCTATTGAATCCTATGATGGGCTTTGGTTCAGACCGCTCCTTACTTGGGCTTGAATTTCCTTCTAAAGTCGGGTACTGGCAGATGGACGGGCTGAAGAACCTCCAGTTTTGTAAAATTCATAACGTCTGGATCCGGATATATTTTGGGATGATTCCAAATGGGATGGACTCCGTATTGAGTGTAGAATCCACTAAAATTGGTTTCATGGTTACAACCCCCCTGGTTTAAAAGATATGGCATTTTTGGTGCACATGTGTCCTGGTAGGCGCCTTGGCTAGTTTGGTAAGGTGTTGGATTGACCTCCGGTTCAGCTACTGGTTTGATGACCACATCATTCCCTCCCTCTTTTAAAGGTTTTGACCTCAAACTGGATAAGCTTTTGCACTACAATAGATCAAGTAAGGTTTCATTCTCTTTTGGGAGTTTCGAACCTTACCTTGATGATACAATTTTGGTTTTGGGATGGATTGTGCATCTGGTGGCTCTTCTTTGAAAAGATGAGAAATGATCACGCCTCTGCTCTTATCAGGGCCATTGAATCTCTTCTGGAATGGATGGTCTTTCAAGGTTTTGGTGGCCACGTTTCTGGTCTTCCTTGGAGTTAGCAACATAAAATTATCCACTGGAATTTCTTTGAAGCTTTCTTCTTTGCAATCTGAAAAATTTTCAACAACCTGGACAAAAAGCAAGTGCATTATATATGTGTTTGGACACTGATAAAAATAATTTGATATTTCCAAACTTACTTTGATAGATTCCACAAGTTGAAGAATGATTTTCTCCTTTGGACAACTTGTTTTTGGTTGCTGCCTTCTTTGCAACTTTTGACTTTGGCTGATGTTAACTTCTACTCTTCTTATTCCTGGATCAAAATTTCTTGGCAAAAACAAGTGCATCACATCTGGAAAATAAAGTGATAAGGACGTTTTGAAATTGAGAAGACTTTCCTTACCCATGCTGAATTTGAATAGCATTTGTTCAGCATCTCTTTGAACTAGTTTCTGGACAGCATCTATTGACATAATGGTTAAGGCTTCTTCTTGCAAGATTTTATCACGGGTTTGGATGACCTTTTTCTTTGCTTATACCTGTGTCAAAACATATTGGCAAATAAAAGTGTAATATACCAAAGTAAAGGAGTTTATAAACTGATGGAAACAAAGAACAAATAACCTTAATTTCAGCTGTGGCAGCAAGAATTTTTCTGTCTTTGTTTGGCTTGTTCTCACCTTGGTCTCCTGTAATTATTTCATTTATTTTTGGACAAGACAAGTATATTAATCTTGTCATGGAATTAATAATAACATTCTGATCTAAAGTGAAATTTACCTCAGGTTTCAGCACTTGAAGAACACATTGTTCAATTTTCGGTTTCAGCATGGGAGTTAGTTCATGACTGAACTTATGATCTGGCTCCATCACAAGAGTGACGTCTGGTGGTTCACATTCTTTGAATTCTTTCTCCTTATGTCCTGTTAAAACACCTTTTGATAAAGACAAGTGCATTATACAAGAATTTGGAACCAATAAATCAAATTGAATAAAACTGTCACTTTTTAAAGATAAATCTGTTTTTTTTTTCTAGTGATGTTTCTTTCAATGCTTGTTTAGTTGGACAAACTACAGCAAAGTGTCCTATTTTATGACATCTATAACAGGTCTGATATTTTAAATCTTTAGAATTAGAGGACTTATCTTGGCTTGATGCATCTTCTTTCTTTTGGTTTGGAATCAAACTGAGAGTTTAATTTTATCAGTCAAAGAGTTATAATCAAACTAAGAATTAATAACATGATTGTTGGGGGTTTTAGAAGTTGGGGTCTGATTGATCCTTGAAGGATCTGGTGGCTTGGGCTCGACATAGACAGCTTCTGGTGCATCTCCAAATCTCCTTTCTCCTGGCTGTGGACGTTGGCCTTTTGCCTTCTTTCTTTTCCTCAACTGACCAATCCAATAAACCTCTTGCAAAGATGTCAGATTTTGGTTCTGTTTGGCCATCTGACTTTGGCCGTGTTCTTCTCCTACCATGGCTTCCTGAAAACATTCTCAAAGAACAAGTGAAGGTATGGAAAGCTTTGGTCGAACCAAAATAAATCAAAAGCAGAAATGTAATGTACACTGAACCGAGAATAATGCAAATAATGAACCAAAATGAATAAATCTAAGATGCAATTGATCGAACTCTCCATGAGATTCATAGTTGCATTACTATACATATGACCTGCAATGAGGAAAAGATCCGCTTCCCTTTTTTCCTATGAATCGAATTGTTCCATTATCAAGCCCAGTACACCGGCGACTCCCATCATAAGAAATGGGTTCAATGTACAATTATGAAACCCTTGGAAAAAGAGGATGAATCGGAAGTAGACCAAGTAGTTTCATAGGAAGAAATGTGAAAGTAGCGGCTCCTAAATGAAGCAATATGGAATGTTAATATGGAATCGAAATGAAGCAATATGGAATGTTAATAAACACAATGACATAAAATTAACACTGGTGATTTTTTTTTTTTGAATTTTTGATGCAAACAATTAAAACACGATATGCAAACGATATGAATCAATGCTCTTAATTTTTTTTTCTGATGCAAGCACGAAATAAAGGAAAGATGAAATGATAATAAACAAAATGGAAACAAATTAAACGTAAAACTAACACTGATTTTTTTTTGAAAAAAAAGTTTTCTTTGGATGAAATGCAAATAAACATAATATATGCAAACAAATAAAATAATATATGCTGAATGATTTTTTTTCTTTATGCAAATATCAAACTGATGAAACAAATATGATATTCACGAAATAATTAAAATGATATGCCTTTTTAAATGCAAGATTCAAAAAAAAGAAACAAATATGGAATGCAGATTTTTTATTGACTTTTTAAAAGGGAAACAAATAAATGCAAACACTTTCTTTTGGGATTTTCGATTTTAAATGAATCAAAGACAACTTTTTCTTTTCTTTTTCGTGGCTTTAAAAGATGATGAACAGCAATAACACAAAAAGATACAGAAACAAGCTTGAAACAAAAAGAAACAGTTTTTTATGGCTTTTTCGATTACGATAAAAACAAATGCAAGCAAATGAAACATGATGTAAGGATATGATGGACTTGATTCAGGAGCTTTAGCTCGGATACCAAAATGTTGTGGGCAAAAGGCGGCGTCCAAATGGCTAATAGAGGTTCTAACCGGATCAACCAAAGATGTGATCTTTTGGCCGATAAGTCTAGAATCCAACTTGTTAACCTGAAACAAATGGGAAATGGATGAGATGAGTTTTATGATATGAATAAATCAGAGTAAATAAACAAAGATAAATATAGATATGGTGGAATCAAGCTGCTGGACTAAAGTCTCTCTCAGCAAGATCAAATGATGGTTGAAGTGGATTGTGGGTGAAGGTTTGATTGAATCTCTCAATTTGGTGGATGATGGAAACGATGTGATTGATTATCTCAATCTGTGTACTGAGATTATTTGATTTTTACAAATAAACTAGACTCACGAAATCAATAAGACAACAAAGAATCTCTCTTTGAATCCTAAAAACCGAAATTTTATACAAATGACACTCTTTGATAAAAATGAATAAACTTTTATTAACTTGGTGACTGAGGGTGGTTCTTTACAATGTCTAGCTAAGAGCTTAATAATGCTCTGGAATCTAAGTCTAATGTTCACAAGAAGAAAATAAAAGAAACAAATTAAAGACAAAGCTAGAAAATCGAAAACTAGCCATTGGAGCAGTTTGTGGGATTTTGCCTCCAAATGAGAAACTTGATTCTTCTTGAACCTGGACGGTTTAAGGGGATACGAGAGCTTTCTTGGGATATTCTTGATGGCTTGGAAGGTGCTGAGGCCGTGCCTGATCTGAAGAGAAAAGAGATGTTGGGGCTTTATTGCAAGAATCTCCAAATAAGGCAAGTTGAACTAAATGAGGATCCTCCTGATCCAATGATGGCTGGTGCATGGTATGAACGTTTAGAACTCATATTTATCTTCTGTACTCCTTGGTTTAGTAAGAATGTCTTCTGGTCGGAGTTGGTTAGGTTGGAAAGGATTAAACCAAAAGATTGTCCAATCTTTCCATAAATAGTTCCAGTTTGATTTAAGTGATTCTTCAATGAACCGCCTGATCTCCTGAGTTCTGGTGTAGATAAATACTTCTGGAATACCTCATGATTGGTTGAAATGATCTCCCCGTCGCCATTGTCTGGTTTGCAGCTGATTGAACCGGCTAGCTTCCAATTAAGGCAAGTGCAGAACTGGTCTTAGAGTATGCAGAAATAAGCTTCCAATTATTATGCTATATTTTCTTCACGCTTCTTCCTCCTTACGAGTTTCCCGGTCATTAAATGGAGGCAAGCCTGTGAGTCGGGCCAGATATTGAGGAGCGTGGATACACACGCCACCGCGAGCTCGGGGAAGAGGAGGGAGTAAACCTGATGCCGGTTGATTCTTCTCCATCCCTGAAAATCCTCCCAGTATAGGGCACAGTGGTGGTTGCGAATTTTTGTTCTCCACCCTTACCATTGTGGTTTGTGGTACTTTGTCGTTTTTTTTTTTAAATGAAACTGAGATTTGTTCTTGGAGGAAATATGGAGTTGAGAAAGTTAATTAGATGAAAGAGAAAGACTGATATAAAAAATATCAAATTTCAAAATCGTCAGAGAGAAATTAGGAGAAAACTTATTTATGCTCTGACAATCAAAGATCTGGATAAATATGCTCAGAATATAAATATTTCATATATCTAGCTATCAAATTTTGGCTATCTTATTATATAAAGCGTAGTTTTTAAAGTTACTAATTAACACGATTGCGACACATGTCAAGTTATTATTTAAAATTGTGACATGTGTCTAAACAAAATTGTCCCATAAAAAATATTTAAAACAAATTTTCTCTTTAAAATATTTTTACTCTCATAATAGTAATTTTTCTTTATTAAAATCCTAATCAAAAAAAGTTAAACAAAAAAATAATAAAAATCTTATCTTATTATAAACTTTTTAAGTTATTCATAATAGTAATTTTCCTTTATTAAAATCCTAATCAAAAAAAGTTAAAAAAAAAATAAAAAAAATCCTATCTTATTATAAGCTTTTTAGGTTATTATTAAAATAAACGATTTTTAAAATAAAAAAGTCAAAAAAAATAATATAAATTTCAAAACAAGAATAAAACGAAATTTCAAAAAGTCATAGTAATTTTAATTTTAACAAAACCTATTCCAAAACCAAATTGTAACTATCCTTTTTAAAATATACACCTAAAAAAAAGGAAAAGACATGCATTTAAAATTATTATAAAAATTAAACGATTTTTTAAATAAAAATTTCAAAACGAAAAAAAGAAACTTATTATAATAAAAAGATTTTTGATAATATTTATTAAAATCAACCAATTTTTCAAAAACTATTCCAAAACCGAATTGTAAACATCTTTTTAAAAATATAAACCTAAAAAATTGGAAAAAACTAATTTATGTTAATTGTGCTTTATAATAAAGAAAAATATAATTGAAAAAAATCGTTTCAAAAATATTTCTACTCTCATATTGCTAATTTTCCTTTATTGAAAAAAATATTAGATAGTAATTATTTTTTTAAAAAAACTTAAAAAAAAATGTCAAACACTGATTAATGTTAATTTTTCGTAATTAAAATCTTAATTAAAGAGTTCATAACCCAAGAAAAACTATGATTATTCATATTTATATATAGAACTACGATCTCTCATATTTTATCACCAAGCATAACTATTGATTCAAGAAAAATATTAGGTGAAGTTCGATATTCTTTTCTTCTTATAAAGTTATGGTTGATCGTTGTTGTCATGATTATTATTTGATCATGGTCATGCTTCTGAGTTCTGTCTTTTTTTTTGAGCGAAACTTCTGAGTTCTGTTACAAAACAATACATTTAAAGTTATTGACACCACACCATAACATCGCTGTCACAAAAACATTGCTGTCACATAGCAATACCTTTTTTTATCAAGAGCAATACGTTTTAATTTTACTATCATAGTTTCTTAGGTGTGTCTGTCCTATTATTATTTTTTTAACTGAAGTTTAATTTAATTGTTTATCAGGAATTGCCAAGAAACAATGGTTTCAGAAAATTATTTAACATTAGATCAGTTAAATAAAAAGCGTCATAATCGTCGAACTGTGGTACGTCTTACTAGAAAATGGGAAGCAAGAAATTTAAGCAAAAATAATAAGCTTCTAGGAATAAATTTTCTCCTACTTGATGAGAAGGTAAATATTTTTATTTCAATTTTTTAAAAATATTATATTGTTTTATTATTAAATATAATTTACTTATTATATAGGAAAATACCATTCAAGGTTTTGTACAATGTTCTCTAATTGAAAAGTTATTTATATTAATTTTATTATATAAAAATTGGGTTTTTCAAAATTACTAATTAACATTATTTTAAGACATGTCAAATATATATAATAAGATTGTGACATATGTTAAATACATAGTTTCATTTAAAAAATTAAATAAAAATAATTTTAAAAGTTAGTTTTCCTTTTTCTAAAGGTTCTTAACAAAAAAATGTAAAATATGAAAATATTTCCATATAAATAAATATTTAAGAGAAAAAAATTATTTAAAACCAAGCTTAATAACTTTGAAAAACCAAGCTTTATATAATAAGATTAGTTTTCCTTTTCCAAAAAGTCTTTAACAAAAACTGTAAAAAAATCAAAATATTTTCATATAAATAACCCTTTAATAGATAGTATTTCTTCTTTGCATGTGCGTTTACAAAATACAAGACACTATTTTAAGATTATTCCTTGCAAATTAAATATTAAAAAAATGTCTTAAAAATATTTTATAGTATTTCATGTTAAGCAAATACTAAACCAAAGAGAGTTGTAAAAAAAGAATTTAAAAAGTTAGTTTTCCTTTTTCAAAAACTATTTAACAAAAAAAACTGTAAGAATCAAAATATTTCCATATAAATAACTATTTAATAGATACATAATACAAAACATCATTTTACGTTTAATTTCCTTGCAAATTAAATATTTTTTTAAAAAAACTGTAAAGAAACCAATTATAAAAAATAGTTTTAAAAAAATCCTAAACAATAGAGAATTGTTAAAGTAATCTTCTTAGAAATAACTAATTTTCTGTGTAAGTCTTCTTGGTCAAGTAATTTAACGAAGGGTTAATAATTTGCAACACTATAATGTCTATGTTTCGAATTTTAGAGTAAGTGAATTATCAATTTATTAAAGAGAAAACTTATAAGAGATTTTATGGAAAGAATAACGTCTAACATAGATTTTATATATTAACACATGATAGTTTAACTAGACGCTAATCCATATAAAGTAGGTAAAAGTGTTGGGTTTACATTTTTTTATTTAATGTTTCTCATAGTTAATAATAAATAATTAACAAAAAAATTGTTTAATACTATCAATATATTGATTAATATTTTATCGATAAATGGTTATCCATAAATAAATATATTAATACACATTGATCTATTATTAGATTTTAAAACTAAATTATTTTCAGTTTCAAAACAGAAGAAATAGTAGATGAAGGAAATGATTCTCATAGTTATGTTATATTTAATGAAGATTATCTAGAGAAATCGAGAATCCAAATGATGGATTTGATAGAGAATATTGTATATTTGAAATGAAATTACAAAAATGTTTTAATTCTCTTCTTGAGCTCTATTACATCATAAAATAATACAATTTATTGTTTATTTTAATATTTATCACCATAAAACTGTAATTAACAAGTTATTTTCAAAAATATTATTCGCACAATCGATATTCAAAAATATGGTCTTCATCATGCACATATATATTTGTGGCTAAAAGAATCAAAGAAGTAACAAACTTCATAAGGTATCAATAATTTTATTAACTCTAAATTACATGATAAAAATATTGATGTAATGTTTTATATTGGTTAAACAACAAAGATTATTTACAATTAATCTGAATTATCATTTTTATATTTTATAATAAATGAATATTATATTGGTGGATTTGATTCAATTTAAGATTTGTAATATAATTTCTCAATTTTTGTAAGAAAATACAGTGATGTGCTACTTTTGTCTCTAAATATAGAAACTTCAATAATTTTCACTACATTTTTTTCTTAAAGTAGGTAATTTTATAATAGAGTCATGTGAAACTCATCGCTTAAACAGAGTTTCAATATTTTAAGAGAATATATATAGAGTTATATTAGAGATACTTTAAATGTGAATAGACCAATGCAAAAAGTATATAAATGATATTAACTTTGAAATTAATACAAATGTTAAATTAAAAGCATAAGAATGTGTATGACATTGTCATCAATTAAATCAGCTTGATTCAATTTTCAATTCATAGTATTTTACTGTAACTCATATTTCTTCATGATTGAGTTTGATTTGAATTTTCAGATCTGTTTTTTTTCTCTAGCCCTAAATAAAAAACTGATAATAATTACTTAAAACATGATTATCAGTTGGAAAATGTTACAGATTCTAAAGAAAAAATATTATATTTTTTGTTAAATTTAATTTTCTAAAAAATAATATTGTTAGTAGTATAGCAATTGTCTCTGTAGATTTACAACAGATCCTTAAGAGTAGAGAGTTGAAAACTTTTTATACTATATTTCCTATATAATTATGTTTTTCTTTTTATTAAATGATAAAAACTCTTCTAAATACTTCCATTAGAGTTGTTCTTATGCATTAGTAGAGACTTTTCCTGGGCTACGCCCGGGATTAGACAAGTCAATGTATTAAATATATAATATGCACATATATTACATCTATGCATTTTAAAATATACATCGCAGATTGATTTATAAATGAGTAAAACTCACAATTTATTATTTTACCATCTAAAAAAATAATCTTACCATCTAAAACTTCATATGGAAAGGTAAGCAAATGAATAAAAATTAGTTAAACCTTAGGTATGATCCAAAGATTTTTTTTTTTGTCAAAAATCCAAATACTTTTTTTACATATTTGGGTTATCATGAAAACAAACGATTAATCACAGTTGATTTATATTTTGTTTTGCTTAATATCACTGAAGTTGCACTTAAAATATTTTGAGACTGATTTCTACTGATATTAATATTCAAAAACTTTGTAAATTAGAACTAAGTATTATTTATATTAGAAGTTGTATTCATATATGGATATTTTATTTTATTTTATTTTATAATAAAGCATAAACACATTTGGTAAGCTTTACAATCCAAAAATTGCTTTACACGATTATTATTATATTATTTTTATAAAACAAATAGTAGAAAAGTATAGGGATAATTTGTAAAATACACTATTTAGGATTTGAAATTTGATAAATGCATTTTCTATTTTACTTTTTGAAAAATACACTTTCTTAATTATGAATTTACTTTGTTACCCAAGATATTTCAATAATTAAGATTTATTCAAAATTAATATATAAATTCGTATTTAATAAAAATCCCTAAAAATAATGTCATTAAAATTAATTTATTTAAGATAAATATGTCTGTCGAGATAAATATGTTATTTTATCATTTAAAGTTTATAATAACAAAGATAAATATGTGAATTATGATTTGTTTTGACTTTATCTTGAAGTTATACAGAACTTTTGTCAGCATAAAATAGAATTATAATTACAAACTGTTATTTGATTTATGAATCAACAAACTCTTCTTAATGAGATGAGAGTAAGAATCTGTGAAAGGAGGAAAAAATTCAAGAATAGAGGAGAATAAACGAGAGGAAAGAGACGAGAAAATTGAAGACGATGCAATACTTTATTTTTTTTTTCTTTTTTCAAAATAATAAATAATTTAAGATATTATTGAAAATATTATGCAGATATTAGTGATATAAAATAAAATATAAATGTTGTGCAGATATTCTTATCCCTTCTCACGATTTTTTTTAAATTATTTTTAAAATAATATATTAGAAATAGAGAAAATTAAGAATGGGCAATTATGTAAATTTATGTTTATATAAGTGTATTTTTCAAAAACTTAAAATGTGGGTGTAGTTTTCAAATTTTATTCTTAT
This sequence comes from Hirschfeldia incana, assembly GCA_026261945.1. NCBI lineage: Eukaryota > Viridiplantae > Streptophyta > Magnoliopsida > Brassicales > Brassicaceae > Hirschfeldia > Hirschfeldia incana. Next base: position 3,215,563 of record JABCMI010000019.1, read on the forward strand.
TGGAGTGTACATCTCAAAATTTTCCCAAAAGTATAACACTATTTTATTTGGATTGTAGCATCAACAGTTGTAGCAGCGATGTAGGTTTGAAGCATGAGATTTATCAGAGCTGAATACAGGGAAATGGAGGCGAAGGGCATTTCAAGCAAATATGTGAAAAAGCGGTGAATTTTCTACATGACCGAGGGATAACCAGTCGTAATATATATCCCTAGGGAATAAGCTCTCTGCAGCTTCAGAAAATCAGTTCTTTGGAGTTCTTTCATCAGTCAGCCAAAGTGTACACCTTGAAACTCTCAAAAAGGCGTACTTTGTTTTTTTACTGAGCCTTTCACATAATAACATTATAACCTAGAAAAACACAGCAGAAGAGTTGAAGCTATTAAAAACTCGTCATGAAACATAAATGAAAATTAAAGCAAATGTTTGATGTTTCATACTGGTATTTAAATATAGCAAAATATGATAACTTTCTTCTGGGCATATTGATGTTACAACTTGCCTTATCCACTCTCAGCATAATTCGATTTTAATAGATCATTCCTTTAGTCTTCTATCTCATAAATCTCTACCTAAGTACCTATATAATATGAAATGGACTACATTAAAATTCAGTAAAAATAGAAAATAAGAATGTTTTTTTGAATGTATAGTAATAAACAACAAAAGTTGTGTTATTTACAGAATCACAACCCGCTATACACAGTGAAACACAGTGAAACCACTTATACTACATTGATGCCTAATTTTTCCGACAACAATGATCTCTATTCTTATTGTTAAACTCGTCAACAAAATGTGTGGCTTATACTTTTGCTCTTCTTTGTAGTGTAGAACTTGAAGTCCTACTCCATGATCTACACAATTCCGAATCATCTTAACACAATACTAAACAATAATAACGCGAGAAGTGTAGTAATTCACGATATTATCATTTTGATACTACTTAGATATATAAGTATAACATATGATCAAAAATCTGAGAGAAGATGAAAGTCCTAATAATGATCATTGAAAAGTCTCCCATACCTGATGGAATGAAGGTGTAATCAGCTATGCTTTTGTAAATGGTCTTAATGATTTTGTCCCTGCCATTCTAAGGAAATTCCATGAGCTAGTTCGCACCCTGAATGTGTGCATAAATTAACAAATCATAAAAACAATCCACTTTGAGATTCGTAAACATGGTCTCACTCTAACTAAACTAAACATGGTCTTAATGATTTTGTCCCTGCCATTCTAAGGAAATTCCATGAGCTAGTTCGCACCCTGAATGTGTTCATAAATTAACAAATCATAAAAACAATCCACTTTGAGATTCGTAAACATGGTCTCACTCTAACTAAACTATAGTATAAAGTTCTTAAGAATACTTGACGATGTGGTCTCAGTGAGAGTTCCACTGGATTCCAGTCATAGAACGTAAAAGAGACCCGACCTGTAGGGCAATACAATGAAATGATAAATTAGTTTGTAAGCACAAATTTTTTTAATGGAAGAATAGCTGAAGAGAAACCCACCAAAGATGAATAAGTTTGTGTCATTCATTCCTTCATCTGATGATGCTACACCCGAACCTGTAACATAGAAAAAGGTGTAGGCGTTTATGCTATGGCTAAAGATTTTAGAACCAAGAAGTAAATGTTAAGGCACAACACACAACATTCTTAGGATTTTTCTTCTAGCAAATCAAAACAAATGTTTACCTCAGATACTCTTCTCCGAATAATAGCTGCTTGAGGGAAATCGAGTAAAAAGCAAAGACAAATTCTTGTAGTCAGAACTACAGTAAAAAAACTCTTGTAGTCGGACCAAACCTCAAATGACGCAGCCATCATGGAGACTTCTTGCAAAAGAAAAATGGAACCAACAGCCGTAGCAGTGCCGTCTGGATACCGCAGAGAAGCAGCGGTTGTTATTAACCACACTGATCTTGTTGTAGAAGCCGTGAATCCTTATCTACTAACAACAATATCTTATCTTTCTGGCCCTCTGCAAATTTTAACTTAAAACTGATGAACAAATCTTCTTCGCGATCATTCCAAAAAGTAATACACATCCAGACTAAACAAAAAAAAATAGTTTACTGTGAAATTACCGTTCCTGAATCCATTAAACGTATCCTTCCCCTCCCACAAATACATAAGCCTTTGGTGTCAACAACGAAGTCCTATTTATCGGGGCAACCAATATCCCTATTATAATTAACGGCGTCCGTCATCGTCGTCCTTGAGGAGAGAGGACCCACAAAAACATCAGGATCGAGGGGGACTGAGGGGGAAAGTCGTTGCCGAAGGAACGTACGTGCTGGTCCTGTTGTTTCTTCCTTTATTTTGTCCTTCGTCTTTTACTCAGTCCTTTGCTTTTCTTATTTGAAGGACACAAAATCGTCCAACCGTTAATTGTGCTGTCAACCTGTGAACATGATAACAAAAGTAGGATCTCCCTCCTGATTAGGGTCAGTAGAGCGATTCTTTTATTTAAAACAAAAGAAAATGAATAAAAACTGGATCTAAAAGAGGAGAAGGTTCCTTACCTTATCCCTGAAGATTAAATGCCATCTATGAGCTCAAAGCTTGCACTGACTCAATCTATAGGCGTAAGCCTTCTCAATATTTGTTTGTTGTTTAGTCTCTTCTACGATCAAAAGTAAAAGCAAAGGCCCAATAAATCAAACCAATAAGAGATTGCGGAAGGGATATGAAGAAAAGAGATGTAACTGGTTTTAGGAAGATGAGTAGAAATTCTACTTTGAAACCTCAACTTTGAAAGGATTTGTTTTTTTTTTTATCAAAATTACCATTGTGCAGTTGAAGCTTTGGGATTTTGGAACAGCTGTTCTCGTTAAACCAGTTAGTCTCCATCGTGGGCTCTTCAGCTTCTTTCTCTTCCTCCTCTTTCTGCTCTTCTTCTATGCCACAACCCGCGTAACGAACTCGTTCTCCCCACCGGCGTCGACGTCGAGAGAGAAGAAATCCACAGTTTCTTATTGAGGATATATGTAAATATAGATAGTAGAGGATCTCTATGTAATTATACTACTCTTAAAACCCTACTCTCTACATGTATATATACGGTACAAAGACTCTAATAATATTATCACTTTCCATAATCTATATGGTATCAGAGCTTACGCTCCTAAACCTAGCAAAACTTTTCTAGATCTCAAACTCAAGCCGCCATGAGTGCTTCGAGCCACACCAGCGAGACCATCCTCATCAACAACAACAACAACAACAACAACAACAACACGCTTCTGCACATCAACATGTCAAATGTTACCAAACTGACAAGCACCAACTACCTCATGTGGAGCTTGCAAGTTCATGCGCTCTTGGATGGTTATGCTCTTGCAAAGCATCTTGATGGTTCCTCTGTGATTCCATCACAAACACTCACCAATGGAGGTGAGACCACTGAAAACCCGGAGTTCGTTCGTTGGACTCGTCAAGACAAACTGATCTACTCTGCTCTTCTTGGTGCCATCTCTCCATCGATCCAGCCAACCGTGTCACGCACGGCATCTGCATCTCAAGTCTGGGAGAAGTTGGCTTCTATATATGCCAAGCCAAGCCGCGGACACATCAAACAACTCAAGGATCAGCTGAGGAACTACACCAAAGGCACTAAGACAATTGATGACTATCTTCAAGGCGCCATCAACAAGTTCGACCAACTTGCGATCTTAGGAAAGCCATATGATCATGAGGATCAAATTGAGCTACTGCTTGGAGGCTTACCGGAGGAGTACAAGACTGTTGTTGATCAAATCGAAGGCAAAGATACTGCTCCAAGTATCACCGAGGTCCATGAGCGCCTGTTGAACCATGAAGCCAAGCTCCTTGCTGTTCGTGAAACCATCTCGTCTGTGATTCCCACATCGGCGAATGCAGTGCAACACAGACAGCAGCAGAGCTACTCCAACCGGCTTTGTGTTCTTGGTTAGATCAGAGATCTCGTTGCGGAAAACAGAATAGCTGTGAGATTCGTCGAGCGTTGGTGGAGACTAATTCGAGTCTGAGAGGCTAAGTGGAGGAAGAGCGTCGTATACGAAAGCCGGAGCTTCTAACTTAGCTTCGGAATCCATTGGAGATTGATGGACCCTTGTTGTTTCGTTTTGGCTTTGGAGGATGCCAATATGGTGGTGGTCCAACCCCCTTTCGATTTCTTGCTGTTGTTGTTGAATACTTAATCCGTTGAGATTTCCCTAAAAAGTCGGAAATATTGAAGATAGCGGTGGATACGAAGTCTCTATCGAAGTCAAGTATCGTGGATCAAACATGCAAGCGCACATGAAGTCTCTCGGAGTAAGGAACGCTTTGGTGATATTGACGATCTCGTTGGATTTGTACCGGAGGTGAAAGACGTCAATGGATCCAAGCGTGTGAACTTCTCGGCCATGTCAGTGTAACTGTGGGGGAACGGAGGCAAGTATTTTGTCCACTGGTAGAAGCTGAAAAGATCTAGAGACTCGAATAAGTTTATATCTGAAGAATAACAAAGGCTAAATGGAACGATCTCTCATGAATAGATGAATAAAAACATAATTAAATGACTTAGTGACATTAATACCATAACAGCAAGTTGCAGAGAAATGAATTTTCTGATAGGAAATGTAAGAGGCGTGATGAACGATATATGGATGGAGTGAGGGAGGTGGCATATTGAAGTCTTCTAATTGGTTGATTTAATTTGCCTATGTGGATACTCTCTCCATGGCTTATATTTGTCTTTTAGTATTGTATTGATTTTAGTATTGTATTGATGATAAATAAGTTTCAATTAATATATAATAAATTCTAGAATAACTCTAATTTTTTTTTATTTTTATGTATTTCATTAAATTAAAACATCAATCAAAACTCGTGCAATGCACGGATCCAAACCTAGTTCGAAAAATAAAAAAGACTCGAATTGTATAGGGACAGCATAGTCATAAAGGAAAGTGTACAGTTGTGAAATAGTGTCTATTGGTAGTTTGTTAATTAGTTGATGGTGTGTTGGTATGCATCCTAATTTCTCTTAAAAACCACACGGTATTCAATTTGGGTTACAAACCCAGATACATACAAAAGAAAATAACTTTAATTCAAAGGTTTGGCCTTCTGAACTTAGCGTCCTGTTAAAGTTGTGAGGCTGACATCATTGATAGATACCTTTTGATTATTATGTTCAGAACAATCAGCCTCATCAACTCCTCTTCTTGCTATATACACAGGCTGCTTCGGCTCAGGGAGGTTCGTGTTCTCGTTAGTTAGCATCCAAATCACAGTAGAAACACTTGGTCTATCGTTTGAAACTTCTTGCACACATAACAATCCAATCTGAACACATTTCGTTATATCTTTCACACAAGACTCATCCAAGACAGTTGGATCTGCTAGAGAAACAATCTCACCCTCATTCCACAGCTTCCACGCCTGTAAAATTTACAGGAAAGTTACTAAACACAATTAGTACACACTTACATTAGCTAAAAGGGTCAGATTGTTTTCTTCCTTGTGAGAGTTTCTTCTCCCACTTATGATCTCCATCAGGATCCAAGTTAAAGTGATACATGAAAGAATCAGTAGACCATTGGCGACCACAAGATTTCCTTCTTGAGAGATTGAAACAACAACGGAAGTGTCGTTGATAGGGGTGTCCTTGTTAGCAACCCAAACCACAGTTTGAACTGGAACCTTCTCGTACCAGATCCCAACATAACGTAACCGAGTAGTGGAGTTTAAAGGAGTGAAGAAACCGAACCTGAAAATACCATTGTTGCAGAGAAGTGTCTATGAGTCTTTGATGGGAGTTGAGAAGGTGATTCTGTCCTGGCCGAAACAGAGTCTTACAGAGAAGCAAGAGAATGCTGTAAGAAGTAGAATAAAAACAAGAATGGAACGTCTGTTGAGTAGAATCACCATAAGTACTATTTTAAGCAGAATGGTTCCAAATTTGCTTTTGTTGTTTCTCTTTGGAAGATTTTCATCGTAAGAGAGTCCAAAGAGATGTCAAATCAATAAAATAGTCTCTATAAGAAGACTTTGCAGAAGTGAGTGGTGGAGTTGGTGGAGACAACATTTGAAGTGGGACGAAGAAAGCAAGAGGACTGACTAATCGCGTTAGAAGACTTTCATCTCTTGAGTAGACGTTGATATGACTTTATGTGAAAACGTATGTATTACAATCTCACTACGTATGTGAGCCTAAGACTAGAGAATAACTCTCAGCCTTTCCCCAATTACAAAATGTGTAAAAACCCAGCCTAATTCTCTTCAGCCCAAGTATTTTTATAGTAGAGTTACAATCACAACGGTCGAACAACCTCATTGTAATTGCCCAACGGCTTAACTAACTTGTAACTAAGTGATCCACGTCAGCTTCCCCTTCTTCCCTTGCTCTGTCTCGGGAGTTCCTCTCTTTTTCACCATTGTTTTCCTTCAGTCTCTTCCTTACATAGCACCTCTCCGGAGCTTATCAACTTGTTCACTTGTAGAAGTTACCTAATCAATATAGCAAACCAATCTAAAAAAAGAAAAGGATAATAATTTTCTAATTTTCTCTGTCAAGACAGAACCTACTGTGGCTTCTCAAGAACATGTGTCGGTTTTGTTTTTCTGATTTTATTCAAAATCAGTTTCTCCATCCAAGTTAGTTAATGTATTTTAGAGTAGGTGAAGTCCAGTACTAGAATCATCGAAATTACCAACACAGCTCACTTTCACTGAAGGTGTTTTAACTGAGGTGAATAAAGCCCAAAATTGTAATTAGCGAATCTGAACATAACTTCTCTGAAATACATCTCTTATTCTTTACAAACAATTAAACATAAGAAAATGGTCCGGTTTAATAAATGAGGGTCAATAACCAAGAGTGTGCATGAACCGGGCTTGAGGTGTGAATGATTTGATTGATCCGATCCCTATCTATAAATAAATCAAAGATATAATACTATTAGTTGACTTGCGATTCTGGAAGTAAAGTTTCCTTAAAACAAATAAATTAAACTGAAACTGTCTAAACCGAACAAAAAAATGAAATAAGACATGATACAACATACGGTCTGGTTTAATACAAACCGGATTGGTACCGCTTCTGAAACCAAATTAGAATAAATCTTAAATTCTCAGAGAACCGAGACATGAGAGAGAAGCTTCTCGAATTAACAACACTTGCTTGCTTGCTTGGCTTCTTCGTCTTGTTCACGGCCGGGATCTACAAAATTATCGATGAAATGTTTCTGCTGTTGATGAAATTAGTTCAGTGTGCAGATGTATTTGTGGTGAAAGGTGAAGAATCATCAAGTCAGTGAAGATGGGAGTCGAGTCCTTCTTCTTCTAGTGTTTTCCAAATTTTTAAATTTCAAACCAAAACAAACAATGTTGTGCCGGAGATTGGTGCTTGAGCCTCGCATCCCCCTGAGCCCAGGAGGTACTCTCTCATTTGTCTTGTCCGCATGTGAAAGATCCTTTTCTTGTGGTGTCAGCAGCAGCGATAAAAATCTCTCATCTTACAGAGAGAGATTGAGAAGTGGGATTGTTGGTATTAAGAAAGATGATGCTGTTGCTCTCTTTCACTCCATGATTCGGTCTCGTCCGCTTCCTTCGGTTATAGATTTCAACAGGTTGTTTAGTGCAGTGGCCAGAACAAAACAGTACGATCTCGTGTTATCTCTATGCAAGCAGATGGAGTTGAAAGGGATTACATATGATCTCTACACTCTCAACATTACCATCAACTGCTTCTGCCGTCGTCCTCAACTCGGTTTTGCTTTTTCTGCTATGGGAAAGATGTTGAAACTTGGGTATGAGCCTGACACTGTCACGTTCTCTACTTTGATTAACGGTTTGTGTCTCGAGGGTAGAGTTTCCGAAGCTGTGGAGTTAGTTGATCGAATGGTAGATATGAAGGTTATTCCAGATCTCATTATACTCAACACTCTTGTCAATGGACTTTGTCTCAAAGATGGACTCTCTGAAGCAATGGCTTTGATAGATCGAATGTTGGCTTATGGATGTCAACCCGATCAGTTTACCTACGGTCCGGTTTTGAACAGAATGTGTAAGTCAGGGAACACTTCCTCGGCCTTGGATCTTCTCAGAACGATGGAAGTTAGAAAGATCAAGCTTGATGTAGTCACATACAATACGATTATTGATGGTCTTTGCAAAGATGGGAGCCTCGAAGATGCACTCAGCCTTTTCAATGAAATGGAAACCAAAGGGATCAAACCAAATGTCATTACCTACAACTCTCTCATTGGAAGCTTCTGTAGTGCCGGCAGATGGGATGATGGTGCAAAGTTGCTGAGGGATATGATTACAAGCGAAATCACCCGGGACGCCATCACTTTCAATGTGTTGATTGATAGTTTTGTGAAAGAGGGAAAGCTTTCTCAGGCTAAACAGTTGTATGATGAGATGATCAAAAGAGGAATCGTTCCTGACACCATTACATATAATTCTTTGATATATGGGTTGTGCATGGAAAAGTGCTTAGATGAAGCCAACCAGATGCTGGATCTGATGGTTAGCAAGGGATGCGATCCTACTAGCATCGTGACATATAGTACCCTTATAAATGGATATTGTAAGTCTAGACGGGTTGATGATGGCATGAGACTTTTCCGCAAAATGTCTCCAAAAGGAATGGTTGCCAATACAGTCACTTATAGCAGTCTCATCCAAGGTTTTTGTCAATATGGAAAAATTAACGTCGCCAAGGAACTCTTCCAAGAGATGGTTTCTCAAGGTGCTCATCCTAATATTGTGACCTACAAAATTTTGCTGGATGGGTTGTGTGGCAATGGAGAACTAGAAGAGGCATTGGAGATACTTGAAAAAATGCACAAGAGTAAGATGAAGCTTGATATTGGTATGTATACCATCATTATTCAGGGGATGTGCAATGCGAGCAAAGTCGATGATGCTTGGGGTTTATTCTGTAGCCTACCTTTGAAAGGAGTAAAGCCTGACGTCATAACATATACTATAATGATTGGAGGATTATGTAAGAAAGGATCTCTATCTGAAGCGGGCCTGTTGTTAGAAAGATGGGAGAGGATGGGGTTATGCCAAATAGTGGTCCATTCAACATACTAATCCGAGCACATCTCCGTGGTGGTGACTTAGCCACATCAGCTAAACTTATTGAAGAAATGAAGAGTTGTGGATTCTCTGCAGATGCATCCACCATAAAAATGGTGATTGATAGGTTATCAGATGGTAGATTGGACAAAAGCTTTTTAGATATGCTTTCTTAGAATGTCTGTTGTTAGTTGCAACAGAGAGTCCCGGTTAGTGTTTTGAATTTTGATGATGTTTATCTGGGCTTCTTAGTTGAATCTTAGTTTTTGATTACATCTAAGCAGAACTGATGTCTTCAGTCTTGACCTTTTTATAAGTGATGTGTGGTGAAGAATGAGACACAAATCCATGATTCAAGCATAGACAAAATCTAATGAAACCCATCACAAGGAAAATGGGACTTGAAGTGAGAGTACTATGAGCAAGACTTCTTATGTATTCTCTGGGACAGTCTCTTGAGATCCTTACAAGCTCCCATATTGCTCCTTCCTTCACCATATCTTTCGCATTCCCTTCTGCAAGCTCAAAATATTGCCATGGTTCCAGTGTTTTTTTCTCGATGCAAATAATACACATGGTCAGTTATAAAAGAAAAAGAGGAACAAATAAATCAAGAGGATTTTGCAGAGACTTCATGATTGCAAAAAACAAACACAAACACTCCTTTGCAAAAGGTGGTTAGTGTTTATTTTACCTAGCCATGAAGAAGGTGAATCCAATGAGATACCAAGGCTCATTACTCATTTGTAACAGAATGATGAACTAACTGTAATTAGCTTTAAATGGTCATATCATATGAAACTGAAGGTGAGATGAAACTTGGGCTAAACTTTGACGTTCTTGTCTTGTTAGTTCTGGGGTACAAAAAAGCAACCTAATAGAGTTGAATGGGTTAATAACCAAGAATGAGCATGAAACGGCTGAGGTGTGAATGATTCATTGATCCCTATGAACCCGTGCCAAGGTTTATAGCTGCCCGAAGCAACAAAAAAATTAAATCATAAAAGCTTACATATTGAATAGATAATATATATAATGTTCATAAAGAAGTAATAATACAAATTATTATGGAGTTTACATATAAAAATTAAACTAACAACGAAAATATTAACTCTAAGAAAATATGTTTTGCAAAATTATTAATCGTTAAGTTTTATAAGTATCACTTTATGTGTTTTATTTCATATTCAAACAAAGGTAAAATTTTAGAAAATTTCATATTCAAACAAAGGTAAAATTTTAGAAAATTTAGTTTAAAATACTCTAGAAAATACATCAAAACTATTACCATCAAACACTGTTATTATCATGAATAATTTATAATTCTCTACATGTTTGTTACTTAAGAAATCCATGCTTTCATGGTAAATCCATGCATGTGTTTTATTTATATAACTACCACAGTACTTTCATGGTATAATCTCATGTTCTTATAATTTTAATATGCCTTTGATCTATACACAAAATGATGTCTTTGATTTGACCCCCAAAAATATGATGCCCTTGAAATTTTCAAAACTTTTGCTGCCATAAGCGAATGTTTCAAAATTTATATATAATCAAAGATAATCTATATATAATAGCAAAACAACTCAGTTTCACCTAAGATGTTTTTAACGGAGGTAAATAATACAAAATCTGTTATTAGTGAATCTGAACATAACTTCTTGTTCTTTAATCTAAAGGATTAACATGCGCAAGATAACAAAATTTGCAAAGATAGGAGTTTCTTAAAACATATATATTAAATAAGCATACAGATTGGTCTTGTGAGCTTAACGTCCTGTTATAGCTGTGAGGCTCACATCATTGATAGAGACCTTTTGACTGCTCTGGTCAGAACATTCAGCCTCAGAAACTCTTCTTCTTGCTATAAATGCAGGCTGCTTCGGCACAGGAAGGTTAGTGTTCTCCGTAGTTAGCATCCAAATCACGGTTGACACATTTGGTCTATCGCTTGCAACTTCTTGCACACACAACAAACCGATCTGAACAGACTTTGTAATCTCTTCCTCAAAACACTCATCAAAGACGGTTGGATCTGCGAGGGAAGTAGCCTGGCCATCATTCCATAGCTTCCACGCCTTTAGAAAGATCAAATTTACATAAGTTTCAAAGCTTAAGCACAAGTTACTAACACTGATTAGTAAACTTACATAAGCTAAAAGGTTTAGATCGTTGTCTTCCTTGTGGGAGTTTTTTTTCCCACTTATGATCTCTAGAAATATAACGCCCAAGCTGAAAACGTCTGATTTTTCTGAAAAGAAACCTTCCATTGCATATTCCGGTGACATATAGCCGCTGCAAAAACAAAAAAAATTATCCAAGTTGTTATGATAAAATTAACAAATGCTTGTTGTGTATTTTGTTAGGTATGGATGCCTACTATGTTCCAACAACCCTTCTTGTGTTAGCTTCATCTTCATTAGCTCGAAAAACTCTTGCTAGGCCAAAATCAGATATTTTGGGATTGAGATTGTCATCTAATAGAATGTTGCTGGCTTTTAGATCTCTGTGTATGATCTTTAGTCTAGAATCTCTGTGAAGGTACAAAAGACCTCTACATATTCCTTCCATTATGTTGAACCGAGTCTTCCAATCAAGAATATTTTGTTTCAGTGGGTCTGAGAGAAGCTAGCAAAAGCATTAGTTTTCTCTTCAAGTAAAAAAACAGAGTTTATAAACAGAGGAGATAAGTATACCAAATAGATAGGCATCCAAGCTTTTCTTTGACATGTATTCATACACTAACAACCTTTCTTCACCTTCAATGCAACAACCAAGTAACTTAACCAGATTCCTGTGTTGCAACTTCGAAATCACAACTACTTCGTTCAAAAGTTCCTCAAGTCCTTGTCCCGAAGCCCGTGAGAGCCTCTTCACTGCAATTTCTTGCCCTTCTGATAAGACTCCCTGAAGAAAAGATTACCAGTCAATTAACCTTGTATGAGATTATCATAAGGATTCTTGTTTAGTGCCTTTACCTTGTAAACAGGACCAAACCCGCCTTGTCCAAGCTTGTTTCTGAGAGAGAAGTTATCGGTTGATGTAGCTAACACTTCAAACTCAAAAAGAGGAAGATCTTTGAGCTTGACTTGGTTAGAAGCAGACTCGTTACCACTTGTAAGTTCTTCCATTCTTTGAAACAATAGCTCTGCATTTCTATCTTCCTCTGGTGCTGCAAAAGGCAATGATCAATGAAGCAAACAATCTGAAACTATCATTAAGGAGTAAAGAAAACTCTAACCTGGACGCTTTTTGAATTTCCTGCATGCCAAAAGAACGCAGACCGCTGCAACAAGCACAACACCTAGCACGGATGCGGTGATCATAACTGTTTGCTTACTATGTGTTTCTACAATAAAAATCATCATTTAGTGAAGTCAGATTGAATGGAGAAGAAGAAAACAAATGAGACTATTAGAGTTTCTTTTACTTACTGAATTCGGAATGCGAAACTCGAATATAAAGATCAATACCACTCCCCAAAAGCGATTGCATATCAACCAAGCTACCACTCCAAAGCATGCATCCGATTCCTCGATCATAAGCATAAGCAGTGCAAGAACAGTTATCTAAACACTGTTTAGGACAATCCTTCTCATTAGCTATAGACTTCTTCACATTGGCTGGTACTTTCATCTTCTGCATTTTTAAAAACCCATCTCCTTTTCCTCCACCTCCACCAGTACTTACATTGCACTTCAACGGAACTCTTCTCACACATTCACTAGTGAGGATCCCTCGATTCCACTCAGTGATATTCCTCGGCACATACCCTCTTACGCATTTACAAGGCGGAACTTCCTGTAAACTGCAGCTCGCGAACGGACCACATCTATTGTATGCATCACAAGTTGTCGATGGAATAATTGCATCGACCATCCAAGATCTAGTAGAAGTATTCCAACTTCTCATGTATAGATTTCCATCAGGATCCAAGTTAAAATGATGCATGAAAGAATCAGTAGCGTATGAGATTAAAAATGTTCCTTGGTTGTCATTGGAAACGTTGAACCCATCAAGAAACAGAAGAGATATGGAATCCGGTAAACCGATGAAAATCTGACCGTTCCAAGGTCCGCTACGCCAGACTGTGACATTGCTCTTCCAGATCACAATCTGAGGAAACGGGGAATGGGAAATATCAGCTGTATAGTTCCCTGTTGAAGGATCTGTATAGCTTTTCCAAGAAGTAAGGTTTAGATTCTCTCCGGTCTTATTGTTGGTCCCAAAAGTCATTACCGGCAAGAAAGAGTGATAAGGATGCTTGAAACTCTCCCACAGGATCTCATCGTTGACTTGGAACCTAAGATTCCCTGTATCCATAAGCTGAACCCATGTAGCATTTGGAGATACGGTTACTGTGACGTTCGTTGACCATACAAGGCGGTTTAGACCACTGGTGACCACGAGATTTCCTTTGTCAGAGATCGATATGACACCAGAAGTGTCGTTTATGGGAGTGTCTTTGTTAGCAACCCAAACAACAGTTTGGACTGGAACCTTGTCGTACCAGATCCCAACATAACGTAACCGAGTAGTGGAGTTTAAAGGAGTGAAGAAACCGAACCTGAAGATACCGTTGTTGCAGAGAAGTGTCTCTGAGTCTTTGATAGGAGTTGAGAAGGTGATCCTGTCCTGGCCGAAACATAGCTTGAACGAGAAGCAAGAGAATGTTGTAAGTAGAATAAGAACAAGAAGACAACTTCTGCTGAGTAGAATCACCATAAGTATTATTTGAAACAGAATGGTTCCAGTTTTGCTTTTGTTGTTTCTCTTTGGAAGATTTTCATCTTAAAGAGAATCCAAAGAGACCGGGGTCAAACTAATAAATTAGTCTCAATAAGAAGACTTTGAAGAAGTGAGTGGTGGAGTTGGTGGAGACAAGATTTGAAGTGCGACGAAGAAAGCAAGAGGACTAATTGCGTTAGAAGACTTTCATCTCTTGAGTGGACTTTGATATGTCTTTTTATGAAGTGTATGTTTCTGTGAAACGTAAGTATTACACTCTCACTACGTATGGTGAGCCTTAGACTTGAGAATAACTTTCAGCCTTCCCCAATTACAGAATCTGTAATAGACCATCCTTATTCTCTAGAGTTACAATCTAACTGATCCACATCATTGTTTTCCTTCAGACTCGTCCTTATATAGAGCCTCCAGAGCTTATCAACTTGTTTACTTGCAGAAGTGACCTAATCAATATAGCAAAGCAATCCAAAACAGAAAACGATAATAACTGTTCTAGTTCTCTATGTTCAGACAGAACCTACTGTAGCTCTAGAGAACATATGTCCGGTTTGTTTTTCTGTTTTTATTCAGAATCAGATTCTTCATCTAGGTTAGTTAATGCATCTGAGAGTAGATCCAGCCCTAGAATCTATTCAAATTATCAACACAGATGACTTCCACATAGAGTTTTTAACTGAGGTAAATCAAATCTATAATTAGTGAATCTGAACATAACTTCTCAAAAATACATCTCTTAATTCTTTAATCTAACAATTAAACATGCTCAAGATAACAAAAGTTTGCAAAAATAGGAGTTTCTCAAAAATGCATAAACACACATATTAAATAAACATACAAATTGGTCTTGTGAGCTTAACGTCCTGATATAGCTGTGAGGCTCACATCATTGATAGAAACATTCTGACGACTCTGGTCAGAAGATTCAGCCTCTGAAACTCCACTTCTTGCGATAAACGCAGGCTGCTTCGGCGCAGGGAGGTTCATGTTCTCAGTAGTTAGCATCCAGATCACAGTTGAAACATTTGGTCTGTTATTTGCAACTTCTTGCACACACAACAAACTGATCTGAACACATTTTGTAATCTCTTTCTCAAAACACTCATCAAAGACGACTGGATCCGCTAGAGACGCTGCCTCACCTTCATTCCATAGCTTCCACGCCTTTTAAAAAGAGACCGATCTTGCATAAGTTTCAAAAGTTAACCATATGTTATTGAACACTTATTAGTACACTTACATAAGCTAAAAGGCTTAGATCATTGTCTTCCTTGTGAGAGTTTCTTCTCCCACTTATAACCTGTAGAAATATAACCCCCAAGCTGAAAACGTCTGACTTTTCTGAAAATAAACCTTCCATTGCATATTCCGGTGACATATAACCGCTGCAATATAACAAATCTCATTCACATCGGCTATGATACAACCGAATATCAGAATATGTGTTGTGTATTATCTTGTGCATTGATTGATACTTACTATGTTCCAACAATTCTTCTTGTGTTAGCTTCATCATCATTTGCTCGGATAACTCTTGCGAGTCCGAAATCAGAGATCTTTGGATTCAGATTATCATCTAACAAAATATTGCTGGCTTTTAGATCTCTGTGTATGATCTTTAGTCTTGAATCTCTGTGAAGGTACAAAAGACCTCTGCATATCCCTTCCATTATGTTGAACCTAGTCTTCGAATCAAGAATATTTTTCTTCAATGGATCTGGGAGCAGCTAACAAAATCATTAGTTTTCTCTTCAAGTAAAAAACAGAGTTTATAAACAGAGGAGAAAAGTATACCAAATAGATAGGCATCCAAGCTTTTCTTTGGCATGTATTCATATACTAACAACCTTTCTTCACCTTCAATGCAACAGCCAAGTAATTTCACCAGATTCCGATGCTGCAGCTTTGAAATCACAACCACTTCGTTCAAAAGTTCCTCAAGTCCTTGTCCTGATGCCCTTGACAGCCTCTTCACTGCAATTTCTTGTCCTTCTGATAATACTCCCTGAAGAAAATATTATGATTCACTTATTTCGTGAGAGTCTATTTTCAAAACGGACTCTTCATTAATGCATTTACCTTGTAAACAGGACCAAATCCGCCTTGCCCGAGCTTGTTTTCCAGAGAGAAGTTATCGGTTGCTGTAGCCAATACTTGAAACCCAAAGAGAGGAAGCTCCTTGAGATTTTCTTGGTTAGAAGTAGGCTCATTACCACTTGTAAGTGCTTCCAATCTCTGTAACAATATCTCCGCGCTTCTATCTTTTTGTGGTTCTGCTAAGCCAATGATTGACAAAGCAAAGAAACTTTGGTAAAAATAAACAATCTGAAGAAATCTTCAACGAGTAAACAAAACTCTAACCTGGACACTTTTTGAGCTCCCTGCATGCTAAAAGAACGCAGACCGCAGCAACAAATGCAACACTTGGTACGGTTGCTGTGACCATGAGTACTCGCTTGCTATGTGTTTCTACAAGATTTAGGTGAAAAAACCATAAGTCAAGGAAGAGTAAAACAAGTAAGACTTAGTAGAGATTTTTACTCACTGAGTTCAGAATGCGCAAGTCGAATATAAAGATCAATGCCACTTCCCAAGAATGACTGCATATCCACCAATTCACCACTCCAAAGCATGCAACCGATTCCTTGATCATATGCATAAGCTGTACAAGAACAGTTATCTAAACAAACCTTAGGACAAGCTTCCTCACTAGCTTTAGATGATTCCACATTAACTGGTACTTTCATCTTCTGCAGTTTCAAAAATCCATCTCCTTTTTCTCCACCACCACCATTACCACTTCTATTCCCAAGTCTTTGGCACCGTAATGGAGCTCTTCTCACACATCCATGAATCCAGTTCCCTGCACTCCACTCTGTGTTATTCCTTGGCACAAACCCTTTAACACATTTACATTGTAAAATATCCCTAGGATTGCAACTCCCATATGGACCACATTTATTGTATGAATCACAATCTGTCGATGGAAACCTAACACCAACTCTCCAGTCATTCATAGAAGGTCTCCAATCTCTCTGATATATAGCTCCATTAGGATCCAAGGTAATGTGATACATGAAAGAATCATTTGCATAGGTCAATGAAACCACTCCTTGGTTATCATTGTTAAGGTTAAACCCATCAATGTTCAGAAGTGTATCCATATCCGGCAAACCGATGAAAACTTGACCGTTCCAGGGACCGCTACGCCATTGTGTAACATTGTTATAGTTGATTAGAAGCTCAGGAAACGGGTAAGGAACAAGACTTACTGTGTAGTTCCCTGTTGAAGGATCTACATAGCTTTTCCAAGAAGTAAGTCCTAGATGCTCTCCGGTTTTACGGTTGGTCATAAGATTCATTCTTGGCAACAAAGTATTATAGTTATGCTTGAAACTCTCCCACAGAATCTCTCTGTTGTCTTGCAGCCTAAGATTCCCATTATCCATTAGCTGAACCCATGTAGCATTTGGAGCCACGGTTACTGTGACGTTCGTCGACCATACATGGCGGTTTACACCATCGGTAACCACAAGATTTCCGTCGTCAGAGATTGAAACAAAACCAGAAGTGTTGTTGATGGGAGCGTCTTTGTTAGCAACCCAAACAACAGTTTGAACTGGAACCTTGTCGTACCAGATCCCAACATAACGTAAATGACCAGTGGATTTAACAGGAGTGAAGAAACCGAACCTGAAAACACCATTGTTGGAGAGAAGTGTCTCTGGGTCTTTGATCGGAGTGGAGAAGGTGATTCTGTCTTCACCAAGACAGAGCCTTAGAGAGAAGCAAGACAATGCTGCAAGTAGCAGAAGAACAATGTGACAACGTGCGTTTAGTAGAACCACCACCATAACTATTTGAAACGTAGTGGTTCCAAGTTTTGCTTTGTTGTTTGTTCTCTTTGGAAGGTCTTCCTCTAAAGATAGGTATATATTAGTATAGTTGTCTTTGTCTGAATAAGAAGATTTTAGAATATGATGTGAATGAAACATGAGTACTAAAAGAATAATATTGTAGTGAACCATGCGGTCCAAGAAAACTGACATTTACTTCAACAAAAGTCTTCTGAGAAGGTCATCAATTAACATCCATCTCTCTGAACATGATAATAATGTGCTGTGAATGTCCTTGTTCTACTTGATTTTCTTTGTCTTTTTGCGAAGTCACATCCTAATTATTCTTATGAAGAATATGTTTACGAATTTGTGTTCAATTATTTCAAGTAAAGTTAAAAATGCCAGAACTCTGTCAGGTTGCAATGCCGACATAACTATAGATTTTAGTCCTGAAATATTTTAGTATTCACACAGCTTTACCATGCTCTACGATGTCAAAAAAGAAATTGCAAAAAAGTAAAGATGCATGTCCTTCTCTATGTGGTTTTGTTTGGGTGTAATTACTGAACCACGGCACCAATACAAATGTCAAGGTTGCTGTGTAATTATTGAATCCATGAAAGTCAAAACTCATCTTCTCCGTATCCAAGTTTGTCTCAATACATATAGTAAAGTTACCCAAAAAGACAAAACCATAATAATGTTTTCATTCTCTAAACAACCTACTTCTCAAGAACATGGATCGTTTTTGTTTTCTCATATTCTTTCAGATTCTGTTTTTTTCATCCAGGTTAGTCAAACCATCTAAGGGGAGGTCGAATTTCAGTACAAGAATCTATTGAACTTATCAACACAACTTAATCAGTTTTACCTAAGTTGTTTTAGTCAATCAGAACTTTACTTCTCTCTTATAACCAATAAAAACATACACAGAATAACAAAACTTTGCAAACATAGAAGGTTCTCAAAACATACATGTATATGTACTAATGAACATACATATTGGCTGTGAGATTAACGTCCTGTTACAGCTGTAAGGCTAACATCGTTGATGGAGACCTTTTGACTGCTCTGGTCAGAAGATTCAGCGATTGAAAATCCTCTTCTTGCTATAAACGCAGGCTGCTTTGGCTCAGGGAGGTCTGTGTTCTCAGTAGTTAGCATCCAAATCACTGTTGAAACATTTGGTCTGTCGTTCGCAAATTCTTGCACACATAACAGTCCAATGTGAACACATTTCGTAATCTCTTTCTCAAAACACTTGTCAAAGACGACTGGACCTGCTAGAGAAGCAGCCTCACCGTCATTCCATAGCTTCCACGCCTTTAAAAAGAGACCATACTTACATAAGTTTCAAAACTTAAGCATGGGTTACTCAACACTGATTAGTACACTTACATAAGCTAAAAGGTTTAGATTGTTTTCTTCCTTGTGAGAGTTTTTTCTCCCACTTATGATCTCTAATATTATAACCCCCAAGCTGAAAACATCTGATTTTTCTGAAAAGAAACCTTCCATTGCATATTCCGGTGACATATAGCCGCTGCAGAAACAGAAGTTTCATTCACACTGGTTATGATAAAGCCGAGTTTCAATAGGTTTGTTGTATGTTTTGGGAAAGATACTTACTAAGTTCCAACAACCCTTCTTGTGTTAGCTTCATCTTCATTTGCTAGGAATACTCTTGCAAGTCCGAAATCAGATATCTTTGGGTTCAGATTCTCATCTAACAAAATATTGCTGGCTTTTAGATCTCTGTGTATGATCTTTAGTCTTGAATCTCTGTGAAGGTACAAAAGACCTCTGCATATCCCTTCCATTATGTTGAACCTAGTCTTCCAATCAAGAATATTTTGCTTCAATGGGTCTGGGAGCAGCTAACAAAATCATTAGTTTTCTCTTCAAGTAAAAAACAGAGTTTATAAACAGAGGAGAAAAGTATACCAAATAGATAGGCATCCAAGCTTTTCTTTGGCATGTATTCATATACTAACAACCTTTCTTCACCTTCAATGCAACAGCCAAGTAACTTCACCAGATTCCGATGCTGCAGCTTTGAAATCACAACCACTTCGTTCAAAAGTTCCTCAAGTCCTTGTCCTGATGCCCTTGAGAGCCTCTTCACTGCAATTTCTTGCCCTTCTGGCAATACTCCCTGATGAAAAGATTACCAGTCACTTATTCCGAAATTATACACAAATTCAAAATTGCCTCTCGCTTAATGTATTTACCTTGTAAACAGGACCGAACCCGCCTTGCCCGAGCTTGTTTCCGGGAAAAAAGCTATCGGTTGCTGTAGCCAACACTTTAAACTCAAAAAGAGGAAGCTCTTTGAGCTTGACTTGGTTAGAAGCAGACTCATTACCACTTGTAAGTTCTTCCATTCTTTTAAACATTAGCTCTGCACTTGTATCTTTCTCTGGTGCTGCTAAGCCAAATGATATATAAAGAAAATAAATTATGATTCAAGAAACTATCATCAAGAAGTAAACAAAACACTAACCTGGACGCTTTTTGAACTTCCGGCATGCTAAAAGAACAAAGACCGCAGCAACAAATGTAACCCCTAGCACAGGTGCTGTTACCATAATTGCTAGCTCGCTATGTGTTTCTACAAGATTTGGTGACAAATCATAAGTCAATAAAGTCAAATTGAATGGAGAACAAGAAGACAAATGAGACTATTAGAGTTTATTTTTACTCACTGAGTTCAGAATGCGCAACTCGAACATAAAGATCAATCCCACTCCCCAAAAAAGATTGCATATCAACCAAGTCACCACTCCAAAGCATGCATCCGATTCCTCGATCATAAGCATAAGCAGTGCAAGAACAGTTATCTGAACACTGCTTAGGACAAGCTTGCGCATTAGCTAGAGACTGCTCCGCCTTGATTGGCACTTTCATCTTCTGCAGTTTCAAAAACCCATCTCCCTTTCCTCCACCACCATTACTACTTACATTCCTCTGCCTCTCGCACCGCAACAGAGCTTTTCTCACACATCCTTTACTCCAATTCCTTGCATTCCACTCTGTGTTGTTCCTCGGCACAAAACCTTTTACACACTTACAAGTTGGATCTTCTCTAGAGTTGCAGATCCCGTATGGACCGCATCTACCAAATGCATCACAATCCGTCGATGGGAACCTCACACCAATCCTCCAACCTCTAGTACCCCAATCTCTCTGATAGATAGCTCCATCAGGATCCAAGTTAAAGTGGTACATGAAGGAATCATTAGCAAATGACATCGAAAATGTTCCTTGGTTATCATTGATGAGATTAAACCCATCAAGAAACAGAAGAGAGTCCACATCCGGTAAACCGATGAAAACCTGACCGTTCCACGGTCCGCTACGCCAGATTGGAACGTTGTTCTTCCAGATGAGAAGCTCAGGAAAGGTTAGCTCAGGAAACGTGAAAGAAGCAAGACCAGCTGTATAGTTCCCTGTTGAAGGATCTACGTAGCTTCTCCATGAGGTAAGCTTTAGATTCTCTCCGGTTCTATTGCTGGTCCCAAGAGTCATTCTAGGCAAGAAAGAATTGTAAGGATGCTTGAAACTCTCCCACAGAGTCTCACCGTTGTTTCTGTTGTCTTGTAACCTAAGATTCCCATTATCCATTAGCTGAACCCAAGTAGAATTTGGAGCCACTGGTACTGTGACGTTGGTCGACCATAGTAGGTGGTTTCGGCCATCCTTGACCACGAGATTTCCATCGCCAGAGATGGAAATAAGACCAGAAGCGTCGTTGATGGGGGTGTCTTTGTTAGCAACCCAGACCACGGTTTGAACTGGAATCTTATCGTACCAAATCCCAACATAACGTAAATGACCAGTGGAGTTCACAGGAGTGAAGAAACCGAACCTGAAAACACCAGTTTTGCTGAGAAGTGTCTCTGAGTCTTTGATAGGAGTGGAGAACGTGATTCTGTCTTCACCGAAACAGAGCTTCAAAGACAAGCAAGATAATGTTGCAAGTATAAAAAGAAGAATACGCATGTTTAATATAACCACCATAACAATTTGAAACAGAATGGTTCCAGTTTTGCTTTCTTGTTTGTTCTGTAAGAAGTAAGCTTTTAGGTTCTCTCTGTCTATATATAAGAAGAAGATGATCTAATGTTTCTTTTCAACGAAGTAATGATGTGTCTTTTGGATTCATTGAATTAGCAATGAGTGTGGAATAAACTTCCAATCTTGACTTATCTTTTTGATGCAGCGTGCGTGGGAGGAAGATATAAAGTGAGAGGGCTACTTGCCTTATAGTGCGATTTTAATGGAGCCAAAACGTTTGAGTAATTTGATTACGGAAATAGAAAACAAATATTACTTTTTTGACTTAAATGTCAGTGGAACCACTGTTTAAAGTCTGCGGATTCGAGCTTCTTGTTGCTCCAAACTGGATTAGTTTTCAGTACAGGTGTCTAATCGTCGGAAAGTATGATTGTAAGAAAACTATAAGCATTCATACGTACATAACCCTAACACCAATTCAACTATAATCAAACACTTATCTGAGTTTTTCTGGCATAACTTGCGTCAGACACTATCTTTATCTCTATTGCAATCAGCGTGGCAGGTTACTTGCCCAAAAGTTCTGAAACAACGATTCGTTGCATTCAAACCTTGTTCAGCTTCAAGATGTGTGATGATCAACTGATGAATATATTTGAATTTCTGACTGTTAATCCTATGGCACTTCTGTAAGATTAATTTTATTGTCCGATTATTACGATATTGTCTATTAGACGCATAGATATATTTTTCGGATTTTCACCAAAAGATCTCGTATTAATCAGAGTTGAGCATCTCTTTACATACTAGACATTTTTTTTGTCTAAACTTATCATGTGAGAATTTGTGTACGTACATTCACAACAAACGAAGATAAAAAACAAATTGAGATTTGAGAGTTCAATTATTTACCCTTTTGTGTTTACGATGATCTAATCAATTTGAGTGCATAACATTTTAATATACATAGAAACAACATCTGCAACAATTGGTAGATACCTGGTAAGAAGACACAACAAAAGCATCAATGTCTCTGAACCATGCACCAACGGGAATATCAACTGAAGAGAATTACTCTTTTATTTTTTTGAATATCGAACTACTCATTAAACTCTGCCTTGTAGAAGACTTTAGCTAAAAGAGAGCTGGTTCCGTTAAACATCATCACTGTGATTTCCTTTCCCCTTTGTAATCCAGCAACGAGCTCAGCCACAACATGTGTGCGTCTCCCTAAGGCTAGTTCGAACATAAACCTAGAAAGCAATCCAGGACTCACTCCTCGTCTGTGGATTCCATTGAAATTCTCCTCGTCCGTGTTTTCCATCAGCAACATTGCTCCAAGAATGCTTCTTCAAGATCTCAATCTGGCCATAGTTCACAACACAATTCAGGATCTCTTAAAGGTAAAATATAACATTTTTTTTGTGAATCAATTTATATACTTTGTTCTACCCATTACATAAAATTCAAACAAGAGGACGCCGATTCGAAGGAGTAAAATGGGATGGTTTACGACACCTGATTCTGGCGGGAAGGATTCTCAAATGAAGCCGAAATGGTGAGAGACTGAGTCATCGCTCGAATTCGCAAAGCCTTTCACTTTCTCCACCACCGAAGCGATGATTACTACCGGTGATGGAATCACTGAGTGGGGAAAAGGTTTTAGGGCTTTTGAATTTGAATTTTGGGGGTTTTGAGGATTTGATTTTGAACAAGATGAATGTTTTGACCAAAGCCGGTTTGATTCGGTTTTCCTCTAATTTTGATATGTTCCGGTTTTAATGATTTCGCTCGAAATTAAATAAACCCGGCGAAATTTTAGTTCGGTCTGGTTTCTTTTTTTTCCTAGCAGCTTTTGACAGTTGGTTCGGTGGGCTTTTTGTCAAATTGGTCTGTGTAGGGAGGCTGTAATGTTTTAGATCACCATTTGTATTCAACTACTAAAGTACATGGGACTTGATATCGCCCGACAAAACGAAGGCAGTAAATGTTGTTAACATAAGAACTAGATTTTATGTAAATTCAATTACGATTAATTATAGTATTTGTGTCTTGTCCTTCCATTAATTTTATAAAGTGTGAAGAGAATGAGATCACTGTCTTGAACAGGAATGGTCAAAACGTCCATTGAATAATTATAAGAACCTTCGTGTTTCTTTATTATAAGTAACTCCAAATTAAAATATATTCAAACGTAAACTAATAACAAAACATCATTTCCTCAAATTTTCTCTATTAAGCTGGACATTGCCTCGTCTTGCTTTACTAAATCATATTCAAAGAATCAAATATGACTAACATGTCTAATGTCTTTCACATTTTCATACGATCTTGCTAATCAAACATTACGCCTCAACGACTATTCAACCTCATATACTAATAATGTGTTTGTTTTTTTCTTTTGATTGAAGAGTTTGTATATTTTATTACATTAGTATATATCTAAGTAACTCTCTAGACAAGTGACTTCTTTGATTTCTTTTTCCTAACCTAGTAATATATTTGCAACTTGATTTTCAAAGAGTTAACTAATGATATATTTGTGCGTGTCGTCTTTTTACAATGTATGTTTAATTGTTTACGCATATATGTTTTTTTTTTTTCTGACAAGTGTTCGATTTATTTTCCTATATGAGTACATATAGGCAAATTTTTATTTGTTCTCTTTGAAATAAGTTGCACTTTTGTCAGTTATAAACACGAAATATGGTTTATAATGTATACCCGCAAAAAAACTTTTTGATATTCACTGACGTAGCTAGATCCCGTCTGATTTAAACTCTAAACTTTTCTTCTGCAAAGAAGAAAAAAAGTAAGCCTGTCAAATTGCTATATGTAAAGTATATATGGGTATGTCCACTTGCAGTCCATATTAGACGTTTAATCTTTCTTTTTTGCGGTTAGTCTCGTATTCTCGTTGGTTAATCACATGTCACGTAAACACCACTCTTATTCTTCTAAAGATTATTAATGGAAATCTGTTTATTATATACACATCTTTGCATATAGTTTGAGGGCCGCCATAAAATTAAGACTATTGCGATGGCTAATGGAACTGTCAACTAATCATTGTCGCATGCATCGGTTCATCTGTACATGCATCATTTTCCGAATATTTTGTAGGTGCGACAAAGATAATAGTTCTAATACAAATTCGTTAAAATTAATTTCATTGGATTCTAGTATATATATAGTACATCAGACGAAGCAGCCACAAGTTAAATTACGCATCAGTCCGTTTACTCCCTTTCAGTCTTTCTCTTTTGATATTTTCATTGGGAAGTATCTCATTCTTCAAAATATTTTATTACGTTAGATTGTATACTAAGACAACAAGGTCAAAAGATAAAAATAAAGTAAAAGCATACGGGTTTCCAGCGAGATCCCATCATGCTAATTATGGTATTATTATTCTTAATTAATTTATCTCAACTGCCATTCGAGATAACCATAGTATTTGTGTTTGGTCAAATGGATAACTATAGTATTATACAACAAGAGAACACACAAAGTAGAACAAGAAAACTAAACAACTTTTAAGCAAAAAAAAAAAAACTAACTTAATTTAATTTTAAAAATTTTAAACCAAACCAAGCTGAGTATAATTAATCTAGTTGCCAAACAAGACTAGAAAAGATCTGAAGTGAATGAGAACAAAAAAAACATGATTGATTGACCCACAACAACAAGGCCAAAAGAACACGGTTAATAATTTAGAAGTCGTCACGTTAAGACATAAGCGAACAAATTAGAAAGTCAACGTTGAACGCTTCTTAAAAAGACGTCAGATTCAGCGTTTAGTTTACAGTCTCTCATTGCGGGAAGGTCTTATCTTCATCTTCCTTCCTCTTTCTCTTTCAGCCTTCTCATTGCTCCCTCTATATATTATGACCAGACAACTGCGCTGTTCATAATTGCGTAGCGTACTGATTTAGAACTGAGAGCAAAAGAAGAACACGAAACTCTCTCTCTCCGTGTCTTGTCTCTCTCTGTCTGTGTTTCTATTATATTAAAGACTAGATTTCTGGGAAAGGCTTAGTCATTTAGGCTTTTTTCCTTCAAATTCTAATGGCGGATCAAGTAAAAGAGAGGACTTTAGAGGAGACCTCTACGTGGGCAGTGGCTGTGGTTTGCTTCGTCTTACTGTTCATTTCCATTGTCCTTGAAAAATCCATTCACAAAATTGGAACCGTAAGTCCTCACATGTTTATCAAGATTCCTCTGTTTAGTGCTCTTGCTCTGTTTCTTCTGTTCTTCAGATCTCTTTTTTCTTTTCAATTTCTTTTTGTTTCGACATAACTTTTCTTGTTTAGAGCTTCTCTCTCTGCTCATCTTGCTGTGCGTTAGTTGTCACTCTGTGTTTTCTTACTTCATCTGTTTCATTCCACTTCTCTTATGACTAAATCTGCTCTTTGTTTTCTTTAATGGCAGTGGTTCAAACAGAAGCACAAGAAGGCTCTTTATGAAGCTCTTGAAAAGGTCAAAGCAGGTAGAAAAAAATGACAGCACTAAACCCAAAAAAAATATCTTTTGCTACCTAACTTCATCCATTAACAAGCTTCTTATTCTAACACTTAACTTTTTTTTTGTTATTAAAGAGCTTATGCTGTTGGGATTCATATCACTACTCCTAACAATTGGACAAACACCTATCTCAAACATATGCGTCTCCAAAAGTCTTGCATCATCAATGCACCCTTGCAGCGCCGCACAAGAAGCTGAAAAATACGGCAAGAAAGAATCCGGCAAAGGCAAAAAAGGAGACGATGAAGAAAAACCCAGTCACAGACTTCTCCTTGAGTTAGCTGAGTCTTTTATCCCTAGACGAAGTTTAGCCACCAAAGGTTATGACAAATGCGCTGAGAAGGTAACTAAAGAATCTCCCATTTGTATACACAAACCCATTCTCCGTTTGTTGTTCATCTTCTAGTATATGACTGTGATTGATGGATTGTATCAGGGGAAAGTGGCTTTTGTATCTGCTTATGGAATCCACCAGCTGCATATATTCATCTTCGTGCTTGCTGTGGTTCATGTTGTCTACTGCATTGTCACTTATGCTCTCGGAAAGACCAAGGTAACTACTTTTCCTGTGCATGCTGCAGTCACCAGAGAATCAAGAAGTAATGTATGCAAAAAGATTTTGATTTATTGTTCTCTTGAGTACTGCAGATGAGGAGGTGGAAGCAGTGGGAGAATGAGACCAAGACCATAGAATATCAGTACTCCAACGGTAGGGGCCCTATGCGTTATTAAATCAGATTTAGATTCTGAAAACAGTAGTAAAACTTAAGGGTGAATGCATTCATGTTATGTAGATCCTGAGAGGTTCAGGTTTGCGAGGGACACATCTTTTGGAAGAAGACATCTCAATTTCTGGAGCAAGACCAGTATTACACTATGGACTGTGTGTTTTTTCAGACAGTTCTTTGGATCTGTCACCAAAGTTGATTACTTAGCTTTGCGACATGGTTTCATCACGGTAAGGAACTTATATAGTGATCTTTTTGTTTTGTTTCAGATACTGTTTAATAAAACAATTACTAAGATGAAGAGATAAAGCATGAAAGACAGAGAGAGCTCAAATAATGTTTTCTATATATTGACTTAGTGTTCACACTGTTTATAATACAACCTTCACAAACGAATCCTCTAACCACCATTACAAACTCATATTTAAGAAAATGATCTAACTTATTATTTTGTTTAGGCTCATTTTGCTCCTGGGAGTGAAAGAAGTTTTGATTTCCGCAAGTATATTCAGAGATCATTAGAAGAAGACTTCAAAACTGTTGTCGAAATCAGGTTAGGATCTACTTCATTACCTTCTGATAATCTGAGAAAAAAATCCAAATTTGTCTAAATCTCTGCTAACTTTATGCAGTCCGGTTATCTGGTGTGTAGCCGTGCTATTCCTCTTGACCAACACTAATGGTAACACTCATTGCTTACCGTGAAAAAAAAAACACAATACCTATGCATCAATATTTGCACAAAACTGACATCAGTTTTCATTTGAAACAGGACTACGATCTTACCTTTGGCTACCATTCATTCCACTAGTTGTAAGTACCACAAACCATTGAACCAATAAACATTTCCTCAGATATGTCCTTTTTTTGTTTAACGGAATGAATGTTATGTTCAGGTGATTCTAATAGTTGGAACAAAGCTTCAAGTCATTATAACCAAACTGGGTCTAAGAATCCAAGAGAAAGGTGATGTGGTGAGAGGCGCCCCAGTGGTTCAGCCTGGTGATGATCTCTTCTGGTTTGGCCGCCCTCGATTCATCCTTTTCCTAATCCATTTGGTTCTCTTCACGGTACGGTTCAATAACCTTAGCAACTTGGTTTATCCTAACGGTATGATAATAAACTCATGAGTACCAAAAACCATTTACTTTTGCAGAATGCATTTCAACTTGCCTTCTTTGCATGGAGTACGGTAAGCATTCCATTTCCCTTTTTTTTCACACTAACATTGATCTTATGAAGCCATACTAATTGTTATGTCATGAACTTTTGGTATCTGCAGTATGAGTTCAATCTCAGGAACTGTTTCCACGAAAGCAATGCAGATGTGGTCATTAGAATTGTAGTTGGGTAAGCTAACATTAACTTAACTGCTGATTCTTAGAAAACGCGGGAAAATCATAAGTCCTTAACTGACATAGTGACAACCTTTGCAGACTTGTTGTACAAATACTTTGCAGCTATGTGACTCTTCCACTCTATGCTCTTGTCACTCAGGTACTTGACACAACAAAAGTTACAGTTTGCATATGATCTTAGTTTCTTTTTTTCCTGACATCATTGCGTTTCGATGAAATGTGTGTAGATGGGTACTAAGATGAAGCCAACGGTATTCAACGAAAGAGTAGCCACAGCGTTAAAGAAGTGGCATCACACAGCAAAGAAAGAGACAAAACATGGAAGACACTCTGAATCAGCCACACCTTACTCTAGCCGTCCAACAACACCAACTCATGGCTCATCTCCAATCCATCTCCTTCACAACTTCAACCACCGAAGCGTTGAAAGTTTCCCGAACTCTCCTTCTCCTAGATACTCTAGTCATCATGATGACCACCAGTTTTGGGATCCTGAGTCTCAACATCAAGAAGCTGGACCTTCCTCACATCATTCTCTTGCGCATGAAAGCTCGGAAAAGAAACCTGTTCTTGCGTCCGTAGAACTTCCTCCTATACGTACTAGCAAAAGCTTAAAAGATTTTTCCTTTAAGAGATAGATGATTCTTGATTTCATACAGTACGAGTTTGTTACATTAAAAGTACTTGTCCAATGTACATTATATTATGTATGAGACCTAAAACATCTATAAAAGATAGATGATATATTCTCTGCCCACGCTTAAAGAGCTTTATTGAGTTACATACCATTAGTCTCCCCTATGTTCCAGATTTACCATGCCTATAAAACAGAGAAGCTTTGTAGAGCTTGAGAACAGTCTCAAGAGAGTCAAGAAACGTAAGACTCGAACTTAAGTTTCTTCTTCCACCTGACAATCTCTAAGAGTATCACTCGTAAGCTCCAGTGACATATAGCCACTGCAGGTAAATATACCGGTTTAGTACTGTCTTTATGGAGAAGAAGGTGTAACATATGGTTAGAATGGAGTAGCACTTGCACATTTCCTCTTTAGCCAAACCTATGTTAATCCCTTCACCAAAACCTTAACCCAATAAGACAAAAGAAACAACGTTCCATAAGAAACCCTATGTTACATCCACTAGAATTTTGATACAAGGAGAACCTCTGCAACAATCTATCAAATGTGGAAATGTAAATGTAGTTGCATGCTCAACAGAAGAATGGTCTTTGGCACCTCTATTGTTGAAAGAGGTTTTATTAGCACTAAACAATCAGAATTTTAAGTCTTGTTTGGAAGTAATAGGACGAGTGAATTATACCTCAACCGCTGAAATGAGTACCATCTTCCTCACGATTCTCAATCCCTGATGGATGAATCAATAAGCAATTTTCTTCTTGATTGACTCAATGGTCTTATGTTTTTTATTTGAAGTCTTACAGATTTATTTGGTCAAAAGTCTTATGAGTTTATTTAACTTGTTCTAAAAATATTTATAGTGACCAAAAACTTTCAATACATAAAATGAAATCGTTGAGATACTTCTAATTTTGTTTTACATAGGTGGAATTGTGAAGAAAGTTCTTCTCACCTCCACAACAACCTCCTAAAAGCTCTGATTTCCACCTCATTCACAGGTCTCAATTAAAAGATTAACTAGTTAAACTAACCTCAATTTTGTGAATCTCTCGAATGTATTTTGTTTTCTTTCATCATTTAACCATAAACTTTTATCTTTGATCGGTAAATTTTCTGATACTTGCTACTACTTTCCAAGAAAGTTATGTAGTCTGGTGTTAAACAACCAAATGTCGGAGATAAGGCTTGACCAAGGACTCACAACAACAGTTCATAAGTGTAAGGTTTGTGAATGTAAAATTTAATTTTGAACTAATTAGTTAAAAACTAATATTTGTTGATAAATGAAAAGAAAAAAGAAAAATGGAAAAAGACCAAAGAGGTGTAACTTGTCTGAGTTCTTGTTGAGATCTCGGTATCTCTCCTCCTCCGCCTTTAAGCGCCGCATAGACAGACATGGACACTCAGAAAGAATAAAAGATTGCTCCAAAGAGAGATATCAATCATTCCCTGAGGTAATTTAATTATTGTTTTTTTTCTTTTTAATTTGATGAATCGTTTGATGAAACTTGAATGAAGAAAGGAAATCGTTGGAACTTCCTTTTTCCTTAATGGAAATAATCTGAATCGAAATTTCCCTTTTTTTTGTATTCCGATTCCTCCTAGCTCGTGTGTGTATGTGTATATATAGTAACAGTAAAGCCTCTTTTGATCAATTAGAGAGACGACGAGATACAATGTTCAAAAGACATTGCTCGAGGGTGGTATTGAGAAGACATGGCTCGGGTGTGGAGTTGCTTCCAGACGATGTTTTAGAGCTGATACTGGAGAGACTTCCGGTGAAGTCTCTGCTGAGATTCAGGTCTGTGTGCAAGAAGTGGAAATCGGCAATCGATTCCCCAAGTTTCCAGGAAAAACAGTTGATGCGTCGCAGGCACTCACGAGGTCCAGATGCCCTTTTTGTCACCACTTATTATTTTGCTGATGATGGTCTGGACACAGATGATCGAAGGTTTGTGTTTGGGTCATCAACAGCTTATAAGGTCAGGTTCCCTACTTTGGGCAGTTCGGTCTGCCACGGTACTTGTGACGGTCTAGTATGCCTCTACTCTGTTTTTGACCCGAGGGTCAACGTCGTGGTGAATCCCGCCACTAGATGGGATCAAACTTTTCCTCTCTCCACCATTCAACACTTTATAAACGACATGTCCGAGAAAGACGTGTATTTCACACCTCCTAAGCTTGGATTCGGTAAAGACAAACTCACCGGCACATACAAGACGGTGTTTCTATATAACTCATCCGAGTTTGGCCTAGACAACGTCACCACTTGTGACGTTTTCGATTTTAGCACTAAAGCTTGGAGGTACGTTCACCCTGCTTCTCCTTATCGGATAAATCCTCACCGTCATCCCGTGTATTTAGATGGTTCACTTTATTGGCTCACCGAAGAAGAAGATACCAAGGTTTTATCTTTTGATCTTCACACCGAATCTTTCCAAGTCATCTGTAAAGCTCCCTTTGCCAATGGACCTGACGACCTTTACAGCGTCACCATTTGTATCCTCGATAATCGCTTGTGCGTATCCAAGAAAAACTGGCCCACCCAAGAGATATGGTCGTACGATTCTTCTTCAAGTGCATGGATGTTAATGTGTTCGATAGATCTTACCGAAACTTTTTCTTGGTTTGGGGAACCCAAGTTTGCGCTCTCACCAGTAGCAATTCTGGACAAGACCAAGATTTTGCTCCAAGGTCGTGACTCCTTTGATGCATTGGTGATACATGATCTACATACTAAATCTTATGATTTTCTCTTCAAACCTTCTACGAGCCCTGTAGGCTCTGTTTATTATTTTGAAAGTTTGTTCTCTGTTTTATCAAACTAAATTTGGTTTGTTTAAAAGTGAACCTTTGTAATTTGATATTTCTCTTAAATCTCTAATGGTAATTTAGTTCATAAGACTCTTTTTCCACTTTAAATCTCTAAAATTGTTTACTACAATTAAAGGTATTGTAAATTAGTCAGATTTAGTATATGAAATTTCAGATTTTCTTATTGTCAAAGAGGGTTCAGTCTTGTCATTTTCAACATCAGTATCATTGCTGAAAAACGGACGAAGAAAGCACCTTCATAGCTGCAATTCTTCAAAAGAGCAATTATATGCCGTGCTGAGTCACATGTATAACTGAGGATACCTCTCCAAATTTGGTCAATTACAGGTTTATGAATGGTTCGGTTCATTTGCATCCTTGGAATTTCTCTATCAATACAGAGTGTGTTTTATGCCATGAAGTTCAAGATACTTGCCAACATCTCTTTTTCCGGTGTCCTTACTCCTCTAAAGTATGGGAATCATTGGTAAAAGGGATCTTAAAGAATGGCTTTACCACAGATTGGAGTGCTATTGTGACCATTGTTTCTGGTTCGAGCGTTCCTCCTACGGAACTATTCCTTCGTCGTTACTCCCTTCAGGCTGCAGTTCATAGTATCTGGAGAGAACGCTAGTCAAGACAACATGGAGAAGATCCAAAAGATGCTGTTACTCTCAGTAACCTTGTAGATAAAACGATTCGGCTTCATTTGCTTGCTGTTAAACAAACGGCCAGGCGTATTTGGAAAGAGAGCTGCGCGCTTGGTTTGGAACAAGACATGTTCTAAATCCTTCATAAAGGCCCAGATGTTTTTTTTCATTTATTTTATAGTTTTATGAGTATATAACAAAAACAGAAATACTAGATGTAACACAGTTTTTTTGTTTGAATATTTAACTTAACATTCCTTCAAAAAAAAAAAAGAGTATGGATGGGCAAGGAGCCAGGGACATTCTCAGAGAAATCTGACATTTAAAGCTTTGGAGTTTTGATGCCAGTAATTATCAGAAGTAAAAGAGATATCAAGCTTTAGCTATGGAATAGAACAGAAAAACCTTCTTGCATACGTAAGAAACACACTTGAAGCCTAATTACAATCAAGTTGACATATCTTGGTTTCTTGATTCTTACAGTTTTTCCCTTCTAACTGTTCCTAGAAGAACAGAGAAAAAAAGCAAAAGAAACAGAGGAAAAAAGAGGAAAGCTTGCAGTGCACGAATCAAAAGATTCAATAAGAGCAAAACCAACATGGACAGGACAACAAGATGTCAAATAAGAAGCCAAGTGAAAGATAGAGTTGAGTTGTCTAACTTAACAAGAAGAATAAGAGCATCTGCATCGCCGGATTTTAGGATGATTTTAGGATGGTTCTTAGGCGGTGGAGTTTACGTGGGTCCCATATTTTTCCTCTTTCGCAAAAAATAATTCTCGTAATGTTTGCGGATATCACTAACACGTGGTGACTTTCGATTAATTTATTTTTATTTATATTTTGTAAAAGTATTCCATATATATTAATACTAAAACACTACAACATGTTTTGTAGTCACGTGTCATCATAAAGATAATTTTTATAAATTCTTAAAAAAATAAGTTGGTCCATATAAATATATATATATATATATATAATACTTTTTATTAAACTAATTATCACATAGATTAGTAGTATTAAATTTTTTTCTTAAATAAAAGCTCTGTAAGTTTCATTCCTTAAATAAAAGTTACGAAACTACATAATGTGATTAACATATATATGATAACTAATGATTATAAATCATGCATATTTGATAAAAAAAATTATCTCCTCTACCTTTTCGTTTAACTTTATATTATAAAAGAAACTTAAAATCACATTAAGCATATAATTAAAAAATTCATATATGTTATATTTTAAATTTTATAAAACGTCTATAAATTACGAAAATGATAAAAATCTCACATTAAAAAGTTGTGATCAATGATTTATTTTTTTTTTCGTTCAAGCAATAGACAATTGATCACACACCGTATGAATATGAAATATTATTTAAATTAAATTGTCTAATAGACGTTTTATCTAAAAGCTATTGAAATTACTTAGCGAGAAAATGGATTGGCCAACAATTTTTCTTTCCTAACCCTAACTCTTTTTCTCTTCGTAACAACACCGACTTAGAATAATTAGGAAGTGTCCATTAACATTGTAAAATGTTAATGTTTTCTTTAATTCAGCCCATTGGTTTTTTAAATGACATAGAACAAATTTTAGTGATTAACTAAATGGATCACGTACTAGGCCTGGAATTATTATCCGGGATTCGGATTCGATCCGAGATTCGATCCGGATCCGCTCCGAAAATCCGGATATCCGGAGGGGCCGGATCCGAATCCGGATAGTAAAATGTTGGATCCGTGCAAATCGAATCCGGATCCGGATATCTTGATTTTTAGCTCCGGATATCCGGATCCGTAATTTTTATTGATAATTATTTCAAAAATAGGAATACATATGAATATAAAAAAAAATTATTTACTGTATTTTTATTTCTATACTAATATATATACAACTTTGTTATAGTATACATAGATATAATTAAAAATACTGTACATATTTTTATTTTTTTCAATTATTGTTAATATTTTATATGTTCTAGTGCTATTTTTATTTATTTTAAGGATCCAAATCCGGATCCGGATATCCGCCGGATATTACAATTTTTAGAAGGATATCCGAAGCTCGGATATCCGAGAACCCCGGATCCGGATAAGGATAGCAAAAACATGGATCCGCCGGATACAAATCCGGATCCGGATACCTTAAAATACCCCGGATACCCGATCCGTTTCAGCCCTATCACGTACATAGAAAAATGTATTTTGGTTTTAAATTGTTACATACTCAAAATCAATATCAATCATCATCACTTTCGTTTAAAATTTTGTTATAATCATAATTATAGGGATGGACAAAAAATCCAGAAAAAGAAACCAAACCAAATCTAACCTAAAAGTAGTACTAACCTTTAGTAAAAATTCGTTAGATATCCGAACAGCTTCAACATTATGGTACTTAGAGAACTAGAACGAAATCCGATCCAAAATGAAATATTTCGGGTATCGAATATATCCAAACCAGATTTATATACTTAAATATATTAATTATTTTAAAAATTTAATTTCTAAAAGAATATACAAAATATATAAGATATTATTAGGCTGTCCAAAATACTTGAAAATATATACAAATAGTTTAAAATACATGTTTAAAATAGTTAAATGATATTCAAGATACCAATACTTCAAATATCTATTGATTTCTTATCTGAATACTGAAGCTAAACCAAATTTTATATTAAGTTTAAGTATTTTATCTTACATTATACACATTTATATGTTATAAATAATTTATTTTTTATATTTGAGAAATTTAAAGTATATATGAATTTTATTTTATAATTAAATTGGTTATCCGAGTCAAAATTCAAACCGAACCCGCAGATCCGAACTGGATCGAACTCACAAAAATAAAAACATAGTTGAATCAAACCAAACTAAATAGTATCCAAATGTTCATTCCAAATCAAATGTAAAAAAATCTTGATAACAAAATATTGTAATATTTAAACACAACATATTTTAAATAACTCACTCCGTGCAGAGTGCGGATTATCATCTAGTTAATATTATTAATAGATATTTTTGTAATTTGGTGAGAGCTAGTGTGAATGTGAGATTGTTAGGCCATGATTGGTAAAGCAGATGGAAAAGCAGTAGCATTATGCTATTAAAGCATTATGCTGCAGAAGATGTATGCTTTTGGTAAACTGTTTAATATATTGATTGGTAAAGCAGTTGAACATGTCATTTAAAATTATTATTAAAACTAATATATTAAAATATTTTTTAAGAAAATAATGTTCCGCATTTAAAATATAATTTAATTTATATATTTGATTTAATTTATATAATTAATTTTATAAAATTATATTTTAAAATTTAATTTAATTTATAATATAATTTATAAATAATATAATTTTTATAAATATTTATATAATATATATTAATAATTTATATACTTTATTTAATTTATATAATTTAATTTCTATACTTAATTTAAAATATAATTATCTAATTATTTTAATTTATATAATTAAATTATATTTTAAATGTGAAATAATATTTTTTAACAAAATTATTTATATTTTAAATTTATTTTAGAAAATCAAAATTTTATTTTTTGACATAGAAATAATTTTATGATATTATTAAATCACATAAATGAACTAATTATATATTTTTCTTAAATTTATAAATTATAAATATAAATGCGCTTCCGGTTGCTGAAAATATGAAGATGAGGCACATTGTGAAAGATAAAACTTGTTGCAGGTGTGAGGCCGAATCGGAGAGCATCAACCATGTGCTCTTCCAATGCCACTACCCGAGACGCTTATGGGCAGAAGCGAATATTCATATTCTTCCAGGAGGTAAATGGTCAGATTCCTTATATGCAAATATCTTTTGGGTCTTGAATCTAAAAAAAGAGTACCCAAAAGAGGATGTGGATGAAGGATTTGTACCATGGATGTTGTGGAGGTTATGAAAAAACAGAAATGAGTTTGTTTTCAGGGGTAAAGAATTTGAGATAAATGCAACAATCCATAAAGTCAAGGAAGACGTGTCGGCATGGAAGAGTAGAACCGAGATACCTAAAGCGGAGGCTAAGATACCCATATCAACAGAAGCTGAGGCTAGATGGATTCCTCCAGCACCTCAACAGTTGAAGTGCAATACTGATGGATCATGGTCCAAAGAGACAGGCACTGGAGAAATGGGATGGTTATTGCGTGATGATCAGGGACGGTAGATATGGGCAGGGGCGAAGAAGATAGAGGAGGTGAGATCAGCGATAGAGGCAGAGGCGGAAGCGTTGAGATGGGCTGTGCAAACAATTGTGGGATTCGGGTATAGACAAGTAACTCTGGAATCAGACTCTATGACCTTAGTGAAGATGATCAATGGAGAAGAGGAGATATGGCCAGTGTTGGCCCCCATTATTCAAGACATCGCTGCATCTCTGGCTAGGAGTGAAGGGTTTAAAGTGGTGTATCATCCAAGGAGTGGTAATAAATCTGCAGATAGAATAGCGAAGGAGACTACTACATTTATGTCCTTTGTCCCTAAGTTATATTCTATGGTGCTAATGTGGTTGAATTCATGTTTAGAGGCTGATAAGCCAATTGTAAGACATTGAGTTGGATAATATGAAGTTGTTGTTGAGCCAAAAAAAAAAAAAAAAAAAAAAAAATTTCATATGAGAGCACTTGCGAGAGAACATTTGGATAGCATTAGCATTTAGTAAATACTCTTCTAAATGCTTTTCTAACAAATATTGATTGGATAATATATAGCATAATGCTAATGCTAATGCTCTACCAATCAAGGCATCAGACGGTAATAACAGTCACACCTTAATTCTAAACGCTAACCAAATAAGGATACGAAAGATGGTGTTGTGATTTGTACGTTAATGGAATTGCATTGGGTAAACAACTTATATGAATAAAGAGGTAAACAACAGTCTATCAACACTACCTTAACGCTTATATATGTTGAAAAACAATTTTCTATGAAGGTGGCGGTAGCTAACAATTGTTTTCTGTTAGTGGTATGTTTTCAATTACTGGAAAACGGTACAAGGTTTTAACATAATAAAATATATGGTAAATAATGTGGTCAACCTTTACATTTAGACTAATAATGAATTTTTATTATGTTGGCTTTATTTTGAAACACTGGAAAAGTTCTTACTTGGATTCGGATAAAAACCAAAACAAAACCAAAAATTAGAGAAATGAACTTAGTATAGTGATGGTCCACAGACAGCATGCCGTAAGTTTAACTTCTGAGTTCTGAACATATATCCTCGTCCTCCACGCACGTGTCTATCGTAAACAACATATATCCACGCACACGTGCTTTCAGATAGATAGATTCGCATACGTCATCTAATCTGTGGAAAGCAGAAAAAGAAAGTATTTACAGGTATCTACTTTTTTCTGGTACTTTCCCCCTTTTCCCATATAAGGAATGAACAGATGCTTCCAATCATATAACATTTACACTTAAATTTCCTTAAGGATATCTACCTTTTTTTCTTGTACTTTTCACCTTTTCCCATAGGGGAATGAACAGATGCTTGAAATCATAGCATAGGTAGGAAGTTATAGTACCTATTTCTATAAATGATTTCTAATACAGATACAGATACTGTTTCTCTTGTTGCACAAAAAAAATATTGTTTCTCTTTCTGGAACATCAGATAATATATCTATGGAGCTGATATTTTCTACACTAGTTTGTACTCCCTTTGATAAAAAATATTGTTTCTCTTTTTAGATGCTTATTTTTGTTTCATAATAGATGGTGTTTTGACATATTTAAGTAATTTTATTTTTATTATAAAATGTGTAGCCAATTGTGTTTTTAAATTTTTTTTTTAATTAAATAAATTAATTTTTAATTATATTTTTATTAAACATAATTAAAAAGGTAAATATCTCAATATGTATGCAAATAGCCAAAACTTAATCTATTAGGAAACAGAAAAAGTATATTATAAAAAAATATATTCTACTTGGAGTTAATTTGTGTGAAATGATGATTAATTTACTGACCGAGAACTTCAACAAATACCTCAAAGCCAGACTATATATGATTTAAATTTTATATATTTTTGAAAAATTCAACAAAGCGTCTTGTGATGATGCAGATGAAATATATTTACGATATTTAGCAGATGAAAATTATATTGTCCGTTTTTTTAATTACCAAAGCATAAATTTGAATCTGATACTTATTCATGGATGAAGACATGTTGTGTATTAAGTTAAAAAAAACAATAGACCTGTTGTATCTTGATAAATATGTGGGAGGGTTCAAGCGAAATCATTTTTCAGCAAAAAGATGAATGCCGAATTAAAAGATGATTTAATTCAATAAGCAAAACAATCTTCAAAATATAATACGCATGCATAAAAAAAGTGTCTGGGAATCCATGTCTATTTATTTGATTCTTGCTAAATGTCAAATCAAAAAAAAATTGTCAAAACAAAAGCGACAAAAAGAAGAGCAATTTTTCAATCATCGTGGAAGTCTGATGGACTGATATCCACATAGCTACCTGACAACAAGTCCTCCCTGTCAAATAATACACCTAAATACAACAATAGACAATCCAAACAAGAAAAATATGGTTAATAATTGTAAGAGAGAAGGAAAGAAGAAGAAGAGAAAGAGAGAGACACTTACTCAGACAAGATGAAAACGTGTCTTCTTAGCCGAATCATGATCAAGGAGAAGGCTTTCTTCACAGAGTGTAGATCAGTGCCCCAAATCTCCAAGACCAAACCTCTTGACCCATGGTTGGTGAAGACAAAATGTGACTTTGTGATCAACCTGATCTGAAAAAGAAACAGGGACTCTAGGCAGTGATTGGCTTCAACAAGCAGCTTGATCGATGGAGAACCTCTAGAATAGTCAATCAAGTGTGGAAGAGCAAGAGTAGCTGCGTCCTCCACACAAGAATGGCCTTGACACCTCTGTTTTGGAAGAAGATTATATTAGTATAAGAAAAAAATCAAATAAAAAGATAGTGGAGGAGTATTATATTAGTATAAGAAAAAAGCAGAAAAAAAAGATGGTGGATTTATATTACCTCAGTAGCCGAAATGATTACGATGCTCTCTTTTACTTCCTCCATGTTCTCAAGCTCGGATGAGTGAATCGAGAAACTAGCCTTTGTTTTTTTCTTGATAGACTCAATGGTGTGGTGATTCCTCCCGATCAGGTACTTCACTCTGGTGTCAGGACACAAAACACAGAGATTCACCAATCTGAATTCTGACAGAGCATACTTGCGCTGAGAAGAGTTTCTGAGATGTTCTTCATGAAGAAGTTGAAGTCTTGAGGTGCAAGAGTCAGCTTGTCTCTTCAGACGAGTAGCTATAGAAGAAACTTCTAAACCTCTGTGCTGCATATCAAGAAGCCTTAAATCATCCTCAACGGTCCACATTTTGCCTGGAACAAATTAAACAAATCATCAAAACAGAGAACCCACGCAGATGGATATTAACAATTTCATAGAAAAATTGACACTTTTGTGATTACAAATCCGTATGCTTTTGAGATGATGAAACACTCAGAGACGGTAAAAAGAAGGCTACTTTGATAAAACCGTTAAAATCTCTAATCTGGATTATCTTTACCAAAAGAAGAAACCCAAGGTACAAGAAAACAGAGTATTACTAATTAGGGTTCCAGATTTGAGAAAACCATGAAAACACACATGGAAACT
Organism: Hirschfeldia incana; assembly: GCA_026261945.1. NCBI lineage: Eukaryota > Viridiplantae > Streptophyta > Magnoliopsida > Brassicales > Brassicaceae > Hirschfeldia > Hirschfeldia incana. Next base: position 3,255,639 of record JABCMI010000019.1, read on the forward strand.
TCAAAGAAATCGAGCGAAGATTGAAAGCTATTTCCCAAATCGGAGACACAACCAAAATCCAGAATACTAAACCCTAAATTCAGATACAGATCAAAATCAATAATCCACGGAAATAGACATACGATGAGGAAAAAAAAACACTATCGAATTGTTAATAGAAAGAAGAAACGAAAATTGTATTACCTCGTGTAGAAGAGATCTTAGCGGCGAAGTAGAACAAACGCAGAGGGAGAACAGAGCAAAACCCCGAATCTGGAACAATTTGTGCAAAAATTAGTGTTAAAAACTCAGAAATCGAAACTCGGTTGAAGATTATGAAGAGAAAAACTACTGAATTGTGATTGAAAAACGAAATCTTCTTACCTCGTGAAAAGATTTTCTCGGCGTTGTAAAATGAAGGCGGAGAGAGAGAACAACAGAACGGAGACTTGAGGAAGTATGTGAGAGAGAGAACGAGACGTTGGGTCAAGTATTAGACTTATATACTACTAATAAAGTGCCTATTATAACCTTTCTTAGGATTAATTTATTATTATTTATTTGAATGAATTGTTAAGTGAATCTCTCTCTATCCGAGCTGGCATCGCCAACGGTCTAATCGATGCTCCTCTTTCTTTTCCTTTTTCATTTATTATATAATAACCCTTCGCTGTTTATATTTTTTCCTTCAACCTCTTCACCTTTTCACATAAGATAAATGCCTAGATCATTTTCGATGTTGCAAGTGACTTAATTAATTACACTCTGTTGCAACTAACTTATACTTTTTTTTTTGAAATATTTTCTTATCTGAACTATGATTAAAAAGCAACCGTATGTAAAGTAGAGCTTGTAATTTTAATAGATAAAAGGTTTTATTAAAATGTAATGTTCAATTCTATTTCACACACACACACACACAATGTATATATAGTAAAAAAAACATGTTTTGCGTAATGGAAACTCAGTTATACTTTAAAAAAAAATAGAATAACAAACTAAAATTTTAGTTAGAGATCATTTAAATCCTGAATAATAAACACAAAATCATAATAATGTATATGAAAAGTCTATAAATTTTATTTTGTTTATTAAACTCATAGATCGTCATAGATATATTCAGGGCTTCTCAAACTGTTTCTCTACTCTATTCAAAAATATCAGCACTACATCTAACTGTAATAAAATAGTCTTAAAATTTAAAATTGTATTTTTATAAATATAATATTTGGAAATTATAAGTTGTATGTTTAGTTGTATATCTAAGTTTTTAGACCATTATTCATATCTGTTCTTAAAAAAAAATACATTTTTTGAAAAAATAGATCATAGTTGACTCCACTTACACATGCTATTCGAGAGTCCTAGCTATTTTGTGATAAAAGAAAAACTCAGTTAAAATTTATAATATTTAACAAACTGAAAGTTAGTTAGAAATTGTCTAAACCGTGAACAATAACATCGCTCCAGAACATTCACCACCGGACAGCATCGCCGGAGAAGAGAGAGAGAGAGACCACATCAGAGTGTATATGGTTTGTTTTTAGACTTTTAGTGTATAATTTTGCTTCTTTTAAACATGTAACAACATAATAATATCATTTTTGAAGAATTATGCACACAAAGCACATCTAATCAATTTAGAAATAAGTTGTTATGTTATATCTTAAATATTCGTTATCCATATTTTGTTGTAAACTTAATTATAAGAATTTCATGTACATTGCAAGGATCTTCATGGACACATTTCTCTTCACGATTCCGCGAACACGTTCATGGTGCTTCTTTTGTAGTTTGGTTTTTGTTGGAATAGCAAATAAAAATCCTACCATGCTATGATTCGAAACATCTGTTCAGCCATTTTCGAAAACAGAAAAAATATTTATATTATTGAAAAGGGAAAGTACAAGAAAAAGGTAGATACCTTTACTGTTTTTGCTTTCCACATAGGAGATTGGCGTATGCGTATCTATAAACACGCGTGCGAGAATATATGTGCAAGAATTAAGCTGTGTGGATTTTTATTTATTCTTTACAATAGACACTTAATAAAATGAGCAGTCTATTGTAAAGAATAAATAAAAATCCACACAGCTTAATTCTTGCACATATATTCTCGCACGCGTGTTTATAGATACGCATACGCCAATCTCCTATGTGGAAAGCAAAAACAGTAAAGGTATCTACCTTTTTCTTGTACTTTCCCTTTTCAATAATATAAATATTTTTTCTGTTTTCGAAAATGGCTGAACAGATGTTTCGAATCATAGCATGGTAGGATTTTTATTTGCTATTCCAACAAAAACCAAACTACAAAAGAAGCACCATGAACGTGTTCGCGGAATCGTGAAGAGAAATGTGTCCATGAAGATCCTTGCAATGTACATGAAATTCTTATAATTAAGTTTACAACAAAATATGGATAACGAATATTTAAGATATAACATAACAACTTATTTCTAAATTGATTAGATGTGCTTTGTGTGCATAATTCTTCAAAAATGATATTATTATGTTGTTACATGTTTAAAAGAAGCAAAATTATACACTAAAAGTCTAAAAACAAACCATATACACTCTGATGTGGTCTCTCTCTCTCTCTTCTCCGGCGATGCTGTCCGGTGGTGAATGTTCTGGAGCGATGTTATTGTTCACGGTTTAGACAATTTCTAACTAACTTTCAGTTTGTTAAATATTATAAATTTTAACTGAGTTTTTCTTTTATCACAAAATAGCTAGGACTCTCGAATAGCATGTGTAAGTGGAGTCAACTATGATCTATTTTTTCAAAAAATGTATTTTTTTTTAAGAACAGATATGAATAATGGTCTAAAAACTTAGATATACAACTAAACATACAACTTATAATTTCCAAATATTATATTTATAAAAATACAATTTTAAATTTTAAGACTATTTTATTACAGTTAGATGTAGTGCTGATATTTTTGAATAGAGTAGAGAAACAGTTTGAGAAGCCCTGAATATATCTATGACGATCTATGAGTTTAATAAACAAAATAAAATTTATAGACTTTTCATATACATTATTATGATTTTGTGTTTATTATTCAGGATTTAAATGATCTCTAACTAAAATTTTAGTTTGTTATTCTATTTTTTTTTAAAGTATAACTGAGTTTCCATTACGCAAAACATGTTTTTTTTACTATATATACATTGTGTGTGTGTGTGTGTGAAATAGAATTGAACATTACATTTTAATAAAACCTTTTATCTATTAAAATTACAAGCTCTACTTTACATACGGTTGCTTTTTAATCATAGTTCAGATAAGAAAATATTTCAAAAAAAAAAGTATAAGTTAGTTGCAACAGAGTGTAATTAATTAAGTCACTTGCAACATCGAAAATGATCTAGGCATTTATCTTATGTGAAAAGGTGAAGAGGTTGAAGGAAAAAATATAAACAGCGAAGGGTTATTATATAATAAATGAAAAAGGAAAAGAAAGAGGAGCATCGATTAGACCGTTGGCGATGCCAGCTCGGATAGAGAGAGATTCACTTAACAATTCATTCAAATAAATAATAATAAATTAATCCTAAGAAAGGTTATAATAGGCACTTTATTAGTAGTATATAAGTCTAATACTTGACCCAACGTCTCGTTCTCTCTCTCACATACTTCCTCAAGTCTCCGTTCTGTTGTTCTCTCTCTCCGCCTTCATTTTACAACGCCGAGAAAATCTTTTCACGAGGTAAGAAGATTTCGTTTTTCAATCACAATTCAGTAGTTTTTCTCTTCATAATCTTCAACCGAGTTTCGATTTCTGAGTTTTTAACACTAATTTTTGCACAAATTGTTCCAGATTCGGGGTTTTGCTCTGTTCTCCCTCTGCGTTTGTTCTACTTCGCCGCTAAGATCTCTTCTACACGAGGTAATACAATTTTCGTTTCTTCTTTCTATTAACAATTCGATAGTGTTTTTTTTTCCTCATCGTATGTCTATTTCCGTGGATTATTGATTTTGATCTGTATCTGAATTTAGGGTTTAGTATTCTGGATTTTGGTTGTGTCTCCGATTTGGGAAATAGCTTTCAATCTTCGCTCGATTTCTTTGAAGTTTCCATGTGTGTTTTCATGGTTTTCTCAAATCTGGAACCCTAATTAGTAATACTCTGTTTTCTTGTACCTTGGGTTTCTTCTTTTGGTAAAGATAATCCAGATTAGAGATTTTAACGGTTTTATCAAAGTAGCCTTCTTTTTACCGTCTCTGAGTGTTTCATCATCTCAAAAGCATACGGATTTGTAATCACAAAAGTGTCAATTTTTCTATGAAATTGTTAATATCCATCTGCGTGGGTTCTCTGTTTTGATGATTTGTTTAATTTGTTCCAGGCAAAATGTGGACCGTTGAGGATGATTTAAGGCTTCTTGATATGCAGCACAGAGGTTTAGAAGTTTCTTCTATAGCTACTCGTCTGAAGAGACAAGCTGACTCTTGCACCTCAAGACTTCAACTTCTTCATGAAGAACATCTCAGAAACTCTTCTCAGCGCAAGTATGCTCTGTCAGAATTCAGATTGGTGAATCTCTGTGTTTTGTGTCCTGACACCAGAGTGAAGTACCTGATCGGGAGGAATCACCACACCATTGAGTCTATCAAGAAAAAAACAAAGGCTAGTTTCTCGATTCACTCATCCGAGCTTGAGAACATGGAGGAAGTAAAAGAGAGCATCGTAATCATTTCGGCTACTGAGGTAATATAAATCCACCATCTTTTTTTTCTGCTTTTTTCTTATACTAATATAATACTCCTCCACTATCTTTTTATTTGATTTTTTTCTTATACTAATATAATCTTCTTCCAAAACAGAGGTGTCAAGGCCATTCTTGTGTGGAGGACGCAGCTACTCTTGCTCTTCCACACTTGATTGACTATTCTAGAGGTTCTCCATCGATCAAGCTGCTTGTTGAAGCCAATCACTGCCTAGAGTCCCTGTTTCTTTTTCAGATCAGGTTGATCACAAAGTCACATTTTGTCTTCACCAACCATGGGTCAAGAGGTTTGGTCTTGGAGATTTGGGGCACTGATCTACACTCTGTGAAGAAAGCCTTCTCCTTGATCATGATTCGGCTAAGAAGACACGTTTTCATCTTGTCTGAGTAAGTGTCTCTCTCTTTCTCTTCTTCTTCTTTCCTTCTCTCTTACAATTATTAACCATATTTTTCTTGTTTGGATTGTCTATTGTTGTATTTAGGTGTATTATTTGACAGGGAGGACTTGTTGTCAGGTAGCTATGTGGATATCAGTCCATCAGACTTCCACGATGATTGAAAAATTGCTCTTCTTTTTGTCGCTTTTGTTTTGACAATTTTTTTTTGATTTGACATTTAGCAAGAATCAAATAAATAGACATGGATTCCCAGACACTTTTTTTATGCATGCGTATTATATTTTGAAGATTGTTTTGCTTATTGAATTAAATCATCTTTTAATTCGGCATTCATCTTTTTGCTGAAAAATGATTTCGCTTGAACCCTCCCACATATTTATCAAGATACAACAGGTCTATTGTTTTTTTTAACTTAATACACAACATGTCTTCATCCATGAATAAGTATCAGATTCAAATTTATGCTTTGGTAATTAAAAAAACGGACAATATAATTTTCATCTGCTAAATATCGTAAATATATTTCATCTGCATCATCACAAGACGCTTTGTTGAATTTTTCAAAAATATATAAAATTTAAATCATATATAGTCTGGCTTTGAGGTATTTGTTGAAGTTCTCGGTCAGTAAATTAATCATCATTTCACACAAATTAACTCCAAGTAGAATATATTTTTTTATAATATACTTTTTCTGTTTCCTAATAGATTAAGTTTTGGCTATTTGCATACATATTGAGATATTTACCTTTTTAATTATGTTTAATAAAAATATAATTAAAAATTAATTTATTTAATTAAAAAAAAAATTTAAAAACACAATTGGCTACACATTTTATAATAAAGTTAAAATTACTTAAATATGTCAAAACACCATCTATTATGAAACAAAAATAAGCATCTAAAAAGAGAAACAATGTTTTTTATCAAAGGGAGTACAAACTAGTGTAGAAAATATCAGCTCCATAGATATATTATCTGATGTTCCAGAAAGAGAAACAATATTTTTTTTGTGCAACAAGAGAAACAGTATCTGTATTAGAAATCATTTATAGAAATAGGTACTATAACTTCCTACCTATGCTATGATTTCAAGCATCTGTTCATTCCCCTATGGGAAAAGGTGAAAAGTACAAGAAAAAAAAAGTAGATATCCTTAAGGAAATTGAAGTGTAAATGTTATATGATTGGAAGCATCTGTTCATTCCTTATGGGAAAAGGGGGAAAGTACCAGAAAAAAGTAGATACCTGTTAGTACTTTATTTTTCTGCTTTCCACAGAGGAGATGACGTATGCGAATCTATCTTTCTGAAAGCACGTGTGCGTGGATATATGTTGTTTACGATAGACACGTGCGTGGAGGACGAGGATATATGTTCAGAACTCAGAAGTTAAACTTGCGGCAAGCTGTGTGTGGACCATCACTATACTAAGTTCATTTCTCTAATTTTTGGTTTTGTTTTGATTTTTATCCGAATCCAAGTAAGAATTTTTCCAGTGTTTCAAAATAAAGCCAACATAATAAAAATTTATTATTAGTCTAAATATAATGGTTGACCACATTATTTACCATATATTTTACTATGTTAAAACCTTGTACCGTTTTCCAGTAATTGAAAACATCAATTGTTAGCTACCGTGCCACCTTCATAGAAAATTGTTTTTCAACATATATAAGCGTTAAGGTAGTGTTGATAGACTGTTGTTTACCTCTTTATTCATATAAGTTGTTTACTCAATCATGAACGTCCAAATCACAACACCATCTTCCGTATCCTTATTTCCGTTTAGAATTAAGGTGCGACTGTTATTACCGTCTAACAATCTCACATTCACATTAGCTCTCACCAAATTACAAAAATATCTATTAATAATACTAATACTCTTAGAACATGTACATCAAGAATGGGGTTCATTGATATTTTTTTATGAATTTAATGGTGGATCCGTGAACAGTGTTGAATCCGGATCAATTGCACTCCTCCATTAGTGAACCTCAAATCGGGGTTCATAAGAATAAAATAATATTTTTAAAAAAAAAAAAAAAATTTAAAAACTTAACAAAGATTTAACATTATTTATTAAAAGTTTTTATTCAATAGATTTAAAAATCATGAACATACAAAGACTATTCATGAAGATGACCAAATTTTTCCCAAACATTTTCAACTAAATCAGCTTTCAAACGCTCATGTACGCCTGGATCCCGTATTTGATTGCGAATGTTAAGCATTTCGACATTCACACTATCTCTCGGTGTCACCTTCGCACTTCGGCTAGTTTCTCCTGACTCGAACTCTTCCGTATTAGCTAGAATGTATCCCTGTCGTTCGTCTTCTACTATCATATTGTGCAATATGACACAGGCTCTCATTATATTTCCTAACTTTGCCTTGTCCCATTTTAGAGCCGGATTTTTTACAATTGCAAACCTCGATTGCAAGACGCCAAATGCCCGTTCGACATCTTTTCTGACGGATTTTTGCGTTTCTGCAAATTTCTGGGCTTTAGGACCTTGAGGAAGCGGAATGGATTGGATAAAGATTGCCCAGTTAGGATAAATTCCGTCGGTAAGATAGTAGGCCTTACGATAAGTGTGGTTGTTGACCTTGAACTTCACTTTAGGTGCTCGGCCTTGTAAAATTTCATCAAAAACTGGTGAACGATCAAGCACATTGATATCGTTGAGGGTACCTGGTAAGCCGAAAAATGCGTGCCATATCCAAAGATCTTGTGATGCCACGGCTTCTAAGACAATTGTCGGCTTTCCTGAACCACGTGTGAACTGACCTCTCCAAGCCGTGGGGCAGTTTTTCCATTCCCAATGCATACAGTCGATGCTTCCTATCATTCCCGGAAACCCGCGTGCATGTCCTGAGTCAATGAGTCTTTCAAGATCTTCTGCTGTAGGTCTTCTTAGATACTCATCTCCAAACAATTGTATTATAGCCTCCGCAAAATTATCCAAACATAAAATTGCAGTACTTGCCCCAAGTCGGAGATATTCGTCATTGACATCTGCCGCTTGTCCGTATGCCAACGATCGTATGGCTGAAGTGCATTTTTGAAGTGTAGATAGGCCTTTCCTTCCATGACCATTTCTTCGTTGTTGAAAGTAAGTTACTTCATTACCTACACGCTCGACTATGCGAAGGAACAAAGACCTGTTCATTCGAAAACGCCGCCTAAACTGGTCATGTGTGTATGTAGGATTTTCACTGAAGTAATCCTGGCATAGTCTGATGTGTCCTTGTTCCCGATCCCTTTCGATATATCTTCGTTTTTTGTGTATGTTGGTTTCAGCAGCAAGTAGGGAGTCGACAAGATTGTCAAACTCTTCATCAAACCACTCCTCAACAGCTTCATCAACGCCATCTTCCGAAGATGTCGACATTATTTGGCTACATTTAATTAACATATAAGAAAATAGAGTTAGAATAACTTTTAAAAAACCCCAAAATATAAAGGAGTTTTAGGAAAATAACATTATATGTTTATAATATAAATAACATTATTATAAGGAGTTTAGCAAAATAACATTATTATTTATAACTATTAGTAAAAAGACATTAATTCATATAAGGAGTTTTTAAAAATAACATTATTATTTATAACTATTACTAAAAACTCCTTAATTCATATAAGGAGTTTTTAAAAATAACATTTTTATTTCTAAGGAAAAAAAAAGGAGTTTTTAAAAATAACATTATTATTTATAACTATTACTAAAAAGACAGTACTTCATATAAGGAGTTTTTAAAAATACCTTTTTTATTTCTAAGGAAAAGAAAAAGGGGTTTTATAAAAACAACATTATTATTTTTACTTTATTTGGAAAATAAAATGAAGTGTTAGGAGGAATAACATTATTATTTATACCATTAATCTATAATATATACCATATACTCTAAGATTTATACAAGATATAAACAAGAGAGGGAGTGGTAACAAGAAGGTACACTTTGAGAGAGGAATTCAGGAGAAGGTTGTGAGTTAGTGTTCAGTGGTGTCGTGCTCGGTTGAGTAGTGTTGAGTGGTGTCGAATGAGAGAAGGACTGATCATAACAAGAGTGTCCGAATGAGAGTAGAAACAAGAGAGGGAGTGGTAATAAGAAAACAAGAAGAGAAGAGACAATCTTTTCCGAATGAGAGTAGAAACTGAAGCATATATTATATAGAAATTTTTAACATGTCTTGTGAAGTGTAGAGACAAACAAAAAACTACACTTCACACCCGTGACACAAAGTTGTGCCTATTACCATCCGTGACAAGTAGTACTACATCCTATTACAATCCGTGACACCTACTAGGAAGCAAATCATACAACAACAATCCGTGACACATACAACAACTACAAGTACAGCCCTTGACCACGCCACAACAGCCTACAGAAGCGAGAATAACAGACACGCCACGCCACGCCACAACACCTACATCCTTTCACCTGCACAATAACAGACAACAATATATGCTTTAGTCAACATTTTATCACCCAAAAAAAACAAGTAATGAAAGCAAATATAGAACCAAAAACAGTTAATCACCTAGATCGTGCAACAAGTTTTAAACTAAACAAGCTAGAGCATCTCTGAAATAAGCTTCTCCTTCAAAGCAACCTCACTTTCACTTAGACTATCTGTTGGCTTTGAGAGGAGACGATCTAAGATTTTTTGATTCGATAATTTCTATTTCCTGTCAAGAATAGTGTCTATACGCTCAAATGCAGCTTCATTGCCCTTCTTCTTGCGTTTAGCTGCTTTGGAAGCCTTCACACCCGGTGGCCTAACCTCTTCCGAGTCAGGCACCGTCTGTGAAGCTTCCTTCCTTTTATCCTTTCCACCATCTTTACCTACATAAGTTGACCTCCATTTTTGATCGAACCGCAGCTCCCTCCACGCATGTTCTAGTGTGAACTTGCCCCCATAGTCGTTTGAGAAGATGTCATGAGCAGACTTCATGACATCGTTCTCATTTTGGCCACTAGCTTGCTCCTTCAAAGCGGCGTCATAGCTCCCCACAAACTTACACACCTGCTCATTGAGCCTTCCCCACCTCTGCTTACACTGGCTCCACTCTCTAGGAGCAGAGCCTGCTAGCAGAGGGCTTGAATTGACATAATCTTCAATTCTTTTCCAAAACGACCCTAATTTCTGCTGGTTACTCACTATGGGATCCTTACTGGTATTTAACCAACCACTGATGAGGACTATGTCCTCTTGTGGTGTCCACTTTCTCCTTTCTTGCGGTTTAGGAACATCAGAGGACCCCATTTCTATGGTTCGACTACCCTGGGAAGACCCTACTTCTATGGTTTGACTACACTGGGAAGTTAATAGGCTGACATACCCGTGTGGATTAACAGAAAACAGTTCCATTTTGATTTCAGAGTAAGGATGGTTTTCTAGGTTTTTTGTGTTTTCAGATGTTTGTTTTTTTAAATGGGAACTACACGATTTGCTGTGTGTTTTAAACTAAAATTTTGGTTTAAGTCTCTAACTACCAAACATTGATAATAGCATTCATTACACTTCACATCAGTGTTTAAAACCACAACCACAACCGAAACACTTTGAAGCATTCATGAAACCACAACCACTTTCTATAATTTAATTTAACACAACTACTTTCAAGCATTCAACACGCATACTACTCTACTTGAGTTCGTACTCGACATGACTTGACAATTTCAGAGCATATCAATTAATACAACACGCAAACTACTCTGGTTATGTAAACTACTCTAGTTCTAGTTCAGTAGGACTTAACCAACCATCCTACACAAAAACTAATTCCAGTTCACTTAAGTTTAGTTTTCGTGTTTACCTTAACGAATTCAGTCGAAGCACACCTTCTCCAGCGTATCCACCTGAACAATGAGGTTATACACGTCACCTGTGATGTGATCAAGCAGCAAGCTGAGCCTTTTCACTTGTGCCTGCACGTGTAAACATAGATAAACCTTGTAATTCAATTTAAAATAAGAAAGAGTTTACAAGAAGACAATATCCTATGAACTACAAATCGAAACTAACCTCAAGACTCTCAAGCTGTTTACTCAGAGTGGGCACCAACTTGATCACCTCTTCAGCGTCCTCGACACGCTTACGGAGGAGTTCGACCTCCTCCTGGACACCAACAACCCAAGGCTGACGGTAATGAAGTCCATCAGCCTTGGTGAGAACAACACAAATACATCAGCAAGATAATGAATATTTTTTACCAACTATATATTACTGTGTTGAGATACCCTTACCTCGTAGTTTATGCACGTGAAAAAGCGCTTCCCAGGATGAGTGTCATACTCCTCCTTCTTTGACAACTCATCAATCATTCTTCCACCGCAAGGACATCTTTTCGGCATCCCACATTCAGAAAAGGCGACGTTTTGCAACATCTCGTAATGCTCCTTACGTCTCTTTTCATCTCTGATCTCATCTGCGGGATCCATCTGAAGCATTAAATCAAAAGGGTTAGAACAAAAAACATGAATATTTTCATCAAACAAACTGATAATGGAACACAAAACATATGCAAACCATTCGATCATACCAAAAATGAAACCGATTTGACGATTTCGAACCCTAGAATCGAAACACCCAAAATCGATATTTGAACCCTAGAATCGAAACCCCCAAAATCGAATTTCGTTTGTCAACCCAATCTCCCACTACTCGATAACCTAAACCCTTTGATCTTACCCAGAAAGAAACCCCTACGACGATTTCGAACCCTAGAATTGAAACCCCCAAATACGATTGTCAACCCTATTTTCAAATCCACACGAATCAACTAAAATAACGGTTCGATCTAACCCTAAATGAAACCGAGAAGGCGTTTTCGAAACCTAGAATCGAAACCCCCAAAATCGCTTTTCAACCCTAATTCGAAAACCACAAGAATCGACTACTAAACGGTTCGATCTAACCGTCGATCCACTCCATACTCACCTATTGTCGTCGAGGAGACACTAAATCGTCGAATCGATCGAGAAATGTGGAGAAAAGAGAAGGGAGATTGAAATCGCCTCAAAATCACTTTCGGGGGAAAAAACCCTAGCAATTACACGAAATAGATGAAATGAGAAACCCACCGCTTTCCCCCTCGTGACGTCGACAATTCTTCGCCACTAATTACGTGACACGTGGTGTGAACCCGTATCACACGGGGTCACGGCTAAGGAGCGGGTCGTGTAAATAAAGCCATTTTCTCTTTTTTTTTTTAATTTCGGGCCTATGAAACCGGGCCTGTGAACCCCTTTACATCCTTTGATGTACATGCTCTTAGAACATTCTCATCGGAAGTCTCTAAAGAAAGTTCTTATTATTTTTTATCCGATTTAAAAAAAATACAAATAAAAATAAATTAGTCGGAGATCACCATATGTCAGTGGTATCCGCAAACATTACAATAATTATCTTTTGTGAAAGAGGAAAAATGTGGGTCTCACCTGAACCCCACCGCCTAAGAACCATCCTAAAATCCGGCGATGCTCTTATTCTTCTTGTTAAGTTAGACAACTCAACTCATCTTTCACTTGGCTTCTTATTTGTCGTCTTGTTTGTCCTGTCCATGTTGGTTTTGCTCTTGTTGGTCTTTTGTTTCGTGCACTGCAAGCTTTCTTCTTTTTCCCTCTGTTTCTTTTGCTTTTTTTCTCTGTTCTTCTAGGAACAGTTAGAAGGGAAAAACTGTAAAAATCAAGAAACCAAGATGTGTCAACTTGATTGTAATTAGACTTTGAGTGTATTTCTTACGTATGCAAGAAGGTTTTTTCTGTTCTTTTCCATAGCTAAATCTTGATATCTCTTTTACTTCTGATAATTACTGGCATCAAAACTCCAAAGCTTTAAATGTCAGATTTCTCTGAGAATGTCCCTGGCTCCTTGCCCATCCATACTCTTTTTTTTTTTTGAAGGAATGTTAAGTTATATTCAAACAAAAAAACTGTGTTACATCTAGTATTTCTGTTTTTGTTATATACTCATAAAACTATAAAATAAATGAAAAAAAACATCTGGGCCTTTATGAAGGATTTAGAACATGTCTTGTTCCAAACCAAGCGCGCAGCTCTCTTTCCAAATACGCCTGGCCGTTTGTTTAACAGCAAGCAAATGAAGCCGAATCGTTTTATCTACAAGGTTACTGAGAGTAACAGCATCTTTTGGATCTTCTCCATGTTGTCTTGACTAGCGTTCTCTCCAGATACTATGAACTGCAGCCTGAAGGGAGTAACGACGAAGGAATAGTTCCGTAGGAGGAACGCTCGAACCAGAAACAATGGTCACAATAGCACTCCAATCTGTGGTAAAGCCATTCTTTAAGATCCCTTTTACCAATGATTCCCATACTTTAGAGGAGTAAGGACACCGGAAAAAGAGATGTTGGCAAGTATCTTGAACTTCATGGCATAAAACACACTCTGTATTGATAGAGAAATTCCAAGGATGCAAATGAACCGAACCATTCATAAACCTGTAATTGACCAAATTTGGAGAGGTATCCTCAGTTATACATGTGACTCAGCACGGCATATAATTGCTCTTTTGAAGAATTGCAGCTATGAAGGTGCTTTCTTCGTCCGTTTTTCAGCAATGATACTGATGTTGAAAATGACAAGACTGAACCCTCTTTGACAATAAGAAAATCTGAAATTTCATATACTAAATCTGACTAATTTACAATACCTTTAATTGTAGTAAACAATTTTAGAGATTTAAAGTGGAAAAAGAGTCTTATGAACTAAATTACCATTAGAGATTTAAGAGAAATATCAAATTACAAAGGTTCACTTTTAAACAAACCAAATTTAGTTTGATAAAACAGAGAACAAACTTTCAAAATAATAAACAGAGCCTACAGGGCTCGTAGAAGGTTTGAAGAGAAAATCATAAGATTTAGTATGTAGATCATGTATCACCAATGCATCAAAGGAGTCACGACCTTGGAGCAAAATCTTGGTCTTGTCCAGAATTGCTACTGGTGAGAGCGCAAACTTGGGTTCCCCAAACCAAGAAAAAGTTTCGGTAAGATCTATCGAACACATTAACATCCATGCACTTGAAGAAGAATCGTACGACCATATCTCTTGGGTGGGCCAGTTTTTCTTGGATACGCACAAGCGATTATCGAGGATACAAATGGTGACGCTGTAAAGGTCGTCAGGTCCATTGGCAAAGGGAGCTTTACAGATGACTTGGAAAGATTCGGTGTGAAGATCAAAAGATAAAACCTTGGTATCTTCTTCTTCGGTGAGCCAATAAAGTGAACCATCTAAATACACGGGATGACGGTGAGGATTTATCCGATAAGGAGAAGCAGGGTGAACGTACCTCCAAGCTTTAGTGCTAAAATCGAAAACGTCACAAGTGGTGACGTTGTCTAGGCCAAACTCGGATGAGTTATATAGAAACACCGTCTTGTATGTGCCGGTGAGTTTGTCTTTACCGAATCCAAGCTTAGGAGGTGTGAAATACACGTCTTTCTCGGACATGTCGTTTATAAAGTGTTGAATGGTGGAGAGAGGAAAAGTTTGATCCCATCTAGTGGCGGGATTCACCACGACGTTGACCCTCGGGTCAAAAACAGAGTAGAGGCATACTAGACCGTCACAAGTACCGTGGCAGACCGAACTGCCCAAAGTAGGGAACCTGACCTTATAAGCTGTTGATGACCCAAACACAAACCTTCGATCATCTGTGTCCAGACCATCATCAGCAAAATAATAAGTGGTGACAAAAAGGGCATCTGGACCTCGTGAGTGCCTGCGACGCATCAACTGTTTTTCCTGGAAACTTGGGGAATCGATTGCCGATTTCCACTTCTTGCACACAGACCTGAATCTCAGCAGAGACTTCACCGGAAGTCTCTCCAGTATCAGCTCTAAAACATCGTCTGGAAGCAACTCCACACCCGAGCCATGTCTTCTCAATACCACCCTCGAGCAATGTCTTTTGAACATTGTATCTCGTCGTCTCTCTAATTGATCAAAAGAGGCTTTACTGTTACTATATATACACATACACACACGAGCTAGGAGGAATCGGAATACAAAAAAAAGGGAAATTTCGATTCAGATTATTTCCATTAAGGAAAAAGGAAGTTCCAACGATTTCCTTTCTTCATTCAAGTTTCATCAAACGATTCATCAAATTAAAAAGAAAAAAAACAATAATTAAATTACCTCAGGGAATGATTGATATCTCTCTTTGGAGCAATCTTTTATTCTTTCTGAGTGTCCATGTCTGTCTATGCGGCGCTTAAAGGCGGAGGAGGAGAGATACCGAGATCTCAACAAGAACTCAGACAAGTTACACCTCTTTGGTCTTTTTCCATTTTTCTTTTTTTCTTTTTCTTCTTTTTTCTCTCTCTCTTGTGGGCTGTAATTGTTTCTTGGGCTTTGAACCCATAACCTGGTCTTCCTTTGTCATATTGTATTGAAAAATACGAAAGTAAAAGAATAATCTACTAGTTATAGATTTCTTGTATAGTCTATGTACCAAAAGAGAGATTTCCTAATATTCACGTATTTTTTTTTTGTTAAAGGGTTTTCATAAAATATTCACGTATGTTATTAGTATATTAAGAATATAATAAATATTTAAAATTAAATTTATATCTTTACCATACACTTTCGATAACTATCAGCCAATAAACCAATAGTCTTAATCAATTCAAATATTCTTAATTTATATTTCATAAAAATGTACAAAATACCTTAAAATATTGAAAATTTATTTTATGGAACACAAATAAAATCTAAAAAGTATTACATTATATCTAGACTAGTACACTATTTCTTTACAGAAATTAGATGTTACAAATATTTTTACAACTTCGTCATATAAAACAAACTCAACAGAATCTAACATGTTTAGTTCCTTGGTTACTGCTCTCGCGCATCTCAAGCCCGTTCCCATACTCACCATCCTCCACAAACCTTGACCAATACCAATGTGACCTCCACATTGTCCCATTTCCTCTATCGGAGTCCCTTTCGTCTCCGGCTAGAATATGTAGACGAAAATCGACATCACCACCACGGAGAAGGCAAACAGAAGGAATAAACCGAACTTCAACGGAAAAGCACCGTCAGGAAGATCTGACGTGCATATTGATCTAACTATGTACTATCATCGCTTGTAAGAGGCTTAGGAAGGAGTTCAAGTAGAAATTTGTGAACTAGAAACCTGATATAATTGATAAATGAATCTAACTACTCAAAACTTCAAAGTTGAAAATAATACCTAAAAACCTTGCTTGTGGTATAATATTAATAGAAAACTAGATTTAGGGCTTTCCTAAGCTACTATTATGTGTTTGAAAACGCATTAGAAATCGATTTAAAAATCAATTGAGGTTTATCGATTTAAAAATCAATTGAGGTTTATTTCAAAACTGGTTGAGACTAAGAAATAATTAGAACCACAAAAGATCAGAATGATCTTAAGTTAAAGTAATCATAATAAGTGCTCTCCAGTGTTCATGAGTTTATCTGTTTATATATATATATATATATATATATATATTCTCTAATTCCTCATACTTTTGAAAAGAGAGAAAAAAAAGAGGACTACTTAATGTTTTGATCAAACAAAATATAGTAGTTTATGATACACTATATTCTTGGAAGCTTTTTAATGGAAAATTACGAAATTAGAAGGATATAAGTTAAAAATATAATTAAACTCAGTATAATATTAATATCTAATTAAAACTAGTTTTTTAGGGTTGTCCACCATAAATTTGTTCAGCTCAAACCTTTCAACTTTTTTTATTTTGTTATTTATTCATTTATCTATTCATCAAACGTTAAGAAACAATTTTGAACTATTTTTATTTTATTTTATAATGTACCATTAACATTATAGAGTAACTGAGCACTTTTAACACTAAAGTCTCTTAAACGAGGTTCTCAATAGCTTTTTGTTGATATTTTAAGACATCTTATTAATTTAATTATATTATATTTTATTTGAATAATTTAACCAATTAAAATGAAACATATGACAAATGAGTATTTTGAATAGTTCTCGAGATGTCTCATATGAGATACTGCTTTCTCTCCTAAGTTCTTTAATTTTGTTATTTTTATACGAGAATTCTGTTCAGCGAGCTATTATTAGAGAATCTCCAATGAAATGCTCTATTTTTCTTTCAAAATGAAGTAAAAATAAAAATGAAGTAAAAATGTTTCAACCCTTCTTCATTTCTTATTCCAAAATGAAATGATGAACAAACATAAATTATATTACTATATTTATGGGTAAACACTATTATGAAGTGAAATATATAGTTGAATTGGAGCAAATTTTAGTCTATATTTACTTTTACTCCATTTTAGAAGAAAAATAAAGTGAGATTTGAGATGCCTTTACAACAGCTTTAGGTGTTAGAGTAGTATATGGTGCTCTTATCATTGTTTTCAAATTTAGAAATATAAAAAAAAAAACTAAAAAAAACAGGAAAGAGAAAGAGACTAAGAGAGCATGCTCTTGTATGAGAAGTGTTCTTATATTGCGTCTACACCTATCATACAATGAACATATAAAATTAATCTTATGACAAGTTCTCTTGTGAAGAATTTGTATTTTATTTTATTTTAATAGACAATGGTAAGAGCACCATGGTTGTGTTGTGATGTTCTTACACTAGTAATGCTGCAATTAGGCTGTCTCTTTGTATTTCCAATTCAATTTTTTATAGAGTGTTATTCTTTCAGTATGAAAATCTTAGACTTAGTAGTTTAGGATCATAAGATTGTACAACTTTTTTTGTTGTTATAAAGTTAACATTTCAGCAAAAAAAATATCTTAAATTTAGAGCTCTTATGTTTTTGTAATATATATTATGAAGTAAATTTATAACAACTAAAAATAGGCTTTTTCAAAAAATAGAAAACTAAAAACTAGGCTGAAGATATAAAAGAATCAATATGCATACTTTCACCACCATGTAATGCTGAATCATATAAACATAAATATATCTAGACTAATACATTTTTTCTTTACCGAAATTAGAAATTACAAATTTTTTTTCTTAAAACTTATTTTGAACAAAGTAAACAAAATCAAACTTTTTTAGTTCCTTGGTTGCTGCTCTTGCCCATCTCAAGCCCATTTCCATACTCACCATCCTCCACAAACCTTGACCAATACCAATGTGACCTCCACACTTGTCCCATTTCCTCTATCGGGATCCCTTTCGTCTCCGGCAAGAATATGTAGACGAAAATCGACATCACCACCACAAAGAAGGCAAATACAAGGAATAAACCGAACTTCAAATGGCAAAGCATCGTCAAGAAAATCTGCGCTATTATAAACGTGAAGATCATGTTCACTGACACCGTAATACTCTGAGCGGCTGACCTTATCTCCAACGGGAAGATCTCACTAGGTACTAACCACCCTAGCGGACCCCATGACCACGCGAAACCCGCCACATATATGCATATAAACGTTACAACCACTATAGCATACCACTTTGGCAGCTCACCAGGGGTCCCGTCTACCCCAAACTTGGCCCCGATGCATGCAGCAACCACAGCCTATGATCACACAAGAAAAAAACGAACACCATATTTTCATTAGTGTAATGGATAGACCAATGCATGCAAATAGATTTTGAAAACCATATAATGAGGTTTAAATCATGGTATACATTAAAAAAACGTTTCTATCTAGTTATAATTGAAATATAGACATCCATTTACGTCAGCATGTAATTGTATTTCAATGTTCTTACCAAATAAAAATCACTCTCTAGACACATATAAAGTCAAGTATAAGTTCATCTCAATATATCAGACGAGTTATATACTTATATCCAGTTATGTTCATATATGTTCATAGATCATGACTTCATATGATAAGTTAAATATGTCTGTATCGGCCGGACAAATTAAGAAAGTAGATGTGTTTACCTGGCATATTAGCATTTGTGTACCACCTTCAAGAAAGAGAAACCTACGTCCCCACTTGTCAACACCGTAGATCGACACAAGCGTAGCAGCGACGTTAACCGAGCCAGTAACCACGGCGGACATGAGAGAAGCATCGGTCGTGAAACCAATGGTGTTGAATAAAACGGGAGCGTAAAACATAATCACATTGATTCCAGTAAGCTGCTGAAAGAAGGGAATCATAATGGCCATAGTGAGATGCGGCCGGTATTTACGGCGGAGGAGGTTTGTCCACGGATGCTCTATCGACTGAGACTCTTTACTAGCTGCGACTAGATCGTCGAACTCTTGGCTGACGTCATCGACGCCACGGATTCTTCTGAGCTTGATTTTGGCCTCCTCGTGCTTGCCTCGCTCGATCATTGAGTTGGGAGTGTCAGGGAGGACCAAGGAGCCGAGGGTTATAATCAGGGCAGGGACCACTGCACCGCCGAGACTGAGCCGCCATCCCCAGCCGCCTTTGATTTTGGCAAAGAAGTAGTTGAGTACTTCGGCTACTAGGATTCCGATAGTAATCGAAAGCTGGAAGCCGATGTTTAGCGCTCCTCTATATTTGTATGGAGCCATTTCGGATAGGTAAAGTGGCACAGACTGTAAATAGAAAATTTATAACATGTAGGTTAGTAACGTCAATATGTTTTAACCTCAAGAAATAACGTCGATATGACCTATTCTAACCAAAGATTTGTATCAATAAGTGATAAAAAAAGTTATATTTTACGATATATGACATCAAAAACAATATAAATTATTAAAAATAAGGAGAAAGAGACGTCACGGGTTAAAAGAACTGACCATGTGCATCTGTGGATATTCAGCCAATGATAGATCAATATGAAATTAAATAACTGATGTATCATATAATAAAATGTGGAAAGTAATGAACGTCGTTGTAAACTGATTGTAAAAGCAAGAGAAAGAAACAATAATGCCAACATGACATTTTTAAAACCAAGGTATATTTATAGCGAAATAAATATAAGTTTCAGTTCACTGAATTTTATAAGATAACAAGCAGAAAATGTATTCAATTTGATATTTTCTTACGCGCGATGCAAATATAAAAATGAACAAAATATAAACTTTAGTAAATAAACTTTCGTAGTAATATTAAAATCATCATTATCGAAGTTGATTGTTATTAGTGACGGACCTGATTAGCGAAACCGATACCAAAACCAAGCAAGATACGGCCGACGATGAGCATCCAAACGTGTTTAGCAAAGCCATTGATGAGAGCTCCGACGCAGAAGAGTATGCCACCGAATAGCATCGAGAGCCGTCGTCCGAACTTCCTCGTCACGGTGGAAGCCACTAGCGACGAAATTAGCGCGGCCAAGTACAGCGACGAAGTGAATAGCGTAAGCGTCGGACTATCGTATTGACAGTACTGATTCGTTGTCGCGTCTTCTTGCTGTTTACGGTAAACCGACGGGAAAAAACGCCGGAGAAAAGACGGCATCGACGTCACACCACCTGTTATATTAAAATTGATTAGACACGGCTTTCATGACTATAGAAACATATGGGGCTATTTTTAAAAATCTATAAGTGTCGATGATTATGTGTGTTTTTTGAATCATATGGGTGTTTATGAATGGAGATGAACATAAGAGGCAGTTTTGTTGCTGTTTCATTATGCAATCATATTAAAGTTTCGAACATGGGGATGTATGATATGTAAACAATTACTTGTGCGGTGAAAATGTAAAAGCTGAGAAATATTGAGATAGTTACCAGAGATTCCAATATCGTATCCGAAAATGAGACCACCCATGGCAGCGACGACGCAAGTGAAAAGAACAAAGGGAGTGAGTTTGCCGGGATAAGCTTTTTGGCCATCTCCTACGACGAATCCACCGGCAGGCATTTTAGAAAAGTAAATAAATGAAAGAGAACCCTGAAGTAATTAGTATTTTTTTATGAACCCTCTTTTTTTTTGCTAGTAAGCGAAATTGAAACTAAGTTTGATGGAGAGATCAGAGGTTACTTATTAGAGTTATATATATAGACAGTGGGGAAGGGAAGGGTATAAATGTTGAGCTGTATTTTTCGTATTTTATTAGCTGTGAATTAGAATAATTTGATGTTTCTCGTAATTAATCGTTTGCTAGCTTGTTATCCACATCATAAGATAATTGAATAAGGTTTCGCTGTTTCATGATTTTTGAGCAACTTGTTGACCGCTATGTGAACATCTAATTAACTGCATCATGCGTATATTGACTTTAAGAGCAAGTGAACTTATTACAATTTAATGTTAGTTTAGCTTGGTTAGAGCATAGTTATGACTTATGATACGATCTTTTCTTAGATATATTACTAAATAAGTAGTAAACGATAAGAATAATAGTTTAATTTTTCATATATAAACAGAAATGAGCATAAACCTAAAATCACTGTGCATAAAGTGATAACTTTTGTCAGATTAATAACGAAGTGTAATGGTAAGATAATGGATTAGTGAAATAGAACAATCATGATTCATGAAACGTTTTCGAAATGGTTTTAGTAAACTTCATAAAGTGAACAGAAATTACCTAAACAAATTAAATCAACCAAAAACTGACAAATCAATCTTGTAGGAAAAAGTTGTGGGGTTGCCACATCTAACTGTGTAATGTGGATGTGTCAATAACATTCTCGCATATGTCCGCGTGACTGTAAAAGTGTAAATCAAATACAGTTCTTACCTCTTCTTTTTATCATGTTACAATTCTTACTTTTAAGACCCATCGATGGTTTCAACGGCTCTATCTGATTCCAGACACCCATCGAGTGATTTCCAAAATGGACTCAAACAAAACAAATATATGTAGCAAAATAAACATCTAAGGAACTATGACATAGTACAATCATAACATTAATTCATATCGATTTTTGTAAATACGTTCAACATAGTACTTTAAACTATGTACTGTACTTTGTACCCCTAATATGACTAATATATGTTCATACACATACTTGAAAACCAGAAAAGGTAACATAATACAGTAAATTATTTATCACTTGTTATCATGGCATCATTAAACGTAACCCAAAATGAAGAGTCCAGGTCGGTGGACTGGGGTGGCAAAATTAATTGTACAAGTCATATACTAATCAACAAGGATCGCATTTCATTCGACGCTCCAACTAGTTGTTTTTATCTATTCGGATAACATTAAATTCGTTTTGGATGCATGTTTCTAGAATTAACTTGTTTCATGGGATGCAACATGGTTTTTCTTATAACGTGACTTCAAATCTTTCTTTACAGATATAAAGTTTTGTGTTCACATATAGTTATTTTTCGACCACTCAAATATCTGTTTTGTAAGAAACAACATAGCAATGCACCAATAGTTACGTGTAATTCTTATCCATATTCTTTCTAAGTTCGAAATGTTTTCCTAACGTTCACATATATAATTCCGTGATAAATAATAGTACTACATTATTAAAATAAAATAAAAATATTCTTTCAGCAATCTTCCTATAGCATCATATATAAAATTTACGTGCCATTTACCAACAAACATTGCAATAATGTCATGTAATCTATATAGACTTCAATGACTAGATGTTAATTAGATTTTTTTGATCAACTGAAAAAAGTAGCTTGTAATAAAAGAGAAATTCTTAGGTTCACCCCCTAGGGTAAACCTCTAGGTTCACCAAACTAATAATATATTGACAAGTTATATTTAATTTTATAAAAAAAGAAAACCTTAAATTAAAAGTTAATAACGTCGTCTTCTTCTTCTTCTTCCAAACTTGTACATTAACAGGCACAACACAATCCTCTTCTTCAACAATCTGAGTTTAACAATTTAATAATATCTGAAATTCTAAACCATTGGAAGAATCATAAACCCTAAATCAAAAATATTAATTTAATCTCAAAAACACTAAACCCTAAATCCCTAATCCTAAATCCTGAACCCTTGGGTAAATACTAAACCCAAGGGTTCAGGATTTAGAATTAGGAATTTAGGGTTTAGTATTCATGATTTTGTTTAAGGTTAAAACTCAAAATTTTTTAGTTGGTTTTCTCTAATTGCTAGATGAAGAAGAACGTCGATGGCTTTTTTTATAGATAGTTATTATTTCTAATTTTTTTTTTAAATTAAATATGAGTTGTCAAAAAGTTATTGGTTAGGTGAATCTAAAGGTTCACCCTATGGGGTGAACCTAAGAATTTCTCGTAATAAAAGAGCGAAGTTGGATAAAGAAAAAGCGAGGGGGAATAAAGAAATTATTTAAAATAAAGGGGCTAAATGTAATTTGAAAAATCTGGGCTCGTTTTTTTCATCAGATTCGTGGCACAGTACTCCAAAATTGCTAATTAGCCCTTGGACAAGTCCCAGGTTATTAACACAACCAAATGGTTTCTTTCTTCTTATTTCAAATCCAACTCACGGCAAAAAAAAAAACAAAGTTACATATTTCATATTTTGTCAAATACGTAAATATGATAACTGCCAGATCATTGGTATATGAGAGGAACGACTTATAACGTGTTTGTAGGATTTAAAAAGTCTGAACGTTGTGTAGTGATGCGTGATATAATGAGAAGATATTTATACGTAGGATAGAGACTACATTTGTAAATATATAAAAGATGGAAACAAATGGTCCCGAGTGTTATCTCACGGGAATATAAAAAGATAAATTCAAAAAATAATATCTACGCAAAAAATGAATTAAAACAATAAGAGAAAAAAATTGGAAAATGATAAATGAAGTCAAGGTCAGCTAAGGGAAGGATGGTCCCGCCATGTGTCTTGACACAACGCGCTAAAATGTTTGATTGTTCAGTTCGATTATAAGTACTATGGTTTGGTTTGGTCCCGCAATCTCTACACGAAGACCGCAGAAGATAATTCTGAAGGATAAACTAAGAGAGCAAACAAAGTTTTATTATGCCGCGCGCTTTTAAGACGGATTACGTCTTTGTCTAAGCTATTAGTTACACATACACTCATCATCAAATCATAATAATGGTTTGATAAACTTCCGAATGTAAAAGAGGAAATTATGTTATTGAAATATAACATAATAAGTGGCCTGTACTTCCTACAATAATGTGAATATCATACCATACACACATTTCAACGTCCATTGAACGTGCCTTGACTTGTATTTTCTTGTGTTAATGGTAACAGAATTCTATTGAAACTAAATATAAGGCGTTGTCCAACAAATCGCGTTTATGCGTGCCGAACGGCTGAAACTAGTGGCGCCAATCAAAGCATTTTTACAGCAAGACCTAGCTGGTCTCTCCTCCCGTTGACTATTTATAGTTCTACACTTCTACTAAATAGTTATTGGAGACTAAGAATCTTAGTATATAAGGGGAAAACAATAATGTGTACATGCATATATATATTCACGTACAAAGATAAGTTATATGCAAATAAACAAAACGACAATGGACTCAAGTCCCAAATAATTTTCACATTTAGGGCCCCTGATTATTATTTTAAAA
This sequence comes from Hirschfeldia incana, assembly GCA_026261945.1. Lineage (NCBI taxonomy): Eukaryota > Viridiplantae > Streptophyta > Magnoliopsida > Brassicales > Brassicaceae > Hirschfeldia > Hirschfeldia incana. Next base: position 3,280,184 of record JABCMI010000019.1, read on the forward strand.
CAATAATGTGTTTTCATCAAAAGTAAAAACACATTAAAGGAAGCTTTTGGTACCCTTAGTCAGTTTTATTATGTTTTATGGAAACCCTAACGGATAATGAATCAAGCACAAAAGATGGAGAGGACATATCCAAAAATCAGGATTTTATAAAAGTTTTCTTTCCCTTTAATAACCAACCAATGTTTCAAAACATTTCTACATATTCCTTTCCATGGTTTTTGCCGTAGTCTAACTATTCCACCAATCCCATAAAAGCAAAAAAAAAAGGAAGAAGGTATAGGAGAAGAGATGATTGTGAGAATCAAGATCAATCTCTCTAGCAATTTCACTTCAGCATGAGCATAATATGGGGTAAAGCAGGAATAAGAAGAAGGATAAAGACAACAATGAAGAGAATAATTGCGTAACAAGTCCATTTCCTCGAGCTCTTTTGGTACTCCCTCGCATCTTGGAGCTGATCAGTCCCTCTTCTCACAAACGAGCTTGCCTTTGCCACATGACTCTCTATATTGTTGAGTTGTTGCCCTTGTGCTTCCACTAGAGCTGCCATGTCCAAAAAAACTTGGTGCAACTCGAGTAGATTCTTCTCAATCTCCCTCACTGCATCATGTCTTTCTTGGATCTCTGATATAGTGTCCATGATCTGACCTCTTCCTTGCTCTTGAATTGCTTTTTGGAGAAAATTTTCACTCTCACCGCTTGCAATCAAGTTATCTATTGTTTGCTCGTCAGCTTGTTCTCCCGTTATTGTAAAATACCTGTGCAGATTCCAACCTAGTCATTTACCCTTTAAACACAAGAAAACAAAACTTAGCTATAACTTGCAATACAAGAAAGCTAAAAAGTAAAGACCTGCGCTCTACGGTTTCTTTATACTCATCATTCATTCGAGCACGTAGACCTTGGAAACTGTCCATCAAGTCCTTGAGCTTCTTCCCGAGACCACTAACCACAGAAGACCGTGTCCTATCCGTAGACGAACCGGGCCCACAACCAGGGACGTTACGGCTATTAGCGTTGGCTTTCTCTAGGGCTTCGAGTTTCTGCTTAATCATTTTGACCCTCTTAAGGACCTGACCTACGTCTCCGTCCATCTTAGCTCGTAGCTCCTTCACCTTCTTGGCATTGTGCACCGTCTTGCATTCTTCGTTAGAGTCTTGAAGCTTCTTATAAAGAGTCTCGATTCCTTTCATGTCATCCTTCACATTCTCTACATCCTCGAAGAATTTGTCGAGGTTCATCGTTTCTTGACCTGCCTCGACATCGCCAAATTGAGCCTGATTCCTCTTGAATGAATTTGAGAATAAGTCATTCATTTTTCTATAATATTTTTTTTTAATTATGTACAATTACTCTTTTGTGATTTTTCTTTTTAGTTCTTTTGAATGATGATCATCACCGTCGTCTCCCTCTCTGCCTGAGTACGAGGAAGATGCGATGAAGTTTTGTTGGGAGGTTTATTTTGTTATGTTAAAATGAGAGTCACATGCAGTTTTGGTAATTGTCTAAAATTAGCTACTGGCATAACTTTTTCTTAACAAAATTAGGAAATTAGCGCTCACTTTATAAAACGACGTTATTACCCTATTAACGGGCCGAGTTTAGAGCCCAATTAAAGGTCCAATTTTCTGTTTTACGCATCTTTCTTCTTCGAAGACTTGGTTTTGATGAGAGGTATAGAAAAAAAAATCTAAATATGCTGCTTTTTCAGTCTGAGTCAAACATTCAATCTGAGTATAACAAGTTGTACATGTCACGCAGGGAAGATGCTGCAACCATTGAGGAATATGCTTTTAATCAATAAGATAACTTGTTTTAATCTTATATCGTGCTCCTTTTGTCAACTCTACGAGACGTACGTATGAGACCAGAAATATCTTGCTTGCACACAAACCCAACATCGTATATGTTACTTGTATGTAACGAAACTACTCAGACCCAAAAAAACCTAACTTATAATCCCATTCTTGTCTCTATATATTTAATGTCTGTGTGTTCTGCTTGAAAAATCCTATGAAGTTTTTGTAAACAAGAGAATACATAGGAGACACCCTTACACAAGAAGAGATCATTCTACACAAGATTCAAAGGTCAATTAAGACATGGCATCGGCTTTTAGATCATCTACGGCGTTGGTTCTTGTATTTGGTGTAGTGGTCTTGTGTTCCGTTACTCCTGTCCAAGGTTGGAGCAAAGAAGGTCATATACTTACATGCCGGATTGCTCAAGTAAGTTGATTATCTATGTGTATTGGAATCAAGTACTCTAGTAATTGTCCAACCTTTTGTCTGTCAATTTGGACCGGATAATTCGAAATAGTAGAGTTTATAATTAAATTAACATTAGCTGCCACCACACACACACACACACACATATATATATATATACACTTATCCAAATACAGAAATATAAAACTAGTTACAGAAGCAAATATAATTTGCCTTAACATTTATATCACTTAACACTATAATTTTTGTGATGTTGCTATGTAGTACTACAAGCAGATGAGATCATTTAGGCAACGGCTGATTACTGGAATTAGACTCCATCAAATTTTCAATAGTGTATTAAATGATCCATGGACCCGACTTCTAATTTTAAACAAAAAATGATTATGATAACTGTATCATACTTACCTATTAAATGTAAGTATTATTGACGTAATAATTATTGTAATTAAATACCGGAAAGTTTCATTTTTACTAGTCACCCGCTCTAATATCTCATACAGATGGTTATGCATACAAGTAAGACTAAAGGAATATTGAGCCATATCAAGTTTAAAGATTCTATTTGGCAATTTTTACAAAGTCACACCACTAATGGCGTTTATGTGGTGTGAACAGAATCTTTTAGAAGCAGGACCGGCACATGCCGTCAAGAATTTATTACCGGATTACGTGAAAGGAGATTTATCGGTATTGTGTGTGTGGCCTGACCAGATCCGATATTGGTATAAGTACCGTTGGACCAGCCCTCTCCATTACATCGACACTCCCGACCAAGCCTGCTCTTACGAATACGACAGTAAGCCATTGACCGAAATATCTTTTACTAGTATACCTATTCCGGTTCTATCATTCTTGAGCCGTAGTTAAAAATGTGAAAAATGATTTTTATACTGTAAATAATTAATAGGGGATTGTCATGATCAACATGGATTAAAAGATATGTGTGTGGACGGAGCAATACAGAATTTCACGTCTCAGCTTCAGCATTACAGTGAAGGAATATCTGATCGTCGACGTACGTGGTCTTTTGTATTTATTTACTATAATAACGATATACAAATATTATCTCCAAATAATTCGGTTTTTCAAAAAGGAAAACGTTAATATACGTTTTGTTTATGTGTTTTTCACTTAGAACATGATTGTCCATAAGTTCTTAACACAAATTCCTAAGATTAAAACAATTAAAATAATAAGAAGTTAAAAAAGTGATGTAGCGGAAGCTTCTAGGGATAAGACTAGATCCGTTGATTTTAATAATATCCGGAAACTAAGGTTTGTAAATACTATTCACAGTGTTTAATCAAAAATCTTTAGAATTGAAAATACTCTTTTTAGTGGTTTATAGAAACCTCTTTAAAAAAATTCATTTTTATTTGATCAATCAAAATCTCCATGCAAAGTTAAGAATAAAAGACTATATATAAAAAAATCAGAAAACCCTAAAAAAATAATGATAATTATCATATTATTAATAAATCAAATAAAACACTTGAAAGGTTCTTAATTAATAGTTTTAAAGAACGGGTTCTGAGCACACATATGTGTCATATATTTAGTGATTCTGTTTTATAAAGAAAAATGAAAAGTAAATATGTTACTATAATATTAATATTTTTTTTTAAATCCCTTGCAGATTTTTGTCGATAATCATGCTCTTAACTTCCTACAAAGGATTTCTAAAACTATTTGTAACTGATTATAGTCTTTTTTTAATCTCACAGATAACATGACCGAAGCCCTTTTGTTCTTGTCTCATTTTGTGGGAGATATTCATCAGGTTTATTATTCCTCCCGATTCCAAATTATATAGTTATTGTAAATTTGTTGTTGTCCGATATTTAATTCTAACTAGCTTGTTACTGCATACCATATTTATATATAATTCTTTAAAAGCCGATGCATGTTGGATTCACAAGCGATGAAGGAGGAAACACGATAAAATTACGCTGGTACAGACACAAATCAAATTTACATCATGTAAGTTTTTTGATACTTTTACAGCTTTGACGTACTTCATTGCGATCAAAATGATTACTAAATGAAAAGAAAAATGTTTAAAAAAATGTGAAGGTATGGGACAGGGAGATCATTCTCACAGCCCTAAAAGAATACTACGACAAGGACTTGGATCTTCTCCTGGAAGATCTTGAGAAGAACATCACCAATGTAATTCACTATATTCGACAATGATTTTCATATTTAATCGTTTTGTAATCGGTGACTTATACATATAATGGTTTATCATAAAATATTAGGGATTATGGAAAGACCATATATCTTCGTGGACAGAATGCAACGATCTACTCGCTTGTCCACACAAGTAAATTTTAAATTGTTTGGGTTGAAAACCGGTTCAATAGCATGAAATGAATCAATTGAAAATGTATATATGCAGGTATGCTTCGGAGAGTATAGAGTTAGCTTGTAAATATGGATATGCAGGCGTGAAGTCAGGTGTAACATTATCAGGTACATCGTTTACTTTTTAAATCTTTACGAAAAAAAAATAGTTTAGTTACAAACCGAATCAAAGAAATATAACTAAACGAGTTGAGTAGTATGAATTCGGTTTTGTGTTTTTATTTTAACAAATGAACCGAATACCCTCGACTCTGATTGTGTTTTTATTTCAACAAATGAACCAAATACCCTCTATTCTCATTGTCAAATACACTTTGACAATATGGTAAACATATTTGACTAATATCTTTGAAAAAGTCCTTCCCAAAAAACTTATGCATGCTTTATTATCTTAAGATTTAAAAGACTAACAAAGATTGAGATGCCAGAGTAGTCGTTTCAGACTATGTATGCAAATTGGCGTTGTAAGTTATACAAAGGGAAGTCTTAACTTTAGGCTTATAACTAAAGGCATTGACTAGATTGATTGTTATTTGTTAAGACATTTTGAATTTAATGGATTCTGAAATCTAAATAACACTAATCACTCTTTGTGTGTAATACCAAAGTGATTTAGATTTTTATAAGAAAAAAACTGATTTCCCTATAATACGTTTTGCAGAGGAGTATTTCGATACAAGGATGCCAATAGTGATGAAAAGAATTGTTCAGGGAGGACTTAGACTAGCCATGATACTAAACCAGATTTTTAGTGATAATCATGCTGATGTTGCGGCCACTTGAACCGAAAACCGGACCAGGATCACCAAAACATTTGATTAGGAAACTATTAGGTCAATTACAAAATTCCATAAGACTGATCAGACACTCTTTTCTTTGTACTATTTCCATTTGACACCTAATGCCTGCGGGGCTAGTTATTTGAGCAGAGGACTGAAAATCCTCGTGTCACCAGTATATGTGTTTAGAATAAATCACATGCTAGTTTCAACGTGTGATTGTTTTATATACTATAATAAGATTATTTAGTTGAAATGTTTAAATTTTTTTCTTGAGATGATGAACATGCATAAGTTTTGTAGCGCAAAAAAGAAGAAAATCTGAAGGAAAGGTAGAAAACCAAAGCAGAGATGATTATAAGATATCTGATTCCAAAAGACTGAAAACCATATCTTTGATACAATCATGCCCACAACCATTATGCATAATAAATATATACACACAAGCTTTATAAAAATAATTTCTATTTCAAACACCCGAGCTGAGCATCCGGATCGATCAATAGGAATTGGAAAAAGGAAAATATTTCATTGAAGATAAAGGTATTACAACAGTTTTATTTAGAATGGAATAGTCCAATAAAAAGTCTCAACAAGTTTCATCAATTTTAAATCATAACTATAATTACAAGATTTTCATCAATTTTAAATCTCAACTATAATTTAAATGGTCAAGATAGTAATTAACTAATTATACGTTTAAATGAAAAAGTTGACTTTCTCAGAGATGGAATGATCTTTAGAGTGATAAGAGAGAAATTTTTGCATCAATTTACTACTAGAGTTGGACCCGTCCAACCGGACGAGTATTTATTTCCATTTATATATATATATATGAATATTATTTAAATGTCATCGATTTATACTTAAAAATTATTATATTTTTTTAACTTTTATAAACTCAACAATCAAATAATTTATGTACTGTAAAAATAGTGATCCATGTCAGTTATTAAATTTTTGACAAATTAATATTGGCATATTAACAGTTTGAGTAATATTTTTTTTATAACATGAAATTGTTTGCCAAATGTAAAAAGAATTTAAATATTTTGATCATATATAGATAATAATGAATATATGAATTTGCAAGATTTGAATCAAAAAAAGAATTTTCCGATAGTTAATTGATATAGTAACTGTTATTATGATTACTTTAGATATAGAAAAATACACTGTAAGGTAATTTAGTTAAGGAAAGAATAGTAAATATATGTTCTTTCTTTAAATACTAAATTTAACATTGATATGATCCATTAAGAATGTATAAGGCCAAAACATTGATTAGGTAGTCAAAGATTTTTTTTAAACAAACATAAATTAAAACGACATAATTTTGATGGCAGTGGTATAGTAATGTAATATTTGTGCAACTTTTAGAAATAATTCATTTTTTTTACATCTGCTTTAATAGTTTAGATACATACATATAATTCAGTGACTAGATTCGGACCCGCCCTTTAAAGGGCGGGTATATTTTCTGATTGCAATTTTTTTTAGAAATTAATTTTTATAGTTGTATGTTTTTTATTATATCTGTGTTTTTCTTTGTAAAATATTTTTCTTAAATAATTATTAATTTTTTTTAATAATTGTAATAGTTGGACTAACCCTATAACAATAAGTCATGTTCCTAATTTAAAGGACGGGAATATTTTTTATTAGAGTTTTTTATAAATTTAAATTTTATACTTGTATGTTTTTCATAAATTTGTATTTTTATTTGCATTTTTTTCTTAAAATGATTAGTAAAAAATTTTAATAATTGTAATAGTTAGATTAAACTTATATCAATATGTCATGTTCCTAATTTAATAAAATACTATAAGTGGGCATATCAAATCGAGACTCAAAGTTAGGCATGTTTAGGTTGTTTTGTGAATAATTAAGTGTTTTCAAGCAAAATGCATGCAATATATATTGTTGGATATGATGAGATAGATTTAATTAAAAATATTAATAACATATGTTTTCAGTGATTTCAACATGAAAGAAAACAAAATGTACATTTTTCATTATTTTGATATGCATTCCTTTTATTGCTAAAATATTAAAAACAATATATTTGTTTTTATGTAAATGAAACATGATTTGCGAGAAATAATGCATTCCATTAAGGGGAACCAAACTTTTAGGTAACAATATATATGCAAGATATTATAGATTAGCCTGTCAATTAAATTTAGCTAGTTTACTAATATTTTAAAATCTTTAAATTAAATGCAGTGGCAATCTCTTGTAATTATTGAAGAAAACTTTGGGCTAAATACTATTTGTACTTCTGTTTAATAATTTAGATATGGAATAAATTGTCATTACAATCTATGCTTCAAGGGTGAAATTGTTTTCTCATCAATTTTTTCTTAACATTTTCTTTATTACTAAATAGATTTTGATGTGATGTCTCTATATTTTCATCTTCTAGTTGGATCAAATACTACAAAAAATAGTTTAAGAAGTACTGTAACCTCTTTGCAAACATTTATGTAAATGAGTTGATAGTGTTGACTTGTGTTTAAGAAATCAAGAGACAACATTCTATTTGAAAAAGATTTCAAGCAATCTAACTTACAAATTTCTAAAACATAATCCACTGAAAATCTTGCAATTGAGGTACTTAATTTAAGAAACAATGTTCCCTTTGATGAGTGGATAGAAAAACTATTTCAACATGACATTTTGATGAGTGATTTCCATGCTAATGAGTTGGTTCTATAGAAACTTACCAGATAGATATGTTGGTATCCACAAAATTTCTAGTTGTATAAAGTGTACATAGATTTGTGACGCAAGTTGTGCTTTCTAAAGAAGATTGTTCTTCTCAGATGGATGAGGTAGTGTGTTAATTTAAAGTTATTGTTTCTTATGTAGACATGATTGATTGATTCTTTATTTTGACATATTTGGAGCATAAGTAACAATGACAATTCACAACAAAGATCAAATCATACTTTTTCTGCTAAATGCAAAGCAAACATCTGAAATTCTAAAGAGGTCTACATGTGAAAGACCAGCCTCGTCTCTAACCTATGGCTGGTAAGGCATATGCTTAGGCCACCAATTAACAAAATAAAATGTGTATCAGTTCAAGTGACTTGAATTCTTAGTCATTTTTTCCTTATTAGATTTGTGCAATTATATTGTTAAGGGGACGGTCTGTTAATTTTTGTTTTGGTTTATTAATTTTTTTTATTATACAATTTTCCCCTCACCTTTAAAGTTACTTAACCAAATAATTTTTATTCTCTTCTTTTCCTCCATTTTTTTTGTTTCTTTATCTCATTTTTATTATATGGTTTTACTTATTTAACCAAGTAAAGTCAACATATTTTTGAAAAGAGGTTCATGCTTGAAAAGATATAAACGAAAGAATTTAACATAGACAAACTACTAAATTTACAACTCTTAAGAAAATCAGAAATTAGTAATGATTTATATATTTTATATTGTTTTTTTCCAAAAAAAAAAGATTAAATACAATAAAGTAAGATGATAAAAATATGTACCATCCATATATTTATATAGAGGCCACACATGAAAATATGCTTTAGGCCACTAAAATGTTAGGAACGACACTGTGAAAGACTGTGAAGAAAGCAGAGATTTCTGAAGATAACTCTTCACAACCAAGTGAAGACTTAAACCTATTTCTCTGCAATGGAGTTTCACCCTAATGTCGAAGCAGAACCTCCTCATGGTTCACTTTCCATTAATCTTTTGAATCATCCGGTTAGTTTCTAGTTTTCAAATTGCTTGTGTGATTTATGATTATTTACAACCAATAGCAATTGTATTGTATATACAGAGGATTGCATTGACATGAATGTTACAGAAAGAGACAACATGTTTTGGAGGGATTCTAGCAGATGATCAAGGACTTGGCAAGACTGTCTCTATGCTCTCTTATGATGACAGAGAAGAATGCTGGTGTGATCAAGCAACACAAAGTATGATCTTGTTATTACATCTTATGGCACTACTAAAGCTGCTGGTCTGTTTGCTATAGTTGCATAGAGTGGTTTTAAATGAAGCACGGACCATCAAGAATCATGACAGCAAAATTGCAATTGCATGTCATTGCCTTCATGCTAAGTGTATGTGGTGCTTATCTAACACTCAGATCCAGAATTCAACTGATGAACTCTACAACTATTTCAAGATGTATTGTAGATACCGAATGTTCTGTGACACCGTTAAGAAACCGATAACAAAGAACTCACTGGAAGGGTAAGAAGCTGCAGGCTTTGTTGAAAATTTGTGTAGATGCTTATCAAGGTTTTTATGGGTTTTAGCTAGTAAAATTATTAGATGCAACGCTTAATGGAGAACCAATGACAACAAACAAATCAAGAATTGAAGCTACTCATGCCAAATATATGATTTGATTTACAGCCATATACCAAATTAGTTTCCAAGTATTTCTTCTAGAGATTAAATATTCCTTTCTCACTTTCTCACTAATATATGAATCCGCAGATACTAAAATGTTCCGTGAGAGACACAAGACGTTTCTTTGCAATTTACAGTTACAAGAACTTGCTGAGCAGCTCCATGATCATGGTTTGTTTTGCATGTGGCTATGTCTGTTGAAGAACAAGGTTTAGTTCCTGAGCCTTTCTTGTTATTAGACCGCCTCTTCTGTATTCACACGTAATAAGAGAACCAAAAAAAAAAAAAAAGAGAAATAAGCAAATGATCCATTTCTAATAACCTCAACAGTTAGATCCGTTAGAAAGATGATGAAAGAAGGATTATGTTTACCTAGCGAGAATTGGAAGAATCCTTTGAATCTTGTGCAGTCCCGCAGAACAAACTTGGCAGATTTGTATCCTGCATTGAGATTCTTTTACTTCTCTTGGTATATGAAAAACAACCTGTATTAAAGTAACTGAGGTTCAAGAGAGTGGCCTGAACTCAAGTACCTTTCATCCGCATGAAGATCAACGCCAACTATCCGTGGAGCTGAGACAGTTGAGTGTATAATTGTACCAAACACTGCTACAAGCTTCAAGAGCATGTCCAAGGAGACATTAACAGGCCTGGAAAAAATCATGTAACAATCTCAAATTTAACAAGACAATAGATAAACACACAAAGACAGTTTATAATAGTTTGTTTCTTCCCTAAATCATAAACTGGAATTGAGTTTATCATTCAACATTAAGCATGCTCAATAGCTAAAACAACTTGGCTAAGGCGGAAACATAGTATGATCTTTATTTACCTCTCTGTCCTGCTACCCAATAAGCTTGTGAGGACAGGGACCAATTGAGAGAACATATCCAATGTAAGAATCTCTATCTTCTCGGTTAGAATACTGATCACATCTGCTTGAACCTGTCCCAGTATCTATGAGTTAGCTAATCTAAACATCCAACCATCAAATAAAAAAGGTAGTCTACAAAGAATCTGAGATACTTACAGACTGATCTGTCAGCTTTCTCAAAGCCCCTATTGCCCCTTTAACATCGCCACGTTCCCAAAAATGCCTAACAATCTGCATGTTGGTATAAAAATCAATCACTTGCATATTTAACACTTCTAGTAAATAGCATCCACACAAATGAACAGAGACAAGAATGCTTACTTGTAATTTTGTCAATCTAGATTGAAGAGTGCTTAAGAACTCCTCATGATTTTGCATTAGATTGTCAGTGATGTCACTATAAGTTTGTGATACATGTGCCTCATCCTGATCAGTCACAGTGGGTGTAGCCACCAACATTTGAGGTGGACTAGCTCGGTGCCTGGATGTGATATGAGATGTATCCGAAGCCAGGTCAGCAGTTTGATTGAGTTTTGTTGGCATCACACGGGCTGGAGAAGTCCTATCCGGACGTGTTAAGGTCACAGGACACTCATGAGATGTCATGGTTACTGCCTGACTGAGTGACATAGGCCTTACTCGAGCTGAGGAAGTCCTGCGTGGTCTTCTTGACATAACTGAAGCAGCATTTGCTGCCTGGTTGAGTTTTGATGTTACAGAAGGCTCATCATATGTGACATCAGTAGACTGATTGAGTATAGGCGTCACTGGAACTGAAGTAGTCCTAGCTGGTTGTGTTGAAGTAGGCTCATCAGATTTCATGTTACTATCCCGGTTGAGTACAACAGGCATCACTCGAGCTGGAGTACTTCTAGCTCGTCGTGTAGATACTAGTACAGGAGTTTCACCTGTCTGTCTTGATGTCTTGTGCGAATCTTGCTCCACTGAGTTAGTACTCTCTGCTTCGGTATGAGTAATTTTTTCTCCTCTCTCAAACCTCTCAACCAATGAGCGTGTCCTCCCCGAGACAACTTTTACTGAAAACATATAAATGCTTTTAAGGAAACAATAAGCAGCAAGGAAAAACAAAGACGCCAAAAAGCTTTCTCAACAAAAAAATAACCATAAAACTAGTACTTCTGATGTTAAATTAAGAACTTACTTTTCTGTTCATCACTAGGCTTTTCTGGTGAAAGAACTCTTTCAGTTTTGGTTGAATCGTGCTGGTTATTTATATCCTCGTTGCATAGGTTTCTACTTGTCGGCAAGGCTACTGAGTACTCCAACACACCTTTGCTGTCGTTGAAAGTCCCAGAATCAACAGACATTGCTCGTCTTGACTCATTGTAGTTGTTATATGAAGACCTCTGCACACGAGGTGGTTTCTGCAGCATACCTGAGGCAAGGTTGCAGACATATTAAAAAAAGATAAAGTATCAACTACTGCCTGAGAGCAGGGAACCTACGATTCGCTTCATCAGTTGGTGGTTCTGATGATAAAGCTTTTTCAAACTTGTACATGATTCCCTTGATGGTTGAGTCTTCAGCATTTCGGGTTTGTGTCTCCTCTTCCACATCCAGTGCGCTCTTTTTCCGAGTTCCAGATTGAACAGACACTGATTCTTCAAACTTTGCTAGAGTCTTTCTAACATGAGCTGGTCTTGGAAACATTCCCGGATTAGTTTTTGAGGAAGCGATAGATTCACTTCTTGAATGAGAAGATTCTTCCCCACTATCACTATCCACAACACTATGCGTTCTGGAAGACTTGTCATCCTCTGCTTGTCCAAAACATGTTGCATTCTGCTTCTCGCTCGCCCGAATAGCCGCCTTCAAATTTCCACCTATAGCTTTACAAGAAGAGAGGTTCATATCAGACTAAACAGAAGCTACATAAGTACACAGAAGTGACTGAAAGAAAAAAAATGATGTTGATTGGGTACAGAAACTGACATCAAAGACAATGTATGTTCAAAGACTGCTTTGGTTCATGCAATAAAGGAAAAATAATGATTCTCGCTTAGACTCATTCACTTTCAATACCTATAATCTTTCAGCAACCAGACAAGCTTCTTATATTAGGTGTGAATTATACTAACAGATGAAGCCCCTAGCATTGATATGCCATACCATTAGATAAGCATAAAAACAAAGTTATAACATTCACTCACAGTCAACGTATATGTTCTTTATCTCTTTTGTCTCATAGTCCGGTGATGAACTGCCTCTTGAGCCACTCCCCTTTCTCTCAGAAGCCTGGTCATCCAACACACTGAATCTTTTCACTATGCATTCGTTCTTATCCTCAGATCCTGCTCCATATGGCTCAAGTTTCTGGAGCAAACAAGCACAACCGTTTTCAAAATCGTTCAACATTCATTATTTTTTCACAGAACGTATGAACAACTGCAATAGGGGGCATACCGATATATCTGAGACCCAAATCCCAACTGAACTTCGGTAATATGAACAGCCAACGAACTTGTTTTCGTTGATGCAGAAGTCACCAAGGGTTGACCATCCCATATCAACACTATCCCGGCATATCACTGGTTCCCATGAATAAACCTGCATTATAACCATGTTACTTATCATATCAATGTTTGACTCAGGACAGCATTTAAGCTGTATAGTTAATTACAAAGACAATAAACACCTTCAAGCCGTCATCCAATCCACAGAAAAGGGTTTGTCCATCCGGATGAAAACCGATTGAGCGAACTCCAGAAGCCTGTGAAACAAGGGACCACATCATTACAGAGTTAATCAAAATCTGGATTAGTACATCATTAGATGCTACTTTTCTGGTTCCAGTTACTTATCCTTTCAAAGGAACTATATTATCATTTGTCTTACTGAATCTACGTAGCACTATCTCTGATATTGTCAAACTATGAGGTTTCTTTCACACCATATCTCCACAACAAGTCATGTAGTCAATAGAGATAAAAATCTAGTAGCACATCAAGATCATGTACCTCTGGTCTAGTAGATCCAATCAATTCAAACGTTTCTAAGTCCCAGAACTTCACAGTCCTGTCTGCAGAACCTGAAGTAGTAAATGCGTCAGAAAACCTCAAAACAAAACTTGTGGATGTAGGCAACAGTTTACTCCTAAAATTGAGCCAAAAAACTCACCTGTGGCAAGGAGAAACTCAAGAGGGTGGAAGTCAAGGGAACGGATAGGTCCATCATGAAACTTAAACTCATGCAAGAGCTTTCCAGCAGTTATATCCCAAATCTGTTGGATGCAATAAAGAGTACATTGTTACAAACTTTTTACTGAGAAGATAAGAACTTAGTGATAATCCTGCTCTTTACCTTTACAACGTTATCAAGTCCACCAGAAACTAACCAACGCCCATCAGGAGTAAATTTGACAGTGCTAATGCCACGAGTGTGACCTTTGTATGTTTGGATGCATCCTTTCTTTCTGATATCCCAAATCTTTAGATTTGTGTCACTTGATCCGGATGCAAGGTACTGACCAAATGGATGAAACTCAAGAGCAGAACAGTTTGATATGTGTCCAGTAAAGCTTCGAACCACTACACTTCCAGAGCAAGAGTTAAAAAAAAAAAATATATATATATATATAAGACCTCACCATCTGAAACTTAACAATTAATAAAAGCTTACCCTTTGCTTCTTGTAGATTCCAGAGCTTAATCACACCGGAAGAAGCTCCAGCGAGGACCAAAGCTTCTTCCGAGTTGAAAGCTACTGAGTCAACAGGGCTTGTATGCCCACAAAGACTCTGCACACAACACAGGCAAGAAAGTTGAATCATTCTTCTATTAAAGATCAACAAGTAGTAAGATATGAATGTGAGACAGACCATGAGAGAGGTAGACTTGCCGATTGACCAGAGGTTGACCTTACAATCATCTCCTCCGGTTATAAGGAACCGTGATGTCTTCTTTCCGATACTTAGACAGTTCACATTTCCGGAATGTGCCAAGAACTCCTCTATTTTGTTTCAAATCAAGTCAAGGTATAACACAAGAACAAATCATATCCAGACAAAAAATAATACAGACAAAATACAATTAAACAATGTCTCTTGTATAATCCCACGAACAATAACAAGTTACCAAAAAAAGAGAACATAGTGTAGATAAACCCCTAAAACTGCAGTTATAGATAGAATCATCGCAAAACTCAAAATTTCAGGAATGAAAATAACGAAATAAATATAGAAAAAGTTTGTAACTTTGTATTCAGATAAAGTTTTGCAAGCAGAGAAGAATATATAAAGGATACGCAGCTTATATCCACGCTTCGCCATTGTTGCAACTCAGTTTCAGTCGTATCATACGAAACCGAATCAATCTCCAACTTCCGTAATTAGAAGTCGGAGAAGGGGAAATAAACAGAGAAATTTTCAAAATGTAGTAGTCAGTACTACACCAAACTTCTCAAAGATCTTTAAATGTCATATGACACATGACAGGGTTTATTAATACACAGCGGAGTTAGAGTTTAACCGGATAAACAACAAGTACTTGAAAAGAAACGAGGAGATTCAAAAAGAGTGGTACCAACGAACGAAGCAGAAGAAGAAAAAAAAAACAGAGAGACGAGTCATAACCAAAACAAAGCTACGAACTTTTCTTCCCACCTTTTCAGATTCTGTCTTTTTCATTTATTTTTAAAAGAAAGCTATGAAAAAATTCAAAAACAAATATTCTCGTTCGTATTTTCTGTTCATGTCAGATGAAAAAAGAAAAAAAAACATTGAAAACTTCAAGTATTGGGCCGTGAATCCAGTTTCCTCGTCGTCTTTCTGATGACGAAAATACCCTTACTTTGTCGTTTTCGTATTGTATGACGTCGATCTCAATTTGATTGTTTTGTTTAGGTGTTATCATCAACTAATTCGATTTAAATATATATGACAGGGGCCTTAATTCAAGATTGAATGTCATATCATCTCAAACATTTGAATTTTTCTTATAACCAAGATAACGATCCAGTCTACAAGTATATCATATGTAGTAAATGACTAAGTAAACTACCAATGTTGTTTATAAATGTATATGGATCACAATCTTTGGATTATATTGATTATAAACTATTTTGTCATATGTATTGGTTTATTCGTTCATTTGAAGTTTGACTATGCAAACAAAATAATTCATTAATAATTTTAGATTTTAAAATATTTTTGGTTGGATATTTAACACTAATTACTATTCCACATAAAAAAAAGAATATTTAAACACTAATAGGGTTATTTTAGTAAAGATGACAGTTAAGTTTCTGGTTGGTGTATGATCTGTAACATTTGCGTATATTCTATTCAACTGAATTTTTAGTAGGTAGAAAATGATTAATCTGGTTGTTATATAATTTGTTTCTTTTTTGAGCATGAGCACAACAACATGATTTATAAGTGCTTACCATGTTTGGTGCTTATATATCTTTCGTGCACAAGAACGGGCCCTCCTGTGTCCTAATCAACCACCTTCTTTCGTGTCACAAAAAAAAAACATCAATTATTTGAGTAACTAAGACATGTTTGACAAATAACTAATACAAGAATTATGTTACATCATATGTTACATTCATCAAAAGGATGTGTTGATCGATGATGCCCAACAAAACAAGAATCTGAACAATAGAATATAGTATGTTTCTGCGTCATAGTCTTTAAAAAGGCTGTGGATATCTTAGATCATACGTTGAAGATCTTGGACAATTTCTGATACAGGCGGTCTGAATCCTGGTTCCATCTATAGACATTAAAAAGAAGTCAAAAACTATTGCTTGACATTGCTTTCTCACCTAGTATGGTAAAAAAAATGTACCTGGAGAGAACGTGATATGATATCTGCAAAACGTGACAACGATTTCACTGAATATGCTCCATGTAACGACGGATCAACCATTCTAGTCAATGCATCTATGTCATGAAGCCGTGGTGTAGCCCATTGAGCTAGTGTCTGATTTCCCCGCCTTGTCCTGCACAAAAATAAAGTGAGGCATTCTCTCTTTAGTGTCATAATATCTTTTCTTGTCTCTTTAGAGTTAGCAGCTATAACCTGTCAAATGGTCTGCTTCCAGTTAGCAGTTCTAACATCACAACACCAAGGCTATATACATCGCTTCGACAAGTGTAGCTTCCATACTCAATTTCAGGTGCCGCATAACCCGCCATCTATAAATTTTAAAACCAAACATCAATCACTAGGGCTGGGCACGGATTGAATATCCGGCTTTTTGAAGTTATTTGTGATCTTCAAAATATGTTATTACCTGACTCGTTGGACGTGGTGGTAACATATAAGCCAAACCGCTGTCTGCAACACGTACTGAGAGCTTCCCATCAAGTAGAACCTTGGAAGACTTGAAGTTCTGGTGTACAACAGGTGGTTGACACACCTCGTGAAGAAACCTGAAACCAAACTCTCTTAAGATCATCTACATGTTCTTTAATATTAGATTGGTTGAGGTTCGTTTTAACTTACTGGAGTGCCTTGGCAGCTCCTAAAGCGATGTTCATACGCACATTCCAAGTGAGCTTCTTGTTCAATTTGCGGTTCAAATGCAGTGCGTCTTGAAGTGATCCATTAGGACAGTACTCATACACAAGCAGCCTTTGACCATACTCATTACAGTAACCAAGAAACTCCAATATGTTGGCACGTTTGAGTTTCAAAACGTTGGAGACTAGATTGAGGAAGTCACCATCACTCTGCGTTCTGTTGATTGCATTGCTCAGCTTCCTCACCGCAAGAAACTACACATCACAGAGTTTTTTTAGAACATAACAAGAACTTAAGATGTTAATAAGAGTGCAGGAAACTGTCACACCTTCCCATGAGGAAACACCGCTTTGTACAAATTACCAAGCGACCCTTCACCGATTATAAGCTCCTCTGAGGAGTTGTGTGTGTATTGCTGAAGTGAAGCAACAGTGAAAACTGTAGCGGAAGATGAAGTGTTCAACCCCGGAGGAAAATGAGCTGCTCTCTTGGAAGCTGCAGCATCATTATTGGACTGGAAACGCCTCGGTGGTTGTTGTAGCGGTTTTTGAGGGAGATTGACATTGTAATATGAAGTAGGAGGCATCGCTCTCCGGCTCTCTTCGGCCCTTGGCGGCGTAGGGTAGCCGTATAATCTGTCTCCTCCAGCTCCGTATCCATCGTAAGGCTTAACCATAGGCTCCCTAGAAACTGCAAAACAAAAAGAAAGCCAATGAGCCTAACACTCAAGTTTTGTTTTTCTTCTTGGAAGGAAAAAGAATCAGTGTACCTTTTCCCATCATGGGGGTGGTTTGTTGAGATGGAGGTTTATTAAAGTATGGTCGTTGAACAGCGCCATAGCGGTTATTTTTCTTGCTTCTGAAACATCTCCAAAGTGTAACACATAGCCCCGAGACAAGAACTATTATAGCCACTGAGGAGATGACTAGTATGATTCTCTGAGTGGACCAGAACTTTCCTGAGCCTGAACCTGAAGGAGGTGAGATTTGCAAGGTAGGTTGACCTGACACAGAGTTCCAGGGGTCTCCTCCTCCACCATTATCAGAAGGTGGTGACCAGGCCAGAGGTGGTGATGGTGGTGGTGGTGGTTGCAGTGGAGCAAAGGGAGCAAAAGGAGCAGGGGGAACACTGGAACCAGGAGGAAGACGTGTAACAGGTGGAGGAGAACGGTGATTAGCGGGAGGAGGATGATCATCAGCAGGAGGAGGAGAATGATCATTAGCAGGAGGAGGAGGATCATCAGCAGGAGGAGGCGGTGTTATGATTGATGTATTGAATGGAGTTCCATCTTTTCTGCAGTTATAGTGAAGATAAAACTTGAGTGGCTAAAGAACCAAACAAAAACAGAATCAGTAAGTATACTTACTTGAAATGAGGAACTTTTAATAGATTTGGAGGTATAGGTCCTGAGAATAAGTTGTCTGCTACATTCCTGAACCAAAAAAAAGATATCATAAAGTCTAGTAACTAACTGAAGTTGGCTTTATGGTTAGAGAGTCGAGAACAAAGAAGAAAAATATTACAAATCGGTTAAGAAAAGATCCTCTATGACATCAAGTGTTCCGATGAGCTTGTTGTCCTGGAGATACCTGCAGTCCAACCACACATTAGAAATAGAAGCAATGGTAACAATATGGATTTAAGGTTTCATATTCCAAAAAAAACTATGCAGCTTACAGTATCTTGAGAGCCGCTAAGTCTCCCATGGAGGGAGGTAAACGCCCCTCTAGTACGTTAGATGACAAGTCCCTGCATCAGAAACTAAACGTGTTAAGTGAAAGACCTGGGAACTAGGGAAGAGAGTGAAGAAAAGGAGAGAGCATACAGTTTTGTCAGCTTAGATAACTGCTGAAAGTAATCAGGTATCTCTCCAGACAGGAGATTGTTTCCTAACGACCTGAAAGGGAAAAGAAAAGAGTGTTGCTTTAATACCGAGGAAAAAGAATGGCATGTGCAATGAACAGAAGACTTACAGCTCTGACAAGTCTGATAGAAAGGACAATGTAAAGGGAATGTTCCCAGTGAAGCGATTGCTAGAGAGAGATCTGAAACAAGCAAAATGAATCACATACAAGGGTTGTTACAGAAGTATAGTCATAAAGTGTAAGTCAATTTGCAAACGCACAGGTTACGGATGGTAGAAGGCAAAGCCTGTGGAATTGTCCCTGAGATATGATTGTTACTGAAGTCCCTGCCCATTCAGTTGAAAGGAAGAGAGAAAGAGTATTATGAAAAATAAAAACAAAAGAAACATGAAGATGAAACGAAACAAGAGGCTTTTGCTTACATCACTTGGATTGATGAAAAATCAGCTAAAGTATCACTTAAGCCTCCACCCACCTTCATGCCAGGTATCCTTCTGCAGCCAAACAACAATAATCACACTGGTCAGGACTTGAATAAAGCTTCTTTCTTTGGTGGTGGCTCTTAAGCAAACCATAGTAAGAGTTAGGAGAGTATACATTTCCGTGATGTTCGAGGAATCACAAACCACACCTTGCCACTTTTCTCCACAAGGGTCTCCTCCAAAAGCACGCCAGTGTGATAGAGATGGTGCTCCCAAAGTAATATACAAATTATTAATCGCCGAAACTGCAACCGCAAACAAACCCATCACAAATCAATTTTCCAAAATACATTATCAAAGATTAGTAGTCTTGAACTAAACCCTAACAAGAATTTATGTGTCAACTTTAGGGTTTTTGAGTCTTGACTCAGAGCAAAAGAATCTGCCAATCTGAAGCCTCACAAGCAAAGTTAATGTATAACCTAAACAAGTGATGCAAGTCACTTTCACTTCGACAAAAGTCAAGACCTAGTGTGTTCAGTTCAGTAAACCAAAATAGAAACAGACAAAGCAAAACCAAGAGTGGAAACTTGCAGACAAGAGAAGAGAGATTATTATTACCATCTCGTAGATTGGTGACTCCAGCCGAGAACGGCATTGTCAAGGCGAAAACAGAGAGAACAAAGAACATTTGTCTTCTTGTAAAGCTCATAACTTCAGCCTCCACTGAAGCTGAGAAAACCCCTTGAACTTGGATTAGACTGTTTGCTTACAAATATAAATAAAGATTTTAAGGTAATGTGGAAGAGAAAAACCAGGAAGGAGAAGGAAAAACAGGGATTTTCCTGATTAAAAGGGAAAGTGAAGAGTGAGAGAGAAAGAGGGAGCCAGTTGGAAGAGTTAAGAGAGAGAGAGAGTGAGAGATTAGTAGTGTGTTTTGTCTCGAAGAACGAGCGGCTTTGTTTTCTCGGTTCAGGGTTTAGTGTGAAACAGAGGACAAATATTCAAAGACTTTCACTCTATCTCTTTGAGTCTTGTCCCAATTTTATGTTGTTTTTTGTCGCCATGCTCATCTAACTATAGTTTCTCTATGTATTTTATTTGTATGGAAATTGCTTTTACTAATGCCATTAGGTATAACCTACAAGTGAATTACAACTTCTTATAAGAAAAATGTTTTATTGTCCAAGAACATAAAGGAAAACATTCTCTGTTTAGGATAATATAAGACATACGTATTAGCAACTTGTGGTGCTGCTCAAATATCTGATATGCATATGAACATTAAATCCAAATAATTAGAGTTTAATCCGTTGATTCACATATTATATACTATGACATATATGTGATTCATTAAATAAATTTACCTAATAAATCCAAATGATACAGAGTAACATGTTATATAATCAGATGGAAAATTTAAGGACATACAGCTATTCAGTATTTCAGTGTGATGTGGGCCATGAAAGCAGAAGTGGAAAAGCTCTGCAAAGTGTTGTTTTATGAAAGGAGAAGAAAGTGATACCCCAACACGAGTCAAAAATTCATTATTTTTCATCTCATTCTCATGTTTGCTCTTTCGTAAATCAATGCTCACTGCCTCTTCTTGGTGGTAAGAGTGTATGATTTTGACATGTTCTAGTAGTTTTTCTTCGTTTACTTATCTACAAATCTTGATAACACAACTCAAACTATTGGTTTATGTCTTGATGACATCAGTACTATTAAAACAGTAGATTTTTTTATCGACTAAATTTTGGACTATCAGAAAAGTCATAACAGTCCAACTAAAATAATTTCATTAGTTATTATCATGTAATATTTTTCTAATCTAACAAATATCTATTAATATTTTAAGATTTGTAAAATAAAATTAATTTAACCTCCTATTTTTTCTCTTACAACTAACTTAATAATATTTTCAAAATAACATATCTAAAAAGATATTGTCAAGTATTCTTTTCTAAGATTTTATTATAGAAATATCTTCTAATATCTTTTTATTTAAGATGTAAACATAAATTCTTTTTAATATTTATTTTTAAATAATAAAATTTGTAATTAATATTAAATAAATTATTAACGAATATTAATTCTTTCATTATAGAATAAAAAATAATATTCCCCTAATATTTATATTCATAATTAAATTAACACATCAACCAATAAATATAAAGTAACTTAATTCTAAAATTAAATATTTTATAAATCATAAAATTAAAGAATAACATGCATTCATGAATTTTACCATATACGTCGACGTATTAAAATAAAATATTAAAGTAAGATATATAAAATAATAAATAATTACATATTTAAATTGAGTATTAAAAATAATTCGATATAGTATGAGACGGGTTGAATGAATTATATTTTTTATATAATACGAAAATAAATTTTGACCAATATAAAAATTTAAAATATTTTTTACTATAATTTACAGTTTTAAATATAAGTAAAATTAATAATGATGGGTTTTATAAATGAATTATCTTATTTTAAATAAATTATATTTATTAAAATTTAGTTCTCTATAAAAACAATTTTTAATAAAAATACAGGTATGAAATTTATAATTTTCAGTAAATAATTTTTTGGAAAAAAACTAATCTCATAGATCCGGATCGGGTAAAAACTAATCTCATATATAAACTGAATGGTTTATATATCTTTTGAACCAAAAAAAACTATAATCAAACTGAAACCGAAATCCAAAAAGAAAAACAACTTAAAACCAAAACCGAAAACCAAACGTTATATTTAAACATATTGGTGAACAAAAAACGGGTTAATAAATTTGTTGACTAAACCAATTTCAAACATTTCACAAACGAGGATGATGATGACAAAAATAAAATATTTACTTTCAAAGTTGAAACAATTACTTTTGCGCTTTAATAACGAGAGACATTTTCATGATTACACAGTTTATTGTTTTTCTATTAACAATTAAGAATCCATGTATTATGTATACAGTTACAACTTATAATCACATCAATAGTTTGCATTTTATTGTATTTAGTGATGTGATGGAGGAACTGTGTGAAGATGTATATTCTGAAGGAGTTCATGAAGTACTATAGTACATGTGTGTGTGTCATGAAGATGGGTTGAGTTGGAATTCATGTTTTGAGATGTCGGTTGGCTTGCTAATCTTGTAGAAGAGATAATATATTTATTGAAAAATTTACATTAAGTGTAAACGATATTACTTGAAGATGAAAAGACAAGACAGATATTCCTTAAGAGAAAAATGAAAGTTGCTTAAGTTGCTTTTGGAAAAATTTGAAGAACAAGTTCTGGTTATCTATATAAGGAGGACTTGCTTCTATGGAGAAATGTGTCTCTGCTAAAAAAAAGAAGAGTTAAGAGATCGTTTTGTGTGTGCTTGTGTGATCAAGTCTTTGGTATCATTGTCATGCGTTAGATGCTGATGTAGTTGATGAAGTATTTTAGTGGGAAGATTGAAGCCTAGACTCAGAGAGAGGGAGTCTGAGCTCAGATTAACTTTGATTAACAATTCAATCGTAATAACATAATGGAGATGGCATGATGTATTAGTCTGAGCTCAGATTAACTTTGATATTCATGTCCTAACTTCCTACAACTCATTTTTTCGTAGATAATTAGTTTGGCGTTAGACACTTTCACTATGAAAGAACATATTTCGACTAGTATACGAACAAGAATCATCATTCTAATGGGCATAGACAAGGAAGACATGGGCTCAAAGTCCACATAAAGGATATCTCTTGTTGGTTTAATAACGCAAAGATGTAATAAAATAACGAGACTTGTTTAAACTCGAATGTTGTTAATATATTTATTGAAATCGCTATTGTGAAAGCTAGCTACTGATATAGGTTGTACCAAAGACAAACTGATTATATATGTAGTCATACATGCTCCATGCATTATAAGTTAGTACCAAACCGAAATCGAACCAAAGGTCGAAAACTATATCAAACTAGATTTAGATTTATTTTGATTCTTGTAAATCACAAGTCAGAAACACACAAATCAATAAGGCGCCATGTCATTTAAACCAGTTCAGTTTGGACGCTATGTGATTCCGAACAATGATTGTAGTAGTAACATGCATATAGACAAACTAATTATGAGTTCATACATTAGAATTCAACTATTGGTTTCTTTTAAAAAGTGTTTACTGTCTACGCAAAATGTATTAGATTTTTTCTAAAAGTATATTTTGTAAAGTTAGGCTTTATATTTTGTCCTTGATAGTCTCTCGCTCTTTTTTATTGATCAAAGTCCTTGATAGTCTCTCATAACGCTAAAACGGGAAACAAAATTAAACAACGGAAAATGTATTCTTGGATCACCTGTTACCAGAAGATCCAAGGCACATTACATAGCTATTGTTTAATTCTTTAGTAAACAATTGTATTCAAACTTTTGTTATACATAACATTCCCCTTCCCAGCACTTTCTTCCCTACCATTTTTTATTCGTTATGAATCATTTGGTCTTATAATTTATAACTTGCGATGTAATAACATTATTCTTCTATTGAAAAATAGTTTCTCGTAGAGACGATAATCAAATTAAAAGTTATGGTTTCGTCGAGGAACGATATGCATAACAATAGACAATAACGTGCTATGATGCACTTTTGAGTATATTAATTTGATCAGAACTTATGCCCTCATCGTGTTTTTGCTTTTAATATATACATAAGCATGACGAGAATCTTGAAACCAAAACAAAAAGGTATGATCACAATTCACAAACGTTTTAGCTAAGCAACGGTAAAAACCCATCTTTCCTTCACCAGATTATTCAATTCATCCCAAAAATAGTTTATGTGGTGTATGGGTACAAAAGTACCAGCAAGAAAGCTTTAAAAGCAAAATCTTTACAATGCTTTCTACGAAAGATGAGCCTAAACAATAAAGAAATTGCTAACGTAAGTAGAAAATTTTTAAATGATTTACCAGACAATTTTTTTTTTATCAAATACTACCCCCGTTCCCGAAAATAAGATTTTCTAGAGTATTCACGTTTATTAAGAATATAATTAATGTTTACAATTTATCTTTTTTTTTTTATTTTTATACGCTTTTCAATATTTATCCACCAATAGAATTTGAATAAGTCAAATATTTTCAATTAATGTTTCTCAAAAGCATACAAAAATACCTTAATAATATAGAAAATATATTTTTGTGAAACAAAATTTTTTTCTAGAAAATCTTACTTTCAGGAATGGATTCCTGAAATAGTATTTGTCATTTCTAAAATCTCAATGCCTAAAATAAAAGCGACTCTTCTCTGGTACCAAATTGAATGATACAAATATATTTTTTTACAAGACCGAGGATCCAAACTATTAAATGACAACATAATTTGATAAAAGAAATTATGTATGATATTTGAGTAAGCTGTGAATAACACAAATACTAACGTACTAAACGATTTGAAAAATAATATATGATTTTAAAATATTTTTTAGTTAGTTATATCTCTGTATCTTGAGCAAACAAATATCATTATGCAATATCGAATATCAATTGTCTATTAAATAACTATATAGATATTGATATATTTTGTAATGTAATGTGTATACTAATTTTAAATTTGGTAATTCAAAAATATTATATTGGATTTGTTAGCAATTGACTATGTACATACAACACATATACAAATTTAAGTCAATGACACCTCTTAGATTGATTGTACTAAGTTCATAACTTTATTTTAAAGTATTTCATTATGTTTTTAGAATGTTCAGCATTTCCTATTACTATATTCAAGATGTAGATTTAATGAAGGTGACAACACAAATTAAGATACTAGTATAAACTACCGAGTTAGTTATAAAAGTTTTTTATTTTGACATAATTTTGCTCCCTATTACATCTTGGTGTTTTTCTTCAATGTTATTTTGTGAAACCATGTTGATTAAGGTCTGGTAGGACTTGGAAAGCATCAAATGTAGTTTACCATTCAATCCTCTGAGATGTCTAAACCGAATATTGTGTTTTTGATTCTGATTCTTCATCCCACTGCCTCATCAAACTACTAGGACAGATGATAAGAGTTTCAGCTGGTATTCTTCCTGTTATTGATCACAAACACCATTCTTCTTTTCTGTCATCATGAGAGCAAGAATGGATACAGTCTTGCCAAGACCTTGTTTATCAGCTAAAATTCATCCATAGCATGTCATCTCTTTCTGTATCATCCATGCTAATGCAACTCTCTGTCAAGACAATATAATTGCTATGAGTTAAACCAATCATGAAGCACAAGCAGCTTGAAAAAAACAAGAAACTAACATGATGCTTCAAAAGGTTGATGGAGAGTGAACCTTTAGGAGGCTCTGCTTCAGATTAGGCTGGTAATCCATTGCTGCTAGGAGAAAGAGGTTGAACTCTTCATCATTTGGTTCTGAATCTGAAGAGTTGTCTTTAGAAGTTGCTGCTTTCTTCACATTATTTTTCACAGATCTGTGGACATCGTGAGGGTTCTCTAAGAAACCACCAGATGAGACCTTGGGAGATTCAGGACCTTTGAAGAACCAGCTCTTCAGTATGGCAAACACAGACCAAAAGGTCTGGTTGAAAGCAGCTTCCTGTCCAGAGATCTAGAGAAACAAAAGCTTAGACATTGAGCATGATCATAAAGTGAATTACCAAGAAGAAATTGTTTACCTGAATGTGTAGATCTCCATTCCAATCTGATTCAGATACTTCCAGTTTAAGATCCTTGAATTTTTGGTCACGTATAATCACATCTCTTGAATTCTTTAGATGGAAACCCACTGAGTGAACCTCTTTATTCACGACCTTGCAGTGGGGCAGCAGAAGTTCCATAGCTTGTTTAGTTCAAATATCTGTAAAAGGGTTGTGAAAAGAAAGAAACATATCACATCATTATATAAATTCTATAATAAAAAACTGTTTTTAATTTGTAATAGAAACACTATTACCTCAGTAGTTGAGATCCTAACAATGTGATAGTAAAGATGGTCAAACTTATTGTAACCAATCCCAGCATGTGTATTTTCTCTGATGTGATTGAGGACTGTCCCTTCTTGAAGAAAAACAGAGTTTTGACGAGGACATATGATTGCTATTTTGACTCTCATCTCGCTAGAGAAGGCGTAGGCTTCTTTAGTTTTCCAACCTTGCACCAGATGATTCATCCTGACATAACATGAGTCTACTGTTCTTCTTAGCTAACATGCTATGAGTATTAGATCAATGTGAGCATCACAGAGCTTCAAAA
This sequence comes from Hirschfeldia incana, assembly GCA_026261945.1. Taxonomy (NCBI): domain Eukaryota; kingdom Viridiplantae; phylum Streptophyta; class Magnoliopsida; order Brassicales; family Brassicaceae; genus Hirschfeldia; species Hirschfeldia incana. Next base: position 3,306,850 of record JABCMI010000019.1, read on the forward strand.
GCTCTTGGTCTTCTTCTCAGTCCAAATTATGTGCGTTGTAGTCTCTTCAACTGTTCTCTGCAGACTTTTATAGACTTTCCCAAGTGAGTTTAGGATATAATTTATGCGCACATCATCCTTGCAAACTGACAAGAGATACTCATTGTTGCTGAAGCTCCCGATTTGCCAAAACCAAACAATAATCAAAAATTGACAATGCCTTACAAAGAAAAGTTAAAACAATATCTCAGCCATCTTTATAGGAATCCAATACCTACATTGAAAGAAGAAACTTTCAGAATCAAAATCATAGCATGTTTGTACTCGAATTGGAATAATTCTCGGTTTTGACATCTTAGAGGATTGAGTGGTATATCTATATATTATTATTTAAAAATTATTATTATGTATTGTGTTTACATTCACTCTTATAAGGTCACTTACAATGTTAATTTTAATGAACTAAAAATTATATATAATTGTCACTACTACATCTAAGGATGTTCTAAATGCATGTTAGTACCACTGTTTGCGTTGGGATTATGTTGAGAGAGATTTTCCTCAAGTGGATCCAATTAAGCATGAATAACCTAGGGGTATATGGAGAAGAAGTAAACTTCCAGATTGATCATTGTTTAATATCAATTCACCCCATATGGCGATAAGGTTGCAGTAACGGTGAGCTATGTCATGCGCATCTCAGCCTAAGGTAGACGCCAATTTTTGATCAATTACTCAAAATCTTTGTATATCTGTTAAAAGAACTATTTTCAACCGAAATAAGTGCTAAATATAATTATGTTGAACCCCAGTTATCTTTTAATTTTATTTTGGGCAATCACAAAGAAATCTGAAAATATATTTGATGAGACACAACCAAACCTAAATAAGTGCTAAATATTAGATATATATTTTAGTATTATTTTCCTTTTTATCTTTTTTTTTTTACAAAACAAACAAGGTTTACTTGCTATTTATTCATTAAAGATGGAGAACCAAATCATTAATCTCAGTAATTTAAACACTTTTTTGTAAATGATATAAACCGAACCAAATCATTAATCTCAGTAATTTTCCCATGTACCAAAACTGGCTAATCGGGCTCTGTATTTGACATTTGTATAAGGAACATTGAACCGTTTTTTGATATATTAATCGAACCGGGTTTTCTATTGTCTGTCTCCTCCAAAAGAGCACAGAGATGGACGCAGAGAAAGGAGAGCTCGTGCCCTAAGAGAAAAAAAAGGAAGGTTTCACCTGAAGAAGATGATAGGAAGATTGATTCCTATTTATTTTAAAGCTTTCTCATTGGTGGTAGAGTTTCTTACAGAGAGAGATTAAGAAGTGGACTCGTCGATATGAAGAAGGATAATGCTGTTGATCTCTTCCAATCCACGATTCAAGCTCGTCCGCTTCCTAGTATAGTAGATTTCAGTAAACTGTTTAGTGGCATTGCTAGAGCGAAACAGTATGATCTGGTGTTAGATCTCTGCAAGAAGATGGAACGACAAATCATCATCATCGTTGGATTGATTGAAATAAATCTTCTTGGAAGAAACTGGTGAGCCTAGTCGGAAGAGAGATATGTATTTTGCTTATATGCTTTGTTAGAATGTTTGGATTTTATCTGCAATAAGATAAAGTCCCGGTTAGTAATTTTATGAGGACTTGGAGTTAATAGTATAAACTAAGTTTGTTTTGGCTTACATCTAAGCAGATCTTTGGCTTCTCCTTTTTATGTTGCTTTGTTTCTTCTCTTTTGTCATTGATTCATTGCCAGACTGTCATTGTTCAGTTGAGCATATGTGTTTTGACAAATACTGGAACTTGATAAGCAAGTAACCATTGTTCCCGCGTCTCTGCAATGTGTTTCGATGATCAGTTGAGACATTAATTAAAACTAGTTTGGCTTCCCAGTCAGTAAATGATTTGACTTGTCTTCATGGTTGGACTTTGTGAATTAATTAGCCTTGAAAGTCTAAGAAGAGTTAGCTGTGAGCAGTTAGTTTATCTTCTCTTCTCTTTTGATTGAATCTTGCTTTCTCTCTAACAGAGTTATCAAATTGTATTAGGGTGTTTCTGAATATGATCATCTCATGGGTATATAGCTTAGTGTAGAAAGGGAGTCTCTCGAGTTTTGAACATCTTATTATATAAAGCTTAGTTTCAAAGTTACTAATTAACACGATCGCGACACATGGCAATCTTATTATCTAAGATTGTGACATGTGTAAAAAAAATATCTCTCATAATGCTAATTTTCCTTTATTAAAATCATAATTAAAAAAGTTTATTATATAAAACTTAGTTTCAAAGTTACTAATTAACACGATCGCGACACATGGCAATCTTATTATCTAAGATTGTGACATGTGTAAAAAAAATATCTCTCATAATGCTAATTTTCCTTTATTAAAATCATAATTAAAAAAGTTAAAACATCGTAATGCTAATTTTTCTTTACTAAAATTCTAATTAAAAAAAGTTAAAACAAAAAAAAGAATTTTATCTTATTATAAATCTTTTAAAGTTATTATTAAAATATAACGATTTATTAAAATAAAAAAGTCAAAACGAAAAAAAGAAAACTTATTAAATAAACAATTAATAATAATAAAACGATGTTTAATAATTTTAATTTAAATAAAAGTTTTTTCAAAAACGTCATAGTAATTTTAGTTTTAATTTTAACAAAACCTATTCCGAAACCAAATTGTAATTACCCAATTTAAAATATAAACCTAAAAACTGGAAAAGACTATTTTATGCTAATTTGTCCTTTACAATTTTTTTAATTATTATTAAAATTAAACGATATTTTTAAAAATAAAAATGTCCAAACAAAAAAAAACTTATTAAAATAAAACAATTTACCAAAAAAGTCATAGTAATTTTAATTTTACCAAAAACTATTTCAAAACTGAATTGTGATTATCCTTTTTAAAAGATAAACCTAAAAAAAATGGAAAATGCCATTTTATGTTAATTGTCCTTTATAATAAAGAAAAGATAAGTGCAAAAAATTCCTTTTTAAAATATTTCTACTCTCATAATGTTATTTTCTCTCATAATGCTATTTCCTTTCTTATTATATAAAGCTTAGTTTCAAAGTTACTAATTAACACGATCGCGACACATGGCAATCTTATTATTTAAGATTGATACATGTGTAAAAAAATGTCTCTCATAATGCTAATTTTTCTTTATTAAAATCATAATTAAAAAAATTAAAACATCATAATGCTAATTTTTCTTTACTAAAATTCTAATTAAAAAAGTTAAAACAAAAAAAGAATCTTATCTTATTATAAATCTTTTAAAGTTATTATTAAAATAAAACGATTTATTAAAATAAAAAAAAAGTCAAAACGAAAAAAAGAAAAATTATTAAATAAACAATTAATAATAATAAAATGATGTTTAATCATTTTAATTTAAATAAAAGTTTTTTCAAAAACGTCATAGTAATTTTAGTTTTAATTTTAACAAAACCTATTCCGAAACCAAATAGTAATTATCATATTTAAAATATAAACCTAAAATATGGAAAAGACTATTTTATGCTAATTTGTCCTTTACAATTTTTTTTAATTATTATTAAAATTAAACGATTTTTAAAAAAATAAAAATGTCCAAACAAAAAAAATTATTAAAATAAAACAATTTACCAAAAAAGTCATAGTAATTTTAATTTTACCAAAAACTATTTCAAAACTGAATTGTGATTATCTTTTTTAAAAGATAAACCTAAAAAAATGGAAAATACTATTTTATGTTAATTGTCCTTTCTAATAAAGAAAAGATAAATGCAAAAAAATTCCTTTTTAAAATATTTCTATTCTCATAATGATATTTTCCTTTATTCAAATTTAATTAAAAAAGTCATAACAAAAAAACAGAAATATTATATTGTAATTATCCTTTTAAAAAAACTTATAACAAAAAAAAATCAAAGACTGATTAGTGTTAATTTTTCTTTATTAAAATAGTAATAGTAATTAAATAGATCATAACCTAAGAGGAACTATGATTATTCACATCTATATATATATAGAAGCTCTTTCATATTTTATCACCAAGTAAAATTCAATGTTCTTTTCTTCTTAGAAAGCTACGGTTGATCGTGATCATGCTTCTGAGTTATGTCTTTTTTTATCGATTTTTATAAAGTTGCAAGGGTTTGATATTGTTTAATTATAAAACTGTTTTTTTAATGCTAATTTTCCTTTATTAAAATCATAATTAAAAAAGTTTATTATATAAAACTTAGTTTCAAAGTTACTAATTAACACGATCGCGACACATGACAATCTTATTATCTAAGATTGTGACATGTGTAAAAAAAATATCTCTCATAATGCTAATTTTCCTTTATTAAAATCATAATTAAAAAAGTTAAAACATCGTAATGCTAATTTTTCTTTACTAAAATTCTAATTAAAAAAAGTTAAAACAAAAAAAAGAATTTTATCTTATTATAAATCTTTTAAAGTTATTATTAAAATATAACGATTTATTAAAATAAAAAAGTCAAAACGAAAAAAAGAAAACTTATTAAATAAACAATTAATAATAATAAAACGATGTTTAATAATTTTAATTTAAATAAAAGTTTTTTCAAAAACGTCATAGTAATTTTAGTTTTAATTTTAACAAAACCTATTCCGAAACCAAATTGTAATTACCCAATTTAAAATATAAACCTAAAAACTGGAAAAGACTATTTTATGCTAATTTGTCCTTTACAATTTTTTTAATTATTATTAAAATTAAACGATATTTTTAAAAATAAAAATGTCCAAACAAAAAAAAACTTATTAAAATAAAACAATTTACCAAAAAAGTCATAGTAATTTTAATTTTACCAAAAACTATTTCAAAACTGAATTGTGATTATCCTTTTTAAAAGATAAACCTAAAAAAAATGGAAAATGCTATTTTATGTTAATTGTCCTTTATAATAAAGAAAAGATAAGTGCAAAAAAATTCCTTTTTAAAATATTTCTACTCTCATAATGTTATTTTCTCTCATAATGCTATTTCCTTTCTTATTATATAAAGCTTAGTTTCAAAGTTACTAATTAACACGATCGCGACACATGGCAATCTTATTATTTAAGATTGATACATGTGTAAAAAAATGTCTCTCATAATGCTAATTTTTCTTTATTAAAATCATAATTAAAAAAATTAAAACATCATAATGCTAATTTTTCTTTACTAAAATTCTAATTAAAAAAGTTAAAACAAAAAAGAATCTTATCTTATTATAAATCTTTTAAAGTTATTATTAAAATAAAACGATTTATTAAAATAAAAAAAAAGTCAAAACGAAAAAAAGAAAAATTATTAAATAAACAATTAATAATAATAAAACGATGTTTAATCATTTTAATTTAAATAAAAGTTTTTTCAAAAACGTCATAGTAATTTTAGTTTTAATTTTAACAAAACCTATTCCGAAACCAAATAGTAATTATCATATTTAAAATATAAACCTAAAATATGGAAAATACTATTTTATGCTAATTTGTCCTTTACAATTTTTTTTAATTATTATTAAAATTAAACGATTTTTAAAAAAATAAAAATGTCCAAACAAAAAAAATTATTAAAATAAAACAATTTACCAAAAAAGTCATAGTAATATTAATTTTACCAAAAACTATTTCAAAACTGAATTGTGATTATCCTTTTTAAAAGATAAACCTAAAAAAATGGAAAATACTATTTTATGTTAATTGTCCTTTCTAATAAAGAAAAGATAAATGCAAAAAAATTCCTTTTTAAAATATTTCTATTCTCATAATGATATTTTCCTTTATTCAAATTTAATTAAAAAAGTCATAACAAAAAAACAGAAATATTATATTGTAATTATCCTTTTAAAAAAACTTATAACAAAAAAAAATCAAAGACTGATTAGTGTTAATTTTTCTTTATTAAAATAGTAATAGTAATTAAATAGATCATAACCTAAGAGGAACTATGATTATTCACATCTATATATATATAGAAGCTCTTTCATATTTTATCACCAAGTAAAATTCAATGTTCTTTTCTTCTTAGAAAGCTACGGTTGATCGTGATCATGCTTCTGAGTTATGTCTTTTTTTATCGATTTTTATAAAGTTGCAAGGGTTTGATATTGTTTAATTATAAAACTGTTTTTTTAATGCTAATTTTCCTTTATTAAAATCATAATTAAAAAAGTTTATTATATAAAACTTAGTTTCAAAGTTACTAATTAACACTATCGCGACACATGGCAATCTTATTATCTAAGATTGTGACATGTGTAAAAAAAATATCTCTCATAATGCTAATTTTCCTTTATTAAAATCATAATTAAAAAAGTTAAAACATCGTAATGCTAATTTTTCTTTACTAAAATTCTAATTAAAAAAAGTTAAAACAAAAAAAGAATTTAATCTTTTTATAAATCTTTTAAAGTTATTATTAAAATATAACGATTTATTAAAATAAAAAAGTCAAAACGAAAAAAAGAAAACTTATTAAATAAACAATTAATAATAATAAAACGATGTTTAATAATTTTAATTTAAATAAAAGTTTTTTCAAAAACGTCATAGTAATTTTAGTTTTAATTTTAACAAAACCTATTCCGAAACCAAATTGTAATTACCCAATTTAAAATATAAACCTAAAAACTGGAAAAGACTATTTTATGCTAATTTGTCCTTTACAATTTTTTTAATTATTATTAAAATTAAACGATATTTTTAAAAATAAAAATGTCCAAACAAAAAAAACTTATTAAAATAAAACAATTTACCAAAAAAGTCATAGTAATTTTAATTTTACCAAAAACTATTTCAAAACTGAATTGTGATTATCCTTTTTAAAAGATAAACCTAAAAAAAATGGAAAATGCTATTTTATGTTAATTGTCCTTTATAATAAAGAAAAGATAAGTGCAAAAAATTCCTTTTTAAAATATTTCTACTCTCATAATGTTATTTTCTCTCATAATGCTATTTCCTTTCTTATTATATAAAGCTTAGTTTCAAAGTTACTAATTAACACGATCGCGACACATGGCAATCTTATTATTTAAGATTGATACATGTGTAAAAAAATGTCTCTCATAATGCTAATTTTTCTTTATTAAAATCATAATTAAAAAAATTAAAACATCATAATGCTAATTTTTCTTTACTAAAATTCTAATTAAAAAAGTTAAAACAAAAAAAGAATCTTATCTTATTATAAATCTTTTAAAGTTATTATTAAAATAAAACGATTTATTAAAATAAAAAAAAAGTCAAAACGAAAAAAAGAAAAATTATTAAATAAACAATTAATAATAATAAAACGATGTTTAATCATTTTAATTTAAATAAAAGTTTTTTCAAAAACGTCATAGTAATTTTAGTTTTAATTTTAACAAAACCTATTCCGAAACCAAATAGTAATTATCATATTTAAAATATAAACCTAAAATATGGAAAAGACTATTTTATGCTAATTTGTCCTTTACAATTTTTTTTTAATTATTATTAAAATTAAACGATTTTTAAAAAAATAAAAATGTCCAAACAAAAAAAATTATTAAAATAAAACAATTTACCAAAAAAGTCATAGTAATTTTAATTTTACCAAAAACTATTTCAAAACTGAATTGTGATTATCCTTTTTAAAAGATAAACCTAAAAAAATGGAAAATACTATTTTATGTTAATTGTCCTTTCTAATAAAGAAAAGATAAATGCAAAAAAATTCATTTTTAAAATATTTCTATTCTCATAATGATATTTTCCTTTATTCAAATTTAATTAAAAAAGTCATAACAAAAAAACAGAAATATTATATTGTAATTATCCTTTTAAAAAAACTTATAACAAAAAAAAATCAAAGACTGATTAGTGTTAATTTTTCTTTATTAAAATAGTAATAGTAATTAAATAGATCATAACCTAAGAGGAACTATGATTATTCACATCTATATATATATAGAAGCTCTTTCATATTTTATCACCAAGTAAAATTCAATGTTCTTTTCTTCTTAGAAAGCTACGGTTGATCGTGATCATGCTTCTGAGTTATGTCTTTTTTTATCGATTTTTATAAAGTTGCAAGGGTTTGATATTGTTTAATTATAAAACTGTTTTTTTATCGATTAGTTGCACGAGTTTAATCGAAACTTCTGAGTTCTGTTTTTCTTTCAATCGAAACTTCTGAGTTTTGTCATATAGCAATACGTGTAATGTTATTGACACCACACCATAACATCGCTGTCACAAAAACATCGCTGTCACACAGCAATACAAAAACATCGCTGTCACACAGCAATACATTTTAATTTTCACACCATGGATGCTAAAGTAAACAATTTAATGTTTCACTTAACAATATATTTTATATTTACCTGACTATCAATAATACATATTGAATGGTGTTGTGTAATTTTAATATTTTGAATTGTGCTGTTTTTAATTTGTCTGAAACAATATGAATAATATAGATAGTTCATAGTTCTATATGTTTCAAATAACCACAACTAATATTAATTTTTAATAATTCAAAGTAAAAATATAAAAATATAATATTTAAAACACCATGATTATTGAAATAGAATATCAATACAGATTTAAGTAAGAAACAAATTAATATTGCTAAAATAAGACCAATATATACGGGAAAATCTAAGAACTAATATGAAAAAATATTTTCATTATTTTATATGTTTTTGAAATTAAAACATCAAATAAAACCCGTGCAACGCACGGGTCCATATCTAGTATATAATAAACGCTTAGATAGGTCTCATATGGAAAGCTCGTAAACAAATTATGGTTAGTGCCAAATTATAATCACATAAACAAACTACGGGAAAAGTGCATATTCCAATCCTAACAATTTCGATCTGGCCAAATACAACCCGAATAAATGGTTAGTGCCAAATACGACCTGAACTCAATTAAAATTTTAAAAACTTACCCAAACTTTTTAAAACGTGCATTAATCTACATTGACTATAACAAAAATTAGTCAAGCGTTAACAAGATTAAACAACATTGATTTAATATACGTGAAAATACCTATTTCGATCCAAACAGTTTCGGTGATATCAAATACGACTCTGAACACATAGTCGATACCAAATACGAGCTGAACTCAATTATAATTAAAAATTTATCCGATAAGTTAATCAATTGTCAACAAGATAAAACGACGATGCTTTGATGTATATTAATATATATATAATTTTTAATATATGCTCATTTCAAGACTCAAACTCGTGATGTGATACCTTTTTTAAAGAGGTACATTAACAACGATTTCGTTTTGGGTCTCTGCAAGCAAATGGAGTTGCAAGGGATTGCACATAACATCTACACTCTGAGTATTATCATCAACTGCTTCTGTAGGAGTCGTAAACTCGGTTTTGCTTTTTCTGTTTTTGGAAAGATGTTGAAACTAGGGTATGAGCCTAACACTGTCATATTTAACACACTCCTCAATGGATTATGTCTCGAGGGTAGAGTCTTTGAAGCTGTGGAGTTAGTTGATCGTATTGTCCAGAGTGGACATTTACCAAACCTTTTCACGCTCAACACTCTTGTCAATGGACTTTGTCTCAAGGGTAAAGTGTCTGAAGCTGTATCTATAGTAGATAGAACGGTGGGAAATGGATGCAAACCTGATGCAGTTACTTATGGTCCGATCTTGAACAGAATGTGCAAGTCAGGGAACACTGCCTTGGCCTTGGATCTGCTCAGAAACATGGAAGATAGAAAGATCAAGCTTGATGTGGCCACATACAGTATCATCATTGATAGTTTTTGCAAAGATGGGAGCCTTGACGATGCCCTCAACCTTTTCAATCAAATGGAAACCAAAGGTATCAAATCAAATGTCTTTACCTACAACTCTCTCATTGGAGGCTTTTGTAAAGCTGGGAGATGGGATGACGGCGCACAGTTGCTAAGGGATATGATCACAAGAGAAATCCCCCCGGACGTCATCACTTTCAATGTGTTGATTGATAGTCTTGTGAAAGTGGGAAAGCTTAATGAGGCTAATGAATTGTACAATGAGATGATGGCAAGAGGCATAGATCCTAATACCATTACATATACTTCTTTGATACTTGGGTTGTGCAACGAAAAGCGCTTAGATGAAGCCAGCCAGATGATGGACTTGATGGTTAGCAAGGGATGCGATCCTGATATTTGGACTTACAGTATTCTTATAAATGGATATTGTAAGGCTAAACTGGTTGATGAAGGTATGAGACTTTTCCGCAAAATGTCCCTGATAGGAGTGGTCGCCGATACAGTCACTTATAGCATTCTCATCCAAGGCTTTTGCCAATCGGGAAAACTTAATGCTGCCAAAGAACTCTTCCAAGAGATGGTTTCTCAAGGTGTTCATCCTAATATTATGACTTATGGTATTTTGCTGGATGGGTTGTGTGACAATGGAGAACTAGACAAGGCTTTGGAAATACTTGATCAAATGCACAACAGTAAGATGGAACTTGACATTGGTGTCTATAATATCATCATTCATGGGATGTGCAATGCAAGTAGAGTCAATGATGCTTGGGATCTATTCTGTAGCCTCCCTCTAGGAGTGAGGCCTGATGTTAAAACATACACTGTAATGATTGGAGGACTATGTAGAAAAAGCTCGATGTCTGAAGTGGATGTATTGCTTAGAAAGATGGGAGAGGATGGAATTAGGCCAGATGATTGTACTTACAACACACTAATCCGAGCTCATCTCCTAGGTGGTGACTTAGCCACATCAGCTAAACTCATAGATGAAATGAAGAGATGTGGGTTCTCTTCAGATGCTTCCACCGTAAAGTTGGTTATGGATATGCTATCGAGTGGTGAATTGGACAAAAGCTTTCTGGATATGCTTTCTGGTCCTTCTCGAGACAAATCATCATTATCGTTGGATTGATTGAAATAAATCTTCTTGGAAGAAGCTGCTGAGCCTTGTCGGAAGAAGAAAGATATGTATTTTGCTAATATGCTTTGTTAGAATGTTTGGATCTTATCTGCAATAAGACAAAGTCACCGTTAGTAATTTTATGAGGTACTTGGAGTATAAACTAAGTTTGTTTGCTTGCATCTAAGCAGATCTTGTTGCCTTTCTTTTTTTTCTGTTTTTGTTAGGTATCAACTAGGTTCGATTCAAGTTTGATCTCGGCTTGATTCTTTAGCTTTAGGATTGATTCAGTTATACTAACTAGTGATTGATCAAACGAACTTCAAACGCAAACACAAGAACAATACGATCTGTTCACCCGGTGTTCACCGCACCCCTCAGAACGCCTGAGAGGCCGCTATAACTCACCGGAGCTAGCAAAGCTAGCAATCCACTATAACCGATGTGATTACAAGTGGTGATATCTCTCCTGATATCGTTTGTGTATTCTTTGCAGCTATTACAAGCGTATACATAAGACTGTTACCGGAGAAGACTACGAAAGCGACTACGACGGAGATGACAGCCTTTCAACCTCCGGATCCTCCGATGAAGAAGGCTCGTAGCTTGAACCAGAGATCGTGCGACGGCTTCAAGAGCTGCGATCACTCCAGGATCTTCTCTGTCTCAGCACGACGATCTCTCCCAGCTTCGTAATCTCTCCCTTTCTCTCTGTTGCTCTCTGTCTCGAACTCTCTCTGTTTCTCTGACGAAGAAGACGGTATATTGTAACGGCCTCGGTCTAATCCCGGTTTAATCGTAACAACCTTTTGATTCTGTTTATCACTTAAACCAAACCGTACCAATCGCAAAGCCCACATGCTTAACCAACGACGTCGACGATTTAGCCGAGCCCAATAAGCCCATGACCTGAACGACACCGTTCTCCCCAAAACTCCACCTTGTCGATTAGGTCTTGGTAAACCCAAAACCCCTCCGCCGTGAACTGTTCATCCCTGAGACTTCGGAATCACCACATAACAGCCGTACCAGCTCAAATAGCTACACACAAACCAATCACGAACCCAATGCTGCTCCACCTTCACGGATTGAAGACCCAGACCCTTTGATGTTCGCACCCGTTAGAGAACCTTCTCCAACACTCACTCTCCCAGCTGATTACACAGTTCCTGACTCAATACCAGCTCCCCCTCAACACAACTCAGAAGAGCCAGCTCCACTGAACCTTACTGATCCTTCAGCAACTCCGCCTCAGAGATTGACCAACCTTGAGTACTGTAAGAGCTCTGTCCATCTCTTTAGCTTGAACGATAGAGTTTAGTAAACTAATACCTCTATCTCTGTAGACAACGAGCACCTGAACCTCTTTGATGAAAGTCCAGTAACCCTCTCGTATGTCTTTCTTCAACCTGTTAGTGACCTTTCTTGTTTTTATCAGAACTCACCACTAACAAATGTGCTCTGATTTTCCATGAACCCTTCCAACGAGACGATCAAACAACAGGACCATCTCGAGGTACCTTGATGCACGCTCAGGCAACGATCCCCAACGCTACGAGATGCTTCTCGAACGCGTTACCAGGTAAACTCTTCGTTAGGATATCGGCATGATTTAGAGTAGTATGAATCTTTAGGACTTTAACCATCCCGAAATCAATAATATCTCTGATGAAGTGAATCTTGTTAGCAACATGCTTAGTCCGGTCATGATGAACTGCGTTTTTAGCTAAACAAATTGCACTCTGAGAGTCACAATGTAGCTTAAAGAACTCTGAATCAAACCCCAATTCACCGCAAAACTCCCTCAACCACAAACCTTCCTTTGTCGCTTCTGACAACGCCATGTACTCAGCCTCTGTTGTTGATAACGCCACAACATGCTGTATACATGATCTCCAACTGATTGTGTTTCCTCCAACTTTAAACACGTAACCTGTAACTGATCTTCGCTTGTCAAGATCTGTTGAGTAATCAGAATCAATGTACCCTTCAATATCAAACCGTTCTGATTTTGTAAATGTCAAACAGACTTCCTTAGCTCCTTGAAGATACCTCATAATCCATTTGACAGCTTCCCAGTGATCTCTGCTAGGCTTAGACATAAACCTACTTACCAAACCCACATCAAACGCAAGATCAGGCCTAGAACCAACCATAGCATACATCAAACTCCCAACTGCACTCGCATATGGAACATTATCCATATTCTTAGACTCCACTAGCCACTCCTTATCAGTTAGGCTCTTAAGTTTGAACTGAGCATTAGAAGGAGTAACAACTGACTTACAATGCTCCATTCCAAACGTTTTCAGCACTTGCTCAATGTATCTTCCTTGTGTTAGCTTTAGGATTCCCTTCTTGCGATCTCGTATGATATCCATACCGAGAATTCTTGAAGCTGCTCCTAAGTCCTTCATCTCAAACTCAGATTTTAGACTTTCCTTTAGCTTCTGAATCTCTTTCATACTTCTAGCTACTATCAACATATCATCCACATAAAGTAGTAGATATATCACCTCACTAGAGCTTATCTGCCTCATATAGACACACAGATCCTTAATACATCTCTTGAACCCCACTGACTTGATGAAAGTATCAAACCTCTTGTTCCATTGTCTCGGAGATTGCTTTAATCCATACAGAGATTTCTTCAACAAACAAACCTTGTTCTCGTCTCCTTTCTTTACAAAACCCTCTGGTTGCTCCATGTAGATAGTTTCATCAAGCTCGCCGTGCAGAAATGCAGTCTTCACGTCCATTTGCTCAAGATGAGCATCAAATTTCACTACGTACGATAGAATGATTCTTATCGAAACGTGTTTCACCACTGGAGCAAAGACTCATTATAGTCGATCCCTTCAACTTGAGTAAATCCCTTAGCTACTAGTCTCGACTTGTACCTAGGATCTTCAACTCCCGGTATCCCTTCCTTATACTTATGAATCCACTTGCACTGAATAATTCTCTGTTTATGAGGTCGTTCAACCAGGTCCCAAGTGTGATTCCTATCAAGAGAATCCTTCTCTTCTTTCATGGAAGCATTCCACTTTTCCCAGTCCTTGCTCCTCATTGCTTCAGCTAGAGTCTTAGGTTCATCCACATAAATGTCTTCCACTGTGGCTAAAACATATGCCACATAGTCCCCACTCTCAAATAACGCTGGAGGCTTCGTCTGTCTTCTTACTCGATCCCGAGCAAGCAGATAATCACTGAGACTCTCAGCTTCTCCAGTTTCCTGTTCTGACTCAGACTGAGCTCCTTCTGAGACATGGTCATCTATTGAGACAGGATGAGCTCCACTTTCATTTGTATCCCCTGAGCTCGATGTAGAACCCACCTCGACTGTAGATTTTCCTTGAAATGGCCCTTGAATCAGATCCGTCTTGAATGAGACTCTCTTCCCTTTAGAACCATCCAATGATTCCCTATCTTTCGATTTCCTAAAAATCACACTTTCATCGAAAACAACATTTCTGCTTATCGTAGTTATACCTTCATCATCCAACCAAATTCTATAACTTTTGGTACCCGTCGCATAACCCATGAATATCCCCTTAACAGCTCGTGGACTCATCTTGTCTTGAACTGTGTGCACGTAAGCCACACATCCAAACCGTTTAAGATGAGTGAACTCCACCTTGACACCAGACCACACTTCTTCAGGAATCTTGAACTCGTTAGAAGCACTAGGTGTCCTGTTGATCAAGTAAACCGCAGTAGACGCAGCCTCAGTCCAAAACTTCTTCTCTAGACCAGCTTCATTCAGCATACATCTGATCTTGTCGGCTATAGTTCTGTTCATCCTTTCTGCTACTCCGTTTTGTTGCGGAGTATAAGTACACGTCCGGTGACGTTTAATCCCAGCATCTTTGCACATCTTGTCCATCTGATTGTTACAGAACTCCAGCCCATTATCAGTTCTGAGGCACTTGATCTTCTTTCCTGTTTGTGTTTCAACAAGCTTCTTCCACTCAACCATGTTTTCAAATACCTGATCCTTTGACGTTAGAAACCTTATCCAAACCTTTTTAGAAAAATCGTCAATCATCGTGAGGAAGTACTTGCAACCTGACAAACTCTCAGTGTTAGACACTGAACCCCAAAGATCACTGTGAACATATCCTAGGACCTCAGTAGTAGTATGCTTAGCAGTAGGGAACGATAGTTTATGCGCTTTTCCCAACGCACAATCCTCACAGAAGTCCAAAGTGTGTACTTCTTTGTCTTTGAGATAACCTTTCTTCACCAGAATATCCATATTCTTCAAGCTCATATGACCCAGCCGAGAATGCCACAGATTAGTCATGTGTTCACGCTTTATCTAACCACGTTCACTTTTTCTTTAACCACTGAGCCATCAAGGTAGTACAGACCATCCTTGTAGCTTCCTGAGAGAACTTTCTTTCCTTCTTTCGTGAATATGACCTTATAGTCTTCAACTGTGTATTTACACCCATTTCTCTCAAGCTGACCGTAAGAAATCAAGTTTCTCACCATCGTTGGCATATATCTAACTTCGGTCAGTACCACCGTAGATTTGTCAGGATTCACAATCTTCACATTTCCTATTCCTTTTACCTGACTGACCGAATTGTTTCCCATTAGAACTTTACCACCATCAAATTCCTTTAGATCAAATAAGACTCCTCGATTTGGTGTTATGTGAAATGTGCAACCAGAGTCGAGTACCCACTCCTCTTTAGTGTCTTGAATGCTCGCAGTTAAGATCATAGGATGCTCCTTTTCTTCTACCACATTTGCGGAGCTCGACGATTTCTGATCTTTCCTTTCTGGACACTCTCTCTTAAAGTGACCCTCTTTACCACATACCCAACACTCTCTGGTCTTCTGCTGAGACTTCCCTTTAGATTTGGACATGTTGTCTCTGCTCTTTGATCTGTTCCTTCCCTGATTCCCTGACTTCTTATCACCCCTGCCTCTGGAAACAATCAACCCTTCTGAGTTTGACTTAGTCTTTTTCCCAAGACCTTTCTCAACTAACTCAGCCTCCTTTGCATAGGCAGATGCTGTTACCTCCTTAACTGCCAGAGTCTCTTTACCGTTTCCATACTTCAGAGTATGTACCAAGGAATCATACTGAGGTGGTAGACTGGTCAGGAGTTGGATTGCTTTATCCTCATCTGATACTTCAATCTTTAAACTCGCCAAGTCATCAACCAGCTTTACGAAAACATCAAGATTCTCCTCAATACTCTTGCTTTCAATCATCTTGTAGCTAGCAAACTGCTGCTTAAGAGAGATTATATTCGGAAGCGTCTTTGTCTGATAATCTCCCTCAAGTGCCTTCCAAACCCCCATTGCTGTAGTCTCTCGCATGACCTTCCTCAAGACAATGTTGGTTAAGCTTGAGCAAATGAGATTTCTTGCTCGAGTATCCTTCGCTTTTGCCAGAGAATCCTCCTTGACTTCCTTAGCAGGATCACCATCTCCATCATCCTCCTTCTTTGTTGAAGTACTGGTTTCTTCCTCGGAGCTTATGATGTGTCCCAAACCCTGCAGCTCTAACTGCATCAGCATCTTAAACTTCCACAATCCGAAGTCACCAGAGCCATCAAACTTCTCGATCTCAAACTTGGCATGGACCTTCTCCATGGCAAGATTCCTGAAGAACAATCACAAACAACCGCAGTAACTGATCACAACACTTTCCCAACGCGCCACCGATCTGATCTGCTCTACCACCAAGCTGACCTTGATCGAACCTAGTTCTCTTCACCGAGAACCTGGCTCTGATACCACTTGTTAGGTATCAACTAGGTTCGATTCAATCTTGATCTCGGCTTGATTCTTTAGCTTTAGGATTGATTCAGTTATACTAACTAGTGATTGATCAAACGAACTTCAAACGCAAACACAAGAACAATACGATCTGTTCACCCAATGTTCACCGCACCCTTCAGAACGCCTGAGAGGCCGCTATAACTCACCGGAGCTAGCAAAGCTAGCAATCCACTATAACCGATGTGATTACAAGTGGTGATATCTCTCCTGATATCGTTTGTGTATTCTTTGCAGCTATTACAAGCGTATACACAAGACTGTTACCGGAGAAGACTACGAAAGCGACTACGACGGAGATGACAGCCTTTCAACCTCCGGATCCTCCGATGAAGAAGGCTCGTAGCTTGAACCAGAGATCGTGGGACGGCTTCAAGAGCTGCGATCACTCCAGGATCTTCTCTGTCTCAGCACGACGATCTCTCCCAGCTTCGTAATCTCTCCCTTTCTCTCTGTTGCTCTCTGTCTCGAACTCTCTCTGTTTCTCTGACGAAGAAGACGATATATTGTAACGGCCTCGGTCTAATCCCGGTTTAATCGTAACAACCTTTTGATTCTGTTTATCACTTAAACCAAACCGTACCAATCGCAAAGCCCACATGCTTAACCAACGAAGTCGACGATTTAGCCGAGCCCAATAAGCCCATGACCTGAACGACACCGTTCTCCACAGTTTTGTCATTGATTCATTGTCAGTTTGTCATTCTTCAGTTACAAATGCTGAAACTTGATAAGCAAGTAACCATCGTTCCAGCATCTCTGCATGTGTTGCGACGATCAGTTCAGACATTAATTGGCTGCGCAGTCTGTAAAAGATTTGACTTGTCTCCATGGTTGGACTTTGTGGATTAATTAGCCGTGAAAGTCTAGGAAAAGTTAGCTGCGAGCTGTTAGTTTATCTTCTCTTTTCTTGTAAATTGAATCTTCATTTCTCTCTAACAGATTAATGAAAATGTATAGAATCGTTTCTGAATGTTATCATCCGACGGGAGAAAGAAAATGAAAAACAACTTGGTTTGCAGTGAAGAAGATGGAAAGCAGCTTGGTTTGCCTTATTTTGAACTGTGAGTGAGTTGATGGATCACTTGTTGTCACAGAGGAAGATAGTTTATAATTTGATTCACAGTTGTAGTCGTTTCATGTAGAAATAGTCTCTCTTATTGAGTTTTGACTATAAATAATAAAATCTTAGATAGGTCGCATATGTAAAGCTTGTAATCTGAATCAATAAGTTAACTTTGAGGTTGTGTACATTCTTGCAATTTCGTTAAGAGTCATATTTGTATGGATTCTAATCGATAATACTAAACAGAGATGCATTCAGTCGAACAAGTTGTGGGCGATGTTGTCCTGAAGCTAATAATCTGTAGAGACGACGCCGTTTTTACTTACTCGACGTTCCAAAACAAATTAAAATCACACAACACGAAATTAAAACGAACCGGAATTAATTACCTAACCGGTCTTCGTTTTTGTTTACTCTCTCACTCACTCACGGAGAGATTGAGAGAATCCATCGTTGTGTGCCCTAAAGAAGAAGAGGACGATTCATCTGAAGCAGGGATGATGATGAGGAAGACACATAGATTGAGATTGGTTCATCCTCTTTCAACTGAGTCAGGTACTCTGAGAAATGCTTTCTGCTGCGAACGAGACTTTTCTGGTGGTTTCGATAGAAATATCTCTTATAGAGAGAAATTGAGAAGTCAGCTCCTCGTTGGTATCAAGAGAGATGATGCTGTTGTTCTGTTTCAGTCCATGATTAGGTCTCGTCCTCTTCCCACGGTCATTGATTTCAATAGATTGTTTAGTGGCATTGCCAGAACGAAACAGTATGATCTCGTGCTGGATCTCTGCAAGCAGATGGAGTTGAAAGGGATTGCGTATGATCTCTACACTCTCAACATTACAATCAACTGCTTCTGCCGTCGTCCTCAACTCGGTTTTGCTTTTTCTGCTATGGGAAAGATTTTGAAGCTTGGGTTTGAGCCTGACACAATCACCTTCTCTACTTTGATTAACGGTTTGTGTCTGGAGGGTAGAGTTTCCGAAGCTGTGGAGTTAGTTGATCGAATGGTAGATATGAAGGTTGTTCCACATCTCATTATACTCAACACTCTTGTCAATGGGCTTTGTCTCAAAGATGGACTCTCTGAAGCAATGGCTTTGATAGATCGAATGTTGGCTTACGGATGTCAACCTGACGCATTTACATATGCTCCCATTTTGAACACAATGTGTAAGTCAGGGAACACTGCCTTGGCCTTGGATCTTCTCAGAAATATGGAGCTTAGAAAGATCAAGCTCGATGTAGTCACATACAGTGTGATTATTGATAGTTTTTGCAAAGATGGGAGCCTCGAAGATGCATTCAGCCTTTTCAATGAAATGGAAACCAAAGGAATCAAAGCAGATGTCATTACCTACAACTCTCTCATAGGAGGCTTCTGTAGTGCCGGCAGATGGGATGATGGTGCAAAGTTGCTGAGAGATATGATTGCAAGGAATATCACACCGAACGTTGTCACTTTCAATGCTTTGATAGATTGTTTTGTGAAAGAGGGAAAGCTTTCTCAGGCTAAAGAGTTGTATGATGAGATGATCAAAAGAGGAATCGATCCTACTACCATTACATATAATACTTTGGTATTTGGGTTGTGCATTGAAAACCGCTTAGATGAGGCCAACCAGATGCTGGGCGTTATGGTTAGCAAGGGATGCGATCCAAGTATCGTGACTTATAGTACCCTTATAAACGGCTATTGCAAGGCGAAACGGGTTGATGAAGGTATGAGACTTTTCTGCAAAATGTCTGTGAGAGGAGTGATTGCCAATACAGTCACTTATAGCACTCTCATCCAAGGGTTTTGTCAATCTGGGAAACTTAATGACGCCAAGGAACTCTTCCAAGAGATGGTTTCTCAAGGTGTCCATCCTAATATTGTGACTTATGGTATTTTGCTGGATGGTTTGTGTGACAATGAAGAACTAGAAGAAGCCCTGGATATACTTGATAAAATGCACAAGTGTAAGATGGAACTTGATATTTGTATATATACTATCATCATTCACGGGATGTGCAATGCTAGTAAGGTCGATGATGCTTGGGACCTATTCTGTAGCCTCCCTCTCAAAGGAATGAAGCCTGATGTTAAGACATACAATGTTATGATTGGGGGATTATGTAGGAAGAGTTCACTGTCTGAAGCGGATGCATTGTTTAGAAAAATGAAGGACGATAGGGTTGCGCCAGATGATTGTACGTACAACACACTAATCCGAGCTCATCTCCGAGGCAGTGACATAAGCAATTCAGTTGAACTCATCGAAGAAATGAAAAGATGTGGGTTCTCTTCAGATGCTTCCACCATAAAGATGGTTATGGATATGTTAGTGGGTGGTAGATTGGACAAAAGCTTTCTAGACATGCTTTCTTGAATGCCTCATCTAACTAGTTAATTTGGGTTTATTAGTTGAAACCAGTTTTCTTTTAATGTCTAAGGGCAATGCGGCTTCTCTGGCATGCCCTTAAATTACAACATAGGCGTTGCCTTGAGAAAGGTTTGGGGAATTTTCAAGATACTAAACACGACTGAGCAAGCTCTTCTTTAAGCCCTTTCTCATGATGTTCATCTGTATACTTTGCTTTTTAGGTTTTATACTTGTAACGTTCTGAACAAATGTGTTAATTCTTACTTTGTTCTGGAAATTGGTTTTTCGGTACATGTTTCTGCATTGAAAGGAAACCTTACAAGATCTAGATGTCTTTCTCGTGGGTGGACTTGAAACATAACAATAGGATGATGATATATACCGGCACATTGTTGGTTTGCTCTCTTTCTTAGAATCTGAACCTGCAGAGAGAATGCTCCATGAACTCCAATTCTCTCGTTCAGTCAAGTCTGTCTCCACTGATCTTAATTTGCAGATCTTTCCCATCAGCTAATCTTTGAATACACAAAAGTAACTAGCCGAGAAACTTGGATACTAAGATGCTCCGAGTATGGGTATTATCGCAGGGACTCTGAAAAAAATGGCATTTTACAGTTACAACTTACAATCATGTGAATTTAAAGGAATATACATTTATTTAGTTTTCATTTAATTTGATTTTAGTGATATGATGGTGGAGCTGTGAAGAATTCAGTGAGAAGCAGAAGAGTGAAAAAGAGAGGGTTCGGAAGAAGCAATTCAGATCCTAAGGATAAAGATAAGAGTCAAACTGATGACAAAAGCTACTCAAAAGGTTCAGAAAAATCTGAAAGGGTTCAGGAACCTTTGGCCCCAACTCTCCCACATCCAGTGAGTGCTGCACTACCGTTGCAACAGCCACTTCCGATGAATACCTAGCTTTATGTTCTATTGGTACACAGGTCACCTTACTTTCAGCAAATAGAAGCAGATGTGCAAGTATATATATGAAAGCAATCAATGAGCTTAAAACAGAGATCTCTACTTTCAAGAGTAAGGACAGATGAAACAAAGGTCACTGACAGTAACAGATGTGATGAAGATTATGTTACATTATGATTCTGTGGTGACATGAAAGATGTTTGAGCTTTGGTTAGGTTCTAGCGAGATGTGAACGGTTTCCTGAGGATAGAATTGATGCTATAAAAATGGCTTTTGCCTTGAACTTAAAGCTGCATGGTACGATGAAAGATCTCAAGAACTGGAAGACTGAGTCTCCTGCGAATACTAAGAGGAGCTCAACAAACGTTACTTTGCAAAGGCAAGTCATAGGTGTCTTCCCTTCTTTTTTTTGTTGTTTCTTCTTCCACACGTAATGAATTGATGTCCGAAGAGTAATGATAAAAAACATATCAGAGGAGAGATTGAAACTCTAGACCAGATCAAAGTAGAAGAGGAAAAGACGTTCAAGAGACATAACATCTGTTTCGACTTCAGTATCCTTACTCGGTTCATGGAATCAATGGTTGACATCTCATCAGGTTGCATTAAAAGTAAGACTAACTGCAAGATATAAAACCTTTAAATCTTATAACATACATTTGATCAAACCCTATTAGACGGAATCTCTTGGTTTTAAAACTCACAGGAAAAAAGAGAAGCAAATATTGCATCGCATATTACAGAATCACGCCAAGTTACAAACAATAGCAAAGCACACCAAGTTAATCAGAAAGAAAGAAAAACACAAAATTCGAAATCTAAAAGATGAAACAAAATATTCAACCTCACTTACGCTAATCATTTGAGCTAAAATCTTTTACAAAACCACGTACGCTTGTTCTGGCTCACAGTCTCTTGCCATTCAACTGAGTTAAACTAGCAGTTGGCCTGGGAAGTAATCGTTTGTGGAATTTTTTAAGTCATCAGCATATGTATTGGTTCTCCCATTTATTTGTGTAAATTGTAATGCTCAAGTTACAAATGGTAATGGTCAATTTATTTTCATATATATATATATATATATTTATATCTCCTTATCGTGTCTAGAAAAAGAAAGAATAATGATTTTTATGAACAAAGAATCTATGAACTATGGGGTCATTCAGTAGGCAAAAGACCCGATTCTCTTTTGAAGTAAAGTTATCTGTTATTTTGATTATCAAGTAATTAATCTCATGTTCCAGTTCAAGACAAACTGATAACTATAAAATCTACTAACCACAAAGACAATAATTAATTCATTTCTTCTTCCTGTTTTTTTTTATTCATGTTCTTCTTTTCAATATACAACAAACCTTCAATGAAAGAAGAAAACAAATAGAAAAAAGAAACTAAAAACTTTCCCTAAAAATATCAATAAAAAGACCCAAAGCTCAACATGTCAACCCTGCACAAGATGATGCGATGCCCCAATGACGGAAATCCCTTAAATTCCACAAAATCCTCATCAAAATGCCATGCATGTTACAAAGAAGGTGACAAAAAACAAGGCCGCAAATGTAATCACTGCAATTTTTATGTCCACGAGGAATGCATCAACATCAACATTCTTTCTCGTCATAAACACTCTCTCGAGGTCGCAGCCTATAACGTGTCTGGTTACAAATGCCATCTATGCCACGACATTAATCAGTGCCTGGTGTATCGATGTTCACAATGTGTTTTTAATATATGTACCACGTGTGCGAGAAAGCCTCTGATCTTCAACCAAGCTAAGGCGCACAAGCATAAACTCCACCAAATACCGATGAAGCTTTCCTTCACCTGTGATGCATGTGGATTGTGCAGTTCAGACTACCCGTGTATTTGTCATCAATGTTGTTTCATAATCCATAGAGTATGCATATTCTTACCACGTGTTATAAATATCAACCGCCATGACCACCGCGTCTCTCATGTTTCCTCTTTGGGACCTGGGAACTGGATTTGTGGTATATGCCATGAACCTGTTCAAGGAGGGTATGGAGCATATTCTTGCTTAATTTGCTCTTATGCTGTTCATTCAAAGTGTGCAACAGATCCTTATAGTTGGAATGGGAGAGAACTCGAAGGGATACCCGAAAAAGAAGAAGTAGTTAAGCTATTTGAAGTGATAGATCAAAACCTAATCAAACATTTTAGCCATGAACACAATCTGGAGTTTTCACTAGGACTCCATGAAGATAAACACTGCTATGCATGCACCATTTCTTTTAATTCTGAAAGGTGTTACAGATGTACACAATGTGATTTCATACTTCACGATGCATGCGCTAATCTCCCTCTGAGAAAAAGGCACCCGATCAGCAGATACCAACTTAATTTGCATGCCAACTATTTTTCTGCTAAAGTTACACATCATTTCAACTATTTTCCGTGTGACGCTTGCAAACGTTATTGCACTGGTTTCTCATATGCTAATTATATATTTGGCTTCCACATTGATGTGCGTTGTGCATCAATTACCGATGTATTTAAACATGAAAGCCATCCACATTGGTTGTTCCCATTTAAATCTTATGCGTCATACAGGAAATGTACAGTTTGTGACTCGAAACACGAGATGCATCTACGTTGCATTAATCATGGTATTTGTGGACGCTTCAGTTTATGCTTCAAATGCGCTACTCTACCCACACTGGTAAGATACAAATATGATGACCATCCTCTCTCCTTATGCTATGGTGAGGGAAATGTGAGGGAAATGTGAATTCAACCTATTGTTGCGGTGTATGCGAAGAGGTAGTATTCCCCGAGAGAGGGTTTTACTGGTGTCGTGATTGTAACTCCACTCTTCATACTAAATGCGTATTTAAAAATCTATTACACCCAAGACCCCAGAGACGGTTTTACTGGTGTCGTGACAAAGGAACATTTGAATTGCTTTCCAACAACAGTCAGTCTCGGCCAACTTGCTATGAATGTAAAAACCATTGTATCGGTGATTTGGTTCTGAAACGTCAGGCAAATACATGCGTATTCATGTGCTCTTCTTGTGGCTTTCCTGAAAAATAATCGCATGCAATTCATAAAACTCTTGTAACTTTTATTTATAAACGGAATTGTTTTTTCTTCTAATCTCTAAGCATAATAAAAGTCCTAATCTTTTTCTTCCTCGAAGCAAAGCTACTTGGTCCGATTTCTATAGGCATTTTCTTTGTTCTGTAGAAAAAAAACAAAGACAAAAGTTGACAATTAGAAGCGAACTTCAAAATCAAACCAAAACAAAATCTAGCAAAGATTGCATCGCATATTACAGAATCACGCCAAGTTACAAACAATAGCAAAGCACACCAAGTTAATCAGAAAGAAAGAAAAACACAAAATTTGAAATCTAAAAGATGAAACAAAATATTCAACCTCACTTACGCTAATCATTTGAGCTAAAATCTTTTACAAAACCACATACGCTTGTTCTGGCTCACAGTCTCTTGCCATTCAACTGAGTTAAACTAGCAGTTGGCCTGGGAAGTAACCGTTTGTGGATTTTTTTAAGTCATCAGCTTATGTATTGGTTCTCCCATTTATTTGTTTAAATTGTAATGCTCAAGTTACAAATGGTAATGGTCAATTTATTTTCATATATATATATATATATATATATATATATATATATATATATATATATATATATATATATATATATATATATATTTATATCTCCTTATCGTGTCTAGAAAAAGAAAGAATAATGATTTATATGAACAAAGAATCTATGAACTATGGGGTCATTCAGTAGGCAAAAGACCCGATTCTCTTTTGAAGTAAAGGTATCTCTTATTTTGATTATCAAGTAATTAATCTCATGTTCCAATTCAAGACAAACTGATAACTATAAAATCTACTAACCACAAAGATAATAATTAATTCATTTCTTCTTCCTGTTTTTTTATTCCTGTTCTTCTTTTCAATATACAACAAATCTTCAGTGAAAGAAGAAAACAAATAGAAAAGAGAAACTGAAAACTTTCCCTAAAAATCTCAATAAAAAGACCCAAAGCTCAACATGTCAACCCTGCACAAGATGATGCGATGCCCCAATGACGGTAATCCCTTAAATTCCACAAAATCCTCATCAAAATGCCATGCATGTTACAAAGAAGGTGACAAAAAACAAGGCCGCAAATGTAATCACTGCAATTTTTATGTCCACGAGGAATGCATCAACCTCAACATTCCTTCTCGTCATAAACACTCTCTCGAGGTCGCAGCCTATAACGTGTATGGTTACAAATGCCATCTATGTCACGACATTAATCCGTGCCTGGTGTATCAATGTTCACAATGTGTTTTTGATATATGTATCACGTGTGCGAGAAATCCTCTGATCTTCAACCAAGCTAAGGCGCACAAGCATAAACTCCACCAAATACCGATGAAGCTTTCCTTCACCTGTGATGCATGTGGATTGTGCAGTTCAGAATACCCGTGTATTTGTCATCAATGTTGTTTCATAATCCATAGAGAATGCATATTCTTACCACGTGTTATAAATATCAACCGCCATGACCACCGCGTCTCTCATGTTTCCTCTTTGGGACCTGGGAACTGGATTTGTGGTATATGCCATGAGCCTGTTCAAGGAGGGTATGGAGCATATTCTTGCTTAATTTGCTCTTATGCTGTTCATTCAAAGTGTGCAACAGATCCTTATAATTGGAATGGGAGAGAACTCGAAGGGATACCCGAAACAGAAGAAGGTAAGCCATTTGACGTGATAGATCAAAACCTAATCAAACATTTTAGCCATGAACACAATCTGGAGGTTTCACTAGGACTCCAAGAAGATAAACACTGCTATGCATGCACCATTTCTTTGAATTCTGAAAGGTGTTACAGATGTACACAATGTGATTTCATACTTCACGATGCATGCGCTAATCTCCCTCTGAAAAAAAGGCACCCGATCAGCAGATACCAACTTTATTTGCATGCCAACTATTTTTCTGCTAAACTTACACATCATTTCAACTATTTTTCGTGTGACGCTTGCGGACGTTATTGCACTGGTTTCTCATATTGTAATTATATATTCGGCTTCCAGATTGATGTGCGTTGTGCGTCAATTACTGATGCATTTAAACATGAAAGCCATCCACATTGGTTGTTCCCATTTAAATCTTTTGCGTCATACAGGAAATGTACAGTTTGTGACTCGGTAAATAAGATGCATCTTCGTTGCATTAATCATGGTGCTTGTGGACGCTTCAGTTTATGCTTCAAATGCGCTACTCTACCCACACTGGTAAGACACGAATATGATGACCATCCTCTCTCCTTATGCTATGGTGAGGGAAATGTGAATTCAACCTATTGTTGCGGTGTATGCGAAGAGAAAGTATTCCCCGAGAGAGGGTTTTACTGGTGTCGTGATTGTAACTCCACTCTTCATACCAAATGCGTATTTAAAAATCTATTACACCCAAGACCCCAGAGACGGTTTTACTGGTGTCGTGACAAAGGAACATTTGAATTGCTTCCCAACAACAGTCAGTCTCGGCCAACTTGCTATGAATGTAAAAACCATTGTATCGGTGATTTGGTTCTGAAACGTCAGGCAAATACAGGCGTATTCATGTGCTCTTCTTGTGGCTTTCCTGAAAAATAATCGCATGCAATTCATAAAAACTCTTGTAACTTTTATTTATAAACGGAATTGTTTTTTCTTCTAATCTCTAAGCATAATAAAAGTCCTAATATTTTTCTTCCTCGAAGCAAAGCTACTTGGTCCGATTTCTATAGGCATTTTCTTTGTTCTGTAGAAAAAACAAAGACAAAAGTTGACAATTAGAAGCGAACTTCAAAATCAAACCAAAACAAAATCTAGCTGTAGATTTCTGGGTGCTCTAAATCAGATTCTTTGGCATCACAATGAGAACCTGTTAACCAAAATAAGATGCAAAATCTGATTAAAGTTTCATTAGGAGATGATATTAGAAAAAAGAAAGAGAAATGATATTCTTGGCTTTTTCAAGCCCATGTAAAATGATAGTATGATATTTATCAATTTTGAATTTAAATGAAAGCTTCATATGAACTATTTTTGGACCTCTTCTGAAAAATCTTATATTAATCAGAACTAGGCTTTACTTATAATATTAGATATTGTTTGTCTAAATTTTTAATGCAAGATTCAAACTTATGCGGAACTTGACACCTATTTGCAGTGCAGAGCCAAGCTAATGAAACATGAGCTTCAGGTTACATTGAACTTGCGTTAAAGGTGAGGAATAACTGCAAGATATAAAACCTTTAAACTTACAACATACAACAGATGAAAACCATATTAAACGGAATCTCTTGGTTCAAAACTCACAGGGAAAAAGAGAAGCAAAGATTTGCATCACCAACTGCAGAATCACGCAAGGCAAACAAAACCGAGCATGATCAAGAATAAGACTGTGGGATGGGCTAAACCTTTATGAAGAGTATTTGATTTTGCATATAGAGTTTACACATTTTCTGGTGGACACGATGACCGAGCGGATAAGCTTACCAGAGAGTTGGGTAGAGAGATTGAATTAGTCCTCGGAAACCAATGACTAAAGGCCTCACAACTCCTCTTAGTTTGTTTCACCTGAAAACTTCAAGATTTTTTTTTTTAATTTACACAGTTTCTCCAAAAGCTAACGTCAAGAAAGTTTGTGAGTACTTTTAGAAGACATTTCAAGAGAATAAGTGTTCAGATGTTACCCCGTGAGATCAATTGTTTTTTGCCAATTTTAATTACATCTGCAAACAAATATAGATTTCAAATGAAATAACTCGAATATGCAGTGAAAATAATTACATAATCCGACATTTATAATTTTATATATACATACACCAAAATGTAGATATTCATATTGATCGACCATGATTTTGACCCACTTTTACCCATGGTTTATAGGTGTTTTTGCATATATATATATATTTACTATGATATAGAGTCTATTTAGAGTATTTACAGGTTCAAGTACGACTTGGAGTAAAATGGTGATTTTGGTGTCTTTTGGAGCCTTTTAAATGCAGAACTGCGCAGACGCGTCAGATGTTTAAATATGAATGGAGACCTTTCCGTGGTGTGAATAAGCTGATTTTTGAAACATGATAGGTCTTTGAGTTAGCTTTCCGATGCCATCGGTCTCAGGTCAATCCACGGTAAGATCAAAAGTTATGCCCGTTTTACTGAAGAGTGGTCAGTCTGCCTCGCGAGAGAAGGGTGTCGGGAAGAGGAATGTATATCGGTCGATGGGAAATACTTCATATCGACCGATATGGATGCCAGAATGCGGGCCGAGCATATTTCATGATCGCTTGAAGCCCAGAAGCCATCACAAAGTTACCAAAATACCCTTGACGACCAGAAACCCTATTTATGTTATTCTAAGCCATTGTTGACGGCTACGCTTTCACAACTCTTTTCATCACTTCATAATTCTTGTATTAGGGTTGGAGAGAAGATCAATCTCCTGCAGAGATTGATTGGAACTCCATTGGTTTTATCATTGCTATCTATTCTACTATTATTCAGACTATGATTTGTGTTCTTTCTATCATGTCTGAGTAATTCATCTTGTTAGATTTAGGAATTTCATGAGCTTAATGTCAAACTCATAATCAATTAGGATTGCTAGAATATCTATAGATCTCTACACCAGAGTGATTTGTAATACTAAGATCTGAAATAATTAGGATATCATGACAGTGTGCCTAATTGCTTGAACCTAGAATCATAGGACAATTGAGATGCACTAGAGTGCAGTCAATTAACGGAACACGAATCCTGCTGGATTAGATACTTAGACACATATGAGAACTGGTCTAGGAATCTAGTTGAACAATATCGATTAGGTCGTTAATGCTTGTCTGAGGTAGTATCGATCGACGCTCAGGCCATAGCATCGATCGATACTCTCTCCTTGTTCGTATGCGAGAGCTGGAACAAAGACTTGGACATCTGATTTGTAATTTCCTGAGAGAGATAACTATTTGCTTATTAAAATTGAGTTTTGGAATTAAATCTATATTATTAGCATCCTTTGAATAGTAGTTTTGAATCTCTTAATTGATAAATTCATAGGTCTAGCTATTTCTCTTTATTGTTTACAAAATATTCAATCAAACAACTGCTTTATTTACTGCTTTATAAACTGTTTACCTAGCTTAACTTTGATTTCTATAGTCTATTGTGTGCTCCTGCTCTCTGTGGATTTAATTCCTAAGTACTACAATTGATCCTCTTATTTGAGAGAGTAATATCACTCCTTAGGGTAATTTGAGTGATATCAAATTTGGCGCCGTTGCCAGGGAGTAAGGATTCGCCATTAGACTTGATTAATAGGTTTAGTATAGGTTTTATTTATTGTTATAGTTATTTACTGATTTTTTTTTCTTGTCTTTCAGGTACATACATGCCTATCAGTACCAGAAACAACAAAGAGGAATTACTTTTTGTCTCAGATCCTACAAGATTGGAGCGTTCAATCCGCAAAGAAAGACGTTCCCCATCGATCAATAACAACGCTAGTTCGTCGATCGACACTCGCCAACCACAGTCGACCGAGAAACCATCTTCATCGACTGATACTCGCCCACCAACATCGACCGAAGCTACCGTTCCGTCGACCGACAATTCCCACCCTATATCGATCGATATTTCACCTCGAACATCAATCGATACTGATCCGCGAGACATGGTTGCGCATATACTTCCTGTACTAAATGAGAACAGAGACCTACATGACCATAAAGGTCATATGTGTATTGCAGCAGGTTAGAAGATAGATGGAAAAGGGACTGCAATCCTTCAGCCATTTGTTACCCTTGAGGATGCTAGAGTTTCTCGCTAGAGAACGCTAGCAGAATTGATCAGGCCTAGTCAGTTCTATACCAACAAGTATGCCATTAGAGTACCTCTGGAAGTCCAGAGATTTCTAGTACACCCTAAATACCTAATTTATGTGAGTGAGAAACCTTATTGCGGTCTTCCTCACGAAAATCTCATGGACCATATTGAGACATTAGAATACTATGTGTCTGGCATCCTAAAAAATGAAGCTACCAAAGACTACATCATCTGCAAGTTTTTCAAATTTTCACTTTCTGGGGATGCTAAAAGTTGGCTGAGGCGTCTCCAACCAAGATCTCTCACTACATGGAATGATTTCAAGAATGCATTCATTAATGAATTCTTCGATGATGCAAGGACTGAAGAGATAAGGGATAAATTTTGGACATTCTCTCAAGGACCTACATAAGCTTTCAGAAGCTCCTGGGAGAGGTTTATGGGATACCAAATGGATTGTCCACATCATGGTTTTACGGAGATTCATCTATTGAAGAAGTTCTCCAGGGGTGTGTATGTAAGATATGGTGTGATGATGGATACTGCAAGCGAAGGAAACTTTCAGACAAGGACCCTAGAGGAAGCTAAGAGACTGATTGAGAACATGGTGTCTAGCAACAATGCCAAAAATCTTGATATACACAGGATAAAATCAGCTGCAAAGGATAGCGACAAGATTGTTGAGCTGAGATTTGTTCTGTACATGAAGTCTCATTGGTGCAGCAAACTATCTTTGAGGATGAGGCTCAATATGATGAAGATGAGATGAAATTTATGTTAGAGAAGCTCTTGAAAGAACAACAAGAGATGATTGAGCGTCGGAATCTGGAATTGAATATTTTCTGCAAATAGGTGAATGAAAGCTTAGAAATCTTACATACCCATCTCAAAATAGTAGATACCCAGATTCATCAGACTGCAAAAGCTGTGGAAAATCAAGCTCTTCTTCAAAGGAATGACACTGTTGTCGCCGGTACTGTTCATCGAAGTACTGTTCACCGAAGTACTGTTACGATACTGTTCATCCTATATCGATCGATACTGTTCATCCGACGTCGATCGACACTTTTCATCCAACATCGATCGACATTGTTCATCCAGTCACTGTTCACTGAGACATTGTTCACCGAGGTACTGTTCATTGGGTTACTGTTCATTCCAACACTATTCATCCCGACACTGAGGAGCACCAGGTCGATTCCAGCTTGGATAATTACATTGCGGAAATAATCGAACATGAGAAGCTGGAAGAAGAAGCCTATCTAGTCGAAAATTCCATGTCCATTGGTAGCTCGTATTTGTGTCGATCGACACCGTCAGCCGAGCATCGATCAACACCACTTTTGAGATCAGATAAGTCTGTTCGAATTCAGAGGCACTCTAACTTTGATGCTCTACACCCAAATCCTTCCACCCTAACTTGAGTTATAACAGTTGACATCGATTGTCAACAATATGAGAGCATCGATCGACAATAACATGGCAGCATCGATCGACAAGAGAAGAAGAACATCGATCGACATCTGTCCACGCCACACCAAGTATGTTTACCAGATCTCGATGCACAACACTTGAATGCAACTCGAAACTTATCTCAGACCTCAGTTTTCTTAAAGACAACAGAAAATATTAGTCAGCAATCTGCATAAGCACCAAAGCAAGGGAAAGCAACCCTATCTTAAAACTTTTTCGTTCAGAACATCGATCGACGACATACACCAGGTATTGATCGACACCAATTGGACGGATACGAACCTGCCATGGAAAGTCAGGTAACGAAAGATGAGATTTCAATTGAGATGAGAGTGAAATCTAGGAAACCATATATTCCCAACCACCTCAGGAGAGAAATTAACAAAGGGGACCTTGATGGATTTCACAAGAGGGTGAAGAGGGTTCCTAAGGATATGTCTTTCGAAGAGGCCTACTCTAAGTATAGACTTGGTAATTTCTTCAGAGAAAGCAGAGAGACAGATAAGGACATTAAGCTGCTATTCAACAAGGTATGTCGTAAGCCTAAGAGGACGCTCAAGAAGGAAGAAGATCCTGGAAAGTTCATGATTCCCTGCTTTATACATAATCATGATTTGCCAACCGCCCTCTGCGATACTGGATCTGCAGTTAATATCACGGCTATAGACACTGCTGAAGTATTAGGATTAAAGTTAGAACCTTCAAAAGATAGTTTCATTTTTGCGGACAAATCTAGAGCTGATTCAGCAGGCATCATCAGGAATGTTAAAGTGGAGATAGGGGAATGCACTATTCCAATGGACTTTCACGTCATGGATATCAAGCCAGGCACGAAAAATTCGCTTCCCTTATGAAGAGCTTTCATGGCTACAGTGGGAGCAGTTTGTGATCTTAAGAAGAACATGATGTGTTTGACTAATGTTGATGAAACAGTCTTCTATGATCCCTTGGAAAAGAAGATCGATGAGAAGTTTATTTTATGCATAGAGATGTTTGAAGATCCAGCACCTAATTGTGATTCAAACCGCGAGCCTGCACTACCAGAATCAACATCGATCAATTATAAGTCTCTAGCATCGGACGACTCCCAGTCCTCAGAATCGATCGACAATCTGCCTTTTAGCATCGGTCGATACCCTCCGTATTTCAGAACAGACCGAGACTGAAAAGTCTAAGTCTGGAGGAAGGACAAGGAATGGGAAGAAGAAAAAGAAAAGGAATGCAGATGCAGATTTCCTATCACTAGTCCCTTCACAATGGCAAGAGGGAAGTCTTGAGTATAAAGTGCGCTGTGGAGAGAACTATGAACATTTTGCCAAGTTTAGAGTGCTATGTGATCCAGAGCTGAAAGAGAAAGGAGAAGTTTCTGCAGAAGCCTTTGCCAACTATATCAACAAAATGAGGAAGAGAGACACTGAGACTTGTTTTGGAGCAAGTCCACATCTTCATCCGGACTAAAGCAGATCTCCAAAGTCAAGCTAAATAACTATAACAAAGCGCTGAGTGGGAGGCAACACACTATTAGGTAATTTCTTTTAATTAAGTTTAGATTGTTACTTGTTCTAGTTTCAATCTCTTACAGGTAAAAAAAAGGGTGAACAGTAACGACGGCACTGTAGCAGGAACATCGAGCGATATTGTAGCAGCAATATCAACCGACACTGTAGCAGAAAATAGGGAGTCACTGTAGCTGCGATTACTGTAGCAGTATCAATGTTCATCGAGAAAACAAAGTAATTGGTTTTCTTAGTTATCTATTACTAACTTTATAGACTTTTAGTGCTTTGTTTATGTTAGGTATAAAGAAAAGATCTCAAGAAGATGAGTTTACACAAGAATCAAAGAGTTCTGCACCAGCATCGACCGACACTTAATCATTGTCGCTCGACAGAGCATCACAAGTATTGATCGCCACTTAACTGTGTTGATTCATACTCACATCAATGGCAGGTATACTCGTGAAACCTTGTTAAATATTGTCCTTCTGATTTATTCTCCCACCAATCTTAGGCTGTATAACATTAGTAATAGTGTTGTTTAAGTCTAGAGGAGGTTCTGCTAATATTATGAATTAGATTAGCTATTTAGAGTAGGAACCCGAATAAACGATTGCCATGATAATCGACCGATTAGAGAATGTCGATATAGATCGACAGTACATCATCTGCAGCGACCGATGGTAACTCTTTTTCATCGATCGACACTTAGTCTGGTTAGGTATATCGTTCTAACTTGTTAAATTGAGTACATATGATTTATTTACACCATAACTGCGACTGGATATACACTGGTCACAGCGTTATCCAAGTCTGGAGTTTCTACTGATATTGTGTTTTAGTTTATAAAAAAAAACAGATCCAAGTTGACGATTGCTCAGCACATCGACCGATGAGACCAGCTCGATATCGATCGATAACACTTAATCAACAACGATCGATTGTTATTTCATTGTATCGATCGACACAGAGCATGTTATCATTCTTACTTGTTAAATTTTGTACTTCTATTTTATGATTTTCACCTTACCACTGACTGTGTTACACTGGAGACAATGTAATTTAAGTCTGGGGGATTACTAACGTTTATCTACCTTAATGAGTATTATTTAAAATATTTTAAAATTTTCTTTTAATGAGTCAAGAAAGGGATGATGATCTTCGATTTATTACTAGTCATCTAACAACTCTTTAGACAAGTTTTCGATTTACAAACTGCAGAAGTGCTAGAGATAGTATAGTGGATCAACCTATCAACTATGTTTGCACTGCTGAGAGTGTTTGAAGGAACCAAAGCTGACCTCCAATCTAATTTGACTTGTTTTGCTTGTCTTGGGACTTGGTATACAAGGGATCGAAATTCTCCTGCAAGTCTGAAAGGTAAACGATAATATGTGTTGCTGGTTCCGTTCCTTCTCTCTCTTTGGCATCTCAAAGATAAAGAATTTATAAAGAAAAGATTGAAATGATTTCCTGGAAAAGGCAGAGGGGTAGGAGTGTCTCCTGAGACCTCATTATTGTAAATTTGAAGGGAATGATTACTAATTGTGGAAACGAGGGAGTAGAAGTGTTTCCTGTGACCCCATTTTATGCTACACTTTGTCTAGTCAACATCGGAATTCATTGAGATTGAAACTAAAAAGAGATTCAGAGAAGAGAGTAGAGGGAAGAAAGGAATCAGATGAAACTACCTACACTTTGTCTAGTCACCAAATGTTGTGACTATTATGCAACTATCGACAGTTTCTCGCAAAATAGTCATAGTTGAGTTGTAAAATTTAGAGACTCTTTTATGACTGTTATATGACCAACGTTATTAGTCGTACATCAGTAGCAAAATTGCGACTAATTCAAGACTAATATTTTTTGCGACACGATGATTTGTGACTGCGTATATCAGTCGCAAAGCAGTCTTGAAACTACATTTTGTGACTGATTAGCTACTGATTTTGTAGTCGGAAAATACATGTTTTCTTGTAATGAGTCTATGTGTTCCTTGATCGATACTCTCAAGGTAAAGCCTGCACTTTTATATTATGCAATAAATGAGGTTAGTAGAGGGGATTGTCAGACATGATCTGTTAAGTTGTTGGCTAGGTGAATTTGGTTGATATACTAGGATATTGTATAATGTGCTTCTAAAGTTAGGATGTCTATGATTTGGTTTGCACTACTAGAGAGATGGTGACTGAGTTTATAAAATCTTTTGAGTCCCTGCTGTTTTCAAACCTCTTTCAGAGAGACTGCCCCTTGGTTTTGCTTGAGGACAAGCAAAAGGGTAAGTCTGGGGGAGTTGATCGACCACAATTTTGACCCATTTTTAGCCATGGTTTATAGGTGTTTTTGCACATATATATGTATATATTTACTATGATATAGAGTCTATTTAGAGTATTTACAGGTTCAAGTACGACTTGGAGTAAAATGGTGATTTTGGTGTCTTTTGGAGCCTTTTAAGTGTAGAACTGTGCTGACGCGTCAGATGTTTAGATATGGATGGAGACCTTCCTGTGGTGCGATTAAGTTGATTTTTGACACAAGATATATCTTTGAGTTAGCTTTCCAATGCCACCGGTCTCAGGTCAATCCAACAGTTAGATCAGAAGTTAAGCCCTTTTTACTGAAGAGTGGTCAGTCTCCTCGCGAGAGAAGGGTGTCGGGAAGAGGAATGTATATCGGTCGATGGGAAAGACTTCATATCGACCGATATGAATGCTAGAATGCGGGTCGAGCATATTTCATGATCGCCTGAAGCCCATAAGCCATCACGAAGTTAGCAAAATACCCTTGACGACCATAAACCCTATTTATGTTATTCTAAGCCATTGTAGACGACTACGCTTTCACAACTCTTTTCATCACTTCATAATTCTTGTATTAGGGTTGGAGAGAAGATCTCCTTCAGAGATTTATTGGAACTTCATTGGTTTTATCATTGCTATCTATTCATTATTATTTAGACTATGATTTGTGTTCTTTCTATCATGTCTGAGTAATTTATATTGTTAGATTTATGGATTTCATGAGCTTAATGTCAAACTAATAATCAATTAGGATTGCTAGAATATCTATAGATCTCTACACCAGGGTGATTTGTAATAATAGGATCTGAAAAAATTAGGTTATCATGAGAGTGTGCCTGATTGCTTGAACCTAAAATCATAGGACAATTGAGATGCACTAGAGTGCAGTCAATTAACGGAACCCGAATCCTGCTGGATTAGATACTTAGACACATATGAGAAATGGTCTAGGAATCTAGTTGAACAATATCGATTAGGTCGTTAATGCTTGTCTGAGGTAATATCGATCGACGCTTAGGCCATAGCATCGATCGATACTCTCTCCTTGTTCGTATGCGAGAGCTGGAACAAAGACTTAGACATTTGATTTGTAATTTCTTGAGAGAGATAATTACTTGCTTATTAAAATTGAGTTATGTAATTAAATCTATATTATTAGCATCCTTGAATAGTAGTTTTAAACCTCTTGATTGATAAATTTCTAGGTCTAGCTATTTCTCTTTATTGTTTACAAACTTTTCAATCAAACAACTGCTTTATTTACTGCTTTATATATTGTTTACCTAGCTTAACCTTGATTTCTATAGTCTATTGTGTTCCTTTGCTCTCTGTGGATTCGATCCCTAAGTATTACAATTGATCTTCTTATTTGAGAGAGTAAAATCACTTCTTAGGGTAATTTATGTGATATCACATATAATCAATTCAGGATGCAATATAACAACCTGTAAAGAACAAGGTACTAAATATATGATTTAAGGGTATCAAGAAAACTACAAAAGAATTGGGTGTGTAAGTAAAAGTCAGCTGAGAGAAACAACGTGATTAAACTCTAAAAGGAAAGATCTAACATACTACTTGTAACCTTATATTATACGTCAACATGATCACTATGTTACACAGTATACGATTTCCAGAGTCAGTGATCACCGCAAATCATTTCAAATTTTTCTTTTGTAGCTGTACAGAGAAGAAGGCGAATGAAAGAACTAATCTGACCATTTCTATTCGTTTTTTTACAGTAATTTGCAGGATTCAATCACTTCCATCGCTGCTTTATGTGTCTCCGGAGGGATCATGTTTAGAGTCTGTGTGAAATGCCTAAACAAAACAAAGAACATAGTTATATTAAAGGATCTCGAGATTTCTCTAGCCTGGAAGGAGCAGACATAATATGTTAAAGAGGTACATACCACAAATCTCTCCAAGACCGGTACAAGAATTGCGAGATTGCGTTTTGGGAGATAGTCTTTGATAGAGTTGCGTATACTTGTACTGCTAGTAAAACCCAAAAACATGTTTTTTTTCTTGAAAGTGTAGATATACTATAACATATAATACGACTGGAAAGGAAAAAGACCTTTCAGTTGAAAGAAAGGAAAGTAATAGAGCAGAGTATGCCTCCACAATCATCTTCTCCGCTTCCTTTTTCACTTTCCAAAACAGCTCCGTCGTCATCCTGAACACCCAGAAAATAGAAGCAGGTTTACTTTTTCAGGGGATCTCAGAGTACAAGCAAGAAATAGTTAGATGCTGCTACTCACTAAGGTGAAAGTAGTTGTTTCTTCTTTGGTGTCTGCTGATCCTTGATTGGTGAGAAATATTGAACATAAGAAAGGAATCATTTCCTGTTCACTCTCATCCGACCCTTCTGGTTTTGTAATAGGAAAACTCGTTGAAGCAAGCCGTGATCTACAAATAAGTAGAGTATGACTAGTTCAGTTTGTATTGACTCAACCACATGGTGGTATTAAATTCTAGTTGCGAGAAGTTTTGTACCTGTTCACGCCGTCTTTCTCAACCAAATTTACCAACAAACCCAGGATGGCAACAAAAAAATCTAACTCCTGATCTGTAAGATGTTTGTCTTTCTTCTGATGTGAGGATTCAGTTTCTTCCATCTCACTGAAACGCGGAGATCCGGTGAAAGACGGAAAATGTCTGGCATTTAATTCAGCCATGCTTTCAAGCCCTCTGCACCCACCAAACCGACAGCTTATCATTTGTTAGTTCAACAAAACCTGCAAATGAATAGTTATGAACTAAATTGATGCTATTCCAGCTACTGGCCAGCAAAGAGACGTTAAAAGACTAAAGAAATTACATTAACGGCTGTTAGAAATCATCTTTACTTTGTTTGTGACACCCTTTCTTCTTTTGATCTCTGGATTTCTTTTGCTTTGCAGACACTAGTGCCCACTTGGAAGTAACAGAATCTTCGTTTTCCTCTGTGAATGAAAGTTTCCATTTAAACTCGGGTATGAGCCTAACACTGTCATATTTAACACACTCCTCAATGGATTATGTCTAGAGGGTAGAGTCTTTGAAGCTGTGGAGTTAGTTGATCGTATTGTCCAGAGTGGGCATTTACCAAACCTTTTCGCGCTCAACACTCTTGTGAATGGACTTTGTCTCAAGGGTAAAGTGTCTGAGGCAGTATCTATAGTAGATAGAACGGTGGGAAATGGATGCAAACCTGATGCAGTTACTTATGGTCCGATCTTGAACAGAATGTGCAAGTCAGGGAACACTGCCTTGGCCTTGGATCTGCTCAGAAACATGGAAGATAGAAAGATCAAGCTTGATGTGGCCACATACAGTGTGATTATTGATAGTCTTTGCAAAGATGGGAGCCTTGACGATGCCCTCAACCTTTTCAATGAAATGGAAACCAAAGGTATCAAAGCAAATGTCATTACTTACAACTCTCTCATAGGAGGCTTCTGTAGTTTTGGTAAATGGGATGCTGGTGCACAGTTGCTGAGGGATATGATTACAAGAGGAATCCCCCCGGACGTCATCACTTTCAATGTGTTGATTGATAGTCTTGTGAAAGTGGGAAAGCTTAATGAGGCTAATGAATTGTACAATGAGATGATCGCAAGAGGCATAGATCCTAATACCATTACATATACTTCTTTGATACTTGGGTTGTGCAACGAAAAGCGCTTAGATGAAGCCGGCCAGATGATGGACTTGATGGTTAGCAAGGGATGCGATCCTGGTATTTGGACTTACAGTATTCTTATAAATGGATATTGTAAGGCTAAACTGGTTGATGAAGGTATGAAACTTTTCCGCAAAATGTCTCTGATAGGAGTGGTCGCCGATACAGTCACTTATAGCACTCTCATCAAAGGCTTTTGTCAATCGGGAAAACTTAATGCTGCCAAAGAACTCTTCCAAGAGATGGTTTCTCAAGGTGTTCATCCCAATATTATGACTTATGGTATTTTGCTGGATGGGTTGTGTGACAATGGAGAACTAGACAAGGCTTTGGAAATATTTGATCAAATGCACAACAGTAAGATGGAACTTGACATTGGTGTCTATAATATCATCATTAACGGGATGTGCAATGCAAGTAGAGTCAATGATGCTTGGGATCTATTCTGTAGCCTCCCTCTCATAGGAGTGAAGCCTGATGTTAAAACATACACTTTAATGATTGGAGGACTATGTAGAAAAAGCTCGATGTCTGAAGTGGATGCATTGTTTAGAAAAATGAAGGAAGATGGGTATGAGCCAGATGATTGTGCGTACAACACACTTATCCGAGCTCATCTCCGAGGCGGTGGTGACTTAGCCACATCAGCTAAACTTATAGATGAAATGAAGAGATGTGGGTTCTCTTCAGATGCTTCCACCGTAAAGTTGGTTATGGATATGCTATCCAGTGGTGAATTGGACAAAAGCTTTCTGGATATGCTTTCTGGTCCTTCTCGAGACAAATCATCATCATCGTTGGATTGATTGAAATCAATCTTCTTGGAAGAAACTGGTGACCCTTGTCGGAAATTTTGCTAATATGCTTTCTTAGAATGTTCGGATCTTATCTGCAGTAGACAAAGTCCCCGTTATTAATTTTATGAGGTACTTGGAGTATAAACTAAGTTTGTTTGCTTGCATCTAAGCAGATCTTGTTGCCTTCTTTCTTTTTTTTCTGTTTTGTCATTGATTCATTGTCAGTTTGTCATTTTTCAGTTACAAATGCTGAAACTTGATAAGCAAGTAACCATCGTTCCAGCATCTCTGCATGTGTTGCGACGATCAGTTCAGACATTAATTGGCTGCGCAGTCTGTAAAAGATTTGACTTGTCTCCATGGTTGGACTTTGTGGATTAATTAGCCGTGAAAGTCTAGGAAAAAGTTAGCTGCGAGCTGTTAGTTTATCTTCTCTTTTCTTGTAAATTGAATCTTCATTTCTCTCTAACAGATTTATGAAAATGTATAGAATCGTTTCTGAAAGTGATCATCCGACGGGAGACTAGTTGGAAGAAAATGAAAAACAACTTGGTGTGCAGTGAAGAAGATGGAAAGCAGCTTGCTTGGTTTTCCTTATTTTGAACTGTGAGTGAGTTGATGGATCACTTGTTGTCACAGAGGATGATAGTTTATAATTTGATTCACTGCTGTAGTTGTTTCGTGTAGAAATAGTCTCTCTTGTTTTGAGTTTTGACTATAAATAATAAAATCTTAGATAGGTCGCATATGTAAAGCTTGTAATCTGAATCAATAAGTTGACTTTGAGGTTGTGTACAAATTTGTTAAGAGTCATATTTGTATGGATTCTAATCGATAATAATACTAGCCAGAGATGCATTCAATCGAACAAGTTGTGGGCGATGTTGTCCTGAAGCTAATAATCTGTGGAGACGACGCCGTTTTACTTACTCGACGTTCCAAAACAAATTAAAATCACACAACACGAAATTAAAACGAACCGGAATTAATTACCTAACCGGTCTTCGTTTTTGTTTACTCTCTCACTCGAGTCATCTCCTCCACTGCCCCTAAGAGGCAAAGGCAAAATCTCTTATGGGCTCTATAAACCCCCTATACCCTTCATTTAATCAGTTGGTGCGATTTGACGAAAATGCCCCTCGGTGGGTGAATAAAAAAAAAAGAAAAATAGGAAATTAATGAAATCGATCGGTTGGTTTGGATTCTGGTCCGAATTTGGTTGGTTTGGGTTTCAGAGTTTGGTCTGAACTCCAACTGGTTTGGGTTAAATTCAATTCTTTTGGTTTGGTTAGATTAAATAAAATAAAAAGCATAAATACACTAAAAATAAATTGGCTCCTCTTGGCAATTCGTCGTCCTCCCCAAAGCGAGTGACTCCCCCAAAGCTCTCTCAGCTCGATCGATCAGCTCGATTCCAGCTTCTCCAATCCTCCAATTCAATTCGCAGGTCCTCGGAATCTCAGTTCGATCGCCGGCTAGGCTTCCTTCGGCTAATGCAGGTTTGTTCTGTCCAACTCTCTTCTCTGCTCCTACCCGAGCTGCATTGGATCAAAATTGTTTGTAATTGGAAATGTGAATCAATTAAAGCGTATGATTGAATGTATGGAATTGAGTTGAGTTTCATGAGCTCAACTTGGCATTCTTTTAGTATCTGAAAACGTCAATGTAGCTTTAGTGGAAGCATAACTCAGTAATACTAGTAGAACTTTTAATTGATGTATAATACGTATAACTGTAGATACTTAGATAACACTGGTATAACCGCTCCTTGAATTTGTTGTTGTTGCAGGATACGATGACGAAACACGTTAGCATACATTTCAAATTCAAAGAGCGAATGTATAGTGTAACCATGAAGACAACAGTTGAAGAAATAACTTTGGCAATGCTAGAAGAAAGGTTGTATAAAAAGCTGTTTTTGAATGAAAGGAATGTAAAACTGGTCCTGAGGTACATGCCGATGGTGGTTGGATGTGAGGCAGAGCTCACTATTTCTGATGATGAGGATTTGTTCGTTTACCTGACAACAGTTGATAAAGACCACCGTAGAAGTCTTTTGGTTGTGGAGGAGACGAGTATATCGGATCAGTTAGAGGTGGTGTCAAGAGTGTGCAAAAGTTCTGTTGGGATGAATTACCAAGTGTTGCAGGGAAATGATGACGAAGTCGGACCTAAAGCCATGATTTTGTATGTAGAAAACAGGGAGGCAGATCAACAGAAGAAGCAGATAGAGATTGTGAATGATGACGAAACAAGACAAGATGATTTTATGGAAACCGGAGGTGGGACGGAAACAGGAGGTGAGACGGAGACCGGAGGTGAGACAGAAACCGCAGCTGAGACAGAAACCGCAGCGGAGACGGAAACCACTGCTGAGAAGGACAGCGCAGCTATGATGGATGAGAGTGGTACTAGGCAGCCCAATATGTATTTTGAGCAGCTACCTTTAGTAAAATTTAGTCAAGTTATAGAGGAATGGGGAGATGGTATGGGTCTGTACTATCTGCAGGAATTTCCAAACAAGAGCACACTTGAAGAGGTGGTGGATAGAGCTGCATTCGGTGCCAGCTTTCGTTATGTTATTCAAAAATCTGATCGTAAAAGGTTGGTGTTAAAATGTTGTGAAGCAAACTGTAATTGGAGAATGCGAGCTGCGAGGGTTCCACAGACTGAAATTTTTTCTATTAGAAGGTACTGCGGTATGCATACATGCTCTCGGACTAATCAAAGTGATAGCTGCAACAGCAAGAGGAAAGGATCTGCAGAATTAGTTGCAAATTTTTTGAATGAGCAATTTCCTGGAAAATTGAGTACTCCTCTTCCGAGAGATATCATTGACTTAATTAAGTTAAAACTTGGAGTAAATATATCTTACTCCACAGCGTTGAGAGGGAAAAATCTAGCTACGCGTGATCTGCGTGGTAATTCAGAAGACAGCTACAAGATGTTGCCTAGCTACTTGTACATGTTAGAGCAGTCTAATTCGGGAACAACAACCGAGCTGAAGTTGGATGCGGCAGGTCAGTTCAAGTACGTTTTCATAGCTTTAGGAGCTTGCATTGAAGGGTTTAGGTGCATGAGGAAAGTGATTCTTGTGGATGCTACATTTTTGAAGAACAGATATGGTGGGGTCTTAGTATTTGCTAAAGCTCAAGATCCTAATCCTCACCATTATCCCCTCGCGTTTGGGGTACTTGACGGAGAGAATAATGCTAGTTGGACTTGGTTTTTCGAGATGCTCAAAACTGTTATACCGGACTCTTCTGAATTAGTTTTTATGAGCGATAGAAATCAGAGCCTCATCAACGCTGTAGCTAATGTGTATCCCCAATCTCACCATGGCCATTGTATATGGCATCTAGCTCAGAATGTGAGAAGCCATGCTAGTAACACCATCAAAGCCGTAGTGGCATGGAGATTTATGGAGTTGGCTAGGTATTACACCGTGGATGGGTTCGAGGCTGCTTATGCATCTTTTAAAGTGAGATATCCTTCAGCCGTCAAGTATTTGGAGGAGAACACTAACAAAGAAACATGGGCTAGGGTCTATTTTCCAGGTTGTAGATACAACTTGGACACTAGCAACAGTGTGGAGTCGATGAATAGCGCGTTTAGGGACGCAAGGAGGTATGCCTTGATACCATTGTTCGATACAATCATCAAAAAAATATCTCACTGGTTTAATGAACATCGGAAGGACGCCGTGTCTGGATCACAGGATACCAAACTGGTTCCTCTGGTTGAGATCCATTTGCACAATCTTTGGGCCAAAGCTGAAAAAAACGCCAGTTCGTGAGGTGAATAGTTATGATCTTTGATGTTAGGAGTTTTCGGGCTCCTAAGTCAAATGATAGTATAGTGGTAAGTAAGTTGTCGAACCAGTTCTGAGGGACTCAAAGCAATGAGAATGCAAGTATTTGCCTAATCTAAGTGCAGCCAGTGATTTGATGATTTCTAAACTAATGATTAAAGCTAATGCAAAGCAATAAAAATGATACTTTTAAGCTATTGGAAAGGAGAACTCATGGGTATAGGGATTTAGACCTTGGGTGATCAGGTTTCGAACTAAGGAATGCAAATGATAAATCAAACTATCAGCCTTAAGCCTAGACACAATTCTAAGCAAGCTCTATGTCTAGATGAATGCTCATTTGCTAACATGTCTCAAACATCAAATGTCTTTGGTTGAATAACATGCAAGCAATCATTACTAACAAGTCTATTAGCTATCTTAGCATCTTTAACAACAAATCTCTTTGGCAAAGTACACTAAAAGCCTAGGAGAGTTGACTCAGACATTTCATCAAACACCTTTTGGGTGGGAAATGCCTAGAGATCACCCTTTGAGTGGCCTACTCAAATGATGCATTAAGATCACTCTACTAGCAAGGAACAAGCATGATCTATACCTAAAACATCCTAGAACTAATCTAATCACTCTTAATCACCCTAACCCATGAATCCAAAAGGTGATTACTCACTAATCTCCATGATTCCTCTTAAACCCATGATGGATTTCAGATTAATCATGTAGAGAAAGAGATGAGAGATCACAAGAACAATAACAAATCAATACCAAAAGAGATTGTTTCTTAAGAGATTATTTGTGTTCTTCAATAGAAAAAAGGATAATCTGCCTCCATAGGCTTACAAAGCACTTAAAAATAGGTTTAGAAGTCTAAAAACGTGCATAAGAAATTGCTAAAAGGTCCTTGAAAAATCATAAAATCGTGTAGCAAAAAGGGGTGGAGCGACCAGGGAGACTCGCTCCAGAGGTCGCTCCAGAAGGTAACGAGCGGCCGGTGAGACTCGCTCCAGAGGTCGCTCCAGGCTGGAGGTGGCACAGCGACCAGGCAGGGTCGCTGTGGGGGTCGCTCTGGTTCGTATGCCTCTAGTAAATTGGTCATAACTTCTTCATTACATCTCCAAATGACTTGAAACCACTTCCATTAGAAAGCTAACTCAATTTCCTATGTCTCCACCAAATCTTAGCAACAGAAGATTTCTCTAAGGCCTTCATCCATGCTCATCTTTCACCCCCTTTTATGATCACAATGCTTCCAAATGCATCCAAATGTCTCCAATAACTTCATTTGGCACTCCAGTACCTAATAGAGACTCATGTATGCAAAATGCAACATAAACATGTCTAAATCCTAATCTATATGATCAAAATGCATATGAATGAATAGCTAAAACCATGCAAATATGCAAGATATCAACTCCCCCACACTAGTCCTTTACTTGTCCACAAGTAAACTTTC
Organism: Hirschfeldia incana; assembly: GCA_026261945.1. Lineage (NCBI taxonomy): Eukaryota > Viridiplantae > Streptophyta > Magnoliopsida > Brassicales > Brassicaceae > Hirschfeldia > Hirschfeldia incana. Next base: position 3,351,770 of record JABCMI010000019.1, read on the forward strand.
AAGAACCAAGGGGAAGAGGTTTGAAGCTGGGGACTCATAATCAAAAGGAACTCTTCTTAGTTCTCAACTTAACAACCTTGCATAATCATACCAAATAGCAGGAACAAAGAGTTTTTTTTTTCATTCTCTAACTTCTCTAGGCCTATCACAGCTCCTTTGATCTCTACACTCATTAATCATGCATCCACAAACCACAAATCCACATCTCTCTAACATTCATGAAGCTAACTCAATAGAAATCTCACAAATGGTCAAATGGTCCAAGTCATTTGGTTTGGTAAGACAAAGGCTTTAATGCAAGTGAAATAAGAGGTTCAAAATGATCTTTTAAGGTGGTTTACTCTCAAAACAAAGTAGCTTTGACATTACACATAATATATCTAAGAAAGGGATCAACTCATGCATACAATGCTCAATCTCCATTGTTCTACCCTTTCCCAAACATACAAGATATTCAATTATTCCTCAATGTCAAACCCAACTCACATCTCTCACCAAAAGATCCAAAAAGAACATTTTTTTTTTTTCACATCAATCTCTTTCTTTTTGAAATCAATAAAGGATTTTTCACAATTTTTAAACAAATCTTAGCTCCTAAAAACTTTGCTAGCCCCCTTTTACTTTCTTTTCTGTTTTTTTTTTTCGATTTTTTTTTTTTTTTAATTTATTTGGGGGCCAAGACTTTTCACAACAAGAGCTAGATACTTCTCTACTTATCCCATAAAGACCAGTCATTTAAGCACAAAGAGTTAAACCTTTCATATTCCCAATTCACAACACAACACTCACCCCCTTCCTAAGCTAGACAATAGAGTGACTAATCTAGCAAGAATGGAGACTAAGCATTGTCGTTCCCAATACTCTCAACATTATGCACATGCAAAGCTTTCCGAAGAGGCCTCACTCAACAAATAATAATGGTTTAAAAAGGAGGTATGGGTTTAGGGAGTGGAGTACCACTTGAGTTTGTCAAAAAGATTGGTAAAACAGATGGGACAACTCAAGTGTGTATATCCATGACTTAGTACACAAAAGACCATAAGCAAGAGACATCAGGTTTAGTTAAAACAGGAGCTTGCTTCAAAGAGAGAGTATCAACAGTCAAATGAGTTTCAAGAGGAGCATTCAAGGCACGAAGTTTACAAGCTTTCCAAAGAATGTTCAAGCTACTTGTCATGATTACAAAGGTCATCAAATTCAGTACTTAGCATGAGCTCTTTACCAGGTTGAAATCCCCTAATGCATGAATGCAACCTATATGCTTCTAGACTCAATCCTAAAGATGCAAATGATGCAACTAAATGATTCTTTTTGTGTTTTTCAATTTTTTTTTAATTTTTTTTTTGTTTTTCTATGCAAATAAGAATGTAATATGCAATGCATGAGACTCAGAATCATCAAAACAAACATGATCAAATGCTTGGTACCTCCCCCACACTTAAATCACACAGTGTCTGTGTGAGTGAGGTACCCAATGAAATTCTAAAATGTAAAGAAAAATTGGGAGAAGGGAAGTTTCCAGTTACCTGAGTGCGGGAGATGGCTTCACAGCGACCAGGTAGACCCGCTCCAGAGGTCACTGCGGAATGAGACGAGCGGCTGGGTAGAGCCGCTGCGCTTCAGTCGCTCCAGGTCTTGGTTACGCAGCGGCCGGGTACACCCGCTGGGGAACCCGCTGCAAGAAGAAACGAGCGAGGGGTGTGACCCGCTGCGCCATGACCGCTCCAGGTGGGTGAAACCACAGCGACCAGGCAGACCCGCTGTGGGTGTCGCTGTGGCACTGTTCGTGGGTGGTTTTCTCATTTTGCCTCTTTTGACCTGCACACAACTTCATTTTCCCATTTTTTTCTATGCAGTAAGATGAAAATGTAAAAACTAATGCAATATATACAAGGATACTCATGGGACTTCCTCCCAAGTGAGCTTGTTTTAAGTCTCTAGCTTGACTTTGCCTCCTTTGGATCAGGCTGGTGTAGGTGCAGAAAGTGGAGTTGGCACCCCATCTTCCTCAGGTGGTAGCTCATCAAGGTGATCATCAGGAGGAGGGCCCATTTCTTCAATGATGAAGGCTTGTCCAAACACAGTGGGGTTCCTCATTTTCTCCTTGATATCAAAGTGGAGGATGTTCTCCTTGCCCAAATGGAGGTCAATCTTGCCTTCCTTCACATTCACAATGGCTCCTGCAGTAGCTAAGAATGGCCTTCCAAGAATCAATGGGTCTTGAGCCTCCTCACCAATCTCAAGCACCACAAAATCTGTAGGTATCTCATACCTTCCAATCTTCACAGGGAGGTTCTCTAGGATGCCCACAGGGTACTTCACTGAACGATCAGCCAACACCAGGGAGAGTCTACACTTCTTATACTGAGTGAATCCAAGCTTCTTTGCCACAGACAAAGGCATCAAGCTGACACTAGCTCCCAAATCGCAGAGACACTTCTCAAACACCATAGGTCCAAGAGCACAAGGTAGTGTGAAACATCCTGGATCCTCTAACTTCTCTGGAGCATCAAGCCTCTGAATGATGGCATTGCACTCATGACTCAGAACCATCATGCCCTCCATCTCCTTCTTCTTAGCAGCTACAACATCTTTCAGGACCTTGCTGTATTGAGGGATCAGCATGAAAGCATCAATGATGGGCATTGTAACCTGAACTTCACTCATCTGCTTTTCAAACAAAGCCTTGTACTTCAGAAGCAGCTGTTTCTTGAATCTACCAGGGAATGGAATCTTTGGTTCATAGGGAGGAGGGATGGAAGTGTTCTCTCTTGCTGGAGCAGCAGATTCACCATCTTTTGTTGTCTTCTTCTCTTCTCCAGCCTTTCCTTTACCCTTAGCTTCCACAATCTTCTCCAAGATCTCATCATCTGTCTTCTCATCCACAATTACTACCTCATCATCTAAGTTGATGGCTACCCCCTCACCTTGTTTCTCAGCATCCTTGTTGAGGGATCTAGGAGGTAACTGTTTACCACTCCTAAGTGTGACAACTTTTGCTTCCTTGGGGTTTTAATCAGACTTTCCAGGTAGAGATCCTTGCTGGCGGTTCTGGTGGGTGCTCATGGAAGCAAACTGATTCTCCAAGTTCTTGACAGAAGAAGCAAGGTTGGAGAATTTGTTGTTGAGCTCATTGTAGCTTCCATCAATCTTGGAGTGAAGGTTCTTCAGCTCATAGCCAACATGCTTCTCACTTCTAGTCTGAGACTCCAAGATTTGTTTCAGCAAGGCATCAGTGCTGCTCTCTTGAGGGGCAGAGGAGCTGGGAGAAGGGTTTTGCTGAGGCTGATAGTTGCTCTGCTGGTTGTTTCTAGGCTGATAACCACTCTGCTGATTGTTGGAATATGACTTTTGTTGGTAGTTGTTGTACTGAAAGTTGGGATCCTTCTTGTACCAGCTACCATTGTTGTTGATGAAACATAGCTCCTCTTGTCCTTCCAGACCCTCAACTTCATTGACAGTAGGAGGTATCTCCTGGTTTGGGTTCCCAACAAAGTTCACCTGCGCTTGTGTGGCCTTAGCAGCAAGGAGTGTGTCAATTTTCTCCTGCAGAGCCTTTATCTCCTTTCTTGTCTGCTTGTCTTCTGATCTATTGGCTCTGTCATGATCCCCACTGTAGACTGCATCACTCTTAACCATGTTGTCAACCAGTTTCTCTGCCTCTGTTTCGGTTCTGTCCAAGAAGTTCCCATTACTTGCAGTGTCCAATCTGGCTCTGTACTCAGGTAGGGCGCCTCTGTAGAATGTACTGAGCAAGCTTCCCTTGTTGAAACCATGGTGTGGGCATTGAGCTAGGTAGCCACTGAACCTTTCCCATGCTTCACTGAACCCTTCCAAGTTCTTCTGTTTGAAGCCAGATATCTCATTCCTGTAGTCAGCAGTCTTAGAAGTAGAGAAGAACTTTTCCAAGAATGCTTTCTTGCAGTCATCCCAGGTGGTGATGGAGCTACTTAGCAGAGATTTCTCCCACTGACGGGCTTTGTCCCCCAAAGAGAAAGGGAAAAGCTTGAGCTTGAAAGCATCTTCTGATACACCATTGGTTTTGGATAGGCCACAGTACCTATCAAAGCTGTCCAAGTGGTCAAATGGGTTCTCTGCAGCTAGGCCATGGAACTTGTTGTTCTCAATGGTGTTGAGCAACCCTGACTTGATTTCAAAGTTGTTGGCTGCTACAGCTGGTGCTCTGATTCCTAGCAGTTGACCATGGTTGGTCGGACGGTCATAAGCACCAATAGGGCGGGCTGGTGGGGCGTTGTTAGCGCCATTCGCTGGTGGTGGTGGTGGGTCATCCATTTCAATGTTCAAACCCTGTATGTGAGCCTGTTGCTCCTCTTGTCTCCTCTTTCTAGCACACTCCCTCTCTAAAGCTCTGATGTCTTCTGCTCTTGGAACTAGGTTTGTTGGACCTTTGCTCCTCAAGTTCATACACCTGAAAGTCACAAAGAGGTGAAAAAGAGAATCAGTAACTTACAAAAAATAAAAATGACTTAGTCTCAAGCAAATGACTAAATCTCAGTGTTCAAATCAAAACTCAGAATTTGGCAACGGCGCCAATTTGATGTTAGGAGTTTTCGGGCTCCTAAGTCAAATGATAGTATAGTGGTAAGTAAGTTGTCGAACCAGTTCTGAGGGACTCAAAGCAATGAGAATGCAAGTATTTGCCTAATCTAAGTGCAGCCAGTGATTTGATGATTTCTAAACTAATGATTAAAGCTAATGCAAAGCAATAAAAATGATACTTTTAAGCTATTGGAAAGGAGAACTCATGGGTATAGGGATTTAGACCTTGGGTGATCAGGTTTCGAACTAAGGAATGCAAATGATAAATCAAACTATCAGCCTTAAGCCTAGACACAATTCTAAGCAAGCTCTATGTCTAGATGAATGCTCATTTGCTAACATGTCTCAAACATCAAATGTCTTTGGTTGAATAACATGCAAGCAATCATTACTAACAAGTCTATTAGCTATCTTAGCATCTTTAACAACAAATCTCTTTGGCAAAGTACACTAAAAGCCTAGGAGAGTTGACTCAGACATTTCATCAAACACCTTTTGGGTGGGAAATGCCTAGAGATCACCCTTTGAGTGGCCTACTCAAATGATGCATTAAGATCACTCTACTAGCAAGGAACAAGCATGATCTATACCTAAAACATCCTAGAACTAATCTAATCACCCTTAATCACCCTAACCCATGAATCCAAAAGGTGATTACTCACTAATCTCCATGATTCCTCTTAAACCCATGATGGATTTCAGATTAATCATGTAGAGAAAGAGATGAGAGATCACAAGAACAATAACAAATCAATACCAAAAGAGATTGTTTCTTAAGAGATTATTTGTGTTCTTCAATAGAAAAAAGGATAATCTGCCTCCATAGGCTTACAAAGCACTTAAAAATAGGTTTAGAAGTCTAAAAACGTGCATAAGAAATTGTTGGGGTCAAAAACGGTTCTCTCGAAATCAACGGCTAAAACTATTTATCATGCGCGGACTTTCCATAAAACAAGCGTCGAAAGCAAGACAAGTCGTATAGCTTAAAGAACCTATGTTAAAGTCGATCGTTCTTGATTTACACGATAAACTTTACGAGAAAACCAAATAAGATTTAGTCGTAAAACTTCGATGATACAATCAAGAAGAACCGAGAGACGTTAGGTCCGCAGCTAAGATGACACGACCATACGAAAGTATACGGAAGAAACGGGAAGTAATCTATGTTTGGACAGGCCGAACGACAAAGAATTCGCCTTGAAACTTCAAAGAGCCGGTTCTCTCAAACCGTGAGGACCCAGAAAACGAGTAAGATATCAAATCGAAGCCCTCGCCGAGACGCACGTGCTAATGCCCATGCTGCCTCTAGGCGCCGGGCGCCTAGCGCCCGTGCTGCCTCTAGGCGCCGGGCGCCTAGCGCCCGTGCTGCCTCTAGGCGCCGGGCGCCTAGCGCCCGTGCTGCCTCTAGGCGCAGGGCGCCTAGCGCCCGTGCTGCCTCTAGGCGCCGGGCGCCTAGCGCCCGTGCTGCCTCTAGGCGCCGGGCGCCTAGCGCCCGTGCTGCCTCTAGGCGCCGGGCGCCTAGCGCCCGTGCTGCCTCTAGGCGCCGGGCGCCTAGCGCCCGTGCTGCCTCTAGGCGCCGGGCGCCTAGCGCCCGTGATGCCTCTAGGCGCCGGGCGCCTAGCGCCCGTGCTGCCTCTAGGCGCCGGGCGCCTAGCGTCCGTTCTGCCTCTAGGCGTCGGGCGCCTAGCGCCCGTGCTGGTCCTAGCCGCCCGTGATGGTCCTAGCCGTCGGGAAACTTCAAAGAGCCCGTTCTCTCAAACCGTGAGGACCCAGAAAACGAGTAAGATATCAAATCGAAGCCCTCGCCGAGACGCACGTGATGCCTCTAGGCGCCGGGCGCCTAGCGCCCGTGCTGCCTCTTGGCGCCGGGCGCCTAGCGCCCGTGCTGCCTTTAGGCGCCGGGCGCCTAGCGCCAGTGCTGGCTCGGGTCTTCGAGCGACAATCTTCCGTGTACAAGTCCCAGGCCCCGGCCGTCAGAAGTCTGTACTTTGAATCTTTCCCGAGTCCTCGCGGAATGAATCATTGAGATTCCGCGTACAAAACTCTCGTCCTTACTCCAAACTAAGATCGTCGGAAACACTTCGGAAACTCGTAAGGTATCAACGGAAAGGAAGATCTTAAATTCTTCGTACGAAACAGTGATGGTTATCCTAAGACACCACTCATCTCAACTCTACGAACGAATGAAGATCTTCCGAAGAAATCGTAAAAAACAGCGGAAGTCCTAGAGACGGCCCGAAAGGGACCAAACGCGATCGGACAGTCCGTTTACGATTATCTGAGATAGATACGACGATTTACGTTTATCTTTACATAACAAGATAAATGCTAAATTTCCAAAAGGATAAATGTCAAGTTTCCCGAAGATAAATGTCAAGTTTCCCGATAAACATGAAGGCCGACGAAAATGGAAAAAGCCCGCTTCGCGGCCCAAAAGGAGAATAGACCGTCATAAGAAGGAGTATATAAAGGAGCTTTGGGAGAGAAGGAAAGGCAGAGCAAAATTCCTAGAGAGAAAGCAAATCCGAGATTGGAGACCTAGAGAGCTCCTGTTAGCTTACGAACTTAGAATTTAGGCGGTAGACTAGCAAGGCAAGACCTAGAACGTCCGGCCGCCTCTCATTCTATTTTTCATCTTGTCCGCAGACTCTTGTTTCTCGCGGAAGGATCTAACAATCCTTTTACTCAGAGTTTCGCACATAGAAACCCTAGGCGTTATTCTCGACACGCCCGTTTCTATGACAAACGCTCATACTAGACGAACTCCGCCAGGCAGTTCGATCTCTTGTTCAAACCCTTCCAACTGAACTACGTCCGACTTGATCCTCGAAAGGGGTACGTAGGCAGCCTTCCTGTAGGTCCAGTCCCAACTCTTAACAAAACCATTTTTGTACGATTTACGATCTTCGTTATCTTTCCATATCTTCCGCACTTGTTCGGTCACTTGTCGTTGGCTGTCGCAGAGAATCCGGGCCTTCAGGGAAAGTTGGGTTAACTTGGCTTTCCTCCGATTTACTTAATCAAAATCGACAGTGCGAATTTCGGTTCTCACAGTTTGGCGCTAGAAGGAGGGGAGGACGGATTACTCTTACTCTTACGGCCGCAAAACGCTTGATCAAAGCAATGTCTGGAAATATGAAAGACAAACTCGCAGCTCACATCGACGCTGGTAAAACAACTTCAGCAGTGACTGCTCCTACGACCAACGCTTATGCAAACGGTTATCTAAGATTATCATCTTAACGGACAAACGTCCCGAGAACGGACCATCCCGATCAATTTCGGGTCCTATCAACCATGCACCCCCATCCAAGTTCCTGCAACACGGTCCTCGGGTCCATGGACACAACCCCACTCGCTCGGAAAAATTCAAAAAATGACTTGGTAGTCGAGACGGATTCCTGCCTGCCGTATACAACGGCTATGGTTAGCTTGAACACCAGTTGCCTTAACTATACAAGGAATCAAAATCCTTTCGGAAAAACCAGCGTCACATCAATGGCTTTTTCTAAAGAAAAATCGTAAAAACGTCTAAGTCCCTAGACGGCCCAAAAGGGGCCTGAATCACGGCTAAACGACCCACATACGATCGAGAAACCTTAAAAAAAAACCGGGAAAAACAGGCAGTTCCCGCAAGGAAGCACAGTCCCGGACGGCTAGCACGTCCGTGCTGCCCCTAGGCGCCGGGCGCCTAGCGCCCGTGCTGCCTCTAGGCGCCGGGCGCCTAGCGCCCGTGCTGCCTCTAGGCGCCGGGCGCCTAGCGCCCGTGCTGCCTCTAGGCGCCGGGCGCCTAGCGCCCGTGCTGCCTCTAGGCGCCGGGCGCCTAGCGCCCGTGCTGCCTCTAGGCGCCGGGCGCCTAGCGACCGTGCTGCCTCTAGGCGCCGGGCGCCTAGCGCCCGTGCTGCCTCTAGGCGCCGGGCGCCTAGCGCCCGTGCTGCCTCTAGGCGCCGGGCGCCTAGCGCCCGTGCTGCCTCTAGGCGCCGGGCGCCTAGCGCCCGTGCTGCCTCTAGGCGCCGGGCGCCTAGCGCCGGGCGCCTAGCGCCCGTGCTGCCTCTAGGCGCCGGGCGCCTAGCGCCCGTGCTGCCTCTAGGCGCCGGGCGCCTAGCGCCCGTGCTGCCTCTAGGCGCCGGGCGCCTAGCGCCCGTGCTGCCTCTAGGCGCCACGCGGCTAGGACGCCCGTGCTGTCCTTAGGCGCCAGGCGGCTAACGCGCCCGCGCTGCGCTGGTCACCGGACAACAAAACATTCGGCGAACGCGGCAAATCCTCGCGAAACCATCCCCGAGGATAGTCCAACCAAATACTTTGCACCTTTCGTAAAATAATCCTAGACAATACTTCACGAGACAGCCTCTGCACGGTTAAACTCGAGAACATTTTACGAAACAGTTTCCGTAAAATTAACTCGACAACATTTTGTTGAATAACTCTCGTTAAATAAAAGCTCGGCAATATTTTACGAATCATCATTCGTGAAGTATAACATGATCGCAAGCTTCTTAACCTGACCAGTTCGCTCATAGCTTGACGAAACAAGAAGCCCCACTCAAGTGACATCTTGCCGTTCGTTTTCACTTGTCTACCCACTTTAGCCTTCTTCGAGTTTTGCCTACTTCTCCTCCCTTTGCTTCAACGATTCTGCAACGATTCTGCACTGTTCCTTCGGGTTTCATCAAAAATCGATTCTCGTTTCAGTGTCAAACTTTTCGAGGACCTTTGGCAATGAAACGTTAGAAGACAAAGAAGAACGGACATGAGGCAATCTCGAGTAATCAATGAGACTAAGGTACGTCCGACTTAGAAAATTTTATCAAGGTTTTAATTTTTTCGTAGGAAAAGAATGAGAACGTCTTGTAAACTGCCGTAAAATTTAGGGAACTTAGAACCTAGGTGGATAGTCTAGCAAGCTAAGCCTTAGGCATTTTCTTCCAGTTTCGTTCTATTGTTCCTTGACTGTCTAGGCAGAACACGCAAACCGATCTAATCTCTCGGAAAACCGAGAAACGATCGCCACGCATCCTTGGCATACTCATTCTACTTCATAAAGAAAAAATTCCTTTCAAAAGGCAAACGGCACTCTAGGATTCGTCCGAAACGCTAGCGGCATAATGGCGTGGTCAAACCGTAACAAACATAATCTTGAAAACTCTACACCGTCTCTTGTTGCAATCTCGCGACAAGAAACTCGTACAACGTCAGACTAACAGCACGACGGTGAGCTAAAAAATTAACGGAATAACCTTCGGCAAAACTCCATGGGTAATTCGAAGCAACTTTCGCCAAAAGACGAAATCAAAGCGGAAACATTTCCCGTGTAACCCATAACTCGGAAAACTCCGCTAAGATTTGCATGTCTATCTCAACGAACGCTATTCGGCCATCAGCCGACTACGCCTTTCCATAAAGCCCGAACCTGAATTCGGCATCACCATTAAGGACAATCGTGAACCAATATGACCTTAATGCGAAAGGATCGCAGTCTGATCGTTTACCAACTCCTTGGTTAAACGGCTGAACACAGCCTTCACGCCAAGACAAAACAGCTGAACGATCGCCGCTCTAATCACTTAAGGGCCAAACGATAATCCACGATGTGTCATAAAACTCCAAGTGACCATTTACGTGAGCAACTCTGTCGCATAGCCCAAAAGCGGAAATCATGCGATAAATTTCTCGTAATAATATCAGTCCTAACAGCCATACGGTTAACGGAAAAATCTGAAATTAACATCGACTGATTAAGTTCTATACGCCCCGTAAACAAAGCATGAGAAGAAACACTCGTGACAAAGCTCCAAGAGTTATACGAGTCGTCCTTAAAATCCCGGAAGGCTAACACTTCGCGAAACAAAGCGAAGGTAGACGCTTCTCCCTGGGTCAAATATACGCGACCCCTGGTCCTAATCCCTCGTCCAAACTGAAACAACAGTTTCTGACTACGGACATTCGCAAAACATCTCCAAGCCCGCGAACATTTGAAATGCGGCACAAGGGAAAATTGACTCGTACGCATTTAGAATGCGTATACTCATATATTCCCACGATTTCAAAGAAACCGGATTTTCGAAACTCTTTACAAACACAGAAAACGAATTTTCGAACTCTTCGTAAACAAACTCGCCAATCGCTAAACGGCCTCAACAATGGATCAAGTATCCACCAAATAAATCGTAAACTATCGCCCGGAAACATTCCGCGATTTCTAAAAAGCCCATAGTCCTTATGGCATAAGAAAAACAAACTTCAAAGCACTGCGAGACGTCGCTTCGTGCCTGAACATTCGTTTTTCGATTAAAATCTTCATACGCCTTCTAAACGGCATCATATCGTTGTTGCTGATCACAACAAACGAACTCTAACGTCCTAAACAGACAAGCCACCTAAGGGTAGGCTCTTTTACATCCGACAAGGATCCCATAGCGCGCTATACAAAAACTCCAAATTTGGTTCAGCACTTCGTAAAGGAAGTAGCTCGATTCGTGCCCAGACAAATCATATAAGCCGATACCGCTTCGCGGATTTTAAAACGGTACGAATCAGGTTAAAATCACAAACAGGCAAAACGAAAGCCGATTTGTCATCGCACAGCCTTAGTCTGAGAGTAAACCTAGGTCTTGCCCTAAACCCAGCCTTGCTGGTATCTTAACATCTCATAGGCAAAGCGTCAACGACGCGAGATCCCAAAACTTGTCTCTTCACTCAAGTCCGTACGTTTCCACGAATTTTCGCGTAAATCGTAAACCGCAGGAAAATCTCGCTTTGTACAAATGACGGATACGGTGATCATCAGGGAGGCAGGAATGAGACGACAACTCACACCCTGTCCCTCTAACTTCGATAGACAGAAGTTCTGAAAACGCAACATTAATATTTTATAAAGATTGAGCCGCAGAGTTCAACAGATGCCCTGAAAAAGGCCGGGATTCGAAGCCACCAACGGCCAGTCCCACAAGTGTACATCATGGCTTCTTAACGGCCGAAACACAATCAAAATAAAAATCTCTGAAAGGTTGATAAACCTAGACGCTCCCCGGAGCATCACCTTCATCCTCAAAACTCACCCAAAGTAGGAACGGTCTCACCGTCGCCTCCATTGGTCGCACCACCGCTGCATGCGCCGGCTTCACGATCCTTGACTGCGTAGTCCTGGTCCTCCGAGCCCTCCGAATCCGGGACAAGGGTGCACACGGGTTTCAGACCAGCGAGAATCGAGTCGAAAACCTCTCCGTCAAACTTGCGAGTCCCCGTCTCCTCAAGACTCTGAATCATCTCTTGAAGACGACGGACTTTCGAGGACATATGTTCTTCTCTTTCTTCACATTGAGCAATGAACTCACGGTCTTTCCGACGTCACGTTCAAAATCTCCAATCAAAGGTGATGTGGATGTCCGCAATGAAATATTCTTAGCCACAAATTTCGACTTTCAACTCATAATCTTCCGCCCGCAAGATCGTCTCCGCGTCTTACAGGCTGGGGGGCTAACTGTTGGGGTCAAAAACGGTTCTCTCGAAATCAACGGCTAAAACTATTTATCATGCGCGGACTTTCCATAAAACAAGCGTCGAAAGCAAGACAAGTCGTATAGCTTAAAGAACCTATGTTAAAGTCGATCGTTCTTGATTTACACGATAAACTTTACGAGAAAACCAAATAAGATTTAGTCGTAAAACTTCGATGATACAATCAAGAAGAACCGAGAGACGTTAGGTCCGCAGCTAAGATGACACGACCATACGAAAGTATACGGAAGAAACGGGAAGTAATCTATGTTTGGACAGGCCGAACGACAAAGAATTCGCCTTGAAACTTCAAAGAGCCGGTTCTCTCAAACCGTGAGGACCCAGAAAACGAGTAAGATATCAAATCGAAGCCCTCGCCGAGACGCACGTGCTAATGCCCATGCTGCCTCTAGGCGCCGGGCGCCTAGCGCCCGTGCTGCCTCTAGGCGCCGGGCGCCTAGCGCCCGTGCTGCCTCTAGGCGCCGGGCGCCTAGCGCCCGTGCTGCCTCTAGGCGCAGGGCGCCTAGCGCCCGTGCTGCCTCTAGGCGCCGGGCGCCTAGCGCCCGTGCTGCCTCTAGGCGCCGGGCGCCTAGCGCCCGTGCTGCCTCTAGGCGCCGGGCGCCTAGCGCCCGTGCTGCCTCTAGGCGCCGGGCGCTTAGCGCCCGTGCTGCCTCTAGGCGCCGGGCGCCTAGCGCCCGTGATGCCTCTAGGCGCCGGGCGCCTAGCGCCCGTGCTGCCTCTAGGCGCCGGGCGCCTAGCGTCCGTTCTGCCTCTAGGCGTCGGGCGCCTAGCGCCCGTGCTGGTCCTAGCCGCCCGTGATGGTCCTAGCCGTCGGGAAACTTCAAAGAGCCCGTTCTCTCAAACCGTGAGGACCCAGAAAACGAGTAAGATATCAAATCGAAGCCCTCGCCGAGACGCACGTGATGCCTCTAGGCGCCGGGCGCCTAGCGCCCGTGCTGCCTCTAGGCGCCGGGCGCCTAGCGCCCGTGCTGCCTTTAGGCGCCGGGCGCCTAGCGCCAGTGCTGGCTCGGGTCTTCGAGCGACAATCTTCCGTGTACAAGTCCCAGGCCCCGGCCGTCAGAAGTCTGTACTTTGAATCTTTCCCGAGTCCTCGCGGAATGAATCATTGAGATTCCGCGTACAAAACTCTCGTCCTTACTCCAAACTAAGATCGTCGGAAACACTTCGGAAACTCGTAAGGTATCAACGGAAAGGAAGATCTTAAATTCTTCGTACGAAACAGTGATGGTTATCCTAAGACACCACTCATCTCAACTCTACGAACGAATGAAGATCTTCCGAAGAAATCGTAAAAAACAGCGGAAGTCCTAGAGACGGCCCGAAAGGGACCAAACGCGATCGGACAGTCCGTTTACGATTATCTGAGATAGATACGACGATTTACGTTTATCTTTACATAACAAGATAAATGCTAAATTTCCAAAAGGATAAATGTCAAGTTTCCCGAAGATAAATGTCAAGTTTCCCGATAAACATGAAGGCCGACGAAAATGGAAAAAGCCCGCTTGGCGGCCCAAAAGGAGAATAGACCGTCATAAGAAGGAGTATATAAAGGAGCTTTGGGAGAGAAGGAAAGGCAGAGCAAAATTCCTAGAGAGAAAGCAAATCCGAGATTGGAGACCTAGAGAGCTCCTGTTAGCTTACGAACTTAGAATTTAGGCGGTAGACTAGCAAGGCAAGACCTAGAACGTCCGGCCGCCTCTCATTCTATTTTTCATCTTGTCCGCAGACTCTTGTTTCTCGCGGAAGGATCTAACAATCCTTTTACTCAGAGTTTCGCACATAGAAACCCTAGGCGTTATTCTCGACACGCCCGTTTCTATGACAAACGCTCATACTAGACGAACTCCGCCAGGCAGTTCGATCTCTTGTTCAAACCCTTCCAACTGAACTACGTCCGACTTGATCCTCGAAAGGGGTACGTAGGCAGCCTTCCTGTAGGTCCAGTCCCAACTCTTAACAAAACCATTTTTGTACGATTTACGATCTTCGTTATCTTTCCATATCTTCCGCACTTGTTCGGTCACTTGTCGTTGGCTGTCGCAGAGAATCCGGGCCTTCAGGGAAAGTTGGGTTAACTTGGCTTTCCTCCGATTTACTTAATCAAAATCGACAGTGCGAATTTCGGTTCTCACAGAAATTGCTAAAAGGTCCTTGAAAAATCATAAAATCGTGTAGCAAAAAGGGGTGGAGCGACCAGGGAGACTCGCTCCAGAGGTCGCTCCAGAAGGTAACGAGCGGCCGGTGAGACTCGCTCCAGAGGTCGCTCCAGGCTGGAGGTGGCACAGCGACCAGGCAGGGTCGCTGTGGGGGTCGCTCTGGTTCGTATGCCTCTAGTAAATTGGTCATAACTTCTTCATTACATCTCCAAATGACTTGAAACCACTTCCATTAGAAAGCTAACTCAATTTCCTATGTCTCCACCAAATCTTAGCAACAGAAGATTTCTCTAAGGCCTTCATCCATGCTCATCTTTCACCCCCTTTTATGATCACAATGCTTCCAAATGCATCCAAATGTCTCCAATAACTTCATTTGGCACTCCAGTACCTAATAGAGACTCATGTATGCAAAATGCAACATAAACATGTCTAAATCCTAATCTATATGATCAAAATGCATATGAATGAATAGCTAAAACCATGCAAATATGCAAGATATCAACTCCCCCACACTAGTCCTTTACTTGTCCACAAGTAAACTTTCAAGAACCAAGGGGAAGAGGTTTGAAGCTGGGGACTCATAATCAAAAGGAACTCTTCTTAGTTCTCAACTTAACAACCTTGCATAATCATACCAAATAGCAGGAACAAAGAGTTTTTTTTTCATTCTCTAACTTCTCTAGGCCTATCACAGCTCCTTTGATCTCTACACTCATTAATCATGCATCCACAAACCACAAATCCACATCTCTCTAACATTCATGAAGCTAACTCAATAGAAATCTCACAAATGGTCAAATGGTCCAAGTCATTTGGTTTGGTAAGACAAAGGCTTTAATGCAAGTGAAATAAGAGGTTCAAAATGATCTTTTAAGGTGGTTTACTCTCAAAACAAAGTAGCTTTGACATTACACATAATATATCTAAGAAAGGGATCAACTCATGCATACAATGCTCAATCTCCATTGTTCTACCCTTTCCCAAACATACAAGATATTCAATTATTCCTCAATGTCAAACCCAACTCACATCTCTCACCAAAAGATCCAAAAAGAACATTTTTTTTTTTCACATCAATCTCTTTCTTTTTGAAATCAATAAAGGATTTTTTCACAATTTTTAAACAAATCTTAGCTCCTAAAAACTTTGCTAGGCCCCTTTTACTTTCTTTTCTCTTTTTTTTTTTCGATTTTTTTTTTTTTTTTAATTTATTTGGGGGCCAAGACTTTTCACAACAAGAGCTAGATACTTCTCTACTTATCCCATAAAGACCCGTCATTTAAGCACAAAGAGTTAAACCTTTCATATTCCCAATTCACAACACAACACTCACCCCCTTCCTAAGCTAGACAATAGAGTGACTAATCTAGCAAAAATGGAGACTAAGCATTGTCGTTCCCAATACTCTCAACATTATGCACATGCAAAGCTTTCCGAAGAGGCCTCACTCAACAAATAATAATGGTTTAAAAAGGAGGTATGGGTTTAGGGAGTGGAGTACCACTTGAGTTTGTCAAAAAGATTGGTAAAACAGATGGGACAACTCAAGTGTGTATATCCATGACTTAGTACACAAAAGACCATAAGCAAGAGACATCAGGTTTAGTTAAAACAGGAGCTTGCTTCAAAGAGAGAGTATCAACAGTCAAATGAGTTTCAAGAGGAGCATTCAAGGCACGAAGTTTACAAGCTTTCCAAAGAATGTTCAAGCTACTTGTCATGATTACAAAGGTCATCAAATTCAGTACTTAGCATGAGCTCTTTACCAGGTTGAAATCCCCTAATGCATGAATGCAACCTATATGCTTCTAGACTCAATCCTAAAGATGCAAATGATGCAACTAAATGATTCTTTTTGTGTTTTTCAATTTTTTTTTTAATTTTTTTTTTGTTTTTCTATGCAAATAAGAATGTAATATGCAATGCATGAGACTCAGAATCATCAAAACAAACATGATCAAATGCTTGGTACCTCCCCCACACTTAAATCACACAGTCTCTGTGTGAGTGAGGTACCCAATGAAATTCTAAAATGTAAAGAAAAATTGGGAGAAGGGAAGTTTCCAGTTACCTGAGTGCGGGAGATGGCTTCACAGCGACCAGGTAGACCCGCTCCAGAGGTCACTGCGGAATGAGACGAGCGGCTGGGTAGAGCCGCTGCGCTTCAGTCGCTCCAGGTCTTGGTTACGCAGCGGCCGGGTACACCCGCTGGGGAACCCGCTGCAAGAAGAAACGAGCGAGGGGTGTGACCCGCTGCGCCATGACCGCTCCAGGTGGGTGAAACCACAGCGACCAGGCAGACCCGCTGTGGGTGTCGCTGTGGCACTGTTCGTGGGTGGTTTTCTCATTTTGCCTCTTTTGACCTGCACACAACTTCATTTTCCCATTTTTTTTCTATGCAGTAAGATGAAAATGTAAAAACTAATGCAATATATACAAGGATACTCATGGGACTTCCTCCCAAGTGAGCTTGTTTTAAGTCTCTAGCTTGACTTTGCCTCCTTTGGATCAGGCTGGTGTAGGTGCAGAAAGTGGAGTTGGCACCCCATCTTCCTCAGGTGGTAGCTCATCAAGGTGATCATCAGGAGGAGGGCCCATTTCTTCAATGATGAAGGCTTGTCCAAACACAGTGGGGTTCCTCATTTTCTCCTTGATATCAAAGTGGAGGATGTTCTCCTTGCCCAAATGGAGGTCAATCTTGCCTTCCTTCACATTCACAATGGCTCCTGCAGTAGCTAAGAATGGCCTTCCAAGAATCAATGGATCTTGAGCCTCCTCACCCATCTCAAGCACCACAAAATCTGTAGGTATCTCATACCTTCCAATCTTCACAGGGAGGTTCTCTAGGATGCCCACAGGGTACTTCACTGAACGATCAGCCAACACCAGGGAGAGTCTACACTTCTTATACTGAGTGAATCCAAGCTTCTTTGCCACAGACAAAGGCATCAAGCTGACACTAGCTCCCAAATCGCAGAGACACTTCTCAAACACCATAGGTCCAAGAGCACAAGGTAGTGTGAAACATCCTGGATCCTCTAACTTCTCTGGAGCATCAAGCCTCTGAATGATGGCATTGCACTCATGACTCAGAACCATCATGCCCTCCATCTCCTTCTTCTTAGCAGCTACAACATCTTTCAGGACCTTGCTGTATTGAGGGATCAGCATGAAAGCATCAATGATGGGCATTGTAACCTGAACTTCACTCATCTGCTTTTCAAACAAAGCCTTGTACTTTAGAAGCAGGTGTTTCTTGAATCTACCAGGGAATGGAATCTTTGGTTCATAGGGAGGAGGGATGGAAGTGTTCTCTCTTGCTGGAGCAGCAGATTCACCATCTTTTGTTGTCTTCTTCTCTTCTCCAGCCTTTCCTTTACCCTTAGCTTCCACAATCTTCTCCAAGATCTCATCATCTGTCTTCTCATCCACAATTACTACCTCATCATCTAAGTTGATGGCTACCCCCTCACCTTGTTTCTCAGCATCCTTGTTGAGGGATCTAGGAGGTAACTGTTTACCACTCCTAAGTGTGACAGCTTTTGCTTCCTTGGGGTTTTGATCAGACTTTCCAGGTAGAGATCCTTGCTGGCGGTTCTGGTGGGTGCTCATGGAAGCAAACTGATTCTCCAAGTTCTTGACAGAAGAAGCAAGGTTGGAGAATTTGTTGTTGAGCTCATTGTAGCTTCCATCAATCTTGGAGTGAAGGTTCTTCAGCTCATAGCCAACATGCTTCTCACTTCTAGTCTGAGACTCCAAGATTTGTTTCAGCAAGGCATCAGTGCTGCTCTCTTGAGGAGCAGAGGAGCTGGGAGAAGGGTTTTGCTGAGGCTGATAGTTGCTCTGCTGGTTGTTTCTAGGCTGATAACCACTCTGCTGATTGTTGGAATATGACTTTTGTTGGTAGTTGTTGTACTGAAAGTTGGGATCCTTCTTGTACCAGCTACCATTGTTGTTGATGAAACATAGCTCCTCTTGTCCTTCCAGACCCTCAACTTCATTGACAGTAGGAGGTATCTCCTGGTTTGGGTTCCCAACAAAGTTCACCTGCGCTTGTGTGGCCTTAGCAGCAAGGAGTGTGTCAATTTTCTCCTGCAGAGCCTTTATCTCCTTTCTTGTCTGCTTGTCTTCTGATCTATTGGCTCTGTCATGATCCCCACTGTAGACTGCATCACTCTTAACCATGTTGTCAACCAGTTTCTCTGCCTCTGTTTCGGTTCTGTCCAAGAAGTTCCCATTACTTGCAGTGTCCAATCTGGCTCTGTACTCAGGTAGGGCGCCTCTGTAGAATGTACTGAGCAAGCTTCCCTTGTTGAAACCATGGTGTGGGCATTGAGCTAGGTAGCCACTGAACCTTTCCCATGCTTCACTGAACCCTTCCAAGTTCTTCTGTTTGAAGCCAGATATCTCATTCCTGTAGTCAGCAGTCTTAGAAGTAGAGAAGAACTTTTCCAAGAATGCTTTCTTGCAGTCATCCCAGGTGGTGATGGAGCTACTTAGCAGAGATTTCTCCCACTGACGGGCTTTGTCCCCCAAAGAGAAAGGGAAAAGCTTGAGCTTGAAAGCATCTTCTGATACACCATTGGTTTTGGATAGGCCACAGTACCTATCAAAGCTGTCCAAGTGGTCAAATGGGTTCTCTGCAGCTAGGCCATGGAACTTGTTGTTCTCAATGGTGTTGAGCAACCCTGACTTGATTTCAAAGTTGTTGGCTGCTACAGCTGGTGCTCTGATTCCTAGCAGTTGACCATGGTTGGTCGGACGGTCATAAGCACCAATAGGGCGGGCTGGTGGGGCGTTGTTAGCGCCATTCGCTGGTGGTGGTGGTGGGTCATCCATTTCAATGTTCAAACCCTGTATGTGAGCCTGTTGCTCCTCTTGTCTCCTCTTTCTAGCACACTCCCTCTCTAAAGCTCTGATGTCTTCTGCTCTTGGAACTAGGTTTGTTGGACCTTTGCTCCTCAAGTTCATACACCTGAAAGTCACAAAGAGGTGAAAAAGAGAATCAGTAACTTACAAAAAATAAAAATGACTTAGTCTCAAGCAAATGACTAAATCTCAGTGTTCAAATCAAAACTCAGAATTTGGCAACGGCGCCAATTTGATGTTAGGAGTTTTCGGGCTCCTAAGTCAAATGATAGTATAGTGGTAAGTAAGTTGTCGAACCAGTTCTGAGGGACTCAAAGCAATGAGAATGCAAGTATTTGCCTAATCTAAGTGCAGCCAGTGATTTGATGATTTCTAAACTAATGATTAAAGCTAATGCAAAGCAATAAAAATGATACTTTTAAGCTATTGGAAAGGAGAACTCATGGGTATAGGGATTTAGACCTTGGGTGATCAGGTTTCGAACTAAGGAATGCAAATGATAAATCAAACTATCAGCCTTAAGCCTAGACACAATTCTAAGCAAGCTCTATGTCTAGATGAATGCTCATTTGCTAACATGTCTCAAACATCAAATGTCTTTGGTTGAATAACATGCAAGCAATCATTACTAACAAGTCTATTAGCTATCTTAGCATCTTTAACAACAAATCTCTTTGGCAAAGTACACTAAAAGCCTAGGAGAGTTGACTCAGACATTTCATCAAACACCTTTTGGGTGGGAAATGCCTAGAGATCACCCTTTGAGTGGCCTACTCAAATGATGCATTAAGATCACTCTACTAGCAAGGAACAAGCATGATCTATACCTAAAACATCCTAGAACTAATCTAATCACCCTTAATCACCCTAACCCATGAATCCAAAAGGTGATTACTCACTAATCTCCATGATTCCTCTTAAACCCATGATGGATTTCAGATTAATCATGTAGAGAAAGAGATGAGAGATCACAAGAACAATAACAAATCAATACCAAAAGAGATTGTTTCTTAAGAGATTATTTGTGTTCTTCAATAGAAAAAAGGATAATCTGCCTCCATAGGCTTACAAAGCACTTAAAAATAGGTTTAGAAGTCTAAAAACGTGCATAAGAAATTGCTAAAAGGTCCTTGAAAAATCATAAAATCGTGTAGCAAAAAGGGGTGAAGCGACCAGGGAGACTCGCTCCAGAGGTCGCTCCAGAAGGTAACGAGCGGCCGGTGAGACTCGCTCCAGAGGTCGCTCCAGGCTGGAGGTGGCACAGCGACCAGGCAGGGTCGCTGTGGGGGTCGCTCTGGTTCGTATGCCTCTAGTAAATTGGTCATAACTTCTTCATTACATCTCCAAATGACTTGAAACCACTTCCATTAGAAAGCTAACTCAATTTCCTATGTCTCCACCAAATCTTAGCAACAGAAGATTTCTCTAAGGCCTTCATCCATGCTCATCTTTCACCCCCTTTTATGATCACAATGCTTCCAAATGCATCCAAATGTCTCCAATAACTTCATTTGGCACTCCAGTACCTAATAGAGACTCATGTATGCAAAATGCAACATAAACATGTCTAAATCCTAATCTATATGATCAAAATGCATATGAATGAATAGCTAAAACCATGCAAATATGCAAGATATCAACTCCCCCACACTAGTCCTTTACTTGTCCACAAGTAAACTTTCAAGAACCAAGGGGAAGAGGTTTGAAGCTGGGGACTCATAATCAAAAGGAACTCTTCTTAGTTCTCAACTTAACAACCTTGCATAATCATACCAAATAGCAGGAACAAAGAGTTTTTTTTTCATTCTCTAACTTCTCTAGGCCTATCACAGCTCCTTTGATCTCTACACTCATTAATCATGCATCCACAAACCACAAATCCACATCTCTCTAACATTCATGAAGCTAACTCAATAGAAATCTCACAAATGGTCAAATGGTCCAAGTCATTTGGTTTGGTAAGACAAAGGCTTTAATGCAAGTGAAATAAGAGGTTCAAAATGATCTTTTAAGGTGGTTTACTCTCAAAACAAAGTAGCTTTGACATTACACATAATATATCTAAGAAAGGGATCAACTCATGCATACAATGCTCAATCTCCATTGTTCTACCCTTTCCCAAACATACAAGATATTCAATTATTCCTCAATGTCAAACCCAACTCACATCTCTCACCAAAAGATCCAAAAAGAACATTTTTTTTTTTTCACATCAATCTCTTTCTTTTTGAAATCAATAAAGGATTTTTTCACAATTTTTAAACAAATCTTAGCTCCTAAAAACTTTGCTAGGCCCCTTTTACTTTCTTTTCTCTTTTTTTTTTTTCGATTTTTTTTTTTTTTAATTTATTTGGGGGCCAAGACTTTTCACAACAAGAGCTAGATACTTCTCTACTTATCCCATAAAGACCCGTCATTTAAGCACAAAGAGTTAAACCTTTCATATTCCCAATTCACAACACAACACTCACCCCCTTCCTAAGCTAGACAATAGAGTGACTAATCTAGCAAGAATGGAGACTAAGCATTGTCGTTCCCAATACTCTCAACATTATGCACATGCAAAGCTTTCCGAAGAGGCCTCACTCAACAAATAATAATGGTTTAAAAAGGAGGTATGGGTTTAGGGAGTGGAGTACCACTTGAGTTTGTCAAAAAGATTGGTAAAACAGATGGGACAACTCAAGTGTGTATATCCATGACTTAGTACACAAAAGACCATAAGCAAGAGACATCAGGTTTAGTTAAAACAGGAGCTTGCTTCAAAGAGAGAGTATCAACAGTCAAATGAGTTTCAAGAGGAGCATTCAAGGCACGAAGTTTATAAGCTTTCCAAAGAATGTTCAAGCTACTTGTCATGATTACAAAGGTCATCAAATTCAGTACTTAGCATGAGCTCTTTACCAGGTTGAAATCCCCTAATGCATGAATGCAACCTATATGCTTCTAGACTCAATCCTAAAGATGCAAATGATGCAACTAAATGATTCTTTTTGTGTTTTTCAATTTTTTTTTTAATTTTTTTTTGTTTTTCTATGCAAATAAGAATGTAATATGCAATGCATGAGACTCAGAATCATCAAAACAAACATGATCAAATGCTTGGTACCTCCCCCACACTTAAATCACACAGTCTCTGTGTGAGTGAGGTACCCAATGAAATTCTAAAATGTAAAGAAAAATTGGGAGAAGGGAAGTTTCCAGTTACCTGAGTGCGGGAGATGGCTTCACAGCGACCAGGTAGACCCGCTCCAGAGGTCACTGCGGAATGAGACGAGCGGCTGGGTAGAGCCGCTGCGCTTCAGTCGCTCCAGGTCTTGGTTACGCAGCGGCCGGGTACACCCGCTGGGGAACCCGCTGCAAGAAGAAACGAGCGAGGGGTGTGACCCGCTGCGCCATGACCGCTCCAGGTGGGTGAAACCACAGCGACCAGGCAGACCCGCTGTGGGTGTCGCTGTGGCACTGTTCGTGGGTGGTTTTCTCATTTTGCCTCTTTTGACCTGCACACAACTTCATTTTCCCATTTTTTTCTATGCAGTAAGATGAAAATGTAAAAACTAATGCAATATATACAAGGATACTCATGGGACTTCCTCCCAAGTGAGCTTGTTTTAAGTCTCTAGCTTGACTTTGCCTCCTTTGGATCAGGCTGGTGTAGGTGCAGAAAGTGGAGTTGGCACCCCATCTTCCTCAGGTGGTAGCTCATCAAGGTGATCATCAGGAGGAGGGCCCATTTCTTCAATGATGAAGGCTTGTCCAAACACAGTGGGGTTCCTCATTTTCTCCTTGATATCAAAGTGGAGGATGTTCTCCTTGCCCAAATGGAGGTCAATCTTGCCTTCCTTCACATTCACAATGGCTCCTGCAGTAGCTAAGAATGGCCTTCCAAGAATCAATGGGTCTTGAGCCTCCTCACCCATCTCAAGCACCACAAAATCTGTAGGTATCTCATACCTTCCAATCTTCACAGGGAGGTTCTCTAGGATGCCCACAGGGTACTTCACTGAACGATCAGCCAACACCAGGGAGAGTCTACACTTCTTATACTGAGTGAATCCAAGCTTCTTTGCCACAGACAAAGGCATCAAGCTGACACTAGCTCCCAAATCGCAGAGACACTTCTCAAACACCATAGGTCCAAGAGCACAAGGTAGTGTGAAACATCCTGGATCCTCTAACTTCTCTGGAGCATCAAGCCTCTGAATGATGGCATTGCACTCATGACTCAGAACCATCATGCCCTCCATCTCCTTCTTCTTAGCAGCTACAACATCTTTCAGGACCTTGCTGTATTGAGGGATCAGCATGAAAGCATCAATGATGGGCATTGTAACCTGAACTTCACTCATCTGCTTTTCAAACAAAGCCTTGTACTTTAGAAGCAGGTGTTTCTTGAATCTACCAGGGAATGGAATCTTTGGTTCATAGGGAGGAGGGATGGAAGTGTTCTCTCTTGCTGGAGCAGCAGATTCACCATCTTTTGTTGTCTTCTTCTCTTCTCCAGCCTTTCCTTTACCCTTAGCTTCCACAATCTTCTCCAAGATCTCATCATCTGTCTTCTCATCCGCAATTACTACCTCATCATCTAAGTTGATGGCTACCCCCTCACCTTGTTTCTCAGCATCCTTGTTGAGGGATCTAGGAGGTAACTGTTTACCACTCCTAAGTGTGACAGCTTTTGCTTCCTTGGGGTTTTGATCAGACTTTCCAGGTAGAGATCCTTGCTGGCGGTTCTGGTGGGTGCTCATGGAAGCAAACTGATTCTCCAAGTTCTTGACAGAAGAAGCAAGGTTGGAGAATTTGTTGTTGAGCTCATTGTAGCTTCCATCAATCTTGGAGTGAAGGTTCTTCAGCTCATAGCCAACATGCTTCTCACTTCTAGTCTGAGACTCCAAGATTTGTTTCAGCAAGGCATCAGTGCTGCTCTCTTGAGGGGCAGAGGAGCTGGGAGAAGGGTTTTGCTGAGGCTGATAGTTGCTCTGCTGGTTGTTTCTAGGCTGATAACCACTCTGCTGATTGTTGGAATATGACTTTTGTTGGTAGTTGTTGTACTGAAAGTTGGGATCCTTCTTGTACCAGCTACCATTGTTGTTGATGAAACATAGCTCCTCTTGTCCTTCCAGACCCTCAACTTCATTGACAGTAGGAGGTATCTCCTGGTTTGGGTTCCCAACAAAGTTCACCTGCGCTTGTGTGGCCTTAGCAGCAAGGAGTGTGTCAATTTTCTCCTGCAGAGCCTTTATCTCCTTTCTTGTCTGCTTGTCTTCTGATCTATTGGCTCTGTCATGATCCCCACTGTAGACTGCATCACTCTTAACCATGTTGTCAACCAGTTTCTCTGCCTCTGTTTCGGTTCTGTCCAAGAAGTTCCCATTACTTGCAGTGTCCAATCTGGCTCTGTACTCAGGTAGGGCGCCTCTGTAGAATGTACTGAGCAAGCTTCCCTTGTTGAAACCATGGTGTGGGCATTGAGCTAGGTAGCCACTGAACCTTTCCCATGCTTCACTGAACCCTTCCAAGTTCTTCTGTTTGAAGCCAGATATCTCATTCCTGTAGTCAGCAGTCTTAGAAGTAGAGAAGAACTTTTCCAAGAATGCTTTCTTGCAGTCATCCCAGGTGGTGATGGAGCTACTTAGCAGAGATTTCTCCCACTGACGGGCTTTGTCCCCCAAAGAGAAAGGGAAAAGCTTGAGCTTGAAAGCATCTTCTGATACACCATTGGTTTTGGATAGGCCACAGTACCTATCAAAGCTGTCCAAGTGGTCAAATGGGTTCTCTGCAGCTAGGCCATGGAACTTGTTGTTCTCAATGGTGTTGAGCAACCCTGACTTGATTTCAAAGTTGTTGGCTGCTACAGCTGGTGCTCTGATTCCTAGCAGTTGACCATGGTTGGTCGGACGGTCATAAGCACCAATAGGGCGGGCTGGTGGGGCGTTGTTAGCGCCATTCGCTGGTGGTGGTGGTGGGTCATCCATTTCAATGTTCAAACCCTGTATGTGAGCCTGTTGCTCCTCTTGTCTCCTCTTTCTAGCACACTCCCTCTCTAAAGCTCTGATGTCTTCTGCTCTTGGAACTAGGTTTGTTGGACCTTTGCTCCTCAAGTTCATACACCTGAAAGTCACAAAGAGGTGAAAAAGAGAATCAGTAACTTACAAAAAATAAAAATGACTTAGTCTCAAGCAAATGACTAAATCTCAGTGTTCAAATCAAAACTCAGAATTTGGCAACGGCGCCAATTTGATGTTAGGAGTTTTCGGGCTCCTAAGTCAAATGATAGTATAGTGGTAAGTAAGTTGTCGAACCAGTTCTGAGGGACTCAAAGCAATGAGAATGCAAGTATTTGCCTAATCTAAGTGCAGCCAGTGATTTGATGATTTCTAAACTAATGATTAAAGCTAATGCAAAGCAATAAAAATGATACTTTTAAGCTATTGGAAAGGAGAACTCATGGGTATAGGGATTTAGACCTTGGGTGATCAGGTTTCGAACTAAGGAATGCAAATGATAAATCAAACTATCAGCCTTAAGCCTAGACACAATTCTAAGCAAGCTCTATGTCTAGATGAATGCTCATTTGCTAACATGTCTCAAACATCAAAAGTCTTTGGTTGAATAACATGCAAGCAATCATTACTAACAAGTCTATTAGCTATCTTAGCATCTTTAACAACAAATCTCTTTGGCAAAGTACACTAAAAGCCTAGGAGAGTTGAC
The DNA here is from genome assembly GCA_026261945.1 of Hirschfeldia incana. Lineage (NCBI taxonomy): Eukaryota > Viridiplantae > Streptophyta > Magnoliopsida > Brassicales > Brassicaceae > Hirschfeldia > Hirschfeldia incana. Next base: position 3,377,593 of record JABCMI010000019.1, read on the forward strand.
TCAGACATTTCATCAAACACCTTTTGGGTGGGAAATGCCTAGAGATCACCCTTTGAGTGGCCTACTCAAATGATGCATTAAGATCACTCTACTAGCAAGAAACAAGCATGATCTATACCTAAAACATCCTAGAACTAATCTAATCACCCTTAATCACCCTAACCCATGAATCCAAAAGGTGATTACTCACTAATCTCCATGATTCCTCTTAAACCCATGATGGATTTCAGATTAATCATGTAGAGAAAGAGATGAGAGATCACAAGAACAATAACAAATCAATACCAAAAGAGATTGTTTCTTAAGAGATTATTTGTGTTCTTCAATAGAAAAAAGGATAATCTGCCTCCATAGGCTTACAAAGCACTTAAAAATAGGTTTAGAAGTCTAAAAACGTGCATAAGAAATTGCTAAAAGGTCCTTGAAAAATCATAAAATCGTGTAGCAAAAAGGGGTGGAGCGACCAGGGAGACTCGCTCCAGAGGTCGCTCCAGAAGGTAACGAGCGGCCGGTGAGACTCGCTCCAGAGGTCGCTCCAGGCTGGAGGTGGCACAGCGACCAGGCAGGGTCGCTGTGGGGGTCGCTCTGGTTCGTATGCCTCTAGTAAATTGGTCATAACTTCTTCATTACATCTCCAAATGACTTGAAACCACTTCCATTAGAAAGCTAACTCAATTTCCTATGTCTCCACCAAATCTTAGCAACAGAAGATTTCTCTAAGGCCTTCATCCATGCTCATCTTTCACCCCCTTTTATGATCACAATGCTTCCAAATGCATCCAAATGTCTCCAATAACTTCATTTGGCACTCCAGTACCTAATAGAGACTCATGTATGCAAAATGAAACATAAACATGTCTAAATCCTAATCTATATGATCAAAATGCATATGAATGAATAGCTAAAACCATGCAAATATGCAAGATATCAATCTTGAGTATGAGGTAACGGACACTGACAATGGGAAGCTTTATTTGGTGAATTTGATAGCGAAGTCATGTAGCTGCAAGGTATATGATTATGAACAGTATCCTTGTCTTCACGGACTTGCTGCTTACATATATTTCCTTGAGGTTCCTGCTGCTAATGGTCGCCGACGTGAGATCACCATAGAGTATCATCATTTGTGCTCCCAGTATTACTGGACAGAACTTTGGACAATGGCTTATTACAGGACCATTTATTCTGTGCCCGACATGTCTGAATGGAATGTACCAGATGACATCAAACAGCTCCAGGTCAAACCTCCGGAAAAGCAGACGAGGAAGGGAAGGAAAAAGATAAATAGGAATCCATCAGTTGGAGAACGGCGTAAAAGGACACAAAACATACGGCGTAAAAGGACAAATTTCGGTTTTAATTGGTTGCTTTATGGAATGCATACTAATCCTCCTAGTGAGCCAAACTAGATCTTCTGCTGCGTTGCTTTTGCTGTGTTGCTTTTGCTATGTTGAACTTCTTTTGCTATGTTGAACTTCTTTTGTTATGTTGCTTTTGCTATGTTGAACTTCTTAGTTCTATCTGCTTTTGCTATGTTGAATCTCTATGTTTAATTTAATGAACTCTGTTGTTTATGAGTGGACATGTTTCCCTGTAGACCCGACTCTCTGACATTGTTGTTTATGCGTTTACTTATGTTTCATTTTATTCGAGAATTATGGAAAACTACGGAAAACTAGTAAAACCATAGTGTAACAATGTAGAAAATAACAACACAGCCACCTAATCCCCTCTAATCCAACACACATAATTGTTAGAGTCTTTAATACACAAAATCTCCTTAAGCATCAACAGAAACTACTGCTGAAATATATTTGCCAAAATAATAAATTTTTAATATAACAATTTAATCGAGATCACATTTTCTCTTATGCATTGTATAGTCTTTCAAAGATCACTTTTCTAGTAAGACCACCTTACAAAGGAATATTTCACAATTCTTGTTATTTCGAAAATATTCTTCCACTAATCAGTATAGCTTACATGATAATGTTGAAATATTACAAGTAAAACTTTAGTAAAAAATTAAATTTTCCGTAAAACTAAAAAATGAAGAAATCACGAAAAATAAAACTATGAAGAAATGTTGTAACACCATAAACTTAAGTATAACTATGCCCAACTTTTTTGGGGGGAAACAAAATAAAAAAACACGCGCCATTTTGAAATGTTTTCGATTAAGGGAAAAGACAAGATTCTTTCCTTCTCTGCTTTCGTGAGTCCGTGACTCTCTCTCTCTCGTCTCCTCAACTGCAGCACTTTAGTCATTTCCCACACCTCCACTCCTTCTCTCTCTAAACCCACGTCTCTCATCTCTCTCCTCAAATGTCGATATCTACTCATCCTCTTCAACCTCCTTATCTTTCTAAATTCTCTATAAATTCCTTCTAAATACTCTCTAATTTCTCACTAATACTCTCTAATTTCTCTCTAAATCCACGGTTTTATTCTTACTCTCTCTACTGACCATGAACAGAATTCCTACCCGTTGCCCATGTGGTGGTGACATTCAGACGGATATAACTCTACCGCCGAAGTATCGCCACGATTTCGATACCCACCCAGGCCTTAGGTTCTTCACCTGCAAGGAATATGTGGTAATTTTCCTTCTTTGTATAGTCATACTTTGTGAAACTTAATTTATACTTTGGTGAAACTTTGTTAAAGATACTTAGTGAAACTGATGTATACTCCTGGTATAACTGTGTAGGACGATGGGTGCATGTTCGTCAGCCATGGGCTTTGGGTGTTGAGGATGAAGTAAGGCGCCTAAGGAGAGAGGTTAATAATATGGCTGAAGAGATTGCTAAGCTTAAGAGCCTTATTACCTCTACCTTCCGTCCATGAATGAGATTCTTAGTATTTCCTCTATCTATTTCGTAGTATTCCCTATCTATTTCTTAGTGTTCCCAATCTATTTCCGTTGTCTCAGTTTATTTCCACTTTCGGTTACAAGTCTTTTTTTGCTTTCTTAAGACTTGTATAATGTACTAAGGTTTGTTTCAGTTATTTTAATTAATCAATATTATGTTATGTTTATCAAGATTGTTGTATGTTACGAAATATATCAACTTTGTTTGACCAAATTCTAAAACCGACATAAAAAAAATGTTTGGAGGGAAAACTTAAAAACTTTGGAGGCAAAACCAAAATATTAGACCAACTTGTATTTTTTCGGTCATTTTTTTCGGTCAAAAAGTATAAAGTAGACTACCAAAATATTACTCTTCCCAAAACCTGTCTTGCCTCGTCTCTCTCTCTCTCTCTCTCTCTCTCTCTCTCTCTCTCTCTCTCTCTCTCTCTCTCTCTCTCTCTCTCTCTCTCTCTCACACTCCTCTCTTGTCTCGTCTCTCTTTAACTTCTCAATCTCATCCGAGACGATCCTCACACCATTCCCACACTCCTTATCTTTTCTAAAAGAGTTTCTAAAAACTTTCTACTGCTCACCATGACTCACCCATACCAAGAGATGAAGGACATGAAGAAACACAAGAAACACGCGGACATGTTAAGCTACATTTGCGATGCCTAGTATGGAATTCCTACCCGTTGCCCATGTGGTGGTGAGATTCAGACGGATGTTTCTCCAAATCCGAAGTATCGCCACGATTTTGATACCTTGCCTGGGAGTAGGTACTTCACCTGCAAGAATTATGAGGTAAAAGTTAGTTATACTTAGTTAAAACTGTGTTGATAATACTCAGTGAAACTTAGTGACACTTAGGTGGAACTGTGTTGATAATACTGAGTGAAACTTAGTTATACTCTCGTTGATACTGTGTTGATAATACTGGGTGAAACTTAGTTATACTCTCGTTGATACTGTGTTGATAATACTGGGTGAAACTTAGTTATACTCTTGGTGATACCATTGTAGGACGATGGGATGCACTTTCGTCAGCCATGGGTGTGTGGTCTCGAGCAAGAAGTTGGGAGACTAAGGAGGGAGGTGAATGATATGGCTGAAGAGATTGCTAAGCTTAAGAGGATTATTACCTCTACCTACGGTCAAGCATCTCCATGAGATGATCATTCCTCAAGATAAAACTATGTGATGTGCTCAAAATAAAAAACTTTGTATTCCCTATGAATATCTATTTCCAGTTTCGGTTACAAGTCTTCTGCTTTAAGAACTTTGTTATCTGTTAAGTCTTTTGTGTTAAGAACTTTGTATTCCCTATGGAGTCTATGACTATCTATTTCTAGTTTCTGTCGATTTCATTTCAATTGTTATGTTAAGAACTTTGTTTTCTCTCTACGTACATTTCAATTGGTCTTGAAACTTATCTAATTATCATACACCTAATAATAGCAATAATATCACATAGATAAAGGTTTTAAATCCACATCACAAGCAAGGTTCCAAAATAAAAACAGGTAATAGTTTAACAAAATAAAACAGAACAGGCAACAAGTCAACTCCACTCCACACGACTTCACTTCGTTTTCTGTTTCTTCGATCTACTCCCACACTTCTCAGACTTCTCAGACTTCTTGGTTTTCTTTCTTTCGCCTTTTCCTAGATATTCTACTTCCACGTCTTCAACGTCCTTTGCTGCTTCACCTCTTGCTTCCTTGACAAACTCCTCAAGCGGGGCCAATCTCTCATCCAACTGGTCAACCTTCTTATCAACTGTACTCAGCAGTTTAAATGTTCTTTTCACCAACTTCATAACATCTCCCAGCTGAATCGACTGCCCACCTACCTCTACTGCATCCCCAACTGCATCTTCAATCGGGTCTGGCTGTATAGAACGCTCAGCTACATCTTCTTCGAACATGTCTGGGAAGAAAACCTTCTCAACAGCATCCAGACACTTGTCCCAACTGTCCACAGATATATCAGGGTCATCAACATCTTCTTCATCTTCCATAATATCATCCAAAAGGCTTTCTTCTCGTGGATTTTTCGTGGGGATGATGCTGTGAATATCCTGTCACACACACACACACACACACACACACACAGACAGACACACACACACACACACACACACACACACACACACACACACACACACACACACACACACACACACACACACACACACATAATTATTTTTCAAACTCAGCACAATACACACCTTAGTTCCGTTTCTAGTTCTACCTTCTACCATAATTTCTAATACTTCTTCAGTTCTATCTAAGTTGACAGGATGACTTACAGTTGTGTTACCCAGTTCCTTGTTTATCAAAGAAAGTGAAAACCCTGTGCTTCCGTTGCGTTTGAAAGAGGACTTGCACATCCTCGGACAGTTGGGATCAGCTCCTTCCACATCTTCTCTGAACGCTAATCCTAGCTTAGGAATTGCCTCGAATGCAAGAAGCTGTAACACACAACATTTTGCATCACTAAACTTAATAATGTCGGACAGGTTTAATGGGATTTTTCATACCTCTAGTGGAACACAGAAACTGGAAGCGGCCATAATGTTTTCTCTTTCACAACCCCTCCAAAATGCTCCATTGTGTGTGAGATCTCCTTCAGCATGTAATCAAACGAAAATCTCCCCCAAGGAAATTTCTTGCAGTAGTCTAGATCGTCAAGTGCTCTCTGAAACACCTCCAACACATCATTAGCCTTCTCTCCCACCTTCGTTTGCGCACAAATAACTGAAGCTAAGAAGAATAGAACCGCCATCTTCAGTCTGTCTTTGTGGGGTCCCATGTTCACCAGCTTACTCTTAACATCCTCTAACCTTCTGGATTCTCCTTCCTTGAAATGACGATCAACAAACCTCGTCCCACCATGTTTTTCGTAGCCGAGAGGATAGTTCTGGCAGAATAGCCCAGATATCAAAGCATGTTCTCTCAGCCCGTAACGGATGGGAACCCCATTCACCACGAACCACACTTCTCTCCGCTTCTCGCTACCAGTAGTACGCAGCAACAACATCCACATTCCCTGAACCCTGTGGTTTGTCTCTTTCTTCATGTGGAAAATGTGCCTGAACTGCGGATGCTCCGTGAACCAGCTCCACTCCGCGTTAGAAAGCTTTGGTTTGAGATTATTTAGCGTCGACATCGCACTAGCTATCATACACCTTGTCCCTAGCTTTATCACCTTTATGTATTCGGTTGGCTGGAAGAACATGCTGATTGGTTTGATTGCCTCAGTTGCCCCATTTCCATTCAAACCCTGCAAGTTATACCAAAGTTATCACTATGTTATTCAATTTAGATAACCAAGTATTACTAACAAATCTAACAAAATGTTCTTCCTATACTTCCCCTAGTATTACTAAGATAAACACACCTAACTGATACCATTGTTACATACTTCCCCTAGTATTACTAAGATAAACACACCTAATTGAAAATTGTTACCTCGGGTTCAGGTAGATTGTCGGGTTCCACTGGATTCGGGTCATTAGGTGGATTCTGAGGATTCTCGACTTCATTTGGTAACTCTTCTCCGTCTCCATTTTCTGCTTCAGAACCTTCGTTCTCTGATCCCTCATCCCCATCTCCTTCGTTCTCTGATCCCTCATCCCCACTCTCGTTGTTCTCATCCTCATCTCCTTTTTCAGTCTCCTCGTTCTCATCTACTTCATCTGCTTCACTCTCGTCGTTCTCACCAGGGCCATCATCGGAGCCATCATCGGAGCCATCGTCGGAGCCATCGTCGTTCACAATCGCCGGAGTTGCTGGATGAGGTGGCGGAGATGGCCCAGCTGGACCTTTGTTTACTGGCGCCGGAGGAGCAGTTTCTACCGCCACATCAGTCGGCTCCATATTAGTCTCCCTCCTCGCGTCCTCACTCGTCTTCTCCGTGGACGCTTCAGTCGTCATCTCCGTCGACGCTTCAGTCGTCATCTCCGTCGATACATCGGCCGGAGCAAAGTCTTTCGTTGACTGTCCCGCCGTCGTCGTCTCAACGTTCTCCGCCGCCGTCGTCGTCTCAACGTTCTCCTTCTCCGTCGACTCTGAAAACTTCACTCTCCTCTGAGATTTCTTTTTCGAGTTCTTCTGACTCTTCTGTTTCTTCGCCGTTGGATTCTCCTTTCTCTTAACCCCTCTTCTCGTTTCGACCACCATCGCGAGTTCCTCTCGTTCTCCGTTTGAACTCTTCTCGTTTGAATTTGAATGAATGAGTGTGAATCGATTTTGCTTTTTAGGGTTTAATCGCGATTGAAAGAGGGGAAAAAGTGAAAGTGAGAGACGGTTGAGTTGTATCCGAATTAATAAAATTCAATTGATTCAGGAGGATGGTTTGTTAAAACCGACAGATTTGGTCTGGTCTCGGTATATTGGTTCGGTTTCGAGGGAGTGGTCTGGTTTCGAGGGATTGGTTCAATTAAATTTATGATAAACCAGGGTCGGGTCGGATCGGATGGATTATACCCTGGTATAACTTGTAAATACTTCAAATACTCCAAGGCTTTATGTCATTTCCCCCATTTACGATTTTAAAAATAAATATTTAACATTCTGTTTAAATCGGTGTCTATGTGAGATTGCCTTTTGACATTTAGGGGCACTGGAGGAGATGTCTCCTCTCACTCACTCACAGAGAGATTGAGAGAATCTATCGTTGTGTGCCCTAAAGAAGAAGAGGACGATTCATCTGAAGCAGGGATGATGATGAGGAAGACACATAGATTGAGATTGGTTCATCCTCTTTCAACTGAGTCAGGTATCAAGAGAGATGATGCTGTTGCTCTCTTTCAGTCCGTGATTAGGTCTCGTCCTCTTCCTACGGTCATTGATTTCAATAGATTGTTTAGTGGCATTGCCAGAACGAAACAGTATGATCTCGTGCTGGATCTATGCAAGCAGATGGAGTTGAAAGGGATTGCGTATGATCTCTACACTCTCAACATTACAATCAACTGCTTCTGCCGTCGTCCTCAACTCGGTTTTGCTTTTTCTGCTATGGTAAAGATTTTGAAGCTTGGGTTTGAGCCTGACACAATCACCTTCTCTACTTTGATTAACGGTTTGTGTCTGGAGGGTAGAGTTTCCGAAGCTGTGAAGTTAGTTGATCGTATGGTGGAAATGAAGATTGTTCCACATCTCATCATACTCAATACTCTTGTCAATGGGCTTTGTCTTCAAAGTAGAGTGTCTGAAGCAATGCCTTTGATAGATCGAATGATGGCTAATGGATGTCAACCTGACGCATTTACATATGCTCCCATTTTGAACACAATGTGTAAGTCAGGGAACAATGCCTTGGACGTGGATCTTCTCAGAAATATGGAGCTTAGAAAGATCAAGCTCGATGTAGTCACATACAGTGTGATTATTGATAGTCTTTGCAAAGATGGGAGCCTTGAAGATGCACTCTGCCTTTGTAGTGAAATGGAAACCAAAGGAATCAAAGCAGATGTCATTACCTACAACTCTCTCATAGGAGGCTTCTGTAGTGCCGGCAGATGGGATGATGGTGCAAAGTTGCTGAGAGATATGATTGCGAGGAATATCACACCGAACGTTGTCACTTTCAATGCTTTGATAGATTGTTTTGTGAAAGAGGGAAAGCTTTCTCAGGCTAAAGAGTTGTATGATGAGATGATCAAAAGAGGCATCGTTCCTGACACCATTACATATAATACTTTGGTATATGGGTTGTGCATTGAAAACCGCTTAGATGAGGCCAACCAGATGCTGGGCGTTATGGTTAGCGAGGGATGCGATCCAAGTATCGTGACTTATAGTACCCTTATAAACGGCTATTGCAAGGCAAAACGGGTTGATGAAGGTATGAGACTTTTCCGCAAAATGTCTGTCAGAGGAGTGATTGCCAATACAGTCACTTATAGCACTCTCATTCAAGGGTTTTGTCAATCTGGGAAACTTAATGACGCCAAGGAACTCTTCCAAGAGATGGTTTCTCAAGGTGTCCATCCTAATATTGTGACTTATGGTATTTTGCTGGATGGATTGTGTGACAATGGAGAACTAGAAGAAGCCCTGGATATACTTGATAAAATGCACAAGTGGAAGATGGAACTTGATATTTGTATATATATATACTATCATCATTCACGGGATGTGCAATGCTAGTAAGGTCGATGATGCTTGGGACCTATTCTGTAGCCTCCCTCTCAAAGGAATGAAGCCTGATGTTAAGACATACAATGTTATGATTGGGGGATTATGTAGGAAGAGTTCACTGTCTGAAGCGGATGCATTGTTTAGAAAAATGAAGGACGATAGGGTTGCGCCAGATGATTGTACGTACAACACACTAATCCGAGCTCATCTCCGAGGCAGTGACATAAGCAATTCAGTTGAACTCATCGAAGAAATGAAGAGTTGTGGGTTCTCTTCAGATGCTTCCACCATAAAGATGGTTATGGATATGTTAGTGGGTGGTAGATTGGCCAAAAGCTTTCTAGACATGCTTTCTTCAATGCCTCATCTAACTAGTTAATTTGGGTTTATTAGTTGAAACCAGTTTTCTTTTAATGTCTAAGGGCAATGCGGCTTCTCTGGCATGCCCTTAAATTACAACATAGGCGTTCCCTTGAGAAAGGTTTGGGGAATTTTCAAGATACTAAACACGACTGAGCAAGCTCTTCTTTAAGCCCTTTCTCATGATGTTCATCTGTATACTTTGCTTTTTAGGTTTTATACTTGTAACGTTCTGAACAAATATGTTAATTCTTACTTTGTTCTGGAAATTGGTTTTTCGGTACATGTTTCTGCATTGAAAGGAAACCTTACAAGATCTAGATGTCTTTCTCGTGGGTGGACTTGAAACATAACAATAGGATGATGATATATACCGGCACATTGTTGGTTTGCTCTCTTTCTTAGAATCTGAACCTGCAGAGAGAATGCTCCATGAACTCCAATTCTCTCGTTCAGTCAAGTCTGTCTCCACTGATCTTAATTTGCAGATCTTTCCCATCAGCTAATCTTTGAATACACAAAAGTAACTAGCCGAGAAACTTGGATACTAAGATGCTCCGAGTATGGGTATTATCGCAGGGACTCTGAAAAAAATGGCATTTTACAGTTACAACTTACAATCATGTGAATTTAAAGGAATATACATTTATTTAGTTTTCATTTAATTTGGTTTTAGTGATATGATGGTGGAGCTGTGAAGAATTCAGTGAGAAGCAGAAGAGTGAAAAAGAGAGGGTTCGGAAGAAGCAATTCAGATCCTAAGGATAAAGATAAGAGTCAAACTGATGACAAAAGCTACTCAAAAGGTTCAGAAAAATCTGAAAGGGTTCAGGAACCTTTGGCCCCAACTCTCCCACATCCAGTGAGTGCTGCACTACCGTTGCAACAGCCACTTCCGATGAATACCTAGCTTTATGTTCTATTGGTACACAGGTCACCTTACTTTCAGTAAATAGAAGCAGATGTGCAAGTATATATATGAAAGCAATCAATGAGCTTAAAACAGAGATCTCTACTTTCAAGAGTAAGGACAGATGAAACAAAGGTCACTGACAGTAACAGATGTGATGAAGATTATGTTACATTATGATTCTGTGGTGACATGAAAGATGTTTGAGCTTTGGTTAGGTTCTAGCGAGATGTGAACGGTTTCCTGAGGATAGAATTGATGCTATAAAAATGGCTTTTGCCTTGAACTTAAAGCTGCATGGTACGATGAAAGATCTCAAGAACTGGAAGACTGAGTCTCCTGCGAATACTAAGAGGAGCTCAACAAACGGTACTTTGCAAAGGCAAGTCATAGGTGTCTTCCCTTCTTTTTTTTGTTGTTTCTTCTTCCACACGTAATGAATTGATGTCCGAAGAGTAATGATAAAAAACATATCAGAGGAGAGATTGAAACTCTAGACCAGATCAAAGTAGAAGAGGAAAAGACGTTCAAGAGACATAACATCTGTTTCGACTTCAGTATCCTTACTCGGATCATGGAATCAATGGTTGACATCTCATCAGGTTGCATTAAAAGTAAGACTAACTGCAAGATTTAAAACCTTTAAATCTTATAACATACATTTGATCAAACCCTATTAGACGGAATCTCTTGGTTTTAAAACTCACAGGAAAAAAGAGAAGCAAAGATTGCATCGCATATTACAGAATCACGCCAAGTTACAAACAATAGCAAAGCACACCAAGTTAATCAGAAAGAAAGAAAAACACAAAATTCGAAATCTAAAAGGTGAAACAAAATTTTCAACCTCACTTACGCTAATCATTTGAGCTAAAATCTTTTACAAAACCACATACGCTTGTTCTGGCTCACAGTCTCTTGCCATTCAACTGAGTTAAACTAGCAGTTGGCCTGGGAAGTAACCGTTTGTGGAATTTTTTAAGTCATCAGCATATGTATTGGTTCTCCCATTTATTTGTGTAAATTGTAATGCTCAAGTTACAAATGGTAATGGTCAATTTATTTTCATATATATATATATATATATATATATTTATATCTCCTTATCGTGTCTAGAAAAAGAAAGAATAATGATTTTTATGAACAAAGAATCTATGAACTATGGGGTCATTCAGTAGGCAAAAGACCCGATTCTCTTTTGAAGTAAAGTTATCTGTTATTTTGATTATCAAGTAATTAATCTCATGTTCCAATTCAAGACAAACTGATAACTATAAAATCTACTAACCACAATGACAATAATTAATTCATTTCTTCTTCCTGTTTTTTTTTATTCCTGTCTTCTTTTCAATATACAACAAATCTTCAGTGAAAGAAGAAAACAAATAGAAAAGAGAAACTAAAAACTTTCCCTAAAAATTTCAATAAAAAGACCCAAAGCTCAACATGTCAACCCTGCACAAGATGATGCGATGCCCCAATGACGGAAATCCCTTAAATTCCACAAAATCCTCATCAAAATGCCATGCATGTTACAAAGAAGGTGACAAAAAACAAGGCCGCAAATGTAATCACTGCAATTTTTATGTCCACGAGGAATGCATCAACATCAACATTCCTTCTCGTCACAAACACTCTCTCGAGGTCGCAGCCTATAACGTGTATGGTTACAAATGCCATCTATGTCACGACATTAATCAGTTCCTGGTGTATCAATGTTCACAATGTGTTTTTAATATATGTATCACGTGTGCGAGAAAGCCTCTGATCTTCAACCAAGCTAAGGCGCACAAGCATAAACTCCACCAAATACCGATGAAGCTTTCCTTCACCTGTGATGCATGTGGATTCTGCAGTTCAGACTACCCGTGTATTTGTCATCAATGTTGTTTCATAATCCATAGAGAATGCATATTCTTACCACGTGTTATAAATATCAACCGCCATGACCACCGCGTCTCTCATGTTTCCTCTTTGGGAATTGGGAACTGGATTTGTGGTATATGCCATGAGCCTGTTCAAGGAGGGTATGGAGCATATTCTTGCTTAATTTGCTCTTATGCTGTTCATTCAAAGTGTGCAACAGATCCTTATAGTTGGAATGGGAGAGAACTCGAAGGGATACCCGAAAAAGAAGAAGTAGTTCAGCCATTTGAAGTGATAGATCAAAACCTAATCAAACATTTTAGCCATGAACACAATCTGGAGTTTTCACTAGGACTCCAAGAAGATAAACACTGCTATGCATGCACCATTTCTTTTAATTCTGAAAGGTGTTACAGATGTACACAATGTGATTTCATACTTCACGATGCATGCACTAATCTCCCTCTGAGAAAAAGGCACCCGATCAGCAGATACCAACTTAATTTGCATGCCAACTATTTTTCTGCTAAAGTTACACATCATTTCAACTATTTTCCGTGTGACGCTTGCAAACGTTATTGCACTGGTTTCTCATATGCTAATTATATATTTGGCTTCCAGATTGATGTGCGTTGTGCATCAATTACCGATGTATTTAAACATGAAAGCCATCCACATTGGTTGTTCCCATTTAAATCTTATGCGTCATACAGGAAATGTACAGTTTGTGACTCGAAACACGAGATGCATCTACGTTGCATTAATCATGGTGCTTGTGGACGCTTCAGTTTATGCTTCAAATGCGCTACTCTACCCACACTGGTAAGACACGAATATGATGACCATCCTCTCTCCTTATGCTATGGTGAGGGAAATGTGAATTCAACCTATTGTTGCGGTGTATACGAAGAGGAAGTATTCCCCGAGAGAGGGTTTTACTGGTGTCGTGATTGTAACTCCACTCTTCATACTAAATGCGTATTTAAAAATCTATTACACCCAAGACCCCAGAGACGGTTTTACTGGTGTCGTGACAAAGGAACATTTGAATTGCTTCCCAACAACAGTCAGTCTCGGCCAACTTGCTATGAATGTAAAAACCATTGTATCGGTGATTTGGTTCTGAAACGTCAGGCAAATACAGGCGTATTCATGTGCTCTTCTTGTGGCTTTCCTGAAAAATAATCGCATGTAATTCATAAAACTCTTGTAACTTTTATTTATAAACGGAATTGTTTTTTCTTCTAATCTCTAAGCATAATAAAAGTCCTAATCTTTTTCTTCCTCGAAGCAAAGCTACTTGGTCCGATTTCTATACGCATTTTCTTTGTTCTGTAGAAAAAACAAGACAAAAGTTGACAATTAGAAGCGAACTTCAAAATCAAACCAAAACAAAATCTAGCTGTAGATTTCTGGGTGCTCCAAATCAGATTCTTTGACATTACAATGAGAAGCTGTGAACTAAAATAAGATGCAAAATCTGATTAAAGTTTCATTAGGAGATGATATTAGAAAAAAAGAAAGAGAAATGAATTTCTTGGCTTTTTCAAGCCCATGTAAAATGATAGTATGATATTTATCAATTTTGAATTTAAATGAAAGCTTCATATGAACTATTTTTGGACCTGTTCTCAAAAATCTTATATTAATTAGAACTAGGCTTTACTTATAATATTAGACTAGATTTTGACCCGTCCTTTTTAAGGGCGGGTATATTTTTTTGTTGGAAAACTCTCTTTACGTAATAAAATTATGATTTTTTGATAAATTGTATATTTATACTTTTTATTAAATCTATTTTAAATTTACCTATATGGCTTATTTTTGTTATTTTAAATATGACTAAAATTTTGAAGACTATACATAATTCTAACCATTAATATGATTTTATTTATTTAACCTGATGTTAAACTTATTTTACTTTTTAATTTAAATAATATATTTTATATCGTCAACATTCTCTGTACTGAAAAAATTCATTTGTGCGATTCAAAAAAAATCTATAATTTTATTAAAATTTGTTTTATGTGATTTAGCTTTTATTTTAAATGGAACTATTTTTAAGGAGTTGAGATAATTCACAACCGTATTAGGATTTTGTTGATTTAATCATTTATTATTTCAACTTAATTTTATTTTGAGTTTTAATTTAATAAATACTTTCAAATAATTAATAACGTGAAAGATTCTTTGGAACGATATGGTGGAAATCAAGCTCTTCTTCAAAGGAATGACACTGTTGTCACCGGTACAGTTCATCGAAGTACTGTTCACCGAAGTACTGTTCACGATACTGTTCGTCATATGTCGATCGATACTGTTCATCCGACGTCGATCGACACTATTCATCTAACATCGTGATATACCATGATTTTGACCCACTTTTACTCATGGTATTTCTATGGTTTTACTATATATATCTAGGTTTTGGAGTCTTTTAGGTATGTTTTCAGGTTCAAGGGCATTTTGGAATAAAGTGACGTTTTAGGTGCCATTATGGAGCTTAAAGGAGAGTTTTCCCCGAGATGACTATATGTGTAATCGATCGATACACATTCTGTGTAATCGATCGATGACACATCCGAAGAAATGACGACGAGATACTCCATCGATCGATATACACCTAGTACTATCGATCGATATCGAGCGTGTAGAAGAAGCAAGAATATTCTCAATCGACTTGAAGCCCAAGATTTCTCATTATTACTATAATGCCCCTGACGAGTTTTTAACCTAATTGAACTCAGTATTTATATTTTTGCTTATGTGTTTTGGCAAAATATGCTTTCAATACTTTAACCAAAATATGTTTTTATACGACAAACATATCGACCGATACAAGCTGTCAAAATATCGATCGATATTGTCGGCAGACAGATCAATAGACGAGTCTAATAACGATAGTTACAAGACAGATCTAAAGAGTTGAAATTCTTTAGTATATGCAAGCAACTCATTAAAACATCTATAGCATTATTATCCTGAACTAACTGAATAGTAACCTTGAATCTAACTACTTTCTCTTAATACTTACAACCTTAAAACCATTCTCTTGAGCAACTAATCATTGCTCACAACTGTAATTTACATTTAAACCATTTCAACCTAGCTTAGTTACTAAATATTTTAATCTTTTTTGTTCCTTCGTTCCCCGTGAATTTGATCTCTAAGTACTACATCTGAACCTCTTATTTGAGAGAATAAATCACTCCTTAGGGTAATTTGAGTGATATCACATCAATCGACACTATTCATAACGTATTGATTGACACTGTTCACCAAGGTACAATTCATCGGGTTACTGTTCATTCTGATACTATTCATCCTGACACTAAGGAGCACCAGGTCGATTCCAGCTTGGATAATTACATTGCGGAAGTAATCGAACATGAGAAGCTGGAAGAAGAAGCCTATCTAGTCGAAAGTTCCATGTCCATTGGTAGCTTGTATTTGTGTCGATCGACACCGTCAGCCGAGCATCGATCGACACTACTTTTGGGATCAGATAAGTCTGTTCGAATTCACAGGCACTCTGACGTTGCCTCTCTACACCCACATCCTCCCACCCTAACTCGAGTTACAACAGTTGACATCGACCGACAGCAATATGAGAGCATCGATCAACAACATAATGGCAGCATCGATCAACAAGAGAAGAAGAACATTGATCGACATCTGTCCACGCCACACCAAGTATGTTTACCATATCTCGATGCACAGCGCTTGAATGCAACTCGAAACCCATCTCAGACTTCAGCTTGCTTAAAGACAACAGAGAAGATTAATCAGCAATTTGCAAAAGCACCAAAGCAAGGGAAAGCAACCTTAGCTGAAACCTCTTTCGTTGAGAATATCGATCGATGACATACACCAGGTATCGATCGACACCAATTGGACGAATATGAACCTGCCATGGAAAGTCAGGTAACGAAAGATGAGATTTCAATTGAGATGAGAGTGAAATCTAGGAAACCATATATTCCCAAGCACCTCAGGAGAGAAATTAGCAAAAGGGACCTTGATGGATTTCACAAGAGGGTGAAGAGGTTTCCTAAAGATATGTCTTTCGAAGAGGCCTACTCTAAGTATAGACTTGGTAATTTCTTCAGAGAAAGCAGAGAGACATATAAGGACATTGAGCTGCTATTCAACAAGGTCTGTCGTAAGCCTAAGAGGACTCTCAAGAAGGAAGAAGATCCTGGAAAGATTCCCTGCTCTATACATAATCATGATTTTCCAACCGCCCTCTGCGATATTGAATCTGTAGTTAGCATCATGGCTATAGACACTGCTGAAATATTAGGATTAAAGTTAGAACCTTCAAAAGATAGTTTCACTTTTGCGGACAACTCCAGAGCTGATTCAGTAGGCATAATCAGGAATGTTAAAGTGGAGATAGGGGAATGCACTATTCCAGTGGACTTTCAAGTCATGGAGATTCGCTTCTCTTAGTGTTGGGGTCAAAATCGGTCAAGAGAAAATCGATGTCCGAAAAGTTCGGACAAAATACGAAAGACGTTAGAGAAGCTTTAAGAGAATAAGTTTCATTCTAGAAAACTCGGGAAGATGTTAAGTCATTCCGAAATCAACGATTAGAAACATTCTCTACACGATAAAAATCTCCGGAAAGTTAAAAGAACGCAAAAAACTCGCACGAGCCGAAAGAAACGAGCGACGACCCTGGGCTGCCTCTAGGCGCCGGGCGTGTGATAACCCGCCCTTCAGGGTAAAATGGTCGAGATCGACAAAGACGGAGTTTGGAGCCAAGCTTTTGGGAATCAAAGAATGATGAGGAATGTTGAGTTTTGATCATTTCAAACTTAACATGGTTCAGATAAAACTGAAGATTGGTCGAGCATCAACATGATGATCAAACCGTAGGCGGTACGGGCCAACCGAGAAGTTCGAAGTAAGATATGGTCGAAGAATGGATCGTGAGTGAACCATGAGACGACGTAAGCTGCTCTACCTTTCCTAGAAGAGTCTTAGATTGATCAGACGAAGATTTTAGAAGAATCACATTTTTGGAAGCACGACGGTTTAGAAGCTCGACGTTTCAGAAACCCGACGTTTCTTAGCGACGAAGTTTTCCGCGAAACTTCACATCTAGGATCAGAATATTATTTCAGAGATATTATAAGTTCGAAGCAGGACGGGAGTAAGCACGACGGGAGTAAGCACGACGGGAGTAAGCACGACGGGAAGCAAGCACGACGGGAAAACCGGAAGTTGGACAAAAACCCTAATTTCGGTTTTACGAAATTTCTGGAGGAAGCCGGAGGCTCGGGAAATATTTTTAGAGGATCTCAGTATTCATCTGGAGTTTCTTAAAAATATTCAGAGAATCATAACGGGAGCGGAAAAATATTCGGGATTGATCGCGGGACGAAAATTCATCAGAAAGACCGAAATCGCGCAAATCGACCGGGAAGCTCGAGGTGGCTCGATCTAAGGGATAAGAACGTGGTGTCAACCTTACAACCAGCTGAGTGTCAAGAGAAGCTTGAGGTGTCACCGTGCATGAGAGCAGAACATGCAGCATGACATGTTGAAGCACGAAGTGTCGCGATATCTGCAACCAGCGCATGCTGATCGACACACAGGGAGCGGTGTGTCGCGACGCATGCACTCTATCCATTCTGATGGGCATCTGGTCGTCCAGGCAGGAGAAGAGGTGTCACTTTGCATGAGTTTGGTCCATGCTGAAGGACATGTGGAGCACGAGGTGCCGCCGTGCATGCAACCGGAGACATGCGAGCCGACACACGTGCTGCCACTAACTTCGATCTGATTCGCTGAGGTATACTATAAATACCCCACGACCCCCAGCTCATTTCATCACATCAGACCTTTCAAAAGCAAGTTAAAAACGTGGTTAGAGAGAGAGAGAGAAAGTAGAAAAAAGAAGTGAGAGGATCCGATCTTTTTCGAGGGTTTTAGAGAGTTTTCGAGATCAGTTTCTCTACTGATTTTGAGTGAGTGTCTGGGGAAGGTTCTGCCCATATCAGTTCTTCCAAGGGAGTTATTTTCTTTCATGATCAAGTGGAGGTGCTGTCCAAGATCATTTTAGTTCCACGGGTTCAGATCAGTCGAAGTTCTGAAGTACCGAAAGTCCGAAGAACTGTCCAGAAGCTAGGGGAGGTTCTGCTCGAGTTGAGTTCAGTCCAGACCAGTATCAGGGGAGGTTCTGTCCAAGTCAAGATCAGTCCAGTCCAGTCCATTCAAGTCATCCATTGGGTTTTGGCTAAGTCCTCTCCGATCAACAAGCTGCTTATCGGCAAAGAACACTGTGAGTTGGTTTTGTTTGAGTTCCACTTGGAACTTAGGATAGATCGAGTCTGCATATAGATTATAGATTAGAATGATCACACTATTGCATGGTAGAGTCCTTAGGGTTATTTTATAAATTGGACTCAGCTTAGCGAGGGCTAAGTTGAGATAGAACGGAATTAAGACTGAGTTAATAACCTGATTAGGAATAGGGCTAGGATGCATCATGTTTTCTATTCTTGTGTGTTGATTTGATTGAGTGCAGGTTCCTGTTATCTTTAAGGATAGTTTATCAGCAGGAGGCTGGACTATCTGGGTAACAGTTTGATTGAGTTATTGATAGTTGTTTGAAGTTAGTCAGCTCTAGGTAAGGGAGTGACTAACCAGTTGATTTGCTTAGTTATGATATTGTTGTTACTGTTGTAGAGTAGAGAGTCTTGATAGAGTCTAGGACTTTATCTTTAGGTTAGGTTCTAGATTGAGTTTGTGTTGTGTGAGTGTGCCGACAGTATGTGCGTAACCCGCCCATACTAGGCTTGTTTAGGGATGATTAGTGTTTCCTCAGCCTCGTACCCAGCGGGTTTAAGGAAACCCCTTATTCGCTGGATCGGGAAGACTCAGAGAGACGGGATCATGGCCTAGGGCTGAGTGATTACACGACGGTGTAATGTGACAGTGACCCGAAGGACTGTGGGCTGTCGCGCGGTGACCCGAAGGACTGTGGGCCGCGGTCGGTTGAAAGTTCCTTCTTCTGGCCTTTGTGGTAGGGAGATAGGATATTGCCGATGTTGAGGAGGAACACGAAGTCACCATACCCCGGGTTAGAGTGTTGGGTTGTGTTAGAGTGTCGTGTCTAGTTAGATCGAGTCATAGTTAGATAGCATCTTGTTATTGTGATTGTGGTTGATTGATTTGCTTGCAGGTTTCTAACATTGAGTTCGAATTCTGGATATGGTACCAGATTCGGCTTGGTGTCTCTTTGGTTAGTGTAGACCCGAAGCTGATTGTATATTGTTTGGGTGATTGCTTGTGAAGGGTGGTGGATATTGAAGCTATGCGGTATCATTGGTTAGCCGATCATGTTCTTGTCTGATTGTTGATCGACTGGTTAATGATACTTGTATAGTCTAAGTGTCTAACACTACATGAGTATTGAACTCAGGCATATATATGGTTAACTAGGGATTGGTTGTTGACTTGTTTGTATGCAGGTTCCCGTTACTTGAAGTTAGATAACGGCAGGAGGCCATATCTAACTTAGTAACGGTTTGTTTATTTAATGTTGGATTTGACTGATTGCATGATAGGATAGATTGCTTGTTATTTTGGGTTGTCTGGGCTAGTTTCTAGGTTTGGGTAGAGGCCGCCAGCTCACTGAGTAACATTAGGTTACTCACCCAACTCCGTTGTCCCTTTTTGCAGGTAGCTTTAGTATAGGATGACCGTGTAGCTCGGAGCTGGACGTTAGGACCACCGGAGTAGATTTGCATGCCTTTTGTAAACGGTATTTTGGATTTGCGTTTAGTTGACTCGATTTTGGCGTTAGGCCGGGACCGGTCTCGATTTATATCTATGTATGAATATTTCTTTGAATTAATAAAGTATTGGTTTTATATGCGCATCATGAGTACTCTGATATGTGACTAGTCCGGTCTAACACAACGTTAGGTCGTCGTACGGGTTGAAAAGCCTTAGGCCTCGATCTAACGGACAACGTTAACTCTTGGTACGGGTTGCAAAGCCTTATGCCTTGAGTTAGCGGGACGAGTTAGAGGATGAACTGGTCTAAGCTGCGGAGTAAATTCTGCGACTCTGACCGGATTGTCCCTAACCCGTCATGTAGCGCTTCCGGACCATGGTGTTGGGTTAGACGGTCAGTCATGTTCTTGTTTGATTGTTGGCTGGCCGGTTGGCTTTTCATCTCCAATCCTTGGTGTTAGTTGGTTCATCGGTCATGTTCTTGTTTGATTGTTGGCCGGTGGATCGACCTATGTCTAGGACGGTTCGGGGGTGTTACAGGGCGCCTAGCGCCCGCGTTGCCTCTAGGCGCCGGGCGCCTAGCGCCCGTGCTGCCTCTAGGCGCCGGGCACCTAGCGCCCGCGCTGCCTCTAGGCGCCGGGCGCCTAGCGCCCGAGCTGCCTCTAGGCGCCGGGCGCCTAGCGCCCGCGCTGCCTCTAGACGCCGGGCGCCTAGCGCCCGAAGCTGCCTCTAGGCGCCGGGCGCCTAGCGCCCGTGCTGCCTCTAGGCGTCGGGCGCCTAGTGCCCGTGCTGCCTCTAGGCGCCGGGCGCCTAGCGTCCGTGCTGCCTCTAGGCGCCGGGCGCCTAGCGCCCGTGCTGCCTCTAGGCGCCGGGCGCCTAGCGCCCGTGCTGCCTCTAGGCGCCGGGCGCCTAGCGCCCGAAGCTGCCTCTAGGTGCCGGGCGCCAAGCGCCCGTGCTGCCTCTAGGCGCCGGCCCCCTAGCGCTCGTGCTGCCTCTAGGCGCCGGGCCCCTAGCGCCCGTGCTGCCTCTAGGCGCCGGGCGCCTAGCGCCCGTGCTGCCTCTAGGCGCCGGGCGCCTAGCGCCATGCTTGCTCGAGTTATCGGACGGCTAGTCTTCGTGCGTAAGTTCCAAGTTCTCAAACCGCCAGAAATCGAAGTTTTGCGACTTTCTGAAATCCCGCAAAACAAACTCCTTTTCTTTCTCCTAGCCTTCGGAAAACCCGTAAGACGTCGACGGATGGAAAAACTTCATAGAAAACGGGAATGGTTATCTAAAAACACCATTTGACTCACAAAAGAGCTGAAGATCTTCCGAAAGATCCAATGTCCGAGTAGGAGCGTTCTCTCAAAGAAATCGTAAAAATAGCGGAAATCCGAGATACGGCCCAACGGGGACCAAACATAATCGGATAACCTTTTTACGATTTTCTAAAAAGATAGATACGACAGCTTGCGATTATCTTCCTAAACATGATAAATGTCAAACTTCCAAAGGATAAACATCAAGTTTCCAAAAAGATAAATGTCAAGTTTCCCGATAAACATGAAGGCCGACGAAAATGGAAAAAGCCCAGCTCGCGCCGGCCCGTCAGGAATAGACCGTCATATGGGAGTATATAAGCAAGTCTAGGAGCAGAGGAAGGGGGATCCGAAATTCACAAGAAAAACCACTCTCAGAGCAATTTAGAACTTAGGCGTTTATTTCCTTTTTTAGCGAGCTGCGACTCAATTAGGTTAGATCTAGGGTTTTGAGACTAGCGACGATCGACAGCTCTTACGGCCGCAATCTCGACCTGTTGTTCCAACGCTCTCCACGAATTCGGAAATAAAATTCTTTCTTTTTGCTCTCTTTATTTTACGCATTCATTCTCAACTTAGCCTGTTTTAACTCTGTCGTGCGTGGCCTAGCAGATAGCCGGGATCCTCGGGAAAAACTAGGTCAACTTAGTTTTCCTACGTTTTTACTTAGCAATATTTGACGGTGCGAATTTCGGTTCCCACAGTTTGGCGCTAGAAGGAGGGGGATACACAGAATTATCTTTCTCGCAACTACGCACGCCCAGTTAAGCATGTCTGCTAACGCGGAAAAAGACAAGCAAACGCACGACGGATCAGCCGCCGATGCCAACGCTGAGAAGACTCCCGCTGGAAACGTATCGACGGTCACTGCCGAGGAAAACACCGCGATGCTGGACCAGGTGAAGGAACTGTTCGCCACCGCCCAGAAACGGTCGGAAGAACAAGAGAAACTAATGGCTTCACTCGCTAAACAGGTCAGCACCTTAACAGCGAAAAGCAAACTCCCGCGCGGATCCACCAAGGTGAGGCGCGTCAGGAGACTTGACTTCGGAACTTCCGGAGACAAAGAAAAAGACGCCCCGAGAGAATCCCCGGAACTCATCCCTGACGATACCACTCCGGCGGGGCAGAAGAAAACGACGGATAACCTTCCACCTCCCGCGAGGGAAAACGAAGGAGCCGACGTCGAAAGAATCAACCTGGATATCAGCGATCAATCGGATCCATCCGACGAAGACACCGACGTCCACCACAGAAGGACCCGAAGTCAGTCGGCTCGACTGGCGGCAGTCTTAGAAAAACCGATGACAGAAGAGGAAGAAGACCTCTACTGGTCAGAGCAAGAGATGCTAGCCGAAGACCAGACTCGGGCCTATCGCAGCCAGCGTAGACAAAGAAGCGCAAACGGCGCCAACGAGATCCACGATTTACGCGAATACATCGCGAAGACTGCAGCCGAGGTGAAAGCGGTAAAATCGCAGATTCACCATGCAACCAGCACCGCTCCCGAGATCGACCTGCTCCTCGAAGAATCGAGGAAGACTCCGTTCACGTCTCGAATCACAGACGCACGAGTCTCGGATCCCGGGAAAATAAAGCTTCCCACCTACGACGGAACCACAGACCCGAAGGCACATCTGCAATCCTTTCAGATTGCAATGGCTAGGTCTAAATTTCTGGAGCGGGAAAAGGACGTCGGCTGCTGTCTCCTGTTTGTCGAGAACCTCAAAGGTGCCGCGCTCGAGTGGTTCTCGCACTTGAAAAGAAACTCCATCGAAAGTTTCCGCCAGCTGGCTTCAGCCTTCCTGAAGCAGTTTTCCATGTTCATGGACAGCGAAACTTCCGACGTAGATCTTTGGAGCCTCATTCAAAAGGAAGACGAGCCATCCAGGACACTCTCCACAAGGCGACGGATTTCATCATCATGGAAGAAGAGATGAAAGTCCTGGCGCAAAAGCACGGACCGCAGAAAGCGTCCGGCAAGAAGAAAACCTCACGTAACGACAAGTACGTCCATCACGAGGGGGAAGACGTCCAAGGCGAGCATAACTACGCCGTCAACTCCGAGCAAGGGAGGACCACCGGAAACACTTGGACGCGGAACTCGTACAAGGACAACTCCAGCTGCGAGTTCCACCAGACGAGAGGTCACTCTACCGTCAATTGCAAAGTTCTCGGCTCTAGACTCAATACAAAGCTGCTCGCCGGCGAGCTAGCAACAGTCAGAAGCGTGAAAGACCTGCTCTTAGATTCTTACCGTCCACAGAAGACCGACGGAGCCAACCCCGAGAATAACGCTCCCGGAACTCAATCAGGCGAAAAACGCGGACGAAGGCAAGACGGCGAAGGAAACAACAACAATCGCCAGAGGATCAACATGATCATCGGAGGATCGCACTTCTACCAGGACTCCGTTTCGTCGATCAAAGCCTACGGACGGAAGGCCGAAACAAGTCCCGGATGGTGCCCAGAAGACGACGTTCCCAATCACGCGATCGTCTTCGAGGAACAGGACACGACCGGACTCGATAAACCCCACTACGATCCTCTGGTCATCGACTTGGTGATTCAAGATCTTGAAGTCGGCCGCATCCTCATCGACACAGGAAGCACGGTCAACATCATGTTCCGCGATACTCTCCAAAGGATGAACATACCCCTCGGAGAAGTCATCCCAGAACCAAGACCGTTGACTGGATTCTCAGGCGTCACCTCCATGACCCTCGGAAAGATCAGGCTCCCAGTCATGGCGAAAGAAGTCACAAAGATCGTCGAGTTCGCGGTAGTGGATAACCCGGCCATCTACAACGCCATAATGGGGACTCCTTGGATAAACGCCATGAAGGCAGTCCCATCCACTTACCATCTCAGCGTCAAGTTTCCAACACCAACTGGAACGGCAGTCATCTGGGGAAGCCAAAAACAGTCGCGACTCTGCTTCCTGGCAGAACATAAATTGCGCAGCAATCGGAACGCTCCAGTGGCTAACCCGAAGCAAACTATGAAGCATCCGAGTATCTCCGAGAACTCGGCAAAGGACGACTCGGATTCGTCCAAAAAGGCCACGACTCAGGATGATAAGCAAATCCTCGAGTCCATCGCCGACGGAACGGACAACCCAACTCCCAACGCGGCCACCAACTTAGCTAAGACAGTCGAGGCGCTGGAAATCGTGGAGTAATAGCATCCGCGATATAAACAGAACTACGAGATGGCTTGATCCTCGCAAGAGGTACGTAGGCAGCTCGTCAAAACCCGACGAGTTCAGCTATCCCCCTCACCAAAAAGGGGGGGGATGGGAACGAATACTCTTCTACTCCCGCAAAAATATTCTTTACATGTATTCTACAATCTTGAAACCTTTTATAAAGTCTTAAATTCAAACGCTTATCCAAGTCACAAACATTACGGAAAACGAAAATCGTATCTTTAAGGAACGCGAGACGTCGCAAGTTCCTGACCAGTTTCGATTCTCTATTCTCCTTCAAAAAACTCTATCAAACAGTCTTTCCGCGACTGTAAAATTCCCATTCTGTCGATTGGCCCCGACGGAAAAACATAGAAACGTTTCACTCAAATCAAATTCGTAGTCTGGCTTCCAACGAAGTCCTTTTGCATCCGACAAGGATATCATAGCGTGCTATACAAGAAATCCAAATTTTGGTTAGCTCTTCGTAAAGGAAGTAGCTCGACTCGTACCCAAACAAATCATATAAGCCGATAAGCACTTCGCGGATTCTAAAACGGTACGAGTCAGGTCGAAATCGCAAACAAGCAAAACGAAAAGCCGATTTGTCATCGCATAGCTTTAGTCTGAAACTAGACCTAGATCTTGCCCTAAACCCAGCCTTGCTGGTATCTAAAACATCTCATAGGCATAAGTATCCAGCATACGAGATTCCAAAATTTGCCTCTTATCGCTTACAAACCTAACGTTTGCTACAAAGTAACCTACAGGTTAAGCGACAAAAAAAAAGAGAGCTTGAATACGAAGTGACTACGCGTATTCAAAATCCTCCACACTTGACGAAAGTATAAATCAAAACGCATAATTCATAAAAGCATTCATAATAAGGATTCAAAGGCCACCAACGGCCAATCCCGAAAAACATAAAGTCACGCAACCTCCTAAGGGTCGCAACACATACAAACAGCCTCACTTGGCTTATCACAAATTATAATCAAATGCAAGACAATCAGAAAAAGATATTCCATACGAGGAATCTGGCTGGTCGACCTCTTCGCCCCCGTCACCTGCATTCGCATCTGCACCGGCATCCGCTGTATCTTCCGAGACTTGAATAGGATTCCACAACTCTCGAATCCTTCCCTCGATCGGAGGAACAGAGGATTCGGCGTTAGCACATACTCTCATCGAACCATCCATCGCGGCAAGTTCGCTGGAAAGCGAGAAACCCTCACGCTGCATCTTGTGAAGAGTACCAACCGAACCACGACACTCGCGAAAATCGCCTACAAAGTCCTGAGCCTCTTTGTACGCCTCAAATTCGGTAGAAAAGATTTCCGCCCTTCGGTTCAATTCGGCAGCATCTCTTCTCCGCCCTCTCCTTTCTGCACGGACAAGGGCTCGAGCCTGGACCTCGGCTTGCCAGCGGTTTTGCTCCTCAACCTCCAACCGATACTTGGCAAACTCCCTTTCGGTCTCCTCCGCTTTGAAGCGGGCCAATCGAGCAGTGCGGAAACTTCCGTCGATTGACGCGTTCCATACTCTCACGGCCTGCAAAGAAGTCAAGGTCAAATAAAAGGATAGAAAGAATTTGCTCAACTTTCGGAAACAAACCTCGTTGACCAAACGAGCGCCCTCCGCTGTCACCTTATCACTCTCCTCGTTGTCCAAAGAGTCGTCACAGGTAAAAGCCGGAGGGAGCTCATCAAAGAAGTCATTTGGAGGAGGGTTCGGACCGGAAGCACCCCCGTTCTCTGCGACAGAGTCAGGGTCGTACCTCGACGGCTCGTTGTTTCCCGACGATGCCTCGAAAGCAATCCCTTTGCCCTTCGATGATTTCCCCCTCCGCCTCGGAGGAGCAAACACGAAGGATCCATCATTGATGAGAGGTCGCGTGCCGCCTCGCGATCGGTGAAGCGCGACCGCCTTTCGAATCCGATCAAGATCAAAAGAATTCCAGGAACAGGCCCTCGACCTGAATATGTCTCTCTTGATGGAAAGATCGGAAGGGACATGCGTGAGACACCTGTTCTCTGAACAATAAAAAAAATGCGTATGTGCGTTCAGAGTTCGCCTTTCGGATTCTAAAAAAAAAAAAAAAAAAGGATTACTATAATCTTACCACGTCGGTACAACCACTCCGTCGGGAATAGATGAAGAAAGTCTTCCTCGACAGACTCTCCATCTATCCTCACAAAAAGAAACGATCGACGAAATCCTTAGCATGCGAGGTAAGTCCACGAATTACCGAATGATCGGTCCTCGATTTCATGGCAAATATTCCATTGGTGCTCACGCTCTTGGAAAGCCACAGCCCTTCGAAGTCCGAAGGGCTAAGATCCATTCCTAACTCATAGCTCAGAATCACAACGCCAAGCCAGCTTTCTAAAGCTGGCACGTTCAACTGGCTGATTGAAATTCCGAAACGGTCGAGAGCTTGAACGATGACCCCAGGGATCGGGAACCATAATCGACACTGCGTCAGGAATGCTTCGTAACAAGTAAAGTAACCCTCCGGAGGGCGCTCTGGACTCTCATCCCCAAGGGGAATGCGAAACACGACTCTCTCCGGAACATTATAAAACTTTCAAAGAATCCCAAGATACTCGGGGGATACTTCGCTCGGCTAATCAGCTTCCACACGCGCCTTCACAGGTTGCCGGGGAATCGGAATCATAGGAAGAGGGGGATTAGAACCGAAGACGGCGTCACAGTACGCATTCCTCTCAATCTCTGAAACCTCGGGCTTCGGAACTTCCTCCTCGGCGTGGAAACTGTCCGAAGAAGAGCGAGACTGTCTCCTCGAGGATTTTGATTTTGAAGTCATTCTTTTCTTAAAAGTAGAGAGAGAATCTGTAAGGGAGAGATTGACTTAGGATTCTTGGGTGAAATAAGAATGGTAAAGGATTCACAAGTCTTTATAGGCATGAATTTAACTATTTACCCCGCCCTTCGGCACGATTTCGTCTCCATACTTTCCTCACAAACCATACAGCAAGCTAGGACCTACGACCGCTAAGGTTTCTAGCTAGCTGGGGGGCTAACTGTTGGGCTCAAAATCGGTCAAGACAAAATCGATGTCCGAAAAGTTCGGACAAAATACGAAAGACGTTAGAGAAGCTTTAAGAGAATAAGTTTCATTCTAGAAAACTCGGGAAGATGTTAAGTCATTCCAAAATGAACGATTAGAAACATTCTCTACATGATAAAAATCTCCGGAAAGTTAAAAGAACGCAAAAAACTCGCACGAGCCGAAAGAAACGAGCGACGACCCTGGGCTGCCTCTAGGCGCCGGGCGCCTAGCGCCCGTGCTGCCTCTAGGCGCCGGGCGCCTAGCGCCCGAGCTGCCTCTAGGCGCCGGGCGCCTAGCGCCCGCGTTGCCTCTAGGCGCCGGGCACCTTGCGCCCGCGCTGCCTTTAGGTGCCGGGCGCCTAGCGCCCGAAGCTGCCTCTAGGCGCCGGGCGCCTAGCGCCCGAAGCTGCCTCTAAGCGCCGGGCGCCTAGCGCCCGTGCTGCCTCTAAGCGCCGGGCGCCTAGCGCCCGTGCTGCCTCTAGGCGCCGGGCACCTAGCGCCCGTGCTGCCTCTAAGCGCCGGGCGCCTAGCGCCCATGCTGCCTCTAGGCGCCGGGCGCCTAGCGCCCGTGCGGCCTCTAGGCACCGGGCGCCTAGCGCCCGAAGCTGCCTCTAGGCGCCGGGCGCCTAGCGCCCGTGCTGCCTCTAGGCACCGGGCGCCTAGCGCCCGTGCTGCCTCTAGGCGCCGGGCGCCTAGCGCCATGCTAGCTCGAGTTATCGGACGGCTAGTCTTCGTGCGTAAGTTCCAAGTTCTCAAACCGCCAGAAATCGAAGTTTTGCGACTTTCTGAAATCCCGCAAACCAAACTCCTTTTCTTTCTCCTAGCCTTCGGAAAACCCGTAAGACGTCGACGGATGGAAAAACTTCATAGAAAACAGCAATGGTTATCTAAAAACACCATTTGCCTCACAAAAGAGCCGAAGATCTTCCGAAAGATCCAATGTCCGAGTAGGAGCGTTCTCTCAAAGAAATCGTAAAAATAGCGGAAATCCGAGATACGGTCCAACGGAGACCAAACATATTCGGATAACCATTTTACGATTTTCTAAAAAGATAGATACGACAGCTTGCGATTATCTTCCTAAACAAGATAAATGTCAAACTTCCAAAGGATAAACATCAAGTTTCCAAAAAGATAAATGTCAAGTTTCCCGATAAACATGAAGGCCGACGAAAATGGAAAAAGCCCAGCTCGCGCCGGCCCGTCAGGAATAGACCGTCATATGGGAGTATATAAGCAAGTCTAGGAGCAGAGGAAGGGGGATCCGAAAATCACAAGAAAAACCACTCTCAGAGCAATTTAGAACTTAGGCGTTTATTTCCTTTTTTAGCGAGCTGCGACTCAATTAGGTTAGATCTAGGGTTTTGAGACTAGCGACGATCGACAGCTCTTACGGCCGCGATCTCGACCTATTGTTCCAACGCTCTCCGCGAATTCGGAAATAAAATTCTTTATTTTTGCTCTCTTTATTTTACGCATTCATTCTCAACTTAGCCTGTTTTAACTTTGTCGTGCGTGGCTCAGCAGATAGCCGGGATCCTCGGGGAAAACTAGGTCAACTTAGTTTTCCTACGTTTTTACTTAGCAATATTTGACGGTGCGAATTTCGGTTCCCATACTTAGGAAGAGCTTTCATGGCTACAGTGGGAGCAGTTTGTGATCTTAAGAAGAACATGATGTGCCTGACTAATGTTGATGAAACAGTCTTCTATGATCCCTTGGAAAAGAAGATCGATGAGAAGTTTATTTCATGCATAGAGATGTATGAAGATCCAGCACCTAATTGTGATTCAAACCGTGGGCCTGCACTACCAGAATCAACATCGATCGATAATAAGTCTCCAGCATCGGACGACTCCCAGTCCTCAGAATCGATCGACGATCTGCCTTCAACATCGATTGACAATCAGCCATCAGAATCGATCGATACGAAGATTTCGGCATCGATCGACACCTTATGAATTTCAGAACAGACCGAGACTGAAAAGTCTAAGTCTGGAAGAAGGATAAGGAATGGGAAGAAGAAAAAGAAAAGGAATGCAGAAGCAGATTTCCTATCACTAATGGCAAGAGGGAAGTCTTGAGTATAAAGTGCGCTGTGGAGAGAATTATGAACATTTTGCCAAGTTTAGAGTGCTATGTGATCCAGAGCTGAAAGAGAAAGGAGAAGTTTCTACAAGAGCTTTTGCCAACTACATCAACAAAATGAGGAAGAGAGACACTGAGACTTGTTTTGGAGCAAGTCCACATCTTCATCCGGACTAAAGCAGATCTCCAAAGTCAAGCTAAATGACTATAACAAAGCGCTGAGTGGGAGACAACCCACTATTATGTAATTTATTTTAATTAAGTTTAGATTGTTATTTATTCTAGTTTCAATCTCTTGCAGGTAAAAAAAAGGTGAACAGTAACGACGGCACTGTAGCAATGCATTGTAGCAGGAACATCGAGCGAAACTGTAGCAGCAATATCGACCGACACTGCAGCAGAAAATCGGGAGTCACTGTAGCTGCAATTACTGTAGTGGAATTACTGTTTATCGAGAAAAAAAGTAATTGGTTTTCTTAGTTATCTATTACTCACTTTTAGACTTTTACTGTTTTATTTATGTCAGGTATAAAAAAAAGATCTCAAGAAGATGAGTTTACACAAGAATCAAAGATTTCTGCACCAGCATCGACCGACACTTGATCATTGTCGCTCGACAGAGCATCACAAGTATTGATTGGCACTTAACTGTGTTGATCCATACTCACATCAATGGCATGTATACTCGTGAAACCTTGTTAAATACTGTCCTTCTGATTTATTCTCCCACCAATCTTAGACTGTATAACATTAGTAATAGTGTTGTTTAAGTCTATGGGAGGTTTTACTAATATTATGAGTTAGATTAGCTAATTAGAATATGAACCCGAGTAGACGATTGCCATGATAATCGACCAATTAGAATGTCGATATAGATCGACAATACATTGCCTGCAGCGACCGATGGTAACTCTTTTTCATTGATTGACACTTAATCCGGTCAGGTATATCGTTCTTACTTGTTAAGATGAGTGCTTATGATTTATTTACCATAACTCCGACTGGATATACACTGGTCACAGCGTTATCCAAGTATGGGGGAGTTTATACTGATATTGTGTTTTAGTTTATCCAAGTTGACGATTGCTCAGCACATCGACCAATGAGACCAGCTCGATATTAATTGACAAAACTTAATCAACAACGATCGATTGTTACTTCATTGTATCGATCGACACAGAGTATGTTATCATTCTTACTTGTTAAATTGTGTACTTCTGTTTTATGATTTTTACCTTACCACTGACTGTGTTACACTGGCGACAGTATAATTTAAGTCTGGGGGATTACTAATGTTATCTACCTTAATGAGTCTTATTTAAAATATTTTAAAATTTTCTTTTATTGAGTCAAGAAATGGATGATGATCTTCGATTTATTACTTGTCATCTAACCACTCTTTAGACCAGTTTTAGATTTACAAACTGCATAAGTACTAGATATACTAAAGTGGATCAACCTATCAACTATGTTTGCACTTGCTGAGAGTGTTTGAAGGAACCAAAGCTGACCTCCAATCTAATTTGACTTGATTTGCTTGTCTTGGGGCTTGGTATACAAGGGATCGGAATCCTCCTGCAAGTCTGAAAGGCAAACGCTAATATGTGTTGTTGGTTCCCTTCCTTCTCTCTCTTTGGCATCTCAAAGATAAAGAATTTATAAAGAAAAGATTGAAATGATTTCCTGGAAGAGGCATAGGGGTAGGATTGTCTCCTGAGACCCCTTTATTCTAAATCTAAAGGGAATGATCACACATTGTGGAAACGAGGGGTAGGAGTGTCTCCTGTGACCCCATTATTCGCTACACTGTTTCTAGTTAACATAGAAATTCATTGGGATTGAAACTAAAAAGAGATTCAGAGAAGAGAGTAGAGGGAAGAAAGGAATCAGATGAAACTACCTACTTGCTTGAGTTGAGTCCATGTGTTCCTTGATCGATACTCCCAAGGTAAAGCCTGCACTTTTATATTATGCAATAAATGAGGTTAGTAGAGGGGATTGTCAGACATGATCTGTTAAGTTGTTGGCTTGGTGAATTTGATTGCTATATAGGATATTGTATAACGTGCTTCTAAAATTAGGATGTCTATGATTTAGTTTGCATTACTAGAGAGATAGTGACTGAGTTTATAAAATCGTTTGAGTCCCTGCTGTTTTCAAACCTCTTTCAGAGAGACTGCTTGTTGGTTTTGCTTGAGGACAAGCAAAAGGGTAAGTCTGGGGGAGTTGATCGACCATGATTTTGACCCACTTTTAGCCATGATTTATAGGTGTTTTTGCATATATATTTACTATAATATAGAGTCTATTGTGGGAACCGAAATTCGCACTGTCGATTTTGATTAAGTAAAAACGGGGGAAAGCCAAGTTAACCCGATTTTCCCTGAAGGCCCGGATTCTCTGCGAAAGCCAACGACAAGTGACCGAACAAGTGCGGAAGATATGGAAAGATAACAAAAGACGAAAATTGTACAAAAAGGGTTTTGTTAAGAGTTGGGACTGGACCTTAAGGAAGGCTGCCTACGTACCCCTTTCGAGGATCAAGTCGGACGTAGTTCAGTTAGAAAGATTTGAACAAGAGATCGAACTGCCTGGCGGAGTTCGTCTAGTATGAGCGTTTGTCATAGAAACAGGCGTGTCGAGAATAACGCCTAGGGTTTCTATGTGCGGAACTCTGAGTAAAAGGTTTGTTAGTTTCTTCCGAAAGAACAGAAGTGTGGGGACAAGATGAAGGTAGAACGAGAGGCGGCCAGACTTCCTAGGTCATGCTTTGCTAGTCTAACCACCTAAGTTCTAAGTTCCCTCAGTCTAAAATCTCGGATCTGCTCTCTAAGTCTCTCAATGATTTTCGCCCTGCTTTTCCTTCTCTCCCAAAGCTCCTTTATATACTTCTTCTTATGACGGTCTATTCTCCTTTTGGGCCGCGAAGCGAGCTTTTTCCATTTTCATCGGCCTTCATGTTTATCGGGAAACTTGACATTTATCTTCGGGAAATATAACATTTATCTTGTTATGTAAAGATAAACGTAAATCGTCGTATCTATCTCAGATAATCGTAAACAGACTGTCCGATCGCGTTTGGTCCCTTTCAGGCCGTCTCTAGGACTTCCGTTGTTTTCTACGATTTCTTCGGAAGATCTTCATTCCTTCGTAGAGTTGAGATGAGTGGTGTCTCAAGATAACCATCACTGTTTCGTACGAAGAATTTAAGATCTTCCTTCCCGTTGATATCTTACGAGTTTCCGAAGTGTTTCCGACGATCTTAGTTTGGAGTAAGAACGAGAGTTTTGTACGCGGAATCTCAATGATTCATTCCGCGAGTACTCGGGAAAGACTCAAAGTACAGACTTCTGACGGCCGGGGCCTGGGACTTGTGCACAGAAGATTGTCGCTCGAAGACCCGAGCCAGCACGGGCGCTAGGCGCCCGGCGCCTACGGCCAGCACAGGCGCTAGGCGCCCGGCGCCTACGGCCAGCACGTGCGTCTCGGCGAGGGCTTCGATTTGATATCTTGCTCGTTTTCTGGATCCTCACGGTTTGAGAGAACGTGCTCTTTTAAGTTTCCCGGCGGCTAGGACCATCACGGGCGGCTAGGACCAGCACGGGCGCTAGCCGCCCGGCGGATAGGACCAACACGTGCGTCTCGGTGAGGGCTTCGATTTGATATCTTGTTCGTTTTCTGGGTCCTCATGGTTTGAGAGAACGGGCTCTTTGAAGTTTCAAGGCAGATTCTTTGTCGTTCGGCATGTCCAAACTTAGATTACTTCCCGTTTCTTCCGTATATACTTTCGTATGGCCGTGTCATCTCAGCTATGGACCTAATGTCTCTCGGTTCGTCTTGATTGTATCATCGAATTTTTTACGACTAAATCTGAGTTGGTTTTCTCGTAAAGTTTATCGTGTAAAACAAGGACGATCGACTTTAACATAGGTTCTTTAAGCTATACGACTTGTCTTGCTTTCGACGCTTGTTTTATGGAAAGTCCGCGCATGATAAATAGTTTTAGCCGTTGATTTCGAGAGAACCGTTTTTGACCCCAACATCTATTTAGAGTATTTACAGGTTCAGGTACGACTTGGGGTAAAATAGTGATTTTGGTGTCTTTTGGAGCCTTTTAAGTGCAGAACTGCGCAAACGCGTCAGATGTTTAGATATGGATGGAGACCTTCCCGTGGTGCGATTAAGCTGATTTTTTACACTAGATAGATCTTGGAGTTAGCTTTCCAATGCCACCGGTCTTAGGTTAATCCAACGGTTAGATCAGAAGTTATGTCCGTTTTACTGAAGAGTGGTCAGTCTGCCTCGCGAGAGAAGGCTGTTGGGAAGAGGAATATATATCGGTCGATGGAAAAGACTTCATATCGACCGATATGGATGCCAGAATGCGGGCATATCATATTTCATGATCGCCTGAATCCCAGAAGCCATCACAAAGTTACCAAAATACCCTTGACGACCAAAAACCCTATTTATGTTATTCTAAGCCATTGTTGACGGCTACGCTTTCACAACTCTTTTCATCACTTCATAATTCTTGTATTAGATTTGGAGAGAAGATCAATCTCCTTCAGAGATTGATTGGAACTCCATTGGTTTTATCATTGCTATCTATTCTACTATTATTCAGACTGTGATTTGTGTACTTTCTATCATGTCTGAGTAATTCATCTGGTTAGATTTAGGGATTTCATGAGCTTAATGTCAAACTCATAATCAATTAGGATTGCTAGAATATCTATAGATCTCTACACCAGGGTGATTTGTAATACTAGGATCTGAAATAATTAGGATATCATGAGAGTGTGACTGATTGTTTGAACCTAGAATCATAGGACAATTGAGATGCACTAGAGTACAATCAATTAACGAAACTTGAATCCTGCTGGATTAGATACTTAGACACATATGAGAATTGGTCTAGGAAACTAGTTGAACAATATCGATTAGGTCGTTAATGCTTGTCTGAGGTAGTATCGATCGACGCTCAGGCCATAGCATCGATCGATAATCTCTCCTTGTTCGTATGCAAGAGCTGGAACAAAAACTTAGACATCTGATTTGTAATTTCTTAGAGAGATAATTACTTGCTTATTAAAATTGAGCTCTGGAATTAAATCTATATTATTAGCATCCTTGAATAGTAGTTTTGAATCTCTTGATATACTGCTTTATATATTGTTTACCTAGCTTAACTTTGATATATTGTTTTATATACTGCTTTATTTACTGCTTTAAATACTGTTTTACCTAGCTTAACCTTGATTTTTATAGTCTATTGTGTGCCCCTGCTCTCTGTGGTTTCGATCCTTAAGTACTACAATTGATTCTCTTATTTGATAGACTAAAATCACTTCTTAGGATAATTTGAGTGATATCACATATAATCAATTCAGGATGCAATTTAACAACCTGAAAAGAACAAGTACTAAAGAAAACTTGTATATATGATTTAAGTGTATCAAGAAAACTACAAAAGAATTGAGTGTGTAAGTAAAAGTCAGCTGAGAGAAACAACGTGATTAAATTCTAAAAGGAAAGATCTAACATACTACTTGTAACCTTATATTATACGTCAACATGATCACTATGTTACATAGTATACGATCTCCAGAGTCAGTGATCACCGCAAATCATTTCCAATTTTTCTTTTGTAGCTGTACAGAGAAGAAGGCGAATGAAAGAACTAATCTGCCCTTTTCTATTCGCTTTTTACGGCAATTTGCAGGATTCAATCACTTCCAGCAGTGCTTTATGTGAAACCGAGCAGCAATGAATGTTAAAGAGGCACATACCACGAATCTCTCCAAGACCGGTACAAGAATTGCTAGATTGCGTTTTGGGAGATAGTGTTTGATAGAGTTGCGTATACTTGTACTGCTAGTAAAACCCAAAAACATGTTTAGTTTCTTGAAAGTGTAGATATACTATAACATATAATTCGATTGAAATAAAAGAAGACCTTTCAGTTGAAATAAAGGCGAGTAGTAGAGCAGAGTATGCCTCCACAATCATCTTCTCCGCTTCCTCTTCACTTTCTAAAACAGCTTCTTCGTCATCCTGAACACCCAAAGAAAAAGAAGCAGGTTTACTTTTTCTGGGGATCTCAGAGTACGAGCAAGAAATAGTTTGATGCTGCTACTCACTAGGGTGAAAGTAGTTGTTTCTTCCTTGGTGTCTGCAGATCCTTGATTGGTGAGAAAGATCGAACATAATAAAGGAATCATCTCCTGTTCACTCTCTTCCGACCCTTCTGGTTTTGTAATAGGAAAACTCGCTGAAGCAAGCCGTGATCTACCAACAAACAGAGTATGACTAGTTCGGTTTGTATTGACTCAACCACATGGTGGTATTAAATTCTAGTTGCGAGAAGTTTTGTACCTGTTCACGCCGTCTTTCTCAACCAAATTTACCAGCAAACCCAGGATGGCAACAAGAAAATCTAACTCCTGATCTGTAAGATGTTTGTCTTTCTTCTGATGTGAGGATTCAGTTTCTTCCATCTCACTGAAACGCGGAGATCCGGTGAAAGAAGGAAAATGTCTCGCAATTAATTCAGCCATGCTTTCAAGCCCTCTGCACCCACCAAACCGACAGCTTATCATTTGTTAAGTTCAACAAAACCTGCAAATGAATAGTTATGAACTAAATTGATGCTATTCCAGCTACTGGCCAGCAAAGAGACGTTAAAAGACTAAAGAAATTACATTAACGGCTGTTAGAAGGCAATCAGATAATAGACACATACATTCTTCATCAATGTCATTTTTAGAAGAGTATACTTGCAGAGGTATACTGCAGTCTCTGTCACTTGATTCTTCCTGGGAATTCAACCTATGGTTTGATGATTCCTCTTGGCTCGAGAGAGGTTGATACAAACGTTCATCTTTACTTTGTTTGTGACACCCTTTCTTCTTTTGATCTCTGGATTTCTTTTGCTTTGCAGACACTAGTGCCCACTTGGAAGGTTCAGAATCTTCGTTTTACTCTGTGAATGAAAAGTTTCCATTTAAACTCGGGTATGAGCCTAACACTGTCATATTTAACACACTCCTCAATGGATTATGTCTCGAGGGTAGAGTCTATGAAGCTGTGGAGTTAGTTGATCGTATTGTCCAGAGTGGGC
This sequence comes from Hirschfeldia incana, assembly GCA_026261945.1. Classification (NCBI taxonomy): domain Eukaryota; kingdom Viridiplantae; phylum Streptophyta; class Magnoliopsida; order Brassicales; family Brassicaceae; genus Hirschfeldia; species Hirschfeldia incana. Next base: position 3,414,246 of record JABCMI010000019.1, read on the forward strand.
ATTTACCAGACCTTTTCACGCTCAACACTCTTGTCAATGGACTTTGTCTCAAGGGTAAAGTGTCTGAAGCAGTATCTATAGTAGATAGAACGGTGGGAAATGGATGCAAACCCGATGCGGTTAATTATGGTCCGATCTTGAAAAGAATGTGCAAGTCAGGGAACACTGCCTTGGCCTTGGATCTGCTCAGAAACATGGAAGATAGAAAGATCAAGCTTGATGCGGCCACATACAGTATCATCATTGATAGTTTTTGCAAAGATGGGAGCCTTGACGATGCCCTCAACCTTTTCAATCAAATGGAAACCAAAGGTATCAAACCAAATGTCTTTACCTACAACTCTCTCATTGGAGGCTTTTGTAAAGCTGGGAGATGGGATGACGGCACACAGTTGCTGAGGGATATGATTACAAGAGAAATCCCCCCGGACGTCATCACTTTCAGTGTGTTGATTGATAGTCTTGTGAAAGTGGGAAAGCTAAATGAGGCTAATGAATTGTACAATGAGATGATCGCAAGAGGCATATATCCTAATACCATTACATATACTTCTTTGATACTTGGGTTGTGCAACGAAAAGCGCTTAGATGAAGCCAGCCAGATGATGGACTTGATGGTTAGCAAGGGATGCGATCCTGATATTTGGACTTACAGTATTCTTATAAATGGATATTGTAAGGCTAAACTGGTTGATGAAGGTATGAGACTTTTCCGCAAAATGTCTCTGATAGGAGTGGTCGCCGATACAGTCACTTATAGCACTCTCATCTAAGGCTTTTGTCAATCGGGAAAACTTAATGCTGCCAAAGAACTCTTCCAAGAGATGGTTTCTCAGGGTGTTCATCCCAATATTATGACTTATGGTATTTTGCTGGATGGGTTGTGTGACAATGGAGAACTAGACAAGGCTTTGGATACTTGTCAAATGCACAACAGTAAGATGCAACTTGACATTGGTGTCTATAATATCATCATTCACGGGATGTGCATGTAAAACATGATTTTACATGAACCCTAAGATCTTTAACATCTAGACTAATCACATAATAGAACTATAAGAAAGATTTGTGAAATACCTCGATTTATGGTTGCGGAAATCTTCTTGAACGGTTTCGGTTATAGAATATGAGTGCTTGATCTTTAAGTTGGACTTAAGCTTGCTCTCCATAAGATGATATCTTGATCTTTAAGGTTGAAAGTTAGTACTTCTCTCCCCTTGCCTGCAAACCTCTCTTTCTATATGTTTCACTTTAGATTTTCTTCATGTGTCTTTGTGATGGTCCAAAGGGCACTATTTATAGGTGGGGAGAGGGACCTAGCTTCCTCATCAAATTTTGATTACTTCTTCACCAAGTCTTTCTTACTTCCTTGGCAAATTTCATCCTCTAATCTCAACCATAAATCAAAGTTGAGCAATGACAAGTGTATTAGATTTCTAGAACATTTTTCCTTTGATGCATTGAACTTAATTCAAATGCCTTCTTACATTGACACATATTTTTCAGGAGTCACAATATGAGAATCCATCTAGGACATGAATCACTTGTCCATTAGTTAAGTCATTAGGAAGTTAAACTCCTTTAGCTACCAATTTTATTGGTTACTAAATGCTCTTAAGGTTAACAATTTCAATAAAAAATAGATTTAACATAAGACCACATCATGGACAAGAAATATTCATTCATATACATTCATGTATATATAATATTTCTTACATTCTCCCACTTGGTCGTTGGTATAATCTATTAAGATTTCTTATTGAAAATTATAATGTCGACTTTATTTGTTAAACTGTTGCCTTTATTTGGTCATCATAAGTGTCTTACCTAATCTAGCAAACAATGAGAGTCATGGCGGGCACATATTATTTTGCAACATGATTCCTTCCATGCACGACTACATTGCTTACTATCATAGTTAGACCATAAGTAGGATTTATCGTAATGGTCATGTTTATGTCTTTTTTATTGAATTATTCTGTTATCAGTAATCCAACAACGATAATGTGTACACACTTTGGAAACAGAATATAAAAGGTTCAAAAGTCACTAAGAGCTCATATATTGTCAAAACAGTAAGAGCTCATATATCCATTAGACCCATAATTTCTAGATTTTTAGTAATGTCTTTGGATATAAAACTTTCGTAAATATGTCTGTGACTATAACTTAAATGCATATATGCATAATGACAAACTTTTCTCTTTTGAAATCTTTCTTTAATGACATTTATCAATCTTAATGTCCATATACTCGGAACCTTTAGATATCATGTTTTTCTTACAAATATGATTGTCTCTTTCATTATCACTTAAAGAGTCGAACACTTACGGACTCAAATTCAAAGATAATTTTGCAATCATAAGTAACTTTATAAAAGCCTCATAATATTGCCACATACTCAGAAAATTTGTTGGACGTTTAAAGCAATTACAATTATTATCCTTTCCATAAGGTATCTCATTTGATGAAATACACATTGATAAAAGTGTAATGCTTGGAAACATTATGTCCACCAAAACCTGAGTTTGAAAACCCAACCACCTGTGGGTGTGTTGATTTCTTATATGTGAGCAATTGACTCCTTGTTTTCTTTAAATATCTCAAAATTATTTTTCAACATTTCATTTCTTTACGTTCCATTTCATTATGCGGATATTGCTTAAGATCACACTTTTCATATTTCTGCATAGAAACATACTAGAAGAACACATTATCATGTCATATTTCCCAAGAACTTTGTCAATATATGCTTTCTGAGACAACTCTAGACCTCTAAATGATCTTTCATGGAAAATTTTAATCCATTCATATCTTTGTCAATATAAGTTGTCTCGTTCATATCTTTCATTGCAAAGTTTTACAAAGATAATTATTGGTCACGTTTAATAGACCAAAATCACTTCTGGCCAATAAGTTATCAATATACATAACCAAAAATATGAACTTACTCCTACCGATCTTGAGGTTTGTACATGGATCTCTAAATATTCTCTTTGAAACCGAATTTCGTAATGGTTTCATCAAATTTTAAATACCATGTCTCAAGCTTTGTTTCCGTTCATAAATTTGTTACATTAGTTTGTAGACCATGTCTTTCTCTGTGCTTCGATTATGAAGCCTTTAGGTTGATGCATACAGACTTCTTTTAAGTCACCATTAAGAAAGGCAATTCCTTCATACATTATGGAATTCATTATCGTACTGAGATACCAAGGCCATGATAATTCTTACAGTCTTTTATAGACTCTGTCTAATCGATGCCTTATTTCCTATTGAAATCTTTAGCAACAAGTCATGCTTTATGTTGTTCAATATTTATATTATATTCGAGTTTGGTCTTACAGATCCACTTACACTCAAATAGTTTATTTCTAAAATTAATTGAACGACTTCCCAAACTTCACTTTCAGCCACCGAGTTCACGTTATCCCTTATGGCATCGATTCATTAATCAGAATTAACATCTCTTACGGCTCTCAATAAGAAACCAAATCTTTAATATTCAATTCTTCAGATTCTACTTGACAAAATACTTATTGGAAATAGAAAGCCTACTCTTACAAGTAGATCTTCTTAATTCTTTTCCTCTTTAACATAATGTACTTAATCATTGTCGGTAACTTTTCATCATGGAGTATATGTCATTCATTGGGTTTTACTCATTGTAAACTTACAACATGATGATTTTCACCATTCATAATTTAGGGAAACTTATTGTTAACCCTAGTTTCTTAAATGACCATTTCCTTAAACTTTATTACTCCCACTAATGTTGTCAATTTTATAAAATCTGACATTATTGGTTTCTTTTATCAGGTATTATAGTTTGAACAATTTAACTTATATCTTTTAGATTTCCCAGGGTCACCTATAAAGAAACCAACTGATCATTCTGAAATCTAATTTCTTTTCATGTGGATTATATATATTCTTGCTTAATTGGAGATCGTCATACTTTGCGACGTCCATACTAGGTTAGCAACACTTATGCAGTTCAAAAGGCAACTTGAGAACCGCTTTTCTGGTAACCTCATTCAAGAATTAGATTGCATTACCGAATGCATCTATCCACAATAATATAAGTAAATTTTCATAAATAAAACCATTTATATAAAAATACGGTTATGTCGTTCAACCACATCATTATGCCATAGAGATCCAGGCTGTGTACTGATATAAGTCTTAATTTTTCGGAGAAAATTTGGCAAAAATTCCGAGACATTGTCTCTTTTCATCATACTTACCATAAATTCATTACCTTATGATTTTCAGTTTTATATCCTATTGTCTCTCTACTTTAATTATGAATACTTGTAATGTATTCAAAATTGAGACTTTCATGCAATAGATATATTCATACACATAACATTAATGTGAATAATCATTAATATAGGTAACTAAATACTTTTCATCTCCAAAAGATAAAACATCAAAGGGTCTACAAATATTTGTATGTATTGTTTCAAGAAGCTTTGTATTTCTTGTGGCTCATTTATTAGTGTATTTTGTTTATCCTTAATGCAATCTACACACATTTATTGTTGGTAAATAAAGATTTAGAATAATTCCTTCTTTTACAAACCTTTAAACTCTTTTATTACAAATATATTCAACTATTTTATGCCACAAGAGATTCTTACAACTAGTACATGATTATGCTTTAGTTTCCCTTTAATGTGCAAAACTAGATGTGTTTTAAAAAGTTGATCAGCCATGTTACTTAATATAGGCCATCAACTAATATTCTTGAACCAATTCAATATGAGTTCAAGAATAAATTAAAACAACAATCTCTTTAATTCGATTTAAAAGAAAAACCCACTTATCAAGTTTTCTTAATAAAACTAAAACTTATGAAAATAGATGGAACATAAAATGTTTGGAATGAATCCAAACAAAATCCACTATTCATAATGAGGAGTGCCAATAGCTTCAGCTATCACTTTTCTCTAATTCTCATAAGTACTTAGTTTACACTTGAAAATACAATTTTAATCATAAATAAATCATGCACAAAATTAATTACATGTACATTAACACTATTCTCCATCCACCAAGTTTTAAAAGAAATATTATAAGAAAAGATTCAAAAATCCTTATGGAACTTAAAATGCTACATTTCTTTTCGAATTATTTTCTTCTTTTATCGCAATCTTTATGAAATATTTCAGACATTTTCATCTGTCATCTTTCTTTGCCGTTTCCTCTCATTTACTTGATATCCATTATTGGTAGTGGTCTTTTATGACTTACTTAAGTTTAGCTTCTTGAACATAATAGACAACTTTAATACCTTTACGGTCAAGCCTATCCTCTTATTGAACCATTTATATTAGTCAATTCATTCAACATCCATCTTACATACATGGTGTTATAATTATTTTGGAAAGGTTCATTTCGAGAAGTCGGCTAATTTAGGATAAATTGGACAAGAAATGAATCTTCCACACTCATTCCTAACTTCTTTAACTTAGCCGAAATATATGTCATTTCAATGCAAAATTCATACATAGACCTTATGTCATTATTCTTTATGGTTATAAGGTTTGCCATAAGTTTCCCAACTGGGGATTTGGATGCAATCTTAAACCGTTATTCTATACATTTATAGCTTTTCTAGCCGTTATATGGAAAATTTTAATATTCATAATTATTGTCATCTCAAGATCATAATTCCCAGTCTATTCAATTTCACCAAAACTTTATGGAAATTCTTTTCGTTCTAAGTACTATCTACTCATTATTGAACTTGACTCATTATTGCGGAGTGCCAAATTCAAGTATAGTACACTTAATATGAACTTAACTTTCTCATTCATTCCGAGAAGTCGGTTCCGTTAAGGACTTGAATAGACGAGACTTTACATGAGAATCTTTTATAAAATTTATAATTTTGAGATACACAAGTTTAAATTAGGCTTTTAAACATAATTAACACATATACTTATATTGAATACTTATGCCAAGAAATTATGGTACTCATGTGGGTAGCAACCATATTTTCATCAATAATCATAGTATTCGGAAAATATTTATGAGTGATATATCGAATTACTCGGACTAAGTCATCTGTGGATATACTTTGTCCTCACATTACAAACACTGTATAAGTCATATGATCGTATTTTGTGTTCATAGTCTACCTGTGGGTAACTATTTACTACACAAAACCATCAATGCTTATTTGAACAATAATTTTTCATTTCGCAAATCATTTTAGGATAAAGTCACTGTGGTGATATCTTTATCCTAATTTTGATCTTTATATGAAAATATCATTTTATAAAAATCATGCATAAATTACTTATTTTAATTTCTATATGATTTATGTATAGAAAATTTTATGCATCGATTATTTCTTTTTTCAGAGATCGAAATAGAATACATACATATTATGTATGATTCAAGATTTCCGAAAAATCTCATCGGTTTTATACTGAAACTTAAACATTACTTTAGATCAAATTTTTTATCACTTAAGAATTGATCTACTTTCATTCTTTAAAACATAAAATCTATTACACTTTCCGGATTAGCTAGATGTTTATAACCATTAGCTCTGATACAACATGTAAAACATGATTTTACATGAACCATAAGATCTTTAACATCTAGAATAATCACATAATAGAACTATAAGAAAGATTTGCGTAATACCTCGATTTATGGTTGCGGAATTCTTCTTGAACGGTTTCGGTTATAGAAGATGAGTGCTTGGTCTTTAAGTTGGACTTAAGCTTGCTCTCCATAAGATGATACCTTGATCTTTAAGGTTGAAAGTTAGTATTTCTCTCCCCTTGCCTACAAACCTCTCTTTCTATGTGTTTCACTTTAGATTTTCTTCATGTGTCTTTGTGATGGTCCAAAGGGCACTATTTATAGGTAGGGAGAGGGACCTAACTTCCTCATCAAATTTTGATTACTTCTTCACCAAGTCTTTCTTACTTCCTTGGCAAGTTTCATCCTCTAATCTCAACCATCCATCAAAGTAGCAATGACAAGTGTATTAGATTTCTAGAACATTTTTCCTTTGATGTATTAAACTTAATTCAAATGCCTTCTTACATTGACACATGTTTTTCATGAGTCACACTATGAGAATCCTTCTAGAACATGAATCACTTGTCCATTAGTTAAGTCATTAGGAAGTTAAACTCCTTTAGCTACCAATTTTATTGGTTACCAAATGCTCTTAATTAAGGTTAACAATTTCAATAAGAAATAGATTTAACATAAGACCACATCATGAACAAGAAATATTCATTCATATACATTCATGTATATATAATATTTCTTACAGTGCAATGCAAGTAGAGTCATTGATGCTTGGGATCTATTCTGTAGCCTCCCTCTCATAGGAGTGAAGCCTGATGTTAAAACATACACTGTAATGATTGGAGGACTATGTAGAAAAAGCTCGATGTCTGAAGTGGATGCATTGTTTAGAAAGATGGGAGAGGATGGGATTACGCCAGATGATTGTACGTACAACACACTCATCCGAGCTCATCTCCGAGGTGGTGGTGACTTAGCCACATCAGCTATACTTGTAACGTTCTGAACAAATCTGTTAACACTTTACTTAGTTTTGGAAATTGGCTTTTCGGTACATGTTTCTGCATTGAAACAAAACCTTACATGATCTGTTCTAGATGTCTTTCTCTTTGGTGGACTTGAAATTTGAAACATAAGAATAGGTTGATGATATAGACGGCACATTGTTGTTTTGCTCACTTTCTTAGAATCTGAACCTGTAGAGAGAATGCTCCCTCCAATTCTCTCTTGATTTGTTCAGTCAAGGCGGTCACGAAGAACTAGCCGAGAAACTTGGATACTAAGATGCTCCGAGTATGGGTATTATCGCAGGGACTGTAATAAAAAATATGGCATTTTACGGTTATGACTTACAATTATATGTGAATTTATAGGAATATAAATTTATTTAGTTTGCATTTAATTTGATTTTAGTGATATGATGGAGGAGCTGTGAAGAATTCAGTCGTAATAACATAATGGCAATGCCATAAATATAGTGTGAAATTTCATGGGTGATAATGAGAGTGAGAAGCAGAAGAGAGAAAAAGAGAGGGTTCAGAAGAAGCAATTCCTAAGGATATAGATAGTGTTAAGAGTCAAACTGATGATAAAAGCTACTCAAAAGGTTCAGAAAAATCTGAAAGGTTTCTGGAACCTTTGGCCCCAACTCCTCCACATCCAGTGAGTGCTGCACTACCGTTGCCACAGCCACTTCCAATGACTGATACCTAGCTTTATGTTCTATGGCTACACACAGTGGCGGATCTAGAATACTTTTTAATCAGGGGCACATACACAGAATTATAAATGGACTATATGATTTAAAGTTAAATACAATAATATATATTAGTCAAGTAAGAACCAAATTTTATTTTTAATTATTAAATCATGTTTTGTGAATCATCTTTTTGACCATAAGAAAATACTTCTGTATAAAAAAATCTAACACACACTAGATATAAAAATTAAATAAAAGTTATGTAATAGTTTCAAAAAGAGAGAGGAACAGATGTGTTTTTATAAGAATATTTATAGACAAAATAGATTACGAATAAAAGATGTTTCTAATACTATAGCTGGGAACCCGATAAAATGGCAAAAATAAAGGTTATACTAGATCTGTACCCGCTCAACCGCGCGGATGTTTCTTTTCGATTATGCTATATATATATATATATATATGCTATAGTAATCACATATATGAGATATGTAAATTTAATGATTTTCAAACAAAAAAATATTAGAGTATACTTGTTTTCATCAAATAAATTGTTTCAAACTTTCGCATGTATTTGTTTCTTCTTCTTTATTTTATTATTTGTTAGATTAGTATTTCATTATTGATTTTTTTTTGTCGACTTATTTCATTATTGAATAAATAAATAAAAATAGAACTTGGTAAAATATTATAATTTACAAAGATAGTGTAATATTTCACAAAATAAGATAGTTAAAAAACTAAACTGATAGCCTCATATATTAATATTATAAATAATTAATTAAACATTTAATTTATATGTATATATATTTATTTGGATCATTATTTAATTTTAACCATATATTAAATATTTCTTTAAATATTTCAGTAATAATAATTATACTTACATGTTGTAAAATGTTTAAAACCATCACATGTATTTATTTCTTCTTATTATATGTTTATATTATTTTATTTATATTTAGTTATTAAACACATGAATGAGAAGTCAAGACTTCTGTTTTAATATAATAGATTGACAAAAATATAATTTGGAAATTTTATAGATTATATGAATATTTAGTTATTAAACAAATTAATATGTACATGAAAAAACATATTTGATAATTATTTTGTATTTAATATATGTTAAATTTTTATATGTCCTTTAAAACTGGATTTCATTTTAGTAATAGCTTTAATTTCTTCATTTTACATAATATATTATTGTATATACAAAAATCTAAGATATATTTTTTATACATGTATTGTACTCTGTCATCATATTATATTTTTAACATATATATTTTATATGTATGAAAATAAAATTTATAATATATCAATTTAATATAACTTTATCATATGTAGTTAAATATAATAATTTTATTTTAACATGATTAATTATGATTATAAAGTAGATAAGTGTATGACAGAATTTTTATTTTAAATTTTATAAATACCAACTGTATATATATATATAGATATTTTAACTGTATATATATTATTGCATAATAATATTTAATTGCTAATTACGAAATTAGTGAAATATTTACATGCATTTTCTGAAAATTGATATATTGTTAAAATATTTAGATCAACATAATAATTTTCTTTTAATATGATTTATTTTAATTATATGATTGATAAAAAAATTGAATATTTATTTTTCATTTTGTAAATTTTAACTGAATATATTAGTTTATAGTAATATTTCAAAACTAATCACGAAATTAGTTTAAATATTTCATATAATTTTTGAAATATAAGTTCTGTTAAAATATTATTAAACATATTTTTCGAAATTTTAATATATGTATATGATTTAAATATAAGTTGGATTTTAGATATTGTTGTGAAATCCCTAGAATATTGAGATGTTATTGTGTTTTATATAATATTGGTTATAAATAATTGAATAATGTAATGTATTCTATTTAATATGAAGATTAATGATGATTGAAATGTAATGTGACCAACTCTAGTAGATAGTCCATTTTATAAAAAATCACACATGAATGAGAAGTCATGACTTCTGTTTTAATATAATAGATTAGTATATATGTAGAAAATGAAAGAATAAAAAGACAAATAGTGGGCAATCGAACCCTCTCTCCATGATATACGGGGCTGCGATGAACTCCACTGATCCAATTGACCGAAACATGCTATTGATACACAGGAATTCTATAGAATCAGTAGGGGGCACGTGACCCCATACTCATCAATGTGGGTCCGCCCCTGGCTACACAGGTCACCTTGCTTTCAGAGAATAGAAGCAGATGTGCAAATATATATATGAAAGCAATCAATGAGCTTAAAACAGAGACTTCTACTTTCAAGAGTAAGGACATGACTGTGCTTCACAGATTCCACTTGTATATAGAATCAATGCTTGAGAAACTAACAGATGAAACAAAGACCAGTGACAATAACAGAGAAGTGATGAAGATGTTACAATATGATTTTGTGGTGACATGAAAGATGTTTGAAATTTGGTTAGGTTCTAGCGAGATGTGAAGGGTTTCCTGAGGATAAACTTGATTCAAAAAGAATGGCTTCTGCATTGCACTTAAAGCTGCAATGTCTTTGTTTAAGCTATTCTATCTTTTCTGAATTCCATTATCAAATCCTAACGAAGTTTGAATGGTAAATCGTGGACCATATAAAAAGGAGGAATTCAAATTAGAAAAAAAAGGGAAATAGCCTAAACCGAAACATATTAAATTATCTTTTTTTGAGCAACGGGTAATTATATTGAAGCGATAAAGGAGAAGGGTTCGGCCCCGGGCTACAAATTAAACAGCAGAAAGGTAAAGACAATGGGCCTTAAGGGCCCGTTTAGCTAATGCATCAGTTTCTTCGTTCTGGAACGGGAGATGAACTGGAAGTTGATAGAACCAAATCGAAAAGCGAGAGCGGTGATATCCTGGAGAACACCGTAAATTTCCTTGATGTGGTTGTTGTTATTGATTGCTCCGATGAGCGTTGAGCAGTCTGAGAAGATTGTTGTTGAGTGAATTCCCATCTGAAGCATCCTGGCGTTCCGGAGGGCGAGTGATTCAGCCATGAGAGGGGAGGATACTGAGTCGAAAATTCGGGCTCCTGATTGCGTAAGAGGGTGGAGGTGCTTGTTTAAGATCCATGCGGCTCCGGATCGTTTTGAGGAAGCGTCCCAAACAGCATCCACAAAGCAAGGGTTGTCGGATTGAATCGGTTGCTGTGCAATAGGGGTTCAGAGAGGTGGGTGGGGATTTCCTTCTTTCTTGAATACTGATTGGGCTTGATTTCATTCTAGAGCTGCTGACAATCCCATTGTTGCTATTCCCACAGGACGACTTGTCTTATCCTCAAAAAGGAGTTTGTTTCTGGCTACCTAGAGACTCCAGAGGATCCACGGGAGGATCGGCTCTCGAATTCCAGTCGAGGGGAGACAGATTACTTGACGATAGTTGGTCAAGACGGCTTTAAGTTGTTAGTCTTCAGCTTGGTGAACTGGTGACTTAAGTGGGACATGGTTCAGACCTCTTTAGCAAAGGAACAAAGGAAGAATGTGTGCAAAGGTGTTTCTTCCTCTTTGCAGCGTGGGCAGAGAGCAGCTGAGCTCATACCCTTTCGTTGAAGCTCACTTCCAATTGGTAATGCTCCTTGTAAAACTGACCAAAGAAAGAGCTTGAGTTTTGGACTCGTTTTAACTGACCAAATATCCTTATACCAGTTGAAGTCAGTTTCAGGTTGGATGATGGGAGTAGCCTGAACTTGTAAGTTGTAACCAGATTTGGTGGAGTAGAGACCCGACTTGAGGGGGAGCCAGACGTAGGAGTCCTCCGCTCCAGTCTTACTTGGTTTTAAGCATTGAATTTGCTCACTGAAGTCAGGTAGGAACTGATCAATTTTAGCCTTGTTCCATTGTAGATCGCTTGTGAGAAAGTCTGAGACTCTCAGATCGAGCGCAGATTCATGAATAGGTCCTAGGGGCGTGAGTCGGTGTTCAGTGGAGATCCATGAGTCTCTCTGTGGGAACCGAAATTCGCACCGTCAAATATTGTTAAGTAAAATCGTAGGAAAACTAAGTTGACCTAGTTTTCCCCGAGGATCCCGGCTATCTGCTGGGCCACGCACGACAAAGTTAAAAAAGGCTAGGTTGAAAATAAATGCGTAAAATAAGAGAGCAAAAGAGAAAGAATTTTATTTCCGAATTCGCGGAGAGCGTTGGAACAATAGGTCGAGATCGCGGCCGTAAGAGCTGTCGATCGTAGCTAGTCTTGAAACCCTAGATCTAACCTAATTGAGTCGCAGCTCGCTAAAAAGGAAATAAACGCCTAAGTTCTAAGTTGCTCTGAGAGTAGTTTTTCTTGTGATTTTCGGATCCCCCTTCCTCTGCTCCTAGACTTGCTTATATACTCCCATATGACGGTCTATTCTTGACGGGCTGGCGCGAGCTGGGCTTTTTCCATTTTCGTCGGCCTTCATGTTTATCGGGAAAGTTGACATTTATCTTTTCGGAAACTTGATGTTTATCTTTTTGGAAGTTTGACATTTATCCTGTTTTGGGAAGATAATCGCAAACTGTCGCATCTATCTTTTTAGAAAATCGTAAAATGGTTATCCGATCATGTTTGGTCCTCGTTGGGCCGTACCTCAGATTTCTGCTATTTGTACGATTTCCTCGAGAGAACGTTCCTACTCAGACATTGGATCTTTCGGAAGATCTTCGGCTCTTTTATGCGGCAAATGGTGTTTTTAGATAACCGTTGCCGCTTTTTACGAAGTTCTCCCATCCGTTGACGTCTTACGGGTTTTCCGAAGGCTAGGAGAAAGAAAAAGGAGTTTGGTTTGCGGGATTTCAGAAAGTCGCAAAACTTCGATTTCTGGCGGTTTGAGAACTTGGAACTTACGCACGAAGACTAGCTGTCCGATAACTCGAGCTAGAATGGCGCTAGGCGCCCGACGCCTAGAGGCAGCACGGGCGCTAGGCGCCCGGCGCCTAGAGGCAGCACGGGCGCTAGGCGCCCGGCGCCTAGAGGCGGCTTCGGGCGCTAGGCGCCCGGCGCCTAGAGGCAGCACGGGCGCTAGGCGCCCGGCGCCTAGAGGCGGCTTCGGGCGCTAGGCGGCTTCGGGCGCTAGGCGCCCGGCGCCTAGAGGCGGCTTCGGGCGCTAGGCGGCTTCGGGCGCTAGGCGCCCGGCGCCTAGAGGCAGCACGGGCGCTAGGCGCCCGGCGCCTAGAGGCGGCTTCGGGCGCTAGGCGCCCGGCGCCTAGAGGCAGCACGGGCGCTAGGCGCCCGGCGCCTAGAGGCAGCACGGGCGCTAGGCGCCCGGCGCCTAGAGGCAGCTCGGGCGCCTAGAGGCAGCACGGGTGCTAGGCGCCCGGCGCCTAGAGGCAGCACGGGCGCTAGGCGCCCGGCGCCTAGAGGCAGCACGGGCGCTAGGCGCCCGGCGCCTAGAGGCAGCACGGGCGCTAGGCGCCCGGCGCCTAGAAGCAGCCCAGGGTCGTCGCTCATTTCTTTCGGCTCGTACGAGTTTTTTTGCGTTCTTTTTACTTCTCGGAGATTTTTATCGTGTAGAGAATGTTTCTAATCGTTGATTTCGGAATGTCTTAACATTTTCCTGAGTTTTCTAGAATGAAACTTATTCTCCTAACGCTTCTCTAACATCTTTCGTATTTTGTCCGAACTTTTCGGACATCGATTTCGTCTTGACCGATTTTGACCCCAACAGTTAGCCCCCCAGCTAGCTAGGAGCCGTAGCGGTCTTAGGTCCTAGCTTGCTGTATGGTTTGTGAGGAAAGTATGGAGACGAAATCGTGCCGAAGGTCGGGGTAAATAGTAAAATTCATGCCTATAAAGACTTGTGAATCCTTTACCATTCTTATTTCACCCAAGAATCCTAAGTTAATTTCTCCCTCAAAGATTCTCTCTCTACCTTTAAGAAAAGAATGACTTGAAGATCAAAATCCTCGAGGAGACAGTCTCGCTCTCCTTCAGACAGTTTCCACGCCGAGGAGGAAGCTCCAAAGCCCGAGGTTTCAGAGGTTGAGAGGAACGCGTACTGTGACGCTGTCTTTGGTTCTGATCCCCCTCTTCCCGTGATTCCGATTCCCCGGCGTCCTGTGAAGGCGCGTGTGGAAGCTGATTCACCGAGCGAGGTATCTCCCGAGTATCTTGGAATTCTTCGAAAGTTCTATAACGTTCCGGAGAAAGTCGTGTTTCGCATTTCCCTTGGGGATGAGAGTCCGGAGCACCCTCCGGAGGGTTACTTTACTTGTTACGAGGCATTCCTGATGCAATGTCGATTATGGTTCCCGATCCCCGGGGTCATCGTCCAAGCTCTCGACCGTTTCGGAATTTCAATCAGCCAGTTGAACGTGCCGGCTCTAGAGAGCTGGCTTGGCGTTGTGATTCTGAGCTACGAGTTAGGAATGGATCTTAGCCCTTCGGACTTTGAAGGGCTGTGGCTTTCCAAGAGCGTGAGAACCAATGGAATATTTGCCATGAAATCGAGGACTGATCACTCGGTAATTCGTGGACTTACCTCGCACGCTAAGGATTCTGTTGATCGTTTCTTTTTTGTGAGGATAGATGGAGAATCTGTCGAGGAGGGCTTTCTCCATCTATTCCCGACGGAGTGGTTGTACCGACGTGGTAAGATTATCGTAAGAAATCGAAAGGCGAACTCTGAATGCATATATGCCCCCCTTTTTTTTATCGCAGAGAACAGGTGTCTTACGCACGTCCCTTCCGATCTTACCGTCAAGAGAGACATATTCAGGTCAAGGGCCTGTTCTTGGGATTCTTTCGATCTCGACCGGATTCGAAAGGCGGTCGTGCTTCACCGATCGCGAGGCGGTACGCGACCTCTCATCAATGATGGATCCTTCGTGTTTGCTCCTCCGAGGCGGAGGGGGAAATCTTCGAAGGGCAAAGGGATCGCTTTCGAGGCCTCGTCAGAAAACAACGAGCCGTCGAGGTACGATCCCGACTTTGTCGCAGAGAGCGGGGGTGCTTCCGGTCCGAACCCTCCTCCAAATGACTTCTTTGATGAGCTCCCCCCGGCTTTTACCCGTGACGAGTCTTTGGACAACGAGGAGAGGGACAAGGTGACAGCGGAAGGCGCTCGTTTGGTCAACGAGGTTTGTCTCCGACACTTAAGCAAATTCTTCCTATCCTTTTTCTTGACCTTAACTTTTTTGCAGGCCGTGAGAGTATGGAATGCGTCAATCGACGGAAGTTTCCGCACTGCTCGATTGGCCCGCTTCAAAGCGGAGGAGACCGAAAGGGAGTTTGTCAAGTATCGGTTGGAGGTTGAGGAGCGAAACCGTCGGCAAGCCGAGGTCCAGGCTCGAGCCCTCGTCCGTGCAGAGAGGAGAAGATGGAGAAGAGCCGCTGCCGAGATGAATCGACGGGCGGAAATCTTTTCTACCGAATTCGAGGCGTACAAAGAAGCTCAGGACTTTGTAGGTGACTTTCGCGAGTGTCGCGGTTCGGTGGGTACTCTTCACAAGGTGCAGCGTGAGGGTTTCTCGCTTTCCAGCGAACTTGCCGCGATGGATGGTTCGATGAGAGTATGTGCTAACGCCGAATCCTCTGTTCCTCCGATCGAAGAAAGAATTCGAGAATTGTGGAATCCTATTCAAGTCTCGGAAGATACAGCGGATGCCGGTGCAGATGCGAATGCAGGTGACGGGGGCGAAGAGGTCGACCAGCCCAATTCCTCGTATGGGATAACTTTTTCTGATTGTCTTGCATTTGATTATAATTTGTAATAAGCCAAGTGGGGCTGTTTGTATGTGTTGCGACCCTTAGGAGGTTGCGTGACTTTATGTTTTTCGGGATCGGCCGTTGGTGGCCTTTGAATCCTTATTATGAATGCTTTATGAATTATGCGTTTTGATTTATACTTTCGCCAAGTGTTGAGGACTTTGAATACGCGTAGTCACTTCGTATTCGAGCTTTTTTTTGTCGCTTTACCTGCAGGTTACTTTGTAGCGAACGTTAGGTTTATAAGCGATAAGAGGCAAGTTTTGGGATCTCGTATGCTGGATACTTATGCCTATGAGATGTTTTAGATACCAGCAAGGCTGGGTTTAGGGCAAGACCTAGGTCTAATTTCGGACTGAAGCTATGCGATGACAAATCGGCTTTTCGTTTTGCTTGTTTGCGATTTCGACCTGACTCGTACCGTTTTAGAATCCGCGAAGTGCTTATCGGCTTATATGATTCGTTTGGGTACGAGTCGAGCTACTTCCTTTACGAAGAGCTAACCAAAATTTGGATTTCTTGTATAGCGCGCTATGATATCCTTGTCGGATGCGAAAGGACTTCGTTGGAAGCCAGACTGCGAATTTGATTTGAGTGAAACGTTTCTATGTTTTTCCGTCGGGGCCAATCGACGGAATGTGATTTTTAGAGTCGCGGAAAGACTGTTTGACAGAGTTTTTGGAGGAGAGTATAGAATCGAAACTGGTCAGGAACTTGCGACGTCTCGCGTTCCTTAAAGATACGATTTTCGTTTTCCGTAATATTTGTGCCTTTGATAAGCGTTCGAATTTAAGACTGTAAAAAGTTTCAAGAATGTAGAATACATGTAGAGAATATTTTCGCGGGAGTAAAAGATTATTTGTTCCCATCTCCCCCCCCCCTTTTTGGTGGGGGGGATAGCTGAACTCGTCGGGTTTCGACGAGCTGCCTACGTACCTCTTGCGAGGATCAAGCCATCTCGTAGTTCTGCTTATATCGCGGATGTTATTACTCAACGACTTCCGGCGCTTCGACTGTCTTAGTTAAGTCGGTATCCGCGTCGGGGGTTGGGTCATCCGTTCCGTCGGCGATGGACTCGGGGATTTGCTTATCGTCCTGAGTCGTGGCCTTTTTGGACGAATCCGAGTCGTCCTTTGCCGAGTTCTCGGAGATACTCGGATGCTTCTTAGTTCGCTTCAGGTTAGCCGCTGGGGCGTTCCGATTGCTGCGCAATTGATGTTCAGCCAGGAAGCAGAGTCGCGACTGTTTTTGGCTTCCCCAGATGACCGCCGTTCCAGTTGGTGTTGGAAACTTGACGCTGAGATGGTAAGTGGATGGGACTGCCTTCATGGCGTTTATCCAAGGAATCCCCATTATGGCGTTGTAGATAGCCGGGTTATCCACTACCGCGAATTCAACGATCTTTGTGACTTCTTTCGCCATGACTGGGAGCCTGATCTTTCCGAGGGTCATGGAGGTGACGCCCGAGAATCCAGTCAACGGTCTCGGTTCTGGGATGACTTCTCCGAGGGGTATCTTCATCCTTTGGAGAGTATCGCGGAACATGATGTTGACCGTGCTTCCTGTGTCGATGAGGATGCGGCCGACTTCGAGATCTTGAATCACCAAGTCGATGACCAGAGGATCGTAGTGGGGTTTATCGAGTCCGGCCGTATCCTGTTCCTCGAAGACGATCGCGTGATTGGGAACGTCGTCTTCTGGGCACCATCCGGGACTTGTTTCGGCTTTCCGTCCATAGGCTTTGATCGACGAAACAGAGTCCTGGTAGAAGTGCGATCCTCCGATGATCATGTTGATCCTCTGGCAATTGTTGTTGTTTCCTTCGCCATCTTGCCTTCGTCCGCGTTTTTCGCCCGATTGAGTTCCAGGAGCGTTATTCTCGGGATTGGCTCCGTCGGTCTTCGGCGGACGGTCGGAATCTAAGAGCAGGTCTTTCACGCTTCTCACCGTTGCTAGCTCGCCGGCGAGCAGCTTTGTAATGAGTCTGGCGCCGAGAACTTTGCAATTGGCGGTAGAGTGACCTCTCGTCTGGTGGAACTCGCAGCTGGAGTTGTCCTTGTACGAGTTCCGCGTCCAAGTGTTTCCGGCGGTCCTCCCTTGCTCGGAGTTGACGGCGTAATTATGCTCGCCTTGGACGTCTTCTCCCTCGTGATGGACGTACTTGTCGTTACGTGAGGTTTTCTTCTTGCCGGACGCTTTCTGCGGTCCGTGCTTTTGCGCCAGGACTTTCATCTCTTCTTCCATGATGATGAAATCCGTCGCTTTGTGGAGAGTGTCCTGGATGGTGCGCGGTCTCTCCAGAGAAATCCACTTTCGGAATTTCGACTTGTACCAGAGGTTTTTCCTCAGGGCGTCGATGGCGACTCTATCGCTGAGGCCTGTTACCCTGGACATTACGAGTTTGAACCTCTTTATTGTTGGGGTCAAAAACGGTTCTCTCGTGAAGTAAGAAAGAAGCAAGATCGTCTCCGCGTCTTACAGGCTGGGGGGCTAACTGTTGGGGTCAAAAATGGTTCTCTCGAAATCAACGGCTAAAACTATTTTATCATGCGCGGACTTTCCATAAAATAAGCGTCGAGAGCAAGACAAGTCGTATAGCTTAAAGAAGCCCTCGCCGAGACGCACGTGATGGTCCTAGCCGCCCGTGATGGTCCTAGCTTCGACGATAAAATCAAGAAGAACCGAGAGACATTAGGTCCGTAGCTAAGATGACACGACCATACGAAATTATATGGAAGAAACGGGAAGTAATCTAAGTTTGGACAGACCGAACGACAAAGAATTCGCCTTGAAAATTCAAAGAGCCCGTTCTCTCAAACCGTGAGGACCCAGAAAACGAGTAAGATATCAAATCGAAGCCCTCGCCGAGACGCACGTGATGCCTCTAGGCGCAGGGCGCCTAGCGTCCGTGCTGCCTCTAGGCGCCGGGCGCCTAGCGCCCGTGCTGCCTCTAGGCGCCGGGCGCCTAGCGCCCGTGCTGCCTCTAGGCGCCGGGCGCCTAGCACCCGTGCTGCCTCTAGGCGCCGGGCGCCTAGCGCCCGTGCTGCCTCTAGGCGCCGGGCGCCTAGCGCCCGTGCTGCCTCTAGGCGCCGGGCGCCTAGCGCCTGTGCTGCCTCTAGGCATCGGGCGCCTAGCGCCCGTGCTGGTCCTAGCCGCCCGTGATGGTCCTAGCCGCCGGGAAACTTCAAAGAGCCCGTTCTCTCAAACCGTGAGGACCCAGAAAACGAGTAAGATATCAAATCGAAGCCCTCGCCGAAACGCACGTGATGCCTCTAGGCGCCGGGCGCCTAGCGCCCGTGCTGCCTCTAGGCGCCGGGCGCCTAGCGCCCGTGCTGCCTCTAGGCGCCGGGCGCCTAGCGCCCGTGCTGCCTCTAGGCGCCGGGCGCCTAGCGCCCGTGCTGCCTCTAGGCGCCGGGCGCCTAGCGCCCGTGCTGCCTCTAGGCGCCGGGCGCCTAGCGCCCGTGCTGCCCGTAGGCGCCGGGCGCCTAGCGCCCGTGCTGCCCGTAGGCGCCGGGCGCCTAGCGCCCGTGCTGCCCCTAGGCGTCGGGCGCCTAGCGCCCGTGCTGGCTCGGGTCTTCGAGCGACAATCTTCCGTGCACAAGTCCTAGGCCCCGGCCGTCAGAAGTCTGTACTTTGAATCTTTCCCGAGTCCTCGCGGAATGAATCATTGACATTCCGCGTACAAAACTCTCGTTCATACTCCAAACTAAGATCGTCGGAAACACTTCGGAAACTCGTAAGGTATCAACGGAAAGGAAGATCTTAAATTCTTCGTACGAAACAGTGATGGTTATCCTAAGACACCACTCATCTCAATTCTACGAAGGAATGAAGATCTTCCGAAGAAATCGTAAAAAACCGCAGAAGTCCTAGAGACGGCCCGAAAGGGACCAAACGCGATCGGACAGTCCGTTTACGATTATCTGAGATAGATACGACGATTTACGTTTATCTTTACATAACAAGATAAATGCTAAATTTCCAAAAGGATAAATGTCAAGTTTCCCGAAGATAAATGTCAAGTTTCCCGATAAACATGAAGTCCGACGAAAATGGAAAAAGCCCGCTTCGCGGCCCAAAAGGAGAATAGACCGTCATAAGAAGGAGTATATAAAGGAGCTTTGGGAGAGAAGGAAAAGGGGAGAGCGAAAATCATTGAGAGACTGAGAGAGCAGACCCGAGATTTTAGACTGAGGGAACTTAGAACTTAGGTGGTTAGACTAGCAAGGCATGGCCTAGGACGTCTGGCCGCCTCTCGTTCTACCTTCATCTTGTCCGCAGACTTCTGTTCCTTCGGAAGAAACTAACAAACCTTTTACTCAAAGTTCCGCACATAGAAACCCTAGGCGTTATTCTCGACACGCCCGTTTCTATGACAAACGCTCATACTAGACGAACTCCGCCAGGCAGTTCGATCTCTTGTTCAAATCTTTCTAACTGAACTACGTCCGACTTGATCCTCGAAAGGGGTACGTAGGCAGCCTTCCTTAAGGTCCAGTCCCAACTCTTAACAAAACCCTTTTTGTACGATTTTCGTCTTTTGTTATCCTTCCATATCTTCCGCACTTGTTCGGTCACTTGTCGTTGGCTGTCGCAGAGAATCCGGGCCTTCAGGGAAAGTCGGGTTAACTTGGCTTTCCTCCGTTTTTACTTAACAAAATCGACAGTGCAAATTTCGGTTCCCACAGTTTGGCGCTAGAAGGAGGGGAGGACGGATTACTCTTACTCTTACGGCCGCAAAACGCTTGATCAAAGCAATATCTGGAAATGTGAAAGACAAACTCGCAGCTCACATCGACGCTGGTAAAACAACTTCAGCAGTGACTGCTCCTACGACCAACGCTTATGCAAACGGTTATCTAAGATTATCATCTTACGGACAAACGACCCGAGAACGGACCATCCCGACCAAGTTCGGGTCCTATCAACCATGCACCCCCGTCCAAGTTCCTGCAACACGGTCCTCGGGTCCATGGACACAACCCTCCTCATTTGAGATTATCGAAGAAAGACTTCGGGAAAATTCAAAAAATGACTTGGTAGTCGAGACGGATTCCTGCCTGTCGTATACAACGGCTATGGTTAGCTTGAACACCAGTTGCCTTAACTATACGGGGAATTGAAATCCTTTCGGAAAAACCAGCGTCACATCAACGGCTTATTCTAAAGAAAAATCGTAAAAACGTCTAAGTCCCAAGACGGCCCAAAAGGGGCCCGAATCACGGCTAAACGACCCACATACGATTCTAGAGTAGGATCGAGTAGAGTTTCAACTGGAAATGTTTTTTAGAATTTCCCGAAAAAATAAAGACTTGTTCTCCTGGAAATCGCAAAGAAACCCCAGATTACTCGTGAAACAGAAAGCACGACTGATCAGGTTACCAATCAGCGTTTCTAATGCTAAAATTCGATAACATTTTACGAAACACCTTTCGTAAAATAAAATCTCGAATATATTTCACGAGACGGTTTTTGCATGATTAAACTCGACAACATTTTACAAAACAGTTTCCGTAAAATTAACTCGACAACATTTTGTGAAATAACTCTCGTTCTAAGAAACAATTCCTTGCTGGGATCATGATGGAATCGATGTCCAAAAGTCTCGGAAAAACAATTAGAGAAACCTCGAGAGACTAAGTGTCGATCGAGAAACCTTAAAAAAAAAACCGGGAAAAACAGGCAGTTCCCGCAAGGAAGCACAGTCCCGGGCGGCTAGCACGCCCGTGCTGCCCGTAGGCGCCGGGCGCCTAGCGCCCACGCTGCCCCTAGGCGCCGGGCGCCTAGCGTCCGTGCTGCCTCTAGGCGCCGGGCGCCTAGCGCCCGTGCTGCCTCTAGGCGCCGGGCGCCTAGCGCCCGTGCTGCCTCTAGGCGCCGGGCGCCTAGCGCCCGTGCTGCCTCTAGGCGCCGAGCGGCTAACACGCCCGCGCTGCACTGGTCGCCGGACAACAAAACATTCGGCAAACGCGGCAAATCCTCGCAAAACCATCCCCGACGATACTGCAACCAAATACTTTGCACCTTTCGTAAAATAATCCTAGACAATACTTCACGAGACAGCTTCTGCACGATTAAACTCGACAACATTTTACGAAACAGTTTCCGTAAAATTAACTCGACAACATTTTGTTGAATAACTCTCGTTAAATAAAAGCTCGGGAATATTTTACGAAACATCATTCGTGAAGTATAACAAGATCGCAAGCTTCTTGACCTGACCCCACTCAAGTGACATCTTGCCGTTCGTTTTCACTTGTCTACCCACCTTAGCCTTCTTCGAGTTTTGCCTACATCTCCTCCCTTTGCTTCAACGATTGTGCAACGATTCTGCACTGTTCCTTCGGGTTTCATCAAAAATCGATTCTCGATTCAGTGTCAGACTTTTCGAAGACCTTTGACAATGAAACGTTAGAAGACAAAGAGGAACAGACATGAGGCAATCTCGAGTAATCAACGAGACTAAGGTACGTCCGACTTAGAAAATTTTATCAAGGTTTTAATTTTTTCGTAGGCAATGAATGAGAACGTCTTGTAAACTGCCGTAAAATTTAGGGAACTTAGAACCTAGGTGGATAGTCTAGCAAGCTAATTCTTAGGCATTTTCTTCCAGTTTCGTTCTATTGTTCCTTGACTGTCTAGGCAGAACGCGCAAACCGATCTAATCTCTCGGAAAACCGAGAAACGATCGCCACGCATCCTTGGCATACTCATTCTACTTCATAAAGAAAAAATTCCTTTCAAAAGGCAAACGGCACTCTAAGATTCGTCCGAAACGCTAGCGGCATAACGGCATGGTCAAACCGCTACAAACATAGTCTTGAAAACTCTACACCGTCTCTTGTTGCAATCTCGCGACAAGAAACTCGTACAACGTCAGACTAATAGCACGACGGTGAGCTACAAAATTAACGGAATAACCTTCGGTAAAACTCCACGAGTAATTCGAAGCAACTTTCGCCAAAAGACAAAATCAAAGCGGAAACATTTTCCGTGTAACCCATAACTCGGAAAACTCCGATAAGATTTGCATGTCTATCTCAACGAACGCTATTCGGCCATCGGCCGACTACGCCCTTCCATAAAGCCCGAACCTGAATTCGGCATCACCATTAAGGACAATCGTGAACCAATACGACCTTAATGCGAAAGGATCGCAGTCTGATCGTTTACCAACTCCTTGGTTAAACGGCTGAACATAGCCTTCACGCCAAGACAAAACAGCTGAACAATCGCCGCTCCAATCGCCTAAGGGCCAAACGATAATCCACGATTTGTCATAAAACTCCAAGTGACCATTTACGTGAGCAACTCTGTCGCATAGCCCAAAAGCAGAAATCATGCGATGAATTTCTCGTAATAAAATCAGTCCTAACAGCCATACGGTTAACGGAAAAATTTGAACTTAACATCGACTGATTAAGCTCTGTACGCCCCGTAAACAAAGCATGAAAATAAACACTCGTGACAAAGCTCCAAGAGTTATACGAGTCGTCCTTAAAATCCCGGAAGGCCAACACTTCGCAAAACAAAGCGAAGGTAGACGCTTCTCCCTAGGTCAAATATACGCGACCCCTGGTCCTAATTCCTCGATCAAAATTTTATAACTTGCACGTTCAAACTGAAACAACAGTTTCTGACTACGGACATTCGCAAAAAATCTCCAAGCCCGCGAACATTTGAAGTGCGGCACAAGGGAAAATTAACTCGTACACATTTGAAATGTGTAAGCTTGTATAATCCCACGTTTTTTGAAGAAACCGGATTTTCGAAACTCTTTACAAACACAGAAACCGAATTTTCGAAACTCTTCGTAAACAAACTCGCCAATCGCTAAACGGCCTCAACAATGGATCAAGTATCCACCAAATAAATCGTAAACTATCGCCCGGAAACATTCCGCGATTTCTAAAAAGCCCATAGTCCTTTATGGCATAAGAAAAACAAACTTCAAAGCACTGCGAGACGTCGCTTCGTGCCTGAACATTCATTTTTCGATTAAAACCTTCATACGCCTTCTAAACGGCATCATATCGTTGTTGCTGATCACAACAAACGAACTCTAACGTCCTAAACAGACAAGCCACCTAAGGGTAGGCTCTTTTACATCCGACAAGGATCCCATAGCGCGCTATAAAAAAACTCCAAATTTGGTTCAGCACTTCGTAAAGGAAGTAGCTCGATTCGTGCCCAGACAAATCATATAAGCCGATACCACTTCGCGGATTTTAAAACGGTACGAATCAGGTTAAAATCACAAACAGGCAAAACGAAAGCCGATTTGTTATCGCACAGCCTTAGTCTGAGAGTAAACCTAGGTCTTGCCCTAAACCCAGCCTTGCTGGTATCTTAACATCTCATAGGCAAAGCGTCAACGAAGCGAGATCCCAAAACTTGTCTCTTCACTCAAGTCTGTACGTTTCCACGAATTTTCACGTAAATCGTAAACCGCAGGAAAATCTCGTTTTGTACAAACGACGGATACGGTGATCATCAGCGAGGCAGGAATGAGACGACAACTCACACCCTGTCCCTCTAACTTCGATAGACAGAAGTTCTGAAAACGCAACATTAATATTTTGTAAAGATTGAGCCGCAGAGTTCAACAGATGCCCTGAAAGTTCCGGGATTCGAAGCCGCCAACGGCCAGTCCCACAAATGTACATCATGGCCTCTTAACGGCCGAAACACAATCAAAATAAAAATCTCCGAAAGGATTGATAAACCTAGACGCTCCCCGGAGCATCACCTTCATCCTCAAAACTCACCCAAAGTAGGAACGGTCTCACCGTCACCTCCATTGGTCGCACCACCGCTGCATGTTTCATATGCGCCGGCTTCACGATCCTTTACTGCGTAGTCCTGGTCCTCCGAACCCTCCGAATCCGGGACAAGGGTGCACACGGGTTTCAGACCAGCGAGAATCGAGTCGAAGTCCTCTCCGTCAAACTTGCGAGTCCCCGTCTCCTCAAGACTCTGAATCTTCTCTTGAAGACGACGGACTTTCGAGGACATATGTTCTTCTCTTTCTTCACATTGAGCAACAAACTCACGGTCTTTCCGACGTCGCATTCAAGATCGCCAATCAAAGGTGATGAGGATGTCCGCAATGAAATATTCTAAGCCATAAATTTCGACTTTCAACTCATAATCTTCCGCCCGCAAGATCGTCTCCGCGTCTTACAGGCTGGGGGGCTAACTGTTGGGGTCAAAAATGGTTCTCTCGAAATCAACGGCTAAAACTATTTTATCATGCGCGGACTTTCCATAAAACAAGCGTCGAGAGCAAGACAAGTCGTATAGCTTAAAGAACCTATGTTAAAGTCGATCGTTCTTGATTTACACGATAAACTTTACGAGAAAACCAAATAAGATTTAGTCGTAAAACTTGCTTCTTTCGATATCAAATCGAAGCCCTCGCCGAGACGCACGTGATGCCTCTAGGCGTCGGGCGCCTAGCGCCCGTGCTGCCTCTAGGCGCCGGGCGCCTAGCGCCCGTGCTGCCTCTAGACGCCGGGCGCCTAGCGCCCGTGCTGCCTCTAGGCGCCGGGCGCCTAGCGCCCGTGGTGCCTCTAGGCGCCGGGCGCCTAGCGCCCGTGCTGCCTCTAGGCGCCGGGCGCCGGGCGCCTAGCGCCCTTGCTGCCTCTAGGCGCCGGGCGCCTAGCGCCCGTGCTGCCCGTAGGCGCCGGGCACCTAGCGCCCGTGCTGGCTCGGGTCTTCGAGCGACAATCTTCCGTGCACAAGTCCCAGGCCCCGGCCGTCAGAAGTCTGTACTTTGAATCTTTCCCGAGTCCTCGCGGAATGAATCATTGAGATTCCGCGTACAAAACTCTCGTCCATACTCCAAACTAAGATCGTCGGAAACACTTCGGAAACTCGTAAGGTATCAACGGAAAGGAAGATCTTAAATTCTTCGTACGAAACAGTGATAGTTATCCTAAGACACCACTCATCTCAATTCTATGAAGGAATGAAGATCTTCCGAAGAAATCGTAAAAAACAGCAGAAGTCCTAGAGACGGCCCGAAAGGGACCAAACGCGATCGGACAGTCCGTTTACGATTATCTGAGATAGATACGACGATTTACGTTTATCTTTACATAACAAGATAAATGCTAAATTTCCAAAGGATAAATGTCAAGTTTCCCGAAGATAAATTTCAAGTTTCCCGATAAACATGAAGTCCGACGAAAATGGAAAAAGCCCGCTTCGCGGCCCAAAAGGAGAATAGACCTTCATAAGAAGGAGTATATAAAGGAGCTTTGGGAGAGAAGGAAAAGGGGAGAGCGAAAATCATTGAGAGACTGAGAGAGCAGACCCGAGATTTTAGACTGAGGGAACTTAGAACTTAGGTGGTTAGACTAGCAAGGCATGGCCTAGGACGTCTGGCCGCCACTCATTCTACCTTCATCTTGTCCGCAGACTTCTGTTCCTTCGGAAGAAACTAACAAACCTTTTACTCAAAGTTCCGCACATAGAAACCCTAGCCGTTATTCTCGACACGCCCGTTTCTATGACAAACGCTCATACTAGACGAACTCCGCCAGGCAGTTCGATCTCTTGTTCAAATCTTTCTAACTGAACTACGTCCGACTTGATCCTCGAAAGGGGTACGTAGGCAGCCTTCCTTAAGGTCCAGTCCCAACTCTTAACAAAACCCTTTTTGTACGATTTTCGTCTTTTGTTATCCTTCCATATCTTCCGCACTTGTTCGGTCACTTGTCGTTGGCTGTCGCAGAGAATCCGGGCCTTCAGGGAAAGTCGGGTTAACTTGGCTTTCCTCCGTTTTTACTTAACAAAATCGACAGTGCGAATTTCGGTTCCCACATTTATGTAGTCGCGGAGCGGCTCGTCTTCCTTTTGTATGAGGCTCCAAAGATCTACATCGGAAGTTTCCCTGTCCATGAACATGGAAAACTGTTTCAGAAAGTCTGAAGCTAGCTGGCGAAAACTTCTGATGGAGTTTCTTTTCAAGCGTGAGAACCACTCGAGCGCAGCACCTCTGAGGTTCTCGACGAACAGGAGACAGCAGCCGACGTCTTTTTCCCGCTCTGGAAGTTTAGACCTGGCCATCGCAATCTGAAAGGATTGCAGATGTGCCTTCGGGTCTGTGGTTCCGTCGTAGGTGGGAAGCTTTATTTTCCCAGGATCCGAGACTCGTGCGTCTGTGATTCGAGACGTGAACGGAGTCTTCCTCGATTCTTCGAGGAGCAGGTCGATCTCGGGAGCGGTGCTGGTTGCGTGGTGAATCTGCGATTTTACCGCTTTCACCTCGGCTGCAGTCTTCGCGATGTATTCGCGTAAATCGTGGATCTCATTGGCACCGTTTGCGCTTCTTTGTCTACGCTGGCTGCGATAGGCCCGAGTCTGGTCTTCGTCTAGCCTCTCTTGCTCTGACCAGTAGAGGTCTTCCTCCTCTTCCGTCATCGGTTTTTCGAAGGCTGCCGCCAGTCGAGCCGACTGACTTCGGGTCCTTCTGTGGTGGACGTCGGCGTCTTCGTCGGATGGATCCGATTGATCGCTGATATCCAGGTTGATTCTTTCGACGTCGGCTCCTTCGTTTTCCCTCGCGGGAGGTGGAAGGTTATCCGTCATTTTCTTCTGCCCCGCCGGAGTGGTATTATCAGGAAGTTCCGAAGTCAAGTCTCCTGACACGCCTCACCTTGGTGGATCCGCGCGGGAGTTTGCTTTTCGCTGTTAAGGTGCTGACCTGTTTAGCGAGTGAAGCCATTAGTTTCTCTTGTTCTTCCGACCGTTTCTGGGCGGTGGCGAACAGTTATTTCACCTGGTCTAGCATCGCGGTGTTTGCCTCGGCAGTGACCGTCGATACGTTTCCAGCGGGAGTCTTCTCAGCGTTGGCATCGGCGGCTGGTCCGTCGTGCGTTTGCTTGTCTTTTTCCGCGTTAGCAGACATGTTTAACTGGGCGTGCGTAGTTGCGAGAAAGATAATTCCGTGTATCCCCCTCCTTCTAGCGCCAAACTGTGGGAACCGAAATTCGCACCGTCAAATATTGTTAAGTAAAATCGTAGGAAAACTAAGTTGACCTAGTTTTCCCCGAGGATCCCGGCTATCTGCTGGGCCACGCACGACAAAGTTAAAAAAGGCTAGGTTGAAAATAAATGCGTAAAATAAGAGAGCAAAAGAGAAAGAATTTTATTTCCGAATTCGCGGAGAGCGTTGGAACAATAGGTCGAGATCGCGGCCGTAAGAGCTGTCGATCGTCGCTAGTCTTGAAACCCTAGATCTAACCTAATTGAGTCGCAGCTCGCTAAAAAGGAAATAAACGCCTAAGTTCTAAGTTGCTCTGAGAGTAGTTTTTCTTGTGATTTTCGGATCCCCCTTCCTCTGCTCCTAGACTTGCTTATATACTCCCATATGACGGTCTATTCTTGACGGGCTGGCGCGAGCTGGGCATTTTCCATTTTTGTCGGCCTTCATGTTTATCGGGAAAGTTGACATTTATCTTTTCGGAAACTTGATGTTTATCTTTTTGGAAGTTTGACATTTATCCTGTTTTGGGAAGATAATCGCAAACTGTCGCATCTATCTTTTTAGAAAATCGTAAAATGGTTATCCGATCATGTTTGGTCCTCGTTGGGCCGTACCTCGGATTTCCGCTATTTTTACGATTTCCTCGAGAGAACGTTCCTACTCAGACATTAGATCTTTCGGAAGATCTTCGGCTCTTTTATGCGGCAAATGGTGTTTTTAGATAACCGTTGCCGCTTTTTACGAAGTTCTCCCATCCGTTGACGTCTTACGGGTTTTCCGAAGGCTAGGAGAAAGAAAAATGAGTTTGGTTTGCGGGATTTCAGAAAGTCGCAAAACTTCGATTTCTGGCGGTTTGAGAACTTGGAACTTACGCACGAAGACTAGCTGTCCGATAACTCGAGCTAGCATGGCGCTAGGCGCCCGGCGCCTAGAGGCAGCACGGGCGCTAGGCGCCCGGCGCCTAGTGGCAATGCGGACGCTAGGCGCCCGGCGCCTAGAGGCAGCACGGGCGCAGCACGGGCGCTAGGCGCCCGGCGCCTAGAGGTGGCTTCGGGCGCTAGGCGCCCGGCGCCTAGAGGCGGCTTCGGGCGCTAGGCGCCCGGCGCCTAGAGGCAGCACGGGCGCTAGGCGCCCGGCGCCTAGAGGCGGCTTCGGGCGCTAGGCGCCCGGCACCTAGAGGCAGCACGGGCGCTAGGCGCCCGGCGCCTAGAAGCAGCCCAGGGTCGTCGCTCGTTTCTTTCGGCTCGTGCGAGTTTTTTGGCGTTCTTTTTACTTCTTGGAGATTTTTATCGTGTAGAGAATGTTTCTAATCGTTGATTTCGGAATGTCTTAACATTTTCCCGAGTTTTCTAGAATGAAACTTATTCTCCTAACGCTTCTCTAACATCTTTCGTATTTTGTCCGAACTTTTCGGACATCGATTTCGTCTTGACCGATTTTGACCCCAACACTCTCCAGAATTTAGTATTCTGACTATTACCTATGGCTTTCCCTAGGTAGTCTTTAAGGAGATCCCTGCCGTGAAGGATGCTTCTCCAACCATGGGAGCACGAAGACGGGAGTGAGGCCTCTAGCAAGTTCTTCTTATGACAGCATTTCCCGGTAAGAACTCTTGCTAGCAGACAACTTGGAGAGGTTAGAATCCTCCAAGCCACTTTTGCAAGTAGTGCCTGATTAAAGATTTGGACATCTCTTAGTCCTAAGCCTCCTGAAGATTTGGGTTTGGTTAGCTTGTCCCAAGCCACCCAGCACATTTTCTCTTGTCTGAGGAGTTATCCCACCAGAAACGTGTTAGAACTGATCTTATTCTGTTGCAGAGGTTCCCTGGAAGCTGGAAACAAGACATGGCGTAAGTAGGAATGGCTGTGAGGATTGACTTCAGCATTGTAAGCTTCCCTGCTCTTGAGAAGAATCTATTTGACCAATTGGATGCTCTCTGTCTGATCATGTCTACTATCGAGGTAAGGAGGTCTCTCTTTATTCGTCCAAAATGCTCTGGAAGTCCCAAATACTTACCCACTCCTCCTTCTTTCTCAATTCCTAGAATGCTTTTAGCTGAGTTTTTTTATCTCTTGTGGGGTTTTGACCGAGAAAGTGATTGAGGATTTGGAGATATTAACTTTTTGACCTGAGATTGTCTCGTAATCTTGTAGGATGTGTAGAAGGGAGAGGCAGCTTTCTGATGAAGAATTACAAAACATCATAGTGTCATCTGAAAACAACAGATGGTTTACTCGGGGGCTGCCTCTGGCTACTCGAACTCCTCTCATGGTGCCGTCAAGTTCTGCGTTCCTACACATACCAGAGAGGACCTCTCCGCAAATGATGAATAAGTATGGCGAAATCGGATCTCCTTGCCTTATGCCACGGTGATGTTGAACTTTCCCGTATACTGCATCATCAACTAGGAAGGAATAGGAGACGGTTGTGATACATTGCATGATCCAGTTTCAACCGCAGGGACAAGAGCTTGGAGATCACCTTGTAATACACGTTACACAATGCAATTGGTCTGTATTCCTCAACCTTCTTAGCATTTAAGATCTTAGGAATCAGTCTAACATGCGTTTCATTCAGACTTGTAGGCATAATTCCAGAAGAGAAGAAGCTTTGAATTTCTTCCACAATAGAAGGTCCAATGGTATCACAGTTTGAGTGGAAGAAACTTGCAGAGAAACCATCAGGGCCTGGTGCTTTGTCTGAGTGGATAGCAAACAGGGCTTCCTTAATTTCCATCGGCGAAGGGTCTTTAATGAGGTATGTGTTCCATTCTGGAGATACGCTTGGTTTCAGTGCTTGAGATATTAAATCTCCCTGTCTTCTCTTTGACTTGCAGTGAAAAGCTTATCGTAGTAGGTACAGATCAGTTGAGAAATCTGGTCTTCTTCAAAGTGAGGAGTACCATCATCTCTTTCTAAGACCGTAAGTCTGTTTCTTGTTTTCCTAGCTTTAGTGACTGCATGAAAATATCAAGAGTTTGGGTCTCCTAGGGTCAACTACAGTTGGCGACTCCGTTGTTTCCAGTAAGCTTCTTCAGAATGATAAGCTTCAGTTAGACTCTTATTAATATGGCTTGAATTCTGTCTTCATTAGGTGTATCACTTGTCATTTGGTCTTCCGACTCCTCACGAAGCTCTTCGATTGATTTTTTGCTGTTTTCATGAGAGAGCTTACACCATTTACAAATTGCTCTCCTGCATAAGGCGAGCCTCGCTTCTACTCCAAGGTAAGCACAAGAACACTAGACAAAAAACATGAAAATTAATGTGTAGAAAAAAACAGACGAATCAACAAAAAAAAGTAGTAATCGATGCCAAGTTGCAAACAATAGCAAAGCAGTGAAGCACACCAAGTTAATAAGTAGGAAAAAAAACACAAAATTCGAAATATAAAAGATGAAACAAAACATTCAACCTCACATACGCTAATCATTTGTGCTAAAATCTTTTACAAAACCACATACGCTTGTTCTGGCTCTCAGTCTCGTGCCATTCAACTGAGTTAAACTAGCAGTTTGCCTGGGAAGTAACCGTTTGTGGAATTTTTCTAAGTCATCAGCATATGTATTGGTCTCCCATTTATTTGTGTAAATTGTAATGCTCAAGAGGTGTTTTCCTGTGCATAAATAAGAATTTTAAATATAATTTTTATTTTAAAATAAAATATGATTTATATTTCAATAATATTATTTTTATATATTAATTTCAATATTTTTTAAAAACCCATAAACAGATTTTTATAATCTTATTTCTTTTGATTTGGTATAACTTTTTCAATAAATATAAATGCTAATAAATTAGATTTTTTGTTTGATTTAGTTTTTTTTACGACACCCATCTCATAAGATCAAGTGGTAGTCAGGCTTGAGATGTTTGGAAGAGACGCTTTGTCCCGATGGGTTTGATTTATATGGGAAAGTATGTCAAACTAGAAAATCAATTGGTTAATTAATATGATGAAGACGAACAGATAAATTTAAATAAATTTTAAACATTTAACTATTAATATTTATTTTTTTGAATTAGAGTTACTTTAGTTTGTATTTTTGATGCATATTTACAATTATATTTATACAATTATGATATATAAATTGACGTAAAATTTTATATTTGTAATCGTATTTAGCTTATTTTTATTAATGCGAGATATATGTATATATTATTTAATTAGTGATACACGAATTATTAATACATTATAATAGTTTACCAAAAACATAATTATATGTAAAATTAACATCAATGATGATATATGAGTTATTAGTCAATACCATAATTCTGTGACAAAAAAAAAAAGAAAAGTCAATACCATAATTATATTTTCCTACAGAAAATATATAAATTTTTATAAAAAAAAATTTACATGTCATAATTTATATAATGTCATGTCACTATTTTGAAAAGACATGACATCTTTTTTTAGTGAGATGTCATTATTTTGTTAACGAGAATGATTGTATTGATGACATGTGTACAAATCACTTTGCAAATAATGTATAGGGGTGGTCAATTTATTTTCATATATATATATATATATATATATATATATATATATATATATATATATATATATATATATATATATATATATTATATTTCCTTATCGTGTTAGAAAAAGAAAGAATAATGATTTATATGAAAAAAGAATCTATGTATGGGGGGTCATTCAGTAGGCAAAAGACCCGATTCTTTTTTGAAGTAAAGTTATCTGTTATTTTGATTATCAAGTAAGTAATCTAATGTTCCAATTCAAGACAAACTGATAGCTATAAAATTTACTAACCACAAAGACAATAATTAATTTATTTCTTCTTCCTGTTCTTCTTTTCAAATATACACGAAATCTTCAGTGAAAGAAGTAGACAAATAGAAAAGAGAAACTGAAAACTTTCCCTAAAATTTTAAGAAAGAGACGCAAGCTCAACATGTCAATCCTGCACAAGATGAAAGATATGCGATGCCCCATTGACGGTAATCCCTTAAAATCCACAAAATCCTCATCAAAATGCCATGCGTGTTACGAAGAAGGTGACAAGAAACAAGGCCGCAAATGTGATCATTGCAATTTTTATGTCCACGAGGAATGCATCAACCTCGACATTCCTTCTCATCATAAACACACTCTCGAGGTCGCAGCCTATAACGTGTATCGTTACGAATGCCATCTATGTCACGTCGACTATCAGCCCCTGGTGTATCGATGTTCACAATGTGATTTTAATATATGTATCCCGTGTGCGAGAAAGCCTCTGATCATCAACGAAGCTAAGGCGCACAAGCATAAACTCCACCAAATACCGATGAAGCTTTCCTTCACCTGTGATGCATGTGGATTGTGCAGTTCAGACTACCCGTGTATTTGTCATCAATGTTGTTTCATAATTCATAGAGAATGTATCTTCTTACCACGTGTTATATATATCAACCGCCACGACCACCGCGTCTCTCATGTTTCCTCTTTGGGACCTGGGAACTGGATTTGTGGTATATGCCATGAGCCTGTTCAAGGAGGGTATGGAGCATATTCTTGCGTGATTTGCTCTTATGCTGTTCATTCAAAGTGTGCAACAAATCCTTTTAATTGGGATGGGAGAGAACTCGAAGGGATACCCGAAGAAGAAGAAGGCAAGCCATTTGAAGTGATAGATCAAAACCTAATCAAACATTTTAGCCATGAACACAATCTGGAGGTTTCACTGGGACTCCAAGAAGATAAACACTGCTATGCATGCACCATTTCTTTTAATTCTGAAAGGTGTTACAGATGTACACAATGTGATTTCATACTTCACGATGCATGCGCTAATCTCCCTCTGCGAAAAAGGCACCCTATCAGCCGATACCAATTAAATTTGTATGCTAAAGCTAGGTATGGAAACATATTTTTGTGTGACGCTTGCGAACGTCCTTGCAATGGTTTCTCATATGCTGATGACAGATTCGATATTGATGTGTGTTGTGCGTCAATTACTGATGCATTTACACATGAATGCCATCCACATTGGTTGTTCCCATTTATATCTTCTGTGTCACACAGGAAATGTACAGTTTGTGACTCGTTACATAAGGTGCATCTACGTTGCATTAATCATGATGCTTGTGGAGGCTTCAGTTTATGCTTCAAATGCGCTACTCTACCCACACAGCTGGTAAGACACAAATATGATGACCATCCTCTCTCTTTATGCTATGGTGAGGGAAATGCGAATTCAACCTATTGTTGCGGTGTATGCGAAGAGGAAGGATTCCCCGAGAGAGGGTTTTACTGGTGTCGTGATTGTAACTCCACTCTTCATACTAAATGCGTATTTACAAATCTATTACCCCCAACACCTGGATACACTTTAGAGATACCTCGCAAAGGAACATTTGAATTTCTTCCCAACAACAGTCTGTCTCGGCCATCTTGCTATGAATGTAAAAACCATTGTATCGGTGATTTGGTTCTGAAAAGTCAGGAAAATAGTGAATTCATGTGCTCTTCTTGTTTCTTTCCTGAAGAATAATCGCATGCGATTCATAGAACTCTTGTTTATAAACGGAATTGTGTTTTTTCTTCTTGAAATAAACTTTTATTTATAAACGGGATTGTTTTTTTTTTCTAAAACAATATAATCTCTAAGAAAAAGTCCTAACCTTTTTTTCCTCGAAGCAAAGCTACCTGGTCCGATTTCTATAGAATAGCATTCTCTTCGTTCTCTAGAAAAGATAAAGACAAAAGCTGACAATTAGAAGTGACTTCAAAATCAAACAAGACAAAATGTAGTCGTAAGCTTAATTACCAGAGAGTTGGGGAGAGCATTTCATTTTGCATACATATTTTACACATTTGCTGGTGGACATGACGACCGAGCTCATATATTAGAGATGGATAGTGAGATTGCATTAGTCCTCGAAAACCAATGATTCATGACCTTACAACTCCTCTTAGTATGTTTCACTTAAAATATCAAGAAAGGTTTTTAGTCCTTTTGGAAGACACACCAAAGAATAACAAAAAAAAGGTTTTCAGTTTTTTTAGAAGACACTTCAAGAAAATAACCCAAGAGATCACCAAAATGTAGATATTCATATAATCAATTCAGGGTGCAATATAACAATCTGTAAAGAACAATGTAGTAAAGCAAACTTGTATATATGATAAAGGGTATCAAGAAAACTACAAAAGAATTGAGTGTGTAAGTAAAAGTCAGCTGAGACAAACAACGTGATTAAACTCTAAAAGGAAAGATCTAACATACTACTTGTAACCTTATATTATACATCAACATGATCAGTATGTTACAGAGTATACGATCTCCAGAGTCAGTGATCACCGCAAATCATTTCGAGTTTTTATTTTGTAGCTGTATAGAGAAGAAGGCGTATGAAAGAACTAATCTGCCCTTTTCTATTCGTTTTTATGGTAATTTGCAGGATTCAATCACTTCCATCACTGCTTTATGTGTCTCCGGAGGGATCATGTTTAGAGTCGTGTGAAATGCCTAAACAAAACAAAGAACATAGCTATATATATTAAAGGGTCTCGAGATTTCTCTAGCCTGGAAGGAGCAGACATAATATGTTAAAGAGGCACATACCAAAAATCTCTCCAAGACCGGTAGAAGAATTGCGAGATTGACAGATATCATCTTGGTTTGCTATGCAGATAGACATCTCCAAGGCTTTTGATTCAGTTCAGTGGTTGTTTTTGCTGAATACATTGAAGGCGATGGGGCTTCCAGTTGGATAACACTCTGCATCACAACGGCTTCTTTATCGGTACAAGTTAATGGGGAGTTGGCGGGGTATTTCCAGAGTACAAGGGGTTTGCGACAGGGATGTTCATTATCACCATATCTTTTCGTGATAATTATGAATGTCTTATCAAAAATGATAGATGAAGCTAAGAGAGTAGAGATTGGCTATCACCCGAGATGTAGGAACATTTATCTTATCCACCTTTTTTTCGCCGATGATCTAATGGTCTTCTCTGATGGAACCAAAAGATCATTGGAACGTATTCTGAAAGTCTTCAAAAAATTTGATAAGATGACAGGGCTGAAGATAAGTCTTGAGAAATCAGTTTTGTTCATGGCGGGTATTGCGGCTCAAAATCGAGATGTCATACTTCACCATTTCCCTTTTGCATCAAGTTCTCTACCGGTTCGCTATTTAGGCCCTCTGTTGCTAACAAAGAGTATGACAGTTTCTGATTTCCTCCCACTGATTGAAAAGATAAGGAAAAGGATTACCTCTTGGACAAACAGATTCCTATCTTACGCAGGAAGGTTGCAGTTGATTAATTCAGTGATTACAACTCTGGTGAATTTTTGGATGGCAGCTTTCAGGCTCCCGAGCTCTTGTATTAAAGAAGTTGAAAGGCTCTGCTCATCTTTCTTGTGGTCTAGATCTGAATTCAATGGGAGGAAAGTGAAAGTATCATGGGCAGATGTTTGCAGGCCGAAAGAAGAAGGAGGTTTGGGGGTGAGAAGATTAAAATATGTGAATTTGGTCTGCAGTCTAAAGCTTGTATGGAGAATTCTCTCAGCTAATACTCTTTGGATTAAATGGATTAAGATGTATTTGATCAGAAAAGGGTCTCTGTGGTTAGTAAAGGAATCGACTCAAATAGGGTCTTGGGTATGGAAAAAGATTTTAAAGTGCAGAGAAGTAGCAGAGCAACTTTATCGAGTGGAGGTGAGAAATGGAAGAAAGGCTTCGTTTTGGTATGAGACTTGGTCGCCATTTGGTTGTCTAAAGGACGTTCTAAGTGATAGAGGTTATATTGATATGGGAATTTCGGTGAATGCAAAGGTTGAGGCCTGTGGGAAGCATAGGAGAAGGCATCATCAAATTCATATTTTTAATAGAGTAGAGATCGAGATTGAAAATTCCCCAACACTCCCTATTGGTATCCCTCAAGATACAAAGCTACTAGGGTTGAGGAGGAAGACATCTCCTTACGGAAGAACAAAAATGGTGACTATAAAAATTATTTTCTGTCGAGGGATACATGGGAAGTGATTATAGAGAAGCATTTGAGCTGCTATTGGTATAAAGCGGTATGGTACAAACATGCAACTCCAAAATTTTCTTTCATCTTATGGACAGCGTTGAATGGTAAGCTTCCAACTGGTGATCGGATGATTAAATGGGGTGGAAATATTGATACTGCTTGTGTGCTATGTCAATATCACCCTCTTGAAACTCTGCAGCATTTGTTTTTTGATTGATCTTTTTCTACTCAAGTTTGGGAGGCACTGATGAAGGGAGTGTTGGGGAATTTTATTACTTCAAATTGGAAAAGCATAAATAGGATAGCTTTGGATCAAAGCCAACGGAAGCTCAAGCTATTTGTGATAAGATATGTGCTTCAATCAGCAGTGCACACAATGGAGAGAAAGAAATAGAAGAAGACACGGAGAGGCCTCTACACAGGCAATGCTGTTGATCAAACAGATTGACAAGAACACGAGGAACAAATTTTCTGTCATTAGGAAGAAAGGAGACAGAGATTTTGAAGAGGGATTATCATACTGGTTTAGTACCAGACTTTGAGTAGGAGTTTGGCGATTGAGGTTTGAGTGTGGATGTTTATTGGGGAAAGTCCACTAGGAGTGAGAGCTGGAACCAGTAGGAGTGAGTGCTGGCTATCTAGTAGGAGTGAGTGCTAGGTAAAAGAAAAAGAGGAAAATTGAAATACAGTAGGAGTGAGAGATGGTTATATAGAGTGAGAGCTAGGTAGAAGAAATTAGAAGCTTGAAGAAGAGAAGATATTGCTTTGAAGTTATAAGTTGCTTTGTTTTTTAATCCAAAATCATAAGGAAAAGACACTAGTGGTAAAAAATGAATTTTCTCTTAAATTAAATTTAACATTTAATTCGAAAAAAAAGAATTGCGAGATTGGGTTTTGGGAGATAGTCTTTGATAGAGTTGCGTATACTTGTACTGCTAGTAAAACCCAAAAACATGTTTAGTTTCTTGAAAGTGTAGATATACTATAACATATAACTAGATTCTGACACGTCCTTAAAAGGACGGACATTTTTTTTGTTGTTTTTTCAATATAAATATTGATAATTCTTCGTTTTAATTATATAAACTGTGACATGATCAAGTTTCAATTATGCGAGTTTGTTATAGTGTGTAAAATATGACAAAATTTAAAATGCGTGACACAACCATTTCATGTTTGTAAATAAGTTAAACAATGGTTGTATCCAAAATTCGTACTTGGACTATTATATAATCTTTTAAAAAATTATAAATTATATCAAATATTAAACATATAAAATGGCCAATAATATTTTTGTTTAAATTTTATCCTCGTGTAGTTAAAAAAATTCCAATTTTAATATCAATCTTTTAAAATTATTGCAGACTTTAATTTATGTTATTAATATTTAAAAAATTATGGAATATGTTTGATTATATAAAAACATAAACTATTTAATTAGTTAGCAGATTTGAGTCATATCTAATTTATTTAGAATCATGAGCTAAAATAAGAAATAAGCCTATAAAACCAAAAGACAACAATACCATTTATGAATTTTTTAGTTAGTCATATCATTAAAGGTATTTCTGAAAAATTTGAACATTTCATTAATTGTATAATTTGGGAATGATCCTCTTTTAATAGTATCTATACTATTAAAGCAGAAGCATTTTGGTTTTTTTATTCTTTTTGCCCCTAATAAGGAGTCTTTTTTTTTTGAACAAGGAGTCTTTATTTTATATTCATTAATGGTATTTTGGACATTATGCGCTGGTTTATTCTTAATTGTTTTTTTGATTTGTCATTAACCACTGGTTTCCTAATTTAATTTCGGTCTGCAATTATTTTCATGTTTGACATGATATTGGATCGTTTTAGTATTTTTCCAACCGGTCTTGTTTGAAACTGCGTCGTTTTCTTAAAACAATTTAATTGTTTGGTTTTAAACCGCCTTTTCCTAAATCTAATTTTATCTACTATTGTTTATTTTCTGATTCGAAATGATAATACATTTGAATATTTTCGGGTAACCGGGTTTGAAAAATTCCAGTGGTTCAACCGGTAACCGGGTTTCGGTTTTATTAGTTTTTTGTTGGGTTTTTAAATTTTAATTTTTATAAACCCGAACTGGATTTATCTTTGATCAACCGGTAAACCGTTCAACCACAGGCATGAGTCGGGTTTAAAAACACCGATCAAAACTAAAAAACTGTTATATTGATTTATATAAAATATATAATTCAAAATTAAAAACCTAAAAATATATGTACAATATAGTTTTAACCGAACATAAATCCGGATATAAAATACACATATGAGACATGTTATATAAATAAATATACAAGACGAATTATATAAATGTGATTATATAAAGTTTTCACCAAACATAAACTTGCGCTTTGAAAGCGCGGGTCAAAATCTAGTTGATACGATTAAAATAAAGGAAGACCTTTCAGTTGAAAGAAAGGAGAGTACTAGAGCAGAGTATGCCTCCACAATCATCTTCTCCGCTTCCTTTTCGCTTTCTAAAACAGCTTCTTCGTCATCCTGAACACCCAAAGAAAAAGAACCAGGTTTACTTTTTCTGGGGATCTCAGAGTAGGAGCCAAGAAAGCAAGCGGTAAACTGAATAGATCAACCAAATTAGGGTTTACAGATTCCTCAAGGCAAAAATCGAAGGGAAGGATCCAAAACCAAGATAAGGTGGAGTGTGAGGAGGAAGCAAAGGCGTTGGTCGGAAGCAAGGAATGGCTGATGCTCTTGCTGAGACATATAACAAAGAAGTAAAACCACACAACAAGGGTAGCAAAAACTGATACCTATAGCCTTATGTTCTATAGCTACACAGGTCACCTTACTTTCAGCAAATAGAAGCAGATTTGCAAATATATATTAAAAAGCAATCAATGAGCTTAAAACCGATATCTCTACTTTCAAGAGTAAGGACATGACTGTGCTTCACAGATTCCACTTGTATATAGAATTAGTGCTTGAGAAACTAACAGATGAAAACAAAGGTCAGTGACAATAACAGAAGTGATGAAGATGTTACATTATGATTCTGTGGTGACATTATAGATGTTTGAACTTTAGTCAGGTTCTAGCGAGATGTGAAGGGTTTCCTGAGGATAAAATTGATGCTATAAAAATGGCTTTTGCCTTGAACTTAAAGCTGCATGGTACGATGAAAGAGCTCAAGAACTGGAAGATTGAGTCTCCTGCGAACCTACTGTTTGACATGACTGAACGTTACTTTGCGAAGGCAAGTCATAGGTGTCTTCCCCTTCTTTTTTTGTTGTTGTTTCTTCTTCCACACGTACTGAAATGATATCTGAAGAGTAATGATAAAAACAGATCAAAGTAGAAGAGGAAAAGACGTTCAAGAGACATAACATCTCTTTCGACTTCAGTATCCTTACTCGGATTATGGAATCAATGGCTGACATCTCGTTCAAGAAACATAACATCTCTTTCGACTGCAAGATTTAAAACCTTTAAATCTTACAACATACATTTGATCAAACCCTATTAAACGGAATCTCTTGGTTTTAAAACTCACAGGAAAAAAGAGAAGCAAAGATTGCATCGCATATTACAGAATCACGCAAAGGCAAAGCCGAGCATGATCAAGAATAAGACTGTAGGATTTGCTAAAACGTTGAGGAGAGGATTTCATTTTGCATACATAGTTTATATATTTGCCGGTGAACATGATGACCGAGCTGATAAGCTTACAAGCGATGTGTAAATTGACCATTTTCATATATATATATATATATATATATATATATATATATATATATATATATATATATATATATATATATATATATTCCTATTATATTTCCTTATCGTGTCTAGAAAAAGAAAGAATAATGATTTATATGAAAAAAAAAGAATCTATGTAACTATGGGGTCACTCAATAGGCAAAACACCTGATTCTCTATATTCAATAGGCAAAAGACCTGATTCGCTTTTGACGTAAAGTTATCTGTTATTTTTGATTATCAAGTAAGTATTCTAATGGTCCAATTCATGACAAACCGACAACTATAAAATCTACTAACCACAAAGACAATAGTTAATTCATTTCTTCCTCCTGTTCTTCTTTTCAATATACAACAAATCATCAGTGAAAGAAGAAAAAAATAGAAAAGAGAAATTGAAAACTTTCCCTATAAATTTCAATAAAAAGACCCATAGCTCAACATGTAAACCCTGCACAAGATGATGCCTATGCGATGCCCCAATGATGGTAATCTCTTAAATTCCACAAACTCCTCATCAAAATGCACTGCATGTTACAAAGAAGATGACAAAAAACAAGGCCGCAAATGTGATCATTTCAATTTTAGTTTCCACGAGGAATGCATGAACCTCAACATTCCTTCTCATAATAAACACACTCTCAAGCTCGCAAATTATTACCAATGCCATCTATGTCACAACGATGAGCCCAAAGTGTTGTATCGATGTTCACAATGTGATTTTAATATATGTATCCCGTGTGCGAGAAAGCCTCTGATCATCAACCAAGCTAAGGCGCACAAGCATGAACTCCAACAAATACCGATGAAGCTTTCCTTCACGTGTGATGCATGTGGATTTTGCAGTTCAGACTACCCCTGTATTTGTCATCAATGTTGTTTCATAACCCATAGAAAATGCATCTTCTTACCACGTGTTATACATATCAACCGCCACGACCACCGTGTCTCTCATGTTTCCTCTCTTGGACCTGGGAACTGGATTTGTGGTATATGTCACGAGCCTGTTCAAGGAGGGTGTGGAGCATATTCTTGCTTAATTTGCTCTTATGTTGTTCATTCAAAGTGTGCAACAGATCGTTATATTTGGGATGGGAGAGAACTCGAAGGGAAACCCGAAGTAGAAGAAGGTAAGCCATTTGAGGTGATAGATCAAAACCTAATCAAACATTTTAGCCATGAACACAATCTGGAGGTTTCACTAGGACTCCAAGAAGATAAACATTGCTATGCATGCACCATTTCTTTTAATTCTGAAAGGTGTTACAGATGTACATACTTCACGATGCATGCGCTAATCTCCCTCTACGAAAAAGGCACCTGATCAGCAGACGCCAACTTAATTTACATTTCAACTATTCGTCTGCTAAAGTTACGCATTTCAACTATTTTCCGTGTGACGCTTGCGAACGTTATTGCACTGGTTTCAAATATGCTAATTATATTTTCGGCTTCCAGATTTATGTGCATTGTGCGTCAATTACTGATGCATTTAAACATGAAAGCCATCCACATTGGTTGTTCCCATTTAAATCTTATGAGTCACGCAGGAAATGTACAGTTTGTGACTCGGTACATGAGGTGCATCTACGTTGCATTAATCATGGTGCTTGTGGAGGCTTCACTTTATGCTTCAAATGCGCTACTCTACCCACACAGCTGGTAAGACACAAATGTAATGACCATCCTTTCTCCTTAGGCTATGGTGAGGGAAATGTGAATTCAACCTATTGTTGGTGTATGCGAAGAGGAAGGATTCCCTGAGAGAGGGTTTTACTGGTGTCGTGATTGTAACTCCACTCTTCATACTAAATGCGTATTTACAAATCTATTACACCCAAGACCTGGATACACTTTAAAGATACGTGACAAAGGAACATTTGAATTGCTTCCCAACAACAGTCTGTCTCGGCCAACTTGCTTTGAATGTAAAAACCATTGTATCGGTGATTTGGTTCTGAAAAGTCAGGCAAATAAAAGTGTATTCATGTGCTCTTCTTGTGTCTTTCCTGAAAAATAATCGCATGCGATTCATAAAACTCTTGTAACTTTTATTTATAAACGGAATTGTTTTTTCTTCTAAAACAATAATCTCTAAGCAAAAGTCCTAATCTTTTTTTTTGAATATATGTTAAATTTATTCAAAAGAAAATACCTTTGTTACATCTAGTGCATCAGTTTAAGAAATCAGCGCTAAGAAACAAAATCTACTTGTAAAGAAAAGTAGGTTATCTTGTGGCAAGCCACAAAGAAAGCCCAGCTGCAATTTTTGAAATTTACTTGTTGGCGGAAAGCTAAGCAATGATTCCGGATCAGCCGATCCACCATTTTTGCAAGCCTTGCAGGTGTTATAGGTGCAGCCCCATGTCTCCTTTCGTTTCTTTCCCTCCATAGAGAATATATTGTTGCCTGGATGGTGTAACGTGTGAGAAACGTTTCCAGTAGACCTCGATTAGTATCCATACTAAGGGCCATCAGTTCTGGCCATCTAGTAGTGAAGCTTGTCTGCAGCAACCCTGTCATTAGAAGCGACCAGACCTCCGATGAATACGCACACTCGAAAAATAAATATTCCCAAGTTTCTAAAGGGGCTTGGCACAGAGTGCACGATGGGTTAATATTAGCATTCTAAAGGGGCTTGGCACAGAGTACACTGCAGATAAGCATACTTTGGGGTACAGTGCTGGAACCATATCGCCTTCCACCATGTTACTGACGTCTTGCAGCTCCGACTTAACTCCCAAGTCAGTTTTGTCTTGAAAATCGGTTTGAATATATCAGTACCCTGTTTCCAGAGAGGCTGATCCTGCAGCAACGTCATCTTCTCCCGTTGGCCAGCAATAATTGTTTCTACTTCATTATAAACATCTAGTCCATGTTTACGCCTTCTTCTAGTAGCTATCACCATAGAAACTGTGGAATTCGCCGGGATACCCATATTCCTCGTGATCCAAAAAGATCATGAAGTCTGCCCATAGTCAACCAAGAATCTTTTTCTTCCTCGAAGCAAAGCTACGTGGTCCGATTTCTATAGGCATTTTCTTTGTTCTGTAGAAAAAACAA
Source organism: Hirschfeldia incana (assembly GCA_026261945.1). NCBI lineage: Eukaryota > Viridiplantae > Streptophyta > Magnoliopsida > Brassicales > Brassicaceae > Hirschfeldia > Hirschfeldia incana. Next base: position 3,458,032 of record JABCMI010000019.1, read on the forward strand.
AGACAAAAGTTGACAGTTAGAAGTGAACTTCAAAATCAATCCAAAACAAAATGTAGCTGTACATTTCTGGGAGCTCCTAATCAGATTCTTTGGCATCACAATGAGAAGCTGTGAACCAAAATAAGATGCAAAATCTGATTAAAGTTTCATTAGGAGATGAAAGTAGGAAAAAGAGAGAGAAATGAATTTCTTGGCTTTTTCAAGCCCATGTAAAATGATAGTATGATATTTATCCATTTTGAATCCAAATGAAAGCTTCATATGAACTATTTTTGGACATCTTCTCAAAAATCTTATATTAATTAGAACTAGGCTTTACTTATAATATTAGATATTGTTTGTCTAAATTTCTAATGCAGGATTCAACCTCATGCGAAACTTGACACCTATTTGTAGTGCAGAGCCAGAATTGAAGCTAATGAAACATGTGCTTCATGTTACATTGAACTTGCATTAAAGGTGAGGACTAACTGCAAGATATAAGACCTTTAAACTTACAACATACAACAGAAGAAAACTATATTAAACAGAATCTCTTGGTTCAAAACTCACAGGAAAAAAAGAGAAGAATAGATTTGCATCGCCAACTGCAGAATCACGCAAGGCAACGCCGAGCATGATCAAGAATAAGACTGTAGGATGGGCTAAAACGTTGTGGAGAGTATTTCATTTTGCATATAGAGTTTACACATTTGCTGGTGGACACGATGACCGAGCTGATAAGCTTACCAGAGAGTTGGGTAGTGAGATTGAAATAATCCTCACAAACCAATGACTAAAGGCCTCACCACTCCTCTTAGTTTGTTTCACCTGAAAACGTCAAGAAAGTTTGTCAGTATTTTTAGAAGACACTTCAAGAGAATAAGTGTTCAGATTTTTTTTTTTTTTTGATCGAAAAAAAAAAAGTGTTCAGATATTACCCCATGAGATCAATTTTTTTTTGCCAACTTTGTTTACATCTGCAAACAAATATATATTTCAAATTTCATAACTCGAATGTGCTGTGAAAAGCATCATATAATCTGAAATCTATAATTTTATATATACATCACCAAAATGTAGATATTCATATAATCAATTCAGAATGTAATATAACAACCTGTAAAGAACAATGTAGTAAAGCAAACATGTATATATGATTTAAGAGTAAGTAAAAGTCAGCTGAGACAAACAACGTGATTAAACTCTAAAAGGAAAGATCTAACATACTACTTGTAACCTTATATTATACATCAACATGATCACTATGAATCACAGTATCTATAATCTCCAGAGTCAGTGATAACCGCAAATCATTTCAAATTTTTCTTTTGTAGCTGTACAGAGAAGAAGGCGGATGAAAGAACTAATCTACCCTTTTCTATTCGTTTTTTACGGTAATTTGCAGGATTCACTCACTTCCATCACTGCTTTATGTGTCTCCGGAGGGATCATGTTTAGAGTCGTGTGAAATGCCTAAACAAAACAAAGAACATAGTTATATTAAAGGATCTCGAGATTTCTCTAGCCTGGAAGGAGCAGACATAGTATGTTAAAGAGGTACATACCACAAATCTCTCCAAGACCGGTACAAGAATTGCGAGATTGCGTTTTGGGAGATAGTCTTTGATAGAGTTGCGTATACTTGTACTGCTAGTAAAACCCAAAAACATGTTTAGTTACTTAAAAGTGTAGATATACTATAACATATAATTCGATTGGAAAGGAAAAAGACCTTTCAGTTGAAAGAAAGGCGAGTAATAGAGCAGAGTATGCCTCCACAATCATCTTCTCCGCTTCCTTGTCACTTTCTAAAACAGCTTCTTCGTCATCCTGAACACCCAATCAGATAAAAGACAGAGACATTCTTCATCAATGTCATTTGTAGAAGAGTATACTTGCGGAGATATATGCAGTCTCTGTCACTTGATTCTTCCTGGGAATTCACCCTATGGTTTGATGATTCCTCTTGGCTCGAGAGAGGTTGATACAAACGTTCATCTTTGCTTTGCAGACACTAGTGCCCACTTGGAAGGTTCAGAATCCTCTGTGAATGAATAGTTTCCATTTCTTTTCCAACTTGACTCGCCCTCGGAGGCTAATCTTCCTGCAAACGAACCAGAGATGGTGGAACTGAGTCTTGAATGGCTACACAGGTCACCTTACTTTCAGCAAATAGAAGCAGATGTGCAAATATATAAATGAAAGCAATTAATGAGCTTAAAACAGAGATCTCTACTTTCAAGAGTAAGGACATGACTGTGCTTCACAGATTCCACTTGTATATAGAATTAGTGCTTGAGATACTAACAGATGAAACAAAGGTCAGTGACAATAACAGAAGTGATGAAGATGTTACATTATGATTATGCGGTGACATGAAAGATGTTTGAACTTTAGTCAGGTTCTAGGGAGATGTGAAGGGTTTCCTGAGGATAAACTTGATGCTATGAGAATGGCTTCTGCATTGAACTTAAAGCTGTAGTGACCTGAAAACTGCGAAGTGTTCAGATGAAAAACAATGGTTGATCAAGTATGCATGAGAGGCGGGAGTCTTTTGATGACGTGGCCTTAAAAGACGGTTCAAGACAAGATAGACTTGAAGAGGAGATATTCTAGGATGTAGAATATATTGATAGTTATCTGTAACTAGATCAGGTCGTTCAAGTATATAATGGACGAGCCTGAGCTAGGTTTAGGTAAGCGTTTTATTTGAGAAGAGAGTCATAGGATTTTCGAGTGAGAGATTGTGTAATCTAGAACTTGAGAGATTAAGAGTTGTTCAGTGTTGATTCACGAGTGGTGAAGTCAAGTAAAACTGATTAAACAAGTTAGGAGTAAATTGTTTAAAGAATTCTTATTAAAGGTATTGGTTTTGGAAGCTCTTGCATATTATATCTGTGCCCTAGGTTTTTCATTTGGTATCAGAGCAGGAACCTATCTAGATCAAACGATCTACACCAGGTAGAGGTCCTGAGGAAAGCATGGATTCATCAAAAGAGCTTGTCGCTGTTCAGCGAACCTTTATGCTTGATGAGAACAACTTTGGTCACTGGAAATTGAGGATGAGACAGAAGCTGAAAGGTATTGAAGAAGATGTTTGGACTGCAGTGGAGTCGGGTTGGACTGAACCGTCTGTTAAGTCAGAGAATGGTGTGGATATTCCAAAACCAAAGGAGACGTGGACTGAAACTGACAAACTGAAGTCTAAATACAATTCAAAGGCTATTTCTGAGATCTTCAATGCAATAAATCCAGAACAGTTCAAGCTTGTTCAAAGGTGTTCCTCAGCTAAGGATGCATGGGACACACTTGTTGACTACTACGAAGGGACTTCAACTGTTAAACGAACAAGACTTGATCACTTGGCAGCGCAATTTGAAAATCTAAGGATGTCAGAAGATGAATCAATCACTGTATTTAGTTCCAAGTTAAGCGCTATTGCTCATGAAGCAACGGTGCTTGGAAAGGAATACAAAGATAAGAAGCTGGTCAAGAAAATGATTCGATGTCTTCCAGAAAAATTTGCGAACTACAAACCTTTGCTCAAGGTTGGTATGAACACTGATGACATGAAATTTTCACAGCTGGTGGGAATACTTAAAGCAGAGGAAATGGATTCAGGAAGTGAGGACCATAAGAAGAGTAAGAGCATCGCCTTTGCAGCTGAAAAGGAAGTTGATAAGCTTCAAATCTTGGAAAACACTTTGAATCAGAAACTGGAAGATAGTGTGAGTTTGTTAGCCAGAAACTTCAAACGAGCTTTGAGGAAAATTGAACGAGGACAAGGGAGAAGTCAAGGCTATCAACAGAACTCAGAAGCTAATCAGGATTGGCGACGTGGCAAAGAAAGGTCAGGATTCAGAAATCAGAGAGGTGATGGAAGTCAGTCTTCTAGAAGACGAGACTTGCAGTGTCATGAGTGTGAAGGGTTCGGACACATTAGAGCTGAGTGTCCACTGGCCAAACGCAAGGAGTTTAAATGTCCTGAGTGCAAGGGGTTTGGTCACACTAAGAACGAATGTCCTAGCCAGATCAGAAAGGGTAAAAGGTCGTTGTTGAGCTTCAGTGATACTGAGTCTGAAGACAGTGATGAAGATGATGGTAAGATGATGAATTTGGTAGCATTTGTCACTGAAGAAGCATGTCGCGAGATTGCAGAAGATTCAGAGTCTGATGATGAGGAGATTGATCCCAAGGTTGAGTATCGAAAGCTGTATGAGAACTGGGTCGAGCTAAGCAATGACAATCTCAAACTTCTCAAGGATAAAGCCTTGCTGGAGGCTCAGGTAAACATACTGGAGATGGAGAGATCAACTGATGCTGTGACTCACGTGCCTCTGGAAGGAAAAGAGATGGAAGTAGACAGAATCAGTGAGCTAGAATCAAAGATCACAAAGTTGGGAGAGCGGTTGAGTTTGGAAGAAGAGAAGAATCGAAGTCTTGAATCAAGCCTCAGTGAGAATCACAAAAGGATTAGGATGCTTAATACCAGCACAAAGGAGTTGGATAAAATTCTTGGAGTTGGACAGTCATCAAGTGTGAATTGGGGACTTGGTTACTCTGGGAATGAGAAGAAAAGTAATCAAGTGTCTGGTTTAGGGTCATCCAGTTCAACAGTGTTTGTTCGAGCAGAAACAACTCAAGTCAAAGAACCTGTTAGAGAGGTTAAACCGATGGAAAAGAAGGGGTTTGCCAATATTCACACAAGTAGGAGACGTGGTCGAATTTTTGGATTTATTCGTGTGGACGAACAGGTCACTTAGCTATGTACTGTTATGATCGGTTCTACAACATAAGGAGAGCTTGGAAAATTGGAGAAAGTTATCCTGAACCAAGTAAGTATGGGTGCGTCTGGGTACCCAAATCTGTGATGTATGCTCGCAGAAGAGAAGATGAGTTCGATGATGGCTTGATATGTGATATTACGCAAGTAAAATCATCTGGAAATACTGAGCTGAAATCACAAGAGAGAGATGAAGTCAGAGGTGATATTAATTTGGTCTGCAATCTCACGTGCCTTGAATCAGCAGAAGTATCAGCAGGAGGGGTCAACAGCTTGGTTGCATACATGTCTTCAGAACAGAATAGTGTGACACCCTGGTACTTTGACAGTGGATGTTCAAGGCATATGACTGGCACTAAACAAGTTCTGACCACTTACAATGAGATTAATGGTGGTAAAGTAACGTTTGGTGATGGTGGAAAAGGAAGTGTTCGTGGAATAGGACATATTAAGGATTCAGATCAACCAGATTTGGTTAATGTCTACTATGTTGAAGGTCTGAAAGCGAATCTGATTAGTATCAGTCAACTGTGCGACGAGGGATTAAAAGTGGTCTTCACAAAGACAGATTGTCAGGCTATTAATGAACTTGGACATGTTGTACTTGAAGGAATTAGATCTGGAAACAATTGTTACATGTGGAGACCGTCAAACAAGTGCATGACAGCCACAGAATCTCAACTTGACTTATGGCACAAACGTATGGGTCACATGAATGTTCATGGCATGCAAAGAATAGTCAAGGCCAATGTTGTAAGAGGAGTACCCAAGTTAGAAGAAGCTTCAGGATCTGTCTGTAAGGCGTGCTATCAAGGGAAACAGATAAAAGTTCAGCACAAGCAAGTAAAGGAGATTACATCAAAGCGGGTGTTGGAGTTGGTTCACATGGATTTGATGGGACCCATTCAGACAGAGAGTATTGGAGGACGAAGATATATCTTTGTACTTGTGGATGATTTTTCTCGATTCACATGGGTGAGGTTCTTAAGAGAGAAGTCAGAAACATTTCAGAGTTTTAAGATGTTGGCTCTGCAACTGTCAAATGAGAAGGGAAGCATCACACAAGTGCGAAGTGATCATGGAGGAGAATTCGAAAATCATGCATTTGACAAATTTCTTCAGGAACAAGGAATCAGACGCCAATTTGCAGCTCCCGAACGCCTCAACAAAATGGAATTGTTGAGAGAAAGAACAGAACGCTACAACAGATGGCAAGAGCCATGATGCATTACAATAACGTGGAGACCAGATTTTGGGCTGAAGCTATCAGTACGGCTTGCTACATTATCAACAGAGTGTATGTCAAACCAGGAACAAAAACTACACCATATGAGATATGGAGAGGAAAGACTCCGAATCTAAGTCATCTTCACATTTTCGGTTGTGTATGTTACATACTGAATGACAGATAAAATCTGGGTAAGTTTGACTCCAGATGTGATGAAGGAACCTTTCTAGGTTACTCAACCCACAGCATGGCGTTCCGGGTGTACAACAAGGTAACCAAGACGATTGTTGATGCAGTAAACGTGGTTTTTGATGATAAAGGCGGCAAGAATTTGGAAGTAGTAAGTCATGATAATGGCAGCGCCAGAAACACGAGCAATCAACTGTCTAATGAGGATGATGACACTTCAACAAGTAGAATTTCACCTGTCAAACAGCAAGTACCAAAGAACAACTCTGCTGAGGATGTAATTGGTGATCTAAATGGCGATAGGTTGACCAGGAAACTTCAGATTAATTTCAAGGAAATGGTAAAACTGGCATGCTTCGTCTCCATGATTGAACCTAAGGATGTATATGAGGCTTTGAATGATGAGTTCTGGACCGAATCATGTCATGAGGAGCTCGAACAGTTTACAAGGCATGAAGTTTGGGATCTTGTACCGAAACCAGATGGTGTGAATGTCATTGGGACTAAGTGGATTTTTAAAAATAAAATCGATGAAGATGGTAATGTCGTGAGAAACAAGTCCAGGTTGGTAGCTCAAGGTTACTGCCAGATAGAGGGTGTAGACTTTGATGAAACATTTTCACCAGTGGCTAGGTTGGAGTCTATTCGGTTACTTCTGGGGATTGCATGCAAATTAAACATTAGACTGTTTCAAATGGATGTCAAAAGTGCATTCCTAAATGGTCTTCTTGAGGAGGAAGTTTATGTTGCGCAACCAAAAGGGTTTGAGGATCCAAAATATCCAGATCATGTGTACAAATTGAAGAGAGCTTTGTATGGACTGAAACAAGCCCCTCGAGCGTGGTATGAACGATTGACTCACTTCTTGCTCGGAGCAGGGTTCAAGAGAGGAAGTGTTGATCGTACTCTGTTCATCCTGGAAAAAGGTCAGGATATGTTGGTGATGCAAATCTATGTCGATGACATAATTTTTGGTGGAACAAAAGAAGAATTGGTAACTGATTTTTTTCAGACCATGACTAGGGAATTTGAGATGAGCATGGTGGGCGAGTTGAATTATTTCTTGGGTCTTCAGATTAAGCAACAAAAAGATGGAATTTTTGTCTCTCAAAGTACATATGCTAAGAATCTGGTGGCAAGATTTGGAATGCATTTGTCCAAGGAAGCCAGGACACCAATGAGTACTACTTGCAAACTGTGCAAGGATGAGAAGGGTGTGAAAGTGGATGAGAAGCTTTATCGTGCCATGATTGGCAGCCTTTTGTATTTGACTGCTAGTAGGCCTGATTTGAGCTACAGTGTGGGTGTTTGTGCAAGATACCAAGCCAGTCCACGCGAGTCACATATGAATGCACTTAAAAGGATAATTAAATATGTGAAGGGCACTATAGACTTAGGACTATACTATACCAAGGATACTAATGTAAGCTTGGCAGGTTTTTGTGATGCAGATTGGGCAGGAAGCTTGGATGACCGACGAAGTACTTCAGGTGGATGCTTCTTCTTGGGAAATAACATGGTTTCATGGCATAGCAAGAAACAGAACTGTGTGTCACTGTCCACAGCCGAGGCAGAGTACATAGCTCTTGGAAGTTGCTGTACTCAATTGTTGTGGATGAAGCACATGCTGGCAGATTATGGTATAGATTCTAAACCTCTTATGGTACAATGTGATAATCAAAGTGCAATTAATATTTCTAAGAATCCAGTCATGCATTCAAAGACAAAACACATTGCCATTAGATATCATTTTGTTAGAGATTTGGTTGAAGCTAAGATAGTTGTGATAGAGTATGTCTCATCAGCAAGACAACTGGCAGATATATTCACTAAAGCACTGGATCTGAATACATTTCTAAATTTGCGGAAGGCAATTGGTGTGTGTAATGTCTGAGCAGCTCGGGCTACGAGGGTTGAACAGGTCTATTAGATGATGAGAAGAATAGATAGCTGAGAGTTTTTTTTCATTTGCAAAGATCTTAAAACCTCGGATTGACAAGTCAGGTAAAACAAGAATCACACATCGTGAACTATAAATAAAGATTGCTTTGGGAGTTTAGACTGAGAGACTTAGCAAACACTCAGCTTGGATATGGATGTTACAACATTTATGGTTAAGTTATGATGAGTGCGTGCTATGTTTGAGAATGAAGGATAAGCAAGCTGAGCTTGGAAGCTACCACTTTTGAGCTTAACTCTGTTCTCTGTCCTAACTTATGAGTTTGAGTGGAACAGCTGGTAGGGAAGATTCTCCAATAACAAAAAAAAAAAAAAAAAAAAAAAAAAGGGAAAAGAGAAAAGAAAAAAAAATATTATTAACATGTTTAACAAGAAAAAGTTGAAGAAATAAGGAGAATCACTCAACATGAAAGACACTCTCCCTCGGACTTGGGTATCACCACACTGAAGTCTGAAGGAGATTACTGTCTAGATTGAGTATACCCAGTGAGAAAGGCACTCTTTTTGGTCTCAGGTATTACCATACTTTAGCCTAAATAGATCACTGCCTGGATTGGGGTCTATTCAGTTGGATCACTCAAGCTTATCTCAGTCAGAAGCATTAGTTTGTGTGAGCATGGTGTGATGATTCTTGGGTTGCTTTGTTCACAGTGATGTGAACTGCTCGTAGGGACCATCATTGTGAGTCACCGAGTCGGTATTTTATTAGTTTAAAAAAAAAACTTTTCTCAGATATCTATTTCATTGTTGTTTGGTGGATTAGTTCGACTCTCCTCTGGCTAAGCTATCGACACTGTTAATAATGTAAGAAGGTAAAGTGGGTTTGAATTAGACAAGAGTCTGCTGACGTGACGGATCTATAAGCTACTTGCTTAACCATTTCTGTGATATTGAAGTGTTGAATTGATATATGGTTTGAGATAAGATTTGCGTTATGAGTTAGATTAATGAGGTTAACTTTTGTTGGGTTTTGTTTCAAGAAGAACTAATTTCCGGCCCAAGAAGCCCATCTCTTTGTGAAGTATTTTAGGTTAAATAGAGGAAGGAGTCTCTATGGAAAGCATCACAAACGGCGACATTCACTTACCGAAGAGATGAGTGACGAGCCAAGACCTAGAACCAGAGGGCAAGTCACGGTGGCTATGTTACGAAGGCTAGCCAGGAATCCCACTGGGTCACCCCCTGAGAATCTGTTGGTGTCAGATTCAGTCGAACTTGAAGCTTCATCCTCTCACAAGACGGGGAAATCGCGTAAGAAGAAGAAGAAACAAGTGACTATTGAGGAAGTCTTTTCGGATCACATGCAAGAACCACAAGAGGAAGTTGCTGACACTGATGATGAAAACGATGAAGAAAACCTGGCTCAAGACAGTTGCATGCAGGATCAGCCCGAGGAAGGCGAGACCGAGCAGACGGATGCGGAAGAAGATGTCGAACCTGAATTGATGGAGAATGATGGTGATGGACATTTTGAGTATGAAGAACTTGGTCCACGAATCGAGAATTTGCGGGTTGTGCATCAAGCTCGTGTGAGAGAAACCACATCACTGCGGAATCTGCCTCGACGTCCAGTGCGTGGTGTGTTTCACTCAGCCAAAGCGGCTGCAATGTATGATGAACTGACCTCTCAAACCGTCTTGGTACAAAAGTCTCTACCTTTGGATGATGATGATCTGTGTGAGGCGAGAAACATCATTGAAGCAGCTCAGATGATGTACACGGTTTTGGATGTGCCTAGTTTTACAGAGGAAGTAGTACTGGAGTTTTATGCTAATCTTGGTAATATGATTCAGCGTGGGGGAACCACCTGGGTGTATGTGAGATCTCATATGTACGAGTTTTCTCCCAGGGTGATTAATGAGGTCTTCAAGACTCCTCATCAGGATGCAGACTTTCCTCTTAAACCATGGACAACGGAAAATCTCGATCAGGCTGTTGCCACAATCACTGGTGGAACAAAGCAGCGTTGGGGAAATCTGAGAATGGTTGATGTTACACCTACAATGAACATTCTGTTCAAATTCTGTGTTTTCAACTGGATGCCAACAGCTAATCGTTCCACACTGACGATAGATCGAATTAAGTTCATCCATCTACTTGTCGAGGGAAAACCATTTGATTTTGGTGCAATGGTGTTTGAGCAGATCTATGAGCTTGGACAACCGCCTGCTGCAGATGTAGAAAAGAAACCGAGATTGATGTTCCCTAACCTTATTCAGCATGTTCTTAATGCTCAGCACCCAGTTCCAGCTCATGATGGAGACTCGGCCCCCCAGGCTGCTGGTCGGATGGTTCTTGATAAGAAGCAAGGTGTGGCAAAGAGACCTCCAGGTACTGGTTCTTCAAGGCGTTACTTACTGGGGAAAGACATGGGACGATTACATCGCCTCACAGACACCATTGTTTCACGAGCGGCCAGTAAGTGTTTCTTGTTCTATTTACCTTAAGTTTGATTAAAGTCACTTGTTGTGTTTGTTTTTAAGTGTCTATGCCACCAAGCAGGGGGAGTATACGGTGATTTATCTAACCTAGGTGAAAGCAGTGGTGATGAAGGTGGAAGTGGAAGCCAGAGTGATGAGTTTTAGTGGTTGTAAGATTATGGGGGAGATTAGTATGTTCGTTTACTAATTCGCTTTAGTGTTTTGGGTTGCTAGTTTTCAGGGGGAGAATGTTTTTTTTTTTCAAGTGTGTGATATCTTCTTATTGTTATGATCGGCTTTGTAATTGCAACTATTAGTGGTTTGACTATTATGACTTGAGGTTATCTTTTAACTAAGCATGATTCAGTTGTTGGTTAGCATGGCTGTTGTGTGAGTTTGAGTACAGGTACTTGGAGATCACAGACACTTAAAAAGGGGGAGATTGTAGTGACCTGAAAACTGCGAAGTGTTAGATGAAAAACAATGGTTGATCAAGTATGCATGAGAGGCGGGAGTCTTTTGATGACGTGGCCTTAAAAGACGGTTCAAGACAAGATAGACTTGAAGAGGAGATATTCTAGGATGTAGAATATATTGATAGTTATCTGTAACTAGATCAGGTCGTTCAAGTATATAATGGACGAGCCTGAGCTAGGTTTAGGTAAGCGTTTTATTTGAGAAGAGAGTCATAGGATTTTCGAGTGAGAGATTGTGTAATCTAGAACTTGAGAGATTAAGAGTTGTTCAATGTTGATTCACGAGTGGTGAAGTCAAGTAAAACTGATTAAACAAGTTAGGAGTAAGTTGTTTAAAGAATTCTTAATAAAGGTATTGGTTTTGGAAGCTCTTGCATATTATATATGTGCTCTAGGTTTTTCAAAAGCTGCGTGGTATGTGTTAATCTTTTACCAACCGCTTGTATTACACAACGAGTTTTAAGAGAAAGAATAAAAATCGATGTAACAGACTTATTTCAGATGATTACGAAAGTGATGTAACTTCTCTGAAATGCTTTTTATTATTGAGATTCTATGTGTGTTGATGTTACATCAACTGATTGATCTTTATATAGAGATCGAATCATTAGGCTAAGAGACACACCTCTTAACATCAAGAGTTACATCTCTTTGTGTAATAACTAACTTATGTAAATAACATCTCTTCGATGTTACATCTCTTCGATGTTACATCTCTAACTAACTTATGTTAATATGAACTAAGGAGAGATATTATTATATAGTTCAACACTCCTCCTTAATCATATCTCGACTTGACTCCAAGCTGCTTCCTCAGATCTTCAAACCTTGAACCGTCCAATGCCTTTGTGAGAACGTCTACCACTTGATCATCCCCTTTGCAATACTTCAGTTCAATGATTCCTTTCTGCTCAACTTCCCTCACGAAATGATACTTGATCTCTATGTGCTTCGTCCTTCTATGTTGCAATGAATTCTTCTCGTTCATCGCTTCTCTCCATTCCTTGGTACCACACGCTTCATCATAAGTGTATGGTTCTTCATTTGCATGAAGACAAGCTTCTATAGCTTGAGCCGCTTCATCAAGCTCTACTCTCGGTGCCCTTTCCATGATATCAACCATGGACTTGAACTTCCTTGGTGCCTCAGAAGCTTCTTCATCTTCGATTGGTTCCTTTGGCGATTGAGTGTCTTCCATAGACAACTCCAATGTCTTCTTGACTTCTTCTTGCCTCTTCCAATCCCACTTCTTGTTTTCTTCAAACTCTACATCTCTTGATACTTCAATCTTCTCATTCTCCAAGATGAGAACTCTGTATCCTTTGGATTGATTGCTATATCCAACAAGGACTCCACGTTTTGCCTTCACATCTAACTTCCTCCTCTTCTGATCCGGTACATGTATGTAGCATATGCTACCGAATATTCTCATGTGTGACACATCAGGCTTGTGTCCACACCACTTCTCGATAGGAGTGACATCATCTTCAATTGCCTTAGATGGTTGACGGTTTAGAAGGTATGAAGCAGTGTATACCGTCTCTGCCCATAACTTGAGTGGTAAGTCTTGCTCTGCCATCATAGTTCTAGCCATCTCCACCAAGGTTCTTTTCATCCTCTCTGCTCCATCTGATCTCAACGTCTTGATGGTACAACCAGATTGCTTCTCCACCATTGCTTTGAACTTCTTGCTTCCATCAATGGATTGGTGCTGCATCGTTCCACATACATCCGTATGTACAATCTCAAGCTTTTTCTTTGTCTTAGTTTGAGATTTCTTTGGAAAGCTTTTGCGTGATTGCTTCCCCAGTCTACACGCCTCACATGCTTCCTTCTTGATTTTAAACTTTGGTAATCCCTTTATCAAGTTTTTGTCTTGCATTTGTTGCAACCTTTTGTCGCCTACATGACCAAGTCTCTTGTGCCATGTCTCCATCTTTCCTTGCTCACTAGCGCTCATGGCTTCTTCTACCTGAGCCGAACCCATCCTGATTCTGTAGCTTTTGTGAGTCACGGGGATATTCATTATCCTCCTGCCTTTTGCATCATCTATGATGCATCTCTTCTCTTGGAACTTCACCCGGTATCCACTTGAAACAATATGCGGAACACTCAGCAAATTTTTCGCCAAACCCGGAACCAAGAGCACATTTCTGATGGTCCTCTTGCCACCAATAGTCATCACGGTAATATCTCCTTTACCTGCTGTCGTGACTATGCTTCCATTTCCAATTTCTATTGGAACCTTGATACTCCTATCAAGCCTGGAGAAGTAACCCTCCTCCTTTGTCATATGATTAGTTGCTCCACTGTCAATTAACCAGACATCTTCCATCAATGTTGTTGCTGCTTCACTCGCACTGAACAACATGTGATCTTCATTTAAGTCTTCTTCTTCAAGACTTAGATGTGCTTTCTCCTTTTTCTTTGAGTAGCACTCCTTTGCGAAGTGGCCTAACTTGCCACAGTTGTAACACTTCTTGTTACTCTTGTGATCCTTCTCTGGATCATCCTTGTTTTGTTTCCTCCAACATTCACTCTCGTTGTGGTTGTTCTTCTTGCAAACCTTACACCACTTCTTGCCTCCATGGCCCTTTGAGTTGTTGTGAGTAACACCAGAATTTTTCTGTTTAACACGAGCATCGAATGCTCCTTCACTTGTGCTTTCTTCTCTTACAGCCAGCCTTGCTTCATGAGCCTTCAAGATCCCGATCAAGTCTGCCATCTTTGTTGAAGTCAAATCACTTGTTTGCTCCAACACACTGACAATGCAATCGAACTTGGCTGGGAGAGAGATGAGTATCTTCTGGATGAGTTGAACATCTGACTTTTGTTCTCCATGGTAAGTTAATTGATTTGCCAAAGCAACTAACTTATCTGTGAAGACCTTGATGTCTTCATTCTCATCCATCTTCAGATTTTCGAACTCCCTTCGCAACGTTTGAAGTCGAATCAAACGAACTTGAGGAGAGCCTTCATACTCTGCCTTCAATGCATCCCACGCCTCTTTCGATGTTGTTGCTGCTGCAATCCGTGAGAAGATATCATCTGATACGGCAGTTTGCAAGATTTGCAAAGCCATTGTATCGTTCACCATCGCTTCTTCTCTAAGCGATCTTACCCTTGCTGTCTCAGGGGTTTCATCCACTTGTGCTGGTGGGGCTACTACGCCTTCTTCAACCACAGACCATAACTTCCTGGTCTTGAGAATGGTTGTCATCTTAATGCTCCAGAAGTTGTACTTATCACCATCAAATATGGGGATTACTTGATTCTTCATCGTTTTTGTGTGCTTCCGATGTAACGTATGACAGAATCTTCTAGCCTCCTTTTCTCCACGCCAAGTGTTTCTCTTACTAGTGCTTTTTTTCGTTGTCCTCTCAACCGTAAAGCTCTGATACCATGTTAATCTTTTACCAACCGCTTGTATTACACAACGAGTTTTAAGAGAAAGAATAAAAATCGATGTAACAGGCTTATTTCAGATGATTACGAAAGTGATGTAACTTCTCTGAAATTCTTTTTATTATTGAGATTCTATGTGTGTTGATGTTACATCAACTGATTGATCTTTATATAGAGATCGAATCATTAGGCTAAGAGACACACCTCTTAACATCAAGAGTTACATCTCTTTGTGTAATAACTAACTTATGTAAATAACATCTCTTCGATGTTACATCTCTTCGATGTTACATCTCTTTGTGTAATAAATAACTAACTTATGTTAATATGAACTAAGGAGAGATATTATTATATAGTTCAACAGTATGATGATGAAAGAGCTCAAGAACTGGAAGACTGAGTCTCCTGCGAACCTACTTTTTGACTTGACTGAACGTTACCAAGTCGTAGGTGTCTCCCCTTGTTTTTTGTTGTTTTTTCTGACATGACTGAACGTAATGAATTGATATCCGAAGAGTAATGATAAAAACAGATCAGAGAAGAGATTGAAACTCTAGAACAGATCAAAGTAGAAAATGAAAATTAAGACGTTCAAGAGACATAACATCTCTTTCGACTTCAGTATCCTTACTCGATCATGGAATCAATGGTTGGCATCTCATCAGGTTGCATTAAAGGTAAAGACTAACTGCAGGATTTAAAACCTCTAAATCTTACAACATACAGTCGATCAAACCCTATTAAACGGAATCTCTTGGTTTTAAAACTCACAGGAAAAAAAAACAGAATCAAAGATTGCATCGGATACTACAGAATCACGCAAGGCAAAGCCGAGCATGATCAAGAATAAGACTGTAGGATTTGCTAAAACGTTGTAGAGAGGATTTCATTTTGCATACAGTGTTTATATATTTGCTGGTGGACATGATGACCGAGCTGATAAGTTTGCCAGAGTTAGGTAGTGAGATTGAATTAGTCCTCAAAAACCAATGACTAAAGCCTCGCAACTCCTCTTAGTATGTTTCACCTAGAGTGTTGTGTCTCTGGGATCTATCAAAAGGTAATCTAACCTTAGAAGAAAAATTACATCTCTTTCTCTCTCTCAAGCTTACAATTCAGCTTACTAGAATTGAATACACACGAACTCCATCCTCTTATATAAAAAAGAAAATCAATTACTTTAATCTAGTTACATTATCGCTTTTCAATTTTTCCATATATTTGTTGGGAATATTTTTATATATTATCGACTTCTATAAAACCATGAGAGTAACTTTTTTCTTAATATAATTTCTTTGTCTTTGTTGAAGCTATTCTATTTTTCTGAATTCCATCGTCAAATCCTAACGAAGACTTTGACTAATCCCAAAATAGTTTGAATAGTAAACCGAAATCAGTTAAATTCATCCAAATATGAAAATTAATGTGTAGAAAAAACAGACGAATCAATAAAAAACGAAGAAGTAGTCGATGCAAACAATAGTAAAGCACACCAAGTTAATCAGAAAGAAAGAAAAAGAAAACACAAAATTCGAAATATAAAAAGATGAAACAAAACATTCAACCTCAGATACGCTAAACATTTGAGCTAAAATTTTGTACAAAACCACATTCGGCTGTTCTAGCTCTTAGAGCAAAATTAACAGAGAGTTCTTAAGGTGATATTTTTAGCTGGAAATAAGAAATTTTCTAGTAAAAGTTTAAGTACAAAAATTAAAAATCTGTTCTTAAATATTTTATTTAAGAATCAATTTTTCATTTTTTTTAATTAAAAAATAAGAGATAGTTTTTTATATTCATCTAAAAAAACTCATCCGAAGAATCCCCATAGAATCCCAGTAAATCATGTTTTCGGCCTCTTGTCAACTGAGTTAAACTAGCAGTTGGCCTGGGAAGTAACCGTTCATTAGTAGTATATTATGTATTGGTTCTCCCATTTACTTGTGTAAAAAGTAATGCTCAAGTTATAAATGGTAATGGTCCATTTATTTATATATATATATATATATATATATATATATATATATCTTATTATATAAATCATAATTTTCAAAGTTACTAATTAACACGATCGTCACACATGACAATCTTATTATTTAAGATTGTGACATGTGTTAAATAAATAAAATTTTTAAAAGAGATTAAACCAAAAGAATTTTAAAAGTTAGTTTTCCTTTTTCAAAAAGTCTTTAACAAAAAAATGTAAAAAATCTTAATATTTCCGTATAAATAACTATTTAAGAATAAATAGTTATTTAAAATTAGTTTTCCTTTTTCAAAAAATATTTAACAAAAAACTCTGAATGATCAAAATTTATCCATATAAATAATTATTAAACATATAATAAGATTAAAATTACTATTATTGAGTTGTTTTGTTTAAATTTTCACAAAACCTATACCAAAACTGAGTTGTACAAATAATTTATTTAATACTTATTTTCCTTCCTAAAATCATGAAGAAAATATAAGTTTACAGAAATAAAAAAGATTAAATTGTAATTTTATTTTAAAAAAGTAATAGTAATTTTAATCTTAACAAAACCTATTCGATTGGAATTGTCTTTTTTAAAATATAAACCTAATATTTCTTTTTACACCTAATATCATATTTTTTTCTTTTTAAATGTTTAATTTTTAAATTTGAAAATAATATTTTCCTAGAATCATAAATAAATTAGATTTATAAAAAAAAAATCTTTTTAATCTTTACCAAATAAGATTTTTTTTTTCTTTTTTTTTTAAATCCTCACCAAAGAGAATTGTAAAATTTTACTTAGGGGTGGGCGTTCGGGTACCCATTCGGGTTCGGTTTGGATCCATTCGGGTTTTGGGTTTTCGGTTCAAAAATTTTAGCCCCATTCGGATATTTCTAAATTTCGGTTCGGGTTCGGTTCGGATCTTTGCGGGTTCAGTTTGGGTTTGGATAAACCATTTAAATAATTTAATTTTTTTTAAAATTCGTTATATACTTTAAATTTTTCAAAATCTACAAACAAAATGCGTATTACATATAAATTTGAATATCATATTTCAAAATACATAAAATTAACATATAAATTGGTTTAGTTTGAAAATTTGGATTGAGAATCAATAGATATTGTAAATATTTTTGGTGTTTTAAGTATACTTTAGCTATTTTAGACATGTACTTTTGATTATTTGTATATGTTTTTAAGTATTTTGGATAACTAAAAATATATTATATACTTTGAATATTTTTAATATGCATTAAATCTAAAAAATTTAATATATATATAGGTATATAAATCTATTTCGGATATATTCGGGTATCCGAAATACTTCGGTTCAGGTCGGGTTCGGTTTCGGTTTTTATAATACCAAAATTTTGAACCCATTCGAATATTTAATCAATTTCGGTTCGGATTCGATACTACTTTTTCGGTTCAGATTCAGTTCGGTTTTTCGGATCCGGGTTTTTTGCCCAACCCTAATTTTACTAAAGATTTTTAATTAACAATAAAATTTGTAAGAATATTACTGATATTGAAAAAGCCTAATCTTGAAAATGGGAACTTTTAAAAATAGATAATATTAACTGGAAATAAATATTTGATAGTAATTATATTTTTCTTAATCCTTGACAAAATAGAAATGTAAAAGATTATGTAATACTGATTTTTTTTTACCAAATCTTAAAAACTGTTAAATAATATCTGATAGTTGTTTTTCTTTCTATAAAATATTAATCAAGAGATATTTGAATCATATTTTTAAGTCATAACCAAAAGGAAAATTGTAAAAGATTATTTGATATAATTTTAAGAGAGAATTTGATGATGAACATGATACTAAAAAATATATAGTTAATGAAAGAAGAGTACTATTAGTATTGATACAAATTGTAAAAATAGTAATTTTAAAATTATTTATTAGTAACTAGAAATAATTATTTGATAGAAATTTGTATTTTTAAAAATTTTAAAGATAAGATAAATTGTAAAAGTTTATATAAAAATAATTTTTTTTTCTACATCCAAAACAAAAAGGTAAAAGAGTATTAAATAGTATTATTTATTTCAAAATTGTAAATAAAAAGAAGATTTATTAAATAGAACGTGTTTATTTTAAAACAAATCCAAAAACAATAAAAAATTAAAAATTTATTTAATAAAACATGATGGATCAACATTTTTATCATGCAATTTAGAGGTAATGAAACTATTAATACTTTATGAAATTTGATACTGCTTGATTCTTATGATATGTGTATGATAAATATCATGTTTCTGAATCTCAATTGTAATTTAAAAAAGTAACAGAAATTTTAATCTTATAAGATAAATAATTATTAAATAGATAATATATTTTTTTCTACACGTGGGTTTATAAAAGACAAAACATTATTTTAAGACTAATTTCGTTGCAAATTAAATATTTATAAATATTTATAAAAAAACATTTGGTAGTATTTTATGTTTAGTAAATGCTAAACCAAAGAGAATTGTAAAAAGAAAATTGCACGGTTAGAAAATAATATTGGTTTATAAAAAATTAATAATCTATACTTTTATTTTAATTTTAGTATTCTTTTTTTTAAGTAATCTTATTTTCAAGGTGAAATAAAAATATGGGTTGAAGATAATTACAAAATTAGTGGACATTGGTTTGATATAAATAATTTCCATATAAAATAAAATAGTTACAAGATTATATTTTTATTATAAATATTTAATAATGATTTTCCTTATGAATTTGTTTTCCTTTTAACAAAATCATAAATTATAAGCTTTATGAGTTTTTTATCTTTTATATAAAGCTTGGTTTTCAAAGTTGCTAATTAACACGATCGCGACACATGTCAGTTATATATATTTTAGATTGCAACATGTGTAACGAAGCTAAATTAATTAAAAAGATTTTTTAAAAAATAGTAATTATCTTTTTTTTACAAAACTTATATACCAAAATAAATTTATGCGATATTTAACATTGATTTCCCTATTTTTATACTTTCATAATAAAGAAAAGATAATCTTCTTAAAAATTTTCTGTAAAGATTAAAAATAGTAACTTTTGTTTTAAAAGTAACTGGAAAAACGAAAAAATTATCATATACTTTTTCTATAAGTAAGAGTAATTTTTCAATTTTTATATTCCTAAACAAAAGATTACTTGATAGTAATGTTTTCTTCAAAAAATTTTACATGTGTTTAAATATATAATTACTAAAATATATATACTTAGATAATAAAAAGAATTTGAAAAACGAAAGTTACCATATATTTTTTTATGTAATTATTTTGGTTATAATATAAAAAGGAAAATTTCTATGGAATCATTTATTTTAATTTTTACAAATATGTTTTGGTTACATTATAAAAAAGTACTTTGGAATCATTTATTTTAATTTTACAAATATGTTTTCTTTTTATTATAAAAAAAAAAGAAAAGTACTATGGAACCATTTATTTTATATAATTATAATAAATTTATTTTTGTTTAATATTATTTTTATTGACATATTTTTAATTAAATAAGTTATAATATAATGTCCATTATCAACAAAAAAATAAGGAAAATAGCTGACAAAAAATAAGGAAAAGTTTGTATATGTTAATTAAATTATTTATAATATCATGTTTATGACTAGATTCTTTTAAAAAGAAAAATTACCAAATAAGTTTAAAAAGGAAAAAATTGTATTTAATAAGAGAGGGTTTTTTAAAAGTAATTTTAACACTATCTACTAGCATTTAACACTTTTTATTTTTAAAATTTTAAACTAAAAAAGGTCAAATAATTTATTTTAAAAATAAATTCTTAATTTCTAAAGAAAATATAATTGTAAAAAAAAATTGATAGTAATTGTTCTTCTGCATGTTCGCATATTATTTTTTAGGTGTTTGCACATATAAATGATATGCGGGTGTACGTAATTTAATGATGAAAGCTAATGTGACTATTATGCTTATTATGATTATTTTTATGTGTGTTTGTTCTTATCGACAAATGAAGTTGTTTACGGTATTATAGGTCATACTACTAAGAAATCTAAATCAAAGTAAGAAACTTTGCAATGGAACAAAATTACTAATTATTGATGCAGAAATACTAACCGAACGTTACGTGAAAAAAAAATTCTTTATGCTACTAAGAAAATTGGTTATGCTATTTTAAAGTCATGCTACTAAAGAATTTAAATCAAAGAAAAGAACTAGAAAACGTGATTATTGAAGCAGAAATCCTAATCAAAGTTATACGGAAAAATGAATTTTTATTCATAGACAAACATATGCAAGATGACATTTCAAACTGGAAAGATATATTTCCTATATGGTTTGCTATCAAATGATTGTCAACAAAAGTTAAGGTCAAAACTTAAAAAAAATTTGTCTATATTTGTCAAGTCCAGTTTTACAATTATACACCACCTTATAATAAGTTACTATAACTACATAGTTTTAGATTTTTAAAATATAACGATAATGGTTTTCTACAAAATATTATATATCAAGAAGTTTTTAATGATATATGATATATATAGAAAAAGATGTTAAAATCACACTATAGATGCTAAATTAATCAACCTCGAATGTTTTATCTAAAATATATTTTATATTTAGATGACTATCAAAATACATATTGATTGGTGTTCTGTAAGATTAAAATTTGGATTTTGCTATTTTTAATTTGTCTTAAACAATAAAAAATATAGAGATTTCACGGTTCTATATGTTTTAATTAACTACAACAAATTTTATTTAAAACAAAATATAAAAGTGAAGTATTTGTTATAAAAAATTAATATACTATTTAAAACACTGTGATTATTGAAACAAAAAAACTAATAAAAATTTATCGAAGAAAATAAATTATTATTATTAAAATAAGTAATTAATATATAATGAAAAAACAAGAACTCATATGAAATTCTTTTTAGTATTTTTGTATTCGTGAAATTAAAACATCAAATAAAATCCGTGCAACGCACAGATCCATATCTAGTTAATATATAAGCCTTTGTTTTTAAAGTTTCTAATTAATATAATCATGAGTTCATGAGACATTGCAATAAATATTAAAAATAAAATAATAGATAAAAATTCGATAAAAAAAAATTTTGATAGTTTTTTTCTCTTTTAAATCCTATAAAAAATGTTAAACATATATGATAGTAATTTTCCTTTTTTTAAAAGAAATTCTAGTTTTCCTTCTTAATGTCCTGAAAAAAATAACTATAAAAGAAAAATAGTAGTTTAAAAATTCTTTTGAAAATTTATATAAACCTAAAGTACAAGAAATTATTAAAAAAAACTTTACAGAAACCGAATCATAAAGCATTTAGTTTTCCTTTTCAAAAATTTTAAACAAAACAGAATTGTGAAAATAATCTTCCTATAAATAACTTTTATGGGTAAATCCTTTTGGTCAAGTAATTTGACTATAGGTTAGTGTTTTCTAACACTATAATGTTTGAGTTTCAAATTCTATAGTTAATGAATTATCAGTTTATTGGAGAGAAAAGTTATAAGATATTTTCAACATTATGGAAAAATACATCTGACGTGGATTTTATATAACGGCACATGATAGTTTAACCAGACGTGAATCCTCATATAGTAGGTAAAATTATTGGCTATATAAATTCTCTATGTAATATTTCTCATAGTTAGTAATAAAATAATTAAGAAACATTAACAAAAAAATTGTTTTATACTATCAAAATATTGATTTATATTGATTAATATATTATCAATAAAAGGTTACACATAAATAAATATATTAATACATATTGATCTATTATTAAAGTTTAAAACTTTCAAGCTATCCACAACAAAGACATAGTAGAAGGAAATGATTCTCCAATTTTTGTTATAATTAATGAAGATTATCCAGAGAAATCGAAAACCCAAATGATGTATTTGATATCAAATATTGTATATTTGAAATGAAATTACATTTTTTTAATGATTGTGCCTTACTCACCTCTATTACATCATAAAATAATAAAATTTATTATTTATTTTAAGATTTATCACCATAAAACTTTAGCTGACAAGTATTTTCATAAATATAATTCACACAATCGTGATTCATAAATATGGTCTTCATCATGCACATATATATATATATATATATATATATATATATATATATATATATATATATATATATATGTGTGTGTGTGGCTAAAAGAATCAAAGAAGTATCAAACTACGTAAGGTATTAATAATTTAATTTCTCTAAATTAAATGATAAAAAGTTTGATCCAATGTTTTCTATTGGTTAAAAAACAAAGATCATTTCCAGTTCACCTGAATTTTCATTTCTATATTTTCCATCAAACTAGAGAAATAATATTTTATTGTTGGATTTGATTCAATTTAGGATTTGTAATATAATTTCACTATTTTTGTAAGAAAATATAGAGATGTGCTACTTTGTCTCTAAATATAGAAAGTGAAATAACTTTCATTACATTTTTGCTTAAACTTGATAACTTTATAATAGAGTCATGTGAAACTCATCGATCAAACAAAGTTTCAATATTTTAGAAGAAAATATAGAAAATATATAAATTTGAATTAGAGATATTTTAAATGTGAATAAACCATGCAAAACTTATATAAATGATAATAACTTCGTAGGTTAATACAACTGTTAAATTATGAGCATAATAATGTGTATGACATTGTCATCAATTAAATTAGCTTGATTCAATTTTGAATTCATTGTATTTCACTATAACTCATATTTCTTAGTGATTTAGTTTGGTTTGAATTTTTGGATCTGATTTTTCTCTAGCCTTAAATAAAATTCACCTTGAAAATAACTACTTAGAACATGATTATCGGTTGGAAAATTTTACATATTCTATAAGAAGAAAAAATGAATATTAGATTTGTTTTGTTAAATTTAATTTTATAAAACCATTAATATTGTTAGTATATAACAACTTTATTTTTGGATTTACAACAAATACATAAGAGTGGAGAATTGATGATCTTTTATATTCTCCTTCCAAATTTTATTATGTTTTTTTTTCCTTTTTCTTAAATGATAAGAACCCTTCTAAATTCTTTTATTAGATCTGCTCTTATGCACTATGATGTCTGAAATAAATACCAACTAACTTACTTATGTGGAAAAAAACAAGTTTATATTCTTTAAATAAGTTTCAATCAATATATGCAAAATTTTACAATCGCTCTAATTTGTTTTCACTTTTGTGTGTTTCATAAAATTAAAACATCAATCAAAACTCGTGCAACGCACGGATCCATACCTAGTATATATATATATATATATATATATATATATATATATATATATATATATATATATATATTATTTCCTTATCTTGCCTAGAAAAATAAAGAATGGTAATTTATATATTCTTCAGTAGGCAAAATACAGGATTCTCTTTATTCAATAGGCAAAAGACCGGATTCTCTTTTGAAGTAAAGTTATCTGTTATTTTTGATTATCAAGTAAGTAATCTAATGTTCCAATTCAAGACAAACTGATAACTATAAAATCTACGGACCACAAAGATAACAATTAATCCATTTCTTGTTCCTGTTTTTTCCTGTTCTTCTTTTCAATATACAATAAATCTTCAGTGAAAGAAGAAAACAAATAGAAAAGACTTTCCCAAAAAATTTCAAGAAAAAGACCCAAAATCGACATGTCAACCCGGTACAAGATGGATATGGAAACCCACAATAACTTTAGTCCCTTAAAATCCACAAAATCCTCATCAAAATGCAATGCATGTTACGAAGAAGATGACAAAAAACAAGGTGGCAAATGTAATTTCTTCGATTTTTATGTCCACAAGAAATGCATCAACCTTGACATTCCTTCTCATCATAAACACCCTCTCAAGCTCATAAGATGTTCCGGAAGATATCATAATTACCAGTGCCATCTATGTCACGACTATGAGCGCTTGTTGTATCGATGTTCACAATGT
The DNA here is from genome assembly GCA_026261945.1 of Hirschfeldia incana. NCBI lineage: Eukaryota > Viridiplantae > Streptophyta > Magnoliopsida > Brassicales > Brassicaceae > Hirschfeldia > Hirschfeldia incana. Next base: position 3,482,414 of record JABCMI010000019.1, read on the forward strand.
GATTTTAATATATGTATCCCGTGTGCGAGAAAGCCTCTGATCTTCAACCAAGCTAAGGCCCACAAGCATGAACTCCACCAATTACCGATGAAGCTTTCCTTCATCTGTGATGCATGTGGGTTGGGCAGTGCAGGCTATCCGTGTATTTGTCATCAGTGTTGTTTCATAATTCATAGAAAATGCATCTCCCTACCACGTGTTATATATATCAACCTCCACGACCACCGTGTCACTCATGTTTCCTCTCTTGGACCTGGGGATTGGATTTGTGGTATATGCCAAGAGCCTGTTCTTGAAGATTATGGAGCATATTCTTGCTTGATTTGCTCTTATGCTGTTCATTCAAAGTGTGCAACAAATCATGATATTTGGGATGGGAGAGAACTTGAAGGGATGCCTGAAGAAGAAGAAAAAGGTAAGCCATTTGAAGTGATGGATCAAAACCTAATCAAAAATTTTATCCATGAACACAATCTAGAGGTTTCACTAGGACTCCAAGAAGATAGACACTGCTATGCATGCACCCTTGCTTTTAATTCTGAAAGGTGTTACAGATGTACACAATGTGATTTCATACTTCACGATGCATGCGCTAATCTCCCTCTGCAAAAAAGGCACCCGATCAGCAGAAACCAACTTTATTTGCATGCTAAAGTTGCTCTTGTCAACAAAGTGTTTAATATAGTTACCCATGTCAACTATTTTTCCTGTGTCGCTTGCAAACGTTATTGCACTGGTTTCTCATATGCTCATCATAAGTACGGCATCCGGATTGATGTGCGTTGTGCGTCAATTACTGATGCATTTAAACATGAAATCCATCCACATTGGTTGTTCCCGTTTAAATCTGATGAGACACACAGGATATGTACAGTTTGTGACTCGGTACATGAGGTGCATCTACGTTGCATTAATCATGGTATTTGTGGAGGCTTCAATTTATGCTTCACATGCGCTACTCTACCCACATTGGTAAGACACAAATATGATGACCATCCTCTTTCCTTATGCTATGGTAAGGGAAATGTGAATTCAATATATTGTTGTGGTGTATGCGAAGAGGAAGTATTCCCCAAAAGAGGGTTTTACTGGTGTCGTGATTGTAACTCCACTCTTCATACTAAATGCGTATTTAAAAATCTATTACACCCAAGACCTGGATACACTTTAAAGATACCTCCCAAAGGAACATTTGAATTGCTTCCCAACAACAGTCTGTCTCGGCCAACTTGCTATGAATGTAAAAACCATTGTATCGGTGATTTGGTTCTGAAAAGTCAGGCAAATACAAGTGTATTCATGTGCTCTTCTTGTGTCTTTCCTGAAAAATAATTGCATGTGATTCATAGAACTCTTGTAAAACTTTTTTGCTTGGAAATTAACTTTTATTTATAAGCGGAATTGTGTTTTTTCTTTCTTCTGAAACAATAATCTCTAAGCAAAAGTCCTATTCTTTTTGTTCTTCGAAGCAAAGCTACTTGGTCCGGTTTCTATAGGCATTCTATTTGTTCTGTAGAAAAGACAAAAGTTGACAACTAGAAGTGAACTTGAAAATCCAACCAAAACAAAATGTAGTTGTAAGCTTGCCAGAGAGTTGGGGAGAGCATTTCATTTTGCATACATGACCTTACCACTCCTCTTAGTATGTTTCACATAAAATGTCAAGAATTGTTTTCAGTCTTTTTGGAAGACACACCAAAGAATTGAATGTCAAGAAAGGTTTTCAGTCTTTTTAGAAGGCAATTCAAGAGAATAACCCATGAGATCAAAATTGTTTTTTTTTGCCAACTTTGTTCACATCTAAAAACAAATATAGATTCAAATTTCATAACTCTAGTGTGCTGTGACAATCATCACGTAATGGCATTTATATACATCACCAAAATGTAGATATTCATATAATCAATTCAGGATGCAATATAACAACCTGTAAAGAACAATGTTGTAAAGCAAACTTGTATATATATTTTAATGGTATCAAGCAAACAATGCTGTAAAACTATGTGAGTAAAAGAAAGCTGCGACAGACAACTAGGTTGCACGGGTACGTGTACTGGTAGCCGTTTCGCGTACCGGAAAAGTCTCTGAAACGGGGACAGCACAGGGACGCGTCGGAAACGTCCCGATGACGTTTCAAGCAAGACAGAGACGGCAATCGGTTGATGGGGACGGAAGGGTTTGGGTATGGGGACGTTTCCGAAACAGCTTGACATAAAAATCCGTGTCCCCTACGGCCTTAATGTTCTATATAAAAGATCTACGTTACCGCAAATTTACAAACCAAACACAATCACTTCTTCTAATCAAAGAAGACGATGGTGTGTGGCTTTTCAATAGACCCATTTTATTATATTTTTTATTTTAACCATATCTATTAATAATAGGAATCATGATTAATTCCAAAAGGTGTGTGTTTTTATACGTAGCTTAAATCTTGTAAAAAATTGCGATTGTTCGTTAAAAAGTTCTCTTCTTTATGAAAAGATGCGACTACTTAAAAGGTTGTGTCTCTTTTTCTATAAAATTTGCAACTGTTTAAATTGAAAGCGTGTGTTTTTATAGGTAGCTTAAATCTTGCTAAAATTGCGATTGTTCGTTAAAAAGTTGTCTCTTCTTTATGAAAAGATGCGACTACTTAAAAGGTTGTGTCTCTTCTTCGATAAAATTTGCAACTGTTTAAATTGAAAGGGTGTGTGTTTTTATATGTAGCTTAAATCTTATGAAAAGTTGCAATTGTTCGTTAAAAAGTTGTGTCTCTTCTTTATGAAAAGATGCGACTACATAAAAGGTTGTGTCTCTTCTTTGATAAAAGCTGCAACTGTTTAAATTGAAAAGATGTGACTTTTCAAATAGAGCTTTTCAAAATCTATAAATAGTCTATGTTTATACACTTCTGAAAGTAAAATTTTCGCTAATCTAATTGATAGTAAAATGGTGAAAAGAAAAAGTTTTATGAAGTTACTTGGTTACAAATTTTTTGAAGATGTTCAAATGGAACGTTGTCAACAAAAAAAATTAAGAGTTTTACGTGTTTGGATGGCCACAAATCCTAAACGGAACAATAAAATTATTAGTCTTAATTTCTTTTACTAGATGAAAAGGTTTGCTTGTATGTCGTTGTTATCTTAAGAGAAGTAGATGTTAGTAATATCAATCTCAATTAATGTGAAGAGTTGTATTTTTTATTTAAGAGTTGTGAAATATGTCACAAGAAGTTGCATCCTTCGGGTTGTATGCAGTTGTAACTTTCTAAAAATGTAAATAACTGTTTTAACTGAATTGTGAAAAGATGAATTTGTTAGTTTTTTATTTTAGAGTTTTTTATTTATTTTTATTATTTTTATTATGAAAATGTGCATCTAATAGTTACGAACATTGATATGAAAAGTTGTATCAATTACTTGTGTCTTTTCAGTATCTATATATAATATTTGTCTAAAACTCCATTGTTTTTCTATTTCTTAAACAATCATATCTTATATTTTCCATTTATCAAATAAGTAAACGTTCGGTAAATGTAGATCAAAACTTTAATAATTCTCTTTTAATTTTCAGTATAATATATCTATTTTCAAAAGTACGAAGAGTGTCTAATACATTTTGCATCATCAAAGATTCATTATTCCATTATTCTTCAACAAAAAAGTTATTTTGCATAGTCTTATAATTTTTTATATTACTATAAATTAATTACACTAGAAAAGAAACTTCAAATAGAGTTTTTATGAGAATGATTTTCATCTATTTTTCATATTTTTCATTATTTCTTTCATCTATATATACATCCATATATTAACATATTATAAAAAAAATGAAAGATGATGGAATTATGTTTTAACAGTCATAATTTTTTGTTCACTCCTTTTGAAAAAGATACAAATGGAAATATATATATATATATCTATATATTAATTATGAAATATTAGATACAAAATAACTTTGAAATAAATAATGCAAATACTTTAAAGACTCAAAAAAATGATTGAATATATTTTTAGGACCAAAATAAGTTGAATAATTTTTGATAAATTTTATAAAGTTTTCTATTATAATTTATAAATTTGTTTAAACATAAAATGAGTTCCCGTGCGACATCGCACGGGTTTCTTACCTAGTATATTTAAAAGTAAAAATATCAAATAATAGTATTTGAAAAATTAAATAGCTAATGGGTGTAACTAATATTAAATTATATTGATTTGTTTTATTTTAAAAATTAATAAAATTATTATCTCCAACGTTATCTTTACTTAACTATCATTTTCTAATATCAAAACAACAGTTAAATTTGGTGATTAAAATTAGCTAAGCTCATAATAATAAGAAATTATCTATATTGTAGACAAACCATAGCAGAGAGAAAACTAACTAAAACAGAGTAAAGAAGTGTTCAAACTTAAATAAACTTCGTATAACTCTTAGACTTAACTTATATACTCCCTATGTTCTGTAATATAAGATTTTTGGCATAAATGCACAAGAATTAAGAAAACTTATTTTTTAGAAAACAATATTATTAAATAATATAAACTAAACATAAAGTAACCAATCAAAAATAAAGTAGTATACTATTATTGGTTAATCAATTTCCAATAAAGTTAAAGTACCTTAAAAACGTCAAAACATCTTATATTTTCAAACACCAAAACATTTTCAAAACATCTTATATTATGGAACGGAGGGAGTATATATTGCCGTACCCAGACCCATACACGTATCTAAGTTTTTTTGATTTTGCCGTTTTCCATCCCCGTTTCCAGTCCACGTACCCGTATCAGGGCTGCTTAGTTACACTCTAAAAGGAAAGATCTAACATACTACTTGTAACCTTATATTATACATCAACATGATCAAACTATGAATCACATTTTATATAATCTCCAGAGTCAGTGCTCACCCCAAAGCGTTTCAAGTTTTTCTTGTCCATCTGTACAGAAAAAAAGCGAATGAAGAACTAATTTACCTTTTCTATTCATTTTGTACGGCAATTTAAAGGATTCGATCACTTCCATCACTGCTTTATGTGTCTCCGGAGGGATCATATTTAGAGTCGTGTGAAATGCCTGGGCAAACAAAGAACACAGTTATATAAAAGGATCTCGAGATTTCTGTAGCCTGAAAGGAGCAGCCATAACATGTTAAAGAGACACATACCTTGAATCTCTGCAAGACCGGTACAAAAATTGCGAGATTGCGTTTCGGGAGATAGTCTTTGATAGAGTTGCGTATACTTGTACTGCCAGTAAAACCCAAAAACATGTTTAGTTTCTTGAAAGTGTAGATATATTGTAATAGGTTTTACGATTGAAAAAAAAGACCTTCAGTTGAAAGAAAGGCGAGTAGTAGAGCAGAGTATGCCTCCACAATCATCTTCTCCGCTTCCTTTTCGCCTTCTAAAACAGCTTCTTCGTCATCCTGAAAACCAAAAAGAAGAAAAAGGTTTAGTTAAACCCTTTTCAGGGATCTCAAAGTATGAGCAAGAAATAGTGAGATGCTGTTTCTTCTTTAACGTCTGCTGATCCTTGATTGGTGAGAAAGATTGAACATAACAAAGGAATCATTTCCTGTTCACTCTCTTCCGACCCTTCTGGTTTTTTTTGTTTTTTTTTTTATAAAACACTACCATATTATTTATTTTTGCCATGACTGAAGTCATGCATTTTTTTTGAACACGAACAACTTCATTTAATTCAAACTAGTAAACGTTTGGTGGAGGCAATAAAGTCTCAACCATACAAAGCGCCTCCTTAGCTAAGGAATCGGCGGCAAGGTTCTGATTCCTAGGAATCCAAGAAAAAGAGATAACAACATTAGGGGCAGAGCTAATCTGAAGGATGTCTGAGAATATTCCATGAAGCTCAGTTAGAGGCTCTCTTCTGTGCAAGGCTTTGACTAGCTGTGAGGAGTCCGACTCCAATCTGAAGTTCTGCAATCCATATTCTCTGCAGAAGAGGAGCGCTTCCCGAATGGCCATGCCCTCTGCAACCAGGGCGGAGGGAACATGTCTTTGCGGCTTTTTCCTGCGGATCTCAAAGCTTGGCGTCGTCACCGTCCATCCTAATCCTGCCTTCATATCTTCCTTTCTCCAAGCTGCGTCTGTGCGTACTAATGTAGTAGCAGAGAGGGGAGTTGACGTCTGCTGCGTGGGAGCATTTGGAGGTCTCACCTCTGATTTCTGTCCCTGTTCCCACTCTTTTGCAGCTCTTATGGCCATGGTTAGTGTTTCTTCCGGTGAGGCCGAGAAGCCCTCGAAAACTAATCTGTTGCGTTCTTTCCATAGCATCCAGAGGATCCACGGGCCCAGTTGACTGACCACTACTCCTGTGGGAGGCAAACAAGGGGTGGTGCATAGAGCTGACCAGCTGGTCTCTAAATATATTATTCCTCTAGGGTCAAGGCTCAGATTAAAGGGGGCATCACGCCAGACCTTTTGAGCATACGAGCAATGAATAAGAAGATGAGTAATAGATTCGGACTCTCCGCACCGTTTACATCGGGGGTCTACGTCGATGTATCTTTCAACCAAACGTTCTCCTACCGGAACCGCTCTCTTTAGTACTTTCCAAGCAAACATCTTAGCTTTTGGTGTTACTTTTAGGCTCCAGACATTTTTGTACCAGGGGCTTTGTGCATTAGTCCTTGTATCTACCTCTCCTTCTTCTAGCGCTGTTGCAAAGTAGTAGCCAGATTTGGAGGTATAGCTACCTGATTTTGTTCCCAGCCAAACTTTACGGTCTGGCATGTTTGTGATACTTGGCTTTATGGCGAGGATGAGATTCTCATATTGAGGTAGGATTAGTCGTATTTTTTCCCTGTCCCATTCTCCTTGTGGACTTAATCGCAGGTCAGCAACCGTGAGCTCTGAGAAACCTGCAGGAGCAGGGCCGTAAGGGCGCATTTGATGGGTATGATCTAGCCACGGATCAGACCAAATGTTGATGCTCTTTCCGTCGCCCACAAGCCAGCCCAGATTTTGAATGAGTAAGTCTCTGCCAACGAGAACGCTTCTCCATCCTTGCGAGATGGCTGAAACTGGCTGACAACTCAATATATCTCCGTCAGGGAAGTATTTTCCTTTCAATGTTCTGCTCAGTAGGGAATCAGGTTTCTCAAAGATTCTCAAACTCAGTTTAGCTAGTGCAGCTTCATTGTATCTCTGAAAGTCTCTAAAGCCCAAGCCTCCCAACGCTTTCGGTTTGGCCAGATCAGACCATGCAATCCACGCCATCTTTCTCTTTCTTGTGTTATCGTCCCACCAGAATCTGGTCATGGCTGATTGTATCTGTTGGCATAGAGAAACCGGGAGTTGGAAACATGTCATGGAGTGGGAGGGGATGGCTGATAAAACGCTCTGCACCAGAACCATCTTCCCTGCAGTAGATAAGTGTTTAGAGGACCAAGATTGAGCTCTCTGTTTAATTCGGTCCACTACAGACGCGAACAGGTCACGTTTCTTTCTACCGAATTGCTCTGGGAGTCCTATATATTTTCCCACTCCTCCTTCCTTTTGGATGCTCATCACGGTTTTGACCACTGCTTTTAGAGCTTGAGGCGTCCTCTTTGAGAAGGTGATGGAGGATTTTTCAACATTGATGGCTTGCCCTGAAGCTGCTCCATAAGCTCGGATGATTCCCGATAGTGTTACTGCTGCCTCCCTTGATGCTCGAACGAAAAAACATGGTATCATCCGCGAATAGTAAATGGTTAATTCGGGGACATCTCCTAGCCACTCGGATCCCCTTAAGGTTTGCATTCCCTTGAGCTCTGTTACAAAGACCCGAGAGGACTTCACTGCACAAGATGAATATGTACGGTGATAGAGGATCTCCTTGTCGGATATCTCTACTCGGTGAAACCATTTCTCTAGGCGAGCCGTTAATGAGGAAGGAGTATGTAACAGTCGAGATGCATTGCGCCACCAGATGAACCCATCTAGGGTGGAAGCCAAGCTGATGCAGCACAAGAGAAATGAAGTCCCATTCTAGCCTATCGTAGGCTTTGCTCATATCGGTTTTAACCGCCATTGAGCATCGTTTTTCCGCCTTGGAGGTCTTCAAGAAGTGGAGCACTTCATGGGTGATTAGGACGTTGTCTGATATTGCTCTATCGGGTACGAAGGCTGATTGATTTTCGGAGATGATGGACGAGAGGATGGACTGAAGTCATGCATAGTTTTTAGAAACTGATTACAAGTGAATGGAACATGTAAAATGAACCATAAGAACAATAGGAAAGTTTTCCTATTGAGTAAAAGGTTTAAAATCCGAAAAGGAATCTAGCCATGTCTCCCGCGATTTCCACGCCCTCGGTTTTCCTGTCCTCGGCTTGAGTGTTGCGATTGCATCTCCCTAGCCTTTGTTGTCGGTTTGACCGGCCTATCTCGAAGGATTCTTTTTACCGAAGGTGTCAAGTAATCCATCGATTCCAATTCATTTTCAGATTCCAGTGTATCTTCCTCGTCATCCGCATTGACCAAAGAAGCAAATTTGTTGGAACCCAGGTCGGGCTCAACATTACCACTATCATCTCCTGTGCCTGTAAAAACTTCCTTAGGGACAGAGGTGGATGATAAATTTTGGGGAGGCTCCAGATGTAGGGTCTCAGTTGTGTCATTGATACAGATAATTGAAGGTGAGTTACACATGTTCTCAAGTACTGTGACTGTCGCCAGAGAAGAAAACATATCAATAGTAGGTGTAGAAGATGAAAATACCGTTGCAGAAGGGTCAGGCGTGATTTCCACCTCAGTAGACGCATCTTGAACAGAGGATCCAACTTGGCCCTCCTCATTAGCCACACTTTGTACCGAAGAACCCACTTTGCTTATAACAGTGTTTGTAGCTGAGACGACAGCCTCATTAGAGATGGTATTGATCACATTCGTTGGTAGTACCTGGTCGTCCATAGGATGAGTGATAGGAATTTCTTTAAGAGAAGGAGCATCAGCGATTGGAGGAGATGCAGAAACATTGACAACAACCGCTCCTTGATCCTTTGCTGGAGCCTTTTGCTGTGATATGGATAAACATCTCTTTGCCTTGTGACCAAGATGACCACATTTCTCACACTTGGAAGGAAGCCAAGAGTATTCAACGTCAATCATAGCATAATTTCCTTGCTTATCCCATGCTGCGATTTTTTGAGCGAAAGGCTTATCAAGCTCAACTTCCACTAAAATCTTTGCTTATCCAAGCATTGTAGGATCTAACCATGGCTTGCGAGACAGCATTGGTTCGCCTAGACCTGAAACAATCCACTCTAAGGCAAAGATTGAATAGACCCTTCTGGTTTTGTAATAGGAAAACTCGCTGAAGCAAGCCGTGATCTAAAAACAAACAGAGAAATGACTAGTTCAGTTTCTATTGACTCAACCACGTGGTGGGTATTAAATTCTTACTGCAAGAAGTTTTGTACCTGTTCACGCCGTCTTTCTCAACCAAATTTACCAGCAAACCTAAGATGGCAACAAGAAAATCTAACTCCTGATCTGTAAGATGTTTGTCTTTCTTCTGATGTGAGGATTCAGTTGCTTCCATCTCACTGAAAAGCGGAGATCCGGTGAAAGAAGGAAAATGTCTGGCAATTAATTCAGCCATGATTTCCAGCCCGCTGCACCCACCAACTTGCCGACAACCGACAGCGTTATCATTTGTTAAGTTTATCAAAACCTGCAAACGAATAATCATGAACTAAATTGATGCTATTCCAGCAAAGGGACGTTTAAAAGACTAAGGAAATTACCTTAACGGCTGTTAGAAGGCAATCAGATAAAAGACAGAGACATTCTTCATCAATGTCATTTGTAGAAGAAGATACTTGCAGAGATATACTGCACTCTCTGTCACTTGATTCTTCATGGGAATACACCCTATGGTTTGATGATTCCTCTTGGCTTGAGTGCAGCTGATAATAACGTTCATCTTTACTTTGTTTGTGACATCCTCTCTTCTTCTGAGTACTAGATTTCTTTTGCTTTACTGATACTAATGTCCCACTTGGAAGGTTCAGAATCCTCTAAATGAAACGCAAAAGGATCTTCGTTTTCCTCTGAATGAAAAGTTTCCATTTCTTTTACAACTTGGTTCTCCAACTTGACTAGTCCTTGAAGTACTTCTGGCAATGTCACCACCCAGTGACGGAACCAACTCGTGTCGTTGACGTAGGGGGGCTCATTTCCTGAAACATTTGATTGCGAACCCGACATCGACGGCGGTGATGAATCTAAATAGATTATGAGAAGTTGAGAAGTGGTTTAGTAGATATAAAGAAGGATGATGCTGTTGCTCTGTTTCAATCCGTGATTCAGTCTCGTCCTCTTCCTACGGTCATTGATTTCAACAGATTGTTTACTGCATCTGCCAAAACAAAACACTACGATCTCGTGTTGGATCTCTGCAAGCAAATGGATTGCGTATGATATCTACTTGCTGAGTATTGTCATCAATTGCTTTTTCTGTGATGGGAAAGATGTTTAAACTTGGGTATGAGCCTAACACTGTCACGTTTAAAAAGAAGTAATCGATGCCAAGTTGCAAGCAATAGCAAAGCACACCAAGTTAATAAGAAGAAAAAAAAAACAGAAAATTCGAAATATAAAATATGAAACAAAACATTCAACCTCACATACGCTAATCATTTTGAGCTAAAATCTTTTGCAAAACCACATAAGCTTGTTCTGGCTCTCAGTCTCTTGCCATTCAACTGAGTTAAATAGGCGTTAGCCTGGGAAGTAACCGTCGGACATACTAGGGCAACTAGTACAACTACATTATATACACAAGGAATGAAATAATGGTACAACTGGTAAAACTTCTTCAAATATAAAGTTTTAAAACTCTATTTGGCTTTTTATATTTAAATAAAAACATACTATACAAGTTGGAATGTCCTTAGAGTACTCCATCCTAATTACTTGGAGTTCTACCAATTTTGTTTTGCAATTATTACACAATCACATAAATTTCCTTGATATACCTTATACTTTAAAGGTTTGTTTACTAGTTTGTTCACTATATTTTTGAAAAACTTACACATAATATAGTTTAACAAAACTAATGATTCTTTTGTATGTGATTTTATGCATTTAAGTATTAAAAGGCTGTACAACTGAGGTATATATATTTTAATGTAGTACAACTACACAATTCAAATTTTCTACCAAAATACAACTATGAACAAACTTGTACAACTCAAATTCTGGTTCAACTATGTATTTGATTGTACAACTAAAATACTGATACAACAACTTGTTAATAAGTTTGTATGTTTTAGTTGCTTATCACGTTTTAAATGTGTAACACGTTTTAATAACAAGATCTTGACCCGTCCGACCGGGCGGGTATTTATTTTATGTTTTTAGTTTTTTTTATATATTAAATTAATGTATTTGTAATATTTAAACATAAATCAAGATTGAAAATTAATCTTTGCATTTGTAATAAAAATTAAACTTCTAATAAAATTTTCTAATTAAAATAATATAAAGGTGGATCATATCTTTTTTCCAATTCCAAAATCTTAGTATCCCTTAGAAACAAATAAAACAAATTTATCAATACATAAAATATATAAAAATATTTGAAACTATAGTTTCTGTTAAAATAAATTTGTTAAAAAATAATCTTGTGCTGTTGTTATTTATTTCTAGAGTCCCGTGACCAGTTGACAAAAAAAAAGTCTTATGACCATATAAATATTTGAATAAATTATTTTATATTTTATATATATGTTATATAAATTGATTATTATGTGTGAATTTTTATTTTATTATTTGTATTGACTGTTGGGTCCAAATATGGCCCGCTAACTGATAATGAGACATGAATAAGTATTGGGTCAAGATAAAATCCAATATAGGTCGGCAACCTTAACTGAAGATTAATACAAAGCCGGAGGCTGTTAGCTGAGAGCAGTCCTCGGAGAGGTCACGATAAAGAGGCAGCTCGCACTATGAAGGGAGAGGCGCATGACCCGGTTAAAAGGAAGCTGTTACGAATCCCTCAACTTACGGAGAAGATCTCGGAGATAAGTTAAGGACAATCAAAGGAAGTCTGAGGCTATTTAAAGAGGAGATCGATCACTGAAGAAGGGGATCGTCCGGATAACCCTATTTCACACAAGCTCAAAAATATTTTCCATTTTCTTTGTATTCATTTGCTATACATTTCTCGTAACATTCATCATAAAGATCATCAATAAAAACGTATATTCATTCTTCAAGCTCTCTACGGGATTCAGCCCACAAATCTCTTTGTTTCTATCTTGACCTAACCTAAAATCAAGAGGTGAGTTTAGTCCCTCACAATGACTAACTGTTTAATTATTTTATTATTTTATTTATATGTTATATAAATTGATTATTACACTATCACATAAATTTCCATGTTTGACTTTATGATTGAAATGTTTGTTTACTTGTATGTCCACTTTATTTTTGAAAAACATACACCGAATATATTTTAACAAAACTAATGATTCAAAAATATGTGATATCAAGTAAGTAAACTCATAGCAGTGGTACAACTAAGGTAAATTTATTTCTTATGTGTTACACCAACGATATTTTTACAAATGTATGATTCCATATTATGTTAGACATAGATGAACACGTAAAAAATTGTATAACTGATGTATTTATATTTTTCACATGGTACGACTAAGGCTTTTAATTTCATAGCCAACTAACTATATTAGTCATACATGATCCATATCTTCTCTTACTAATTGTACCAATTGTACCAGTCACACATGATCTATTTTTATAATTTTGTGTCTTATATGTTTTTCTTCTCTTGTTGAAATACAACAATCATATATATGCAAGTTTCACCATATTCTTCTTATATATGTGTTTACAATTGGTCTATCTTTTATTTTATTTTCATGTCTATATAAGAAAATGGACATTGAGAAGAGAAGATTACTACACAATGTTAAAACAAACACAACTCAAGTGCCAGCACAATGAAACTAGTGATTCTACTACCATATCTAAACTAGTTGTACAGTTGGATTATTATTGTCGTAGTGCAAACACCAAACATGAATGCTTCAGCATCTTTTTCAAATTCATAATGATTTTACATCATTTTTGCAGTATACTTTTCTAAATTTTCTTCTACCGCAACTTTTCTGGCTTCACCGTTGCTTTCTTTAGGTTTCAGGAGCAAAAAGGTGAAGATGATTTTTTCGAAATGGTCAACTAGTATAACTAATATAACTTCTAAACAAATCGTTATCCAAATAAAATATTACTGAAAACAAACTATTAATGTATTTTTATGCAAGCGGGAAATATTAGACTAACATGTCTCATTGGTTCTACATCATTATATTGATAGCATCATTTCATGTTGAAAACAAAATTCAAAATATCACCATATTAATTTTAAAGTTGTACTAGTTACATGTGTTCTAGTTGTTCCAATTATACTAGTTTGAGTTGTACCGGTTATACTAGTTTGAGTTGTACCGGTTATACTAGTTGCACTAGTTAGAGTTGTACTAATGGTACTAGTAATGCTTTGTGTTTTTCTTTATCATGAACTCGTACATAAAAGATGAAATTCGATTTCAAATAAGATAAAATTGATTAAATATGACTATGAAGATCGTTGATCGATTTGAGATTAAAAAGAGAAAATCAATGAATATTTGAAGATTTGTTTTGTATTTATTTCAAAGTGTAGAAGTGAAGAAAGCATCAATGGTGAAAGAAGAAGAAGAAGACGAAGAATTGGGGTTAAATGTTAGAGAGTTAAGATCCATAGAGAGTTACATGTTCGTGGTGAAAGTGAGATAGTTGTCTTTCCATTTGGGGATTTAGGGTTCCAAACGGGTTGGGTTTCTGGGCAAGGTTTGGGTAGGGGAACGGATAGGATAGGCAATGGCAGGAGTAGTAAATAAGTCAATGTTTTCTGGTTTTTTAGTTCTTTCACTTTGTTTTGTATTTAAATTTTAATGTAAAATAAAAATAAATTAAGAAAGGGTCACGAGTGAATACTTGAAACCCATGTGGGTCAAAAGAGAATTTGATTCGTAACCGTCTGTGGAATTTTTCAAAGTCATCAGCATATGTATTGGTTTTCCCATTTATTTGTGTAAATTGTACCGCTCAAGTTACAAATGGTAATGGTCAATATATATATTTATATATATTATATTTCCTTATCGTGTCTAGAAAAAAGAAAAAAAATGATTTATATGAAAAAAGAAGAAAAAATTGCCAAAACAGAGTAAAAACTCAACTACATTGTCCCTTTACCATAAATCAATTTTTGGTCAGATTTGGACTTAGGTACCCCTGCGAACTTTAAAAATTCATATCAATTAATTTAAAAGTCAGAAAAATATGAAAAAATATAGAAAATGTATATAAACAAGAGATGATCATTTGAAAAATATTTTGGTTAGCTAAATATAAGTAAAACAGAATTTCTCATTTTGATCTATGGTGGCAGAAAAGATAATCTACTGGCAGAAAACGTAATCTACTGTCTACGACCACGTAGATTTTATATTCTGTTACACATTAATAAATCTATCTCTTGTAGAACGTAAAATCAACAGAAGAAGACAAATCTACCGTAGTAGAATACGAAAGCTGCCATTAACCTATTCTCTGAACTACGATAGTTTTGTGTAACTGCTAAACCCCAATATATCTACGATGTGGAAATTACAAAATCTGCCAAAATTCTATTTTCTACGGCAGTGAGATTACAAAATCTACCAAAAAACCATTTATCTACGGCTGATATCTTTACACAATCTACCAACATTTCAAAATATACTACGGTAGAATGTATGTTCTACCATTGTCGAAATCTATTTATTCCATAAATCTCTCCAAAATCTGTTAAGAGAATATTTTGTAAATCAATTATATCCTAATATTTCGTGTTTCCTAAGTTAATTTTTTTTAAAAACGTGTTCTTCATCTCCATTACAGATTTCCACAATTTGTTTTGAAACCACCTAAAATTTTTGAATCTCTTGTTGAAGAAGATGCATATTTATGCTTATTGTGGAGTGTGGAATTTTGATCCAATTAAAGGATGGGGATTTGCTGTTGATAAGAAGAAAGGAGGTAGAGTACTGGTTGTAGAATTGACAACTTTGTTTGAAGATCTACAGACTATGGCTTATCAGGATTTTGGAATTGACGATAACACTGTCAAGCTTGAGTTAAGCTACTTGCCCATGGAGCTAATCAGTACACCAGACTGTCCGCCAGTAATCATTGAGACTGATCGGCAAGTCAAAAATTTTGTGACATATGTACGTGGTAAAGCTTCAACAAGGTTGTGTGTGACTATGAAACCAATCAATGAAGACAGCGACAACCTTGAGCTTCATAAGGAGGAATCGCGTTTCAGAGAGGAAGGTGAACCTTCTAACTTTTCACCTCAAGATGACAGTGGTAGCTCATCGGAATCGAATACTGATGTTGATCACAGTCATGGTAACTCGAGCGACCGGGAAGAAGATGATGATGTCGAGTTAAGCGGAAAAGAAGACGTTAGTGGAAAAAGTATCCGCTGTTCTTTGGTGGATGTTGTGAAGAGGGGTGAGACGTTTGAAAACAAAATGAAGTTGAAAGCAGCACTCGAAATGTCAGCAATGAAGCATAACTTCGACTACAGAGTTGTGAATTCGGACAGAAAACTTTGGTACATCCGATGCATCGACAACCATTGCAACTGGAGCGTTCGTGCTGAGGGATCATCAGGATCCATGTATTTCATCATCAAAAAATATGTGGCGGATCATACATGTGCTGCGTCGAGTATGACCAAAGGTGGTCGGACAGCTTCTGCAAAAACTATTGGCACTCTAATAATGCATAGGTATGATGGTGTGAAAGAAGGTCCCAAAACTAATGATATCATACAGATTATGAGAATGGATCATGGATGCGAGATATCTAAATCTTTAGCATGGGATGCTCGGGAGTATGCAATTAGTGTGGTTAGAGGTATTCCAGAGAAGAGTTTTGGAAAAATTCCGAGATACTTGCACATGCTGAAAGAAGCTAATCCAGGAACACACACGTTTTATGAAACCGATGTTGATGGCAGATTTCAATTTCTCTTCGTATCCTTTGGGCAATCAGTACGAGGTTTTCACACAGCCATGCGAAAAGTTCTTGTTGTCGATGGGACTTTTTTGAAGAGCAAGTACAAAGGGGTATTACTTGCTGCCACAGCTTTAGATGGAAACTTTAACTTGTATCCTGTAGCTTTTGCGGTTGTGGACTCAGAAAATGACCGTTCATGGGATTGGTTTATGAGACAGCTAAAGGTTGTCGTTGCAGATGGACGTTCTCTAGCTTTTATATCTGACAGAAATAGCTCACTTTGTAAGGCCATTGAAAACGTTTATCCTCTTGCTCAACATGGCATTTGCATTCACCATTTGTTGAATAATGTGGTCTCACATTACAAAGGAAAGGGGTTGGTTGGATTGATTGCAAAAGCTTCTAAAGCTTATAGCTAGAGTTGTTGATTTTCAGCGCCAATTCCAAGCTGTCTGCAATATTAGTCCAGCTATTGGGAAGTATTTAACGGAAGTAGAGGTTTCCAAGTGGGCTCGCTGTCAGTTTCCAGGATTCAGGTATGACATTAGGACGACAAGTCCGGCTGAATCAATAAACTCTGCTTTGCGCACACCAAGAGAATATCCAGTCATTCCTTTGTTGGATAGCATCAGAGAAATGCTGACCCGTTGGTTCTTTGAACGTCGGACAAAGAGCAGGAAGCATGAAAAGCCATTAACTATTGCGATCGAGAAAAAGATAGATAGGCGCATTACAAAGGGTAAAACGTTTCTCGTCCAGCCAATTAATGAGCATCGTTTTTTGGTTCGTGGAGATATAATCGACTGCCTGGTTGATTTGGACAGAAGAACTTGCTCTTGTGGGAAATACGACTTGGTAAAGATCCCATGTAGACACGCGATCAAGGCTGGTATAACAGTTGGTCGATCCCCATCCTCTCTTACGGATGACATGTACACTACTTCCACTTGGAGAACAGCTTATCAGGAAACTATCAATCCAATAGGTGTTCCTGAGGATAGTTGGGTTGTTCCAGATGCTGTTGGAAAAGCTAATGTGCTACCTCCTGAATCAAGAAGAGGAGCAGGAAGGAGACGGAAACGTAGCTACGAGACAGTTGAAGACAAGATCCGTTCATCGCAAGGAACTCAAGAAAAAAGGAAGCGCAGATGCAGTCGATGTGGCGAAGAGAATCATAACAGAGCTACATGTGACAGAGCTATTTAGCTATGTCATTCTTTCTTATTTGCTATTTAGCTATGTCGTTCTTTCTTATTTGCTTATTTACATGTGACAGAGCTATTTACTCATTTTGGATTATCTTTTGCTTCGTTATTATGTTTGAGACTCTCCCATTGTTACTGGATATTAGACATATTATCACCTTCGCATCCTTACTTGATTTTTGTCATGTTATCTCTTTGGTATTTTTACAATGTTCACACTGTAACTAGCTTCGAAAGTAGAATAATCAGAAAAGAAATCATAAATAGAAGATGATTAGAACAAGCCAGCATCGCAATCTTTTGACAATACTGCAAACTTAAGTGTTTTGAACCAAATAAACTCAAGCAACAAGGAACCGATCAGTAGAAATTGTTCAGACACTAAGAGAACTCCATATGACTGCGACTGCTCCTACAACTACCATGGCCACCGTCGCAATCTGTAGCTTCTTCTGCATCTCTTTTTTGAGTTTACCAATCTCGAAGTTGAACTTCTCATTCATCTGCTCTCTCAACTCATGTCCAACTCTAGCAATCTCCAAGTTCACCTTCTCATTCATCTTCTGTGTCAACTGGCTTTCTACTGTAGCAAGCCCTCGCACAAGACCTTCATGTTTCGCATCTACCATTTGTATCTCGTCAAGCAAAGCTTCATCAATCCATTTAAATAGATGATTCTCAGATTTTCTCTACCACAAACGAGAACAATATTGAAATTTTGTCAGATCAAATCGATTTTAAATCTAAAGAATATTGAACGACAAACTTACATCTTTTGCAATTTCACATCGGTAGAATCGTCGATACCGATTCTCTGCCGTCGATGAACCAAAATTTGTTATACCCTCTCCACACCAACATCTTGTAGGCACACCATTAGTGGAGATGAAAGGAAAACGAGAAGAAGAAGTTGACGAACTGCCCATTGAGATGTTGTTTGTAGATTCAGAGAGAAAGAACCCTAATCCCCTTTTCCGTCGGCTTTGGTTTTAATCTGTTTCGACAAATGATAAGCAAATCACGTGTTTGGGGGGGGGGGATGTGGATCCGGGTTGTGGGTCGGATCTTACATATTTCGGGTGGATCCTATGTGGTTTAAACCGGTAAGGGTTATACACTAAAACACATCAATTGACTTCTAAAATACTACACTCTAATACACATAAATCAACATCCTAAAACTATAAGGACACTATATCATGATTTAAGGTGTAATTTAGGTATAAATCAAAACTTAAAACCATAACATGATTCTTACAGAAAACCATAACATGATTCGTACTTAATCTTGTCAAATACTACACCCTATAACATGATTTAAGGTATACTTTAGGGTATAGGGTTTGAAGCACATCGAATTTAGGGTTTGAAGACTTTCTTAAAATACTCCAATTATAACAAAAACATCAATTAATCACGAACTCAAATATATTAGATAGGGTTAAAACCCTATTCCCTAAATCACTTAATATTTCAGTTTCTAAACAAAAACCATCATCATTAACTGAAATAAAAGACCATTCACTAAAACAGTAACAGTAGTGTATGAATTAAATTCATAAACCGAAAAATATCAAATACAACAATTCAAACTCATACGACTTCAACTAGTTTCTCCGGACTACGCTTTGGAGGCTTAAATGTGGACATTTGATACTACAAGACCTCATCATTTTCTGCTTTCCAAAGATCAAACGCTATCTTATGTCGGGCTTCTTGGATGTTTTCGTCATTCACCAAAGAGAAATCCAAGCCAAGTAGATGACACTCAATGAACTTCAGCGAATAAGCACCACAATCATTACCACTCATGTTTCGTGCGCCGGACATCGGGACATATGAAATTGTATACTGCTTAAAGTTGAAATCTTTCTTCCTAGCTGGCGACTGGACAGCCTTGACGATTCGTGGAATGAGGACGGCGAATGCTTCCACGACCTTGGTGTTCTTCTTACCTCCACAATTGAACACCTCAACTGTCCGGTTAACAAGATTGACGCAAATAGAGATCCAGTGGGCTTGTTTAATACAAATAGGGATGTAGAGGCGATCCACATCAACGCTCCATACTGAACCTGTGCTTCCATGATATGGAAGCTCACCTCTTCCATACTCGAGAAAATTTTCGTCGAGAATGAACCCTCGCCTGTTCCCATCGAACTTGCCAAAGGTTGTGATGATCTGATTACTAAACATACCGTTCATAAATGCTACTTGATCTGGCTTCCATCGACGCAATGAGGTTTTTTCCCGAAACAAATACATCATCGCGTCCATGTCCTGGAATAAAACAAGACAATTTTTAAGGGAATGAGAAACCAACAACATAATTCAATATGAAAAATAATACTGAACTAAACTCACATAGTTCTTGAACCAATCTTTAGGTCCTATTATACGCGAAGCTAACTCTGCATCAAATTTAGATGGCCCAATCTGAAGTACACTGCAAAGAGAAAGAATTATTGTGATGATGTTTATCAGGCAAAATTTGAGAAAAGGAAATAAAAGAAGACAGATATTACTTACTTGGGTTTTAAGATCCATTGACATAGTTCGGACCATTTATCTTCTGGAACAAAGACTAATTTGTAGTCACTGTATCGGACTTCTAGAGCATCATTATCAGTCAATAGTGGTCGGTTGAAGTTCTCTGGCCGGAAAGAAGTCATTGGCGTAGTGAAGGCAGAAGGTTCTTCGGACTGCTTGTCTTGAGATGGTCAAAACCATTAACATTGGACTCTTGTGTAAGATGGCCCATTGTCTTCTCTAAGTGCTCTTGGGTCTCTAAGTTGACATCCAAGGAGGTAAATATGCTTCCAAACACATCTGACAACTCTGCATCCTGGTTAGAAGCACACAAAACGCGACATTAATACTTCTTAAACATATATATTACAACAGAAAATTCAAACACCAAGTACATTGCATCATCCTTACAGTAATATTAATATTACAAACAAGAAACATAAAATCATCCTCACATAAATATTACACATCAGACACAACTTCATAGTTATAAAATATTACAAACACCAACAACAGGACCTGAAGGCATGACAAAAGTTCTATTTCTTGTTTACCTTTGTCTGAGACCTTGTTGCAGGACCACCACTGTGAGAAGGAGCCGTAGCTCGACTGCGAGAAGACGATCGACTGCGAGAAGTAGTAGGAGCAGGAGCACTAGTGTGAGTGGGAGCAGGAGCACAAGTAGAATCAAGAGGAGGAGCTTCATTAGAAGCCAGAGGAGCAGCAGGAGACTGAGTATAAGGCGGAGGATCAGCACCACGAGCTTGAGTAGATGCTTTAGCAGCCGCAGGAGACTGAGTATAAGGCGGAGGATCAGCACCACGATCTTGAGTAGATGCTTGAGCAGCCGCAGGAGACTGAGTATAAGGCGGAGCACCACCCTGAGTGAGAGATGAAAGGACCTTGTCCTCTAATTTGGCAAATCGGTCGTCAATAATCTCACGTACCTCAAGTGCCAATGCAGTAAAAGAAGACTTAAACATGTTCTGGATATAGGACTTCATTTCCTCTTCAAGATCTCTATATTTTTCGGTTGATCTTTGGCAAAGTAACTTCTTCTTCCTTGACTCAGCACCAGTATCTTTGAACTTGTTCTTCCTCTTCCTTGCAGCAGACACAGGTGTGGCATCTATTTCTTCTTCCATTTCATTCTCGGTTGTTTCTCCACCCTCTTCTTCATCCGAACCATCTTCGTCAGAACCATCTTCCTCAGAACCATCTTCCTCAACCATTCTCAGATGGTTTTACCGCATCCTGATAAGCCCACACATGCTTACTCCAGTCATACTTGTTTTCAATCATCTCAATGATCAGATCGACTCTTTCATCCTTCATCTCAGAGTCTCGATCAAACTCTGTTGGAAAACCGCCATTGAAATTTCCAGAAGAAGAGATGTATGGAAACAATACTCCCTACAGAACATAGAAAAAATTTACAAAAGTTAGGCACAAACATTGGATCACAAAATTTACAAAAAAATTTACAAAATTTACAAAAGTTAGGCACAACTATGCAATTAAATCACATCACTTAAAGGAAAAATAACTTACATTGGATCCAAAATTAGACTCCATGGTAGTAATATCATCATACGAGACCTTAGCAGATCCTTTCCAATTCGCACATCTCATGCTATTGACGCCTTGTCGGAGCTTCTGACCCAAAAGAGAGCCAATATCGGGAATAGCCTCCATCAACCAAATCTGAAGTGCATATGAGAATCCATCTATGACATAACTGTTCTTCAGCACCCTAGTTCGACATTTGATAACGGACTTCACCAGCGCATCAAAGGAGTGAAGACCCCAAGGATATTTCCTCATCTTATCGAAATCCATCACAAGTTTGATGTACTTGTGTGGGATCCACACCTTCGGATCCTTCGCCATAACTATACCAGCAATCACACACAAGTACACCAACCTCAGCCTATCAAGATGAGACCACTTATGACAAGATTTCAGATGCACCTTCCTGATTTTATGTAGGCTAATCTTCTCTTTTCTCCTCAGCAACTTACTCCAAAATCCTTTATCATATTTCCAGTCATCAATCTTCAAGTCACCCTGTCTTTATACTTCAGACCAGTAATTGCATAGAATTCTTGCATTGAAAATCGGAGAGGCCACTTAGCATAATGGAACCACAACTCATGACGCTTTGCGCTAACAAGCTGCTTCAAAGAAAGGTGTGGATCACTCTCCCTGAATACTGAAGCTTGTGCTCATAAATGGCCATAACCTGAGCAAATAGCGGATCAGCCAACACTTCCTTGTACTCTGTTTCAATGTACTTCTCCACCTTCTTTAGTATGGAAGTTCGACAACTATTGTTGACCTTCTCAACTTTTGTTTCTGTTCCCTCTTTGAATAGACATTTAGGCAACTGATCCACTGTCATAGCTGTGAACAGAGAAACAAATACAATCACCACAGTCAGTACTCATGCGAGTTTAACTCAAAAATCATTCATTTTAGCCAAAGCAAAACAAAGACAATTATGCAAAATCAAGACCACATACTGATGTTGATATCATATAATCAAAGAGAGAAATAAAACAACATTGTCGATACATATACATCAATGTCCTCACAAAGACATCAAAAATTATCAAACATCGATATCATATAATCAAAGAGAGAAAGACGTGCAAAGCATATCACAACTCCTTCACCAAACCTGAAACAGAAACTACATATCTTTTAGATTTAAACCCAAGCCAATACGATTCCATTACATCAATCTCAACGTTTCAAAATCAAACAGAAAGTATATGAGACAACAACAAGTTCACCACAAAATCATCAAAAGTAATAAACTTAGAAATCCTAGTAACCAAAATCATTGACAGAATCAAAACTCGAAGCCTGTTAAGATCAAATTGTGATTAAAAACACTCAAATCAAATCGAATAACATGCAAAATGAATCCCAAATCGAATGACATGTAAATCTATAATTTTAATACACTGAATTGAGATAGGATTTGGGGGGAGAAAGAAGCTTGATATTCCAGACGATTCCCGATGAGTTACCTGACGCAGAGCGCGAAGTGAGGACGAGAGCGTTAAGTGAGGACACCGACGGAGACGAGACCGATTCCAAGACCGAGACTAAGACCAAATCGATGCTTTGCAAACCAAAACCCAGGTGGAGTCGAAGAGAGGAGTACGAAACGAAGCCGGCAAAGAGAAGCAGTATCGTGATGTTAGAGCTCTTCGATTAGCTCTCCACCGTCGGACATCGGAGAAAATAGATTAGGGTTCTTATGTTTTTAATTTGGGGATAAATGGTCGACACTCCCCTTTTTGATTTCTTTTTTTTTAGTTATTTTTTTGTTTTAATATCAAATATGAATTATAATTAAAATAGATAAAATTGAGTTTATATTAGGGGTTAGTTTGGATTTCCACAAAATATTATGGTATTAGGACAATTTTGTGGTCAAAATATGGTATAGGGACAATGTTATGGTCAAAATGTGGCATATTTCCAATTTTCCCAAAAAAGAATCTATGTAACTATGGGGTCATTCAGTAGGCAAAAGACCTTATTCTCTTTATTCAATAAGCAAAAGACCCGATTCTCTTTGACGTAAAGTTATCTGTTTTTTTGGATTATCAAGTAAGTAATCTAATGTTCCAATTCAAGACAAACCGATAACTATAAAATCTACTAACCACAAAGACAATAATTAATTCATTTCTTCTTCCTATTTTTTTTTCCTGTTCTTCTTTTCAATGTACAACAAATCTTCAGTAAAAGAAGAAAACAAATAGAAAAGAGAAACTGAAAACTTTCCCAAAAAATTTCAAGAAAAAGACCCAAAGCTCAACATGTCAACCCTGCACAAGATGCTGCCTATACGATGCCCCAATGACTTTAATCCCTTAAAATCCACAAAATCCTCATCAAAATGCCATGCATGTTACGAAGAAGATGACAAAAAGCAAGGCCGCAAATGTGATCGCGGCAATTTTTATGTCCACGAGGAATGCATCAACCTCGACATTCCTTCTCGTCATAAACACACTCTCGAGCTGCTCACATATTATTACGAGTGCCATCTATGTCACAAATTTCAGCCCCTGTCCTATCTATGTTCACAATGTTATTTTGATATATGTATCCCGTGTGCGAGAAAGCCTCTGATCATCAACCAAGCTAAGGCGCACAAGCATGAACTCCAACAAATACCAATGAAGCTTTCCTTCATCTGTGATGCATGTGGATTGTGCAGTTCAGACTACCCGTGTATTTGTCATCAATGTTGTTTCATAACCCATAGAAAATGCATCTTCTTACCACGTGTTATACATATCAACCGCCACGACCACCGCGTCTCTCATGTTTCCTCTCTTGGACCTGGGAACTGGATTTGTGGTGTATGTCACGAGCCTGTTCAAGGAGGGTATGGAGCATATTCTTGCTTAATTTGCTCTTATGCTGTTCATTCAATGTGTGCAACAGATATTCATATTTGGGATGGGAGAGAATTGGAAGGGATACCCGAAGAAGAAGAAGGTAAGCCGTTTGAAGTGATAGATCAAAACCTAATCAAACATTTTAGCCATGAACACAATCTCAAGGCTTCACTAGGACTCCAAGAAGATAAACACTGCTATGCATGCACCATTTCTTTTAATTCTGAAAGGTGTTACAGATGTACACAATGTGATTTCATACTTCACGATGCATGCGCTAATCTCCCTTTGCGAAAAAGGCACCCGGTCAGCCGAGACCAATTTAATTTGTATGCTAAAGCTAGGCATGCCAGCTATTTTTCGTGTCACGCTTGCGGACGTTATTGCACTGGTTTCTCATATGGTGATAGCTTGTACAGCTACCTGCAGATTGATGTGCGTTGTGCGTCAATTACTGATGCATTTAAACATGAAAGCCATCCACATTTGTTGTTCCCATATAAATCTAATGCATCACACATGAAATGTACAGTTTGTGACAGGGCACAGTTGAGTCATACCATGCATGGATCTACGTTGCATTAATCATGGTGCTTGTGGAGGCTTCATTTTATGCTTCACATGCGCTACTCTACCCACACAGCTGGTAAGACACAAATATGATGACCATCCACTCTCCTTATGCTATGGTGAGGGAAATGCGAATTCAACCTATTGTTGCGGTGTATGCGAAGAGGAAGTATTCCCCAAGAGAGGGTTTTACTGGTGTCGTGATTGTAACTCCACTCTTCATACTAAATGTGTATTTAAAAATCTATTACACCCAAGACCTGGATACACTTTAAAGATACCTCACAAAGGAAGATTTAAATTGCTTCCCAACAACAGTCTGTCTCGGCCAACTTGCTATGAATGTAAAACCCATTGTATCGGTGATTTGGTTCTGAAAAGTCAGGAAACTACAAGCGTATTCATGTGCTCTTCTTGTAGCTTTCCTGAAAAATAATCGCACGTGATTCTTAAAACTCTTTTTTATAAACGGTATTGTGTTTTTTCTTCTTGAAAATGAACTTTTATTTATAAGCGGAATTGTGTTTTTTTTTTCCTTCTAAAACAATAATCTCTAAGCAAAAGTCCTAATCTTTTTTTTCCTCGAAGCAAAGCTACTTGGTCCGATTTCTATAGGCACTCTATTCGTTCTGTAGAAAAGACAAAGACAAAAGTTGACAATTAGAAGTGATCTTCAAAACCAAACCAAAAAAAAATGTAGTTGTAAGCTTACCAGAGAGTTGGGGAGAGCATTTCATTTTGCATACAGAGTTTACACATTTGCTTGACGACCGAGCTGATAAGATTACCAGAGAGTTGGGTAGTGAGATTGAACTAGTCCTCGAAAACCAATGACTCATGACCTCACCACTCCTCTTAGTATGTTTCACCTAAAATGTCAAGAAAGGTTTACAGTCTTTTTGGAAGACACACCAAAGAATGTCAAGAAAGGTTTTCAGTTTTTTCGGAAGAAACTTCAAGAGAAATAACCCATGGGGTTAATTGTTTTTCGCCAACTTTGTTCACATCTACAAACAAATATAGATTCAAATTTCATAACTCTAGTGTGCTGTGACAATCATCACGTAACGACATTTATATACATCACCAAGATTGTAGATTATCATATAATCAAATTCAGGATGCAATATAACAACTTGTAAAGAACAATGTCGTAAAGCATATTTGTATATATGATTTAAGGATATCAAGAAAACTACAAAAGAATGGAGTATGTAAGTAAAAGACAGCTGAGACAGACAACGTGATTAAACTCTAAAAGGAAAAGATCTAACATCCTACATGTAACCTTATACATCAACATGATCACACTATGAATCACAGTAAATATAATCTTCAGAGTCAGTGATCACCCCCAAAGCGTTTCAAGTTATTCTTTTCTAGCTGTACAGAGAAAAAGGCGAATGAAGAATGTATTTTGCCCTTTTCTATTCGTTTTTTACGGTAATTTGCAGGATTCAATCACTTCCATCACTGCTTTATGTGTCTCCGGAGGGATCATGTTTAGAGTCGTGTGAAATGCCTAAACAAAACAAAGAACATAGCTATATATATTAAAGGATCTCGAGATTTCTCTAGCCTGGAAGGAGCAGACATAATATGTTAAAGAGGCACATACCACAAATCTCTCCAAGACCGGTACAAGAATTGCGAGATTGCGTTTCGGGAGATAGTCTTTGATAGAGTTGCGTATACTTGTACTGCTAGTGAATCCAACATGTTTAGTTTCTTGAAAGTGTAGATATACATATAACATATTATACGATTTGAAAAGGAAAAAAGACCTTTCAGTAGAAAGAAAGGCGAGTAGTAGAGCAGAGTATGCCTCCACAATCATCTTCTCCGCTTCCTTTTCACTTTCTAAAACAGCTTCTTCGTCATCCTGAACACCCAGAAAAAAGAAGCAGGTTTACTTTTTCTGGGGATATCAGAGTACAAGCAAGAAATAGTTAGATGCTGTTACTCACTAAGGTGAAAGCAGTTGTTTCTTCTTTGGTGTCTGCAGATCCTTGATTGGTGAGAAAGATCGAACATAATAAAGGAATCATCTCCTGTTCACTCTCTTCCGACCCTTCTGGTTTTGTAATAGGAAAACTCGCTGAAGCAAGCCGTGATCTACCAACAAACAGAGAAATGACTAGTTCAGTTTCTATTGACTAAACCACATGGTGGGTATTAAATTCTTAATGCAAGAAGTTTTGTACCTGTTCACGCCGTCTTTCTCAACCAAATTTACCAACAAACCCAAGATGGCAACAAGAAAATCTAACTCCTGATCTGTAAAATGTTTGTCTTTCTTCTGATGTGAGGATTCAGTTTCTTCCATCTCACTGAAAAGCGGAGATCCGGTGAAAGACGGAAAATGTCTGGCAATTAATTCAGCCATGCTTTCCAGCCCTCTGCACCCACCAACTTGCCGACAACCGACAGCGTTATCATTTGTTAAGTTCATCAAAACCTGCAAACGAATAATTATGAACTAAATTGATGCTACTGACCAGCAAAGAGACGTTAAGAGACTAAATAAATTACCTTAACGGCTGTTAGAAGGCAATCAGATAAAAGACAGAGACATTCTTCATCAATGTCATTTGTAGAAGAAGATAGTTGCAGAGATATACTGCAGTCTCTATCACTTGTTTCTTCCTGGGAATTCACCCTATGGTTTGATGATTCCTCTTGGCTTGAGTGCAGCTGATAATAACGTTCATCTTTACTTTGTTTGTGACATCCTCTCTTCTTCTGAGTACTAGATTTCTTTTGCTTTACTGATACTAATGCCCACTTGGAAGGTTCAGAATCCTCTAAATCAAACGCAAAAGGATCTTCGTTTTCCTCTGTGAATGAAAAGTTTCCATTTCTTTTACAACTTGGTTCTCCAACTTGACTCGCCCTTGAAGTACTTCTGGCAATGTCACCACCCAATGACGGAACCAACTCGTGTCGTTGACGTAGGGGGCTCATTTCCTGAAACATTTGATTGCGAACCCGACATCGACGGCGGTGATGAATCTAAATAGATTATGAGAAGTTGAGAAGTGGTTTAGTAGATATAAAGAAGGATGATGCTGTTGCTCTGTTTCAATCCGTGATTCAGTCTCGTCCTCTTCCTACAGTCATTGATTTCAACAGATTGTTTGGTTTAGTTGCCAAAACAAAACAGTACGATCTCGTGTTGGATCTCTGCAAGCAAATGGATTGCGTATGATATCTACTTGCTGAGTATTGTCATCAATTGCTTTTTCTGTGATGGGAAAGATGTTTAAACTTGGGTATGAGCCTAACACTGTCACGTTTAAAAAGAAGTAATCGATGCCAAGTTGCAAGCAATAGCAAAGCACACCAAGTTAATAAGAAGAAAAAAAAACAGAAAATTCGAAATATAAAATATGAAACAAAACATTCAACCTCACATAAGCTAATCATTTTGAGCTAAAATCTTTTGCAAAACCACATAAGCTTGTTCTGGCTCTCAGTCTCTTGCCATTCAACTGAGTTAAATAGGCGTCAGCCTGGGAAGTAACCGTCGGACATAATTCTCAAATGGGACATAACCCACATTATTGTTCATGACTTTAATGAAATATCTAAGTTACCCTTAATGAATCTATTTATTTATTGTTTTATATTGTATTTTTAGCAATTAATTAAAAATAAACAAAAAAAAAAGAAATGAGTCTCTTCCATAGCTTCTCCGGCAGCATGCGATGTCTCCGGTCTTCAACGTTGGCGGCAGCACATGAGGTCTCTGGTGCTCTCTGTGAGTCGCGACCATCTTCTCCTCTTCAAACTTCAATGACTCTATGGTTTATTGCTCCAACTTCCACTAACGTTGTGTTTTATAACTCATAAGCGAATTCCGCCGACTCCGTCAAGTTGCCATCATCATCGTCACCTTAGACCCTCGCCGTCGACGCCACTAAGCTTTGATTACAGTCAACCACAGATGTGATGGATTGAGCAGATCTCAATTCAATCAGCATGGATGAGCGATCAATTGAATCTGGTGGAGAAGAATGTCCAGTGGAGAAATCAACTTCTCATTATTTGTGATTTTGGTCTTCAGATTTCTTGTTTCTCTTCATTTTTGTCCCAGACTTTTTAATCTACCATTTTTTCTGATTTTAGCTTAAACTTTTCAACTACGCACTTTAAACCATGTTAGCTACAAATGAACAAATAAATACAATATATATACACCTGAATACAATTTAAAATGATTAAAATAAGCTAAAACTAATAAGTAAAATCATGAAGTTGCTAAAGGAGTGGGTTATACAATATGGTACAACCGGTACGACTCATATAACTAAACATGTAACTCATAGACTAGACATGTAATACTGGTTTAATTGATACATGTAACTTCGTATTACATACATGTAATAGTGGTACCACTGGTAAACTTCTTCATTATAGAAAATTTTAAACTCCATTTGGTTTTTCGTATGAAGAAAACAATCAACTAACGGATGGAAGTATATTTCTATTGATAACTTTAATGTGTTGTCATACTGATACAACTAGTATAACTATATGATATAATACTAGGGCAACAAGTACAACTACATTATATACACGAGGAATGAAATAATGGTACAACAGGTAAAACTTCTTCAAATATAAAGTTTTAAAACTCTATTTGGCTTTTTATATTTAAATAAAAACATACTATACAAGTTGGAATGTCCTTAGAGTACTCCATCCTAATTACTTGGAGTTCTACCAATTTTGTTTTGCAATTATTACACAATCACATAAATTTCCTTGATATACCTTATACTTTAAAGGTTTGTTTACTAGTTTGTTCACTATATTTTTGAAAAACTTACACATAATATAGTTTAACAAAACTAATGATTCTTTTCTATGTGATTTTATGCATTTAAGTATTAAAAGGCTGTACAACTGAGGTATATATATTTTAATGTAGTACAACTACACAATTCAAATTTTCTACCAAAATACAACTATGAACAAACTTGTACATCTCAAATTCTGGTTCAACTATGTATTTGATTGTACAACTAAAATACTGATACGACAACTTGTTAATAAGTTTGTATGTTTTAGTTGCTTATCATGTTTTAAATGTGTAACACGTTTTAATAACAAGACATTGACCCGTCCGACCGGGCGGGTATTTATTTTATGTTTTTAGTTTTTTTTTTATATTAAATTAATGTATTTGTAATATTTAAACATAAATCAAGATTGAAAATTAATCTTTGCATTTGTAATAAAAATTAAAATTCTAATAAAATTTTTAAAATTTTCTAATTAAAATAATATAGAGGTGGATCATATCTTTTTTCCAATTCCAAAATCTTAGCATCCCTTAGAAACAAATAAAACAAATTTATCAATACATAAAATATATAAAAATATTTGAAACTATAGTTTCTGTTAAAATAAATTTGTTAAAAATAATCTTGTGCTGTTGTTATTTATTTCTAGAGTCCCGTGACCAGTTGACAAAAAAAAAGTCTTGTGACCATATAAATATTTGAATAAATTATTTTATATTTTATATATATGTTATATAAATTGATTATTATGTGTGAATTTTTATTTTATTATTTGTATTGACTGTTGGACCCAAATATGGCCCGCTAACTGATAATGAGACATGAATAAGTATTGGGTCACGATAAAACCCAATATAGGTCGGCAACCTTAACTGAGGATTAATACAAAGCCGTAGGCTGTTAGCTGAGAGCAGTCCTCGAAGATGTCACGATAAAGAGGCAGCTCACACTATGAAGGGAGAGGCGCATGACCCGGTTAAAAGGAGGCTGTTACGAATCCCTCAACTTACGGAGAAGATCTCGGAGATAAGTTAAGGACAATCAAAGGAAGTCTGAGGCTATTTAAAGAGGAGATCGATCACTGAAGAAGGGGGTCGTCCGGATAACCCTATTTCACACAAGGTCAAAAATATTTTCCATTTTCTTTGTATTCATTTGCTATACATTTCTCGTAACATTCATCATAAAGATCATCAATAAAAACGTATATTCATTCTTCAAGCTCTCTACGGGATTCAGCCCACAAATCTCTTTGTTTCTATCTTGACCTAACCTAAAATCAAAAGGTGAGTTTAGTCCCTCACAATGACTAACTGTTTAATTATTTTATTATTTTATTTATATGTTATATAAATTGATTATTACACTATCACATAAATTTCCATGTTTGACTTTATGATTGA
Organism: Hirschfeldia incana; assembly: GCA_026261945.1. Lineage (NCBI taxonomy): Eukaryota > Viridiplantae > Streptophyta > Magnoliopsida > Brassicales > Brassicaceae > Hirschfeldia > Hirschfeldia incana. The sequence continues at coordinate 3,513,431 of JABCMI010000019.1, forward strand.
AATGTTTGTTTACTTGTATGTCCACTTTATTTTTGAAAAACATACACCGAATATATTTTAACAAAACTAATGATTCAAAAATATGTGATATCAAGTAAGTAAACTCATAGCAGTGGTACAACTAAGGTAAATTTATTTCTTATGTGGTACACCAACGATATTTTTACAAATGTATGATTCCATATTATGTTAGACATAGATGAACACGTAAAAAATGGTACAACTGATGTATTTATATTTTTCACATGGTACGACTAAGGCTTTTAATTTCATAGCCAACTAACTATATTAGTCATACATGATCCATATCTTATCTTACTAATTGTACCAATTGTACCAATTGTACCAGTCACACATGATCTATTTTTAAAATTTTGTGTCTTATATGTTTTTCTTCTCTTGTTGAAATACAACAATCATATATATGCAAGTTTCACCATATTCTTCTTATATATGTGTTTACAATTGGTCTATCTTTTATTTTATTTTCATGTCTATATAAGAAAATGGACATTGAGAAGAGAAGATTACTACACAATGTTAAAACAAACACAACTCAAGTGCCAGCACAATGAAACTAGTGAATCTACTACCATATCTAAACTAGTTATACAGTTGGATTATTATTGTCGTAGTGCAAACACCAAACATGAATGCTTCAGCATCTTTTTCAAATTCATAATGATTTTACATCATTTTTGCAGTATACTTTTCTAAATTTTCTTCTACCGCAACTTTTCTGGCTTCACCGTTGCTTTCTTTAGGTTTCAGGAGCAAAAAGGTGAAGATGATTTTTTCGAAATGGTACAACTAGTATAACTAATATAACTTCTAAACAAATCGTTATCCAAATAAAATATTACTGAAAACAAACTATTAATGTATTTTTATGCAAGCGGGAAATATTAGACTAACATGTCTCATTGGTTCTACATCATTATATTGATAGCATCATTTCATGTTGAAAACAAAATTCAAAATATCACCATATTAATTTTAAAGTTGTACTAGTTACATGTGTTCTAGTTGTTCCAATTATACTAGTTTGAGTTGTACCGGTTATACTAGTTTGAGTTGTACCGGTTATACTAGTTGCACTAGTTAGAGTTGTACTAATGGTACTAGTAATGCTTTGTGTTTTTCTTTATCATGAACTCGTACATAAAAGATGATTCGATTTCAAATAAGATAAAATTGATTAAATATGACTATGAAGATCGTTGATCGATTTGAGATTAAAAAGAGAAAATCAATGAATATTTGAAGATTTGTTTTGTATTTATTTCAAAGTGTAGAAGTGAAGAAAGCATCAATGGTGAAAGAAGAAGAAGAAGACGAAGAATTGGGGTTAAATGTTAGAGAGTTAAGATCCATAGAGAGTTACATGTTCGTGGTGAAAGTGAGATAGTTTTCTTTCCATTTGGGGATTTAGGGTTCCAAACGGGTTGGGTTTCTGGGCAAGGTTTGGGTAGGGGAACGGATAGGATAGGCAATGGCAGGAGTAGTAAATAAGTTGATGTTTTCTGGTTTTTTAGTTCTTTCACTTTGTTTTGTATTTAAATTTTAATGTAAAATAAAAATAAATTAAGAAAGGGTCACGAGTGAATACTTGAAACCCATGTGGGTCAAAAGAGAATTTGATTCGTAACCGTCTGTGGAATTTTTCAAAGTCATCAGCATATGTATTGGTTTTCCCATTTATTTGTGTAAATTGTACCGCTCAAGTTACAAATGGTAATGGTCAATATATATATATTTATATATATATATATATATATATATATATATATATATATATTATATTTCCTTATCGTGTCTAGAAAAAAGAAAAAATAATGATTTATATGAAAAAAAAAATCTATGTAACTATGGGGTCATTCAGTAGGCAAAAGACCTTATTCTCTTTATTCAATAGGCAAAAGACCCGATTCTCTTTGACGTAAAGTTATCTGTTTTTTTGGATTATCAAGTAATCTAATGTTCCAATTCAAGACAAACCGATAACTATAAAATCTACTAACCACAAAGACAATAATTAATTCATTTCTTCTTCCTGTTTTTTTTTTCCTGTTCTTCTTTTCAATGTACAGCAAATCTTCAGTAAAAGAAGAAAACAAATAGAAAAGAGAAACTGAAAACTTTCCCAAAAAATTTCAAGAAAAAGACCCAAAGCTCAACATGTCAACCCTGCACAAGATGCTGCCTATACGATGCCCCAATGACTTTAATCCCTTAAAATCCACAAAATCCTCATCAAAATGCCATGCATGTTACGAAGAAGATGACAAAAAGCAAGGCCGCAAATGTGATCGCGGCAATTTTTATGTCCACGAGGAATGCATCAACCTCGACATTCCTTCTCGTCATAAACACAATCTCGAGCTGCTCACATATTATTACGAGTGCCATCTATGTCACAAATTTCAGCCCCTGTCCTATCTATGTTCACAATGTTATTTTGATATATGTATCCCGTGTGCGAGAAAGCCTCTGATCATCAACCAAGCTAAGGCGCACAAGCATGAACTCCAACAAATACCAATGAAGCTTTCCTTCATCTGTGATGCATGTGGATTGTGCAGTTCAGACTACCCGTGTATTTGTCATCAATGTTGTTTCATAACCCATAGGAAATGCATCTTCTTACCACGTGTTATACATATCAACCGCCACGACCACCGCGTCTCTCATGTTTCCTCTCTTGGACCTGGGAACTGGATTTGTGGTGTATGTCACGAGCCTGTTCAAGGAGGGTATGGAGCATATTCTTGCTTAATTTGCTCTTATGCTGTTCATTCAATGTGTGCAACAGATATTCATATTTGGGATGGGAGAGAATTGGAAGGGATACCCGAAAAAGAAGAAGGTAAGCCATTTGAAGTGATAGATCAAAACCTAATCAAACATTTTAGCCATGAACACAATCTCGAGGCTTCACTAGGACTCCAAGAAGATAAACACTGCTATGCATGCACCATTTCTTTTAATTCTGAAAGGTGTTACAGATGTACACAATGTGATTTCATACTTCACGATGCATGCGCTAATCTCCCTTTGCGAAAAAGGCACCCGGTCAGCCGAGACCAATTTAATTTGTATGCTAAAGCTAGGCATGCCAGCTATTTTTCGTGTCACGCTTGCGGACGTTATTGCACTGGTTTCTCATATGGTGATAGCTTGTACAGCTACCTGCAGATTGATGTGCGTTGTGCGTCAATTACTGATGCATTTAAACATGAAAGCCATCCACATTTGTTGTTCCCATATAAATCTAATGCATCACACAGGAAATGTACAGTTTGTGACAGGGCACAGTTGAGTCATACCATGGATCTACGTTGCATTAATCATGGTGCTTGTGGAGGCTTCATTTTATGCTTCACATGCGCTACTCTACCCACACAGCTGGTAAGACACAAATATGATGACCATCCACTCTCCTTATGCTATGGTGAGGGAAATGCGAATTCAACCTATTGTTGCGGTGTATGCGAAGAGGAAGTATTCCCCAAGAGAGGGTTTTACTGGTGTCGTGATTGTAACTCCACTCTTCATACTAAATGTGTATTTAAAAATCTATTACACCCAAGACCTGGATACACTTTAAAGATACCTCACAAAGGAAGATTTAAATTGCTTCCCAACAACAGTCTGTCTCGGCCAACTTGCTATGAATGTAAAAACCATTGTATCGGTGATTTGGTTCTGAATAGTCAGGAAACTACAAGCGTATTCATGTGCTCTTCTTGTAGCTTTCCTGAAAAATAATCGCACGTGATTCATAAAACTCTTTTTTATAAACGGTATTTTGTTTTTTCTTCTTGAAAATGAACTTTTATTTATAAGCGGAATTGTGTTTTTTTTCGAGTTATTCTTGGGTTCAGCCCCTATGGTGAACCTTAAGATTCAACAACCAATAGAAAGTTGTCATTTTAGATCTAGTATTTTTTAATTAAGGAAACCAATTACCTTTTCAAAATAAATAAAACTAATATATTATAAACGAATTTAAAACAACAATATATTAAAACGAATTAAAAAATAATATTTTAATATTATCAACAAAACACTAAACCCTAAATTCTAATCCTAAACCCTAAACCCTTGGGTAAATCTTAAACCCTTGGGTAAACCTAAACCGTTAGAAAAACACTAAACATATAGATAAATTATAAACTATAAATTTTAAACACTAAGCACTAAATTTTAAAAACAAATATTATTTTTAAAAAGATAATCTTTATTTTAGAAATGTTTATTATTTATTCAATCTTTTTTATTTGAAAAACATAATATAATTTGGTAAGTTATTTTGTTCCCTTAATTAATATATTATTTTGTAATATTAATTTTTAATTCGTTTTAATAGATTATTGTTTTAAATTCCTTTTTAATATATTAGTTTTATTTATTTTAAAAATATAATATAATTTGGTAAGTTATTTTGTTTCCTTAATTAAAAGATACTGGATCTAAAATAACAATTTTCTATTAGTTTTTAAAACTTATTCTTGGAGGTGAACCCAAGAATAAGTTTTTTTTTCCTTCTAAAACAATAATCTCTAAGCAAAAGTCCTAATCTTTTTTTTTCCTCGAAGCAAAGCTACTTGGTCCGATTTCTATAGGCACTCTATTCGTTCTGTAGAAAAGACAAAGACAAAAGTTGACAATTAGAAGTGAACTTCAAAACCAAACCAAAACAAAATGTAGTTGTAAGCTTACCAGAGAGTTGGGGAGAGCATTTCATTTTGCATACAGAGTTTACACATTTGCTTGACGACCGAGCTGATAAGATTACCAGAGAGTTGGGTAGTGAGATTGAACTAGTCCTCGAAAACCAATGACTCATGACCTCACCACTCCTCTTAGTATGTTTCACCTAAAATGTCAAGAAAGGTTTACAGTCTTTTTGGAAGACACACCAAAGAATGTCAAGAAAGGTTTTCAGTTTTTTCGGAAGAAACTTCAAGAGAAATAACCCATGGGGTTAATTGTTTTTCGCCAACTTTGTTCACATCTACAAACAAATATAGATTCAAATTTCATAACTCTAGTGTGCTGTGACAATCATCACGTAACGACATTTATATACATCACCAAGATTGTAGATTATCATATAATCAAATTCAGGATGCAATATAACAACTTGTAAAGAACAATGTCGTAAAGCATATTTGTATATATGATTTAAGGATATCAAGAAAACTACAAAAGAATGGAGTATGTAAGTAAAAGACAGCTGAGACAGACAACGTGATTAAACTCTAAAAGGAAAAGATCTAACATCCTACATGTAACCTTATACATCAACATGATCACACTATGAATCACAGTAAATATAATCTTCAGAGTCAGTGATCACCCCCAAAGCGTTTCAAGTTATTCTTTTCTAGCTGTACAGAGAAAAAGGCGAATGAAGAATGTATTTTGCCCTTTTCTATTCGTTTTTTTACGGTAATTTGCAGGATTCAATCACTTCCATCACTGCTTTATGTGTCTCCGGAGGGATCATGTTTAGAGTCGTGTGAAATGCCTAAACAAAACAAAGGACATAGTTATATATATTAAAGGATCTCGAGATTTCTCTAGCCTGGAAGGAGCAGACATAATATGTTAAAGAGGCACATACCACAAATCTCTCCAAGACCGGTACAAGAATTGCGAGATTGCGTTTCGGGAGATAGTCTTTGATAGAGTTGCGTATACTTGTACTGCTAGTGAATCCAACATGTTTAGTTTCTTGAAAGTGTAGATATACATATAACATATTATACGATTTGAAAAGGAAAAAAGACCTTTCAGTAGAAAGAAAGGCGAGTAGTAGAGCAGAGTATGCCTCCACAATCATCTTCTCCGCTTCCTTTTCACTTTCTAAAACAGCTTCTTCGTCATCCTGAACACCCAGAAAAAAGAAGCAGGTTTACTTTTTCTGGGGATATCAGAGTACAAGCAAGAAATAGTTAGATGCTGTTACTCACTAAGGTGAAAGCAGTTGTTTCTTCTTTGGTGTCTGCAGATCCTTGATTGGTGAGAAAGATCGAACATAATAAAGGAATCATCTCCTGTTCACTCTCTTCCGACCCTTCTGGTTTTGTAATAGGAAAACTCGCTGAAGCAAGCCGTGATCTACCAACAAACAGAGAAATGACTAGTTCAGTTTCTATTGAATCAACCACATGGTGGGTATTAAATTCTTAATGCAAGAAGTTTTGTACCTGTTCACGCCGTCTTTCTCAACCAAATTTACCAACAAACCCAAGATGGCAACAAGAAAATCTAACTCCTGATCTGTAAAATGTTTGTCTTTCTTCTGATGTGAGGATTCAGTTTCTTCCATCTCACTGAAAAGCGGAGATCCGGTGAAAGACGGAAAATGTCTGGCAATTAATTCAGCCATGCTTTCCAGCCCTCTGCACCCACCAACTTGCCGACAACCGACAGCGTTATCATTTGTTAAGTTCATCAAAACCTGCAAACGAATAATTATGAACTAAATTGATGCTACTGACCAGCAAAGAGACGTTAAGAGACTAAATAAATTACCTTAACGGCTGTTAGAAGGCAATCAGATAAAAGACAGAGACATTCTTCATCAATGTCATTTGTAGAAGAAGATAGTTGCAGAGATATACTGCAGTCTCTATCACTTGTTTCTTCCTGGGAATTCACCCTATGGTTTGATGATTCCTCTTGGCTTGAGTGCAGCTGATAATAACGTTCATCTTTACTTTGTTTGTGACATCCTCTCTTCTTCTGAGTACTAGATTTCTTTTGCTTTACTGATACTAATGCCCACTTGGAAGGTTCAGAATCCTCTAAATCAAACGCAAAAGGATCTTCGTTTTCCTCTGTGAATGAAAAGTTTCCATTTCTTTTACAACTTGGTTCTCCAACTTGACTCGCCCTTGAAGTACTTCTGGCAATGTCACCACCCAATGACGCCAATCTGCCTGCAAACGAACCAGAGATGGTGGAACCGACTCTTGTCGTTGACGTAGTGGGTTCATTTCCTGAAACACTTGATTGAGAACCTGACATTGATGTCTGTGACGAATCAAAATCAATTATGGTATGGCTTCTCTGGGATACACTCCCATTCCTCGTGGAGACAGAGCCAACGGTTGAACATGTATCTGAACTGATTGTCACGACCTCATCGTTAACTGCGAAAGAGAAGTGACTTAAAATATTAAAGTATACAGATAAGAAGGGGATAGAGACTCATTTGTAACTGTAAGAATAAAATACCTCTACGATCTGCTCCCAAGATACCACCATTTGAACAGTGACGATTTACATTGTTCTTGTGAGGACTTGAACACCCTCCACGTAGGTAAAGACCTAACCATCAGTTCAACCAGCTATCAGGATAAAAGATGATAGAACGAGAAGAAGTCATAATGTGCTCAAAAGAAAACATGGTATCAATTGCGAACCTGAAAGCATCTTAATGACACTTAACGTGAGCTCTGTGAAAGATATTCGGGATTCATGAGAACCCAAACATTTCTTAAATCCGAGCAAATGGTTCTGACAGACAAAAATTAGCGTCAGAATTAATATTATCTCAGATACTTAGTTGTAAATACTGCAACTTGAGAACAGCTGATTAACGTCAGGGTCTCCAAAACTTTGTTATAAATATAGCAACCAATATAAATAAGAGATACCTGGTTGTCTATGCTGAGGAATGTAGCATTCTCCATGATTTTCAGACATTTCAATAGCAACATTAAACTCTGCTTGTGCTGGTTATCTTTCTTATCCTGGATGGAGAGTGCGTCATATTCCATCCAGCGCTGCATATATAATCTATATCAGATTCCATCTCTGAATATAACATTATGCAATTGCAAACTTCCCCGAATCAAAGACAATCTAAGATGCTTTATACATATTATCAACTACCTAGGAAGTTAGAGACCAAAGTTTGTATTCTGTGGTGCAGATGAAAAGAACAAGTAGACTCACACCTCCATTACAGTGTGGCAGTCCATAACAACCTCGATGACTGCATCAAGTCCTCCTAGTTCTCGAAGTTTCTCCTTGAAATTCCCTCCGGTCTTTTTCACAGAACCAGAAGTATCTGGGTGGGGAAAATGAAAAATTATTAACAATACACAGAGAATGACAATCTTATCACATTAGAAGATATGGTATAATGGATCTTAGATAAGCAAAAGAAATTACTGGAGACAAAATTATTTATTATCTATCTTTATCAATTCTAAGAAGATCTCTTCTTAGATGGTCAGCTAGTCAACATTTCCAACAAAAGAAGCAAAAAAAAATAATTCAAATACCATCAAAAGAAATTTTGGATAAGCACGACCTCTCCATAGTCAACAAAGCTACCCATTTCGCACTTAGTTCAGGTCTGGTTGTTTCAGCTTTATTATGGCTATCAATCTCCTTGCAATGAACAAGAAGTTCCTGAACTCTTGAAAGTATAACACTGGCGCTTGGATCATTCATTTTCACTGCATCCCGTGCGGGATCAACATCCTTAAGTAATGATAAGAGCTTAAATCCAATACTCGGTGGCTTCCCTTGGGTGCTAGTAACAGTCACAGGTTTCAACAGCTTAATCAGAAACTTGATGCACTTGGGTGACTCCATAAAGTGCTCGTCTTGACCCTGGAACCATGAAATGAATTGGCAAGAGTTATATATATAAAAAAAAGGTGAAACTGTAAGCAAAGTGAATCAAAGATCAAACAGCAACAGCTAGACACTTACATCAACAGTTAGCACAAAGAAAAGGGTTGCTGCGGCAAGATTGCTTGGTATGTCGTCAAGTGTAAGATTCAATATCGCATCAATTATGGATTGGGAGATCCTGAAACCACAAAATTAGGGTAAATTGTAAATTTTGTTTGGTGATAATTCATAAAACTCGCATCCATCTAGGACTTCTAATCAACTCAACCAAAGAATTAAACTGATGAGACAAATCCAAAACTTCCAATCCTTGCAGAGGAACTAAACATGTTGCCAAAAACCTTATGCATTATGACGATACAAACCCTATCCTATAATATATACCATTCCAATTCACTAAAACATGGAAGAGAGCTAATAGTTCTCTACACCTTCATGCCTTGATCAAATCCAGTCCAAATCGTGCCCAAATCCAGAAGACCTCAAGCAAAGTCCTTATCGCAAAACCGACATGGCAAAAATTGGGAAAATTGTGATAAATTGAACCAAAATCAAACCATATATCATATAATAATACACCATTCCAATTCACAAAAACCTAGAAAAAAAATGCTAATAGTTCTCTACACTTTCATGCTTTAATCAAAATCCAATTCAATTCAGAAGAGCTAAAGCAAAGACTTTTCGCAAAACCCACATGCCAATTCTCAAAATTTGTGAAAAATTTGAACAAAACCAAACCCTAAAAAGTTACGGGAGAAACCGAAGAAACTAGGGGGAGCTCAAAGCGTTTACCCCTGAGCTCTCAACGAGCGGCGCTGGTGCTGAGAAGCGCAAATCGCAAGCAAAGAGGACAAGCTACCCCTCCTGATCCTCACCTGCTGCTGCTGCCCTTTTCTCAACCCATCGAGCGCGAAATTAACCTCGTCCTCGTGCTCCATCAGCTCTCCGAACTCCTGCGCTTCGAGCAGCGTGGAAGTAGTAGCCTCGCGGTTCCTCGCTCTCTTCTCCCTCCGCACGCCGCCTCCGTGATCCTCCTCATCTCGGTAAGCGGACGACGACGACTCTTGACTGAAGAAAGGAACGAGCGGGTAGTCGAAGAAGGGTTCGATGTCCGGGGACGAAGAGGAGGAGAGGTACTCCGTCTGCGAAACGGTGTCGTTTTGGGAGTTTGATGGGGTTCTCGGCGGTATCCCCGGCTTGCGGCGTCCGTACGTTCGCTCCATCATCGTCCGACGAGATCGTTGTTGAATTTGGACAAGATTTTAGGTGAGAAATCGAAAGAAGGGTATTTTGGGAATAGAAGAATTAAGTAAATAGAACTCGCTCGTGATGACATCTCTTATTCTCTTTCTAGTTGAACAAGAGAGTAGTAACAGCAAAAGCGATGGCCGTTATGTTTTAAAATCAAATCGCATACATGTTGTTCATTTTCGTAATATTTATATTTTTAACCATGGAACAAACAAATTTTTTTAATGTTTTGACTATTTCACATATATTAATAAACACTAAATAAATTATTTTGTGATTATTTTTTATTTTATTGATGAAGTTTTTATCACTCAAATTTTTATATCTTACTGATATTTTAGTTTTAATATATTGTAATTTCCATTTAGATGAATTATTTTGTTGCAATTTTTTGGTTTTACTACTAGTGAATTGCTTATCTCTAGATTTTAATATCAATTTAATGTAATTTCTACTTAAATGTTTTTTTTTGTCAACTCCAGTTATATGCTATGGTTATTGGTTGCTGATGCCAGAGGACCATCTAGTGAGCAGAAGGTGCATCAGATAAGGACCACTGCTAATTGTGGTGCATGCTGCAAGTTGCCTGAAACACACCTTTGGACTTGCACTATCTACAAAACAACTAAGCATTCGTCTTTAGTTTGAATAAAGATTGATTTCTAATAAGAACTATGTGCTGTTATTACATTCTAATGTGATATATTTACACAAAGTGATCTTTCAATTCAAAATATTTACAAAAACAAAATCCAAAACTCCACACATGAGTCTCCTTATTCTAAAATTTTTATCTAAGCATATCTCCGGAATGTATTTGTAGCCCGCTAAGCGCAGGCGATATAGTGAAGCCGTTTCCATCGATCCGGTACGAAGGATGCGCGAGCGGTACCGGTCGGTCGGGAATGGGAGGAACTTCGATGTCTCCTTCAAGCATTCTCAACGCATCTAATATCGTCGGCCTTAACGCAACCAAAACATGGGCGCATAAAATCCCAACCTGCAAGAACCTCTCCATGATCCCTTTCGGATTCGACATCCCCGAAGGCTCCTCTCTCAACAAAGACGACGCAAGCGCTTTCTCTGTTCTCCCAGCTTTCACCAACGACCAAGCCCAATCCGTTATCAGAAACGTGTTTGGAGAACCGGAAGTAGATAAATCGAGAGCTTTCCTTCCGCACATTATCTCCAACACAACGACCCCGAAGCTATACACATCGCTTTTCTCGGTTAGCTGACCGTATAACGCATACTCTGGAGCCAAGTAACCGTGTGTACCGGCTACTCTAGTAGTGAGATGAGACTCCCCTTCTCTACTCTGTTTAGCTAAACCGAAATCCGCAACCCTCGCTCTCATCTCGACGTCTAACAATATGTTTGTACCTTTAATGTCACGGTGGTATATAGCCGGTTTTACTCCGTAGTGCAAGTAAGCCAACCCTTTAGCTACATCGAGAATGATACTCTTTCTCTGCGGCCAGGTTAACGGTGTCTTGGGACTGAACAAGTGATCATCAAGATTCCCATTAGGCATGTAATCATAAACAAGATACCTCTGACTCTCACTCTCATCATCAACCATACTACAACCTCTAAGTGGGACCAGGTTCCTATGTTTCAAATTGCTGATAATCTCAACCTCATTGCGGAACTCCGCATCACCTTGGAACTCAGACTCTATCACCTTCTTAACCGCGATAACCGAACCATCCGGTAGAACTCCTTTGTAGACAAAACCGAACCCGCCTCGACCGATGAAATTCTTCTGGGAGAAGCTGTTGGTAGCCTTCTCTAGCTCTTCGATTTTAAACCAGATCGAACCGGTGTTCGGTCTCCACTTCGGTCTAGACTCTTGCTCCTCCCAACCAACCTCTCCTCTCTTAACCGCTCTACCGAACCGGAGATACAAACCGGTTATCGCCAAAACCGCTAGACCAGCTCCGGTTAAGCCCAAAACAAGAGCAACCACCGTGTGTTTCTTCTTCTTAGAGCTCAACGGAGATCTCAAGCTCAATGAGAAGAGGCAAGACAGAGCGTCATCCCCCTCGGGTCCGTTCTTGTTAACGATACCAGCAGCGTAGAGAACAGCGAAATGGTAACAGTAAACACCGTGAGAGCTGTTACCGTCTAAATTGATCAGCTGCGTCTGAACTCGAAAGCCAGCTGCCACGCAAGCGTCGCAGCGGGTGAGATCGGTTAGTCCATCGCTGCAGGAGGAGTCGAGAGCTGTTTTGGAGCCGAGGCGGGAGACCCAGTCTTTAGTGGTTTGTATTCCCGCGCAAGTCTCGTTGTTGATGACGAACTGGTTCGGGTCGAAGCAGACGGAGGTGAGGTTGGGAGGGAGGGAGAGGGACTCGAGCTTCTTCTCGAGGTCGTGGAGGCAGGAGACGGAGGTGGCGAGGTCGGGGAGACGGAAGTTGGATGTTTGTTTGAGACGGTGAGCCAGAGGGATTCCGACGAGGGTTAGAACTGATTGGCAGCAGCTGTTTTTTCTCTCGACTGATCTGTCGTAGGTAAGACAGTCTGTGGTGTTCCATGGGATTCTCGTGACGTGGCTGAAGTCTAGAGGACAAGTCGGAGATGGTGAGGGAGATGGAGCGGAGGATGAGAGGTTGACGAAGGCGAAGAGGAGGAGGGGAAGGAGGTTCGATTTCGCCATGTTCGTGAGGGAATGGGAAAGTGAGTGATTGATTTGGACATTGAGAAATTGAGAGTGGTGGGCGATGAGAACAAAAAGTTGGATTCGTTTGGTCGTGGTCAAAGAGGCTGCTGTGATCTATTTGACTTTTTGGAAGCAACGTGGAAACTCAGAACTTGTCCCCACCTCCAACTGCCAACACTGTCTGACGAATGAAGATAATATATTGTATTATTCAACTAATGACCACGTTTCATTACTGCTGGAAGAAAACAACATAACATGGGAGAATAAAACAAGACTATACAACGATTAATAATAATTTGTTTTGTGTTGTTCAAACAAATTTTTTTTTTTGTTAAACAAACGATCAATAATAATTGAAGAAAAAACAAATTTATTCTAAATAAGATTAGTAAAAGCTTTAAGGGGTGAAACAATGTCAATATCCATAGGATAAGTGATCTTTCATGGATTTGAGAAAGCTATTAAAGGTTTGCCTAATGCTAAAGAAGATTTGAAAATACAGTTTTTAGTGACTTTTCATAAAGAGTAGAGTGAAGAACAAACGATCAATGGCCTATATGAGGTTCTGAAGATTCTTCTTGGGGCCATTCACGTCATCTCTTTTTCTTTATTCGTCTTTGTATGTAAGCTTCACGAGTAGAGAGTTGAGGCTTTGCATGTTGTGATATGTTGACACTTTAGGCATATTTTTACAAGTTATTGTGTTGTTTGTTTCTTAGAGTGAACTGTTGTTCTATATGATTCTTGATGTGAATAATACAATGGTCTTCTTTTGCATTTTTTTAGTTTATTCTCTTTCTTGTGAAGCTTAAGGCTTTGATTGGTTGGTATTTCTCTGTAGCTAACAACTCATGTTTTGCTGAACAGAAGTACATCATCTTCAGCCCATACATTGCTCCAGTGCTATCAGTATTGGGTTACAAAAACTCTTACACGTTATATAACATAGTATGCAAAAAAGTATCAAAAGACCGCATAGCGCAGTGGATTAGCGCGTCTGACTTCGGATCAGAAGGTCGTGGGTTCGACTCCCACTGTGGTCGCATTTTTAATATATATTTTATATTTAATTTTTGGAGTTATCTAGCAAATTTTATAACCGCTTAACTTGTAATCTTTCACTTCCCTGATGCTCGCCTCTGTTAACTCATTGTTCAAAGGAAAGCTAGTCCCTTCTCGGTTGATCTTTTTGAGTGGTAAAACTCTGTTTGCAGGCTTGCAGCTCTGGGTCTCAATATCTTTAGTACTTACAACAAAAGCAGTAGTGTTGCTTCAGCTCATACGTATATATAGAGAAAGACAACGTATATCCTTACTTATTATCACTGCGTAGTAAAACAATGGACAAAGTCCATATAACATTTTATTTGCAACTAACGAACGGTCACATAAGTTTCAGCAAGATCAATCTTCCTTCGTGCTCGGCATCAAGCTTCGGGGACTATAACACCCATGAAGATCCTCTACAACGTACTCCTCTGTGAGCTCTCGCTTTGTAAGAATATGGTAATGCCTCTGCCATATCCTTTGAATAGCCATAGTCGCAGCAAGAAACCCATACGCTAAACCAAGAATAGCAAAGATGACTACAAAGACAACAACAGGAGCGAAACAAGCTTCCACCGAAGCAGGGAAACAATCCAAGATCCCCCACCCGTAACAGCAGTTCTGACACCCAGCCATCCTCGGGTCATTACCGTTGAGAGAAGAGCAGTGTAGAACGAGACCAAGAAACCCAGTCAAGTCAACACAAAGAAGGTCACAACCCCTATATGATTCATGAAACCGTGTTAGGTTCTTCTAATGATGATGACGAGAAAGGACATTACTAAAGATTCAAGATTTCACCGATGCAATAGTAGAACGGGGTGGGATGTATGGAAAGTATACGGTCCCAATCATCGTTGAAGATTACAGAATTGGAGAGAACGAAAGTGCAAGAGAAAGGAGAAAAAAAATGTGGGGTGAGAGAGACTCGAACTCTCGACCTCAAGATCACTCAATAGCTATGAGACTCGCACGCTAACCAACTGCGCCACCACCCCGTTGTTAGATATATTTTAATATTATATATTTAAATATAAATTTTGTAAATTTACCTCAGTGATTAAAGACATCTTGGGATACACGCAACTTATATTATTAACCGCCGTCTATTAGTAGTAGCTCAATTTTCTTTACACGAATCAATCATACATAGATCAAACCGGACTTTTAACCAGATGGTGGATTAGACTCTGACCGGTTCTTAATTGGATGGTGGATGAAACGATTGAACCACTCGGTCAAGTCCTGAATCTTAGTCTACCGGAAAAAGGATCGTGTGAGGATATGATAAATGAATCAATCAGACATAAACCAAACAGGGTGTTCTTAGATTCAGGGTCTGTAAAAGATTCTTACTTTCTTTGATATTTTCAGACAAACTCAACGGAAGACAAAGCCTCAGCAATGGAAAGTACAAGAAAACAAAACCAATCACTGTCATGACGTTCCATTATCAAATCACAAAACCATGTAATGAAATTGCGGTGACCAGGTGAAGATAACAGTTTATAACAACAGACAAGTGAGAGAGACTCACAGTCTGAACAGCGAAGAAGACCAAGAGCACATCCCTACCGACAAAGAGTCTCTAAACTTAACTTTCCTCCGCCAAGAGTTGTTATCTTCAAAAGGGCTCAACACGGATACGAAACTGAGCTTTGCAAGTCGTACAGTGAGAGACACGAGCGATGCACGAACTGCTGAGTGACTTTGCACATACACGGCGATATCAACTCGTCTCCTAGCAATTCGCTGTCGTTCTCTAGACAGATGGGACAGCAAGGAGGAGATGAAACAGAATCGCCACCGCTCTCTAAATCATCTTCAGCGTTTTATCTCATGATCGGAAGAAGATGGAGAGTTTCCTAATAAGGGAGCGGAATCACTGAGCTTCTGAGAATCTGGTGGCTGCAATTGTACTTCACCTGGCGTCATTGATCGCTAACCCTAAATCTATGGGTGGAAATCAACTGGAGAGAGAGAGATTGAGAAAGAGAGAGAGATCAAAATGATTGGAATTGAATTGAAACAAAATTAGCGTCTCCGTTTTCTGAATTTCAAATTTTCTTGTTCGGGAAAAAAACAAAATGATCGTGTGAGGATATAAGAAGATTACAGAACTGGAGAGAACAAAATGTGGGGTGAGAGAGGAGAAAAAAATGGTGGGGTGGGAGAGACTCGAACTCTCGACCTCAAGATTACTCAATAGCTATGAGACTCGCACGCTAACCAACTGCGCCACCACCCCGTTGTTTAATATATTTTAATATTATTTAAATATTAAGTTTTGGAAGTTTATCTCAGTGATTAGAAACATCTTGGGATACACGCAACTTATAATATTAACCGCCGTCTATTAGTAGTAGCTCAATTTACCGGAAAAAAGATCGTGCGAGGATGTGAGCCGAAACTGGAAAAGTTAGGACACTACAATGTTATTGAACCGAATCAATCATACATAAATAAAACCGGGATTTTAAATTATCAGATGGTGGATTAAGTCGGTTGAACCGGTCGGTCAAGGCCAGCTTTTGTGTATTATTAAAAACTATAACGACTTTTAAGACAGGAGCACATGAGAGGCAATTAATGAAAGACGTTGGAGGAGAAGAAGGAAGGAAGGAAGATGAAGCAGGCATGTGCGGCGGTTTCTACTTGGTACAGCATTCCATGAGTTTTCTCTCTTCCTCCTCTTTTGACTTATTTTATATTTTAAAAATTAATGAAGAAAGCAAAATAAATTAAAACATTATTATTATTCACTCCCCCTCGTAATCACACAGATGCAGATCGCTTCTCAAACTTTCTCGGAAGAAGATGGAGCATATGATGAAAGAAGGGAGGTCTCTTGCAGAGACGCCTACTTACTCTGTTGCTTCGGTCGTTACTGTTTTGGTGTTCGTTTGCTTTCTGGTTGAACGCGCCATCTACAGATTCGGAAAAGTAAGTTTTTTTCTTTCTTTTTTTGCTTTCTATGTCTGGTAAGTGTTTGTTGAAATGCTCAGCTCTGATGATGAGTATATGAAGTTTTATGCACTTGGGGGACTACAATGTTAGGGGAAGAAGACCTTGCTCTGTTTTTGAAATTTATGAAAAGCTTTTGAGGTTCTCACTTTAGGAGAAGTCATTGTTGTACGAGGATTGTTTAACTGGACAAGAAAGTGTTCCATGTTAGATGAAGATGAGACGCTTATTTCTATGTTTTCTTTTTGTGTGTTTTAGTGGTTAAAGAAGACAAGAAGAAAAGCACTTTTTACTTCTCTGGAGAAGATGAAAGAAGGTATGTGAATTATACCAGTGGTGAAATTTTAGAGTTGTGGTCCTTATATAAGTTGTGCTGGCAATAGTGAATCTGCTGTCTTCTTTTATAGATTTTGACTTGTTATTACTTTCTTGGTATGTAGAGTTGATGTTGCTGGGGCTCATATCACTGCTCTTGTCACAAAGCGCTAGATGGATTTCAGAAATCTGTGTAAACTCTTCTCTTTTCAACAGTAAATTCTATATTTGCTCTGAACAAGACTACGGAATCCACAAGAAACTTCTTTTGGAACACACCTCTCCTACAAGCAACACTTCCTTACCACATCATGGAACCACTCATCATCAATGTGGTCATGTAAATGTCTAGTTATCTATCGACTAAATAGTCACTTTTCCTTTTACCTTTGATGATATATATCTGAACTGGAACTTGGATACAATGTCAGGGCCGTGAACCATTTGTGTCGTATGAGGGCCTTGAGCAACTCCTGAGATTCTTATTTGTCCTGGGTATCACTCATGTTCTGTACAGTGGCATTGCCATTGGTTTAGCCATGAGCAAGGTACCCTTTCTAGCTCCTGAGTGTTACATTTTTATTCTTGACCATTTCTATGTTGCTTGGGTAGGACTACATTTATACTATGCTTGTTCTCACCTTTAATATGACAGTACATTTTATCTTTCATCTGAAAATGAGGAAAAACTTTGGATATTCTCTGTTGTTAATGTGATGCAGATAGAATATGGTCACAGTGTTGTTGTATTTTCATCATGTGACACAGATATACAGCTGGAGAAAATGGGAAGCCCAAGCGATCGTAATGGCTGAAGCAGATATCCATGGTAAATGACAGAACTTTTCTGTTTCTCCTTCAAGTAAAGATTGGTATGCTTCTTTGATAAACCTCATCTTGAGGCACTTGAGGAACTGTGCTGTCTTAGGACTAGGAACAGCGTGAAACTAGGATTATTTAGGTTGTTGATTTCATGAGCTCATTTGAGCAGTAGTTGCAACTATCACTTTGCCTAGATTATCTAGTCAATTCCAGTAAACTTTTATAACTACATGTATAGTTGTTTTGATCTTCAAATTCTTCTTGATACATCCTCTTCTTCAATAGCAAAGAGGACGAAAGTGATGATGCGTCAGTCTACATTTGTCTTCCATCATGCCTCTCATCCTTGGAGTAACAATCGTTTTCTCATCTGGATGGTAATTCTCCACGATTTTACCTTGAACTACTTCCCTATCTCCTGTTGGGAACTGTAGACTATCAGATAACATTTTATAAAATATATCTGTTGTTGCAGCTTTGTTTCCTGCGTCAGTTTAGAGGCTCCATACGGAAGTCTGACTACTTTGCGCTTCGGTTAGGCTTCCTCACTGTGAGTACCTTTCCCTTCAAACATAAGCTAGAACTTGAAGGTTTTTCATATTTCTGTTTTCAAGACTTCTCAACGGATCTAGTAGCTAGCATGATTATTGTACTGAACTCGTGTTTCATTACTTTGTAATTTCAGAAACATAACTTACCATTTACATACAACTTCCACATGTATATGGTACGAAGCATGGAAGATGAGTTTCATGGCATTGTTGGAATAAGGTACGCTTTTCATAATTTATCTAAGGCACTTAGATTCAACTACCGTCGGGAGATTTCATAAGGTAATTGTGGAATTAGACTAATGAATGTTTCTTGATAAATCAACAGCTGGCCGCTTTGGGTTTACGCTATAGTATGTATCTGCATAAATGTTCATGGTAACTCAACGGTTATATAAATTACAACGTGAACTCCATTTCTATCGCCGCTTTTAAGCTTTTCTCATTTTAATTCAATGTTATTGTTGCAGGTCTGAATATGTACTTTTGGTTATCATTCATCCCTGCTATTGTAAGTGAACAGAGCTAGAGTAAGAAAGTAGAAAGGCTTAAATTCATGAGGCACTAACATTCGGTGTGTTTGTATTTCTTTTGTTTACTAAGCTTGTCATGTTGGTTGGAACGAAACTTGAGCACGTTGTCTCGAAGCTAGCCCTAGAGGTTAAGGAGCAGCAGACAGGCACAACTGGTGGGGCACAAGTGAAACCGCGTGATGGTCTTTTCTGGTTTGGGAAACCAGAAATTCTGTTACGGCTGATACAGTTTATCATTTTTCAGGTATAAACAAAACTACAAGCCATGAATCTTGTTTATTTTATTCACAGATATGATCTTTATAATACTTTTTGCTAATGCAGAATGCTTTTGAGATGGCAACATTTATCTGGTTCTTGGTAAGTATCAGTGCTTGAATCAACTTATGTAAAGTTTTCAGTTTTCTGACGAGATCTTTCATCTCATGTATCAGTGGGGAATCAAGGAAAGATCTTGCTTCATGAAGAACCACGTTATGATATCTAGCCGTCTCATTTCCGGGTGCGTTTAAACACACATAATAGTTTTGAAGCAACCAACCGTCTCTAACGATTTTCTTTGTGGTGAATGCAGGGTCCTTGTTCAGTTCTGGTGTAGTTATGGCACTGTGCCTCTCAATGTTATTGTCACTCAGGTTCCTTCTAAACCTATCATATATGTTCAGGTCTTTAACTAAGCAATCTTCATAAAACTTCGCTGGATTCATCTGAACAGATGGGGTCTCGGTGCAAGAAAGCTGTGATAGCAGAAAATGTAAGAGACTCACTTCACAGCTGGTGCAAGAGAGTGAAAGAGAGGTCAAAGCACGCTAGATCAGTGTGTTCACTCGACACAGCAACAATAGACGAGAGAGACGAGATGACAGTGGGAACGTTGTCGAGGAGCTCATCGATGACCTCACTGAATCAGATCACCATAAACTCCACAGACCAAGCAGAGTCCATATTCGGAGCAGCAGCTTCATCTAGCAGTCCTCAAGATGAATACACTTCGAGAGTCGAAGAATATCTGTCTGAAACCTTCAATAACATCGGTTCAATGCAGCCTTTAAATGATGAGATTGAGATTGAGGTTGAAAGTGAAGAAGATAATGAGAGGAGAAGGAGTGAGAGTGAAGAGACTAATGGTGAAGCCGGAGAAACACTTTTTGATTTGTTTAGGAGGACTTGATCTTGTTTCTTCTTCTTCTTCTTTGTTGAAGCTTGGTAAAGTTGTAATTACTTGACAATGACTACGGTAACAGAGAAAATCTTTTGTTGGTAACAAGGTTCCCATTCCGGTTTGGTGCAGTTTTGTTGGCTTGATTCAATTGAATTTGGACTCATGCTTCTTAGACCAATAGATGGCCTTTTTGCATATCTTATGGTTCCCTGTTTTTATGCCTTTATTTTTACTAGGAACGAAGCCCCGCGCAAGCGCAGGGATGTTGACGATTATATGTGTTGTAATACTTAAAAATTGTTATCAGATGGGTTGTGGAGTTATGTGGTTGTTTAGTTGTATGATTATAATAACAAAAGTAGTTGAGAGCGCTTGTTTGTGTGTTTTAGATGTAAAGAGAACTAAAGCCCATAAACTGTTAAAAAAGAGACTAATCGATTAATCTTGAATACAACTGGAAGAGATATGTGTGTGTGCAAGTGATATGTGGTTAAAATGGCGCCTCATGATCTGAGGCGAGGAGAAAGGTCAACTCCCATCTTGCTATAGAAGTCGCCTAAGCTAGCTTTTTGGATTTGAGGTGTCACCTGCACGATACAAGTAAGATTAGTAGTTATTTATATATTCACATTTATACATTCATGTTTACCTAAACATTAAATTTAAAAATATTCATATCTTCATAAAACTTACATAAACATGCAAGTAGGCTTCAATACCTTAAAGAAAAAATAAACTGATTCCAAAAAATGCCGGAGGAAAAAACTTAGAAACAAAATTTAAATCTGAAAGTAAAAATCAAGAAAGCACTCTTACTGATCCTCGTCCACAAACACATTCTCCACATCTCCAATAATAATCATAATTGCTTGTTTTAAGTATGCAAATATATCGGAAATAGAAATCTTACCATTAAATGCAGAAAGCATTGAGGCATGGAGAGGGAAGCAAGGCGTGAAGAGGTGTGGATAGGTGTGCGCCTTCATGAATTAGCCTCGCTTCAAGTATTCCAGGCGAGAAACCAGTTTTGGACCTCGCCTCTAGGCGTCGCTATTTTTAAACACAGCAAGAGATAGTTATTAAAATGTTCCATTAACATGATGGAATTTAACAAAATCTTTAAAAATGCAGGCCAGTGCATAATCATATAAATAATGGCATCAAAAGGAAGACCAAGATTGGGCTAAAAAAGCAGACCAAGATATGGTTGCATCAGAAGATATTAGTGACCTCTTTTAGGTTTTACAGAAGATGGCTTCTTTCTGGGTAACTGAGAGTTTTACACACATGAATCCCCAGGTCCTCTATTGTTAACACGATGTGTTTCCCATCCAAAGTAAACAAAGCAGTAATTGTGCAGACGCCAGAAGCTGCAAAAGGAAGTATACCACAGTTTACATGTTTATTCTTAGGCAGAGTACTATAACTGTATCAATCATTCCTAACCTTTAGGCTTGAAGATAATATCATCTCTAGATATGATACGAATCTGTGAATCAGCATAGGTAACAATTACTTTGTCCCAGTCACTGGGAGAATACTCAAGACCCGTGATCCTTTTGCTTGAAACTTTCTTCTTCTTCTCATGTAACAGGCTAACCTCTCTTTTCATTTGCAGCTGTTTATCTGAAAAATACACAAACAATCAGCTCCTGAGTTAATATAACAATAAAAATCTCAAATAAAAAGTTTGCAAGTGAGTAAACATACCAAGTATATGATAGAAGTGACAGTTCCCTGTCATGGAACCTATTGCAGCGGTCTGTAAAAAAAATCTCTAGCAAGCAGCTCAAAGCAATTTCTTGATTAATCTTGAAAAGAACTGTAGGAAATACGTGGGCGGGGGCAAGTGATGGTAATGAAAATGTTCCATCAATACGATGGAATTTAACAAAACCTTTAAAATACATGCCAGACAGTAGTTCATAATTATATAAATTATATCATCAAAAAGCACACCAAGATTGCGTTAAAGAAAAAGAAAAAGCGCACCAAGATATGGATGCATCATGAAACCACGTACAAAGCACCTAGTCCTTGTGCTTGTCATATGTGGCAATGAATTCGCTAGCGTTCACATTCCATAG
Organism: Hirschfeldia incana; assembly: GCA_026261945.1. NCBI lineage: Eukaryota > Viridiplantae > Streptophyta > Magnoliopsida > Brassicales > Brassicaceae > Hirschfeldia > Hirschfeldia incana. Next base: position 3,535,492 of record JABCMI010000019.1, read on the forward strand.
AAGTCTTATGTAAAGCAAAACAACAAAATTCACCAGTCACTCTAAATTTAAAGTTAAAACAATTTTAGTTAAAAATTTCAGCTCAACTTTATTGATAGTAAACCTAACAACAATTACAGAAAGATCGGGA